>CM032333.1:45550511-46935315 GCA_019022515.1 Quercus aquifolioides
GCCAAAATGATGGACCCACCCACTGACACTGCACAAAAGAATATAGTTGCTACCTGCGTCTTCAAACCCAGCTACACCGAAACCTAGCTCCACCACCACCAACGGCAAATCCAGAAATCCACAACCACCACCACCAACAGCCTTCAACACAACCAAAACCTCCACCAAAAAATCCGAATGAATCAAAAATCCAAACCCACCAACAGCCCTCAACCAAATGTGTTTGATTGAAGAAGAAAAAAAGAAAAAGAAAAAAGAAGAAGCATCAGGTCTCACTGCGTTACAGCCATCAACACGTGAAGAAAAAAAAAAAAAAAAAAAGCTAAAAGAAGAAACCAGAGTGAAGAAGAAAGAAAGAAAGAAAAGAGAGAAGAAAGCATCAGGTCTCATCACCGGCGAAGCTTCCAATCCCCTATCGCCTATTGAATCCCCTGCGAAGCATCAGGTCTCATCAGCCCATCTCTATCTCCATCTCTCCATCTCTATCTCTCTATCTTCTCCCTCCCTTCAACCCATAACCACTCACTGGCGCCATCAACCACTACCAATCCACCACCACTAACTCATAACTGATGTCCACGGTGAAGTACAAGTATCCACGGCAAAGGGTCTGGTCTGAGCTTAGATCGGAGACCCAAATCACGAGCTCGGATCAGAATCCTTAGATCAGAGATGAACCGATTTGGGCTGAGCTTGATGGTGACGACATCGGAGACCCAAATCACGACTTGTGGTTGATCGGAGACCCAAATCGCTGAACTTGATGGTGACGACTTGTGGTTGCTCGTGGTGGTTGCTCGTGGTGGTGATGACTGGCGTGGTGGTGGCGGCGACTTGTGGAAGAGCAATGAAGGGTCAGTGAGAAGAGAGAACTTTGGGTAAAAGAAAACAAAAATAAAGAAGGAGAAGAGACAAAGAAGAACCGGTTGGAGAGAGAGACGTTACTTGGTGGGACAAGTCATACAGGTGGGCTCCACGAGGTCAAAAATTTTACGGAATTGCCACTGAGTTATGTAACTCAGAAACTGAAAACACCATTTTCTTGTTTCCGATTTTCATCACTCTCACTCAACCCAAACTGAGTTTGAGTGATGAAAACAGGGAGAAGAAATCAAGCCAAACACTCAGTTCTCAATGGGTCCCACACAATTCTCAGTTTGAGTGATGAGAACTAAGTCATATGACTCTAAACCAAGCTAATCCAAACAGGGCCGAAATAACTCAAACCAAAAAAAGCTTGTGAACGTTGGGTCACGTTCACTAACAATGGTTCTTGGCAACCAATGTAGCTTAGAGATTTTATCAAAAAATAATTAAACATCATTTATGGCAATATAAGGATGTGCAATAGGAATAAAATGAGAGTACATAGAGAACATGTCTACTACAACCGTGATAGTTATTTTCCCTTGTGATATCGGCAAACTGTCAATAAAATCCAAAGAAATGCCTTTCCAAACTTGATTTGGAATTGGGAGTGATTGAAGTAGACCAGCTGGAGACAATTGTTCTATCTTGTGTCTTTGGCAAACTTCACACTTACGAATAAATTTTTAATGTCTTCACGCATCTTTTACCAAAAGAGATTGGCTCTAACCCCCTGAAATGATTTCTGAAAGCCCTCATGAGCACCATCATGAAATTGTCAAATAAGCTCTTGCCGCAATGCCAAATCCAGTGGAATAAAAATGCAATCCATGAAAATTAAGACTCCATCCCTATCTTCCCATGAACCCATAATGTCATCCTCCCTAATGCGTTGCATTATTTGCTACACCAATTTATTGGTCCTTTGTTCCTTTTGAATAGCTTTCAACCAATGTGGAATTGGAGAAGAAACCGCCATTAAGATTCCTTCATCAGTGGCTTCTTCTGCTCTAGTAGTCCAAGCAAATGAACATTTCCTTAGCATTTGTGTGAGTGGAGTTACAATTTTACCATAGTCTTTGATAAATTTGCGATAGTACCTAGTAAGTCCAAGAAAGCCATGCATAGCCTTTGGATTTTTAGGTTTTGGCCACTACACCATAGCTGTGATTTTTTCTAAATCCACCTGCACTCCAACTTGAGAAATGATATGGCCCAAATAATGGACCTCCGATCACCCAAACTAACATTTTTCTCACTTTACAAAAAGTTGATGGCTCCTCAAAATTTCAAGAGTGACCTTTAGATGGTGCAAATGTTCTTGCCAAGACTTACTATATACCAAAATATCATTAAAAAAAATAAAAAATAAAAAAACAAGAACAAACTTACACAATGGGTCTTTGAAAACATCATTCATTAAAGCTTGAAAATGTGGAAGGAGCGTTGGTGAAGCCAAGGGCATGACAAGGAACTCAAAATGCCCACGGTGTGTTCGAAATGCCGTTTTCTATACATCTGATGGCATAACACGAATTTGGTGATACCCGGATCGCAAGTCAAGCTTAAAGAAAAATTTGGCTCCATGCAATTCATCCAACTACTCATCAATAACAAGAATTGGGAATTTATCTTTGATTGTGAGTTGGTTCAAGGATTTACAGTCCACACACATCCGCCAAGACCCATCTTGTTTCTTAACCAAGAACACCGGTGATGATAAGGGATTGTTGCTAGGACGAACTACACTTGTTGTAAGCATCTCAACAACTAGCTTCTCTATTTCTAACTTATGGTAATGTGGATATCGATATGGCTTGTAACACACCAATCTGCTATCGGATTGTAGAGGAATGTGGTGGTCAAGAGAGCTGGATGGAGGTAGACCAGCAAGTTCTTGGAAAATTTCTGTAAACTCTTCAAAGAGTGGTTGCAGCTCTTTTTCATCACTTCCTTCCAACATGGGTACGTTATAATTTTCAAATGCCAAAAGTTGGACTATGGCACCTGTGGGTTTCTTTCTTATGACACGTCCATGCTCCTGCTCTCCAATTACTTTATTTATGATGCCTCGTAAAGTCACGTCCCTACCTTCATGTTTGAACCTCATGAGCATTTTAGAAAAATCCCATAAGATCTCGCCAAGTGTCCACAACAATTGTGTCCCTAGAACAACATCATATCCTTCCAATGGAATAATATAGAAATCAACTTGTGTAAGAAAATTACCTAACTTGATGGAAACTCCAATACATTCACCTTTGCTAGTGAGTTTCTATCTCGAGTCAATCATCACTTGAACCTTAAGGCTAGTCACTGGGTATAGCTCCAGTTGACGTGCGAGAGATTCACTAATGAAGTTGTGGGAACTTCTAGAATCCAACAATACCATCATTGGTGTCTCCTATACTTGGCCAACCACTTTCATAGTATCTGGAGCATGATCTCCACTAATGGCATGGAGAGGTATTTTGAGTGATTCCAACTCTTCAGGCTGCACCAAATCCATGTCAACTTCATCCTCCTCTTCTGCAGTAACCGCTTCAATTAAGAACAATTTTTTGCACCTGTGTCCTGGTGAAAATTTTTCATTACAATTGTAGCAAAGCCCTTTTTCACATCACTCTTAGAGCTCCGCCAGTGACATTCGATGAATTATGTAAGGTGATCGTGAATTTCCATCTTCTCTACTTACTAGTGTTAGGGCTTGACAGTAGCAGTTGGAATAAAACGTTGTAGGGATTGATTTCGGGTTTCATACAAGCTAGCCAAGCCAATGGCAATTGACAAATCTTGGGGTCATCCAACTAGCACAACAACTTTGATTCCTTCCTTCAACCCACTAACAAAGTAACTTACTTGGTGGAGAGTATCCTGCCTTGGCCAGCAGCTGCTCAAACTTGGATTGATACTCCTTCACCGAGCCAGTTTGTTGGAGTTTAGCAAGCTCTCCAAAGTAATTGTAAAATTGTGTGGGTCCATAGCAAGCCAAAAGACCTACCTTGAATACTTCCCAAGTCACTATTGCGTTCTCTTACTGTAGAAGTTGATACCACAATTGAGCTTCAGCTTCCAAATGAAATGAAGCTAGTACGACTTGTTCTTCCAGTGGTGCGTGTGGCATGGAACTAAAAAATAATGTTTGGCTCTACATATCCAGCTTGTGGGGTCTTCCGTTCCATTGAATCATGGAAAATCCAACTTCACTAACCGGGTGCATATGACTAGTGACTTAGATTGCTTCCATGGTGATATTCCCTTCATGGAGACTACCTCACTGATGAAAGTGTGCCGCTCGAGAACTTTCTCCTTCTTCTCAATGGGTAGAGAGGTTGTCAAACTTATTAAAAAGTTCGACGAGCCGTTCCAGTATTTGTTGTTAATTGGTGTTTAGTGACTTAACAGACTTCACAATGGGTAGAGTGGCTCTACACGTTGGTCCATGATCAGGCTCTAATAACATTGTGGCTTAACTAAGGATTTAAATTGAGAACTGTTAGAAATACTGAAAGAATGCATTGCGTTTCTCAAGTAATAAAATACATATGAGTGCCTTTATATAAGAGGCAGAGTGTGAAGTACAAGTATGTGTGCTATACAAGTAAACAAGGCAGGTCTAAGACCCACAACCTATTACATGTTAACAGCCCCCTCTCAAACTCAAGGTGGGTGTGAGACCAACTTACAGTTGTCAACCAAAGAACAAATGCATCCCTTAGAATATGACTTGGTGAAAATATTTGCAAGTTGATATTTAGAACAGACCGAGAACAACTTGAGAGCACCATGGACAAGGTGATAACGGATAAAAGGACAATCGATCTCGATGTGTTTAGTTCGTCCATGGAAGACATCATTGTCAACAATATAAATGACACTCTAGTTGTCACAATAAAGAGAAATAGTAAAGGATGTACACACACCTAAATCCTTAAGAAGCCAAAGGAGCTCAAATGCAGTATCAATAAGGACACAATATTCTGCTTCAGTACTGGATCGAGCCACAAGGGTTTGTTTCTTGCTTCGCTAACAAATCATAGAACTAAGAACAAAGTAATAGCCAGTGGTGGACCTATGATTAATGGAATCTCCTACTCAATCAGCATCAAAGAATGCATGACGAACAAGAAGAGACTGAGTAGAATAGAAAAGGTCATGGAAGAGAGTGCCCTTCAGATATTGAAGAATGCGCAGAACAGTATAGTGAGTCAATCGTGGAGCGGACAGATATTGGCTCACCTAGTGAACAGCATAAAAAATGTTTGGACAAGTGACAATGAGATAAACAATGCTACCAACCAAACGTTTGTAAAGAGAGGAATCAGACAATAGTTTCCCCCTGAAGGAGTTAGATGCGCATTAAATTCAACTACAGTGTCAATAGTCTTGCTATCAGTGAGTCTAGCACGAGACAAAAGTTCAAAAGCATACTTGACTTAAGTAATATAAAGTCTATCTGTAGAATGAGTGATTTCAAGACCCAAGAAGTAGTTGAGATGTCCATGATCTTTCATCTCAAATTGCTGACTGAGAAAATTCTTGAGTTCTTGAATGCCACTAAGGTCATCACCAGTTATGATTATATCATCCACATATAGGAGAAGCAAAATAGTGCCTTTATTGGTGCGATGAAGAAATAAGACAGAATCATAATGACTAGCAAAGTAACCCAAGCAATAGATGGTAGAACTGAACTTGGCAAACCAAGCTCATGGAGCTTGTTTAAGGCCATAAAGGGCACATCGAAGGTGACAAACCTAGTTCGGTTCAATAGAGAGACCAGGAGGAGGTTGCACATAAACTTCTTCACTTAAATTCCCATTAAGAAATGCATTTTTGACATCCATTTAAAAAAGGTCCCATTTACTGGCAGCCACAACAGCTAAAAAGGCACTAAGAGATGAGATTCGAGCAACTAGAGCAAATGTCTCTTCATAATCAATCTCATACTCTTGTGTAAAACCTTTTTATAACAAGACGAGCTTTATATTACTCAATGGACCCATCAGAGCGAGTCTTGATCATGTAGATCCACTTACAACCAATCACAAATTTCCTAGGGGAGAGAGTCACATGCCAAAGTGTAAGGGAATGAATAGAAGAAACTGCAACAACTGTAGCAGCAATAGAAACAAGAGCAACAGGTGGAAGACAAAGGTTGTCCTCAGAAAACATACATCCATCTCTAGGACCAATCCGAAGCTCCTATCTCGTCCTCAGATCTTGCACAATACACTCAAAATAATCAAAGGTAATGCGATACCCAACTTAGCTAATTGTCCTACATAAAATAAATTGTAAGAAAGATTAGGAACACTAAAGACCCTAAGAACCGAGAGATTGGAGGTCGAGATAGAACCTATATTATGACCAAACATTGTGGAACCATTTGCTATGCGAATATTAAGAGGGTGTGATGCAGGTTCGAGTTAAGAAAATAAGGACGAGTGAGTTGTCATTTGATTACAACAAGCAGAATATATAAGCCAAGAGAAAAGAGACATACCAAATAAAACTGAGAGAGGAGGAATAAGATGCATTACCAATCATCCGAATGGTATTAGATGATGTTTTGAAAGTCAACTGTGGAAATGGTGATAGTGAATCCAAAAGACTTGGACTTTACAGAGATGGAAGTCATTGGTTGGATACTCTCAGTGTTAGCAACAGTAGCAGTAGAAATGGAAATAGCTAATTTGTTGCGATGATAGCAAGTCTCAATATTATGGCAAAGATGTTTGAAAAATTGCAAAATCGTTTGTTGGATTGTTGGTGACGATTGTTGCAATAAGAAGAAGACATGTCCTTTTTCTTCATTTAGAAGCAAAATATGCAAAAATGAAATCTACGTGAAAAACTGGGTAAGGAGCACTTAGATGCAAAAAGTCAACATGCCAAAAAGTCAACTGTCAATGGTCAAAGGCGACAATCAACAGTCAACGATCAACGGAGGCAGTCAAGAATAAACGGCGATGATGTCAGTAGGATGACGTAATCACTGACTGGGGTGCTAATGTAAGCAAGCTAACGTGGCACTAACTGGATGCTGACGTCAACTAGGGCTGACATGGCAATGATGACGTCACGAATGATGTCAACCTAGACCAGAGGACAGCGCGTGAGGCGCGTGACTAAGGTGTAGAAAGTTTGGGTGGCGCATGAGGGCATGTGAGGGCTCCGATGAGGGTGAGGTTTCCACAGGATAGCAAATCGACGGAGGACAATCTCAGTGGCAACCTGTAAAAACACAATCGGGGCAAGGTTCACGGCGGAGACGATATGGCTATGGACTTTGCAGTGAGAGACTCCTGAACGGCGACGGCTATAGGTCCAAAGCTAGAGATGATGACTAAGAGCCGTCAAAGATTCAATGGCAAATAGCTGCAATGGTGGCTGATGGCAAAAGCGACTATG
Source organism: Quercus aquifolioides (assembly GCA_019022515.1). Taxonomy (NCBI): domain Eukaryota; kingdom Viridiplantae; phylum Streptophyta; class Magnoliopsida; order Fagales; family Fagaceae; genus Quercus; species Quercus aquifolioides. The sequence continues at coordinate 45,557,793 of CM032333.1, forward strand.
AATTTTGAGTAACACCAATGAGAGACAAGACTGCTAAGAAAAATGTCAGAGCAATGGTTCTTCTACCATGTTAGAAATACTAAATGAATTTATTGTATTTCTCAAGTAATAAAATATATATGAGTGTCTTTATATAAAAGGCAGAGTGTAAAGTACAAGCATGTATGCTATACAAGTAAACAAGGTAGGCCTAAGGCCCATAGCCTATTACACATTAACAAGAACAAAAGATAAGTTTGGATTAATTCGAGGTAATCCAGGCCTCCTTCAAAGATAACTCTTTGAATAATAATTATGGTGCCTTTATTCAATTCCATAGCAGGGGATATAAATCCAAGCAATAATACAAACAAAATTTAAGCAATGTTAGCCACAAAATAAGAGATACCGGACTCCTAGGACTCTGCTACAAAGTCAGCAAAATAACAAACTAACGTTAACAAAATAACAAGTCCTAAACAAGCTTAATAACAACCAAAAACCATTATTTCGAAAAATAAGGAATAGATACTTCAGCCTTCATGTAAAGGATATTGGTGGTCCCATCTTGCTCGTACGAGCACTGGTGTTTAATCACAAAATGTTTGAGAGAAAGAGAGAGATACCTTCATAAACATTTTTGGGGATTCTGCATATTTCTTCCAATGTATCCCAAGCAATTTTGGCCGAAGTAATCAGACTAATCACAAAACATATGCGTTGCCCGCATGAAATCTGGATCATGTGTAAAGCCATGATATTCTTTTGACTCCAAGCCTTAGAAGCAGCTTCATCATTTTCTAATTTAGGTGGTTCGTTGGTTGCTTTAACAATGTCCCAAAGATCATGAATCATCAAATAGTTTCTCAATTGAACACTCCAAACCAAGTAATTGTCTACGTCAAGAACTTCACTAACAGCTGCACTCCTTGAGGCAGACCTTGTTTCCATCTTTAATCTGTCAAATATACGCACATGGTGTTGGGAGTACACTTTGGTAACAAGACAGGTTGTATGAGTTTAGGTATAATCCGTTCAAGTAGAGTTTGTTTTTAATATTGTACCAGTCCAATAATTTCACAGACAGAGAAATACACACAAAACTGAATATAACTGTCATATATAAAACATGAAATTAATTCTAACGTTCTAGTAAATATATAAAGCAACAAGAAAATTAAATCGCTAATAAAAATAACTAAATATATAAACATTTAAGAATATAATAAGATAACATGGTAGACAAGGAAAAAATAATAATTGTAAAGAAAATGTGCAAATTAGAATCAATAATAACTTACTATTATGGGTTTGTTGTCAAATTATTGTGAAAATGTTATAAACGTAATATTTCTATTAAGTCAATCGCTATAATTCTGGCCAATTGTCTCATATTAGATTGATTTTAATTTAATTATATTTTATATGTTCTTCCAATTTAAATGTTAGGTTATTGTATAAGGAAAGAAAAATGAGCATGAATTAGTTTTAATGTATGATTTACAATGGAGTATTAAATGAAAAACAATTAAAATCACACTTTAAAGATTAAATGTTTGGTTAATTCATGTTCATTCTTTATTCATTTCAATGTGTGATTTTTCCATTTTAATCTTAGGTTATTTTTATATTTTCTAAGGAAAGAAAAATGAATATGTAGTAAATTGTGATTAGTGGAGTATTAAATAGAACACAAAATGAAATGGTGAATTATTATTCATATAAAACTATTTCTAATTCATTTAAAATAGCTTACACACTTAAAACTACTTCAAAAAAAATAAAGAAAATTCATATTGGAATATATCATCCAAATAAAATTTCGCTTACCTTTTTCTCAAAAAAAAAAAAAAAAAAAAAAACTACTTCAAAAATTATTTAAACCACTTACAACTATTTTAAATTAATTAATTCAAATTCTCTTACTAGAGCTTACTAACTCATGCATAAACTTCAATGAAAATTATTCCCATAAATATTTTTGCTTTTTGAGAAATAAATACACATATTCACAAGCAGGGACAGAGTCATTCTTTGGCTTTGGGGGGTAATGGCCCCCCTTAAAATTTGAAAAAAAATTATTAGTATATACTATATGTATTGATTTACTAATTTGGTTCAATAAAATTTAAGGGTCATCAAATAGCCCACAGCCCATAGCCCGACCCAGAAACCCGACAGCCCACCGGGCTAATAGGCGGCCCGGCCCATTGTTATTAAGGCCCATGGGTAGTCCACTAGCCTAGTGGGTGAGGCCATGGGCTAGTTTTTATGCCCACGGGTACCCGGTGGGCTAGCCTAGTAGCCCAACCCGTTGCCCAGCCCGTTGGCCTAATCCGTTGGCCCAGCCTAATAACTCATAATTCATAACAAAAATATATAGGAAGTGTATGACAGATTGATCTTGAGATATTATAGAGGAATTTCTTAAGAAAACTCCCTAAACCACTAAGATACTCAAAGTAATTGTACTAAACTTAGTTTACTAAATATATATTGTAGGGTCTCGTTTTACAGCCCAAGCCCAAAAGATATGGGATATTGGCCCAATAAGCCCAGTACAATAAATTTGTAGAGAGTGGGTCAAAGAACTAGGCCTTCTATGAATTTAACAACGGCTAGTATGGATTTAAAAGATGATCAAGCAAGAATTAGAGCATATAGGACTGAATGAATTCATTGTCTGAGGAGGCAAATCATGATAGAAATCAATAGAACTGATTACAAATGCAATTTTGATTGCTACAATAGTCTTTTTCTCATTTCCCCCCCCCCTTCTCATGCAGGGTCCCTCACATTATATAGTTCCCTTTGTCCCACTCTGATCCTACATTTGTTGATCATTTAAACCCTCACTTGAGTGCCTATCCCATCAGACACCTTCTCTAGCTTTCTGTGAGTTGCGGTGGCCAAGGCAGTACTGTTCAGGGGTCCTCTCCACATAAATGTGGCCAGAAAAGTAGCTGCAGTGCATTTAATGCGGTGGTAGTAGCCTTTCCCTAGATATTTCTGAGTTTCCATCATTCTTATATGTACATGATGCACGTTCTTATCGCTGGAGCTTCCTGGAAGGTCACCTTGATTGGTGGAATATAGGTTTGAGCCGTGTTCATCATATCCAAGGAATAGTTCCTCGTTGGATTGCCCTCCATTCATTACTAACTTATGAGACTTTACAATTGGAGTTTCCCATAATTATTTGTCCCTTCTCGAACCAGCCTATGTCCTTGGATCAAGCCCAAGGCCCAATATGTGACTTTGGGCCTTTATCCCTACATATATTTTTCTAGTAGTCTAGCAAATTTGAATTAACCATTTGACATTTTTGTATTAGAGATAAAAATAAAAAACTATTTAAAGCCTTAAAAAAAAATTAAATAGGTTTCCATCAACAAAACAAAAAATTAAATAGATTTGACGGTAAAAAAGTTTGTAATTAAGTATTTAATTCTTTAACTCTTTCCTTTTGAAAAAATAGATTGATTATTCCCTTATAAAAAATTGATTCTTTCCTTATAAAAATAATAAAATAATATGCTAACACAAGCCTATGGGTAGCCCATTAGGCCCAACCCGATAGCCCAGCCCGCTAAAGACAAAATGGACATTGCCCATGGGCAGGGTCATGGGCTGAGGTTTTCTCTTTCGGCCCAGCCTGACCCGACCCGTTAACTAGTTAATAGCCCATTATGCTCAGCCCATTGTGCCCATGGGCTAAGTAAAAATGGGTCGGGCCGGCTCGACCCGGCCCATTGACGACCCTTGATAAAATTGTACACTTAGCCCCATTAACAATATTAAGCCCAAAAAAATTAAGCCCATCAACAAAATCACCAATGCCAAAGTTAAAAAATTAATCACAATCAATGATTTTACCAAAATAAAAAAGCCCAGCCCTTAAAATTTTTTGAAACAACACTAATCTATGGATTAAATCTTTCCTTCATTTTAAAAAAATAAAAAAATAAAAAAACCCTAACGATCCGAGTGAGGGAGAGACATTGAATCCAAGGAAGAACCAGAGAGGTAGTGTTACTGCCGCATGGAGACTAAGAAGCAACAGCTGAGCTGCACAGCAAGACAGCAAATTAAGCAAATCTCTAGCACAATACACAAGCAGCAGAGCCGTGCTCCAATCTCCAAATCTGGTATTTTTGTGTACCTCTCATTTGAGCAACAAGTAGGTAGAGTGATCTATTTGTCTCACTTTCTCAATTCCTCTTTTATTCTCTGAAATAAAGAAGGAAGAGGAGAAGAGAGCTTTCTGCCTCTTATCTTTCTCTTTTTTTAGTTTAAATAATGACCCATGTGCATTTGTACAGTGAGTCATGAGTGTTTGATGGTACATTGAAAGATATTTGCTCTACAATGAATAAATAAATAATCTAGTGGATCAAATGAGTCCAAAATTACAAACTGGATAAAAATTTCACCTGTGTTACAGCAAAAAAATAATTGTTTTGTTTACAATAATTGTGAGTTGAGGCCGGGCTCACTATTGTAAGTTTGGATGTGAGGTTGTCAATGGGTATTTTTATTATCATTACAATATGTCTATATATATTGAATTTGTATTTTAGTGACAAATAATACAAAATAGATAAATAGTTAATATTTGTGTCTTTGTTAATACTAACTGAATGCTCCTTTTTAAATAAAAGAATGGGGAACTGTCTCATATTGTCTAAGAAAGTGTGTTGTTTGTCGTATAACTTGCATTACCCTTACCATGGTTTTTTAGTGGAGTTTGTGGTTTTTTTTTGTGTTAGAACCCCTTTCCCTCTCTCTTGTGATAATTTTCATTTTATACTACCGCCCCCTAACTCGGAGTTCTGACTCCATCCTTGTTCACAAGGGAGTACTACTAAAAAATAAAAAATGAAATTTGATGATATCAAACTTGTATGAATGTTTCATATGTGTGTTTAATTACAGCTAATTTTAAATGCATCTGTGCATATAAATGCAATTAAAAGCTAGTAATAATAAGTCAACATACGAACCTGAACGGCTAAGCTGAGTTTCTGCTCCAAGAAGACTGGTTTGATTGTGATCAAGAAATATTTTCTGGCCAACCAAAACATAAAATAAGGGAATGCGAGAACTGTGGTTATCAAAAACCGTGGATCTAATAACAAAGAAGCAATGGTTAAGTATTTCACACCTTTGTTTATATTTTTTTTTCTCAAAGAATTTGAAAACAGAATTTTGCAGCTGTTGTAATTATAATAGTGTTATTGTTATGTCTATATAAACATAATGTTCCTCCAATGAAATCTTGCCACGTTTACAAATTACAAGTTGGGAAAAAGATCGTTAAAGATTTTGTATCTTTAGACTTTAGTTGGCCATAGCTATTTTAATTGTCACCAAATATCTTAATTCTTTGCTTGTCTGACTAGGTTTGGTTCAGTCTTTTACTCTCTCTCTCCCTCTCTCTTTTTCAACTCTATTAAGACTGATCTAAAGACTAGAGAGTAATCCAAGCCTACTGAGACAAGAAAAGAATCAAGGAACTGATACATGCAATTATATGCGGTTTCAATATTGAGGAAGGTATATTCCTCAATATTTATATTGAAGAAGCTATATACGTTCCCATTCCTATTCCTTTATAACTAGAAAAATTGTTACAAAGTTTTTTGGTTCTTTACTTATCTGGCTAGGCTTGGATCAGTCTTAGTTGGAGGAACTTATACTTTGCTATTTATTAGTTTCCTACATTTTGCTTTATATTCCTACGTTCTCTATATTGAGAAAGCTATATTTCCATTTTTCAATCTCTAATTCGCATTAGTTGGTTCAAAAATTTCTATCTATTTTAACCTAAAAATCTATTTTTCTATTTTACACAACTATTTCTCAAATGTTTTTTCTTTAATAAAGAAGGCTTTAATTAAAGAAATAAACATATTTATTGAATACTTTTTAATTTAATGAGCTACACACAATAATAGTAAGAAAAGATAATATACATTAGTCAAACATATCTAATTTAGAAACATATACCTTAAGTTGGGAATAACGTTTGGGCCTGCTTCTGGGTTTGGACCAGGATTAGTGTGGGCTATGGAATATGGATCGGATCAGGGCTTGTTGACTCCGCTTGAAACTTTGATGGGTTTTCAACAATGGACCTCAGTTTCGGAGTTGGGCTAAGACTTTCAAGCCGAAATTGGGGAGGAATTTTGTACTCCCTTATACTTTGTCTGGAAATTGCTGCAGTGAGTGAGAGACTGTCTGAGTGAAGTGAGCTTCTTGTGAGTGTTGGGATGGTTCGTCCATGGGTTCCGAAGCAAGATATCCACGGGGCGGTTTGTCCTATTCAGATATTCACGACCAAGAAGTACTGGGTGGGCTATGGAATTTGGATCGGATCAAGACATGTTGACTCCGCTTGAAACTTTGATTGTTGAAGAGAGAGACTGAGTCAAGTGAGCTTCTTATGAGTGTTGGGATGGTTCGTCCATGGATTGCTTGGGTGGGAAAATCTGTATAGAGTTAATTTTTTGGTTAATTTGAGAGAGTGCTATGTCTATAATGTGGGCTTTTTTGGGGAGCAGGGGAGGGTGTGGGAACTGAGAATGGTAGAGAGAGAGAGAGAGAGAGAGAGAGAGAGATTTCTGTGTTGTGTTTTGAGTGGGGCTTCTATGTTTGAGAGCAAGAGAGATGAGAAATGACTACTGGCTAGTGATCGATGAACCCGACACTGAAAAAGACATTGGCACTTAAAGCTAAAGCATACATTGACTGTGTTCAAGCCATGAATTTGGACCCACAAGTTAATTTGCAGTGGAAAAATCTATGACACTTGAATTTCGGGTTCAAGTCTTTGAGGTTCATGTGAGATCCCCAAAATAGACAATGGCCTACGCAGCGTGGACTGATTTTGGCTTCTGCTGCTTCATCTTCATCTTCTTCCTCTCTCTCTCTCTCTCTCTCTCTCTCCGTCTAACTTTCTCTTTCTCTCTCTTTCTCAGTTTTTCAAACCTTTCGAATAATATTTAACACGCCCAAGAAATAGACTTTACAGCTAAGCATGTTACTTTTCAAACTAATATTTATTGATACTTGTTCCTTTGCAGTTAGCATGTTTTGACTTTTGTTTTACCCAATAAATGGAAATTTTAAAAGACGCACGAGATGGTAGATTAGTTCTTTTTCTATATATATATATATATATATATATATATATAAAATATTTTCGTAATTTTAATTTATTTGTCTGAAAAGTTAAATTTTTTAAATAAATATTATTTATTATCTTATTTATCTTATAAAAATACTTAAGTTTACAAAATTACTCTTAAATAAATTTATTAATTTTATTTTAAAGAGTTATTTTTAATGAGGCAACTAAAAAGGTGCCCCAATTAGATTGATTTTTTAAATATTTGTTAATTTTCTTTTCAAATAGTTTTGAAAATAAAGTAGGAGTATAATAGGAATATTAGTAAATTAATAACTTTTACTTTTAAAAATATGACAATATTTTGGGACAACCTAAATAGAATAGAGGACAAACAAACTAAGACAGATGGGTGGGTTCCAATTAACTCAACTGGTAAAATCTCTATAGTTGAATAAGAGATCTGGGGTTCAATTCCCGCCTACACTAAAAACTGATTGGTGTCTTGATCCGGTGACAAAGAGTACTTATCAGGAGCGTACGCCATAAGTTGAAACTCTCTAAAAAAAAAACTAGGACAGAGGGAGTAATAAGCAAAGAAGAGAGAAAATTCAATTAAATTTCAAATTAGAATTCAATTAGAGTCTAATTTTACGCCATGTGTCTCATCTAATATAAATTTTAGAAATTTGTGTCAAATGAGTTAATTTAGTATAAAAATTGAATTTTAATTAGAGTTTAATTTTGACCCATCTAATCTAAATTTTTAAATTTTTATGCCAAATTAGTTAATTTAATGTAGAAAACGAAAAGTTCAATATAATAAACCATGAAAAAACATAATCACATAACTAAAAAAATTCAAATTTATAAGTCATATATATATATATATATATATACACATATACACATTTATGTATATAATAATAGATGAAGCAAAGAGAGTGTGAAATTGAATTCCAAATTAGAACTCTAATTTTGTGTCACGTGTACACACCAAATTAGAATTCTAATTTTGTGCCATGTGTCTAGAATCTGAAATTGAAGTTGAATTTTGCATCATGTGGCTAAATATATGTGGGCTCATTCTCATTAAAACCACCTCTATGTATTGGGTCAAGTGAGTTGCTGTGCTAATTAAGTTTTTTCTTGATTTTGCAGTCAAACGTAAAAACCAAAAAGATTAATATCGGTGATAAGAACTTGGTTTGAGTACATTGTCATGTGTACACACCAAATTAGAATTCTAATTTTGTGCCATGTGTCTAGAATCTGAAATTGAAGTTGAATTTTGCATCATGTGGCTAAATGTATGTGGGCTCATTCTCATTAAAATCACTTCTATGTATCGGGTCAAGTGAGTTGCTATGCTAATTAAATTTTTTCTTGATTTTGCAGTCAAACGTGAAAACTAAAGAGATTAATATCGGTGATAAGAACTTGGTTTGAGTAAATTGAAGTTGAATTTTGCATCATGTGGCTAAATGTATGTGGGCTCATTCTCATTAAAACCACTTCTATGTATCGGGCAAAGTGAGTTACTGTGCTAATTAAGTTTTTTCTTGATTTTGTAGTCAAACGTGAAAACCAAAGAGATTAATATCGGTGATAAAAACTTGGTTTGGGTACATTTCATAATTTCCAAAAAAATAGCAAAGCCAGAGTTTGCATCTTTGTTATAAATTGCTTACAAAGTTTGCATCTTTACATTTGCACTGAGTTTCGGATTAAAGTGTTTTCTTCTTGGTTCTGACACTAAGTTTTGTTTACTATTCACTTACAAAGTTTGCATCTTTACATTTGTTATAAATTGCTAATATGTGATTAGATGCACATTATGTCTAAAATTCATCATCCTTATATTTGGCTTTTTGTCCAGGTTTGGCACCTATAACAATGAAGAAAGCACTGTTGTGGACCGATAGATGATACTTTTTGCATGCTGCAAAGGAACTTAGTGATCAATAGAATCTCATGCGAATTGAAGAGGACCCGGCTGTAGATATCTTGATAGCAGATGTGAGTCACAATGTTTTCAAAATTTTCAGTGAAGATAAACGCTATGAACAATGTAAATTTTCCGGAGAGAGATTTATTATTCTATATTTACGTAAGTTTGGTCGCCTTCTTGGAGTGGATCACTCCACCCTATCTTTCTACTGGAATTTTTTATTCAAATTGTTACAATTTAATCTGAAATTTAATTTGAATTTTCCTATTATTGTTACTATCATATATTATCATTCCAATTGTTCAATTAGAATATGAAATTGGAGTCCAATTTTACGATACACACGTACAATCTAATTATTTTTAATTTTGCTGTCATGTGTAGAAACTAATAAAATGAAATTAATAACTCATTAAACACTCATACTTTGGAAATCGATAGTACCAATCTAAATCCATTGGACCTATTTCGTGATAATACAACTATGAAGGATGTATAAAAACACGCACAAACCCATCTCTCTATAAAAAGAGATTTGAGAGAATTTTTTTTATCAACCATGGAATTTCAGAGGTTTTTTCTTCACACAAATGCCTATCATGTTACAAAATAACCTATCGTAAAACTACAAAATGAGTACAACTCTGATGTTTTTTTTTTTTTTAATTTAAAATTTTTTAAGCTACGAAAATTTCAATCACCAATAGAGATTGAAAATTCAAAAGCGTGAATGGATCTTTTGGATAAACATTGTCACCAAGGTTCATCTTTCTGTGTAAAACATATATACTGCTAAGTTTAATGAAATTTTCTGGTTAATAATATGAATTTAGACTTATTTGAGTCTTTTAAACATGAATAAACTCATGATTAATAATATATCCATTCCCGTGCGGTAGCACAGGGCTACATACTAGTATATATTAATAGGTAAAATTTAGAGAAAATTGAATTAGAATTTGAAATTATAATCTAATTTTACACCATGTGTCTAAATTTATGTGAGAACTACACCATAATTATCCACTTAAGAGCATCCACAGTAGTGGAGCTAAAAATTTAGTTATTTGATACCACAAAAAGTTATTTTATCTATTTTACTTACTCGCATGCTGCAACAGTGGATCTATTTTAGCTTTCAACACAATAAAATAATATAAACATCACAATAAAATAATATATCTACTACAATAAAATAATATATCTACTACAATAAATAACAATCATAACCACTGCAACCGTTACCATTGCCACTACCGTCGTTGCTACCAACTCTTCCACCGTCGCTGCCCCCACCACTGCAATGATATTTTTTACCACTTCAAAATTATTATTTTTTTTTTTTGGAGAAAATTTACCACTTTAATTAAATATCCCTTCTTTATTTTTTTCTTTATTATTTTTTATTATCTCTTTCTCTCTTTTCCTCTCCATCTCTTTCTCTTTCTCTGAACCAAGATGAACCAACAAATGATCAAACTTCCACTCTTTCTTCTCAACTCAGCAAACCCACTGCCACCTAAACCCCTACATCACAACCTAGCCATAGCCACCTCCAAATCGTCGAGACCCACGTCTCGGTTGAGTCGCACTGCGCGGTTTGCAAGGAACAGTTCCAACTTGGAATCGAGGATTGCAAAATGCCTTACCTGGTTTGTCAGCAAGAGTTGCTGAGCGAGCGAGAGCGAGGCTGAGATTGCGGTTGAGGCGGAGAAGACGGTGAGATTAATGATTTGGAGGTTACCGGGAGGTGGGTTTGTGGGTTGTGCTATGGGTTTGTGAACTTTCTTTCTACTCTAACCGATCTGCCATGGGTTTGTGTTTTGTGGTGGTTGTATGGAATTTGGACCGGCGTTGCTTCGATCTTTCTCTCTACTCTATCTCTGTGGGTTTGTGTTTTGTGTTTTGTGGTGTTTTGTGATGTGGGTTTGGTGGATCGGCGTTGCTAGTGGTCTGATCCGATATCTTTCTGGTGGCTGGGTGTCTAATTCGGTGGGTTTTATATGGATTTTATAAGCACCACCATCGGCGAGCTAGTTGGCAAAGCAAAGAGGAGATGAGGGATGCCGGAGAGAGAGAAAGAAAGAAAAAGAGAAAATATTATTTTAATGAGAGAAGAGAGAAAAGTTTAATAAATTTTTTTTTTAGCTTCTTACTACAATGCACATCTATCTACTATATAGCTATTTAGCTCTACTACTGCAAGTGCTCTAAGCTTGTGCCATGTGTATACTTAAATTTTTAATTTTTTTTTTTTTTTTTTTTGAGAATGAAATACTTCCTTATATTAAGCAAAAGAGGCTAAATCAGCCTGAACTACATGAAAGATATCTGGTGATACATTTTTCATCCAGACATTTAAATAGGGCGAGTTAGTTGCCCTTCTTGCCAAAGCGTGAGCGACATTATTTCCTTCTCTATGGACACGAACAAAACGGTATACAAGCAAAATAAGAAGCCAACTATTTTACATCATGAATTATATGACTATGTAAAGCTAGGGACGGTTCTGTGTAATAGGCCACAAACTAAATGACCCCTTGTGATTAAACCAATTAATTAATTAGCCAAGTTATTAATTAATCAATTTATCATGCAAACGTGAGGAAGTACAAACAAATCACCAATAAACTAATTAAGCAGCAAAAATTAAATAACACGGTGATTTATTTACGAATGGGGAAAACCCTTGCGGCAAAAACCCCACCGGGTGATTTTCAGGTCACCACTCCCGAAACTCCACTATTATCAAAACAAGCGGTTACAAGTAAAGGAATCTCAAATACCTTACCAACCTACAGTTGAACCTTTACCCCAATACTCAATTGGACTTGTTCTATAGTGACAGTTCCCACCTTTGATGCACGGCTTTCAAGTACGTGACTAACCAATGCGCAGATCCCAGTACGCGACTTCAACACCAACTTTGTAGGAGAGGTTGGCTGCAAAGTTCTTCAGTTCATCCTACACGATGAAGATCAAGAAGATGTTTGGTCACAAAAGCTTTTGGTGCAAATAAACAGCAACTTCTTCAGAAGAAATGAACTAGGTCAAGAACTTCGTCTTTGATCACAAATTGCTTGAACAGAGTTTGCTCAATACTTGTGCAACTTGTGTACAATTTGACGGCTCTTAAAATAATCCTTTTATATGTCTAGGGTTAGGAGAAAAGAAATCCCAAAGACACATTCACGGATCCCAAGAAATCAGATCAGAAAATCTGATTTTATAAATCTTGACAGATAGCAAGGTGTCGAGGAGCTATCGAGCAGGTGTCGAGCTTTAATGAATTTATACTTCAGCTTGTTTTTCTTAGACAGACTTGATGACTTCAACACTTGATCTTGAAACCTTATTTCTTGAAGTATTAAAAACACCTAGAACTACCCAATTACAAGTAGAGTGCGTTTTGTTAAAGGATTAGCCAATTTACATAAACAAATTACATATGTTCTTAACAAGTGAAAACACATATGTCCTAACAGTCTCCCACTTTGGCAATCCTTGACAAACCACAACAAACAAATGAACATATGAGAGAAGTCATAAATCACTCAACTCATACTCACTTGTTGAATACAATAAAATCTATCCTATCACAAACCCTTGAAAAACTTTACAAGAAAAGAGTTTATGGCAAGTAGACTTTGACAACCTGTATTTCTGAAACACTTTAAATAAAACTCATCAAGGCATCTTATATGAAACAGAAATAATAGATTGCATACAAGTATAAGGAACATGTGTATAAAGATAGAGAAGAAACAACACATGAAGAGATAGGTGAGAGAAACATACATCCACATATATAGGAAAAATAAGTACAATATATGTAAAACTGATCACAAGACCTCATATACAAGAACAATGTATCTAAAAAAATAGAAAAAAAAAAAGATACATCAAATCCTCTCTACATCCCTCAAGTATCAACACTCCCCCTAACAAAACTGTCCTATACTAACTCTTCCCCTAAGATGACTACTCTCATAATTAAAACTACTTCCCCTTTTTGTCATGAGTGACAAAGGGTAAGTTTGTCAAGTAGACATCTCATCAGTAGAGCTAGCATCTCCATCATCATCCGAAGCGTCATCGTCATCACCATCATCATCATCATCCTCAAAGTCAGAAGCCGCTAGAGGAGGTGGTGAAGGAGTAGTTTCAGAAGCAAACCCATCCATGGTCGCCTGTCATTGTGGAATACGACCAACACGAACATTCACCTGATACAACTCAGTGGAGAGTGTATCTAGGCGAGCATCCATGCCTTACAGCTGTGCCATGATGTCTCCAAGAGATACATCGCCCATAGAGGAAGAAGGAGCGGATGTAGATGGAGCAATACGAGATGGAGCAAAACGGAAGGAAGGAATGGAATCCGGCTGTTGCGACCTAAACTGCGCTGCACTACGTTTTACGGTAGCGGCATCTATGGCACAAATGTGTGTGAAGTGGTCGGACATAGGAAAAGGGACAGAAAAATGGCGTAAGATCCTCATGATAGCGGAAGGAAAGATGAGCTTATCACGGGACGCCGAATCTAAATGAACATCTATGATAGAAAGAATGAAATGAGAAGGAAAATCTATAGTAAGATGCTCAAGAAGAGATAACAAAAATCGAGCACGAGGCTCTGTGATGGAGTTGTAGAGAAAGAGTGGATGGAGTACAAAAGTCATCACCATGTTTAAGAATCTAGGACCTTTAGCAAAAGGTCTACATGATGTATACTGATGTTCACCCCAATCAGCAAGGCGCTCACAAAAAGCCGAAATGGGCTCATCTTTGGACACAGTCCTCAGACGCTCACAAGAAGGATAGTCAGGAAACTCTATCCTAGGAACCCGAAGCACATTCGCAACTAGCTGCGTTGTGATAAGGATGCGCGTACCTCGAACGCGAGTGAAAAAATGAGGCACTAAACGATCAATCCCGTGCATGTTGGAGTAAAACTCCTAAATAAGCACGAGAGGACATGTGACCGGGACGTCACACAGTGACTTCCATCCCCTACTGTGAATGACAGAGGGAAGGTCAGTGTCGGCGAAGTCCGCCAAAATGACTTGGCGTTCTGAATGAACAGCTCGTCTAGAAAAGTTCTCCGAAAATGCCTTGTGGGCATCCTCATCACGGAACCGAAGATTAAGAGGAGCAAAATCAGAAGAGGAAGAAGCTCCAGAACACAGAGGGTTCCAAACCAGAGTAGATTTACGCTTAGGTGCCATGGACACTACTAACGTAAACAGAATGAGAAAGAGAGAGAGAAAGAGACAATCAGAAAAGTCCCAAAACAATTCAAATATATCAAATATATTGAATAAAGGGTACGTATGCATGGGGAATGCATGAACATGTGATATGCAAAGTAAAAAGCATCATGGGCTCAGCCTAATCCAATCCTACCAACACACAAGCATAGAACACACATTTAAATGCATGAAAATACCATTCTAATGCACATATGATGTAATGCATGAGATTTTGAACACATTTAAATGAAAACCCATCCCAAAATTTCAAGAAAAAAACTCATCAATTTTGAGAAATCCCAAAAATTTTCAAAAACCCCAAAACCTAAGATTCAAAATATGAAATGCATGAAAAATGAAGGAAAAAGAGATCATACCAAGTGATTTGAAGCAAGGAAGGGCCGAAAATCACGTAGGTTGAAGATTTTGAGTGAGAAAAAGGAGTTTGGGAGATGAACAGCCTCGGATAGATCGAGAGAGATCGAGAAAATGAAAACCGGATCGCGACAGAAGCTTATATAGGGGCAGCAGTAATTCTCGACAGATGAGGTGTCGAGAGGTGTCGAGTAATCTGTCGAGGTAAGTGTCAAGAAAATGGCCTTCGACAGCTGCAGGTGTCGAAAGGTATCGAGGAACAAGAATCACCTTCAAGGAACAGAATCTCGATCGATCCACCAGGTATCGAGAAGGTATCGAGAAGGCAGGAACTTTCTCGATCGATCCACTAGGTGTCGAAGAGGTGTTAAGATTGTGATAAGAAAAAGGCTTAAGAAGCTCGACAAATAACAAGGAATCGATGAGGTGTCGAGCCAACTTTTAAAAACAGTTTTTCGAGAAGTGAAAAACACAGACATGAATGCAATCCAACATGCACCTCAATCAATAATCCAATCAACATATTAAGCTCTCAAAATCATCTCTCAACAAACATTTTAAGCACATGGATCCTCAGAAACACACACACACACACACTAAACAAGTCTAACCAATTTTATTTTTCAAAAACAAGTCAAGACAGTTTAGTGAGCATACATTAGCACATGTAAACACTTGTGATGGCTAAATCACATTGTACCTGCACATGTATCAATAGTAGCAAAAAATATTGCGTGTTGTGTGTGAAAAACATCGTAAGATTGTATATGTGTATTCATGTTATGACGATCTGAGATATGAGAAAATAGCTTTTAACTCACACACAATCATAACTGTTTGATGGGGACTATCACCTTCGAGGTACATCTTATAACTCCCACATCTCCTACATTACACGCTTGCAACCATATTTAAAACATTTTTTTATCTTTTTGCTTTTTATTTTTCTTTGCATATATTTTTTTTATTTTAGCATATCATGCGTGGGCACAAAAAGAGAGAAAAGAAATACCCAAGATGTTAAGCAATTGACACTGCCCTTTTGCTATGCCGAAGCATACAAGTGTCATATTATGATTGGCGGGCAACAACGGTAAGATGGTTATTTATACATTTTTCTCAGGATTTTCTAGTCCTACCCGTCAAAAAGAGTGATATGAGTGTTAAGTTTAAGAGATAACTTAATCTTACTCATCACAAACAAGAGCCACAAATCTCACTTGCTTAGTTGTGCATAGAGATGCTCATCTAAGTTACAAAAGATACAAAGTTTAGAAAACTTTGTTTCAATAGCCATTCAAGGTACACAAGTACCAATGTACATATAACACACACTGTTTTTGTATTTTTCTAATTTTTCAAATTTTTTTTTAAATTTTTATATCAAAAACAAAATAAACAAAACTGAAAATACACACACAGAAAATATGCTAAACAAAGTAAAGCATAAAACTAGACTGACTCAAAAAAAAAAAAAAACTATGCAAAACACACAAGTGATGCAACCAACAAAAACATGAAGATAGAAGAAAGTGATGAAATCACTTAGAGTTCTTTTTCTTCCACACCTTGGAAGAACCTTTCCTTTGATTGAACCCTTGAACCGGCTGTGAGGGGGAAGAATTGAAACCGTTCAAATTCGAAAGGAACATGAGGGCTTTCAGAAGATCTACAAGAGGAGCAAGAGAAGATTGAAGCTGATTTTGGCTTCCAGATGCTATCATGCTGTTGCTCTGTTGAGTGGCTAGCCACTTGTAGCAATTTGGTCGAGTATGACTGGCAGCTCCACAATGATGACAGAGATGCTGCTTCTTCTGTTTAGGCTTTTGAGAGTTAGCCTTCTTAGCCTTAGGGTTTTTAGTATCTTTCTTATCTTGCTTAAGGGGTGCTCCTAAGATAGATTTACTCTTATCCAAGTTCTCATTAGCTAATTCAGTTTTATAATCAGTGTTCTCAATTTCAGTGTTATTAGCAAGAGAAACAAAAATAGTAGCACTAGTAGAAGCAATATGAGAGGAAGAAAGACCATACCTTAAACCTTTTCGATCCGAAGCAGATTTCTGAATGCTGAGCATCTCATCAAACTTTGCACTTGAAGTCCTCTCCAGTTGAGTTCTGACTTGAAATAGCTCCGCTTCAAGCTTCTTGGTCTTCTCAGCCAAGAAATTGTTCTCAAACCTCAGTGCTCCAATAGTTTGATTCGTCTCATCAAACTTTGTGGACAACTCTTCACGATCAAGTTCTACATCACTGAGCTTCTTGGTGGCCAGCCTATACAGCTTCTCATGCTTCTCAGAGAGCTTATAAAGCTTTTCATAGGCTGTATAGATATCATCTTAATCATCCATCTTCTCAAATTTGGACTCAACTAGTTCTTCTTCTTCGTCCACTTCTTCAACAATCCCTTTAGTAGGATTGACTGTGGTAGTGAATGCATTTAAGATTCCGTCATCCTTATTGTCGGAATCATCTTCAAGCTCAGTGTCACTCAAGGTTGTAGCAAGTGCCTTACTCTTCCCAATACTCTTGAGATATGTAGGGCATTCATGCTTCATGTGACCGAATCCATGACATCCAAAACATTTTGGTCCTGTAGGAACAGTGTACTAACCGCCATCCTTAGCATCCTTCTTCCCTTTGTCTTGGCTCTTAAACTGAGAAGAACTGGATTGTCTGCGATCCTTGTCGAAGCTCCTCCTATTGGCATTCTTGATAAACTTCTTGAACTGCCTTATAATGTAGGACTTTATCTTGGAATCTTCATCATCGGAAGATTCATCTGTATCACTGCTCTTCGCCTTCAAGGCCATACTCTTGCCTTTACCCGTCTTGCCAATCCTAGATAATCCTAGCTCATAGGTCTGCAAGTTTTCAACCAGTTCAGTCAAAGGAATCTTGTCAATATCTTTTGATTCTTCTATCGCCGTAATCTTGGCATGGAATCTCTCGGGTAGAGATCTGAGCACCTTCCTCACAATCTTGGGTTCAGGGATGGTTTCCCCAAGATTGAAGACTGAGTTCATTATGTCCTTGAGTTTGGCATAGAACTCATCAAACGACTCATCCTCCTCCATCTTTATTTCTTCAAAGCTTGTAGTAAGCCTTTGAAGTTTTGAATCCTTGACAGCCTTTGTACCCTCATAGGTTGTCTGGAGGATGGTCCATGCTTCCTTTGCAGTTTCAGTAGATGATATCTTCTTGAACTCCTCATTGGTGACTGCGCTAAATAGGCATTCAACGCTCTACTGTTGAAATTTGCCGCCTTGATCTTGGCTTCATCCCAATCGGCTGGCACTTCTTTTGGCTTGGTCCAACTAATCTCTACAGCTTGCCACACTTTCTCATCTAAAGACTGCAAAAAAGCTCTCATGCGTACTTTCCAGTATGCATAGTTAGTGCCATCAAATAAAGGAGGTATGATTAATGACTGTCCTCTATCCATGACAAGCAGGGGTCAATGGATCAACACAGCAAAGATTAAACCTAATCAGAGTGTGTCTGCTCTGATACCACTTGATAGACCACAAACTGAATGACCCATTGTGATTAAACCAATTAATTGATTAGCCAAGTTATTAATTAATCAATTTATCATGCAAATGCGTGGAAGCACAAACAAATCACCAATAAACTAATTAAGCAGCAAAAATTAAATAACACGGTGATTTGTTTATGAATGGGGAAAACCCTTGCGGCAAAAACCCTACCAGGTGATTTTCAGGTCACCACTCCCGAAACTCCACTATTATCAAAACAAGTGGTTACAAGTAAAGGAATCCCAAGTACCTTACCAACCTACAGTTGAACCCTTACCCCAATACCCAATTGGACTTGTTCTGTAATGACAGTTCCCACCTTTGATGCACAGCTCCCAAGTACGTGACTAACCAATGCGCAGATCCCAGTACGCGACTTCAACACCAACTTTGAAGGAGAGGTTGGCTGCAAAGTTTTTCAGTTCATCCTACACGATGAAGATCAAGAAGATGCTTGGTCATAAAACCCTTTGGTGCAAATACATAGCAACTTTTTCAGAAGAGATGAACTAGGTCAAGAACTTCGTCTTTGATCACAAATTGCTTGAACAGAGTTTACTCAATGCTTGTGCAACTTGTGTACAATTTGACGGCTCTTAAAATAATCCTTTTATATATCTAGGGTTAGGAGAAAAGAAATCCCAAAGACACATTTACGGATCCCAAGAAATCAGATCAAAAAATCTGATTTTATAAATCTCGACAGATAGCAAGGTGTCGAGGAGTTATCGAACAGGTGTCGAGCTTTAATGAATTTTCACTTCAGCTTGTTTTTCTTGGACAGACTTGATGACTTCAACACTTGATCTTGAAACCTTGTTTCTTGAAGTATTAAAAACACCTAGAACTACCCAATTACAAGTGGAGTGCGTTTTGTCAAAGGATTAGCCAATTTACATAAACAAATGACATATGTTCTTAACAAGTGAAAACACATATGTCCTAACACTGTGTCTATCCACTCCTTATGAATGATGTTTGAATCTCCCTCTAACACCAAGGAAGTGATGCCAAGTTCTACTGCAAATTCAGTTGCTCTCCTCACTGCCAGTGCTTCTACCTGAGTAACAGTTGCTGGCAATGGTATTTATTGAGACAGTGAAGCGATTACTTCGCCATCCGAATTGCTAACCACCACTCCCAGTCCGGCTCTACCTTCTTCTGAGAAACTTGCGCCATCGTAGTTTACCTTCATCTCATCTGTATTTGGTGGTCTCCAACGGACATGGTTTCTGTGTACCATCTTCGGGATGGATGGTCTAGTACCTTGAAACTCAACTTTCCTCTCCTTTGATAAGTTGAAAATTTGATTCAAGGGGCACGCTACTTCATTGAAACGGATCTGATTTCGACAGTTCCAAATTGCCCACCCCATAAATGCTAGCAACTTTGTGTCTTTGTTTTCTAATAAGGCAAACTTGAAGATGTCCTTCATAGACTGAGCTTCCAAAGCTGAGAGCCAGCCCCACTGCAGATCAGACCTCCAAACTACCTGCACATCAGAACAAAAGAAAATAGAGTGTGAGTCGTCCTCAGATCGCACCTTGCAGCTCTCACAGAGACCGTCTTAGGCAATCTTCCTGCGAAACAAGTTAGCTTTTGTTGGGAGAGCTTCCTTGCACGCTCGCCAAACGAAGTTTTTCACTTTGTTTGGGACTTGTAGACCCCAAATCTTCTTCCAAAAAACTGAATCTTCTGCTGTTAATTGGACCGGTTCACTGCCTTCATACAAGAAGCGATACCCCGACCTCACTGAGTATTGACCTGATGGGGTGAATAGCCAAATGAGCTTGTCCTTTTGGTTGAAGGAACATAGTGGGACGCCTTTGATGACTGCTGCTTCTGCTGGTTCAAAGACATGGTCAAATAACATCACTTCGCCAACTCCAAGTAGACTCATTAATCAGAGCTGCCACAGATGTATTCACCTGCCCGAAAATCTGAGGAGATGTAACTTTGAACCCAAGATGTGGGATTAGAAAAATCCATGACACTTGAATTTTCTTGCGCGAGTGTGTTGGGAGCTTGTGCTTCACTTGAGAACTTGAAGGTTGGGATGAAAGTGCATCCCCTTGTCATAAAGTGTGGACTTGGATTTGACACCTTTGTTGTGACAGCATTGATAAATCTTTATGCGAAGTGTGGCGCATTGGGCTATGCTCATCAGTCATTTTTGGAGGTGGATAAGCCACAGTTGCAGGCTTGGACTGCACTAATGGGAGGCTGTGCTCAACAAGGAAAAGCAATAGAAGCTATTGATCTTTTCCACAAGTTCCATTCTTTAGGTTTGAAACCTAGTGAAAGAACATTCTCATCAGTACTTGGAGCATTAGCAGATACAGTGGATGTTGAAGTTGGAACACAACTCCACTATTTGATCATTAAAATGGGGTTCAATTCCTTTATATTCGTTGGCAATGCAATTCTGGATTTTTACTCAAAATGTGGGCTTCTTGAGGAATCATCAAAAACTTTTGAGGAAATGCATGAACATGATGTTAGCTCGTGGAATGCACTGATTTCCGGGCATGTTAGATATGGTCATCATGGAGAAGCTATTGAGCTTCTGAAGAATATGTTGATTGAAGGATTTGAACCAAATCTTCATACATATCCTAGCATTTTTAGCATTTGTGGCGATATCCCAGCAATCGAGTGGGGTAAACAAACACATTGCCGCATCCTAAAACCTGGGTTTGACTCAAATGTGGTTGTAGGGAGTGCTCTTATAGACATGTACGCTAAGTGTGGAAGACTAAGTGAAGCTCGGAAAGTTTTTGACATTCTAGTTACAAAAAACTTGGTTTCCTGGAATACCATACTTGTGGGATATGCCCAACATGGATTTGGGAGGGAAGCTTTAGAGATCTATAACATAATGCGTAGTAATGGGATCAAACCTAATGGTATTACTTTTCTTGGAGTCTCATCTGCTTGTGGGCATGTGCGATTTGTAGAGGAGGGATGGCACCACTTCAATTCGATGATCAAAGACCATGGCATTTCCCCAAGAGCAGATCATTTAGCTTCTTTAGTCAGCCTCTTTGCCCGTAAAGGACAGACAAAAAGAGTTTTTGAAATCATAAGGAGTTTTCCAATGGAGTCTAATAAGGTGGTTTGGCGGTGTCTCTTGTCTGGCTGCAAAATTCACAAGGATGTAACTCTGGGAAGATACGCTGCTGAGAAAATTTTGAGTATTGATCTAGAAGATACTTCAGCTCATATCATGCTTTCAAATAGATATGCTGAGGCCAAGATGTGGAATGAAGCAGCACAAGTGCGAAAAATAATAAAGGAGAAGGTATTAAAGAAAGATACAGGATATAGCTGGGCTGAATTGAAGAACAGTATATACTACTTTTCTGCAACTCATTACACACAATTCCAAGAAACAAATCTCCATGAGGTATTGGATGGGTTGACACTTGACAGCCCAGTTGTTTGACACTGGATACATGCCTGATGCTATGTTTGTATTGCACTGTGGGGAATAAGCCAGGGATATTAGATAAAAAAAGTATTTGTTCATACATTATAGTCTTTTACATGTGAGAAAATAAGAGAAATGAATCCTTGATCGTCTGAGATGATCGATATTTCTATTAGATGATATTGAAAGAGGACTAAACAGTATAGAAAGAATTGAAAAGTAAAGTGATGTTGACTTCTTATAGTAACTTGTAAGAAAGACAGTCAAAGGTCACATTACCACACATAAAGTTGTAATTGAACTAAGAAAGACATCGAAGACTGATGGTGTGGGAGGATCCCTTGGTGAGAGGTTAACAAACTCGAGGGCTTGAAGCCTTAGTTTCAGAGGGTAATCCGCAACACACCCAATTCTTGGGCCTGCTCCAGTTGACCATTTCAATGACAGCTGATGCCCTAGTTGATATGAACTTACTTCCTTTTTTGACTTGATCCTCTGCAATATCTCTTTCTTTGGAAGACTCGTTCTGGTTCTCTGGAGATCATTGGACAAGGTTCTCTTATAACTGTGTGTTCGAGTGCTTTTTGTTTGAGCATAGGTACATGATTCAGAGGATCTGCTGTTAATCTCATTCTCCCTAGGAGCATGGCAGGGTGGTTCAGAATTTGTTAGTTCTCCAAGTTTACTCTCTTCTTGAACATTTTTTGTTGAATAACTTCCTTCATTAACTGATTTGCGGCTATTGTAGCTCTCATGATCTTCTGTAGGGGAAAATACCTGACTAAAATAGATAGAGCTCAGAGGAAAATGTGGTAGAAGCAGTATATTAGGCATATGTTGGTTACATTGTACAGGTTTTGGATTATAAAAAGAAGTACAAAAGTGAACAATGGCAGAAAAATTTCGTAGATATCAAATTGTGACCCACAATATCCTAAAATTTTGAAAAGCTATTTTCATGTCTCCAAATGTTCTATCAACTGCAATTAAATCAATGTAGAATTAGCAGAGGGGTAGCAGATTTGTGAAATGACATTATATATAAGTTGCATACCTGAACTTCATCAAGGTTGACCCCATTCTCGTCAAGAAAGGCTAAGAAGCTGCCAAGGTTCTCCGCAGTTGGTCGGTAATGTCCACTGTATGCCGATACAGACTGGAAGTCATAAGGACATATTCAGAATTTGGATGCAAGAAACAGAGACTTTTCAAGTTTATATATAAAGTACGTTGGTAAACTATCTCCTTTGTTAAAATAAAATTAAAAGAATAGATTCCTTATAAACTTATGTTTTATTATGTTACCCAAAAAGAATAGTGTTTTATTATCTGTAACTGGAAGCTTTTCTTGATCCTACCATAGTTAATATGCTGATGTGTGTTGAATATATAGCACATAGATAGTACTTACCAGTGCATTTCCTTTGATACCAAATGAATGGGTTTAATGTGTTAACTACTAGAAGAATTGATCCCCCCTCCCCCAACTGTTGAATTTAAAAAAAAATTAATTAATTAATAAAAATGCCGAGAAGAATTGAAATGTGAGAGCTCTGGGATCTATATAATGGGACTTTGCCTTTTGCAAATTATGTTGATTTGACATATAGTAATCTGGAAGAATTTATGAGATCTGCCACTGCCAGCATCAACTTGTCTTAAAGAGCTTGGGATTCTTACGCAATTAATTGCATAAATTCATAAACAAAAGATGGTCCTGTGAGCTCATTCAAACTAAACTGAACCTCACATCAGCTTTGAGTAAACCATATAATCAAGTAGTTAACTTAGTCTTGCATTTTGTTGACATCTATTATTAAAAGTAACATTTGAGCTAAACGATCATATAATTGAAAGTTCACCCTTAATAAGGGTAAAAAATAAGATCTTCTAAATTCAGAAGCAATTTTGAAAGACTAAAATCATTAATACTTTTTTAATTCTTTGATAGGATTTGCTTGTATCTAATTTAAAATTCTACAATTAGTATGCTTCACTAGAGGATGATAGTGTTGCACTTTTCAGGTACAAGCAACTGTTTCAACTCCTCCAACCCTATACACCATGGGAAATGTGAAATTAAGATATGCAGTTCCCTTCCATAGCAATCATTTATTTTTTGTGAAAGCATCTGTACTTAGTATCTACAGCAAGTTGGATTTGAGGGCTGTTTACTAAATAAAGCCCCAGAATGAACATGATGTCAAAGTCTGGCTTGTTTGTTCTTGGATTCCATGAGCCTGGCCTACTTGTCTTTCTTTCAATTTCAGTAGGGTCATTGAGCATATTTTTCTTTGGTTTCAGTTTCTGGTGAGCCTGAAAGTGAGAGAGAAATCCCAAAAAGGTTGGGTGTGTGCTTGGTTGTATATGTACTTGTTGGGCCTCTCCAATGATAGCTTAAGCTTTGGGTTGAATACTTTAATGTGTAGATTAGAGGTATGGAACATTTTTAGTTGTATGTCTCCATAATGAGAACATTGAATTATACAAAGATGTCATTAGAAAATGGCATTATGGAAACATTATAATAAATGCATGCCACATGCATACCTTGAGCTTGCCACTTTCTGCCTCAAGTCTTCCAGCAGCCAAAGTGGCCCCTCCTGCAAGGAAGCTGGAATGATGAAATGATCCCTTCCTTTTCTGGTGGGAAGGAGACAAAGCATTAGGCTTCAGATGATGCAAAATAAAGTGGCATCTTAGATCTGGGAATACGGTCAACAAATTGTGTGGTGTTTGTATCAGTTTTTACCTCACCAGCATAAAGTTTTTTGGAGGTACTCATAACAAAAATCCATTTTGAGCCTTGCAATTTTTGACTTGCATCAAGGAGACTTCCAGTTTGTTTATGCACTATCATCCCTTCAGCAATCATGTATTCATAGTATTCCCTTTCTTGCTTGTTCATGATGCATTTCCACAAACAGTGTGAGTGAAGTTAGGAAAGTTTAAGTAGAGCAGGTGTTAAAGAGCATCTAAAATCCAGTTGAAGTCAATTCATTCCCATAAGCTTTTTAGTATGCAAAACACAAAGCTATTTTGTAGGTAGAGTTTTAGTGCTTCCTGCTTGTAGAAAATTAAGTAATAACCAGAAACGGCACTTATTTTATTTCTATAATGGTATTTCATGATACTCTGAAATGCATTAGACTCATTAATGGCTATTGATATAATTGATTTCCACGGAACATACAAAGTTGGTGTTCCAACCATAGTAATAATCTGACCCCATTCTGATCTTGGTTTATGATTTATGAACTGTGATACTATTTTTCATATTAAAGGAGGAGCATACCAGTCCAAGATATTTAATGCATTCTTGTCGAAGCCTTGATCTTGGGCAATCTTTGAGATCAACATCTTTGCCATCTCCAACGTCCAACCTACACAAGGAATATATTAAGCTGTTTAGTGACACATTGATTTAATTGACACCAGAGATTCTTTCTTTTTGCATGGGACATCAAGGTATGAGAAAGTATATAATTATCTCCATTCTTGTGAGGTTTTTGTTTGAGAGGTATTCTGCGATTTTGAAGATACCCCCTTGCATTGAGATAAAGCTTCAAGCCCTTGGCTTGAAACCTATCATGCTAACCCACTAACATTCAATAATTTTTTGTTTTTGTTTTTCTAGCAAGAAGTTAACATTCAATAATATTCCAGACATTCTATTTTTGCAATGTACTTTGATACCATAACTTTTAATTATTTCCCCTTTCTATTTAGTTTTACTGTTCTTGACAGCAATTAAATGAACATTAGATACAGGATGAAATTACAGAGACAGAGATTGAGATGCATCTTTGCATATGCACGTGTATTTTTAGAAATTAAGAATTACACTTTAAATACTAAAACAGTTTTTTTTTATTTTTTTTTATTTACTGATTTAGTTACGTTTATCATGTACTTAGATGAAAATTAAAAGGAGAGAATGCTGTGAGTTACATGTGTGTCATGTTTCCATTTATAATCTTCAGATTGATGTCTTTGTGCCTTTTCTTTTGAGTATTGATTTAATGTATTTGACTATTTTCTGCTTTTTATTGGATAAAGCTTTAGTCCTTGAAAAGAAAAACATCTATTGCATTGTATAATGATTTTATGAATGCTAGAAATTATTGAACATAGTAGATGACATAGTATTCATTTCTTATATGACATTTCCCAATAATTGGAGGCTTTCATTTAGAGGTGATGCATGACCACATCTTTGCGTATGCGCTGGCATGCAAACAAGTAGTAACATAATGCACAGACGTGCAAAGGCTACATATAAAGGGTAAAAGAAAGGCTAAACTCGGTGGCTGCCAAATGAGAGACAAAATCCATATCAAATTAGGCTGTGATGAAAATGATCGCAGAGCTTTCTTTGATATTCCTTAATTTAAATCCCTCTCACTTTTCTGGAAAGTTAAGAAGTTCATGATTGTAGATGTTTTCTGTGGAACTTATTCGAACTTCCCCACAAACCCCAACAACACCCACCCCCCCCCCCCCCCCCCCTTATCTCACAAGGTTTTCTGAGATTTTGAGCTCCTGATCAGTCTTTGGGTAAGTGTAGTCTCCCATATAATTGAAAGAATAAATTGCAAAGGGCAATTTAACCAATCCTTGAATGGTTTTGTTTACATGAATAATGATTTAGGCCATTGCAGAAGATGTTGGGTGATTTTAGGGATCTGAAAGTTTGGCATTTGAAGAAAAAGAGGATCATGATGTAGATGCAAATGCATTGTCATATAGATTGTTTGGTCTTAGTGTTTGACATTGAAATTGCAATCACGTTAGCATGTATACATTTTTCACAATAGATAAGATTACTGTTTTAATCAATCCCCTCTCCCATCATTTTCTCAGTGGGAGGCAACAACAATCAGATAAATGTGGCCTTTCTTAGTGGGAGGCAACAACTCTCATGGCAGAATGTGAATTTACACAAACCAGACTGGAATGTAATACACTTTATGTTATTTCACAACCAACAATAAGAGTCAATGAAGGCATTAGCAGTTTCATGCAAGCAGTCTTAGTGACCGAATAGTTTTTATTGAGACTTTCCCGTACTTGTGTTCATACTTTCTTTTTTATCACTTTGGTTGCATTTGGAGTCAAATGCGAGAGCCAAGGCATTAAGTGGAAATATTTGACATCCGAAGCATCTAAAATTGGTTAAACTGTTCATTCTTGGTAAAGAAGAATGGGTGAAAAGAGGAAATATAGTGCAGATATTTGTGGGCCCATATAGCACTAGAGGCAGAAAAATCAAAGAATCAACCAAGAGAAGTTTGTGTACCAATGAAAAAATGGCTGCTCTGTATCACCTTTACCCCAATCTTCATAGTAAAAGTTGAGATTATGACCATAACGATGTCTTGGATCAATCTGCGGAACATCATCATCATCATAATAATAATAATAATAGTAAATTTTTAGCTTAAAATAACAGGCTTACAGCTTCAATCCAATGTTGGAAAGCTAGTTTTTGTGCCTTAGCGTCTTGATACAACCCTTTTCCAACCTGCCAAAATTATCAAATTGCATGAAACCATTATTATTATTTACTAAAGCATGACACCATTATTTATTCCATTTTAATTGTAATATTAATGTTTTCTATCGTTTTGCGTGAATGATAAAATAAGAGGCCAAGAACAGAATAGTCATTGGAAATCATAACAAAATATGTTGCAAATACAATAATGAAGATGTTAATAATTGTGTAAGCTACATGCCTTAGAAGCAATCAAGCTGATCCTACTCCAGCGTGAGGCAGCTGTTTCTGCTTTGTGAAAATTGAAGAAGGAAACCGTGCTGTGATTCAGCCTTGCATAATCTATAGCTTGCGACCTCCAAATAGTCCCATAACTTCTCAGAAAAAACAGTCACATTCTTAAAGTAAATGAAATGAAACATACATTGACACTTACCACAGCTCTTCAGCAACAACAGCTGAATCTGCTAGCCTGCGCCGGGTACGATAACTCCTGTAAACTTTTTGCAACCTCACAGCAGCTGTTGACACAAATATTTCTTTACTCTCCTGTGAATCCATTGACATTGATTCAAGATGGCAGTCCACAGAAAGTTCCATTAGATAAAAAAGCAAAGTGTTTGAAAGAGATTGGAAGGAGCATAATCAAGCTAAATATGTCTTTGTCTATCTTTTTTCTGTAGTTCATAATGTAATTCTCTTTTTGTTGGTTGGGTTTATGAGGTTAGATTTAGAATTGATTGTATCATAAATAGGTGGTAGTACTGCGGGGACAACTAACACATTTGGTTGGATATTTAAAGAAGAGCCAAGAAAAGTGGTCTCCACTCTTCCACCTTGCTTGGTCATGTCAGCTCGCACCAAACTATTGAAGTGCTCTCAAATCTAAGTCTATTACCATACCATCAGTTCAAGATTGATGGATTTGGCTCGTCTTTTATCTCTTTTGAGACAGTAGTTAGCACTAAAATCGTGTTACACATGTAGTTCTTTAAAATTTGAAAGAACATTTAGCTCGTCACATAATGATGTTTTTTTTTTTTGATAATCCGTCACATAATGATGTTAGTATTTTATGCGGTGTATTATAATTTATGATGATAATGAGTATACATTATCTGCATGAAAATTCAGGTTGGGTTTTGAGAATTGAAATTTGAGATTGGCATTCCTTGCTTTTTGTTAGCGTATTTGTTTAATCCACTTTTTATTTCACCTTTTCAAAGATAATCTAGGTTTTTTTAAAGAATAATATAAAAAAATAAAAAATATATAAAAAAAGAGGCAAAAACACTATTTTAATTCCTACCATTTGAGGTTACAGTCAATTTGTTCCTTACATTTTGGGAGCAGTCAATTTGGTCCCTGTTATTTTCAACTTGCAACCAATTTAGTCTTTACCGTTAACTACTAACAGTAAATGCTTATGTGGCAAACGGTGTGCACGGTTGGCACACATGTGGCATATAAAATAATAATAAAAAGATTTAAATGCTATTAAAAATGCCATGTCATAAATTTTTTTAAAAAAAATTCACATAAAAAAAGGTTGAATTTAAAATATATAAAAAATCCCAACTGTTCTCGCACTTTCTTGGCAACCAAACACATAAATCAAACCTCAAAAATAACCGGAGAAGAACAAGTCAATTTTGACCCACTACATCGTTCACCAAATCAATAACCCACAACACAGTTCATACCAAACTCATAGGATCCCATCGGAAGCCACATGCTTGAAACCTGTTTCAACCAAGGTGATAAATTTGATTTCAAGCAAAAACTCAATCTATGACCTGGACAAGAGGAAGCCACATGCAAATGAAAATTGATGTGGTTTTGTTGTGGGACCGTGGAAGGTTTGAGAGCTTAGTATTTGATGATAGTTGTCCTGAGTGTGCAGGTTGCAACTTGTTTACCATGGCCCTTCGGTAAAAACCTAGCCTACACATGCGCCATCACAAGTCCACCAGAAGATCTCCACCTCACACGCCGCTAATCCAACAGCGATGCCAAGCTCATTGATCCGATCTAGTACGATCTTATTTTAGGTTGATTTTTGATGGTTGTATTAAGGTGGTTGGGTTCATAGTGTAGCTAATTTTGATTTGGAGCTATTGAAGGATCTTTTAGTTTGTGATGGGTGATTGTTTAGTTTGATTTTTGTGTTTTAAGTTGTGTTTGGTCACTAAGAAATTGCAAGAAAAGCTGGGAATTTATTTTTTTAATTCATCCTTTCAAATTTTTTTATTTTTTTTGTCTGATGTGAATTTTTTATTTTTTTATTTTTAGTCACATGTATGCTAACTGTGCACAAATTAGTCAAGTAACAGTAGGGACAAATTTGATTGCAAGTGAAAAATAATAGAGACCAAATTTATTGATACAAAAATGTAGGGACCAAATTAACTGCGACTCTAAAATGTAGAGACCAAAATAGTGTTTTTGCCTAAAATAAATTTATTTGTTTAAACTCACATTTTGCCTCACATTTCAAAAAATAATTAATGGGATATAGGAATGTTAGAGCATTCTCATCAGGTGTTCTATAAATATGCCATTTTGACACATCAAAAAATATACTTTATTATTTTAACACACTATTTTACAATTCACCGTTCATCACATCTTATATTTTTCAGTTCTATACATTAAAATAATATTTAAAAATATTTAAAAAATACAAAATAAAAACTCACCACCATACACAAACACAAGTACAGTACTGTAACAAACCTACTATCACCATCCACATGTACAACCCGGCACCACCACCCAATACTACTTCCAAAAAAAATCCCCAGAATCAACACAAAACTCTAAAAAAAAAAAAAAAAAAATTAAGAGATGAATCAACTCCATTTATACAACCCAAATCACATGGAAATATGTAATCAACCCAACTCCACCACCACCCACAATCACACAGAATCCACAACCCAAAATAAAAAAATAAAAAATAAATAAAAAAATTGCCCAAACCCACCACTATACACAAGTATAGCCCGCCACTACCACCCACAGCCACAGGTACAACCCGCCACCACCAACAACAATCCACCGGCCGCCACAACCACCGAATACTACTTAAAAAAACTTCCCAAAATCAACACAAAACTCTAAAAAAAAGAAAAAAAGAAGAAGAGATGAATCAACTCCATTTATACAACTCAAATCACATGGAATCAACCCAACTCCACCACCACCCACAATCACATGGAATCCACAACCGAAGAAAAAAAAAAAACCTTACATATTTGCATATCTATATAATTGCATATTTAGTCTTGACATCGTATGTAGAATTAAATCACAGTTTTGATAGAGATTACATAGTTCCAAGGAATGTAATAAAGAAATTATTTCTCTTCAAGTACTTCAAAAGTGAAAACAAAAACGCACCGAAAAAAAAAAAAACTTTATTCACATTGGATCGAAAAGGTTGAGGTATGGGGCAAGAGTTGCGTGTTTATTTATTTTTGCTTTTGTGTTTACAACAACAAAATAAGATTGTGCGGGTTCTAATTAATTTAACAAATAAGGTCTTTTATTGTTGAATAAGGACATAGAAGTAAAAGATTAGTGTTTAATTGGTAAATTATAAAAGCAATAAAATTTTAATTTGTAAATATACATAAACTATAAGGTTTTAAATGTAATTTTTCTAAGAATGTTATGCAAGTAAAAGAACTACTCCAATTGACATACTAAGGGTCCGTTTGGGATCTGCTTATTTTGCTGAAATTAAAAACTTTTTGCTGAAAGTACTATAGATAAAGGTAAAAGTTAGCTGAAATAATACAGTGGGACTTATGAATAGTATAAAAAAGTGCAGTGAGACCCATGAATAGTAACAAAAATAAGCTGAATAGTAAAATAAGTTGGCAAAAATTATTTTTGCCAAAGATACACTAATAGTTGAAAAGCATATGGTTCAATAATAGTTTTGTCATGGAGGCACTATGGAAGCAAACCCAAATGATGTTTTTGAAGGAGATTTCATTTTTCAGTTGTCTCCAAACCTCGAGACCAAACTTGCGGAACCATGGCAGGTATTATTGTAAAACTATTTGGTAGGTCTATGGGTTACAAGTTACAATCTATATTTTTTGGCGAGAAACAATACTCGTACCTAATACTTGAATATTCAGACAGGTTGGATAATACCCACACCAACCAGGTTGGGTCGGATTGGATACCCACTCCACTACCCAATGGGTTTGGCCATCCCTAGTTATATAGGATGATGGTCTCTTGGCTCATGGCCATGGGTATATGGAAGCCTAAAGGTACATTTCACCTCATTGATATGGGGCATGAATGCTATATTGTCAAGTTTTGTTTGCCACAAGATTTCCATCATAGTTTAGAAGTGGAACTTTGGTTCTTAGGCGAGAAAAGGGAAATATATTTTCATACGTACTATATAAGTTCATGCGTAGTTTATAGTATTTAGAATAACTCATATTCCCCCTAAAAAAAAGAATAACTCCTATTTTGTACAATAAATAGTTGTTTTTATTTGAAAAACACGTTTGGTATGCTTAGTTGGGGGTAATTTGTAGAATAGTATGAGTTTGTCACACTACATTGTTAGTTAGCATACCTGAGAAAGAATTGAGGAGAGTAACATCTCAAGCCTTTGAGGCTTGAGTTCAGTGAAGAGATTGAGCCTCAAAGCCTTGAGTTCTGATTGCTGACATGGAAATTTTTTTGCCACGTGGAATTCGAGTCTTTAAGACTCGAGTTCCATAGAAGAAAAAGAAGAATATGAAGAAGAAAGAAGAAGAAGAAGAATGGAAGAAATTGAAGAAGAAAAGAAGACGAAGAGAAAAACCTACGGAGGAAGAAGAAGAACAGAAGAACCTATGGGAATAGAAAGAACACAAAGAAGAAAAAAAAACCCACAGAAGAACACGAAGAAGAACCCAAGCACGAAGAAGAAAGGAACCCACGGAAGAAGAACTAAGAAGAACGGACTAGGTGAACACAAGAAATCAAGTTTTAAATACTCGATTTCTACGTGGCTTTTTTCCATATCAGATTGCCATCACATGCAACTCAAGTCGTAGAAACTCGAGTTCCACCTTTGAAATCGAGCTTTAGAGTCTTGCGATACTAGTTTGCTACATAGTTTCGCAAACATGACAACTAACTAAAATATTTCAAAAATAATGCTAAATGCAAAAAAAAAAAAAAAAATCTGCTTAGTTTATTTATGTTCTTAAGAATCTTTTGATATGCATATTTTACTATGAATGTTCTGCCAAAGATCAATAATTTGTACAAAGTCACTCCACAATTTTATCCAAACATTAAATCTCATCTCACGGACGCGTTGATAAATTCAAAACCCACTATAGATTTTGTCTATCTCATCTCGAGAGACATCAGGGATCGAAGATAAATTGAAAAGTAACTCTCTAAACAAATTATGTATTTCTAGCAAACTTATGACCAGGGAGAAAGTAATAAATCTCAGGTTAATTCCTGATCTTCCGTTTGTTTTGACATTAATATTTTTTTTTTAAATAATTATTTTTATAAAATAATTTTTGGGAAAATTTTATATTTTCTTATGTTTGGTAGTGGCCTTAAAAATGAGATATGACTTTTTTTTAGAAAATTTTAGTAGAAAACAATTTTTAAAAATAAGTTATATTTTAAGGACAAAATTTAGCTACAAACTTAGTTATAGCCTAAAGCTACAACTTTACTCAATATCTTTTTATTGAATGTGAATTTTGATAAATCCACCACTGAATTACATTCTCTTCTTATATCCTTAATGCTTGCTAAACTTTCAGAAGATCCAAGATCATTAATTATGTCATCAATCAATTGTTTAAATTGCAAGTTTTTGTAATATAAAATTATGCATAAAAAATAAGTTTATGAATCATATTGTAAATAACATCTGATTGGTACAAAATTTAGCATTTGTATTAAGAGAGTAAAGAACATGCAATCAAACAGTTAGATTTTCAAAATATATAGTAATATTATTTTTTTTAAAGGAAGTTGTAGTTTTAGGTTACAACCAAATTTGTAGCCAAACTCTGTTTATATTTTAATAAGATTTTTCATTGCAAAAATAGCTTTTCATTGACTTGTTTTTTCTAATGCTTCCAAACTTTGAAATAAGCATAAAAGAATCTCTACAAAAGGTTTTCCATTAAAACAAATAGAGCCAAACACTATGTTTTTATCAATTATAAAGTTCTAGCAAGTCATAGAGGATTTCTCTTAATCACCATTCAAAGTCTTTGTTAGAAGTTAATGTTTGGCAAAAGGTTAAGTTTATGAGTTTTGGTACAACTATATTATAAAACCACACTTTTATTATTATTATTCAATATAAGATTTCAATCATATATTAAAAATGTAGCTAGTAGGTCTATATATGGTAGACATAGACTATTAAGCCGAATATTATCTAACATCACTGGCAAAACTTGGTTCTTTTTCTAAGATCGTTTGTGTGAGTCTTTTAGACTTCTCATGTGCTCACTCCAATTGCAAAAAGGGACCATGAACAACTCGCTACCATGCCTCACATGGTCACACCACCTTGAGCTTTGATAGTACTTGTGGAGGAGATCAATATTCTAAATACTGTTTTGGACTCGTTTCGATTTGTTCATTGGAACAAAATATTTTGGTATTTATCTATTTTAGGGTTACTATTGATATATATATATATATATATATATATATATATTATTGATTAAAATCCATATAAATTATTAAATCTATATTTAAATTTGTAAGGGCAAGTTTTGGATCCTAGGCCCAAAAGGTAAATGGATTAAGGCCCAAAGAGTCCAACACAATGAATTTGTAGAGAGTGAGCTAAAAACTAGGCTTCAATGAACTATACAATGCTCACAATGAATTGAAGATGGTAGGAAAACCAAGAAAAGCAAGTTTTATGCAAAGAAAGTCCTCCTCGGCTAAGTCCGAGGAAAGTAGTTCTTGATTATATTACTCTTAGACTTAAGCACAACTCCAATTCTTAGTGCTACAGTATTGTTTTTCTACTAATTTCCTGATCCCGTTTGCAATGGGATCTCGCCTCTTTATATTACTCTCCTTTGCTCCATCTTAGCACTCCACATGTAGATCAAATGGCTGGCTTTTACTCCTGTCCCATCAACACCTTCCTGAAACTTTTGGGGGTAGCTATAAGGTTGAACATCTTTGTTCATGCATCACCTCCACATTAATGCGGCCAGAGAGTTAGCTACAGAGCATTTAATGTGGTGGTAGCAGCTTTCCCTTAGATATTTCTTACCTTCTCCTTATCTTATTCCTTCCCCATGCCTATCCTCATTAGCAGAACTGCCTGGAATGTCGCTCTTGATGGCAGGTCAACCTTTCCAACCTCTACACCATTAAGCTGAGGAGGCATTTGTCCTCGAATAACCTTCGTGACGCTTTTATGATCAATCCCCTTTCTTCATCCACTAATTTGCACTTCCATACTATTGTTTACCTATCCTTGGACCATTAAATGTCCTCGGATAGGGCCTACGGCCCAATATACATTTTTGGGCCTGTTATCCCCACAATAGCCCCTTGAAATTCTCCTCTTTTACTCCTTAGGAAAAAAGGAGAATTTCGATATTACAATAATTATTCAACTCTTCTCATACGCTACCTCTGTCTGTGCAGGTGTCTTTTCAACTACCTAAAGCATGCTCCTAACGCTTCGGCATCCAAGACGTGTTGGTATTAAATTTCTTCGGCTTCATGTCCCCTACGTTCTACGGTATGATGAAGATTCAACGGCCAAGGATTTTGTTGGAACTTAGGTGGGAATCCTCCCACGTGCCTTTCCCTCTGACACATATATTACTTGATGACCTCATTCGCTCCACTTTTTGCATTCTTAAATATCAAGAACCAGTCCGAGGAGACCTCCTTCCCTTGCGTAAGTCATTTAAACATTTTCTCTTATTCTTTCTTCTCCTTGTCTTTATTCAGAACCCTTCCCTCCTCGGCTCCCCTAACTTCCCTTCGCCTTTCTTTCACCCTCAATCCTTTCTTAAACATGGGTAGATTTGCTTTCCTGGTAGACTTCCCAGAGGGCATAGAGAGCTTCAAAGCTCAATATTGAATCCCACCAGGGGTTTCAATTAGGTACTGTAAACAGGGGGAATGGCATGCCCAGAGGCAGGGGGGAAAAGTTGTAATCCATATGATTGCTTTTATAGAAGGAGGGATGAGAATCCCGATGGGTGGAGTAACTAGGGATTATCTAATAGCTCATAAGCTTTCCCCCACCAAGTGCGCCCTCAATGTGTTTAGGATTTTAGATAGTGTAGACACCCTTAATGAGAGAATGAATGTAAACCTATCCCACCACGATGTCAACTGGATTTACAACCTTCACAAACTAACAAGGCAGGGGTATTATCTGAAAACTAAAGTCCCCAAGGTTAGGCTAATATCGTGTCTCCTTGAGTCCAACAAGGGTATGGACAATGATTACTTAATCATCTTAGGGGAATGACATGATGGACTTCATTGCCCAACACGGGAGGGTACACCAGGTGGGGTACTTAGGTTTAGGTTCATTGTACTAGCACTTACCCCTTCATTACTAATGTTTTCACGTTTATTTCCTATATTTTTATTTGTAAGTCATCTCTTTACTTTATTCGCGCCATTTCTTAACAACACTTTTGGTTTTTTGGTGAATTTACAGATAAATGTGCTGCTATTCCAAACCTGAACCTCGTCAACGAGCCTGATCTGACGAAAATACTCAAAGCCAAAATCTTTGTCCACATTGACGGCCAATTAAGAGCGGCCCACCTTATCCTCGGCTACAACCTACTCTCGTCTAGTTTCCAGGCGCCCAAGTGCGTGATTAAGGTGAGAGACTTGCGCTTGCACCAAATTAATATTGCAGTCCTTGGTTTCCTCGTCCCCAGCCCGTTCCAGAGGGCGTACAGCAAGTAGAGCTACCTTTTCTACGTGCAACCGAGGAAGAAGCAGCTCCTTCCCAAGCAAATGTTAAGGAAGAAGAAGAGGAAGTAGTTGAAATCTTAGGATCCGAGGGCAATTTCGAGATTTTTGACCAACTTCTGCCTTCGAAACTTGCTGTTGCTAACCTCAGCCATCTCCCTCCAGCTCAAGTAAGCTATACTCAGGAAGCTCCTTCTATTTCAGATGCCATGGTGCTACAACGCAAGATGAGAACAAGTCTTCTTGACTTACTAAAGTCCCATGCTAGAGGCAACGTGCCTGAGAAGGCAGTCTAAGCCAAACTCCCCACTCTTCCTCCTACTTAGGTTTCCCAGCCTGACCCTGCTGATAAAAAGAGAAAATGAGACCAAAAGGGAAATAAGGTGGTGAAGGAGAGGAGAAATCTTCCATCCAAGGAAGTCGAACCCCAGATATGGGGCAAACACGCCAGGGTCGCGCAAACAAGATCCTCCAGTGAGGGAGCTATCACAGACAGGAGGGGTGACCACCAAATTGAAGTCCTAGCTTGGAACCCCTCCATAGTGCTGGATAGAGCTCTTCTACCCAGCGATGCCTCCATTAGGGACTTCCAGTAGGGCAGAGCTGGATACGTGACCAACGCCGTGGAATAGGCTTTGCTGCTGCCTGCTGATATGGCTGACATTAGGTCAATGAGGAAGTATGAAGTGTTCCTCAGCTTGAAGAGGGATCTTGCATTGGAAAGTCCTTTAACAAGTTTTCTTACATTTAAAATTACAACCCTTTTCTCTTTTTTTTTTTTTTTTTTTCTTTTTTACCATTATACTTCTTTCCTTGGTAGGCTATTCAAGCTATATACAGGTCGAGGAGATGGTAAACTTTTCCTATAGGCAGATGAAGGAAGAGGAAGGGAGGCGCATTACGGCTGTGGATGCTTTCAACGTGGTAGAAAAGAAGATTCAAGAACTACAAAGCTGAATAAGGCTGACAGGCAACTAAAAAGCTCATCTGAGGATGGCCTACAGTTGCATCCACAAATTGATCTATCCAAGGCATAGGGAAAGGGTCCTTCGGGCAGGCTTTGTTCAAATCTGTGAAGTCTACACATACTCGTCATTTCCCACTCTTCTTCTTCACCACCACTGTATTGGCCAACCACTCAGGATAAAACACATCTTTAATGGCCCTGGCCCGTTTAAGCTTGACTACTTCTTTCTTGACAGCCTCAGAATGCTCCTTAGATGAGCACCGAGGTGGTTGCTTTTTGGGGACGACAGATGAATTGACGTTTAGATGATGACAAATGAAATTTGGGTCCACCTTGGGAGCTTTATAAGCATTCCACGCAAATACATCAATATTTTCCCTACGAAAGACTATCAACTCTTCCTTCTCCCGAGGAGGCAGCTGGACTTCGACCTGGAAAAATTTCTCCATATCATTACCAACAATAACTTTTTCTAATTCCTCACACTCTGCCCCTTCTATCACCATATGTGTGGACAACATTGGCATCGTTGATTGTTATAAGTCCTGCCCGGAGAGAGCCGAGGACTCACCTTCAGCCTGATGTCTAATTGCAGGCAACAAGCACTACCTAGCCATAGACTGTCTTCCAATAAGCTCCTCGACCCCATCCCCTAATGGATACTTCACCTTCAAGTGCAGGGTGGAAGACACAGCTCTCATGGCGTGAAACCAAGATCTAGCCACAATAGTAGTATAGGGGGAGTAGGCATCTACCACGATGAAGTTCACTTCCACGACTTCTGACCTTAGCTGAACAGGCAGTTTAATTTGGCCATTCGGAAAGACAATATTCCCATCAAATCCTACCAGAGGAGAGTCATAGCAAATTAGGTCCTCGGGCCTCAACTTCAGCCCTCTAAATAGGTCAGGGTACATGATCTCTGCCCCGCTGCCCTAATCTATCAACACCCTCTTCACGTCATACCCTCCTATCTTAAGGGTAACTACTAGGGCATCATCGTGTGGCTGCAAGGTTCTAACTTTGTCCTCATCAAAAAAGCTTAAAGCTGGTCCGACCTCCACTCTACTCCTCTTTGGATTAAGGGGCAAGTCTTCTGTAAATGACCGAGCTACAGATATTACCCTGGATGGCAGAGAACTAGTCCTTCCTGGAGCAACAAGAATGACATTAATTGTACCTAAAGGTGGTCTTGTAGAAGCATCTCTCTAAGCTCCCGATCCCACCTGACTACCCTGTCCATTGGGCTGACATAGGAATTGCTTTAACTTCCCAATTTTAACCAATTGTTCTAAATGACTCCACAACGTCCTGCAATCTTCAGTAGTGTGCCCCCGCTCCTGGTGGTATTAGTAGTAAAGGCTTTGGTTGCGCTTCGTGGGGTCTCCTCCCATCTTGTTTGGTCATTTAAAGAATGACTCATTCTTGATTTTTTCCAGGACTTGGTGTATTGGCTCTCGGAACACAATACTGACTACCTGAGCAGTAGTGGATCCAGAATGCCCAGTAAAATCTGTCAGAGTACGTTTTCAGGGTTTCCCCCTCTTGCATGGTCATAGACAGCAAGGAATCTAAGGGCCGAGGAACCCTATTGCAAGTCACAAAACAAGCCCTAAATGCCCTAGTAAGCTCCTTAAAGGAGCTAATAGATTATTCTTTCAGACTGTCGAACCATCTCATTGCCACAGGCCCCAAACTTGATAGAAACACCTTGCACATCAAGGCTTCGTTCTTGAAGTGAATATCCATTCTCTGGTTGAAGTGGCTAACATATTCCACGGGGTCTGTTCTGCCATTTTTCTCACAAAAAGACTTAAATCTTGCATTCTTAAACTCTTTGCCATGATCACTCCTTATCTTGACAATAGGAACCCCTTTCTCGTTTTGAAGTCTCTTGCACAGAATTTCCATCTTCTCACATACTTCTGATTTTTCTCTAAGAAATTCCACCCAAGTGTATCATGAGAAATCATCAACAATGACCATGATGTACCTTTTTCCTCCTAGGCTTTCAGTT
Organism: Quercus aquifolioides; assembly: GCA_019022515.1. Lineage (NCBI taxonomy): Eukaryota > Viridiplantae > Streptophyta > Magnoliopsida > Fagales > Fagaceae > Quercus > Quercus aquifolioides. Next base: position 45,596,899 of record CM032333.1, read on the forward strand.
TTTGTGGGCCCCATTAGATCAACATGAAGAAGCTCTAAACAGCGTGAGGTAGAGATCACATTCACCTTATGATGATTTGACTTTGTTTGCTTCCCTATTTGGCATGCACCACAAATGGTCTTCTCCACCTTTCCAAATTTTGGGAGCTCTACAACAGCCTTAAGTTTGGACACTTTAGCCACTTGTTTAAAGTTTGCATGCCCAAATCGTTGATGCCAAAGTTCTATCATGTCAACACGAGCACTTCTACATGAAATCGTTGATGTAGAAACTACTCCGTAGCAATTGTCTGTAGTCCTATTTTCCTTCAATACTTGAATTCCATCTTCATCAATAATTACACACCCCTTCTTTGAGAACTGAACAAGGAAGTCCTCATCACATATTTGAGTGATGCTTAAGAGATTCGCCTTAAGCCCTTTAATGTATAAGACATCCTTCAATAAAGGTAACCCCGGTATCTCAACAGTCCCTTTGCCAAGTACCTGAGCATGGCTTCCATCGCCAAATGTCACATAGTCACTAACCTTCTCTTTGAGTGACTTAAACAATGATCTATCTCTTGTCATATGGCGAGAGTAGCCGCTGTCAAGATACTAAAAACACGAATTAAATACCTTCAAGGAGGTGTGCACAAATAAACAAGCATGAGACAAACACTCTTGATCTTTAAATAGAAAATCATCTTCATTTTCCACTCTCTTGTTAGATCGAATTTTCTTTTTAAGATCATCAACCTTATCACACAATATTATATTCCTTCTTTTATATTTCTTAATCAAAGAATTTGATTCACATAGACTATTGTGTAGGCTATGGTTCTCATTTTCAAAATATCTCAACATGTGAACAAACATTCTAGCATGTTTCTTTGTTTTTAATAACTCAAGGAGTTCATTGTTAGGACAATCCTCAAACATACTCATAGAGTCATTATCACAAACATTTAAACCACAGTTCAATATACCATTTTCCATAACTTCATCCATAGCTAAAGGATCTAGGATCACACTTAAGTAATGAAACCATAGCAAATGCACCCGCTCTGATACCAATTGAAAGTTCAAATAGTGTGTAAAATACTAATGAATGTTTAGATCCCCAAATATAAAATTACCAACACAAACTTATACACAAATAATATACGTGCGGAATATGAGATATAAGCTATATCCAAATTGGTAAAACACTCTACACCATAATTAATCACAAGCATAATAGCAATTAAAAGGTAAAGAGTAAAGGAAGAGAGATGCAAACATAAAGATAACATCGGCACGTGTTATCGGATAGGAAACCGAAGAACTCGATGAAAAACCTCTCTATCGCCCTCCAAGCGGTCAATGATTCACTAAAAAATATAGTTGGGATACATAAATCGCAGAAGACCCTCCAAGCCTAATCTATCCAGTGCACCTAAGCCATCCAAGTTTCTTGCTCTAACAAGGTTACGCCTAACCTTGTCTTCTTTAGCTTCCCAGATCCCGCAATAAGCCCATTTCATAAACCAAGTAAATTGGTCATCTATGAACTACTTCCCAAGCACTAAAATACCTCTTCACTGATATGGGTATGGTGAGATAAGGATTTGACAAAATGTACCTCTCAAGGATATGTCTATAGAGAGGGTGAGAGTAGAGAAATTTGGAGAATCAAATAATGAAGATTGTAGATGAGTCAATATTGTTTTTCTCTAGGTTTTTCTCTCAAAATTCTCTCTGAAAGCTCTCTACATTTCGTGAGTATAAGGGTATTTATAGTAGTGTATGTGAGGAATGTGAAAAGTTAGGTTTTAACCAAATTGGGCATTTTGGCGACTCAATCTCGTGACTGGGATGAGTCGCGAGTTTGAGTCGCGAGCTAACTGCTTGGCCAGACTGTATATTTTTGTCATGTAGTACTCCAGCTATCGTGACCCTTCAGTTCCCTGCATACTTCACACGTGCACCACTTTGGCGACTTACCAATCGTGAGTCAGTCGCGAGATTCAGTCACGAGACTTCTTTGATTGCACACATCTTGAGTTTTCTTCACACTCTCTCACACACAACTTTTACATAATTCCCATCTAAATACAGGGTATTTAATTGCTAAAATACAAGCAAATTTGGCACGGAATAAAGCTAACACATGATTGAATAAATTCAACCTTACAAACACAATCCAAAAAATTTAATCTTAAGAACACAAACTCAGAACACAACTGCAATACAAGATCACAAATACAATAACCTCCATAACACAAGAACACACACAAACCTAAAACCTCCAGCAGATCAAATCTATAAATCCAGCAAGGAAACGTATAGAATGTAAACCCAAACACACATATCCACACACATCAAATCCCACATATTTACAATTCAAAATTCAAAACACAAACACTTTAATAGTACACACATTCATTTGAATTTACACCCATTTTGAAAGCATTCCGAATTTACACACATTCATCAGCTTCTTGCAACCAAACCTAATCAACAAACCAAACCCAAAAATTAAAAAAAACAATGAGTCTCGGCCATACCCAAAACAAAAAAGACAAATGAAAATAAATAAAAAGGGAAATAGAAAAGAAAATAAAAGAGGAAGGGAGAGTGATAACGAAAGCCACCATTGGTGGTGGTGCTGGTATGTATCACCATTGTCATTGATGGTTGAGTTCATGGGTCTTGGTCATTTCAAGTTGAGAGAGAGAGAGAGAGAGAGATCAAACTTGCACTTCGCCTCTGTTCCCAGATCTGTGTCTTTGGAGAAGAAAACCAACACTTCATCGTTCGCAGCTACCACTCGATTATGACTTCTCTTCAAACCGACCTTGTCTTTTGCCATCTCTCCTCACCTTTTTCTCCCTAACCCATCCTCTTAGACTGAAACTCCAAGACTAATGTTCTCAATGGTTCAAACCCTCAAAGCCAAAACCCAAACAAATTCACAGTAGACACTCTATCTCCTTTGTAAATTTGGATCTCAAACCTTTCTTCGAAAATTAGAGAGAGGTACCTTTGACTTTTCATGTTTTGGATTTAGGAAAAAAAGAACATAAGAGCATCCGCATTTGGATGGCTATATGCCAAATGCAAAGCACATTTGGCATACTAGCCCAAAACACACCCAGCAGCTGGAAGGCCATATGTGAAATGCTAAAATTTTTTTGGCATATCGTTACAATACCATCTTAAATGTAAGATGGTACTGTAGCTCAATGTTATAAAAAAAAATAATTTTTTAATTCTCTCTCCTCATTTTTAACCCGGGAATTTCTCTCTCATCTCTCATTATTTCTCTTCTTTTCTCTCTCTTCCTTCTCTCTTTCTCATTTGCTCTTTGCTCTCTTCAGACCCAAGACCCCGTGGCTTCCTCAACGGTGGAATCGGATGGGTCAGCGTGAGCGCTCCGATGGGTTTGAATCGGCGTGAGGGCATCGGTGAGCCTGAATGGGTTTGGATCGGCGTGAGGCTCCGGTGGTGGGGTTTTTTTTTTTTGGGTTTGGATCTGCGTGAGGCTCCGGCGTGAGGCTCCGGTGGATAGGTGTGTGTGGTGATCGGTGTGGCCTAAATGGGTTTGGATCGGCGTGAGGGCATCGGTGAGCCTGAATGGGTTTGGATCGGCGTGAGGCTCCGGTGGTGGGGTTTTTTTTTTTTTTGGGTTTGGATCGGTGTGAGGCTCCGGTGGATAGGTGGATCGGTGTGGCCTAAATGGGTTTGGATTGGCGTGAGGGTTCCGGTGGTGGGTTTTTTTTTTTTTTTGGGTTTGAAACTCTTGGATTGTGTTTAGTTTTTGTTTGGTGTGAAGATGAAAGAAAATAGAGAAGGTTCTGGATAGGTGGATCGGTGCGTGTGGTGATCGGTGTGTGTGGTGATGGGATTGTGTTTTGTTTTTGTTTTGGGTTTTTGTTTTTGTTTTTGTTTGTGTGGCTCTGTGTGTGTGTGGTGATGGGTTTGGCTGTGTGTGTGTGTGTGCGTGTGTGTGTGTGTGTGTGGCTGGGTTGAAACCGGTAATGAGGGAGAAAGAGAGGAAGAGGAATAGAAAAAGAGAAATAGTAAAAAAAAAGAATAAAATAGAATATTTAAATAAAATGAGATAAGAAATAGAATTTTGGGATGCTGGGTGTATTGTAAATGGTATGGTATAATTAAAAAAGTAGATTTTTGAGATGGTAAAATAGGATGAGATATAGGATTGGGATGTGGATGCTCTAAGTGCTCTTCTCAAAAAAATAATGAAAAGCCAATGAAATTTGTTTATTTAATTCGTTTTTAATGTTGATTTTAGTTTTTTTTTTCTTTTGTTCAAACATTATCTAAGAAGACTTTTTAAAAAAATTAAAATGTTGGCGTGGCATTTTAAAAATGTCGAATAGTTTTTTTAATATTATTTTATTAATTACATCAGTATTTACTGTGTCAATAGTGCATTCCGTTTGCCACGTAAAATATTTCCATTAAGTGAGTGACTGTAAGGACCAAAATATAACATATTTTTCATTTTAGGAACTAAAAGCAGTAAAATTAGAATGTAGGAACTAAAATAGAAATGACCTCAAAATATAAGAACCAAAAATATATATACCCCAAGCAAAAAACACTAAACCCATAATAAACAACTAAGCAATATAAGGCAGAGGCAGATTTCAAGGAAAAAAAAAACACATTTTTTTTTGATAGGAAAAAAAAAAAAAAAACACATATTGATACAGCTGTATAAGGTAGATAAAAAATTAAAAATCAAAATCATAAAACCAAACAAAATAAAAAATACTAAACCTATACTATATATAAGAACACAGACCACAGTAGGCTATTAGAACTGAGATAAGTATAAACCCAAAGCAAAAAAAGAAAAGAAAAGAACGACGAAAAGGAAGGAGAGAGAACGCGAGAGAGAGAAACGGCGGAGGGAGAGAGGCTTTGGGTCCTTGGGGTCGCCGATCTACGCCCTACGGTGGTCGCCGATGAGAAGACAAGAAGAGAAGCTTGGCTGAGGCGTGAGGACTAAAGGTGAAGGAGTGAGGAGGCGTCGGTCCCAGAAGATAAGAGGGGTAAACAAATTTTAGGGCCTCAATCAAACAAGATCAACGGTAAGTGCTTGTCTAGATGTCAAAATCTTTGAATTTTTTTTGGATCTGCCGTGTCCACCGTGTCGGAGGTATGTCGGAATTTAAAAAAAAAAAAAAAAAAAAAACACCGCCGGCACGGATTTTGGGCGTGTCTTACCAGTACCCGTGTCGGACACGGGTACTGGACCAAAAATGCCGTGTCCGTGCAACATAGCAGAGGCAGAGATAACCCTACAAAATATCCTCACTTTGTTCCCACTCTCTCGTCTCTTTTCCATTTCTAGCTCAATGTCTAATCTAAAGCTTATTCCTTTTTCAGCTATCAATAGAGCACAACTCAGAAGCTAGACTCATGGAAAAAGTAAGAATGGCAGGGAAATTTCTTTCCCCTTTTATTTAGCATGCTAATGTTCAAATATCTAGATTTGTACGCACAGATACACAGAACATGTACACATCATTTTTATTCACACAAGCATGCATTTTTGAACATAAAAGCTCTTACCTTTCTGTCAGTTTTGCTCATACATGCCTGCGCTCGAATACATTTTGTTTACACATGCTCAGATTCACATTCATACATGAACACAGGACATACACACACGGCCACACAGCCCAGTAAACTCATTTTGAAATGTCCTCAAAACCCAACCCCTGAAAATACACACTCGAAACAATCCCAAATCAAAACACAAACACCTTTGGCTTTTGGCCATACCCAATAAAAATCCCACATTTGAAACCCAAACCCAAATCTCCAAACACACTGACCAAAAAGAGGGAGCTTTGAATAGAAAAATTAAGAAAAAGAAAACAGAGAGGAAGAGGAGAAGACCACCACCCTTGGTCATGGTGGTTGGCGGTGGAGCTGTGGAGCTTCGGCTTAGAGAGAGAAAAAGATCCGAGTGAGTTTAGTGTAAGATCTTGAGAGGAGAGTGCTTCGGCTAATAAGAGAAAGAGGAGTTGATTTCACCAAAAAAAAAAAAAAAAAGAAGAGATTGAAAATTCAGCAAAAAAAAAAAAAAAATAATAATAAGAAGAGATTGAAAGAAATAAAATAAAGACTCAATTAAATCCAGCCCAACACACCCACACACTTAAATAAATTTAAACCCAATCCGTGTGTGTGTAAAGTAGGCCCAGTCCTAAATTTATTTAAACATGAACATTAGGCCCGTCAAATTTCCCAAAGCTTTAGCCCAACACTTGCAAAACCTCAACTTAAGTCCAAACATTCAGCCCAACCCGTGGGTCCACAAGCCACAAACACAACTTCTGAAAATTACAAACCAACCCCAAATCTTTTCAAATTTACCCTTTTGACCCATGACTTTTCCAAATCACAACTTCAATCACAAACTTTTCCAAATTGCATTTTAACTCCTCAACTTCACAAAATTACATTTTTACCCTGGACTTCATAAAATCACAAAATGGCCCCAAAATTGCCCAAAAATTGTACAACGACCTGGAAAGCACGGGTGCGGCGCCAGAGGCGCCGCACCCGCGTCGGACGCGGCGCCAGAGGCGACGCACCCGCGTCGGACGTGGCCTGACGCGGCGACGCGCGTCGGACGCGGTAGACCGCGTGTCCGTGCCGCGTCGGGCCGCGTCAGGCCACGTGGCGAAGCCGACTAGCGCCGACGCGGCTCAAATCGGGCCGACTCGGCCCGATTCGGGCCGTTTCGGCGCGAGTCGGCCGTTTCGGTGGTTTCGGCCGATACGCCGTTTCGGCCGTATCGGCCGAAACCGCCGATATGGCCGGTTCAGGCCGAAATTCAAAAAAAAAAAAGGTGCAAACGCACCGTTTGACTTAACCTAAACCTAAAACTCTCTCACGCACCCTCACTTCGTCCAAACACCCACCGTCCCTCACTCCAATCTCCATCGCTCTCCATCGCTCGCCTCTCTCTTCTCTCTGTGCTCTGCTCTCTGGTTGCTCGGCTGCTCACTCCCTCCCTCACTCCAATCTCTATTGCTCGTCTCTCTCTTCTCTCTGTGCTCTCTGGTTGCTCAACTGCTTCACTGACTCACTCCCTCCCTCACTCCAATCTCCATCGCTCGTCCATGGAATGTTTTTTTGAGAGGTTGTGGTTGCTATAGAAAAAAAAGGTGCAAAACTGCGTTTCTAACATTATGGAATGTTTTAGACTTTTAGTTTTAATATTGTGGGTTGTATTTAATTTATAAACATCATATTTTAGTTATTAAATTTGGTATATGTTTATATAATGTGAAAAATTATGCTTAGCAATATATTAAAAATATAAATAAAAATATTTTTAATAATTTTTTAATCGCCGAGTCCCGCCGCACCCGCACCCACCTTTTTCAAAAATTGCCGAGTCCCGCACCCGTACCCGCACCCGCACCCGAATCCCGAAACGCACCCGTGCTTCTTAGACAACGACCCTTAAGGTCAAGAAAATGAATTTTCTCGTCTTGCCAAAAAAATAATAATAAAAAGATTTCTTCAAGATCAATAATTTGTCAAATGACATTGTTTATGCATCTTCTAGAAGTTTAACCTTCGTGTTCCTTGTTATTTCTTTGTATCCCCTTTTGCATGAGATAAAAATGCTTTGGAAAAAGGAAGTGCAAGATTGCACTTGGTATGCTATATTATGGCTATTCAATGAGGTTAGTCTCGTTAAATTTATCATTCAATTTATTTTCTTAGTAAATGCCATGTAATCACATGTTTAGCCATGCTTGTCTTATCTTGCTTTCCAAAATAAATTATACGTGCCATGCATCCACATGTCACTTTAGGGTAGATTATACATGTCACACATTCACATGCCATCTTATGATAAATACATGCCATTTCTCACGTCATCTTAGGATGGATACATGCCATTTTTCACTTGCTATCTTAGGATAGATACATGTCATTTCTCACATGTCATCTTAGGATGGATACATGCCATTTTTCACATGTCATCTTAGGATAGATTATGCATGTTATTTTTACTTGCTTAATCATTATCTTATTTCACATGTACATGCTTATCATTCTTTTTTAAACCAAATGTCAAATATTTTAAGTTGTTCTTTAAATGGTGAGTTATAAGATTAATTTGAAACAAGGTACTATCCTTTTGAATAGGCGTTGTGAGGTGCCTAACACATTCCTCACATGTAATTGAGCTTCCGAATCCATGTCTTCTGGTTCTAGACATTTTTCTAGTTTAGCTTAGGAACCTTAGAGTTTTCTTAGTTAAAATTAGGAAATAAAAATAATTAGACTTAGGTGACCAATCACGTCTTAGAATTCCAATGGTTGGTGGCGATTCCCAAAAATGAATATAAGTAAGGAAGTTTATTTGCACAAACCCCACATTAGTGTTCTACACGTCACACACATTGTGCATTTTGTAGCAAACACATGCTTCGCCGAGTGAAAAACCCTCAATGGTTGGGGGATAATGTTGAACGTGGGCCGAAATTCGGGTACGGCAGATGGGTTGTGGTCGTGTTGGTGGGTTTTGTAATGGTTTTTTTTTTAATGAGTTGTTGATAATTTTTTAAACAAAGTGGTATTTTTTAGTTGCTGCCGTCAAAGTAAAAATAGTATACGACTTGTGTCTATTTTTTTTTTTTTGCACTGGATACGCTAAGATGCAGACATGTGTTTAAAATGTTTTGGACACATGTTTGAATTGTATCGTGTCCAGTGCAAAAAGGCATTGGACACAAGCTATATCCTCTTAAAGTGCATGCATGACGCATTATAGATTTTTACTTTGACAATTTACAGCAACTGAAAAATATCACTTCATTTAAAATAATATCAACTCATTAAAATAATAAAAATAAAAACAACCACAAAAACACATTGATGCTGGAACAACGTTTTTTTTTCTTGAAAATCCAAAATCAACAAATGGGCTATTGTTTTAATTAAAAAAGTTGTCAGCAATTGAAAAAACACAAAATAGATGTTTCTTAATACATTGCAATACAATCTATCAAAATGGAACTTGGCTATTGGTCAAAAGCTGTGTACCGTTTTAGTATTACCACTATTTTTATAAATGATATATATATATATTGGGCAATTATTGGTTTTACATTACATTATCAATGTAAGATTTACACTGTAAATTAAACAAATTTATATAACATTGTACACATTTGTTAAAAGTGTATAATGTTGTACACTTTTTTTTTAGTTTACAATATAAAATTATAAATCTTATATTAATAGTAAAATATAAACAAATATTTTTCCTTTTCTTTTTCTTTGTCACATAAATTTATGTCTTTTACAAAATGGTCCAATTAATCACCGTTGTTATTCTTAGAAGTTAGAATGGCCCAATCAGATGAAAGAAAAAAAAAACCTACTCAAGTCAAAACATCCAACCTAGTCTTTAGGTGCATTCTAACAGAATTTATGACTAACATACCTACACATCACAGCCACACATTTTGAATATAAGATAAGAAAAGAGGCTGCTGCTGCTAGAGAGAGTAAATGCATTTTTCTAGTGAAAACTTAGGGTTCATTTGGTTGGAAAAAGGGGAAAGTGGGAGGATAGAAAATGGAGAATGGATGAAAAAGCGGAAAGATAGAAGAGATTTTAATTTCCATTATTTGTGATTGGTTGAAAAGGTGGAAAAGTAGAGAGATGGAAAACTTTTTATTTGGTTAAGAAAAAAATAAATGGATAGAAAATGTAGTTAGTATAAATTTAATCTCATGTCTTTATTTCATTATATATGAAATAATTTTTTTAATAAAATATTACTTATTTGATCAATTAAATATTTTATAAAAATTAAAATATTATAAATTTGTTCTTATTATTATTATTCATTTTTTATAAACCAATAGGACAAAAAAGGAGAGCACAAAGATTGATACTGAACAAACACAAAAGAAGGAAAAAAAAAAAGTAAAGAACATAAAATAAAATAAAAATAAATAGAAAAAGTTTTTCAAAAGAAGGAAAAAAAGAAGTAAAAAAACATAAAATAAAATAAGAATAAACAGAAGAAAGAGGGAGAAAACAGGAAAATGACAAACCACAAAGAAAAAAAAATAAAATAAAGAAAAGGACAAGAAAAAGAGAAAAGAATAAGAAAATATCAAACACAGCCTTAAAGTCTGGTGCGTGCTTGGGCGCAAAGTGACACACACCAGTAAGAACAAGTGACTTGGTATGATGATTTTTTTAATTGGAATCTAATTTGGTAAATATGGCACTGTATTTGGTTAAGTTTTTTTTTTTTTTTTTTTGGAAGAGTTTTTTTTTGAAAATCAGCAGGTACATTTTATTAATTTATTATCCCAAAATCCTAAAATTATTCCTCTTTCTTTTCGTTGCACTATTTGAGCATTTATTCCACTTTCTACTATTCATTGCTTATTGTTGATAAAAGTTACCTGTTCATCGTTCCACTGTATTCATTTTATTTCATTGCTGTTCATTTTTGTTACCATTTATAGAAATTTTTTTAATTGGACATGTGGCTAAAATATACATATTTGAATATTTGTCAAAGCTAAATTTATTCTTACCAGTTTCTTGCAAGCGCATTGAACTGAGAGAGTCCACTGACTTTGATAGGAGATCAAAGCCAGTGTACTCTTTGAATTCAACGCACATCAGAAAATGCTTGCAAAAAACTGATAAGAATAAATTCAGTTTGGCAAATATTTAAATATGTATATTAAATAAATATATATAAATATATTCAGCCACGTGTCCAATTTAAAAAATTCAGTTAATGGCATTAAAACAATAGGGGCTTTTAAACAACAATGAATTGAAATGAACACAGTGAAAAAATAATGAACTGTACTGAAATGAAATGAACAAAGTGGAAGGATGAATAACAGCAATAAGCAATGAACAGTAAAAATTGAAAAAAAGGATAAACATGAAATAGTAGAAAGTGTAAAAGGCTCGATTAGTGAAACGAAATGAAAGATGAATGATTTTAGGGTTTTGGAATAATGAATTACTAAAATGTACCCTCCAGATTCCAAAAAAAAAAACTTAAAAAAAAAAAAAATCTTGGCCAAATACGGTGCTGTATTACCAAGTCAGATTTCAGTTAAAAAGATCATCTTACCCCTGAAATTTTTTTAAAACCCCGCCATTTACTCTCTTTCTCCTTCTGTTCTCTCTCTCTAACCCAAACTCTCCAAACTCTCTCTCTGCACGTGCTCTCTCTGTGGTAAGTTTCTTTTTAAAAATATCCACATGCATTGATGGTCCTTATGATCTCTGCCTCCAAAATTTACTCAACGTATAGAGAAAGAAAATAGCAATTTGTGGTTAGGTTCAGATCAAGCCGAAATTTGAAGTTACTATGCTTCTCTGTTATGCAACTGAACTTAGTGTTAGACTCAGTAGAGTTGTGGTATAAATGAAAAGGCGGTTGCTAAGGAAGTTTTGGATGCAGTCAATGGATAAATTTTGATAGAGGAATTAGATACATTCTTTGACAATACTTTTGCCTTATTTTTACTGTTGGTAAATGGTATGATATAATAAGACATAAATGTCGTTATTCTAAGCATGTTAGATGTTCTTAATTGTGTCTTCATCGTCATTGTTGATGTTCTAAACATGTTTTTTCATGACTGTTTTCAGTGGTGGATAGGATTTTCTTTTTAGTGAATTTATTCATTTCATTTACTAAAAGTTTGGGCTTTAATTATTCCCAAAATGACTGGATGATAAACTATTCTCTTTGTATTTGTTTTTGATACAGTCAGATTTTTTTTTTTTGGAAATTTGTAATGGCAAAGCTATTTATATATTTGTGTATTTGAAACTGTTCTCCAGACTTGTATCCATGAAGAGTTCATTCTAGTGTTGTGTTGTATAACTTCTCCAATTAACCAATTGGATATAATTACTATAAGTGATGTAGGTCCTCTATGTAGCAATGGCCTTATAGATACTGCCATATGGCAATGTTTACACAATAAAACTCCTTTTAAAGAAAAAAATAAAAATAAATAAAGGCTTTAATAGATATATAGGGTAATTTTATGCAGAAAAATGAAACCATTAATCCTGCATTGCATCTTTTTTTTTTTTTTTTTTTTTTTTTTTTTCTACTTTTGTTGCTCATTGTTTTTTCTTTGGGATGATATTTTAATTTCAATAATAAACCAGGATTCTTTTTATTTTTACTTTTTGAGAAAAATAGCTACAATCATATATGGAAAGTATAGCATCTCATCACCAATATTAGCATTAGTATCTTACCTTCCAACTACTAATATAGCAACGTTTTTGATTTGGAAACTTGGAAATAGTAATACGGCACCGTTTTTGCTTTTTAAACTTGGTAATACTAATATGGCACCGTTTTTTTGATTTGAAAACTTTTTCGATTTGAAAACTTGGTAAAACGGGATCGTTTTTGCTTTGGAAACTATAGAGGGTATATAAGTAATTCGGTCACCCAAAACCCTAAAATCCCTAAAACCATTCCTCATTCTCGGGCTGCGGTCCACAGTCCATGGTTCTGTTCTCCTTTGTGTTTTTTCATATTCATTGTTCACTGTGTTTTCCAGCGTTTACTGTTGAGAGGTAACAAGTAACTTTTTTTGTTCATTTTTGCACTGTTTACTATTCATTCTACTATATTGTTTCTGTTCATTTTTGCATTCTTTACTATTCATTCCATTGTTTATTTCTGTAACTAATTTAAGTTTTGACCCATATTCAATACTTGGCAGTGATAAAAGTTCATTTATGTTAATTTAGCTCATTATAATTATATTATCCAGTTCATTTATGTTAATTATAATTATACGATCCAGTTCATTTATGGCAATTATAATTATATATGATCCAGTTTATTTATGTTAATTATGATCCAATTTTCATCCATATTTCAGCTGGTTAGCTAATTGGGCTTAGATTTCTAATCTTTTCAACCCCATTGATGTAAGCTAATCTCAAGGCCCATTTTGTTGAATTCTATTATTTTAGAATGGCCCCCAAGGTTGCTAGAGTGCCTGCTAGGAAGAATAAGAAGGGCCTTAGGAGTGCTGCAACATCCGACGGATACATATGCCGTCACTGCCACCGGGAGTTCAATGCCGATGGATACACTCGAATTCAGAGTATCCATCGGCATTGAACTCCCGGTGGCAGTGACGGCATATGTATTCGCCGGATGTCGCAGCACTCTTAAGGCCCTCCTTATTCTTCCTAGCAGGCACTCCAGCAACCTTGGGGGCCATTCTAAAATAATAGAATTCAACAAAATGGGCCTTGAGATTAGCTTACATCAATGGGGTTGAAAAGATTAGATATCTAACCCCAATTAGCTGACTAGATGAAATATGGATTATGTAATTATAATCAGCTAAATTAACATAAATGTAAACCGGATCATATATAATTATAATTACCATAAATGAACTGGATCGTATAATTATAATTAACATAAATGAACTGGATAATATAATTATAATGAGCTAAATTAACATAAATGAACTTTTATCACTGCCAAGTATTGAATATGGGTCAGAACTTAATTTAGTTGCAAAAATAAACAGTGGAATGAATAGTAAACAATGCAAAAATGAATAGAAACAATATAGTAGAATGAATAGTAAACAGTGCAAAAATGAACGGAAACAGTTACCTGTTACCTCTCAACAGCAAACGGTGGAAAACATGGTGAACAATGAACGGAAAAAACACAAAGGAGAACAGAATTGTGAGGAATGGTTTTAGGGATTTTAGGGTTTTGGGTGATCGAATTACTTTTATACCCTCTATAGTTTCCAAAGCAAAAGCGATCTCGTTTTATCGAGTTTCCAAATCGAAAAAGTTTTCAAATAAAAAAAACGGTGTCATATTAGTATTACCAAGTTTAAAAAGCAAAAACGGTGTCGTATTACAATTTCCAAGTTTCCAAATCAAAAATGTTGCTGTATTAGTTACACCATATGAATAAAAGTTGGAAGGTAAGATAAAAGACTAATGCTAATATTGGCGATGAGATGCTATACTTTCCATATATCAAAAAGTAAAAATAAAAAGAATCCTGGTTTATTATTGAAATTAAAATATCATCCCAAAGAAAAAAAAAATGAGCAACAAAAAAAGAAAAGAAAAAAGGATGCATTAATGGTTTCATTTTTCTGCATAAAATTACCCTAAATATCTATTAAAGCCTTTATTTTTTTTTCCTCTAAAAGGAGTTATATTGTGTAAACATTGCCATTATAGCAATCTAACCCATTACCTAACATGTTTACAATAAATAAATACATCAAAATTTCCTTCTCTCTCTACACAATTTAATTTAGTTAACAAAACATACAACAGGTCAAAATTGAAAACTTTAACTTTAGATTAATAACAACACAATTAAATCCTAACCCTCTATTCTGTTTGTTTGTTTGTTTTTTTTTTTTTTTTTTTACCAACTCATCTACTGGTTAAAATAAATAAATTTAGTTCATATTTGTTAAAGTATTGTATTTGTTGGTTGATGGTAAAAAATACCATTTTGGGGGCTTACAATCCCCTGGTGCTCTAAGGGAGGGTATTTTAGTCCAAAGTTTTACACCCTATTTTCAGTCCTATTTTCTCCCATTCAGAAATTATATAGTTATGGTAGACCACGTCACTTATCAACTTTTCTACTAAAAGACTTTCATCTGTTTAAAATTGCCGAGTCAGTTTATGATTAAAAAAAAAAAAAAGAAGTTAAACTGACTTAGTAATTTTAAACAAGTGAGAGCCTTCTAGTGGAATGGTGGACAGTGACCTAGTCCACTATAAGGACCTTGTAATTTCTCTCATAAAACAACCAACTCTGCTTTTGTTCTCTCCCTCTCCTTCACCTAACTAAACAACCCTCCCAATCATTTTCTCTCATATTTTCCACTTGTTTTTTTTTCCACTCTGCCCAAAATCCACCCACCAACACAGTCTAAGTGTTGTGTAGCCTTGAACCCTAGGAGACCCCATATAAATAGGTCTATTTCTCCTGCTCACAAAGGGAGAGCAATCATCAGCCCCATCTTGGGAGGCATACACCCAAAGAATGTTTACCCCACTGCCACGGCCTGACTTGGCTATTCCCATTTTCTATTGGTTTTCATTCTGAACCTCCATCTCTGCACTTCCTGAGGCTAACATATAGCCTTTGGCTACCTCATCAAACACCAAAAAACAACCTTCCTGCCTGATCTGAAAATGACTACAAAATTCCTTCATTCCGTCCACTCATATCCATAGACAGACAACCCCTCTTGAAACCCTCCCTACATTCCCTCATTTCAACTCCTGCAACTCATTGCTTATACACTTGGCCACACACAACCCTTTACCTAGCTTTTAGTTCAAACTCCATAGAAAACACCCATCAAAATCCCACCCTTTTCCCATTTCCACCAACACAAAATAGCAGCCATTCTACTCTCCAAAACAAAACCAAAAGCACAAAAAAAAATCCAACATTTTTTCAAGCTTCCCCTTCACGGTAAACCCTTTTTCAGCCCCAAAGTATAAGAAAACACCCTCCTTTCCTTCAAAAATCTGAAGCCACAGCCATACAACCTCCAAAGCTCCGTAAAAATTCCTACCTTTTCTTATTGAATTGAGAAACCAAGCAAATACAACTCCTTTTCCCATTCACCCTCAACAACCAACAAAACATCAACAAATAACCCACAACAACAAAGCAGGCTGGAAGCAAAAATAAAGGAAATGAGTGAGGATACAGGGCAGAGCAGGTAAAAAAAGAAGCAGAGAAAACCCAACAAAATTTCCTCACTTTGTTCCCACTCTCTCTTGTCACTTTTCCATTTCAAGCTCAAGGTCTAATCTAAAGTTGGTCCTTTTTCAGCCATCAACAGAGCACAACTCAGAAGCTAGACTCAAGGAAAAAGCAAGAATAGAAGGAAAAACAGCAACAAGTTCAAACTAAAAATGGGTAGCATTTATTACCCCTCTTTATTTAGCATGCTAATGTTCAAATATCTAGATTTGTACACAGATAAATAGAACTTGTACACATCATTTTTATTCACACAAGCATGCATTTTTGAACATAAAAGCTCATACCTTTCGGTCAGTTTTGCTCATACATGCCTATGCTTGAACACATTTTGTTTACACATGCTCAGATTCACATTCATACATGAACACAGGACATACACACACGGCCACACAACCCAATAAACTCACTTCGAAATATCCTCAGAACCCAACCTCTGAAAATATCCACTCAAAACATACCACAAACCCCAAATCAAAACACAAATACCATTCTGCCACACCCAATAAAAATCCCACATTTGAAACACAAATCTCTAAACACACCGACCAAAAAGAGAGAGCTTTGAACAAAAGAAATTAAGAAAAAGAAGATAGAGAGGAAGAGGAGAAGACCACCACATTTGGTGGGTGAGTTCTTCAGGGCTTGGCAGCCTGTTTTGGAAACTCTATAGGCTTGTGACCCCCTAAGTGGGCGACAAGACCATTCTTAGTGAGACACCTAAAGGCTCATTTAGGCTTTGATTTGCTTGTACCTATTGTTGTGGCCCAAAAATTCATGAACATTTTAGCATAAAAATCTGGTTTTTTTTAAACAAAAAAATTCATGTATATTCTAGCATAAAAATTCTCTCTCTCTCTCTCTATATATATATATATATATATATTTTTTTTTTTCTATTTTATGTACTTGCTTTTCAAAATATACAATATTAGCCTTGTGTGTGCAATATAAGATAAACACAGTGGGGTGTCTTTTTGAGTAGTTAATATAACATATTGAGACACACTTTAACCCAAAATGCCTAATACCAATAGGTATAAACTCAACTATGTTGTATTATTTACTCATTCTCCTTATCATTATTCAATGTGAAACTTTACTTACACTTGTACACCCAACATTAGCAAGGACATCCATGCATCCATTAGCCTCTTTCTTTATAGAAATGACTAAGCTTGTTCTATTCACATTCCTATTAGACACATACACCCATCTATAATAAGTCTAAAAATAGTATTAATGGTCTTCCTTGGTTTAATAATATCAACAATGTGGTCAGAGAATCAAGTAGTACCCATCTTTGAGAGCCCTCAGCTCAAGCTTGAAGGTTGATTGTCACACCATTACTCTCTAGACTGTACATACCTGCCAAATCAGTATTCCATTTAGTCTAATGTTAAAACACTAATATAATGGGCATGTGAGATGCACATATTCCTTAAAAATTCCTTAAAAAACAAATTCAATCACTTGATAGAAAGAAGAGAGAATAGAGACCTAGGCTTGAGAGAGAGAGAGAGAGAGAGCCACTACAAAGCTTCTCCTCATTGTCTTGCCACCCTTGTCCTGGCGTTGCCTTGGTGGTTCTTGTTGGAGATATTACACAAAATAATAATGGAAGAATAAGGTTAACACAAAAGACAAACAAAAAATAGATAACTTGGAGGCACTATATCGTTTTCCTTAGACAAGATTCGCCCCTCCACATTATTGTTGCTAAAGGGTTATCGCAAATTTGTCCCTAGGATACAATCAAGATGTTGGGTTCTATAGATAGCAATTCTGGAGAATGACCACAAGATTTTTTGTGTTTCTCTTAAACTTACTATTTCTTGTGTTTCTCTCAAACTTACTATTTTAAGTGAATATAAGCATCTATTTATACTCATAGGGTTATGTTTCATCAAAAGGCACGTATGGAGAGTTAAAATGTTTCATAAAACTGTTAACAAGGCTTGGAACCTCTTCAACCTTTCTGAACAGTCACCAGAAAATTTCAGAAAATTTTGATTTTCGAATTTTCACTTAGAAAATTCTAGAACTTGAATTTTCATTTTATGAAACCATATTCTCCAAACTCAGATATTATTATTACAATCTATTCTTGTATATACTTATATATACAACAGTTCTGTTGCACCTTTCAATAGCCACCACCTAGTATGTCTTCTTTTTTTTTTTTTTTCATTCAGATGCGAGAATTCTAATTTAATTCCACAAAGAACTCTATATTATGGGTATAATAGCCACCACTTGGAATTTCTTGTTTGGTGTATAAAAAAAATGATGTTTGTAGGGATGGTGTGCTTCTTTTGTTATTGAGTTTTATTTTTTTTAATGAAGGTTCTCAAAAAAAAAAAAAAAAAAAAAAAAAAAAATTATAGATTTTGTTCAAAACTCAGAATAAGACAAATCATTTTCGGTAACTAAAAGAACTTGGGTTAAAACAACAGGGAAGGAAAAAAGAAAAGCAACACTAGTACATTTCAATCTAACTCTCTATAATCAATTATAAATCTTGAGAGAGAGAGGGAGAGAGAGAGAGAGAGGGGAATTCTCTTAATCACCATTTAAAGTCAGTGTTGGCTTGTCTTGAATCCAATAGCAATTTATCAGTTCTTGTACATTATGAATGTTTTGGTAGAATAATCATCAAATATGGAATGATACTTGCTAATACTGAGAGAGTAGTATATGTTTTTCTTGTCTTGGATAATTGGCAAGTAAATCTTGTTACCCAATCCTCTTGGCACAACAGGTTCTAAGAAAGACCCTCCAAGACTGGTATATAGCAAGTAAATTATGTGCTTTTTTCACAGTTAAAATGCAAATTGGGTAAATTCTTTTAATTAGTGACATCTCATTCAAATCAAGTACAGTTTTTGTCTATAACCAACCAAATTAAAGGAATATCATGATCTTATAATTAGTACCAAAATTAATCCAATCACATGGTTAGATTTCAATTGAAGTTTAATGAAATTCAGTCAATTGCATAAAATTTGATAAAATGAACACAATGAGGTTTGACCATTAAAACCATGAGATCCTTCATTTTTGGCTGAAACTTCTATAGAAATTTATAGCAGGACAAAAGACGATATCAACATTCGGTCTATTGTCTAGTACATTGTTATTGCAACTAACAATAGTGCATGCCTCCCACTTTTACTAGCATCTTTGGAAAACAATGCACACCTCATATGGTATCCAAGAATGTCTCTGGAAAATAATTCAATCTCATGGTAAACTAAATAAATGAAGTTAAGAAATTGTTTTTCAACTCATTAAAAGACTAAAGTTACTACCAAACATGGAAAATGTGATAGTTTTATTGAGAATACTTTTGGAAAATGACTCATTTTATAGAAAACATTATCGTTGAAACAAACAAAAGTGATATATAAAATGTTTTTAAGTAAATGAGCAAATAAACTAGCTCTAAAGGTTTCCCAAAAAAAAAAAAAAAACTGAGCACCAAAGGCCTTTTTGTTGGTGTTTTTGTGTCAAGAGGGTAATGCACGATTCTTAAGCTTGAGTTCCTTTTTTTCTTTTTTGGGAGAGAATTATGCTTTTTTTTTTTTTGGAGAGAATTATGCTTGGGTTCTTGATCAAGAGTCTCACACACACTATTTTAATTAATTTTTTTTTTTTTGAGAATCACACCATTTTAAACTTAGTGTTACCTAAAAGTAAAACTTGTTAATGTCAAAGATAACTAAAATTTATTAATGGACTGCTGTCAAACTTATGGATCTCAAATAAAGAAGTATTAAAATGATAATAATAAACCTAGAGTGAAAAATATGATTAATTGCCCGTTGTGATTAAGCCTTCGTTTGGATAGTGCTGGAATGCACTGCGTCTGCGTTTCAGATTTTTTTTTTTTAGAAGAGTGTTTCTCGTGCACTGTGGGTCCCGTGCAGGAAGAGAAAGTAAAATTATGCTTTTCCAGTGGGTCCAATGGACTGTTCACAGGACCTGCAAGTACTTTATTTAGAAAAAAAAAAAAAAAAACTTTAAAATTGGGCCCACAATATTATTTACACATTTATAAATTATTTTGTTACAGTGTTTTCAGTTTTCATTTTTTACTTTTCAGCAAAATAAGTGGTATCTAAACACACCATAAGTAAAGGAAGTGACTCTAAAAACGATTCCTTTATTGGTTAATTTGTTTAGCAGCCCAATAACATGATGTAATAGACGTTTTGTACCTTGTTGGGCTTTGAAGCCCAATACCCATTTAGTTCTATTCATTATTCCCACTGGGCTTAAAGCCCATGCATCAAATTATTAATTAAAAAAAAAAAAACCATTAACCCTAGCACTATAAAAAGGTCTGTAAAACCCTAACGACACTTCAGCTCTAGCTTGGTAACGCGCATTTCCTCGTTGTCTCAGATTCACAGCACCTCAAAGGTTCTCTCTCTCTCTCTCTCTGCATCTAAAGCTTAAAGTTTAAGCCTAATCCAAATGGGTTTGTTATTGGTTTTTTTGCAGGAAGAAGAAGAAAGAAGAAGAAGAAAAAATGAAGGTTATAGCAGCATATTTGTTGGCTGTTTTGGGAGGGAACACCAGCCCTTCAGCTGAGAACTTGAAGGACATTCTTGGATCCGGTACTATTCTTTCCTCCTTTCAAATGGGTTCATCTGATTTCACCCAGTTACATTTCTGAAATTTCAAATTCTTCACTTTTGTAATTTTTTTTTTTTTTTTGTTTGTTAAATGTTTTGTCTTTCTTTCAAATGGGTTTTAGATGATTGTATCATTTGCTTCCTATTTAGTTGGATGAAAAATTGGTCAGACAAGTTTCATGTATTGCAACCAATGTATAGCCTTAATAAGTTTTTTTATTTTTCCTTGAGAAATGTTTCCTCAGACATGGGATTTGTGTTTGGTTTTGGCTTGATTTGAATTGGTTCCCTTCTATGTTGTCTGTAATTTAGCTTTTGGGGCAGTTGTTAATATGTTTTAATATGCGAGATGGGTTGGATGATTTACAGTTCATTTGTGAGCATCATAATATAATGAGGAAAATGGTAAAAAGTGATTGTAAGTGGGTTGAGTCTATAAGGCTTATCCTTAAGTTGATTGTATATCTTATAATTTTTTTTTTTTACTTAAGAGGGGTCTGTCTGAAATGTTTTTCAGCCTAATTTGGACACCATTTTAGGTTTTGATTTCAATTGACTGGTGCTTTTGGCCTAATGTTTCGGGCAACAAGTGGAAGAATTTAAATAATTTGGGGGTGGTTGTATTAGTTCCTCTATATGTGGACAAATGAAGACTTGCACATATGTTGTATTTTGTACAGAAAGAACATTAAAGGAGAGACTCACTGCCCCTACATTTTATTAGAAGATGGATATGTTATTTTTGTTTCAACAATTTCTGTTGTTTAATGCATTAAGATTGACTTGTTGCAATTCATATCAGAATAAAATTCTCATAATTATCTGAATGTTATGCTTTTTGTTTCCTTTGGTTCAAGTAGCAAATTCAATTCTAATTGTGAAAGTGGAATTGTTCATGCTTTTGTTTGCTTTTCCCTTTTTAAAATATGAAATAATCTGGATTCTTGGTTGATGTTATCATGCCATCATTTTAACTAATATATTTTTGAAAATAAAACCAAAGTTTTCTGGTAATAATGATTAGTATATTACTGATATATTTTTTTTCTTAATCTGCAGTTGGAGCTGAAGTTGATGATGATAAAATTGAGCTTCTCTTGTCTGAAGTCAAGGGTAAAGATATAACTGAGCTTATTGCATCTGGAAGAGAGAAATTGGCATCTGTGCCTTCTGGTGGTGGCGGTGCTGTTTCAGTTGCCGCAACAGGGGGTGGTGGTGGTGCAGCTGCTGCTCCTGCTGCAGCTGAGGCAAAGAAAGAGGAAAAGGTGGAAGAGAAAGAGGAATCAGATGATGTAAGCATTCTACAACAAAATTTAATAACCTTGATTAATTAACATAACCTTCTAAATTTTCTCAATTCATATAATTATTTTGCAAGTATTTTCTTTTAGGGACTAGGGGATTACATATATTACAATTATGATATTTATTTTTGTGCTTAGCATTTTTTGTTCAAGTGTATCCTTACATATACATGATATCAATTTTAGGAGCCATGTGTAGCTGTGGTGCCACATTTAGGTATTAACACTAGACAACATGCTAAATTCAAATTCAAGGGCTAAAATTGGTCAAATCAGAGCATCAAGAATATGGTTGAAATTAGATTGTGTGGCCAAATGAGACAAAATTCAAAGTGGTAACTTTAGGTAGTGGGGCAACACCAGTCTGGCCCCTTTCTTTCTTGCTTTTGCACCATGGGATCCCAGTAGACTCTATGGGGACCAGTGGGAATGGGTGACAAATCCATCCTCTCTTTAGACTAGACTATTTCACATAGGGGCATGAACTTTGTTTCTTTAGAGATGTTACCTTTACCCTAATGGCTTTTTTTTTTTTTTTTTTTGGGTACTTACCAAAGAAAAACGGCAAGCAGGCGTATATAATTTAATCCCATTTTAATCTGACTTCTTTTCTTTTGTTCTACTTTTTGCAGGATATGGGCTTCAGTCTCTTTGATTGAGGAATTAGGATATCAAGTTACTTTTGTTTCAAGATTTCTCCAATTCAGGACTTTGTAGAACTTAAGAGTTTGTCTCTACAGGCTGTCATTTTTGGTTGTTTCCCATTTAAGACACGGAGATTGATAACCATGCTAAAATCTTATGGATTAACTTAGTATTCTGTGTTAAAATTTTTTGTATGGATTTTTGTCTTTTCAATTTGCGATGCTCCTTGAGATGCTGGCATGGTCTACTAATTTCCCATACTCGTTGGATGTTGATACTTGAGACTTCTGATCTTGGATGGCTGAAGTTTTGAGGACTGATTATTTTGATAATTTAGCCCAGAGAAGTATTTCTGAGACATGAGTTAATACTTAAGTTAACTCATGAGTGAAACAGTGCTTAAATTTTTGCAGCAATAAAATGCCAATGAAATCCACCATACACTTATGTTACAATGAAATCATGCCAATAACTGTTGATACTTAAAAATAAGTGACAGTATACAATTTGAAGGGCTGCCAGTAGATGGGTTGTTAGGGGCAGCAATTGCAAACTACAAGCTGGCAGTTGCAACAGGAATTTAGTGAACCATTGTGGTAAATGGTGCTATAAATGTATGCGGTGGCCACTGTTCTAGAAAGTGCTGCTGACAGTGGCCATAGGGAGGTGCTGGTGGTGACACACTGACCATGAAGTGGTATAAGTGAAGGTGCAGAGCTTAGTGAAGTCAGATATGATATTGTTTCCAAATGAGGATGATATCGTGCAAAACTCTATGTTTGTTGTGGGATGCCATAGTCCGATTCCCAAAGAAACTGCACTTTTAGTCTCATGATTGTAATATGTTTTGCTTAATAATGGACACAGCTG
Organism: Quercus aquifolioides; assembly: GCA_019022515.1. Classification (NCBI taxonomy): domain Eukaryota; kingdom Viridiplantae; phylum Streptophyta; class Magnoliopsida; order Fagales; family Fagaceae; genus Quercus; species Quercus aquifolioides. The sequence continues at coordinate 45,620,190 of CM032333.1, forward strand.
GATAAAGTGGATCCGGATCCTCTTCATTTCATTAGAAATGGAGAGTGTCCAGTTAAGGGCTGAGATTGACTTAAAATAAATCAATGACCTAAAATCTGCCATGTCATTTAAAAGCATTAATAGGAGACTTAACTGAGTAAAAGGCTAAATTAACGTTAAGGTTTTCTTTCTCTAACTCTCTATCTCTATCCCTCTCCTCTCCGTTTCTCTCTCCCTCCCATCAAACCCTGCGATGGTCATTGGTCAAGCTTCTCCAGTTTTCCTTACCCACACACAGTTGTGCATCAACTGTATTTCCGCCATCCACCTCTGTTTCTAAAGGAAATTTTGATATCAAATTTATGTATTTTTTTTCCTTTTCTTTTCTTGTTGTCTTTTTTGTGTTTTTGGGAATGAGATTTGGATTTGCTTTTGGGCTTTGCCAAATCTCTGGTTTTATTGATTATTTTATAATTTTGGCTTGTTGGGGTTTTCAGTTTCTTTGCAATGGTGATTGTGGGGTTGTGAAATTTGGTGATTATATATATATATATATATATATATATATATATTTAATAAAGTTTCCATCTTTATTTTATGATATTTTTACTGGGTTTTCAATGCAATACGAATTTCGTGATTGTTTGTAATGTCAAACAATTTCTATGATTTGAGCTTTTGGCAGTTGTCCTGATTTGAAGTAATCATTGCAAATTCTTTTCCATGTGCCTAATGAGATTTGCAAGCTTCTGAATTTATGAGATTTTTTTGGGGGCTAATTATTCCTAAAATCTTGAACTTCTGAAAGAAATAATGGGCCTTTTTATTTTGGGGATTTTTCTTTTTGGTAATTTTAGTACTCATGGACCCATTCTTTATCTTTCTGGAATAATTTTTGAAGTATTGAATTTTGAGCAAATTTGTGTTCATCGACAGATGATTGGGATTCGAGCGGGGTTGCCAAAAGTGAAAGAAAATGAGACCCAAGGGAGAAAAGAGAGACTGAGATGAGAGAGACTCATACACCTACTACAGTTACCATAGATCTAAAGCAAAGGAAAGGAAAAATTTTCAATCCAAGAAAGGTATAATCTTTAGTGCAATAAATGAAAGAAAATGATGCTCTTTGACAAAGAAGACAAGAAAAGAAAGAGCAAAACCATATATCAAATATTAAAATTTGAACTACGATTTTTTTTTGGGTGGGGTTTAGAAAGCTGATATCAAATCTTCAGGGTGATTCCAGTCATAAGAACTGATTTCGGCCATAAGAACTGTCAGTCGCGGTGTTGTGCGTGCAAGGAGAAGTCGGCCATGGCTGGGCTTTGTTGAGAGTGAGAAAGAAACTGAGATAAGATGAGAGAGTCCCAAAGAGTCAAATGAAAGAATGCATTTGTTTTCCTTGGCTCCGTTAAGTCTCCTTGAAATGTGAAATGTTAGATTAATATCTTTTAAATGATGTGGCATATTTCAGGATTGATTTTAGTTAAATCTCAGCCCTTAACTGGACACTCTCCATTTCAAAGAGAAATGGAGAGGATCCAAATCCGGGATAAAGTTCACCTTCGAGATAGTTTGGAGGAAAACTGTTCCAGAGAAATTGCTTGTCACAATTTCATAATCCCATGCAATACTTTTGGTTGTGGTTTTAATTCCTAATCGTTATATTTTTTTAATACCTCAATAGAAATATTTTATGGAGATAAAGTTGAATGTCCCACGATCTAAGGTTCTACAACAAAGCTTACAAATTTGTATCCTTCTTCCTTCCATTGTTTCCAAACTTCATTTAGCATTGTATCCTTGTCCAAGCGAGTTTGGACTTGTTTTTGCTTTGTTAGGATCACTCCTCTTTGATAGCCTTGTCCCTTTGCTTGGAAGATACCTTTTTGTATTTCTAGCTTAAGAGTGTGGCCTAGATTTTGCTGTGGACTCATCTGGTTTGACAGCCTTCCATGAGTTTTCTGGCTTCTTTGTTCTTCAACTGGAATGCTATGCTGCCTCATGTCATTCCCCTTCTCCTCTGTCCTGCTGCAAGGATAAAGACTTCCTAGTTTGTAGGAATCTGGTTTTATGGATACGCTGCAGAACTTATCCCTTCCTTTGTTGTGGAGTAGTGAGTGGTCCTCTTGATTCCAAGCTCTGCTATTCATGTTAATTAAATGTTCAGTATACATTAGACATTAGAGCTTCTGTAAGATGAGTGACTTTACCTTCAAAGAGCATCTGGTTCTTGCTGGTCCATGTGGTCTATGAGGTCACTACCATGATTGTTTCAAAGCATGGGTTGACAACTTCATTTGCTTTAGCCAAGTGGCTATCCAATGGAGTATGTTGCAAGGTTGCAAAGCTTCTGTTTTGACATTCAAGTCTGACCCCACCCATAGAGCTTTTGCAAGAGGGCAGTTTAGACACAGGAGATCAAACTCAAAGTGACTCTCTATTGTTCAAGCTCAAAGCATAGCTGTTTTAAGTTAGAAGCTGAACATTTTAACATCTATGATATGCAACAAAATGGTCTGCGAGAGATTAATACCTTTTAAGGTTGTTCTTAACTGCTTCTGAATCACCAATGTGATTCACTCTCTCTACTCGTTATAGCAATTTCAAAAAGTACACCCAAAATTTCAAACAGCCTTATCAATGAACAGTTGAACACACATAACTGGACTAGATTTAATTTTCTTTGATAAAGATAATATTGTATGTGTTATTGGTAAGTTGCATACATGTGTTTGGATATAATTGGGAAATGTAATATACTACACATAAAATTGTACTAAGTTTTGTCCAATAATATAATTTATGACAAAACCCTACTTAACCTGTTTATATTAACTTATCTTTGAATATATTTGATTTTCTACATATAAGGAAAAAAAAAATATTTGACTTTAAGAATTGCCATCTTCTCACCATGTTATTTTATTTTTTTATTTTTTAATGAATGAGATATTTGTTATTATTAAAGAACCCAACACAGGACAGGACTATACCAAGCATTACTGCAACGTATCAAAAACCCAAGAATTCAAGCCTTATTATGCAGTAGCTAAAAAAATAATCACAATACCCTCATAAATTCATTACTATGAAGTAGATAGCATAAAAAAAAATTGAGAGAGAGCACACAAACTCGAAGAATAGCATATACCAACATCTTGGTACTCCACAAAGCACAGGAAAAAAAATTATAACAGAAAAGATAAAAAATAAAATCTGAATGGTGCGCAGGTGAATATTTATCCATCCTATGGTTTTTCACCATAGTTGAAAAACCACATTTAAAGAATAAGTGATCCCTATTGTCCACTTAATTCCTACAAAAAAATTCAAAGAACATCACCTTATACCCCATGAAAACATAGCACTTAAACCTAGGTATAGGATCGATAAATATTCACTTGTGCACCATTTTAGTTTAGCTTCACCATAGTTGAAAAACCACATTTAAAGAATAAGTGATCCCTATTGTCCACTTAATTCCTACAAAAAAATTCAAAGAACATCACCTTTATACCCCATGAATAGGATGGATAAATATTCACTTGTGCACCATTTTAGTTTAGCTTTAACAAATAGCTTTCTTTGAACTTCATCTACTCTTGCCAATCCCACAATTTTGGTGAGTTATAATTTTCATGAAAATTAGCAAATAAGTTGATGATGTTTCATATAAGGTGTGAGTGTATTTGGTGAAAAAAAAAAAACCAAATATTTCAACACCATGATGAAGAGAAAAATAAAGTGTTTTCATATTGAAAATGAAGATGAATATGGATGCTATGGACTTTGAAATTTATTGTTTAGAATGTAGAAATAAATTTCCTTGGTCAAAACAATTAGCATAAAAAGAATCATAGAGCTGAACCTTGGTTTCATCTCTTATAGTAAAATTTATGGATTACTTCAAAAGTACCACAAGATTCCTTAATTACATGTAAGATTTTATCAATAGCTCATATTGTGTGATTTTAAGAAAATACCCCCATAATAACACCCAATTCAGGCAACGCTTGAGCTATACCATCTTTTATCAACAAATTACTTTTCCAATGTGTCATGAGTAAGATATGAGTGTAACAACTTTGACAACAATATTTGTCGACTATAATCGTTACAAGACAGCGATGGAGATTAGTTTAGGCAATGGTGATTAAGAATTGTGTCCAACAATATGTCCACAGCATTTAAGTATAGTAAATGCACGTCTATTCTCTATACAACACAATACTTAATTGTTAAAAACCGAAAATATAAAAATGGCATATGCTGTGATAACAGATGTCGCAAATATCTATTAAAAAAAAAAAAAAAAAAAAGTCCCAAATAAATGGAACTATTTTAATAAAAAAATTTCAATTGAAAAAAACCCAAAAAATATGAATAAAAAAAAAGACGTAAAAAAAAACTATGTTACACGTTCAAGGGTAAAAGTCCACACAAAATTTTTTTTTTTTTTTAAATTTTAAAATTATCTAATGTATTAGAAGAAGTGATTGTTAATCATGGAATAATTAGGTTTTAAAAAAAATATGAACATTAAATTCTAAGAATTAGTCCACTTTTATCGATGATGTAATACATATGGTTCACATTCTGCCATGTCAAATTTTTTTTTTTTTTTTTTAAATTGAATCTTTTAATTAGAATTAGAAAACAATTAATTCTTAAAACATTTGGTAATTTAAATCGGTCGAGAAGTTTTTATTTTGTATGACTATATGGTTGAGATCTGTCATATCTATCATTAACCACATTTGCAAATTTAAAATTTAGCAATTAAACGTAATATATATATATATAATTTTTTATAAATAAAAAAAAGTAAAGAATTTTTACAAAGGAGTTGCAATCAAAATGAATAGCGTAATTACTGTGCAATTTTGACGTGATGGTCACTTCACAAGTACATGTTCTTGTGAGGGTGGGGGTAATAGTCGGGGTTCAAGTCTCCACCACTGCTCTATGTGTTTACTGCCAACCTAACCGGGTTTGAAAGTTCCTTACCGACCAACAACATTAACACACAAACATGGATAACTCCATTTTTTATTTTATAAAACTGATACACATGTGGATGTTAAGAATTGAGAAAAATTAGAAATTGTGTAATATGTAGGTAAAAAAAAAAATTAGTTGTCTAATTTTATGTTTGGACTCCCAAAAATAAATTTCTAATTCTGCCACTGTTCTATGTGTTCATTGTCAGCCTAGACAAGGTTGAAAGTTCCTTACTGAGCAACAACAGTACTGAGTACACACGTGGATGTTAAGTATTGAGAAAGGTTAAAATTTGTGTAATATGTGAGGTAGAAACAAATTGTGGTGTGGTGGAAGGAACCGGGTTTGCGGGGTTTTTGGATTCGGAAGTAAATGAGATAAGGGAAGTGAAGTAGTTATTAATGGTAATAATGGAATTTAATGTTTGGACAAAGCTATTGTGAATTGTTGTGATTTATGGGCATGTTGATGTAGGTCCTTTAATGTTGTTTTTGGCCATGAATAGGCGGTGGTAATGGGATTTAATCATGAGGTGTTATTGGCATATAGATATCTTGAATGGGAGTTCTTTTTTCAGGATCGAGATAGATATTTTAATAGTTGCGTGTGTGACGGAGTGGAGCTTGGGTGCTTCCTTACCCTAAGAAGACAATGAGATTTTGGGATTTTAGTACGTCTTAAGATATTTGTGAAATTAGAAGTTTATTGTGGTTTAATTATTTATGAGAAGACGTAACGACTCTTAAATAAAGTGCTAACATGGAAACTTTTTATTGGATGATGTAAACTATATCTTTTACATCTCATATTTATCAAATTCAGACTCTAATACTTATTAGTTTTCTCCAATATCTCAAAACATGTTTCTAATATCTCAAAGCCTCAACTTTGTAGTCATAATAAAATTTTTCCATTTACCAACTTAATTATGTAATGACAAAATATTAATGTAATGACAAAGAAACAAAAATAGTATGATTTGTCATGGTGATTTCATTACCATGCATTTTTCATGTATAGTTAATGACCAATGACCGACTGACAATAACTTAGGTAATTACATAATATTGGGAGCAATGGTGGAGTCACTAGAGGAGAAATTATTAGATCTATCAGGAGGACCGTTGAAGTGATCTTCCCAACCAATAAGATACTAATACTCATGCAAATCTATTAATCAGATTCCTAATCAACACACGAATTAAAAATAAAAAATAACTATGTGATGTCACATTTACATAAATAGCAGCATTTTATTGGTTAAAAAGACTAGGAGTATCACTTCAGCAATCCTTTTAGTGGACTTAATAATTTCTCCCACTAGAGACGGAGTATGCCCCCCTCCCCCCCTAAGTTTTAAAAATTATCAATTTTATATTATAATATATATAATTATATTTAGATATAATCAATAGGAAAAATTCCTGCTTGGCCCATCAAAATATTTTAAATGTTTATATTCTTAGAAGTGTTAGCATATTTATAGATAGTGATGATGCCGAAAAAATCACCAGTGAGCCACATGGTCCTCGCACGCTCGAAACAACATCTGCACAACAAAAAGAGAAGACCTAACAAAGGGCACCGGTGTGGTGCTGGCCAAATACCCTCTGAAGGTCAAGTTATAACTTTTCTCACAACTCTAGAGTGCCAGAGTTGAGGTAAATTTTGCGTACCTTCGTTTGTGGGGGTATTGGGGCTTTTATAGTAGTAGAGGGTTGACATCTCTTCCTTGGTTTAGAAGTCTTTTCCTTATAGGAATCTTTATAATCGTATATTGCGGAATCCTTTTCTTATAGGGGACTAACATTAAGCGTGGAGCACAAGATATTTCATTATACATGCATGCGTGGTGGCCAAGTCAAGATTATGTCAGAACTGTCAGTCTTGTGTATTCCCGTCAGCTTAGTGGCATCAGCCTTTCATCTTGACCACGTTGACCTTGTTAGCTTCAAGGCTGTAGACTCCCTACTATTGACGGACTTAAGCAAAGTCGATGGGTTTGTCGCTTTATGCCTTCCTATCAGTGTATACTTATAATTTTACCCTTATCAGCTGCCCCCTACTCCATAACTTCGTCAGCCTAAGTTGATGGGTTATGGAGTTATTAATCTTCTTTTGCTCAGGAGAGAAAATCATTTATTTCCTCGAGCAGCCTTTATTTAATGCTTGGACACGTGGCGCACCTTAATTGGTTTCGCTTCTGGACTAGTGCATCGCTTCGTCTTCTGTGCATATCCTCCCTTATATATACCTTGCTTCTCCCCTCATTTTCTTCTGTTTTACTGTTGTTGATTGCCAGAGCGAACCCGTCTCTTCGTGAACTTTGTCTACGTCACCTTGCTTTAGCCAAGACCGTCATCTTCCAAGAGTCCAATTTTACTTGGTAAGTCGTCCTCCATTTATTACCTCATGTTCTTACTTTTTTCTTTTATTTCGATTGTGAAAATTTATATTTTTTAGAAAAGGCCGTCAACTTAGGTTTTTAGAATGCCTCTGTCACTTGTAGGTAGTCAGATGTCTAGAGAGGCGACGAGTGAGCAGTTGTCAGTCCGTGATGGAGCGGGCTACGACGAGGTCTTCCCATCAGGCCACGAGCTCGAGGAAGGCTTCTCCTGATTGTCAGAGAGGGAAACGTTAGCCCAATCTACTGACGAAGAAGTGGAGAGTTATAGAGGAGAAGATGAGGGAGTGTTAAGTGATGAAGAAGATGATGTAGGGGAAGGAAGAGGGAGTGACGGGAGTAATAATGACGGTGATGTGGAAGGTGAAGGGGAAAAAAGAGAGAGTGATGGGAATAATAATGACGGTGATGAGGAGGTTTTAGATAGCACCTCGGGAGCCCTTGGAGATGACCGTCCTTTTATTCTCCCCAAGATATGGACTGTCAATGACTTTTTGCCGACAATGTCAGACAAAGTCTTCAAAACCCTACGAGATCGTTACCAGATTCCGGATGACATCCCAATCCGTCTCCCTAGAAAATTTGAGAAGTGCTACTCGGGGAAGACAGCAAACGTTGGCATGTATGATGCCATGTTCGCAGCAGGATTAAGGCTGCCACTGATGACGCTTCACCGTTAGCTGGCCAACTTTTTGGGTTTGTCCATCAGCCAAATCGCCCCCAATGCTTGGAGGATATTCATTGGGGCTGAGATTTTGTGGGGTCGTCTAAGTGGCGGGAACCGTCAGTTAACCATTGACAAGTTCTTTTGGTGCTATCGACCTCAACATATAGTCTCGTCTCAAGGGATATACCACTTTGTGGCGAGGAAGAAGGGGCTGAAGTTGGTATCTAATATGCCCGACTCCAATAGGAATTGGAAGGGCAGGTATTTCTTTGTAAAATGGACGAACTGGGTATGTCGTTAGGAGGAATGGTAGACGATGCCTCATGGTTATTTTGACCATACTTGGGCTTTGTCAAGGATTCAGGTTAATCCTGTCTGCTTTTTATCATTTATCTATTTTGCTTCAAACTTCTAATACCGTTTACTTCCCTTATTTTTAGCTAGCATTCGTCCTTGCATTACAGAGGAGCAGGAGGACTTTATCTGTCGAGTAACAGAGATCCCTTTGGAGGAGCGAAAGTGTTGAGATCTTATTACTCTCGACACTTTGCACCTTTACTGCGGAGGTCAGGAGCCAATGCCAGTTGCTCGTAAGTTGAACGCCTATTCCTGTCGACGTAAGTATTTCTTAATTTCTTCTGTTGTCTTTTACACATTTTCTTCTTGGTCGTTGCTTGCGCGAATATTCGTCATTTATTTTTGTAGAAATGGAGGTGGCCAGAGTGAGGGTGGCTGCCGCTCGTAAAAAGGAGGAAGAGAAGAAAACTAAGGTGGGGGAGTCCTCGTCAGCCCCTAAGGCTGTTGGCAAGGGGGCGGCAAAGAGGAGAAATGACGTGAAGGATGACCATCTATAAAAAAGGTGTCTGTCACTCCTGGAGGTAAGCTTTTTAAGAAGCCGTCCCCTTCAAAGCACGGGGTAGGCAAGGGGCTGATGACGATGCCCGACCTCACTACTCAAGATTCTGAACGTCGTCTCCTTACCCACAAGGATTATGCTATTGAGATGCTGGAGTCCATTATCAAGGACAAAGATGCAGACCCTTGTGTTGGCCAAGCGACGGAAGAGCTGGGGGATTCAGGCCTCTTTGACCTTGCTTGGGTATGTACTTTTCATTCTTTCTTTTATTTATTCATCTTCATGCTGTCTAGTTGACAGTTGCCCTGTCTTGTAGGCACCGGTTCGCATGAAGGCTTTACAGGTTAAGGGCGTTGCCAACGAAGGGGTGATTGCCCATAAGGAGAAGCGCATCAAAAACCTGATTAACGGGCAGGATCAGTATAAGGACGCCCTCTGTACCCTTAACAAGGGGGTGAAGGAGTTGAAAGAAAAATTGGAGGAAGAGAGTCGTTTGAGAGTAAAAGATCAAGAAGCCAAGGAGACGGCAGAGAAGGAGTTGGCGGCTTTGTTAGGCCAGGTGGAGATGGCAAAGGCTGACGCTGTAAAGGAGTTCAAGGAGTCGCAGGCATACATTGATTCCTACGTCGAATATTATAGTGTGGGTTTTGAGGATTGCCTTAAACAGGTTAAATCCAATTACCTTCACCTAGATTTGGCGAAGGTCTTAATGGATGACCCTTTGCCAATGACTCCTGCAGGTGACGCTATTCCTGAAGAGGGTGACAGCACCACCGAGTCAGAGTAGGATATTCCAGATGACGGCGTTATCCTTGCTCAGCCTGTCGCGAATCCTCTTGTCACTCCTCTGACTCCGTCGGCCAATCCCCCAGTTGTCGACGTTTCTTCAACTCAAGATGCCCCATACCAAACCTAGGATGACAGGACCCCACAAGACCTCCCTGCCTCGTGAACTTAGGATCTTCTTAAAAAAAAAAAAAAAAAAAATTATAATCTAATTTCTGGACAATGCCCCTTTTGTTTTTTGGGTTCTGTTTGTAAAAAACTCCACTTCCAGCATGTATGCGTTGCTTTTTATCTATTTGCCCATTTCTCGTGATATATTTCCATAAGTTAGAGACGAACCCGTCTGCCTTACATGATAGTCTCTCCATCTAAGGACGTCTACTTTGTAGACTTGATTTCGTTTCTTGGCTTTTTATTGAACTCGTCAGCTTAGTTAGGTTCGTCCACTCGTTGTGGGTCCATCCCTTGTCTTGTGGTTTTTGTAATCATAATTTGTTTTCTTGAAAGAACTTGCCCATTTTACGGACCGATAAATCCGTCTACCTTATAACCTCGTCCACTTTCATGGACTTGTCTAATTTATGGTTTGGCTAACAAACTCGTCGGCTTTTGTGGATTCATTTATTAAACTCGTCCACTTTGTTAACTAATGGCAATTTTGTGAAGCCGTCAGCTTCAATGACATCCATTTTATTAAGTAATGGCGATTATATGAAGTAGTTAGCTTCAATGACCTCGTCCTCTTTCTCAAGTAATGGACTCGTCTACTTTGTGGACCAAGGAACCCGTCCACTTTATGGACTTAAGTTTATCCCTTTTGTGGGCTTATTATTGAACTCGTTCGCTTTATGGACATAATAAACTCGTCCACTTGGTGGACTTGATAATATTTCATCCTCCTAGGATGAAGTCGTCCATTTTATGGACTTTAATAAATTCATCCACTTTATGGATAATAATAATAAGCTCGTCCACTTTGTGGACTTGGTAATATTTCATCCATCTGGGATGAAGTCATCCACTTTATGGACTTCAATAAACTTGTTCATTCTATGGACAAGGGTAATAAGCTCGTCCACTTTGTGAACTTGATAATATCTCATCCTTCTGGGATGAAGGCATCCACTTTATGGATTTTAATAAACTTGTTCACTTTGTGGACAATTTTCTATAGATGAACACCTTAGTCATTTCTGAATAAAATCCTCTTATTATAATAAACCATGCATTTGTAGAAAAATTAGTTCTTAAAAAAGAAGACACCTGCCCTTTGGGCTCTAAAAGAGTTATTGTAGCAAAATTGAAGTAAATAGAAAAACTGAGGAGTATAGTTAAAATTAACTAAGGTAAACTAGAAATAAAGGAGTGCTTCTTTTTATGCTATCTTCTCTACTGGTAGTACTTCCGTAGGTGCTCGGCGTTCCATGGATGGTGTAGTTTCTGTTCGTCCAGTGTTTTCAGGTGGTAGGTGCCTTTCCTCTGCCATGACGTGATTCGGTAAGGTCCTTCCCAGTTGGGGCCGAGCTTCTCCTGGGTAGGGTCTCTAGCAGTGCCCATGACCTTCCTTAGTACGAGATCTCCAACCTGAAAATCTCTGTGTCGGACCCAAGAATTGTAGTGCTTGGCCATGCGGTTCTGATACCGTGCGAGTCTTTGTTCGGCTGTCGCCCTGACTTTGTCAAGTAGATTCAGCTGTAGATGTATAGCCTCGTCATTCTTGCATATGTTTGCTGAAATGGTGTTTCTCTTGTAGGAGTCCTTGTTGTTGTCCTGTATGCCTATAGTATGCTTGGAAACTTTTCAAGCCACATACCCTTTGCCCCCTCGAGTCGAGTCTTGATAATTTTGAGCAATGATCTGTTCGTGACTTCAACCTGTCCATTAGCTTGAGGGTGGGCGGGGGAGGAGTAGTGATTTTTGATCCCTAATTATGAGCAAAAGTCCCGGAAGGAGTCGTTGTCGAATTATTTCCCGTTGTCTGAGACTAATACTCTAGGGATCCCAAACCTGCATACGATGAACCTCCAAACAAAGCTTTTATGTTCTTCTCCGTAATGGTGGCTAAGGTTTCAGCTTCTACCCATTTTGTGAAGTAGTCTATGCCTACTATTAGGAACTTCAACTGTCGTACCGCTATTGGGATGGCCCTATGATGTCTAATCCCCACTGAGCGAACGACCATGGGGCTGTCATTGAGGTCAATTCTTCAGAAGGTTGTCTGATGACATTGTTGAACCTTTGAAATTTGTTGCAGGCTTTGACATAAGTTTGAGCATCCTTTTGCATAGTGGGTCAATAGTACCCTGCTCGGACGAGTTTGTGTACCAACAACCGTGACCTTGAATGGTTTCCACAAATCCCTTCGTGTACTTCTCTTATGACGTATTCTGCTTCTTCAGGACCTAAACACCTTAGGTATGGGTGGGAGAAGCCTCTCTTGTACAAGATATCCCTTATTAAGACGAATCGCGCTGCTTGGACCTTCAGCTTTCTTGTGGCCTCCCTCCCGTCTAGTAAGACGCCATTTTTTAAGTAAGAGACTATTGGTGTGGTCCAGTTGCTTTCAGAGCCTATCTTCTGCACATCAACGGAATCTATTAGTGGAGAAAGCTGAACAAAAGAGAGTACATTATCAAGGGCGGTCATATGTTCTGTCGAAGCGACTTTGGCAAGGCGGTCAGCTTCGTTCTCTCCTTTGGGGATTTGGATGATCTTAGCCTTGAGCTCGTCTACCCTTCTCCTTACTTGCTCCAGGTACTTCTTCATTCTTTCTCCTTTGCACTCATAATCCCCGTTTACTTGGTTGGTGATGACCTGAGAGTCGCAATAAAGAACTATGCTTACGGCCCCTGCCGCTTTGGTGAGATCAAGTCCTGCCACTAAAGCTTTGTACTCTGCTTCATTATTGGTGGTAGGGAAGTCGAGGCGGACCGTACAATCTATCTTGTCTCCTTTGGGAGAGAGGAGCACGACGCCTACTCCCCCGGCCTGCTTGTTGGACGACCCGTCTATATGTACACTCCATTGAGGGCATTCATCTGCCCCTTTGTCTTCCCTGTTGGTGAATTCTGCTATGAAGTCAGCGACGACCTGTCCCTTGATGGCAGTACACGGGCGGTACTAAATGTCGAACTCACTCAACTCTATTGCCCATAGTGCCAATTGACTAGCGACTCCAGGGTTGCTTATTGCCTGTCATAAGAGCTTGTCGGTTAGCAAGATCACCGTGTGGGCTTGAAAATATGGTTTGAGTTTGTAGGCTGAAGTAACTAAAGCGAAGGTGAGTTTTTCCATGGGCGGATACCTTTCCTCTGCACCACGAAATGCCCGGTTAGAATAGTATACGGGCCTTTGAACCTTGTCTTCTTCTTTGACTAAGGCCGCACTTACGGCTGCTGGTGAGACGGCCAAATAGAGGAAGTGTGCAAACATTTATCTGTCGCCCTTGATATGAACCTGTTCAGGGCGACCACTTTTCCATTTAAACTATGCACTTCTTTCACGTTCTTTGGGGGGGCCATCTCTATTATGGCTCTGATCTTGTTCGGGTTGGCTTCAATACCTTTTTGAGACACCATAAAACCAGGGAATTTTCCCGCTATCACTCCAAATGCACACTTACTTGGATTAAGCTTCATGTTGTAGGAACGAAGGGTGTTGAAAGTTTCCTCGAGATCCTTCAAATGGTCCTCCTCTCTTCAGCTTTTTACTAACATGTCGTCGACTTAAACTTGAACATTCCTTCCAATTTCGCTTGCAAACATTTTGTTCATGAGCCTTTGATATGTCGCGCCTGCGTTCTTAAGGCCAAACAACATCACTTTGTAACAAAAAAAACCTTGGCTAGTAACAAACAAAGTCTTCTCCTGGTCCGCTTCGTCCGTCCGGATCTGATTATAACCCGAAAAGGGGTCTATGAAGCTCAGCAGTTGGTGCTAAGCTATAGAGTCTACCAGCACGTCGACTTTAGGGAGAGGGTAGATATCCTTGGGGCATGCTTTGTTCAGGTCCGTAAAGTTTATGCACATCCTCCATTTCTCGTTGGCTTTCTTGACCATTACCACGTTTGCTAGCCAATCGGAGTAGTATACTTCCCTGATGAAGCATTCCTCTTGTAGCTTGCCGACTTCTTTTGCTATTGCTCGGTCTCGTTCTTGGGCGAACACTTGCTTCTTCTAATGGATGGGTGGAAAGGAAGGCGACACATTTAGCCTGTGTACCATGACTGAAGGGTCGATTCCTAGCATGTCTTCATGACTCCAGGCAAATACGTCCTGGTTCTCCTTGAGGAAGGCTACGAGTGCTAGGCGAACTTTTGGGCTGGCTAGAGTGCCGATTCTCATGGTTCTATCTAGTTTGGAACTATCGAGGGGTATCTCCTCGAGACTCTCTACGGGTTCTACCCCCGTTCGGTGTTCCTTTATGCTCATGGTCTGTAGATGGTCGTCTATCTCCAACATTGCAATATAGCATTCACGCACAGCTACTTGATCCCCTCGCAATTCTTCTACTCTGTACTCAGTGGGAAATTTGATCATTAGGTGGTAGGTTGAAGTTATGGCCTTCCACGAGTTTAGGGTAGGGCGTTCTATGATGGCGTTGTAGGCAGAGGAGGAATCGACAACAAGGAATGTAACATCCCTAGTGATTTGCTGAGGATAATCTCCAATCGTGACAAGCAATGTGACTGCGCCGAAGGGGTATACTTTTGTTTCTCCAAACCCAACGAGTAGAGCATTGGTTGGAACTAGTCGTTCTTTGTTGATCCGCATTTGTTGGAACTCCGGGTAGTAGAGGATGTCTGCGGAGCTTACATTGTCAACCAAGACCCGGTATGTGTTATAGTCTCCTACCTGGATGCTAACAACGAGCGCGTCATCATGTGGGTGGTGAAGATGTCGGGCATCTTCTTCCGAGAAACCAATAATGGGGTTATCTACCTGTGGCATCTTCGGGACGACGCTTGTTAGCTGAACATTTTGAACCATCTTGAGGTAAGTCTTTCGAGCCTCTTTGGATGTGCCAGTGGTCGTCATGCCTCCTACGATCATCCTTATGTCTCCTAAGGGTGGTCTAGGACGCTCGTTGTCCTGTCGGGGAGCCTGCTCTTGAGGAGGCGGATATGCTCTCTTTCTGTTGACGAACTTTTGTAACTTCCCTTGCCTGATGAGGGCCTCGATCTGCAGTTTCAAGTCATAGTAGTCGGCTGTGTCATGACCGTGATCATGGTGGAAACGGCAGTACTTATCTCTAGACCGTTTGTTGGGATCTCCCTTTAGCTTTTCGGGGAAGGTCAAGGCTCCCTCGTCGTTGATTTGCATTAGGACTTGGTCGATTGGGGTAGTTAGTGGAGTAAAGCTCGTGAATCTCCCCGCAGGGGGCTTAAAGTGCCTATCATCCCTTCATTCTCTAGTTTTTGCCATCTTCTGCCCTCTGTCCTGTCGAGTATCTTCCTGCCTTTCTCTCTTCTTGAGTTTCTCTTCTCGGGCCAGAAGCACGTCTTTGGCATTCATGTATTTGGTTGCCCTGTAAAGCACATTTGACATAGTTTTTGGGTCGTTCTTATATAGTGAAAATAGAAACTTACCCTTCCGTATCCCATTTGTGAAAGGGGCTACGAGTATCTTGTTGTCGGCATCATCGATTGAAAGTGCTTCTTTGTTGAAGCGGGCTATATAAGACCACAGTGTCTCATCCTCCCGTTGCCTGATGCTCATTAGGCATGTAGTAGACTTCTTGTACCTGTGTCCCCCGATGAAGTGTGAAGTGAACCAGGCACTTAGCTCCTTGAAAGTGCTGATGGAATTAGGCGTCAACCTGCTGAACCAAATCCTCGCGGGACCCTTCAACGTGGTAGGGAAGGCCCTACACATGATCTCGTCTGCCATTCCTTGAAGGTGCATTAGGGTCTTGAAAGATTCTAAGTGATCTAGGGGGTTCTTGGCTTCGTCGTAGCTTTCTATCTGCGACATGCGAAACTTCGGTAGGAGGGGGAAGGAGTTGACGGATGTGGTGAATGGCGAATCGGTTCGGTGGAACAAGTCGTCGAGGTCGCTAGAGACTCGCCCTCTGAGGGTGTTCATCATCAAATCCATTCGTTCCTTCATCATCTACATCTTTGCGACAATGTGAGGTGGAGCCGTATTCGTGGCGGACGGGCAGCTCATGTCCTACCGTTCTGGTCTGCTTGGGGCGTTGCTGCCTTCCGGCCCCTCTTGGTCTCTTCTCTTAGCGCTGGTACCTTCTTGGTCTTCCTCTTGGGTACCCATCGCTGCGTTCTTCTGCCGCAACTGTTCCTCTAGGTCATGATTCTGTTTAGTGAGATGTTCCACTGCTACTGTGAGGGTTTGGATTTGCCTCTCCAAGGCAGTGGACCATGGTTTATCTCCCTGAACATTATAGGAGGTCGACATCGAGCGAGTCAGTACCATGCAACTCTTTGTTCGGGAAGCAATAATATGGCTTACTAATCGCAAAGTTTTCCATAGACGGCGCCAACTGATGATGCCAAAAAAATCACCAGTGAGCCACACGGTCCTCGCATGCTCGAAACAACACTTGCACAACAAAAAGAGAAGACCTAACAAAGGGCACCAATGTGGTGCCGACCAAATACCCTCCGAAGGTTAAGTTAGAACTTTTCTCACAACTCTAGAGTGCCAGAGCTGGGGTAAATTATGCGTACCTTCGTTTGTGGGGGTATTGGGGCTTTTATAGTAGTAGAGGGTTGACATCTCTTCCTTGGTTTAGAAGTCTTTTCCTTATAGGAATCCTTATAAGCGTATATTGCGGAATCCTTTCCTTGTAGGGGACTAACATTAAGCGTGGAGCACAAGATATTTCCTTATACATGCATGCGTGGTGGCCAAGTCAAGATTATGTCAGAATCGTCAGTCTTGCGTATTCCCGTCAGCTTAGTGGCGTTAGCCTTTCATCTTGACCACGTTGACCTCATTAGCTTCAAGGCTGTAGACTCCCTATTGTTGACGGACTTAAGCAAAGCCGACGGGTTTGTCGCTCTATGCCTTCCTATCAGTGTATACTTGTAATTTTACCCTTATCAGATGACAACCAAATAATCCTCCAATATATATGTTAAGTGATGATAAACACATGTTACATATAAATTTAATATAAATGTATTTTGTGTGTATAAAATATAATAGTATCTCTCCAACCTTGGTTCCATTCCTATAATGAAATTTAGTTTTTTATTTAGTTTTCAATTGTTTTGATCATGTGTTTTCATTTATAATTGATTTAATCATAATCTCAGTCTAATAGTCTATTGACTATTGTTTCATGTCATATTCATGTAACTTATAAATCATTGAGTATTAGAAATGTGATTTGTAAATACACGCTTGCTTACTTTTTTACGATTTTAATATATCTGAAAAGAGATAGGTTCAAGTTACACCTGGTGTAACTTCACAAGAGTTACATATTTTTTAAGCCGTAGATTTATGAGAGATCCAACGGATAAAAACAAAACACCATTATCTATTACAACATTAAATACTTACCTAATTAATAGTCTCCTTATTATCTTTTTCCTCATTATCTCCCCATTCTCAAAAAAAAAAAAAAAAAACAAAAAAAAAACAAGATAATAAAAATTAGAAAAACTATAGCGGTAAACCCGAAACGGTACATCGGTATTGACCGATATCCGAAATAGATCGTACCACTAGCCAAACTGGTACAACTTCTGGTACGTTATTGACTCCCTTGGTTTGAATATACACCACATTTAATTTATTTAGATTTTATTGAACAATCAATTAAATTTTGAACCACTCCAGAAAAATAAAGATCTATTTTCAAAATGGAAAATTGATAGGACATGATAAATAATGCACACAATTAATAAACAACAATGATGAAAGATTCAGGACTATATATAACGCTTGGAGCTTAATCAAAAGGCGTGTTCGTTTAAACATCATGATAAAAGATACAAGTATAACCTTTTCCTTACAAGCCAATGCTTAAAATTATGAGTTTCCTGCTCTTATTTGCTAGTTAAATCCCCTGGCTATGCAAATTTTTCATGCAGTTCTTTCTTGTTAAGGACTGAATCATATACTTTTATTAAAACCTATTGTTCTAAACGGCAGCGTTGTTTTAGCCAAATGTTTTCGAAAATGCTAATATAATCCTTTTAATCTTGGCTGGATGATATCCTCATGCCATGCCATGCCATATAATACAGTAAGAGAAATAAATTCAACAATTTCCAAATCGAAGATAATATGATAGTGACTTTTCCCTTATTCTTTTTCTGTTGCTTGATGTATGAATCATATGATAGTGATTTAATATAAATAAATATTGGAATAGAATTATTTATTGTCTACTTTTTATACCTCGAAAAACAATCCTATTATCTAATTCAAAATGAGTTCCAATAAGACAAAATAAGGATAAAAAGGTGTATTGAAATTGAAAATTGAAAATTCTATAAAATTAGGATAGAAAAACAAATTAAGGATATAAAGACAAATTGTGAAATTTAAAATCTAAAAATTATGACACATATTTGTACTTATACTACTAGCTGTTGTAACTTGTAACTTAAAATCTATACTATATATAAGAGGATTCTCTCTTTTAACTAGACTTTTATGTGGTTCAAAAATACCATCATTAATGAAGGGTAATTTCATTTAGAAATAGGGTCATAAATGTTAAATAACAAACTTCATTTTGAATTCAAAAATAGAATTCCTAAAATTTAAGTTTTTTTTTTCCTTTATGTTTAAAAAAGAAATTATAGTTACTGCTTATCTCTAAAGTTTATATTTTTATTTGTTTGAAAAAAAAAATTCTAAATTATAATAGATGTAAATTATTAACTTTTACCAAAAAAATAAAAGAGCCTTTGAGTACGTGCGAGAGCCTGTGCTCAGAGGATAGTAAATATATAAATATATAAGAAAAATTTTACATTTACAATATTTTTATAACACTTTCACAATAGATCCTAAACCGTAGGTTATTATTGATTGTTATGCTTATGAGTGAGAAAAAAAAAATTTAAGTTGTAAATTAAAATTAAAATCAATAACAACTTATTACATATAATTTATTATGAATTTATGAAAGTATTGTGAATATATAAAAGTTAGCCAGTTTACAATTAATTACTATCATTAAAAAAAAAAAAAAAAATTTATATGGGAAAATCCAATTAAAAATCATGCTATTGGGCCCTAAAGGCACAAAATCCAGCCATATGGTCCATTCCCACTTTGGCGGCCCATTCCCTCCTTTCCAATTCCCACCCTTCAAAAACCTCTCCCTCTCATTCTCTCTTTTCAGTTTTCCCCATTAAACATTTGCTCTCCTTACAAGGTGGCTCTCACCTCTCTTCTTCACCACCACCACCAACACCATCATGCAACCATGCGTCGACGACCTCGCAGACGATTTCGACAACCTCAGCATCAACTCCACAGCCACCACTGCTATAGAAACAAAGCGTAGCACAAGCTCAGGTTCCGAAACAACCACATGGACAACCACAACCACAACCACAACCACCACCACCAGCATCGCTTCATCCTCCTCCAAGCCCCACGCGCCCTCCAACGACCCATGTTGGGACGCAATCAGACTCGTCAAATCCAAAAACGCCACCCTCAGCCTCGACGACCTCCGCTTCGTCCGCCGCCTTGGCAGCGGCGACATAGGGAGCGTGTACCTCGTGGAGCTCAAGGGTGGTAGTGGTGGTGGTGGTGATGGTGAGTCCGGTGACAGAACTAAATGCATGTTTGCTGCAAAGGTGATGGACAAGAAAGAGTTGGTGGGAAGGAATAAAGATGGTAGGGCAAAGATTGAGAGAGACATATTGGAAATATTGGACCACCCTTTTTTGCCAACACTCTATGCTACGTTGGACACTCCTAGGTGGTCTTGCCTTTTGACTGAGTTCTGTCCTGGTGGTGACCTCCACGTGCTCCGTCAAGACCAACCGGACAAACGCTTCGGTGAGCCTGCTGTACGGTGCGTAAAGTTAGTTAATATTCATAACTACGTACTCTTTTTTTTCTATTATTATTTAAAATAATTATACCTTAATTAGTCTTATAACTTAATTATACTTTTTAGTATTTTTAATAAAAACATTCAAGGTTTCAAATTCTATCTTCTAGTTTTAACTATTGAATTCAAATAATTAAGAACTGTTATGTCTAGTAAGTTGTCACTCTAAAATTGAAGTTGGAAAGATTAAAAGTGTTATATATTATGCATGTAGGGTGGGATTGTGGCACTGCATTATGGTGAATGATGCAACTTTATATATAAGTGGGGGTCACCACCACTTTTTACAACTATTCATTGCTTATGGGCTCCATGAATTTAATCTATTTCTTGGACAGTGTTTGATTACGATCCCTTGTGGGTCTATCGTGCACTATATCATAATTTGATGGCACTTTCACGTATTGAATTTTAAGCTTCAAAATATATGGCTTGGTTTACGCCAAGTTTTGGGGCTCCAGAAACATTTTAATGTGGATTGGAATGTGGGTTTGGATTTTCTTAACTTTTTAGAGTAATTCAATTAATTTTTTGCTATCGAATTTACAAAAATGATTGACTATCATCATTTTGGTGAAAGCTTTAAAATAAATTAATATGATTTTATGAACTCTATGGACTATATATGATAGAGCTACCTAAAAACTTCATAGAATCCTAATTCATCTTTACATTAATTAAGTGAGTGAATCGGTAAGTTCTTTTAGGGGAAAAAAAATCTGTCATTCTATCTATAATTTTTAAAATAAATAGGTTACAATTTATTGTCAAAATTTAAAACCTTCAAAATGAGAATTATTTTAAGAATTTTAAAGAATCTTAATCCACTATCATCAATCACGTCTTTTTAAGTGAGTGGATCAGTTTGTTTCTTTAGGATCGAGAAGTCTAGAAATTCAGACAACATAATTGGCAATCTTCACCAACTAATTTATGTTTTTTTCTTTCAAGCCTCCCACTTTCTTGGAAATTACTAATGATCAGCTTGAGTGACATTATTCAATTTTTTGACACTTCCAAATTTGTCATTATTGATTAGAGTGTTCTGTAATCTCAGTTCAAACAAACAAAAGATTTTTATAAGAAGCAGTGATTATTACACACATTCTAGTATATAAATACATAATACACACAAATTAAAGAAACTTGTAACTTTAATTCATCGTATTGAACTAATTTAAGTTGTATGTATTGTATACACCTTTTTCTTTCTTTTTTTTCTTTTTTTTTAGAAGATACTATTTATACATTTAACTGTGAGCATTAGTGCTTCTCAAAAAAAAAAATTATAATAATAAATAAATAAATAAAATCTGTGAGCATTAGTGGTTTTCCTTGAATAAAGTTTATTAAACTTGTTAGACACAGTAGCAAAGATTTTCTCGTTGTCCTTTGTGCCTAATTGATAATTCAAACAGTAGTGACACAGTAATCCGGTGGACCCCCTCGTGCAAGATTCTAGTTATTTTGCTTCTTCTATTGCTCTCAAATTAGGACAAATTCCACGCGATTTTGTCTCGCGTGTACCACTATCCCATCTTTTTTGAGTCAAACTATTCATATCTTGTGGACCACAAGTTACTTTGTAAGCATAGCTCAATTATGAGGTGGACTATATTTTGTACTTTATCTTTTTTTTTTTTTTTTGGAGAGTGTAATTCACGCACTAATGTTGTGTATTGGAATGAGGTCTTGATGCGAGGGTTTCTATTGGGTGTTACAGGTTCTATGCCTCAGAAGTTGTGGTTGCTCTAGAATATCTACACATTTTGGGGATTATCTACCGTGATCTCAAGCCTGAAAATGTACTTGTAAGATCCGACGGTCACATAATGCTAACAGATTTTGATCTATCACTAAAAGGAGATAATTCAACATCATCAGCTCAAGTTGTGTCCGATCAAAATCCACCAATCACCACGAGTCCATCTAATGAATACCATAATGACCCGCCTCAATTTGCCAACTCATCGTGCATTCTACCCAACTGTATGGTGCCAGCTGTCTCGTGCTTTCACCCGAAACGAAAGCGAAGGAAGCGATCCGGTCATCGTGGGGCCCTCGAGATTGTGGCAGAGCCAATCGACGTCCGATCGATGTCATTTGTTGGGACCCACGAGTACTTGGCACCGGAGATTGTATCAGGAGAAGGGCATGGCAATGCAGTGGATTGGTGGACACTAGGGGTTTTCATATTTGAAATGTTCTATGGTGTGACACCCTTTAAGGGTCTTGACCATGAGGTAACCCTAGCAAATATTGTGGCTCGAGCCTTAGAATTCCCCAAGGAACCAACTGTTCCAAGCCCAGCTAAGGACTTGATGACCCAACTTTTGATCAAGGACCCCACAAGACGAATGGGGTCCACAATGGGTGCAACAGCAATTAAGCACCATCAATTTTTTGATGGGGTTAATTGGGCATTACTAAGATGTACAAAGCCACCCTACATTCCACGTCCGGTCAATTACCGGGACACTGTCCGAGCTGATAAGGGTGCAGACAATTCGGTAGAGTATTACTAGTAAGGATGGGACTTCAATGACAATGTTGCAAAGTTTCATACACAAACTATTGATTCACATGATTCTCAATTCAAAACTTTTCAAGGAAAGCATGCCTTGGATACCATATTTGAGAGTTAGACCCACCTGTTTCTCTTCGTTTTATATACTTACTTTTTATTTGGTATATTTTTTGAACATATTTTTGGACCTGTGGGCCTGCCAAGTTAGTTGCCCAGATCAATTAAGTTATCAAATATAATACACAAATTTCCTTGTTTAGGGTACATGATACACACGTCCATTCTCTATACAACACAATCTTCTGTTCATGTAGAGAAGAACTCCAATTTTACATGCATTGTCCATTTGATATATAAACTATTAGTCTTGATCTTGTATAATTTTACAATTATTGAATTGTATGTTTGTATATTTTTATATACACATATGTATAGAAATATATATGTGAAAATCAACGAACCCAATAATATATGTTGTAGCCATTACAAACTGCTTTATGAAAAATAAATAAATAAAATAATTTAATTCCTATTATAATTAAATTAAAAATTCATATTCTTGTCATATGAAAACAATAGGAAAATATTAAATTAACTACATATTTTAATAGGTTTATGTCTCTAATTTAAAATTTATGGAGGCAATATTTATGACTCTATAGTTTATATAGTTTAAATGGGATCATACAATGATACAATTACCTTTGTTTTCTTTACTTTTATTCACAAAACCTTTTACAAAATATAAATTGTCATTCTTGATTACAAAAGTTGGCTATCAGTTCCACATTATGATGAGAAAATAGCATGTTATCAACTACACTCCCAAACCGTGATGGAGCCAGAAAATTGTCTTTGAGGCATCACAGTTAACCTTATTCTTATAGATATAATTTTATACATTATATATTAAAAATTATTATTATATATCTAAAAAGAATAATTATTACAAAACTATACGCATAAAAAAATTTGTAAGTCATTGACGTCATTTATATTTAAAATAATTTTTATAAATCTTTTTTATATCTTATATTTTCAGATGAGATGGGTTCAAGTTATACCTGGTGTAACTCTTTAGAGTTACACATTTTCTAAACCACTGGATTTAAGTAGATCCAACGGTTAAAAAAGACACTCATTAATGATAATATTTTGATTAGAATCTCATTAATTACCCCTTATTTATTACTTTCCATACCTATCTTTAAACCAAAAAAAGGGTCTACGTTTTTTTTTTTCTCTCTCTCTCTCTCTCTCTCTCTCTCTCTCTCTCTCTCTCCCCTCCATAATTCACGTTTTTCTCTACTCTCTCTTTCTCCTCCATCACTCAAATCCCTCAAAGATGCAGTTGAGATTTTGGAAAGCTGAGTTGAAGAAGGAAAAGTGACACGTGCGAATTAAAATCTGTAAAATCTTTCCAAGTCTCAAATGGGAAAAAGGTTACATCAGATCTTATTGGGATCACATTTTAAACACCAGCGTCCAAGACCAGAAATTAATCTTACTTCTTTGTGGTGAAAAATTGAAAAGAAAGTTAAAAAAAAAAAAAAAAAAAAGGATTTGACACTGTACACAGAATCAATAAAATTAGTGTACAATTTCTTTTTAGTTTACAAGGGCTTTGTTCATAGACGCTCTTTTCTCTACCTCGAAACCTCGAATCATTAACAATTTCTGCCAATGCCAACGTAAATCCAATTGAGAGAGCAAAGGTATGCGAAACTGCACAATATTCTCAGCCATTTCGTGCTCATTTAATAATTCCTGCCTGCACAAGTTTGTCATATGTGCAGGCTTATTCCGGAGAAGCAAGTCGTTAAATAATCCATCATCACATCTAGGGATGGCAATGGGGCGGGGCGGGGCGGGGACGAAGGATGGGGTCTTCGTCCCCGCCCCGCATGGTTTTGTCTTGCCCCATCCCCGCCCCGCCCGCATGACGGGGAATACTTTCTCACCCCATCCCCGCCCCTTGGGGCCCCGTGAAGCCCCGCCCCACCCCGTAAAACTTTAATTTTTATTAATTTGCCCTACAACTAGTACAATTTTTTTAATGAAACCTATTTCATTAATAAAAATATACTTGAAATTACAACTAAATTTATCCCATCAAATCAAATCAATTTTTAGAAAAAAATTGAATAATATATCCAAGTGTTTAACAAGACAATCATAAAAAAAAAAAAAAAAAAAAAAAAAAAAAAAAAATCTCATAGTGTAACACATAACAAAATAAAGGTAGAGAATCACATTGGGTAGAATAAAATATGCTAATATTAATATGTTTGTTTAAATAGTAGGGTTTTAGGGTATGAAAAATTTACAATTATAATCCTTAGTAACGCGGGGCGGGGGGGGGGGGGTGGGTCTAAAAAGTCTAAACCCATACCCGCCCCGCCCCGTGGTGCGTGGCTAAAATCTTGCCCCATCTCCGCCCCACCGCCTTTGCGGGGTGGGGAAAACCCGCGCGGGGTGAAGCGGGGAGGGGCAGGTTAAGCGGGGCGGGGAAAAATTGCCATCCCTAATCACATTTGTTTCTTTGTTAATTCACTGTAGGGTATCTCTTGTCACATTGGTGTTATTACATAATAAAAAATTCTTAGCCATCTTCAACCACGGTGTAGCCCATTCCACAGACTGTGAATCTGGGTTGAAGAAGTCCACCCATCTCTTGCTCTCAACCCAGCCCATGAGGAGGAGCTAAGTGCCTAACAGAGAGCCAAAAGAGAAGGGAGCAATTGCACTAGGGTCAGCCCAGATTCACTATAAGAGTATGACTGGCTTAAAAGAAGAAGAAGAAAAAAAGAGTAGTACGAACTCAACCAAAAAAAAAAAAGTATTGCAAATATATTTGTAAAGTCATTGGCAAAAAAAAAAAAAAAAAAAAGAATATATGTAAAATGTTTTAAATAATAAATAAGGAGAGAGAAGCAAAATTATTAATAATTAAGTGAATGTGTAAGTCAATTAGCATTTAATGCTATTTTTTTAACCATTAGATCAATTACAAATCTACAGTCTACAAATGGTGTAACTCTTGTCAAGTTACACCAAGTGTAACTTGAACCCATCTCTCTCTCTCTCTCTCTCTCTCTATATATATATATATATATATATATATATATATATATTCATAGATTAGACTAATTTGTAATCTTAAACCCCACACAAGCCCAAGCCCAAGCCCAAGTCTATATATTTATATCTATAAAAAGAATTAAAAATCAAGTTAAATTTAAAATACTAAACTTACCTTTCAGTGCTTTCACACATGAACTAACTGAGAGCTTAAAAAAAAATAAAAAAATAAAAATAGAACAACTGACATGTGAGAGGACTTTTAACCCTTTTTAGGGAGAAATTGTTTGCTCCTCCCGGGTGGACCACTGACGTGGTCCTCCTGCTGATATGGACCAATAAAAAGAAGCCACATAACCATCTTTTCTTACTCAACTCCACGTCACCCTTACCCATTAACTTAACTATAATTAAAAAATCAAACCAAGGTTAACAAGCATCTCCACTTACCCAGCCGGAAACCCAAAATCAAAGCCAAAATCAAAATTTTTCTCAAACACTGAAACACATCTGCCTCTTTCTTTCTCTCT
Source organism: Quercus aquifolioides (assembly GCA_019022515.1). Taxonomy (NCBI): domain Eukaryota; kingdom Viridiplantae; phylum Streptophyta; class Magnoliopsida; order Fagales; family Fagaceae; genus Quercus; species Quercus aquifolioides. The sequence continues at coordinate 45,646,071 of CM032333.1, forward strand.
CCCTTCTCTATTTCCCCAATATCTCGACGCCTTAGACCAAAGACACGATCCATCAAACAAAGGCACCCTTTCAAAAACCCAGTGCTGAAACCCAATACAGAAATTGCCGGTATCGGCATTTCTCTAAACGTATTGGTTTCTAAATCAAAGGCGGCGATGACGCACTCACCTCCACCGCAAAGCTTGAATACCCAGTGGAGAGCGCCGTTGAGATGAGTCCCACATGGGAGTGGGCCCTCCCATACCTCAGTCGGTTTCTCGAAGTGAAAGCCCTCGACCAATTTCCACGCGCTGGTTTTCAGCAAAAACACGACCACGAGAGGTGCGTTGACGGCCTTGACGAGCTTGTAATCGTCGATAGAGGGAGCGTAACCGAACCCATATGCCAAAATAGGGTGATCGAACTTGTAAGGAGTCGAGGCATCGGGTATTCGAGCAGACTCGTGGGTAGCTGGGTTGAAAACGAAGGTGTTAGGTTGAGGCTTAAGGCCAAAATACAAGATTTTGTGATACAAGGCCAAAGCACGTGCTAAGGCAATGGTGTGCATTAAGGTGTGTTGGGTGATGCACAGCTGTGTGTGTTGAGGTGTGTACTGGGGTGCGTGGGCTGCTGCTGTGTTGTGCGTGGGGTGCTGTTGTGAGGTGCGTGGGCTGCTACTGTGTTGTACCAAGGAGTTGAGCAGTTGGTTGGGATGGTCAGGGGTAGTTAGTTAGTTAGGCTGCTGTGTTTTGGTATGGTTGTTTAAATTTGGAGTTGTAATTGCTCTTTAGAAGCTCAATTGTCCTGGCATTAGTTTGTATGTTAGGCTATATTAGCTATGTTAGCTTTTAGTTATTGTATTTGCAAATAATTTTTGTGTTTACAGATGAGGTTGATCTTTGTTTTTGGTGTTTGGATCTCATTGTAAATTTTGTTCATTTTGGCAATAAAATTTCTCAATTGTTAGGCAGCTTGTTGTTGAGTTTGTGCTTGTTCGAATAGTGCCTCTTTCATTGAGTATCAGGGCAAATTATTGGTAATGTTGTTAAAAGGGCAATTTCTCAATTTTGTTTTGGTGGATGAACTCTTCAATAAAATAAGGTGCTGATTCATCTTTTTTGATACCATTTAAAGGGAGATATACACAAAAGTTATACAAATGCTGGGCTGTACCGGCATATTTTGTCTTATGTCGTGAAGCCAACCTTATAATCCCAACCAAAACAGCACATTCAATACACTCAAATACAACAACATTCACTATTATATCTGTTACAAGAAAGTGGCACAAGGCTATGGTTATATGTCTACTCTAGAAGAAGGAAAACAGAAAGAAGGAATACTTTACAATGCCAACCAAAACAGCACATCAGAATCAAGAAAGATAATTGAACAAACAATTGAAAACTTCTTACAAAGGCATAGATATTAGATAGGTCCACACCACAACTTCTTACCCCTTTCTCATTCATCAAATCAGATATATACAATTACAGTCAATCCTCATGAGCTGTCAGTAACCAACTACCTCCTTCCTTAACTAACTCCACGTCATCAACACTATCTACTAACTAACTTAACTACACAACACCTCAGGTTACATTACAACTAAGCACACATTAAGCACCATACAATCAGTTACAACTAAGCACACACTAAGCACCATACAATCAGTATCCTAACAACAGTATCCTAACACTATACAATTTTTTACTAGAGGATGAGAAGGCCTAACAAAAGAAAATATACAAAAAGGAATGTAATCTAACATTTCCTATGAATAGGCCTATTTTCATTGCCTTCGAAATACAAAAATAACTACTGCAGCTTTCACTCCTCTAATCATTAGTTACTTGATTAATCTTCCAACTTGAGAACTTGTCAAAAATCTTCTAAGTTGAATATTCATATGATAACTTCTAAGTCAAATCATTTTTGTCTAGGATTTAGTTGTGTAAAACCATTTGAGAAAGAATTCTGCACAAATAGAGATGTACATTTTTCAATTATTAGTAACAAGGTGATAACTATTGATACAAATAAATAAACATAACTAATGAAGAATAAAAAATAGAAACAACAAGTATTTTACCTGACTTAGATGATTCAAGAAATCATTACTTTGAAGCATACTCGTGAAGCTGAAATTTGGAGAAGCACTGCTCCAATAGGAAAAGGGGTTCTACATTTAAATTAACTCAAGCTTAAATGTTAGATATTTTTTTAAATGAACATTCAATTACACAAATCAATAATTTATTTGTTTTTATTTACTTTACCTGATTTGGATGTTGAAAATGACTTGGACTAATGGTTGTTGGCATGGCTGGAGGAAGGAATACTTATCAAATATTATAAGAGATTAATATGGCATCATTAAAAAAAATAAATAAATAAAGAAGATGATGCAAGGGGCTTAGATCATACTTGATTATTATAACTCTCATCCATGGGTACACTAGATGGGTGCTTTGGCTGGCAAAGACCTGTACATTGTGGAGCATAGGTTGAGTTTTGTGAATTAATGACAACTGTTCTAAAGGCATATAGTTTCATAGGACAATTATTATTGATAAAGCTAGTAATATTGTTATTATCATTGGATGAGATATCTGTAAAGTAACTATCTATCTTCATTTCATTATTCTCATCAACAACCCACCTTGATTCATGTTCCTATAAACGTAGCATTGTCTTGTGTCTTTCTGGTCCAAGTTATAGTGAGAACTTTGATGTCACTGCTACAAGACCTCTTCTTGAATAGACTAATTACAAGATAACCCTCCCTAGAAACCAGTGATAACAAGCCTAAGTAACCGACATATATTTCACCAAACTACCCCTTTATAACTTGTTTTGTTTGGGTAAGTTTTAGAGATGATTTATTCTCTATAAATAGTCCAACTCTAATTTTCTCACGCATAGGCACATTAACCATGTATACCCTTCCAAGCAAGTAGCTTTAAAAAAATCTTAAGTTTCTAATAAATTTACTCGACTAACCAAACAAACTGGTTTTTGGCAAACAATCACCCTAATAAAAATGAAATGGCAGGTGTCCCACAAGTTATTGTCTTCAACAATTTCATCAAAGTGGATTAAAAAAAAAAACACCCTACTTAAGTACATTCCTTCCCTTACTCAGTTTCTAACATCCTCCAAATGTGTCAATTAAAAGTCCTCCATATAAAATTGTTTAGAAAAAAATCAATACCTTTAGGGGCATGGCTAGAGCTTGTTGGAAGTCCTCTTGTTGACAATTGTTCTAAAAAAAGGAGAGGAAATCATGGGCATTATTCACAACAAACCAATATTTGAACCACACTACTAACATATTTTTTTTTTCAATATAAAATTTAAATAAAAGAACAAAGACTTACTTGATCTTGTAACATCTTTTGATGGCTTCCTTTTACACTTCTCCAAGTTGCTTTTGAGTCTTGCATTTGTGACTCCTTTCGGTCGCACACAGGGGGGATCTAATATTGGCAAACTATTGAGAGAGCAATCTGTCTTCTCAACATCATCAAAGACATTATCAGCAACAATCCTATTTTCTTTTTCATCACCATCTCTAGCCACATTTAGCTGCTCCATATCATTTTCAACTAATTCTATCATCTCTCTTACTTTTCTTTGGCACATTTCAGTATGTCGAGTTGTAGCTGCACTTTTTGTGAAAATTTCATAAACCGAGCACATTAATTCGTTACGGCGTGAAGTCACCGACAACTCATCATTTGCACTTGCTGGTTTTACATGATCACATAAAACACTATCTTTCTTTGCATCTTTTGTCCGTCTTTTCAAAATATACTGAATAGGCAGCTCTGTAACATTTTTCACAATAAGTATTCGCAAAGCATGTCGACAAAGTAACTCCAATGTTTCAAACATTTTACAACTACATGTCACAACATTATTCGAGGAGTTAAATTGGACAACACGAACCCTATGACCACCTCCTTCGATAACTTCATAGGTAAAAGACTCTCCATCAGAATACACATCTTGGTGTGTGACCCCCAAGGTAGAAGCAATTTCTAACTCAAATCTTTTGAAAAATGTATGGGTATAAACAGATAATGCATGTTCTAAAAGTCCACAATTCTTGACTATTTGAGAAGATGTACCTTGTTTGCAACGAAAATCTTCTTCTAACTCTTCTACCCGCATATTTTTTGAAGCTTTCTCATACTCGTGTACAAATTCTGTTAGCCTCATTGTTTTGCACGCCATATGTTGAAAAACATTATTTACACTCTCACTCCTTGATGAAGCTTTCATTCTTGCAGAGAAAATGTTATGACTAAACACTAAACACCACCTTTCCCAATTTTCATACGAAGTGTTAAGCCACTTATTGCCCACAAATTATAATCTTTAAGTAAGGCATCCCAAGAAGACTCAAACTTTGATTCAATCTCACAATTATAAAGAATCTTATTGAATCTACTCTTGAATTCAGGAATCCCATAATGCCTTGGTAAATTTTCTGCAGCATTTTTTGAGATATGCCATAAGCACAAGCGATGACATATATCAGGAAACACAACTCTTATAGCATTCTTCATTGCTTGACATTGGTCAGTAAAAATTGTCTTTGGTTTTTGATTTCCCATTGATTCTAAGAATGTTTCAAACAACCAAGTAAAAGAAACAGTTGTTTCATCCAATAAAAATGCACAGCCAAAAAGTACATTCTTCCAATGATGGTTGACACCTACAAATGGGGCACATATCATATTATACTTGTTAGTTTGATATGTAGTGTCAAAACATATAACATTCCCAAAAGAGTTATAATCAATCCTTGATCTACCATCTCTCCAAAAAAAATTGACATTTGATTTTCTTGATCAACTTGAATTGCATAAAAAAACATATGATCTTCTGCTTGCTTCTGTTTAAAGTGGTTTACTAAACTTTGAGCATCTCCAAACTCAACATTGATTAACTTCTGCTTGTTCACCACATTATAGCAATCTCGTTTTATAAATCCAATATTTTCAAACCCTCCAACTTCCTCAACTAAATAGGAATATGCGCTTATTGTTCTTATACCCGCTTCCTTGAAAGTTTTTATAACACCTAACTGAGCATCAGTTATTTTTCAATTCGACCTTAGAAATGGCCTTTCTTCTGGCTTTGCAAGCTCATGATTATGAGTAGGATTGAAGTGAGTAACCTTCCACTCACCATTTGTCATTGTAAACCGGATACTAGCTTCACAACCGGTCCTAGTTTGTAATTTTTTGAACTTCTTATCATCCAAATTGTCACTATCTCGTGGGAATCCTTCTTTTGAACACACATAATCTCGTTGTCTTACAACATTTTTTGCATATTTGATTTTTTCTTTCCGAACACTGAACCCAATTCGAATGGCATAGTCATTGTACAATTTATATGCTTCATCCTCACTATGCACCACCATTCCAAGCAAAGTTTCAATATCTTCAACACCTTCCTCATTGACTCTAATATCTATGATTAAAAACACCACAACATTCAAATGCATCAGCATCAGCAACAACAACAATCAAATGCAAAAAAAAAAAAACAGAGGAACGCAGCAACGTTATAATACTGAACTTAAGGTCTCAATTAAAGACTCATTCTAAAATAAAAGACCTGCAATCTAGAGTTAAAAACAAAGGCTCATAGTTAGGAAAACTAAATAGAAAGAAAATAAAAATAAAAATTTCATTCTTTTAAAACTTTTTTATCTTAGGCCAGGGACGGAGCCAGAGCCAAAGGTTTGGGGGGGCAAATTTTGGACTTTAAAAAAAAAATTGCAACTTCAAGAATAAAAAATTTTTCTGGTCAATTTAATATTTTATCATCTATTTGGGTCAACAATTCAAATTGAATTGTTGAGATTGGGTATGTTTTTAAGACCACATTATCTAGCCTCATGTTCTATCATAGTCTCTTCTCTTGCCACATTAGCAAGGCATTTTAAAGCCCAATTGACACTTTTTTTTTTTTTTTGAATGCTATTGACACTTGGTTTGACAAATTCTATCCACTTTACAATCTCTCTAATATCATTAATTGACTTTCGTAACTCATAAAGACAATAAACATCACTGATAATGTTACAAACAACTAACATTCTTCCACTATGGTCATCAATGGATTCAACGAATATCAAGATAGTCAAAGAATAAACATCCAGCATAGGAGTAGCCTTTGTGCAGAGCAGAGGAGTAGCCTACGTGTGGGAATGGGAGGATTTTTGTCTAATATTTTGGTCATTAAGAAATAGAATTTAGGCTAATTTTGATACTGAGAATCCAAAAAATGTAGTACGAGAAATTGATTTGGGTTAAAATTAAAAAGCTTGTTTTTTAATTCCTTTTGTTTTGTTTCATTCCATTGCTCTGTTCCTTGTATATATAAGCAGAGTTGTACTTTTCCTATTCATTCAATGAGAAATTTCTTTCTCTCATCTTCATCTCTGAGTAAGAAGAGACTAATAATGACCAAGTTTAATTTTTTTTTTTAGGCTAATTGAACATTAAATATACCTATAAAAAAAGTTTCCCCAAAATCCAGGGGGGACAATGCCCCCCCCCCCCCCCCGGGTCAAAGAGTAGCTCCGTCCCTGTCTTAGGCTTTTTATCAAACATGTTGAAGGCACTGTATAATAAACTACATAGAGACAGAACAAAGCAAGAAAATAAGACTCTAAAGAGTGAAATGAGACTTTGTAACATACCTTGATCAGCCATGGTTAGTTGCGATGGTGAGCATTGGATTCCAGCAACCACTTCAGTCATAGGGGAAAAGAGGGAAACAAGCTGGAAAAAGTTAGACCCAAGAACAAAGATAGTTCAAAATCTTATAGAGCTTGTTTTTCAATGATGTAGGGAGGTGGAGAGTAGAGAGCTGGGCGGTGAGCAAATAATTTGGGTTTTAGAATTTTTGGTGAAGCAGCAAATAAGCTGGGCGGTGAAGCAGGATTAGAGAAGTGAAAGTGTATTTCAAGTTTTGTTATTTTAATCTCATAGAGCTTGTTCTTCAATGCAGGGAGGTAGAGAGAAGAGAGCTGGGCGGTGAGCAAATAATTTGGGTTTTAGAATTTTTGGTGAAGCGGCAAGCTGGGCGGTGAAGCAGGATTAGAGAAGTGAAAAGCGTATTTCAAAGTTTTGTTATTTTAAAAGGCTGAAGGAGTATTGCACAGGTGTGTTGCTGACTCAACTTTTCTTTTAATACATGGCATTTTTTTATTGGTCCATATCAGCAGGGAGGACCACATTAGTGGTCCACCCGGGAGGAGCAAATAATTTCTCCTTTTTAGGGGCTAGGAAATAATTAAAAAAATGAAAAAAATCTAACACAGGAAAGTTGCTTCTGACTTTATACATAACTTTTGCAAGCTGTTAACTTTATTGGGTGTTTAAAGAAGCTGAAATGCAGGCTATTGGCTTAAGTTGGATGCAATCAAGAAAGAGGAAAGAGAAAGTAAATCTGAAAGAGAGAAAGAGAACGCCGATCAAGAAGATCTGGAATTTGAGGGAGGAAAGACCATGCGCTATGAGTTTGAGAAACTGCAAGTGACGCCGGTGAGTGGAGAGATGAGAGAGTGAGAACCTTTTTTTTTTTTTTTTCCTTCTTCTTTTTCCTATTTCAGCCCGGTATCCATTTACCGGCCGGAATATTCGGATTTCGCCGGTACAGCCAGTACGAGGCTGGTATGTCTGGTATTTTTTTCGGTACGAAATAGGGGGGTTAAGTGTACTGGTTCACTGGCCGGTACGGTATGAAATTCACTTCCTTGATTCAAACGGGGGCGGCCCAACAAATTTGGAGGCCTAAAGCGATATATTTAAATGGGGCATTTTTGTTATCACTTAAATAATATTTAACTAGTATTTAATATCATAATTTTTTATAACAAAAATCTATTCCTTTTATTTTGTAATATGCCTTTTATTTTGAAAAATGCTAAAGATATAACAAATTTTACTAAAAAAGACTTTCAAACGATGTAGAAATGAATGCGATTAGTAACACTTCAAGAAGATAATAAACAAGTATTTGAATGAATGATGTTAGGGATATAATAAATTTTACAACATGAGGCTCACAAAGATGTATCATTAATCACAAAAAATAATTCAAAAATGCATTTAATAGGTTATTGATGTCCACATATCATATTAATTGTCACATCAATTTGTAAATTTTTCAAGTAAAATAAATAATATTTCTAGCATTTTCCTATCTGAATTATTTCTTGCGATTAGTGACACATATATTTGTAAGGGAAAATGCTAGAGATACAAATTCTTTTACAAAAACTTTTACAAATTGATGATGTGAAGAATGATTATAGATAAATAAAAAAGTGATGTTATCGGTGGGTCTAGATGAGAACCAGTAAGAAGTTGGCTACAACAACCATTTGTAAAAATGTTGTAAAATAGTTTGTAAAACTATAGCATTACTCTATTTGTAAGACCCATGTATTTAAAGTTGTATTATCTTTAACATTACTTAATACTTTGGGACTTCTTGAAAGTAGAGGAAAATTATAAAACTAATTTTTTTTCCTATGTCTCCAATTTTTTTTTTTTTTTTAATATATCAATTTTTGCCCCAAAATTTGGGGCCTTCCCCTAATAAGAGGCCCTAGGCGGTGGCCTAAGTGGCCTAGGCCTAGGGCCGGCCCTGTATCCAAAATGGCCTAACTCTTGAATACACCACACAGATTTTAAACATCTATAACTCACACTCATTTTCTAATGTGGGATTGACCCACTGTTTTTTCTTTTGAGAATACTAAGTATTTTAACACACACACACAAGGGGAGATGGGAGAAGGTTTTAAAGAAACTAATAGTGGTGTATATCCAAAATGGTCTAACTCTTGGATACACAGCACATGTTTTAAACCTCTATAACTCACACTCATTTTCTTATGTGGGATTAACCCATTGTTTTTTTTTTTGAAAATACTAAGTATTTTCACACACACACACACACACACACACACACACACACACACACACACACACACACACACACACACACACACACACACACACAAGGGGAGAGGGGAGAAAGTTTTAAAGAAACTAACAGTAGTGTATATCTAAAAGGACCTAATTTTTAGATAATTTTTAGATATACAGCACAGACTTTAAACCTCTATAACTTACACTTATTTTCCAACGTGGGATTAACCCACTATTTTTTTCTTTTGATAATACTAAGTATTTTAACACACACACACAAGGGGAGAGAGGAGCGGCGAAGGTATGGAGGAAAATCTGAGAAGAGATCCTTGAAAAGGCTAACTGCTCCCCTCTCCCCTTGTGTGTGTGTGTGTGTTAAAATACATAGTATTCTAAAAAAAAATTCTAAATAAAAGCATATTGTAGAAACATGTCAAGGGAAAAAAAAATCCAGTTGTTTGGTTAAGTCCTTAATTTTATTTTATAATGCCCAGTTACACTTAAAAAAAAAAAAAAACATTGATCCAATCAAAAAAAAAAAAAAACATTGATAGTAGTGACTAATTGTCATGTATGGTAGTAATGGTTGGAGAAGAAAAAGGTGACGGTGGTGGAAATATGAAGGAATTGAGGGAGATAATGAAAGCAACATGGGAAATAAGGTGGAAGGGGGTGGTGCTGGAGGCAGCTCGAGACTAGGAGGGTAGGAGAGGGAGATACTAGTAGTGGCAATAGTGGTGACAACGCATCTTTCTCCAGCTCCAACTATGCAGAAGTGGAAGGAGAAGGAGATGGTAGCAACAACATAGAGTTAGAGAGAGGAACGATGTAAGTGTTAGCCATTTTATGCTATGTTGATGTAATATTTCATTGACCTTAGAAATATTCATGTTAATTTGCAATTTTGGGTTGCACTACACATCAAAAGCATGGAAAACACTATTGTTCAATTCTTGAAAAGAGACAGTTACACCCTACAGATTGTTGTTTATTTTATTACCGTAATATGCATATAAGTTCGCCAAGAATTTTGTAGCTCAATTGATTGGCACATCTTGATGTCTTCAAGACATGTAGGGTTAAATTTCCCCACCCCTAATTATCATATATATATATATATATATATATATATAAATATAAGTAGTAGAAAAAATTCCAAGATTCTTATAGTTCAACTAGCAATTAGTGGTGTTTCCAACAAAGATGTCTACAGTCCAAATCTCTCATTTCTTATTGTTGTAACTATTAAATTATTGAAGAAAAAAATAGTTATAAAATTATTAGGTCCATCGAGCATACTCCTTCCTGTCACATTATGGATAAATTCTACTCATGGGTCCTACACGTGAGGCCATCCTCATGAGAGGGAGAAGATCATGGTTTTAAATACAAGATCAAATTGGCCAGTTCAACAAGAATTGGACCCTCAATCGGTTCAGTAAAACCATAAAAACCGCAGGTTCAACTGGTAAAAACAGAGAACTAGACCTTTTTTTGGTTATTTGATCATTTGATTTAAAAAACCCTGGAGAAGATATTCTGCCTAAAAATCTCTCTCTCTCTCCCTCCAAGTGAGTTGGTAGGCTCCATCTTTTTGGGGAATTACGTAGTCTTTTAACATTAAATCTATGTTGTGCATAGATGATAAAATTGAAACTACTAATTAAAGAAGTTATATAAATCTATAATTTATTAAATTAGCTGAATTGCAAATTTCATTTGTTTATCTTTGCATAAAATTCAACTCAGACTTGTAACTTTAATTTTATTCAATTAAGTACTTTAACTTTTAACTTTATTCAAGTAAGTTATTCCATTAATTTCTAATTGTGAGATTGCCATCAAGTACCCCAAAACGATGTACTTTTGTAAGAATTTTAAAAATTAAAATATTAAAAAATAAAAAGAGATAAAATTTTATTTTAGAAAAATGATTATTGATTTTTGGTTTTTCATTTTTTTTATTTTAATTTATTCAACCACAAAAACTTATTCAACGACCAGTCAATCCAACCATAATCAATTCAAACCAACCCCACAAACCCACCATTATGGAAGGCTAGATCTAGCTCTTGCCTTGCCTCTCTCACACAATATTTCTTTTCAAAGTGGCATCAATTGATATTTTTGAAACCTTATTTGAATGAGTTAGAAGGTATTTGTAGTAGATTTGGTTGAGAGAGAGAGAGAGAGAATTGTTTGGGTTGAATGAATTTTGGTCATGAGAGGGAAACATTGAGATAGAGGGGAGATTATACATGTTCAGTTGAAACTTCCAACCACCACCACCACCCAATGCCATGAATATTTTGAAATCCAAGTCCTACTCTCCCAAATTGAAAACCTTTACAATCCCCTCCTCCATGATTGTAACGCCCCAAAAACATAAGTAATAAAAGTCTATTCAATCTGAATAATCCATAAAAAAAAAAAAATTAAATAAAAGTAACCAACAACTTAAAATCTCATCACAAATGTCAGAGTTCTAATCCACTAAAGACAAAACATCCTCAAAATAATTCTCAAGTACAATGTTTAATGTCATAAAAATAATAATAAATTCCTCAGTTCCACAAAATAATTCGTAACTATTGTCTTCCAAGAATCTCTACTCCAATAATCCCTTTAATGTATCTGTAAGGGGAAATAAAGGGGGGGGGGGGGGGTGAGATAACTCAATAAGTGGAATTCACTAACATTGGGGCGTGGAAACAAACCTTTCAAATAAATAATTCTTACAACAAATTCATAACTTGTAACTCATCAATATTTTATCATCAAATATTTCACATATATAATATCTTTATATTGTGAGTCATCATAATATATATATCAATACCATTATATAAACAATTTCCTAAACTTTTTTCGTGGTCAATGTTTACGTCTCGTTGACAGGGTTGTGCTGTCCCCTTTTAGGACTAGAACCTCCTTTTCATCCATTTTCTTAAGGATGGCTCCTTTGGAACCTAAATGTGCACTGTCCCTTTTTCTATGACCGTCTCTTGCTAAGGATTAGCTGTAGTATGATTGTCCATTACTAAGGACTAAATACAATATGAAGCTTTTAATCACGACTTACCATAGGTTTTCAAAACATATTCAAGATGCTCACAAAAATAATCAATTCAAGATGCTCACAAAAATAATCAATTCATAATTCTCAAAAATATAAAGATATATTCACACATACAAGTTTAAATAAATTTAGGTTGTCCCAAAGGTTTTTCATAAAACGAATAGTCAATGTGCACTTCAAACATTTATAAAATATCAATTTATATATAGAATATCAACATATTTCTTTGATATAGAATAGTTTAATAATCAACACTGTTTTGAGAAAACCCCACAAATTAGTAAAAACCACTTACCTCTTAGTTGCAAAAATAAAAGAAATCAACCACTCTTGAGTCACAATAAATCAGTAGAATTAGAACCTAGCAACATCAAAAATAGGTCCATCAATGCAAAATTTTCCCACTTAACAATTTGTTTTCACATTTAAATAGTTTAATCTATCAACATTAAAGCCTATGGAGGTGTTTAGTTTCTTTGAAATACTCTTCAGCCATGTCAGATTTTGGGCTTACAATTACTGCTGCATAATCATATCTTTTTGGCTCTACCTAATCAGATTTTTGGGCTTAAAATGTTGCTGCATACAGCAGTGGCTTAGAGATGATAATTAGTGTCACTAGATGCAAAGGTAGGTATCTAATAACATAATGCAGCTTTTTTCCATTAATATAATCCTAGCTATGCATGAAACTTTAATATGGCAGAAAGATGGACATGTGATCAACCTAATTTATACCTTAATTTATCAATCCAATTGCCTAGTATCCCCTTGATGCCGCTGGACTAGGATTTAGACAATGAAAAGGGCGTGGATGCAAGTCAGTTTGACGGTGAATACAGTGAGACTATAAACAATTATATATAAACCACAAAGCACCCTTGTTCTAATATAATAATCCTAGCTTTAGATCCATAACAGCAGCCCCTATTTTTTTCTATTAGGTATGCTAATAACAGATGCTATAAGAGTGGGAACAAAAGCTAGCCATTGTGTATTTCAACTTTCCTAAGTTTAGGGCAGAAGAGAGCAATACCTGTAGTCTCCACTCACAGGCACAGTAAAGCAAAGCAAGGTTCAGTAGTGTGTTGCCGCTGAAGCAAAAGGAAGCCCCATTAGCAAATACACGTGTAGCTTAAGAAGTAAAAGACTAGATTTAAATATCGAGGCCCATATATCTATACTTATACCATCTCACTTGGGCCTCTTTTGGCATAACAATTATCAGATTTAAATATCTTAAGCCCAAACTAATTAAATCCATTTAATTGTGGGTCTCCTTTTTAATTTACACATAAGAATTAAATTGGTATCAAAATTATGGGATGTTAAAATGATAGACCCCACCATGAGAAGTCCTTGAAGCTCAATGCTTTGACTTATGAGCTCACTCTTTTCTTAGTTTCTTGGCATAGGGCTGAAAGCAACCCTTCTCATCGCCAACTTCCCACACAAACTCGATTTCTCCTCTTGATGACTAAACAGGTTTTTGTGTTATTATGATTTTTGAGCTTCTTAATGAATTATTTATATGAGCTTGTTAGAGTGACTAAATTACTATCTCATATATTATATATGAAAATAACCTGCTTGCACTAGACAAACATGATTACCATCCCCAATCTTCTAGTAATTGTATATAGGAAATTTATATTGAATTTGTGATAAAAATTGGCTCAAACCCCAACTATTCATGGGATCAATATCAAAATTTTTTATTAATGGAATATGTTAAGTTGTGTTTTTTACTTGTTATTTTGGCTTTATTTCATGCCGATTTCTTTGTATCTTCATGCATGTTTTGCTATATAATTTGTGGGCTTTATTTGAAATTGGGTTGAGCTTAGAAATTCATTAAGAGCTACGAGATCAATGCAACTCGCATGACAACTTGCCGGAACAAGACATACTGTCTAACTGGACCAAGACAACTTGCTTGCACATGAGAGTTCAAAAATCTATTGAGAGAGCAACTCGCAAAATGATTTGCAAGACATACTGTCTAACTAGAGTGACAAAGGCCAAGAGACATAGGCCATGTAGATGGGCGTGGGTGCGATGAGATGAGGGCTTGCAATTTATGGAATCCACATCACCTGGGTGTGGTAAAAGGGAAGACCTTGCATATGGGTTGAAAATCCATCTTTGTGCTTGGAAAAAAAAATCCATAAGGGGCATGGGCTCCTAAAATTAACAGACAATATTGTTGACATGAGGATTAGTGCATTACAATTGGTATCAAAAGGCCTAGAGACATAGGCCATGTGGATGGGCGTGGGTGTGGGGTGCGATAAGGTAAGGGTTTGCAATTCATGGAATCCCACATCACCTAGGTGTTGTAAAGGGGAAGACCTTATATGTGGGTTGAATATCCAAAATATTAACAATGCTTTTTCCCTTTGTTCTTTGGAAATTTAGTATTGTAGGAAATTCAATTATTTGAATCACCTACAGTACCTTTCCCATACCCACTATATGTACATCTCATTCCCACATACCCTTAGGAGGTCAAATACACCCAGCTTGAGAGTGTGAGAATTAAGCATTCCATTGTGAGAGCCAAACACCTTAGTTTCTACACATTCTTCCCTTTCACCATTGCCAAATCGTTGAGAGGAGATTAGTTCCTTCACACTCATCTTCACCTTAGTGTTGTGAGTGTTTTATTGACCTTTGGGAACCATTGGGACTTAACCATCTTCAGTCATGGATGCTTGGTGGTGCAATTGGGTGGTGTTGCAAGATCCGGAAAGCTAGTTGAAAATAAGAGTCTTGAGAAGTCCGTTGGTAGTTAGGGCTTGAAGGGCTCAAGTACATTTTACGTCAGGTACTCTGGTTTTCCTCTTCAATAACGCACCAAGTGTTGTCTTGGTTTGCATACTCTTACCTTTTGCCCTTTACATCATTCAATTGAAGAAAGTAAAGTCAATGCTTGTTTGGCCATGAAGATGAATGTGGATGAAAATTATCTCTTTTGGTATTCATTTTTTTAGATCAATATGGTGATAAAAAAAAAACATATTTAATTAGGGTAGGCATTTGAAGATGAGGAGGCAATAACAATAAGCAAGGAGTATAAACATGAGAGAAAATGAGCACAACTAGTGCAATTCTAAGATTTTACTAATCATATGTGGGCTTTAAAAAAGTTTTGATGCTTGATCTACATCTATGAAGTTAGAAAAATGAATTCAAAAGATTGGCTTTATTTGCTTCTAAATGCATTACTGTAATTACCAAAAATTGTAATCGACACTAGACATGAAAGATTTGATGTGTACATATAACCGAAAGTTAGTGCACATATATGGCCATTTATTTAAAAGTAACTCAAATTTTGAATGAATAAAATGGCACAAGAAAATCTCTTTTATTACACCTTCATAAAGCTATATTTCCTGCTTCCTACTTTTGCATGAGGTCGAAAGCATTGGTAGATATAATACCTCTTAATTCTGGGACCATGTTTAGACTTTCTATAAGACGTGAACCCCGATAAAAACCCTGGGCAGTGACCCTAATTAGCTCTACAACAATTATGTTATTAAACCACAAGAAAGAAGTAAGATTCACGTGTTAAATCGTGTTTAGTCATTTTTGCTAGCTCCATATTGATGGGAGTTGCAACATTGATAGCTTGTTTTTTTTCGTAGTCTTGGAATGGTCAAGAGAGATATTCTGTAAGACCCCACAGCCACAGCCACAGCCACAGGTACTTTTCTTGATTAGGCTCACTCCAACTTTTCTTTATGGTTGTAATTGTTTCCTTGTCTAGTAGTAGTAGTAAGCACCCACTTCTGAAATGTTTGTGCTTCGTTTCTTCATGCATTGCCCCATTGTTCTGTTGATTTTTATTATTTGTTTTACAAACCATATGTGTATCACTGTTTTTTGTTTTGGAAATAGTATCTCTTCTCACCCAATCATTGTTGAAATGAATATAGACATTCCATTGTTCAATTTGGAAATGCTGCATGCATTGCAAATGTAATGCATGATTGGCTAATTAATGTCAGTTTTATGGAACTTCACTTGTTAGTTTTTATTCTACCAATCTTTTAATTAATGTCGGCTTATGCTTCTAATTCTGGTAAAGAAGCTGGGTATGAGAATAAAACAAAAGAACCAGATAAACGCAATGATCCAACTTCAGTTGACAAGGTCAATGATTTCAAATTTGAGAAAGATGACCCTAAAGCAAGCACAAAGTTAACATTGAGCAATGTTCAAAATCAAGCTGGTATCTTGCCACTTGTATCACAAATAAATTTTTTCTTTGACAAGCATGTATTAGAAGACCACATAATTAAAAAACAAGCCATATTTCCCTCTCTCTCTCTCTCATGTATACATTGCAAAAACTAAAAAAGCCTTAGAGCAGGCCCATGGGATCATGGCTCCAATGAAAGACTAAAAAAAAAGGCTCAGGAAGCCCATTTTTTAGCCCCTGAAATCTCAATAGTCAATATGGGCCCAATCCCTCCCAAGTAAGGTAACAGAGGCCAACATAAATCTAGTTGGGGTTTGTCAAACAGAACTAAGTTGTCTGTCAAACTGAATTAGGAAGGATCATAGGGTAGGAGTAGGAGTAATAATTATTCTTATTAATTAATACTAATAGAGGTGGTGTGGTGTGGTGCCTTTTCCTCTTCTTCATTATAGCAGTACTAAACCAATCCTTCCTTCTCATCACTGTCAGTTATTGTGACTACTTCTTTATTGTGTATGTCAATGACAGTGACTGAGAATCAGAGAGAGAGAGAGAGGATCCCTTTATCAAATAAATAAATTCTCTTTTCCCAGAAAGAGCAGAGGAAGTGGTACCTACTTTCTTTCTTCCTTTCCTTTTCTTTTTTACTTGTAACATTTTTATAAAAAAAAGGCATGCATGAGCCATATCTAGTGTGCTACTATTTTTTTTTTATCGTGTAAGAGAGTATTCACTTTGCATGAGCCATATCTATTGTGGGACATTTATCTCTGTTTCTTTGTTCTCAAAGTTCTGTTCTTGATCATCATCAAGGTTAATTATATTCCTTCTGAAAATAACATATGTATTTTTAATTAAAAGTGCTGTATTTTTATTTTTTCGCTAGAAAGTGTTGTAGCTGATATCTCTAGCCATATTGGATCCATTTTCTGTGTTTGGATTCTGCACCCAACACCTCTCTTTCGCTTTCTTGCCTCCTCTCAGGTAACAATTTTCTATCTTCACATACATATGTTTTTGAATTTTCAATTCTGTATAATCTTAGGGTTTGCCAATCACCCTCTAATGCTCTATGATTGAAAATTTTGAATGTTTTGTTCTCTAGGGCACATTGGGTGTTTTTTTTTTATTTTTTTATTTTTTTTTTCTTTATTTATGCTTTATGGGTTAGGCATGGGGATGATGTATTTCAATTTATTGTGCTTGAATTGTGAGGGTAAAGTTTCGAAATTTTTGTTATTTGGGGCTATTGGTGAGGTTTCTGTAGGACCCAAATAATCACAAAGAGCTTCATTTTTTTTTTTTGTACAAACAATAATATTCTGAAATTTATTTTACAAACAAAATAAATCAAACAATAATAAAAGTACAAACAATAAATCAATGATATAGCATCTTCTACTAACCTTCAGAGTTATGGGGTTAAGAAGAACAAGAGGTATTAGTCCTACAGAGTTATGGGGTTCCTCTTCATCTACTATTCGTGACCTCCAAATGCAATTGAAAGAATCTGAGGAAAGACGTAAGGAGAATGATGCAAACCTTTTGAGGCAATTGAAAGAATCTGAGGAAAGAAGCAAGGAGAATGATGCTAACCTTCTAAGGAAATTGAAAGAATCTGAGGAACACCGCAAGGAGAGTGATGCTAATGTACAACTCTTGAAGGCACAAGTTAATTGGGTTGAGAGTTTGTTAGCACAAGTACTCAAAAACATGGCCCCATTTGAGCTAGCTCAATCTGATTGTTCTTCTTAACTTTACCAATCAGGTTAGTTTGTTAACTTTACTTGTTCTTTTAATTTAAGGGTTTGTTACCCTTTTTTTTTTTTGACCAAAAGGTAACAAGTTATGGAACTCTTCTACAAGTTATGGAAATAATTCATGGTTAATTATTGAATCTTTTGTTAATTTTCCATTGCAGGTTGTTGGAAGTGTATAGAAGAGAAAAATCAATCTGTTTTGTAGAGAAAGTATGAACTTTCATTCTATTTTGGCTGGATACATCTTCTTGTAGATACAGTCTGAGCTATCATTAGTCTGTCAAATGCTATGTTTTGCAAGTTTTGATTCACCCTTTGCTTCAAGTGCAGAACAGATCTCATGATGATGATTTCCAAAATTCTTGGTTTGTGCAAAGTAAACATGTGACTTCCTCTTTACTTTTCTAAATATTCTTTGGTTCACTATGATGTCATATGAATGAAATTACTGCTATATGTAATGATTAGAATGTACAGGAGCTAATACTAATACTTCTGCTTTATAGTGGATAAATAAGTTGGGTTAAGTACTTTGGTGTTACACAGCCATTGTCTTCCATTTTTCACTGATTTATGTTGATTTCTTAAACATAAATCAGATTCGTGAGTTGGTGGAATTGCCTTTAAGGCATCCACAGCCTTTTGAAAATATTGGAGTGAAGCCTTCCAAGGGAATTTTGCTATATGGGCCTCCTGGTACTGGAAAGACACTCATAGCAAAGGGTATTGCTTTAGTTTTTTTTTTTTTTTTTTAAACTACTTTTTTCAACGGTTTCAAAATGTTGAAATTTATCCCAAGACAACATATATTTCAACAGTTTTCAATAATATTTCGACATTAATAATTGTTGATAAAGGTGAATTACATTTTTCGACGGTCACATAGGGTGTAGAAAAAAAGTTTCGACATAGTTTTTAGTGGCGGTTCTCAACGGTCACTTAAACCGTCGAAAATACTTTTATCAACGGTTTTTAATACTTTTTTCAACGTTTTCAACCGTTGAAAATAGCAAACTTTCTTGTAGTGATAGTACATGATAGCTCCAAATCTTGGTATCATTTCCATTCTTAGCATTTTTGGTTTATGTGTATTACTATATCTCGTTTGTTTGTTTGTTTTTTTTTTTTTTTTGAATAGATTTGAGAAAAATAATTAAAAAATTAGAGTTATTTTTTTTAAGAGTAATTGAACAAAAAATGGGGAGTTATCTTCTTTTTTTTTTTTTTTTTTTTTTTTTGCTTCCATTATAATTTGGTTATAATAATTAAAAATGTTAATCTGAAGATATTTTTTATATGGTGTTCTCATGAATTGAATAGTTTTATTTTATTAAGTTTTTACATAATTTCCAGTATACTATTCCTAACACAATTGACAATAAGCACAGACTATTTTATTCAAGATTAAGATGATTGATAAAATCATAGTAATGCACATATTTTTGGCCTAGTTTTCTCATTCAATTTTAAATGTATTTATTTATTATTGATTATTTTTACAATAATGTTCATATATATATATATATATATATGTTCATGTTCATGTTAAAGTTTGCAATTTTGTTTGTAATAGTGTTTATGTTTGCACATATATTTTGCATGACTACATTTTCTACTCTTCACATAGTTTCAACCCCTACAACATCATTCAATTGTACAAAAGAAATGAATTCAAAAATTTCCTAGGTTTCAAAATTTAATTTATTGCAAACCTATAGTCGTGTCACGGCAAGTTCATCATATACATTTAAATCAATAAGTTGCCTAATTTTGAGCTTACTAGGGAATAATGAGAATATTTTTATGCTAAATCAATTGGTGAAAAAAAATCATAATTTTTACACTGTTTATCTTAGGGGGGATATTTTGGGCTTTTGTATTATTTTATATGATATTAGGTAGAGAGTCCAAAACCTGCTTTTAGTGTCTAATGTGAAAGGAGTAGATGTCTTGAACCAGATGGGTTTTAAGGCCTTAGAAGTCTAAGATCACAATTCAAAACACTTGAAAAATGTCATCATTGTGAACTAACAAAACCAAAATGGTTAAGAAAAAAATGGTTAGATTAGTTAAGATACCAACGTTTGAAGATATGTGTGGTGCATTAATGGTGCTGTCAACCTTAATAATTAATCCTTCAGGCGGAGTGTAGCAAACAAATACATAGTACTCAAAGTTCTAGACACAACTTTGATTTTTTTTTTTCCATGTAAATCTGAAACCTCAATGTTATAATGTAACACATACATGCATATTCACAGTAACAAAAAGCATTATAATTTGCAATAATGTCTCTTTCACTACATCTTTATGTGTCATTTTTTTGTTCATAAATGGTTTTCCTCTAAGGCATTAGGTTTTCATGGCCCTCTTGACATTTGTCATGTGTACCACTCTCAAGTTCCTATCCCTTGCCATTAAACCAACCATTTCAAATTAAAGTTAAAATTCTAATCATGCAAATGTTAGATAATTCATGTACAAACAGTTAATTGTGGATAATATCTATATTATTTGTGGATCATATCTATATTTAATACCAAATGTGCTTATATTTGTTTTTTTTTTTTTTTTTTTTTGAGAGAGTTTCAACCTATGACGTCCGCTCATGATGATAGCTCTTTATCATCAGACCAAGACACCAATCAGTTTTTCGTATAGGCGGGGATTGAACCCCAGATCTTTTATACAACCATCAGAGACTTTACCAGTTGAGCTAACTGGAACCCACTTGTGCTTATATTTGTTGATTGTTATAACTTAAATTAAGTCATTTATATAATTATTTTCTATTATACTATTCTCAATACAAGATACAATGAAAAATGAATATTTTAATTAATATTGAGGTGATTAATAAAATCATAGTGATTGATCATAGTTTCCTCATTAATTCTTTTTTTAATATATTTGTATATGTTTATTTTCATTTTAGTATTTTCTTGTGTTTGTAATATTGTTTATGTTTAAACATTTATTTTTCATAATTATACTTTTTTCTACTCTCGACATAATTGCATCACGTAGACACATGATTTTAAAAATTGGAACGATCAAAAACTGAAATTGGGTCTGGTATTCAGATCAACTACCAGTTGTCCCAGTTTTTACCAGACTGGTTCAATGTCCAATTCCTAGTTGAACTAGCTAGTATCTAGTTCAATTTTTAAAAAAATGCGTAGACATCCCATTTTGCAACTCACTTTTAACCTTATCAAATGGTAGAATGGTCATATCACATCCCAAGGGTAAAACTATAATTTTGAATATTTGATTTCCTAAGGCTTCACATAAAATAAATCTTGAAGTCATAATGATCAAAACAACGTGTCATGAGCTCTATTTGGACTATTGAATTAAAAGATATCATGAAATCAAATTTTAATGGTCATGATGCATCCATATAATTTAGTTTGATCACATGTGATTATGAATAATTGATTTTGATTGGTCCCAATGATGTGTCATGATCCTATAGGTTATAATGTACTTAATTAATCTGATTGACAAAACATTAATGATCTTTTTATTTTTGGTGAAATTACACTTTTAAAGAGATGATTTAATGATAGTTGAGTTAGGTACATTTTGAAATTGAGCTAATTGGGGCTAATTAATGCTAAAAGAGAGTTAATCTGAGGACTATTAATGATAATTGTACTGAAATTATTTTTCAAGAAATGACATCTACTCACTGTTTCACGAATATCTTCCAAACCATTTGGAATTTTTGATGGACCGTAGATATTCAATGCTTCAAAATTTGAGAATGAGAATGTGGTGATTCCAATCAGAAATGAGTGAGATATAATTTTCTTAAGTTGGCCCTACTCGATGTTATGGGAAGGTTTAGGCATAACCGAAAGTTCTAATCCTTTTGCTTGTTATTCACTCCCTTAAACCATGAAATTAATGCACCCACCCCCCCCCCCCCCCCCCCCCCCCCCCCCCCCCCCCAGCCGCGACAGACATGCACAAACACATGTCAACTCTCATTTTATGCCATAAACTCATAATTTTTCTTGTCCCACATCGATTAACTCTCATCTTAAAACCCTCCACGCGTCCAGTATAAATAAACTCCACCAAAAACATTCAAAAGCACCTCACTCCCCTAAAGTTTTAGAGGAAGTAACAAGAGGTTCCTTTAGAGTTGTGGTCCTCTTAATCTCAAATCATTGGAAGTGTAAATATTGGCCCTTTAGATATTGAGTTTACAACTTCATCTTGTTGGCTCACTCCTCTATGATTCTCTTGAAGTACCTCTATTCTCTTCAGGTTTCTAGAGGAAGTAATAAAGTAAGGTATCCTCTTGAGATAAACATCAAATTCTATTGGTCTTGAGTTTACAACCTTCACATTTGTTGCCTCACTCCTTTAGAACCTCTAAAAGGAAACTCCCTCCCTTTGGCATGCTAATGCATGCAGGTATGGTTCCTTAAACCCTATCTTTAATTATGAAACTTAGATTCAACTATGATTTTATATTTAAGATTTTTGAATCTCCTTGCTTATGTTATTGAATGTTCTGGTTATGTTCTTTGTACGTTCTTGTATGCAAGGATGTTATATCTTAGGATGTTATTAATTTTGATGCTAAACATGTTTTCTATGCTTTTAATTCAAATAATATGTTCAGATGTTTTGAATTAGGATCTTCACCTAATAATAAACATGTTTCCATGTTTTTATTTTTATTTATATATATATATATAAAATAATAAGATTACATGCTTAGATTAGGGTTCCCCCAACACGCGCGCGCGCGCACAAACACAATCACGATGTTTTAATTTTGAAGTTATTCAAATGTGATTTTATGTTTAAATTAGGTGGTTTCACCATGTACACACAAATGCTTGTTTCAATCTTGGATGATGAATGTTATGACATATTATTTGGATGATGTAATATGACCATTGACCACCATAGTCTAAAAGACAAGTTTCACCTGGCAAGATGGTTATCTAACACTTTCCCACCTAGTAACTTAGCCTCTGAACTTCGATCAAGGGTTCATATATTAAAGTTTTTCCAATTTATTTTGAATTTCTAAATTGTAACTAGGAAAAAAGTCATATACTTTCTTGGATTGTATCTAGGACAAAAGCCATATAATGTGTTAGTTGTTTTTTGAATCAATGTAAAAGAATTACAATCAATAAAAGTGATGTACTTTTCATATGATTTCTTTTTTTCCCCATTAATTAAATAAATGGCGACTGCATTGTAAAACTTTAAATCTAGGGGAAAATATAATTAGTAAAGCCACCACTTTTGAAAAACACCAATGCGACTCCACTCATTTATGCAATTTGGCAAAACACTGGTTTAGCGAGCCAGCAGTGGTGGCTCTAGGATTATTTTTTAGGGGGTTAATAAGAAACATAAATTATACAAAATTTAAAACAAAAGAGAACTTGAATATATCCACATCACAAAAAAATAAAAACAAAAACCGAAATATATAAAGTTTTACAATTGCTTTCTACGATATATCATATTTTAAAATTGTTGCATAATATCTTCATTGTTGTCAATTCTACGAGCTAAATCTCTTTTAATATACACTGCCAAGAAATCATTCATCCATTGATTCCCTATTTCATTGATTTATTTCAAATTTGTTAAGATCTAAATGACTTTTTTTTCTAAGGTTTAAGATTAACAAATTTCTACTTTTGTTGTTGGGCTTATTATTATTTTTTCAAGATTTTAGATCAAATTGGTTTCTTATTGGGCTTTTTTGTGTGTTTAAAAATGCCTGGATATTGATAAAAGGATCATATTCAAACTTATTTTAGCTGCGTTTAAAAAAAAAAAAAAAAAATCTAAGGTCAGGATGTTTAAATTTTTATTTTACGGGGGTCAAAAAAATTTAATCATATATATACATATATACACATTTTATTGCCAGTGGGCTCTAATTGGAGCCGCCAATGCGAGCTGGGAGCACGGTTTCTCATACATCACTACAACATGATTCAATTGCAGAAACAGATAACATTAATGACCTTATGATATTACTTGTTTATTTAGATACTGTAATACTATATATGAGTTAAAAACAAATGAAGATCAATTATTTTAGTTCAAAATAAAGTTTGAAAATAGATATAAGAAAATTCATTTAATAATATTGTGATCATCTCAAATATAATTTGAGAATTAACTTTTTATAAGGTAAAAAAGGCACACTACTTATGTTTCTACCATACTATTTATTTGCACAAAAATAATTTACAGACATTCACAACACGAGAGAAGAGATAACTAACATATTTATCACATGCTATACATCAAATTTCAAATGAAAACATACATGATCCATATCGACATATGCATATTTTCTACCAAGCTTGAGTGAGACTGGTATAAGTGTGTCTAATGTAGCATAGAGTGTTGGCAAAAAAGGGTGGTCCAATATTTCCAATATGTCTCTCTGAGTCTTAGCCCTACCATCTTTATTCCTACGCACCAACTCTTTCTTGTCCATCACCTTTGCAGCAAACATATATTTAGTACTGTCACCAACTCCAACACCAACACCACCACCACTATCACCTTTGAGCTCCACGAGTTACATGCTCCTTATGTTGCCGCTGCGGCGGTGGACAGAGCGGAGGTAGTCAAGGCCGCGCTTGGCGTTTTTAGATTTCACGTGTTGGATTGCGTCTCAACGTGGGTCGTGGGTGGGCACGTGGGGCTGTGGAGTTGGTTCTGAGGTTGTCTGGTGTTGGTGGTGGAGGTGAAGATTGAAGAAGAGAGGTGAGAGCCATCTTGTTGGGATTGGGAAAGCAAATGGTTGATGGGCAAAACTGAAAAGAGAGAATGAGAGAAAGAGGTTTTTGAAGTGTGGGAATTGGAAAGGAGGCAATAGGCGGCAAAGTGGAAATGGAACAAATGGCTGGATTTTGTGCCATTAGGGCCCAATAACTTGATTTTTAATTGGATTTATTTATATTGGGTCATAGCCAGTTTTTGTTATTGGATAGTTTTTAGGCAAATTTTGATATCACTTTTATAATAAATATAAAAAAAGCTGAAAAACATCCGTTACTTTTTTTTCTTTTTTCTTTTTCATAATTTTTTTAACATATTTTATAAACTAATACTTTTAAGGCATCTTTTTACTTATATCAACCCATTTGGGTTATTTGTTACAATTGTTTAATGTTTTAATTATTTTTTAAAAAACAATATTTTTTGAATTAGTTTGAACTTTTCCCATTGTACGTGTCATTTTTATTTTATTTTAATAATAAGATAGTACCGGTCCATTTTATTCTATGTAGGTTATTAAATTTTGTATATTTTGGATAACAATACTCGTTATAGTTGCATTTGCTTAGAGAAGTTTTTCAAAATAAAAATTAATAATCATATTTAATATCTTCTATGTCAAAAGAATGATTAAGTGGATAAGTCATGTTATCAATTGAAAATGAAGGATTCAGATCTTCTAGAATTCCTAGAATACTCTATCAAGTAGAGTTTTTTAAATCTCCACCATTCTTTTAAAAATAAATGGCTAAGATATCACCACATCATTAATCTATTAACAAATCCCTAAATTTATCTTTCAAAAAGAAAAAAAAAAAAATTATGGTTACAGTTCCATCTGTTGATTTCAAGAGAAGGGAAAATGAATCAAAAGCCCCCACATATGGGTTTCTTTGCTCTTTTGACAAACAGCCATGGATGATTTGATTTTACTTATATGGTTTATTTGCTCTTCCAACAAACATACATGGATGATTTGATTTTGCCCTTGATTCAGGTAGGACTGTAGGAGAGCTTTTTTGTGTTTGATGATTTAAATAAAATGAAATTAAAAAAAAAAGAAAAAGAAAAAAAGAAGGAGATTTGATTAGACTCGTTTAGTAATCCTACATTGAGAGTAGTACTTTTTTTTTTTTTTTTTTTTTTTTTTTTTTTTTTTTTTTTTTTTTTTGTCTTTTGAAAGACAAATTTAAGAATGTATTAATGGATTGATGATGTGGTATAATCTCAACCATTTATTTTTAAAAGAATGGTGGAGATTTAAAAAACTCTACTTGGTAGAGTACCCTAAGAACTCTAAAAGATTTGAATCCGAAAATGAAATGTTAGTAGAACTTGAATTTAGAAACTTAATTAGTAATTTTGAATTAAAAAAAAATTTAAGTAAAAAAAGGAAAAAAAAAAATTTTTATTATTAAATTAATGTTTAAATGTAAGAAAATATCCCCTTAAAGTTATTGTCCTAAACCCCAAAATTTATTGAGCCGGCCCTACCTTTTTCATCCCAAACTCTAGAAAATGTTTGTATCATATATAAGTAAAAAATTAATTTAGTTCAATGAAAGCTTGAACTACACTTGAACTACCACATCATGGCTCAAAACCCAACCATTCATACAAAGAGTCTGCAGTATCGATCTCGAAGTCTATTTCTCTTCATATTTATGGGGGCGAGAGTAATGGTATTGAGTTAGCAACTTTAATGAGATGAATGGCCAACCACAATAAACCATTTAATTGGGTTATACCATTTTTTATTGTAGAATAACGAATGCTTATTTAAATTTTGATTGCTTTTTTATTAGAGACTTCTTACGTTCTTCTTAGTAAGGATTTCTATTCACATGAATACAACTTCAACTAGGCTTCCTTTCTGAACATATTGTTAACCTTTTTTTTCCCCCTTCTCTCCCTCTTTCTTCACCTGTTCGTGGTCAGGGGCGGCTTGACGAATTTGGGGGCCTAAGGCGGAAATTGATTATCTTGTTTTAGATGCAAAATTACTACTAACTAACATAAACTACGTAGAATTTTTTTCTTTTTTTAGAAATTTTATAAACAGAAAAAATTTGACAAAATTTTTCATACTTGTTGATATGGTAGATTGATAATAGTAAGTAAAAGAATAGTGTTAGTGGTAGACTTAGATGAGAACTAGTAAAAGTTTGCTAACTAAACTCTTATTATTATTCTTATTTTTTTTTAGAAGTACAACATTCACAATGTAAAAAAAAAATATTATTTTATTTATTGATTATAAATAACCCTATTGGTTAAAATTTGGGGGCCTTTTTTTTACTTGGGGCCTTAGGCGACCGCCCCTCTTGCTCCACTATTCAGCCGGCATTGTTCGTGGTCATGGTGTTTTCTTCTTCCCTTCTGTTTCTGTATGCTGCACTTCAAACTAACTGTAATTGGTGTTTGAAATATTCAATGAAAAATATCTATGAACCATATTTTTGTGATGAGTAAGGAAAAATTAATAAGTGGAAAATGACGGCTAGCAAGCCATCAAATAAAAAGATGTAATTGTTCAAGCACATAAAAAAAAAAAAAAAATGGCGACCATTACTCAAATGCCTTAAATTCTCATCAAGACAATGACCCTTACACTCAAAGTAATAAACACTAACAATTAAATAAAAACATTTATGAGCACAATAACTACCAGATTACTGTAAAAAGGATATTCCTCCTCATTTGATAAGGTATGAGAAAAGACCTTAAAATAATATTTTTATATAAAATACATAAATTGATACTAACTTAAGAACAGGAGGCTTTTCTAAGAGGGAACACTTGGAGGTCACTTTGATAAACTTTCTTTTTCGTGCAAATTCGAGAAGACCTTCCAAAACTTTGGATTTGGATGAGTGACCCAATTGATGATTTTTTGCATCATCAATTTGCATTAGTAGAAATTTAATTAAAAGGTCGCTAACATCTTATTGGCTTCATTGATTAATGGAATAGATGAAATCTTCCATTAAAGTAAAAAAACTTAATTTGTATTCAACAAGCGACCAACTATACGAAGGATTTATTTGTTAATCATAAATCTAGAGCAACAATATCTTTTGCAGCATATTTCACAACTATCTAAACAATAAAGTTGTTAATGTAGTAGATATATACCAAAAGCGTTCGCGGAGTCACCACTGGAGTCTGGGATAGAACTCAGTCAAAAGGTAAAGACCACCTTGGAGTGTTGGCAAAAAAAGGGTGGTCCAATATGTCTTTCTCAATCTTAGCCCTGCCATATATCTTTATTCCAGCTCACCAACTCTTTCTTGTCCTTCACCACCACCACTATCACCACAAGGTACACGCTCCCTATGTCACCACTGCCGATGCCAATTGTGGCGTTTTTGGATATCCCGTGTTGGATTGCATCCCAACTTGGGTCGTGGGAGAGAGCATGGGGCTTGGAGGATGATGAAGCGATGCTACTGGGGGTGGTTGTGGCTATTCATGTTGTTTTGTGTTGGGTTAAGATTTTTTGACCTCGGTTAATTATTCAGTTACCCAAGTTGATTAATTAGATTCAATTTGGATGCAAAATGTGAAGGTACCAACAAATCACCAAAATACTAAGTGCAGCGAAAATTAATTAGACATGATGATTTGTTGACAAATAGGAAAAACCTCGCAAAGCAAAAACCTCACCGGGTGATTTTAAGGTCATTACTCCTAAGAATCCACTAAGCAACAATCAAGTGGTTACAAGTATAAAGAATCTTACCAACTATCTTGGCCTATCTCAAAATACCAGCCTATAGTTGAACCTTTGCTCCAATACCCAATTGGACTTGATCTTGTAGTAGCCTTCTTTCCCTTTGATGCACAAACCTCCAATTTGTGACTAACCCTTTGCACGGATCCCAAGTACGTGACTAACTCCAGCAACTTGAATAGATATTATTAGATGCAAGTTCTTCACTTCATCAATAATGAAGATCTAAAAGCACTCGGTTACAAAACCCTATGGCATACAAATGTAGTAACTTCACACAGAGAAAATAAGTCTCTTGGTCTCTGTATCCGTGTGTTGCGGCTCTTAAAATAAGTCTTATATATGTCTAGGGTTCTAAGAAAAAAAAGCCTAAACAAATACACAAGACTAGCCCAAATTTTAGATCTGGAAATTCTGAAATTGTGATTCTTGATAGATCGAGCTGCTGTCGAGCTTTATATTAAGTCTCGATAGTAGGCATCTGTCGAGCTATTTGTCGAGACTTAATGAACAACTTTTCTTCACTTGTTTCTGGAACCAATCTTCATGTCTTTAATACTTGACTTGAACCACATGTTTCTTGAAGTACTAAACCCACCTTAGATCTACCAAATTACAAGTAAAGTACATTTTGTCAAAGGATTAGCCAATTACAATAAAATATGACCCTAACATTTTGGAACCTGAGCATGTGCTACGCTTTGTTTTTATAGCAGTGGTGGCTATGAAGTTGGTGTTGAGGTTGTTGAAATCGTCGGTGAGGTCATTGACGCATGGTTGCATGATGGTGTTGGTAGTGGTGGTGAAGAAGAGAGGTGAGAGCCACCTTGTGTAAGGAGAGCAAATGGCTAATGGGGAAAACTAAAAAAGAGAGAATGAGAGGGAGAGGTTTTTGAAGGGTGGGAATTAGAAAGGAAGGAATGGGCTGCTAAAGTGGGAATGGACCACATGGCTGGATTTTATGCCATTAGGGCCCAATAGATTGATTTTAAAACATTATATATGTGTATGTGTATGTGTGTGTGTTTATTTATGCTGCAATGGACAACATTAGGGGTATCTCTATATGTAGGAATGGACTAAGGCTAACACATTTGTTTTTTGCAGACGATAGTCTTTTGTTTTGTAGGGCAACTACACAAGAGTGCCATCATATTCAAGGTTTACTTAGAACCTACGAGGAAGCTTCGAGACAAAAGCTTAATAGAGACAAAACAACTTCATTTTTCAGCAAGGCCACCCCCCAAGATGTTCAATCCAACATTATAAATATGCTTGGAGTTCTGGAGATCAAGCATATGAAAAGTACATGGGTCTACCTTTGTTTGTAGGGTGGAGAAAAATGCCAGTTTGCTTTTAAAGAGAGATTATGGTCAAAAATCAAGGGATAGAAAGAAAAGCTCCTATCACAAGCTGGAAGGGAGGATCTCTTGAAAGTTGTAGTTCAGGCCATTCTAGCATATTTGATGAGTTGCTTCAAACTACCTTAATCACTTTGCCATGAAATTGAGATTATGATACGAAAGTTTTGGTGGAGCCAATGAGGTGAGAGGAGAAAAATTCATTGGGTGAAGTGGAGTAAATTAAGTAGACCGAAGCGTGAAGGAGGTATAGGTTTCTGAGAAGTTCAAAAGTTTAATGATACTTTGTTGGCTAAACAGGTATGGAGGTTACTTGCTAATCAAGATTTTTTAAATCTAAATTCTTTCCACATAGGACAATTTTTTATGCTAAGGATAATAAGGGCTCCTATGAGTCGAAAAGCATTTTTAAGGGTCGTGAGATTATCAAAAAGGGAATGAGGTGGAGGATTGGTGATGGCTCATCTGTCAAGATTTATCAAGACCGTTGGCTTCCCGATACAAGGAATCGGGATGGAGTTTATTCGGTCAAATCCAGTTACAAGTTGCTGCTTGAAGATGAAGGAATAGATATGCCAAGTGTGCCCAATCCCGATATGATGAAGGGTGTATGGAACCTTAAGGTGCCACCACACATCAAATCACTCATATGGCGTGCAAGGTTTGAATCCTTACCAACCAAGGTGAACTTGGTTAAAAGGAAGCTGCTGACGGACACTTTCAGCTCTTAATGTAAACTAGAACTTGAAGATACTGTCCATGCACTATGGTTCTACCTAGTTTTGGCTGAGGTTTGGCAAACTCAATTTGCAACTTTGAAGACTGCCACAACAAGTTGCAATAAGTTCTTGATCTCATACAGCTAGCTCAGCAGGACCAATCTTGCTTCGATCTATTTGCAATGATGGTTTCGTTGATATGGATGCGGAGGAACAAAGCTAGAGTCGGAGAGGAATCATATCTGTTGGCTCAGATGAATTCAATGGCAGGTGAGTCTCTTTAAGAATTCCAAAAACTACACCCCACTCATGCAAAAATTCCAAGGACAGCAAGATCAGTTAGATGGCACCCTCCACCTAACGGGTCAGTTAAGGTAAACTTTGATGGTGCGGTTCCTAATAGGATTGGATTGGAATTATAGGGGTATTGATGGGAATTGTAGGAAAATTGACTTAATTCGAGGTAGTCACCCTCCATAGAGAGAGAGAGAGAGAGAGAGAGAGAGAGAGAGAGAGAGAGAGAGAGAGAGAGATGCACTAATGCACTAAGAAATTAGTCTATTCTTCCATTGATATCTAATGTTGAATTACAATTATGTATTTATAGGAGACTAACTCTAATCTCATTGGCCCACATGACCTCATCCTATTGGTTCCATTATTCCCCATGTGCATTAATAATTTCAACATGTGTTAAATGTGATTAACATGCTTGAAATTGTAACTAACTAACTAATTAAATCTCAATACAACAATTATTATCTATATGCTTATAGTATTCCTAACAGTCTTGGCATTATAATCCATGATGATCATGGACTAGTTATGGCTGCTTTATCACAACAAATTCCATTGTCTGCTTCAGTGGAGATGGTGGAAGTGTTAATGGCACGTCGAGCTCTCTAGTTTGCTCAAGAGTTGGGTTTTGAGAGTTTGGTGGTGGAAGGTGATGTGGAAGCTATTATCAATGCTATTAATGGTGATACTATGCTCCTATCCGAATAATGACATATACTCCAGGACATTAAATTGGTTAGTTCCTTTGCATACAGTTTTTCATTTCGTCATATTAAGAGGCAAGAAAATTGCGTTGCTCATAGATTTGCTAAAAGAGCTATTTGTAATCATTTTCTTATTTGGATGGAGGATGTTCCTCCTGACATCCTTAATGTTTACAATTTTAATTTGAGTATGATTGATCAATAATATTTCCTCACTCTTTAGGGGTTTCTCACAAAAAAAAATAAATAAATAAATAAAAGGCTACAAGTTACAACAAGTACAAAATATGTGTCATAATTTTTTAGATTTTAAATTTCACAATTTATCTATATATAATTAATTTGTCTTTCAATCCTAATTTTATAGAATTTTAATTTTAAATTTCTCTGTTTACCTTTTTATCCTTAATCTGTCTTACTGTAACTCATTTTGAATTAGATAATAGGGTTGTTTTTAGAAGAATAAAAAGTAGACGATAAAGAGCTCTATTCCAATTATATATATATATGATTCATAACATCACACAACAAAAAAGAATAAGGAAAAAATCACTATCATATCATCTTTGATTTGGAAACTGTTGAATATATTTTTCTTACTGTATTATAAGGCATGGCATGAGGTGAAGATATCATCCAGCCAAGAGTAAAAGCATTATTAATTTTAGCATTTCAGTTTTAGAGAACATTCGGCTAAAACAACCCTGCCGTTTAAAACAATATATAGGTTTCAATAATAAAGTATATGGTTCATTCCTTAACGAGAAAGAACTGCATGAAAAAAAAAAAAATTTGCGTAGACGGGATTTAAATTTAATTGACAAATAAGTCTAATAAGAGCATGAAACTCTTAATTTTAAGCACTGGCTTGTACGGAAAAGGTTATACTTACATCTTTTTATCATGATGTTCAAACGACCACGCCTTTTGATTAAGTTCCAATTGTTATATACGGTCCTGAATCTTTCATCATTGTTGTTTATTAAGTGTGCTGTGCACTATTTATCATGGCATATCAATTTTACATTTTGAAAAGAGTAATGCTAAAGATGCATACTTTTTTATAAAAAAATTTACAAACAGTTGATATGCTGAGTAATTATTGGTAAATGAAAATGTGATATTAATGATAGGCCTAAAAGAAAACTAATAAGAAGTTGAACACATCAACAATTTGTAAAACTGTTGTAAAATAGTTTGAGACTATAGCATTACTCTTTTGAAAATATATCCTTTTTTTGGAGTGGTTCAAAATTTAATTTATTGTTCAAAAAACTCTAAATAAATGCACATTGCAGAAACATATCAAGAAAAAAGAAAAATTCCAGTTGTTTGGCTAAGTCCTCAATTTAATTTTATTTTTTAATGCTTGGCTACACTAAAAAAAAAAAAAAAATTAAAATTTTTATTTAAAAAAAAAAAAAAAAAACACGAAAACATTGATAAGTAGTTGTGAGAGACCGGAACTTGGCTCCCAAAAAGAGTTAGGCATTGGCACCTCTCTTTTCGAATTGTGTGGAGTCACCACTTATTTTTATTATAAAAAATAAGAAAAACTACAAAATACCAAATACCAAATACATATCTGAATAATACAAATTCTCATTAACTTGAATGAATTACAATTTGATGAAAAGAATTATACATAGCTTTATTTCCTAGATTACAATCTAGTAAAAAAAATTACAAGACTTCGTTTCCTAGATTACAATCTAGTAAAAAAATTAAAAAGCTTTGTTTCCTAGTTATAATCTAAAAAAGAGACAAAGCACTATCCCATGAACCAAAAATCTATGACTCAGGGGCTAGGTTACAGAATGGGAAGATGTTAGGCATCCATTCTGCCTAAACAGAGTCTAATCTTCTAGACTTTAAATGACCATTTAAATACCCTTAAGAAATTGATATGCAACTTGTTGTATTAATATTCCTAGATCTATGGTTGGTTAACATACAAAAATCTTAGATCTATTGCTCTTATGTAAGAAGAAATTAAATCTGAATTTTAGTTATAGGAAAAGGATTTTTTAAAGAGAAATTTCAGAATAAAAAAATGATTTAAAATAAGATTTTCAGATCCACTTTCATTTATTAGAGGGGAAAAATTTAAAGAGAATTTTCAAAAGACAAGTTTCAAATCTAATCTTTAAATTAACAGACAAAATAATTTTTTGATAAAAAATTCAGATCTGATGTTTAAAATTAAAAAAGGAATTGATTTTGAAAAGAGTTTTCAAATCTGACTTTTAAAATAAAAAAAAGGAATGATCTTTTGAAAAGAATTTTTAAATTTGGTTTTTTAATTTAGAAAACAAAAGAGATTTTTAACAAAATTTCCAGATCTGATTTTTTTAATTAAAGAACAGAATGAACTTCAAAAAGAAAATTCAAATATGATTTTTTAATTAAAAAACAGAATGAATTTTCAAAATAAAATTTCAGATCTGATTTTTTATTTAGAAAATATATTTTTAACAAAATTTCCAAATCTGATTTTTTAATTAAAGAATAGAATGAATTTCAGAGAGAAAATTCAAATCTGATTTTTTAATTAAAAAACAGAATGGGTTTTGAAAATAATTTTCAGATCTGATTTTTTAAAATAAAAAAGAATTAATTTTCAAAATAAAATTTCAAAACTGATTTTTTATTTTAAAAAATAAAAGAGATTTTTAAAAGAATTTTCAGATTTGATTTTTAATTTAGAAAACAGTAGAGATTTTGAAAATAATTTTCAGATTTGATTTTTAATTTAGAAAACAGAAGAGGTTTTGGAAATAATTTTCAGATTTGGTTTTCAATTTAGAAAACAGTAGAGATTTTGAAAATAATTTTTAGATTTAATTTTTAATTAACATAGAACAACAGATCTAAGATTTTATCATGTGTATTATACATTTACATGATCAAAATATGCACAAGAACAAACAATTATGATATGTTTACATGAAATGAAATAAAGAAAAAATCCAAAAACAAAAGAAAAATCATGTTAGAGACGCATGGAGAATTGAATTGGATGCACAAATATGTAAATAAAAAAAAAGATAGAAGCATACCTGCATCAATGCATCAACAAATTCTATGGGGAATGGGAGAATTACTTTAGAGTTAGAGAGAGAGTGAGTCTCTCTAAGTCCTAAAGAAATTTTACTTAATAGAAAAGAAATTCTTAAAGTTGAACTTCCAGAATTTCTTTAACGTTAAGGGCAGAGGGGTGCTAGACTCTTAATTTAATTATGTATTTATAGAGGTGTTTGTGGTTAAAAAATAAGCTAGGGCTGCTTAAAAATCAACAAATACGAGTTAAGTTAGATTTTATTCCTAAAAAATCGAATTTGATAAGTCTAGACCTAATCTAAAAATTTATGGGCCGGATCTTAAATCTGTGCCAATCGGCACTTGCCATATGCCAATCTGGTATATATATACCAGATCTACCACAAATACTTTCCAACTCGATTAAATTGGGTTTAAAAGATGAGAAATGATATGTCCACAATATTTTTACAACAAATCTTAAGTGGTAGGTTGTTACTGGTTGTTATTATTGGGGCAAAAAAATAATCTTAGTGTTAGGTTCAAATTTGAACCAATAACAACTAACCACCTATGATTTATTGTAAAAATATTGTGGACGTAGCACGTCTCTTAAAAAATATCAACTGATGCCACTCTGAAAATGAACGATTATCCAAATGTACTTCCGTTGGGTGAGGGAGGCACGATAAGAGCTAGATCTGGCCTCCCATAATGGCGGGTTGGTGGGCTTACTAGGTTGTAAAGAGATTAAAGACGCTATCTAATTCTACAGAACCCTGCTGCTTCACTATCACAAACACACACATACCAAAAAAAAAAAAAAAACCTGGAATAAGAGGGAAACCACCTAATGCCTTGAAATATTGTGAAATCCAAGTACCACTCTCCCAAATTGAAGGCCTGCTTGGTCTCCTCCTCCTCGATAGGCCCCACCACAAGAGGTCCTTGAAGCTCAATGCTATGTCTTATGAGCTCGCTCTTTCCTCAGTTTCTTGGTGTAGGGTTGAAACTAACCCTCTTCATCTCCAACCGCCCACAAAAAACTCTATTTCTCCTCTCGATGACCAAATAGGGTTTTGAGTTATTGTGATTTCCGAGCTTCATAATGAATCGTTTATATGAGAGCTTTGTTAAAGTGACTGAATCACTGTCTCATACATTATGCATGAAAAGAACCTACTTGCATTAGACAAACATGATTACCGTCCTAGTTTACTAGTAATTGTATATAAGAAATTTTTGTTGAATTTGTGATAAAAATTGGAACATATTTGGTGTTTTTTTTTTTAAAATCTTATTGGAGAAACTTTCTTCTCTTTTCTTTGTGATTTTCTATTAATTTAATGGAATTTTTTTTTTCATTTTTTTTCAAAAAGTATTTTATATTAGTTTTGGGGATTTTTTTAATGTAAAAAATAAAATAAAATAAAACAAACCAAAATTATGTCGTTTTGTGATACTTAATGTCAAATCATCTAATGGACACTAACAGTTGAATTGAATTGAGTAAAGTTAAAAGTTAAAAAATTAAATTGAACTAAATTAAAATTACAAGAATGAATTGAATTTTAGAAAAAGTTAGAGGGTGTCATTTATAATTTAAGACATTATTATGTGTATCATATTTTATGTATATCAAAAAATTAAAATAGAGAATAAAAGTTTTTAAATCTAGTAAATAACAAACCATGAGTCATATTAATTTTTGGCATAATGCTTTGGAAGGCTCACACACACACAAAAACCCTTGCCTTCTCTTCAAAAGTGACATGCCCACATTCAGACCCCTTGTTCCCTAGGCCTTTGGTGGATTGTAAAAATATTGACCTAGAAAACAATTTAAAATTGCTACAAACATTTTTATTTTTTGTTGTAGCACTTCTCAGCTTCTTATCATCCCTCAAATTACCAACTTTTCTCCCTTGGTACATGTTAGTGTACAACTTAGACTAAATTAGCCCATTGGGCTTGGCCCAGTATACTGTACTTGTAGTTTACTCATATTACTTGTACTGCACACATACCTAGCTTATATAAGGCTCTCTATTGTACATTATTATTTACACAGAATATACAGATTATTCAGCTTTTCTCTCTCACTTTATATTCTTAACATGGTATCAAAGTCATTCCTCTGACTTTCTGGTTCCTGTGGACATCTCCGGCATTCTTTTGCTGCCCTTGCCTTCATCCAGTAGTCATTGTCAGAAGCGAGTCACCGTCGTCACGCCCACAGTCCCTGCAACTCTCGGATCTCATTGTTCTGTTCATCCAACTGCCCAAGCAAAGGCATAGAGTGACAGAACAGCCAATCCCGAGCAAAACCTAACCAAGAACAGCCAGAATGGACCTGACACGCGCCTACACACGCCGCCTGAAGCTTCCGACTGTCGAACACGCACTCCACGCACCGCCACGCGCCACCAGAAGTGCACACACACTCTACGCGCTGTACACCGAGCCTACATACGCCTCCACGTGCACCACACACTCCACGCACCTAAGACCATCAGCGTCTGTCCACGTTAGCCCTACGCTGACGTCATCCTGCACACGTCAGCGTCAGCGTCATCCGTCTACGTCAGCACACGCTAGCAGTTGACTTTGACCATTGACCACCACTATTGAAAGTTGACTTTTTTACCAAAGTCGAACTTTTTCAACAGGGCCTGTCTTGCTTAGTTTTTCACGTAGATTCCGATTTTGGGCTCCTTTTCTGCATTTGAGGTCTCTAAATCCCACTTTTTGGTCATTTTCTTCATTATGGCTTAACAAAATGAATGAGATACCATATGTCCTATCACCATTATGTTGGATGGTCCTACTAGCTATCATGCATGGTCTCAGAATATGACTGTCTTTCTCAAGGGTCGCAAACTGTGGAGATATGTGACTGGTTCAATTCCTAAGCCAGTACCAAACCCTAAGTCCAAAGCCACAGCTGCTGAAGATGCCTCCAAGACTGCTGTTACAACGGATGATTATGAAGAACGCCTAGAGGATTGAGAGAGTATTCAGAGTAAGATCTTATCTTGGTTTATCAATACCTCTATTCCCTCCATTCATAATCTTCTTCCTCGTCTTGAGACTGCTAAGGCTGCTTGGAAATTTCTGGCCGATTGCTATAATTGTACTAATGATTCAAGCCTGGAGTTCCACATTGAATCAAAGCTTTATCAAATGCGCCAAGAGACAGGTTAGTCTATTTTTTATTTTTATTCTCAACCTTCTACTATGTGGGAACAACTCTCTACTGCAGATCCTCCACTAGTGTGTTCTAAGGACATTAAGCTCTTTGTCAAATATCGGGATCGCCGTAAATTTATGCACTTCATGATGGGTTTACGTGAGGATTTTGAGCCTACTAAGGCTTCTCTGCTTAGCCGGTCTCCTAATCCTTCTCTTGATAAAGCAGTCAAGGAGCTCGTTTTTGAGGAGAACCGTCAGCCTACTCATCACATGTCATCATCTAATCATGTATTGGCTACACCATCTCCACAGCCTCCTATTGTTGCATTCACTGCTCCTCCACGAATAAACTCTAGGCGTCCTACCTCTCAGTCTTCCAAAGGTACTCGCTGTGAGTTTTGCCGTGCCAAAGGCCATGACATCTCAATTTGTTGCAAACTGCAGAAATTTATGCAAGAGCAGAATAAAGCTTCTCTTCCTCAGGCAGCTGCTATATGTCCTTCAGATCCATCAGTTCCTACAGGTCCATCTTTAGCTTCCTCACTTACTATGGCTGATATTGAGGCAGTAGTTAAATAGGTTTTATCCCACACTTCCACTGCCCTTTCTGTCACCTCAGGTAAACAACCTTGGTTTTTTGATACTGCAATTGTAACCATATGACTCCTAATGAATCTCAATTTTCTGATAAGGCACCCTTAGAACATCCAATCACCATTTACACTGCTGAAAGAACTTCTATGCCTGTTAGTCATAAAGGAACAATCTCTTCTCTTTGTTTATCCCTTAATGATACTTTTCATACCCCAAAGTTATCCCTCAATTTGCTTTCTGTTGGTCAACTTTGTGAATTAGGCATAGATCTTCTATTTACTAATCATGGTATGGACGGGTCAAGTACTTGGGACAGACCGTAAGGTTGGTTCCATGTTTAAGGTTCATGACTTGAAGATTCCTTCACAAGTTGTTTCTGCAGCTGCTACCACTACGACCCCCTCACCTAATCTATGGCATGCTCGTCTTGGTCATCCATCCTTATCTCCTCTTCAGTTGTTAGCTTCTCAAGGTCATTCAGGTTCAGTTCAGTTTCAAAATTTTGATTGTACTTCCTGTCATTTTGGCAAACAAAAAAAATTGCCCTTTAATAATAGTGACACCTTTTCTTCAGCATCTTTTGATCTTATACATTCTGATATTTAGGGTCCTGCACCTGTTCCTATTGAGGGGAGATCTAAATATTTTGTCATATTTGTGGATGATTTTTCTTGATATATTTGGATTTTTCTGCTTCACCATAGGTCTGAACTTGTGTCTATTTACCAAACATTTCATAAAATGATAGAAACACAGTTCAATCGCATCGTCAAAGTCTTTCGATCAGATAATGCTCAAGAATATAATGATAAATCTTTCCTGTCCTTTTTAAACAGTCATGGTACCCTTTCTCAGTGGTCTTGTCCTTACACCTCTCAACAAAATGGTCGTGCAAAACGAAAACATCGTCACATTCTTGATGTTGTCCGCACCCTTCTCATTTCTGCCTCTCTTCCTGAGCGCTTTTGGGGTGAGGCCGTACTCACTGCTGTGTACACCATTAATTGTATTCCTTCACCAACTACACACAATAAATCACCATTCGAGCTTCTCTATGGTCAAACTCTTGACTACTCCTCTCTTCGGGTTTTTAGCTGTGCTTGCTTTGTCTCTCTTCCTCCTCATGAACGAACAAAGCTCCAGCCTTGTGCTCGTCTTTGTTGTTTCCTTGGTTATGGTGTATCTCAAAAGGGGTTTCACTACTATGATCCCATTTCTCATCGCCTTCGTGTCTCCCGTCATGTTGAGTTTTGGGAACATCGTCCTTTCACGAGTCTTTAGCAGTTTCCTGTGTCCTCTTCCTCAGAGTCTCCCATTTTTACTGATTTTTTCCTCCCTCTCTATCTTGAACTTGTGGAGGATTCTTCAACATTGGCTACCTCTCTAGACGACTCATCTTCGATTTTGTCCCCGGCATATGACCCGCCTGTCTTGGATCCTATGGCACCACCCTCTCCTAAGTCTCCTGTTGGTCTTAAACTTCATCGTTCCACTCGGGTAAGTATTCCTTCCCCTTCTCTCATTAATTATCACTGCTCTTTTGCTCTTGCCACCCTCTATGAACCTCACACCTATCGTGAGGCTCATACTGATCCTCTTTGGTAGCAAGCTATGAACGAAGAACTAGATGCCTTTTATAAGAATTACACTAGGGATATGGTTGATTTGCCTCTTGGTCAGTCTGTAGTAGGTTGTAGGTGGGTTTACAAGATCAAGACCAAGGCTGATGGATCTGTTGAACTGTACAAGGCTCGCCTCGTTGCCAAGGGCTTTACTCAGGAGTATGGCATTGACTATGAGGAAACATTTACTCCTGTTGCTCACCTTACATCTGTCAAATGTCTCATTGCTGTGGCTACTGTTCGCCGTTGGCCTCTTTATCAAATGGATGTGAAGAATGCTTTCCTTAATGGAGACCTCCAAGAAGAAGTATACATGCAGCCACCCCCTGGCTATCTACACTTAGGCAGTCAAGTTTGTCGCCTTCACCGTGCTTTTTATGGCCTCAAGCAGGCTCCTCGAGTTTGGTTTGAAAAGTTTAGCTTAGTTGTTGCTCAGCAAGGTTTCACTTCTAGTCCTCATGACACTGCTCTCTTTGTCCGAAGATCCTCTACTGGTATCACTCTTATTCTTCTTTATGTTGATGATATGATTTTTACTAGAGATGATTATGCAGCTATCCGCTCTCTTATGCACTTCCTTAGTCAGCATTTTGAGATGAAAGATCTGGGCACTCTCAGCTATTTTTTTAGGCTTGAGGTTACCTCATCCTCTGATGGATACTATCTTTCCCAAACTAAATATGCTTCTGATCTTCTCTCCAAAGCTAGTATCACCGATAACAAGATTGTTTCCACTCCCTTGGAATAGAATGCAAAGCTCACACCCTTGGATGGTGAACCTATATCCGATGCTACTCGCTATCGTTAGTGGGTTGGTAGTCTGATCTATCTCACTGTTACTCGTCCGGATATTTCACATGTCGTGGGTATGGTTAGTAAGTTCATGGATGCCCCTCGTTCTGTTCATTATGCTGCCGTTCTTCGAATTCTCTGATACATCAAGAGCACACTTTATCATGGTCTCCATTACTCCTCTCGATCTTCTCTCGAGCTTCATGCTTATTCAAATGTGGACTGGGCAAGTAATCCGACTAATCGACGCTCTATCACCGGTTTCTGTTTCTTGTTAGGTACTTCTCTTGTCTCATGGTGTAGCAAGAAGCAGGATGTGGTTTCCCATTCCAGTACTGAGGCTGAGTATCGTGCCCTTGCTGACGCCACCTGCGAGCTTGTCTAGCTTCGCTGGCTCTTGGCTGACATGTATGCTCCACAGCCCACTGCCACTCCTTTTTATTATGACAATCGTAGTGCTATCTACATTGCTCTTAATGATGTCTTCCATGAACGCACCAAGCACATTGAGATCGACTGCCACATCATTCGCCAACATCTCAAGAAAGGAAATCTCAAGTTGTTCTCCATCTCCTCTGCTGATCAGCCTGCTGATATCTTCACCAAGACTCACCCACCTAGTCGTCTTCAAGATCTTATATCCAAACTCCAGTTGGCTTCCTCCTTGCCACCTCAAGTTTGAGGGGGGGATGTTAGTGTACAACTTAGACTAGGTTAGCCCATTAGGCTTGGCCCAGTATACTGTACTTATAGTTTACTCATATTACTTGTACTGCACACATACCTAGCCTATATAAGGCTCTCTATTGTACATTATTATTTACATAGAATATACAGACTATTCAGCCTTTCTCTCTCACTTTATATTCTTAACAGTACACATCATTAGAGCATGCTTCTTAAGTCTAAAATTTACACCTATTTTATCCCAAACTCCAATCTAGAAAATTGTTTGCATCATAAGTGCAAAACTCATGTAGTTAAAAGAAAACTTGAAAATTATATGTGATGACGATCTCCTTAAATTATACTTGTGGTTGGCTCAAACCCAACTATTCACGGGGTCAATCTCAAAGCCTTTCATTGATGGAAAATGTTACTTTGTGTGTGTGTGTGTTTTTTTTTTCCTGGTTCTATATTCACTTTATTCCATAACGGTTTCTTTATATCTTCATGCTTATTTTTCTATGTATTTTATGGGCTTAATTTGCAATAGGGTTGAGCTTAGAAATTCATGAAGAGTTGTTGGATCAATGCAGCTCGCGAGACGACTTGCTGAACCAAGCAACCTGCAAGTGGAGCATGTGGCCTACACATGAGAGTTCAAAAATCTGTTGAGAGAGCAACTCGTGAGATGATTTGCAAGACAAATTGTCTAAGTGTAGTGACCCAAAAGGCCAAGAGGTGTAGGCCACGTGGATGGGCATGGGTGCGATGAGGTGAGGGCTTGCAACCATGGAATCTCACATCATCTGGGTAAGGTAAAAGGGAATGTCTTATATGTGGGTTGAATATCCAAAATGTTAATAATGTGTTTTTCCCTTCTTTATGCTTGGGAAAAATAAAGTTATGTGTGGTATAGAACCCAAAACAAGACAATATTTTGACACAAGGAATGGGGTTTTACAATTGGCATGAAAAGGCCAAGAGGCGTAGGCATTGTGGATGGGCGTAGGTGCGATGAGATAAGGGCTTACAATCCATGGAATCCCACATCACTTAAGTGTGGTAAAGGATAAGGCCTTATATGCGGGTTGAAAATCCAAAATATTTAACAACGCATTTTTCCTTACATTGTACTCTAGAAGAACAAAGTCATGAGGGGTATGGGCCTAAAGTGGACAATATTGTTGACATGATGATCACATAGTTACAATTGGTATTAGAGTCAGAACCCAACTGGAAGTGTGGGGACCTGACTCAAGCCAAGTCCTATAAATAAATATAAATTAGTACATGAAGTGTAGCAATACACAAGACATCTCATGATACAAAATTTAGGAAATACAAGAAAGTTGTAAGACACTCACGGACAATCACCCATCCTTACCAACCTTTCCAAGGTGATTTGATTAGTCCAATATGCTTTTTAGGACGTGTGTGGCTTTAAGCAGGTGGATTGTAGTGATCTAAAAGGCCAAGAGTTGTAGGCCATGTGGAATCGTGGATGGGTGTGGGAGCAATGAGATGAGAGCTTGCAATCCATAGAATCCCACATCTCTTAGGTCGGGTGTGGTAAATGGGAAGGCCTTATATATAGGTTGAGTATCCAAAATGTTAACAATGTGTTTTCTTTTACTTTTTTCTTGGGAATAATAAATACATGATAGGAATAGGCCCCAAAGAAGACAATATTATTGACATGAGGATTGGGGCCTAACAATTCACTTGTAAGTGGCTCGGTACTATAGGAAATTTAGTTATTTGAATCATTTGCAATACCTCTATCATACCCACTATATATACATCTCATTACCATGAATTTTACCCAAGGGATATCAAATACACCCACCGTAAGATTATCAAAATTGAGCATTTTATTGTGAGAGTCAAATAACTTAGAATCTCTGCACTCTTCCCTCTTACCATTGCTAAATCTTTGAAAGGAGATTAGACCCTTCACTCCTATCTTCACCTTAGTGTTTTTAGTGTTGTTTGGTCCCTTGGAAACCATTGGAGCTTAACCATTTTTAGCCATGTAAGCTTGGTGGTGCAACCAGGTGGTGTTTCGAGATCCAAAAAGCTAGTTGAAGACCAGACTTTGAGAAGTCTGTTAGTAGCTAGAGCTTGGAAGGTGTAAGGGCAATTGATAGCTTAGGCTTGGAAGGTGTTTGTGAATTCATGTACTTTAACTTATTCACTAGTGGATCATTTTCGACTTGGAGGGTTGTGGAGAGATTTTTAAGCAAGTACTTTGATTTTCCTCTACAATAACACATCGAGTGTCATTTTGGTTTGCATACTCTTTACCTTTTGCACTTTAAATCATTCAATTGAAGAAAATAAATTCAATGCATGTTCGGCCATGAATATGATAGTGGATAAAAAGTATCTCTTTTGTTATTATTCTTTTTTAGATCAAAAGGTTGCAATAACAATAAATATGGAGTATAAAATTGAGAGAAAATGAGCATTACTAGTGCACTTCTAAGATTTTTCTAATTGTATGCTGGCTTTTCAAAAGTTATAATGCTTTATGATCTACATCTATGAAGTCAGAAAAATGGATGTTTATTATACACCAAGAAAAAAAATTAAAGATAAAAGAAAATTGTTCCCCTCCTTTCAATGAGAATCATTATTTGATATATTTCTTAACTTAAACTAGCAGCGCCTATAAACTGATTGTATCCTATGATTCCATGTCTAATGCAGGTAGCTCAAGTGCAGAAAACCATAAGAAGTTCTGGAAGAGTCTTTGGCAACTCCGGGTGCCAAACAAAATCAAAAACTTTGTTTGGAGGGCATGTAATGAGGCGCTACCAACAAAGATGAACCTGCACCATTGGCACGTCACAGATTCTGATATTTGTGACCTGTGTGGAGAGCTTCCTGAGGATACTGTTCACGCTCTATGGACATGCAAGGAAATAGCTGGTGTTTGGTTGTCCTTGGAATGGTTCAACCAATCTGTCCCTGTTCAGCCTATGAATTACAGAGAGTTGTTGGCCAGGTTTATGCCGAGCCAAGATGATTACAAAGCTGAGATTTTTGCTATAGCTGGGTGGTGCGTGTGGAATAGGCGCAATGCCATTCATTTCAACAGAGCTGTCCGGCCTGTGGATAGTATTTGCAGGGAGGCCGGTAGTATTCTCCAGGAGTTTCTTCAAGCTCGAGAGGTTGAGCTGAGCCCACCACGTCCTCAGGTGATACAACAATGGCGACCCCCTGCGCCGAACATTTACAAGATCAATTTTGATGCTGCGGTCTTTCGAGCTTCGAATCTGGTGGGTGTGGGTGTGATTGTGCGTGACAACAGGGGTGATCCGATTGGGGCGCTAACCATGCCTGTTCCCATCAGGCAGTCTGTGGCGGAGTTGGAGGCTTTGGCATGTCAGAGGGCAGTTCAGTTTGCTTTGGAGATTGGCTTGACTCAAGTTGTTGTTGAAGGGGACTCTGTTATTGTCATTGAGGCGCTTAA
Source organism: Quercus aquifolioides (assembly GCA_019022515.1). Lineage (NCBI taxonomy): Eukaryota > Viridiplantae > Streptophyta > Magnoliopsida > Fagales > Fagaceae > Quercus > Quercus aquifolioides. Next base: position 45,691,043 of record CM032333.1, read on the forward strand.
GAATGGCACGGGTCAGTTTGCCAGCTATGGGAACATCCTTGATGACATTCGGTCCCAATTAACTCATTTTCAATATGTTGAATTTTCATATTCTAGCCGTGTATGTAACTCTGTTGCTGATGCATTGGCTAAGAAAGCTAGTTCTAGAGTAGAGCTTCAGGTTTGGTTAGAAGACTTACCTGATGACATTGCCCCCTTTGTGTTTAGAGATGTTCATTAATATTGTTTTGAAATAAATTGCCCAGGCTGTTTGGTCTGGTTTCTCCAAAAAAAAAAAAAAAAAATCTTTGTTTTATAATAATAATGAAATTCATGAGAGATAAATGAATTCAAAAGATTGGCTTTATTTGCTTCTAAATGCGTTACTTATTACCAAAAATTCTAATTAACACTAACATGAAAGATTTAATGAGTTTATGAAACCGAAAGTCACTGCACATGAAAATCTCTTTTATTACACTTCATAAGGCCATATGTTCTGCTTCTTGCTTTTGCATGAGGTTGGAAGCATTAGTGGATATAATACCTCTTGTCTCTGGGACCATGTTCGGACCTCCTATGAAAGGTGAACAGCAACCCTTGTGTTAACACATTATCATTGTATCAACCATTATCAACTATACGACTAAATCTTGGTACCATTTCCATTTTATCTTTTCTAGTTTATGTGTATCATTGGTATTCCTTTTTCTTTTTCTTTTTTTGGAATAAATTTGAAAAAAAATATATTTAAAAAGATTTGGGTTAATTTTTTAAGAGTAACTGAACAACAAATGACTGTTGTCTTTGTGCTTTTATGGGTAAGGGTAAATTTAGAGCATTTATTATAATTTGGAATTACTACATTTTCCAATCACAAAAAAAAAAAAAAAAAAAAAACCTAGGGGTGTGATGAAAAATTATTTCATCACACATAATACTCATCACACCCCTAAGTTTTTTTGTGATTGAAAAATGTAGCAATCCCAAATTATAATAAATGCTCTAAATTGACCATTACCCAAAAAATAGAAAAGCCTTTGAGCACGCGCGTGCTAGTATTTATTTATGACAGTGATCAAGTTGAATTTAATCCTAAAATGTAGTGTTTTAATCCTAAAATTTAGTATTGTAGTATACATCCATAATAAAAAGTTAAAAAAGAAAAAGTACACGTTTAAAAATTTTGAATTAAACTTTTTTTTTTAAATCCCACGTTCTATCCAAAAATCACTACCCGGCCACCCTTTTTTTTTTTCAAATTCAAAGTTTAAAAACAGTACACATTTGTAGATAACTACATGTACTATCCATGTACTATTTTCATTTCTCTCCAAAGTTTTCCATCCACCCTATTTCACCTCCAAACAAACACATCCTTAAGATTTCCTATCTCTCTTTCCTCTCACACTATTTTTTACCATTACGAACTCAAGGTGAGTTTTTCCTCTTTTCCTCCCATGATTGGGTTTTTTTTTTTTTTTTATTTTTTTATTTATTTATAAATTTTAATAATGGTTTTGTGGCTAATCGCTTTAGATGTGTCTATCCATGCGTAATTGGTTTTCCTTGTGTTGGTTTGTTTGACAACTTTGTTCTTTTAGAATTCACAATTCCAATTCAATGTATAATCTTTTGGTATTTTATGGCATTAATTTGTTTTGAAAATCCTATCTCTTTTTGCTTTAATCAGTGGAACTTGGGTTTGGTTCTATTGGCAATTGCGACCCCCTTTAAGGCTAGGGTGGTCCCAGGACCACCCTGGCCTGAAAATTTTTTTTTATATATAATAATTTAAAAAAATTTATTTGTCTACCCTTCAAAAAAAAAATTGGGAATGATAGGCCACAAACTGAATGACCCCTTGTGATTAAACCAATTAATTAATTAGCCAAGTTATTAATTAATCAATTTATCATGCAATTGCGTGGAAGCACAAACAAATCACCAAACAACTAAATATGCAGCGGAAATTAAATGACACGGTGATTTGTTTACGAATGGGGAAAACCCTTGCGGCAAAAACCCCACCGGGTGATTTTCAGGTCACCACTCCCGAAACTCCACTATTATCAAATCAAGCGGTTACAAGTAAAGGAATCCCAAGTACCTTACCAACCTACAGTTGAACCCTTACCCCAATACCCAATTGGACTTGATCTGTAGTGACAATTTCCACCTTTGATGCACGGCTCCCAAGTACGTGACTAACCAATGCGCGGATCCCAGTACGCGACTAACCAATGCGCGGATCCCAGTACGCGACTTCAAACACCAACTAAGAAGGAGAGGTTGGCTGCAAAGTTCTTCAGTTCATCCTACACGATGAAGATCAGGAAGATGCTTGGTTACAAAACCCTATGGTGCAAATACACAACAACTTCTTCAGAGAAGATGAACTAGGTCAAGAACTTCGTCTTTGATCACAATTTGCTTGAACAGAGATTGCTCAATGCTTTTGCAACTTGTGTCTAGTATGACGGCTCTTAAAACAATCCTTTTATATGTTTAGGGTTAGAAGAAAAGAATGCCCAAAAGCATATTCACGGATCCCAAGAAAATCAGATCAGAAAATCTGATTTTGTAATTCTCGACAGATAGCAGGTGTCGAGGTAGCTATCGAGCAGGTGTCGAGATTTAATGAAATTGCACTTCAGCTTGTTTTTTATTGGACAGACTTGATGACTTCAACACTTGATCTTGAAACCTTGTTTCTTGAAATATTAAAAACACCTAGAACTACCCAATTACAAGTAGAGTGCGTTTTGTCAAAGGATTAGCCAATTTACATAAATAAGCGACATATGTTCTTGACAAGTGAAAACACATATGTCCTAACAGGGAACACTCTTAGTTTTTTTTTATGCCAATAAAATTAAATTTTACTCCATAATTTGTTCTACATTTAGTGGATGAATGATTGCTTGGTTGTGTATATTAAAAGAGATGTAGCTTGTAGCATTGATAATGAGACTATCATGCAACGATTTTAAAATATGAAAACTCGTAAAATGCAATTGTAAACTTTATGTATTTGTGTTTTTATTTTATTTTATTGTTGTTGTTGTCAATATATGAATTTCTCTTTTTATTAGATTGTATAATTTATACTTCTTAAGGAATACCCTGAGAAAAATTCCTGGAACTGCCACTGACCCCAAATTCTTTGGTCCGCAATGAAGAGGTTTTCAAAGGCCTTTAATATTAAAGGTACTTTCTTTTTTGTCTCTTTTGGTTATGTTAGTTGTCTTTTTCCGCAGTTGTTGATTCAAATTGCTATGAAGTTTTTGGGTTCAGTGTTCAGACTACATGATTGTTGCATAATTATTGTTTATTTAAACACCATAGTTGTTCAATATATTCTTGTTAATCTATATATATATATATAACCGAAACTTCTGAAACTCTCACAATTTTTCACATCAGCACAATATTTAAATAAAATTATCATTTTATTTAAATAAAATTATTATTTTTTAATTCAAATTTAACAAGGAGTAAAACTCTACCTCTTTAATAAGTCCAACTTAAACTCAAACTCACCATTCTCATTTTTAAAAAAACAAGATTATTTTTGTTTAATCCAAACTTAACAAGGAGTGAAACTCTATCTCTCTAACAAGTCCAACTTAAACTCAAACTCAAATTTTGATAATTTATCTCCAAATTTGTGATTTTAATCATGAACACTATAAAAGCAATGCAAACCCTAATATTTTTTTTTAAAAGCCAAGTAGAGGTATGAGCTCTTCTTATGTTATTTTCTTCTCCTCTACTTTGTTAAAAAAAAAAAAAATTTATTTTATGGTTTTTCATGTATTTTTTAAAAAGTAATTTTCGTACATGAACCACCAAACTCTCTTTAGCCGTTTTTTATAAGATAAAAAAGTAATTTTATGATCTTTCTCTTATATTTCTCTATTGTTTAGTCATATATATATATTTTTGTTTTGTTTCAATAATTTCTATGCAGTGAGTCATTTGATTCTATAATATTTTTTGGTCTTTCAAAAGTTTTAATATCTAAATTTTTGAGTTATTTTTTTGCAGTATCTAAAACTTGTTTGACAAATTTTTTTGTAAGCCATTGCATGTTAAAGCAATGACTTCTTTATCAAATTGTAACACAAATTGAAGTCATACAAGAGCAAATCATGAAATAGTGTAGTTTCTTAATCAATTTAAGATTTTATAAAATTATTTTAGTCTACCTCGCAAATAGGTAGGTTCCCGTGCATAGTACGGGTTAGCGACTAGTTGTTAACTATGTAGGAATAAATCAAAGAAGGAGGTGTAATGGAGAAAGGAAATGAGCTCTTTGAACACCCTAAGAAATAGGCTTTTGCTTATGTTAGGACATATGTGTTTCACTTGTTAAGAACATATGTCATTCATTTATGTAAATTGGCTAATCCTTTGACAAAATGCACTCTACTTGTAATTGGGTAATTCTAGGTTTTTTTAATACTTCAAGAAACCTTGTTTCAAGTTCAAGTGTTAAACCCATGCAAGTTTGTCCAAGAATCAAGTGAGAAAGTGCTGAATTTTAAATCTCGATAGCTGCTCGACACCTCCTCGACACCTGGCTATCTGTCGAGCTCTACAGCTGATTCTTATCGCAATCTCGATAGCTTCTCGATAGCTTGTCGATCGATCGATCGAGAAAGCTTCTATCCCCTCGACACCTTTTCGACACCTTCTTGATAGCTATATTTGTTGAGATTCATTAAACCTCGACACCTCCTCGATAGCTGCTATCTGTCGAGGTTACGGGAATTCAAATTTCTGTTTTTGGGCCAGGCTTATGTATTTGTGTAGGGTTTCTTTTCTCACAACCCTAGACCTATATAAGGCTTATTTTAGAGGCCGTCACAAGAGAGAATACAAGGAGAACATAAGCAAAAGGTGACCGATGCCTTATTCTCTCTAAAAGAAGCTACTGCGTTTTTGCGCCTTAGGATTTTGTAACCAAGTGCTTCTTAATCTTCATTCTTGATGAAGTGAAAAACTTTGCAGCCAACATCTTCTTCTAGCTGGTGATTGAAGTCACGTACTGGGATCCGCGCAATTGGTTAGTCACGTATTGGGATCCGTGCAACATCAAAGGGTGGCGTTCATATATTGAAGAGTTCAGAGGTTCTGAAGTGGTAGAAGGTTTCTGCTGTGAGTTCATCTACGGGGATTGTAGAGTCTAGGGACAAAGGTTTTGTACTAGATCTGAAACTTCTCTTTACTATAGTGGATTGCTTTTCGGGAAGGTTTCCCCCCAGGTTTTTTACTGTGAAACTGGTTGGTTTCATTGGTTTTCCTGGGTCATCATATCTTGTCTTATTTATTTTTTCCGCTGCATGATTTTGACATGATATTGATGTTTGTTTTAACAAGTTTTATTCATAATAAATCTAATTAACAACTTGGGTTTAAAACTTGTTAATTCTATTAACCGGGGTCTAAATTTCCCAACAACTTGGGAAATTATGCGTACTGGAAAGTTCGTATGAAAGTTTTTTTGCAGGCTCTAGGTGAACAGGTATGGCAAGCTGTTGAAGTTGGCTGGATTAAGCCAAAGGAAGCACCTGTGGATTGGGATGATGCAATAATTGTAGCTGCAAATTTCAATAGTAGGGCCTTGAATGCTTTGTTTTGTGGGGTGACCAATGAAGAATTCAAGAAAATATCATCCACTGAAGTTGCCAAGGAAGCATGGACCATTCTTGAGACCACCTATGAAGGTACCAAGGCAGTGAAGACTGTGAAGTTTCAACAACTCACTAGTAGTTTTGAAGAAATAAGGATGGAGGAGGATGAGACCTTTGATGAGTTCTATGCCAAACTCAAGGATATTGTGAATTCTGTTTTCAACCTTGGAGAATTTATAGCAGAATCCAAAATTGTTAGGAAAATCCTTAGGTCTTTACCTGAAAGATTCCATGCCAAGATCACTGCCATTGAAGAAGCAAAGGACATTGATCAAATTCCTTTGACTGAGCTTATAGGGAACCTTCAAACCTATGAGATGGGATTAGGCTCAATGGGAAAAGGTGGAAAGAGCAAAAACTTGGCTCTTAAGGGTATAGAGGAAGAGACTGAGGGCTCTGAAGATGAAGATCAAAGTAAAGATGAGGATGAGGATCTAACCTTCATAACTGATGAGATTATCAAGCTTCTTCAGTTTAGGAAAAAGGATAAGGGCAAATCTCCTAGGAAACCTAAATCCTTTTGGAAGGGCAAGAATGAGAAACCCCTCATCCAATGCTATGAGTGCAAAGGTTTTGGTCATATGAGGATAGAGTGTCCAAACTACCTCATGAAGGAAAAGACCAAGGAGTCAAAAGATAAAGGGTTGGTTGCTACCTGGAGTGATACCGAGGATGACTCTTTTGATGAGCTTGTGGACGAATGTCGTCAAGTTATGGCCTTTGCTGCCTCAACCGATAAGGTGATTGTGGAGAGTGCTAGTGACAGTGAGGATTCTTCTGATGATGAAGTACCTAAGAAGATGACCCTTCAGGAAGCCTATGATAAGCTATGCACTGAATTCATAAAATCTGAAAAGACTTCTCATCTTTGTAGAAAAGAGCTTAATGAGGTAAAAACTGAAAAAGCTGATCTGTTAGTCAAGCTAGATGAGACTACAAGATTAGTTAAGACTCTTGTTGTGGAGAACGCCTCATTAGAAGAGAAGGCCAAGAATTTTGAAGTTGAGCTTAGTCAAGCTAGAACTCAAATAGAGAGGATGTCTAGTGCAAAGCTTGATGAGGTCTTGAGTGCTCAAAAGCCTAGTTCTGATAAGACTGGCTTAGGATATGTTGTTTCCTCCAGCCCCTCCTCGTCCACGGCTTCTGGATCAAGGACTGTCTTTGTGCCCCAATCTGGAAAAGGTAATAAAGGTATGAAATCCAAAACTGGTTTGACTAATTCTAAATCCTTTGTTAAACCTCATGTTTGTCACCATTGTGGTGTTTCTGGACACATTCGTCCTAATTGCTTTAAGTTGTATCCTCATAAGTAATTGTCCAAACAGTCACAGGTTTCCTCTCAAGGACATACACCTTTGTTTGGAGAGTTATTAAAAGTTTTGAGCTTTTTAACTCAATTTCAGGAGAATTACAATTCTTCTATGTCCTTTAGTAATCATATTAGGACACGTGCCTTTTCATCTTCACGGCCAAAGACTCGTGCTGTGTGGGTGAGAAAGGAGCCTAAGACTTAATTGTCTTTTCTGTTTGTCTTCTGCTTTAATTCTGTCTATCTAAAGTTGGACTCTCTTTGCTTGATTTCTTATCTGTGTTTTGGAATCATGTTTTCATGCATCTGCACATTTCTATCATGCCTTCATGCATATGCATCTTTCCTTCATGCATTCATGTTGTTTATCTGTTTTTGTTTGGTTGTTTAGTTTTTATTTTGTTTTGTTTTCAAAATAAAAATAAAAAGGAAAAATCATAAAAATACAAAAACAGTGTGTGTTTTGTGTACATTGGTACTTGTGTACCTTGGATGGCCATTGAAACAAAGTTTTCTAAACTTTGTATCTTTTGTAGCTTAGATGAGCATCTCTATGCACAACTAAGCAAGTGAGCTTTGTGGCTCTTGTTTGTGATGAGTAAGATTAAGTTATCTCTTGAACTTAACACTCATATCACTCTTTTTGACCGGTAGGACTAGAAAATCCTAAGAGAAAGGCATAAATGACCATCTCACCACTATTGCCCACCAATCATGTATGACACCTGTATGCTTCGGCATAGCAAAAGTGCAGTGTCATAGACACCTGTATGCTTCGGTATAGCAAAAGTGTAGTGTCAAAGACATCCGTATGCTTCGGCATAGCAAAAGTGCAATGTCTATGCTTAACATGTTGGGTATTTCTTTTCTCTCTTCTATATGCCCATGCATGATATGCTTAAAAGAAAATATGCAAAGAAAATATAAAGCAAAAAGATTAAAATGTTTTAAATATGATTGCAAGCGTGTTTTCTAGGAGATGTGGGAGTTATAAGATGTACCTCGAAGGTGATAGTCCCCATCAAACAGTTATGATTGTGTGTGAGTTAAAGTTATTTTCTCATATCTCAGATCGTCATAACAGGTATACACATATGCAATCTTGCGATATTTTTCACACACAACACGCAATATTCTTTGCTACTGTTGATACATGTGCAGGTACAATGTGATTTGGCCATCACAAGTGTTTACATGTGTTAATGTATACTTACTAAACTGTCTTGACTTGTTTTTGAAATATAAAATTGGTTAGACTTGTTTAGTGTGTGTGTGTGTTTTGGGATCTATGTGCTTAACGTTTTTTTGTTGAGAGATTTGTCTTTCACATGTTTTGCATCTTTCTATTATCCTGTCATCCATAACATCTTGTTTCATTACATTCATGCATTTTTTATAGATTCTTTGTGCCCCCTTGATCATCTTTATGTTTCTCAGGTGAAGCTTTCTAGCTTCTTGTACCCTTTGTCAATCATGACAAAAAGGGGGAGAAATTGTGGAGAATATGTGGTTTCTTTTTAAGATTCTACATGTTAGGGGGAGAAATACATTCCTTTGTAAGGGGGAGATGTGTTTCATCTTGTTAGGGGGAGTGCTTACTTCCTTCTTCTTGTACCTTGGGTCTTGTGACCATTGTTTACATACATTATGCTTATCTTCTTTATTTGCTGATGTATGTTTCTTTCACCTACCTCTACATGTGTTGTTTCTTTTCTATCTTTATACACATATTTCTTATTACCTGTATGCAATCTATTATTTCTATTTCACACTAAGATGCCTTGATGAGTTTTGTTAAAAGTGTTTCAGAAATACAGGTTGTCAAAGTCTACTTGCCATAAACTCTTTTCTTGCAAAGTTTTTCAAGAGTTTGTGTTAGGATAGATTTTATTGTATTCAACAAGTGAATATGAGTTGATTGATTTATGACTTCTCTCATATGTTCATTTGTTTGTTGTGGTTTTGTCACGGATTGCCAAAGGGGGAGATTTTTAGGACATATGTGTTTCACTTGTTAAGAACATATGTCATTCATTTATGTAAATTGGCTAATCCTTTGACAAAATGCACTCTACTTGTAATTGGGTAGTTCTAGGTGTTTTTAATACTTCAAGAAACCTTGTTTCAAGTTCAAGTGTTAAAACCATGCAAGTCTGTCCAAGAATCAAGTGAGAAAGTGCTGAATTTTAAATCTCGATAGCTGCTCGACACCTCCTCGACACCTGGCTATCTGTCGAGCTCTTCAACTGATTCTTATTGCAATCTCGATAGCTTCTCGATCAATCGAGAAAGCTTATGTCCCCTCGACACCTTCTCAACACCTTCTCGACACCTCCTCGATAGCTGCTATCTGTCGAGGTTACGGGAATTCAGATTTCTGTTTTTGGGCCAGGCTTATGTATTTGTGTAGGGTTTCTTTTCTCACAACCCTAGACCTATATAAGGCTTATTTTAGAGGCTGTCACAAGAGAGAATACAAGGAGAACATAAGAAAAAGGTGACCGATGCCTTATTCTCTCTAAAAGAAGCTACTGCATTTTTGCGCCTTAGGGTTTTGTAACCAAGTGCTTTTTGATCTTCATTCTTGATGAAGTGAAGAACTTTGCAGCCAACATCTTCTTCTAGTTGGTGATTGAAGTCGCATACTGGGATCCGTGCAATTGGTTAGTCACGTATTGGGATCCGTGCAACATCAAAGGGTGGCGTTCATATATTGAAGAGTTCAGAGATTCTGAAGCGGTAGAAGGTTTCTGCTGTGAGTTCATCTACGGGGATTGTAGAGTCTAGGGACAAAGATTTTGTACTAGATTTGAAACTTCTCTTTACTATAGTGGATTGCCTTTCGGGAAGGTTTCCCCCCAGGTTTTTTACTGTGAAACTGGTTAGTTTCATTGGTTTTCCTGGGTCATCATATCTTGTCTTATTTATTTTTTCCGCTGCATGATTTTGACATGATATTGATGTTTGTTTTAACAAGTTTTATTTGTAATAAATCTAATTAACAACTTGGGTTTAAAACTTGTTAATTCTATCAACCGGGGTCTAAATTTCCCAACAGCTTAGGTTTTATATTTAGGTGGATTCATGTTGCAAAACATTCATCTCATTCCCATTTGGAACATGCAAATTTTGTGGTTGATGAAATGTGTCACTCACTTTTGCATTAGTTCAAGTCAACTTCACACAAATGCTCACGTTGATTAATGATTTAATTTTGTAGGATTTGAGGATAGGTTAATGGCATGTTGTGTCTATGGAGGGCTACAGTATAATTACAATTCCAATGTCATAGAAGCTGGAATGGAGTTCACTATAATACTCTTTATTGGCAACAACAAAGTGAGGTTTGGTGGACTGTTTTTTTTTTTTTTCCCCTTTCTTTTCTCAATAATCTAATAGAATTCAAAGAAATCCTTGAACCAAATTTCCTCTACCTCTGTCCAAAAATTCTACCTTTGCGAAGATTGTTAACATGGACATGCAATTTATATTGGAGTTACATGCTCCAATAGTGTGACACATACAAGTTAAGGAGATGTTTTATTAGTCAGTTAGTGCCAAGAATTTACAAATGTTTATTCTTATCTTAATTAGAATGTAATAATACTTGGTTTTTTAATGGATTGCAGCGTATGAGTTAGTAATGAGCTTGAGGCAGGACATCCATTTTATTATATTAACAAATCATAGAGAACACATATCTTGAAGAGCTAAGGGAAAACAGAGAGGAAAATATGTTGCCATTAAATGAATAGTGTTGCTATCTTCTGAGGTCCATCGTGAAGCTCTATTGAAGGTGTTGAAGGAAACACATGTTCCTATTGGTATCACAGACTCCTCCTTCGAGGGTATGGTATCATTGGTGTTAGCCACCAACCAAGTCTCCTTTTTAGATGTTGAGTTGCCTTTAAAAGGTAAAGATCATACCTTGGCCATGCATATCGTAGTCAAGTGTGAAGACATGGTTGTCGCAAGGGTGTTAATTGATAATGGATTAGCCTTAAATGTCTGCCCGATGGCCACTCTTCAGCGCTTGAAAGTGGATATGTCTCTTATTAAGCCTAGCACCATGATCATCAGATCCTTTGACGTTACGCGTCGCGAAGTGCAAGGTGAAATCGAGCTAATGATTGAGATCGGCCTAAGATCCTTCATGGTCAACTTCCAAGTGATCAAAGTGGACTCTCCATACAATATGATTTTAGGGAGGCCCTGATTGCATGCAGTAGGTGCAGTAGCATCTACCCTCCATCGGAGACTCAAGTTCATCTTCGAGAATCAATTGATCACCATTATGGCTAAAGAGCCCATGACTATCTTCCAAGAGACATCTATCCCCTACATCGATGCCAACGCCTTCCCTGAAGCGTCTTTCCATAGCTTCGAGCCAGTTTCCATGATTCATAATGCTTTAGGGCCTGAGTTGGGCTGGCCCGTAGTAGTTTTGATGGCTGCAAAGGAAATGCTCAAGTTTAGGTACAAACTAGGCCAAGGCCTCGAAGCTGTAGGACGTGGGAGCCCTGCTCTCATTGAACTCTCAAATAACAAAGGAAGATTTGGTTTGGGGTAAAACCCACTCATGATGAACTCTTTCAAGCTTCTAGAGGCAAGAAAAGGAAGTGCGCCACTTTAGGGATGTCTATTCCCCAAATCAAAACCACTTTTTCGGCTCCAACCGAGGTCATTATGCTAGAGCCTTTCAAGGAATTGGAAGATAAAGAGCCTGATCTGGCTTGCAGTATTTGGCTCTGTCCCGAAGAGTTCTCTGTGAATACTATCATATCTCCCGAAGATAATCCGACTTTTACTATCCGACTAGGGATGCCAAGCGAGACGACAAGCCTTTAGACCATCGAGCCTTGCTTTGTGGTTGCATTGGCTGAGTAAAGAGTATTCCATCAATGAGTGGTTGGGCCTCTCGATCACCCGAGTGGGTTGGAATAGCATATCTAGTTTGTTTTGTATGCTTATGTTATTTCCTACTTTATTTGTATTCCTTGTTCATTTCCCCAGTTTGTTTTCCCTTTTATCATTATCAGGCATGAACTTTGTTTTCCCCTACCCATAATCCATTAATGAAATATTCAGCGTATTATTCAGGAAATTATTGCATCTCTCTTTATTTTCTTCCCTATGAATATGTGTGTGCAAATTATCTTATGCTTATCTGTATATGTTCCGCTCTATAGGATCTATTCTGATTCCCAAGTGGGTACATCATCCCTTTGCCATAACGAGGGTGTGGATGATGTGACTGAGACAATAGAGTTGGATCATGATGTTGAAGGAATGGAAAAGTTCCCAAACTTACCTCGAGACATCCTAGAAGCGCTGAAAAGAGAGAGTGAAGGGTCCAAGCCCAATATAGATGAAACAGAGATGATAAACCTAGCCGATGAAGGCGAGACAGAAAGACCCATCAAGATCGGGGTAAACTTTCCCAAAGACATGAAAGACGAGCTCAAGGAAATCTTTGCTTGGTCTTATCAAGATATGCCAGGACTGGATACTGAGATCGTTGTCCACAAGATTCCAGTTAATCCTAAATGCCCCCTAGTGCAGCAAGCTTTCCGATGGATGAAGTCAAAGATTATCTTGAAAATCAAGGAAGAAGTAGAAAAGCAGTTGAAAGCCGGTTTTCTTAACGCCATAGCCTACTCCAATTAGGTTGCAAACATTGTTCTCATGTCAAAGAAAGATAGGAAGGTACACATGTGCGTCGATTATAGAGATTTGAATCGGGCTAGCCCGAAGGATAATTTTCCCATGCCACATATCGATACCCTGATTGATAACACCACAACCAACATGTTCTTTTCCTTTATGGACGGATTCTTGGGTTATAATTAGATCAAGATGCTTGAAGAAGACAAAGCCAAGACGAGGTTCACCACCCATTGGGGAACCTACGCCTACGATGTCATGCTGTTCGGTTTGAAGAACGCTGGGGCGACCTACCAGCGAGCCATGGTAACCCTGTTTCATGATATGATGCTTAAGAAGATCGAAGTATATTTGGATGATATGATTGCCAAGTCACGCACTCCTAGAGATCATTTGATAGATTTGAGAAAGCTATTCAAGCGCCTCGTCAAGTGTAGGTTAAGGCTTAACCCTAACAAGTGCGACTTCGGAGCCAATTTAGGGAAATTGCTCGGCCTCATAATCAACCAAAGAGGAATTGAAGTGGACCCAACAAAAGTCCAGGCCATCAGGGACATGCCCGCACCAAAAACTAAGAAACAAGTTCGAAGCTTCTTAGGAATGATCAATTACATAGCCCGCTTCATAGCGCAGTTAACCGCCACGTGTGATCCAGTGTTCAAGCTCTTGAAGAATGATACAAAGATAGAATGGACAGATGAGTGTCAAGTAGCCTTTGACAAGATTAAGCAGTATTTGTTGAATCCTCCTATTTTGGTTCCCCCAACAATGGGACATCCGTTGATTCTCTATCTAGCGGTGCAAGAAGCATCTATGGGTTGCATGTTAGGCCAACTAAGGAGAAGGCGATTTACAACCTAAGTAAGAAGTTCACCAGTTGTGAGATCAACTACATCGCCATTGAGAAGACGTGTTGCACCCTAACATGGGCCTCACGTAAGTTGCGGCAATACATGCTCTACACCACGTGGTTGATTTCTCGCATGGACCCCATCAAGTACGTCTTTGAAAAGCCTACCCTTATAGGGAAGATCTCCCGTTGTCAGATGTTGCTATCCTAGTTTGATATTGTGTTTGTGGTGTGAAAGGCCATCAAGGGCCAAGCAATAGCCGATTACCTAATGGACTAATTGTTGAATGATCCAGATTTCTCAAAAAAGGATGTTTTGGCAATAGAGCCAGAACCTGGCAATGTAGAACCATGGCGTTGGAAGCTTTATTTTGATGGAGCTGCCAATAGCACTGGAAATGGAGTGGGAGTAGTTCTAGTATCCCCAAAAGGTCAACAAATCCTTGTTTCAGCCAAGCTAAATTTTGATTGCACGAACAACATCATAGAGTACTAGGTGTGCATAATGGGCCTGCAAGTTGCTTTAGATTTCGGCTCGTATGATCTGAGCGTCTTTGGAGATTCCTTGTTGATCATCTCCTAAATAGAGGGAAAGTGGAAAGCCGGAGACACCAAGTTGATTCCGTATTAGAAGTGCGTTAGTCGCCTAATCCCAAAGTTCCAAAACATCACCTATGCTTATTTGCCTCGAGCACACAACTAGTTCGCAAATGCTTTAGCAACCTTGGCTAGCATGGTTAAATTGGTAGAAGGAGATGAAATGCGACAATTGCGCATAGAGATCTGCAGCATGCTGGCCTATTGCATGAACATTGAAGAATGCATGAACATCGAAGCTGAAATCGATGGGAAGCCATGGTACCATGATATCAAGGCTTATATCAAGAATGGTGAATACCCATCCGAAGCCATAGACAGTGAGAGGAAATTTATCAGGCGCATGGAGTGCCAATTCTTCTTGAGTGAGGAAGTCTTGTATAAGCGGAACCACAATGTCGACACCTCACAGCTGCTCAACCACCCATTGCGGCGACGCTCACGCACCTCTCATCTCGTCTCAGCCTTGGTGCGAGAGATGATGGTATGGAGGTGTGTCATACCTCGAGTGTGTCACTAGAATATGAGTCTATTTTATGGAAATTACCAAGGGTAAGTGAAGTCGCCACCAATCACTGGGTTTTTCTAGATGTGATTGCTCATCTGACTCTATTTAATTTTATTATCGATCATAAGCGAAGAAAATGGTCGTTTTTCCTAATCTAATGTTGTTAGGTTTTAGATCCCTGTAAACTAGATTATTTAACCTAATTAATTAACCAAGTGAATACTTAGGTTTATTATTTAGATCTAGGTTAAAACAAAATAATCATATCATACAAAGCAGCAAAAAAGTAAATAACACAACGATATGATGACTTAGGAAAACCAAACTAGTAAAAAACCTGGGGAGGATTTAACCTAACTATCCTCAAGGTAAAAAGAAAATCCACTATAGAGAATCGAAGTTCACAATAAGACTTAGACCACTAACATTCTATTACTACCACATGTAGAACTTACTAACACGACCATGTGCAAGCTTCGAATCCACGGACTCCTTCTCTATTAGGCCTTTGCAACACAAGCACCCACACTTGTGATAAAAAACACAAACTCTCCTATTTATGACCCCAAGACCACCCTTGAAGGTTTAGATCATTAGCTATTATTGATCTTCATGCAGCGACTTCAGATCTACTGGTTCTAAAGATATAAGAGTGATATCCGGTAGTGATTTTAATATAGGAAGGCACAGAACCTTTTAGATCTCACAAGAGCACCTCCAAAATCATAATAAAACGTGCCTAGGGTTTCCTTTATATACTAGAAGAAGTAGATCTGAAACCCTAATCTTTAATGGACTTAAACTGTTGTTGGGCCGAACTTAAAATTCTACAGATACGTGTTTCGATTGGTCGAGCCTGTTTCTCGATCTGTCGGACCAGGCAGTTTTTGATTTCTTCTTTTTGCAGCTTGTATATTCTTGAATCTTGACTTGTATCACCTTGAGCATTGTCTAATAATACCTATAGACTCTAGGATCTATATCTAGACAAGTTTGGGTTCACAACCTAACAAATGTGGATGGGTAAAAAATCTTGATTCTTGAGTTCGAAAGTCTAGTTACGTGTAGGGAAGTTGTTAGGCACCCTACAACGCCTATCCGTAGATAGTCCTTTGTTTTGGTAAAATCATAATTTAAGGACATTGGCAGTTGAAAACAAGCTATTGGCATTAGATGCTTTGTGGTTTTTTGTTTCAGAATGGGTGTGGTCTCAATCGATGCTTTCCAAGTGTGTTTGGAATTGTTGCCAAATTTCCATGACAAAAATCCAGCAGCATTTCGCCTTATTTTTGTGACGGAAATTCGGCAACACTTCACCTTATATGCGTCATAGCAAGTAAAATGCTATTCTTACCAAGCTTTCAATGTGAGAATACGGCAATGGAGATGCCTTATTTTCACGGCGAAATTCGGTAGAGTTTTGCATTTGGTGCGCTATGGCGCACCGGCAAGGCTTCGCGTCTGTGTGTACGGCATGCTCGTACTGTGACGATCCGAAGCCCTCCAAAGTGTCAAGCATGTTGATGTGTGTCGCATACACAGGGAAACCAATGTCACTTGGTGACATGGATCAAGACAATCACACCACGATGACCGTGCACACAATATAGTATGAATAGGCATCTACGGCAATCGCCTTAAGCGCATACCCACACTACAAGGTTAAAAGTTCTCATGACTAAAGAGGGTCACTCATGTAGCCATGAGAGTCCATCATACAAAGTGCAACACCCATCCACACACACGCAAGCATATATATATATATATATATATATATATACATACATCATGTAAAATGCAACCACACAGAACGGAAAAGTAGATCAGACATTGCCAACATTCCAATGGTATGGCCCAGCAAGGTACATGAAATGTAAAACAAACATTGTCATACCTAGGGAATGCAGCCCAAGCAAAGAGCAGGAAAACAAAGGGTACAAGGAGAGGGGGATGCCTTATTTTCATGGCGAAATTCGGTAGAGTTTTGCATTTGGTGCGCTATGGCGCACCGGCAAGGCTTAAAGTCTGTGTGTACGGCATGCTCGTACTGTGACGATCCGAAGCCCTCCAAAGTGTCAAGCATGTTGATGCGTATCGCATACACAGGGAAACCAATGTCACTTGGTGACATGGATCAAGACAATCACACCACGATGACC
Organism: Quercus aquifolioides; assembly: GCA_019022515.1. Lineage (NCBI taxonomy): Eukaryota > Viridiplantae > Streptophyta > Magnoliopsida > Fagales > Fagaceae > Quercus > Quercus aquifolioides. Next base: position 45,707,808 of record CM032333.1, read on the forward strand.
GTGCACACAATATAGTATGAATAGGCATCTATGGCAATCGCCTTAAGCGCATACCCACACTACAAGGTTAAAAGCTCTCATGACTAAAGAGGGTCACTCATGTAGCCACTAGAGTCCATCATACAAAGTGCAACACCCACCCACACACACGCAAGCATATATATATATATATATATATATACATACATCATGTACAATGCAACCACACAGAACGGAAAAGTAGATCAGACATTGCCAACATTCCAAGGATATGGCCCAGCAAGGTATAGGAAATGTAAAACAGACATTGTCATACCTAGGGAATGCAGCCCAAGCAAAGAGCAGGAAAACAAAGGGTACAAGGAGAGGGGGAACCCTAATACATGCTCTAAAGAAGAGGCTTAGAGAGAAGGAGAAAGAGAGGACCACTCAGGAGGGGCTAAGCCCCCTATCTACTGAACATTGCTCTTTATGGGCTTGCATCCTCTTGCTTGCATCCTTGCCCTTTTTGCTTGCGCCTAGGAGGTCGCTCCCTTGCTCCAAGTGTTCGTGCTCCGTGCGTGTACATGCAAAGACAAAAGAAACAAGCCAGTAGACAAGCAAAGAAACAAATAGAAGGAAAGCATACTAAAAGACAAGATAGCAAAAGATGCCAAATAGGGGCAAACAAGCATATGAAGCACACGAAGGGGCAAACAAACATGTTATCAAACAAAAAGGGGCAAACAAACATGTTATTAAAAAAAGGGTGTCCTAGGAGGACAAATGTAGGTTTGGATCGAGTGCCCATAGTTCCATTGGATTGGAGTATGGACGACACATATTCATGCATGAACATGTAGGCAAGCGTGCAAAGATGCAAAGAAGCAAAGAAAGCCAAACGGGTAGCACAAGGCAAGCATATCAACATCAGGCGGAGCAGAGAAAGGTATGAATCAAGCACACCAACACCCCGGGGGTGTATCTCGCAAGTCATTACATCCAATTAATCCCTAGGAGGGACGGGTGTGACCACACAAGCACAAGCCCACGGAGGGCACAAAGCATGGCAAAGCCTAGATCTAGAGAGGCTAATATGGAGATAAAGCATAGAAGCAAGCAAGCACACATAGATATGCAAAGGAAATGATCCAAACCCTTTAATATAGGCCTAGGTGTATGGATGTAGGCCTAGACCACAAGATCTAGATCTACACCCTACCGAAAGGGCCAAAACACAAGAAATAGAGATATCAAGGGACAAAAGGGCTATAGAAGCACATGGCATAGCAACCAACATAGATCCAAGCACACAAGCATGGCACGGAGCACATAAACACATAGATCTAAGAATAGGGATGTAGATCTAAGCACAAACATGTCAATTTAAGCAAAAACATGGCAAAGAGCACATAGACATGTAGATCTACGTATAAATATTACAAGAAGCCTAAAAACATATGGATCTAAGCACAAACACTAAACACCATCAAAGTGATAAATCATGGCATAGGCAAGGAAACATGCTAGAAAAACTATAAAGACATGCGAGAAAGCAAGAACGTGCTAGGAAAAGCAATAAAACATTTTATTAAGCAAGATAAAGCTAGGAAAGCTATAAAAACAAAAAGGGTGTGGATTGTAGCTAAAAAACTACATCCACACCCCTAAACCTCAAATCCAAGGTATGGAACCAAGGAGAGGAAGATTGGGTGCAAGAATACTGCCTTGATGATTGTAGAGAAAATAGGAGAATCTAAGGTGTTTGAAGGTGTTTGCATGTGTTTGGAAGAGAAATCAGAGAGAGGAAAGAGAGAATCTACCCAGGAAAACTGCCCAAAACTCTTTTCTTTTTCTTTTTTTTGGCAAAATGAGGGATCTGGAAGCTTTTATAACTGAAAAGTGACCCTACAAGGGTCGCCAGCCACCCTACTGACATTAGCAGTTTTGGCCTTTTCTTGGTTTAGCTTCTAACACATATTTGAAGGCTTTTTCTAACTCAGATTAAGCTGGTCTTCATGTCATTAGAAAGCTCTAGATGTCTAGTTTCCAAAAAACTAAATAAATTGAAAATCCAACAGTCAGATCAAAAGTTATGGCCTCAGGAAACATACTGACGCGCTTTGCACAGTTTTCTAGATATCTCAATTGTTTTAATTCCGATTTTGACCCATGAATTTTCGTTGGAAAGGGAATTTGATAATCTTCACAATGGGGCTGGTCCTAACCCGTTCTGATGGTTAGATCAAAATTAGGGTTTCTAGTACCCTCAAGAGTCAACCTCGAATCAAACTTGGTCAAAGTTGATGAAAATCATCGAGTAGCTTGTGTTTAATGTAGAAATATGAAAAATATTATTTTGGGATGATTTTGACTGACTTTGACTTTCGGTCAACACATGGTTGACCAGGGGCATTTTGGTCAATTTAACTTGAAAAGGCACTTCAAGTGCTCCGATGCCCAAACGGGTTATGCCACGTCAATCTAGATATTTTCGTGGCCCCATGGAGAAAAGATAATATTTTTGAAATTTTCGAGGTCTGACACGCAAATCGAGGGTGGACAAAATACAGTGTCTTCACACAATACAACTTTGCTTCGATGCATAGATGCCCTTAAGGCTATCCATTTGATGGAATAGATGCATGAGGGCCTGCTTGGAGCCCATGCTAGTGGATCCCTATTGGCCCGAAAAATCATCAAAGCCAGCTACTATTGGCTCACCATGGAAAGCGACTGCATCAAGCATGTCAGGACGTGCCACCGTTGCCAAGTCTACCAGAATAGAAAGAATGTTCCCCCTCAACCCCTGCACTCTCTAGCAATGCCATGGCCTTTTTCAGCTTGGGGAATAGATGTCATTAGACCCGTGATTCTGAAAGCCTTAAATGGGCATGAGTTTATCTTGGTGGCTATCGATTACTTCACCAAGTGGGTGTAAGCCGCCTCCTACAAAAGCGCCACCCAAGTTGTGGTGGCCAAATTCTTGAAACAGAACATCATTTGCCACTATGGCATACCAGGAGAGTTCATTACCGATAATGGGAAAAACCTAAACGGAAAAATGACCGAGCAACTTTGCCAACAATTCAAGATCGAACACCGGAATTCATTTCCTTACTGTCCTTAGATAAATGGCACGATGGAAGCTGCCAACAAAAATATAAAGAAGATCTTGGTGAAGATGACAGAAACCTATAAGGATTAGCACAAGTTCTTGCCGTTTGCCTTGTGCAATTATCGCACTTATGTTCGTACTTCCACGAGTGCGACCCCGTATTCCTTGGTCTATGGCATGGAAGCCATCCTCCCTGCAGAGGTAAAGATCCCATCTCTCAGAATCCTATCGCAAACAGAGCTATCAAAAGCTAAATGGGCCCGTGCCCGATATGAGCAATTGAACATGATAGATGAAAAACGCATGATCGCAATGTGCCATGGACAGTTGTACCAATGTCGCATCGAGTGAGCGTTCAACAAGAAAGTTAGACCTAGAGTCTTTGAAGAAGGCAACCTAGTCTTGAAAAAGCGCAACCAGGCCATGCCTGATCATAGAGGAAAGTTTGCCCCGACCTACGAGGGCCAGTATATGGTGAAGAAGGCCTTCTTCGGAGGAGCCTTGATCCTAACCGACATGGATAGGAATGACTTCAATATGCCCACCAATTCTGATGCTGTCATACAGTACTTTGCATGAGGGAGACTCCAAGTGCAACCGCTTTTTCTACATTCCTATGTAAACAAACAAAAAACAAAAAAAAAAAAAACAAAAATATATATATATATATGAAAAGGTAGATTGAAAACCTGAAAGAGCAGCCTAGGCAAAAATTAAGGCAATCAAAAAATGTCAGTTGAACTACATGATAACCTAATCCTTCCCAGTGGAGGTACGTAGGCAGCCACCTTGGCCCGATCACATTTTAAAAGAAAAATCAGTCAGTTGAATCTATTTGGGTTTATGATCAAGATCAAGAGAAGAAGTATGCACCCCTTTAGGTGGTTATATGTTTGCAACACGCATGGCCTGCTGTGGTTTCATTCAAAGATGTTATGGCCCATGCCAATGGAAGGTGTACCCCAATGGGAATGGGAAAGATCCATCTAGAACAGGATGTATCCTTTGGAACCTGAGATATTGATATGCATGGACTTACATTTACCATTTTATTTGTATGATCTTACATTTTCAAAATATTTGCGCACATATTCATTAAACATGCCTGTTTTGTACCTTTCTAACCCTTTCATGCATTCATCATTATGCCTCCAAACACAAATATCATAGATATAAATATTTCATGATAATCAATATATGCAAAAACAACTATGTTTCCACCTTTTTCCATTTTTAAGCATGCCTTACAAGCTAGACTATGCTTTAAAAACTCCAAAAGTGGAAGGCCGCACGTAATTGCCTAGCAATTTACAAAGGGCCTTTCCATACATGGTGAAATACTAACTACATAGCTCATGTGCAGAAAGTTGTGATAGGTGTACGATAACAAAAATGTTAAGAGCACAATAAATGACACAACTTTTGCCACAACTCACCCATATAAAGAGTTAAAGTGATGAATTTGTAGACCCACCACTTTTTTCCACCACTCAACTCACCACATATATTAGTGTTTTTGTACAATAAAACTAATGTGTGGTGGTGGTCTTAATGAGAGTGATATTGCACTAATAATCACAATCAGTCACCTCCAAAAATTGTGAAAATAATAAAAGAATGAGACCCACATGTCAGTGAAATATTGGTTCCATGAGACTGTCTCATGAGATACTTTCTCGTGAATGTAATATTGACATAGTATATCACATGTACCTTCGTGTGAGACCCACATGTCAGTGAGACAATGGTTTCCTGAGAATGTCTCATGAGATACTTTCTCTTGAATGTAATATTAACATAGTATATCATATGTACCTTTGCGTGAAACCCACATATCAGTGAGACATTGGTCTCATGGGACCGTTTCATGAGATACTTTCTCGTGAATATTATATTGACTATGTCACATGTACCTTTTCATCATTAAAAAAAAATGTATAAAACTGGTACCTTTTCAAGGCCACAACTAGACATGGAAAAACGGGTAGGTTGAGTCATGTTCGGTTCGAGTCGGGGCAAACGGGTTGCGGGTTAAAAACGAGTCATTTTAAGCAGGTTAAAAACAGGTTCAAGTCAATCGGGTTGCGGGTTGGGTCAGGTCGGGTCGGTTGACTTGTATTTTTCACATGAATTTTTTTTTTTTTTTTTTTTTTATAAAGAAAACAACATGTGATGGGGATGAGAAACAAGTATAGTTTGTCCTTGAGTTTTCGTCCAATTCATATAAGAAACTACAAAAATTGGGCCATCTCCAGTTCATCCAAGGTGTTGTCCAAATCCAGAAAAGTCGTCCAGCATAAGGAGTTCGTCCAATCTAAGAACGTCGTCCAGCATAGAAACACCTGGACGACCCTTCAACACTTAGAAAATCTTCGGAATGAATTTCTGCACAAAAGCTTATAATTCAAATCACGTTCTACTATTTTGAAGAATAAGCGAAATCCTTGTTCATCGCTTTAACTTCTCACTAAAATCTTAACCTCTAATGGCAGTTATAGAAGACAAGATTAAATCTTCTAACTTCTATAGCAGTTGTAGAAGTTAAGTCTGAACCTTATAACTTCCATGTGGTTTGAGGAAGTTACCAATCAAGTAACCACTCCAAGGCTCACTATATAAGGACTCATCCATTTCAAACAAAAGTAAGTTTTGCCACCGCTCCTCAAAAGTTGAAATTCTTAAGTTATAAGAAAAAACTAACTTAAGCATCAGAGGGTTCTTGGCCGGTTCACCCCGATCACCTTTGATCTTGTGTTTCTTTCTTTTCCAGCCTTTCAAACAACCTCTAATCCATTGAAGCCCGAAGCATTCAGCCTACTGATTTTTTGTGTATCATCAGTTGGCACTGTCTGTGGGAAAAATTAAATTTGTGTTTTTACAATTTATCTTTCTTTGACAAAAAGGTTGTATGGTCCGAACAAGGTCAATGGCCACTATTCCAGGCCATTAGGAGAGTGGAAACGCTTCCAGCTACCCCAATCGCGCTCACCAGTCACTGCCTACTGTGCAATTGCCTTCTGTCTAACAAATGCAGTCCATGGTAGCCGCCATGGCAGAGCTAACCCATTAGAATCAAGAGTTAACTCGAGAGATAAACCAAAGAAAGCAGCGTCATGAAAGGTACGTGGAAGGACAGGCTCAGAGTTAAGAAGTTAGAGAAGGAGAAAATGTGGAGCACAAGAACCACTTAAGGGGGACAGCAGCACATAGGGTGCCACATTTAGAAAGAAAAATGGATCAGATGAGGAGGGCTATGGACAAGATGAGGGAGAATATGAGAAGGACGAATCATGTAGATGATTTAGTTCATCGAACCGATTCCCCTTTCATAGCTTCCATTAATAGTCATCCCCTACCTTCCAAGTTCAAGATGCCTTCGTTGGATTCGTATGATGGAACGCGTGACCCCTGTGACCACATTGCAACCTTCAAGACCACAATGCACCTTCAAGGAGTTCCTGATGAGATAATGTGTAGGGCCTTCCCAACCACCCTTAAGGGGCCAACACGGGTATGGTTCAGTAAAATACCTCCGAATATTGGTTCTTTCGAGGAGTTGAGTAAGTTGTTCGTCAACAACTTTATTGGAGGGCAAAGGCACAAAAGCTCCTCATCCAGCCTGCTGACTATAGAACAAGGAGAAAATGAGAGCTTGTGGTCCTTCATCACTCGCTTCAACAGAGAAGCCTTGATAGTAGACGAAATGGATGATAAATTGATGTTGTCAACCTTCCACAATGGAGTTAGCTCAGATTTATTCATTAACAAACTTTATGAACAAGAGCCACAAACCATGGCTGAACTCGTCCATTCAGCCCAAAGCTTTATGAATGTAGAAGATGCAATCATTGCCAAGAAAAGGAAGAGAGCATAATGAACGGAAGCAAACTTCTCACGTCATCCCTAAACAAGGCCCTTGTCCAAAAAAGGACCGAACAGGAGAGAAGAAGGATAGAGACAACAGGAAGGTAGTTTCGTCTTCAGGAAGAGGTCAGCATTACACGCCCTTAAATGTTCCACTTGATCAAGTGCTTATGCAGATCAAGGATGATCCATCCTTGAAGTGGCTAGAGAAGATGAAGGGAGATCCTAACAAGCGCAATAAGAAAAAGTATTGCCGCTTCCACAGAGACCACAAGTATGACATAGACGAGTGTTATGACTTGAAGTAGCAAATAGAGAATCTTATCAGGCAAGGAAAACTGAGGAATTTTCTTGGACGAGATCATAAAGATGAGAAGTTAAAAGGAAAGATAGAAGAGCCATCACAGCCTCTACTTTGAGAAATAAGAGTCATTGTAGGAGAAACTTCGACAAGGCAATCCTCTAAGTCAAAGAAGACTTACCTGAAGGTGGTATAGAATGTCTAACTTTCTGGATAGCCACCAAGGACCGAGGGGGGGGGGGGGGAGGGGTAGACGAGTAGGCCATTACTTTTACAGACGAAGATGCTGGAATGGTCCATCACCCATATGACGATGCAATCGTCATAACTTTGCTCATTGCAAATTACACGACTAGAAGGGTGTTGATAGATAACGGAAGTTCAGCAAATATCCTATGTTATCCCGCTTTCCAGCAAATGAGGCTTGGACGAGACTAACTTCATCCAGTGAATTCTCCCTTAGTAGGATTTGGAGAAATGAAGGTACAACCAGTGAGTACTATTACTCTACCTGTAGTGGTAAGAGCGTATCCACAGCAAATAGCCAAAGAAGTAAATTTCCTCATCATGGATTACTCGTCTTCCTACAATGCCATCATTGGACGACCAACTCTAAATAGTTGGAAAGCAGTGGCGTCCACCTACCACCTATCTGTCAGGTTCCCAACAGATTATGGAATAGAGCAAGTACAAAAAGATCAATTAGCAGCTAGGGAATGCTACTTAGCTATGTTGGCTATGGACGAGCATGTGCAGGCGATGAATATAGAGGAAAGAAGGGTTGTTGCAGAGCCCACTGAAGTACTAGAACACATCCCTTTGGAAGAGGGTAATCCCGAGAAGTTTACCAGAATTGGATCGAGTATGGAGGAGAAGACGAAGCAAGACCTTGTCCAGTTCTTAAGAAAGAGCATTGATGTTTTCGCGTGGAGTCATAAAGACATGCCAGGAATTGACCCAAGTGTCATTACTCATCGATTGACCCAAGTGCCAGGAATTGACACGCTGAGATGATATAACATGAAGTTGAATCCGAGCAAGTGTGCCTTTGGAGTTTCGTCAGGAAAATTTCTTGGGTTCATGGTTTCATAAAGAGGAATTGAAGCGAATCCCGACAAGATCCAAGCCATTCTAAACATGGAACCACTAAAGAATATCAAGGAAGTCCAGTCCCTCACTGGATGAGTTGCAACTCTAAATAGGTTTGTTTTAAAAGCTAGAGATAAATGTTTGCCTTTCCTCAAAGTTCTCAAGAAGGCATTCGAATGGACGGACGAATGCCAAAAGGCCTTCCAAGATCTTAAAGTCTATCTTACCACGACTCCTCTACTGAGTCCATCCATACCAGGTGAGGAGTTGTATTTATACATAGCAGTGTCCCCACATGCAGTAAGTTCAGCATTAGCTAGTGAATGTTCAAAATGTGTATAAAACACCTGTGAACGTTTAGACCCCCCAAATTACAAATTACCAATTCAAGCTTATTATCAAACAATGTACGTGCGGAAAATGAGAATAAGCTAAAACAGAATTGATAAGACAATCTAAACCAAATAAAACCACAACCACAATAGAAATTAAATGACAAAGATTAGGGGAAGAGAGATGCAAACACAAAGCAAACACAAAGACAACATAGCAATGTGTTATCAAAGAGGAAACCGAAGTCCTCGGCGTAAAACCTCCCTGCCGCCCTCCAAGCGGTCAATAATCCACTAAAGAATGAAGTTGGGATACATGAACAGCAGAAGACCCTCCAAGCCTAATCTACCTAGTGTACCTAAGCCCTCCAATCTTCTTGCTCCAACGAGGTTATGCCGAACCTTTGTCTTCTTTAGCTTACCGGATTCTACTATAGCCCATAGCATCAACCAATATCAATTGGTCCTTTCCTAACTGCTTCCCAAGCACCAAAAAGCCTTCTCACAGATATGGATATGGTGAGAAAAGGATTTGGCTAAATGTACCTCTCAAGGATGTAACAATGGAGAGGATGAGAGTAGAGGAATTTGGAGAATCAAAGGATGAAGATTGTGGATGAATCAATCTTGTTTTTTTCTAGGGTTTCTCTCTCAAAATTCTCTCTAGAAGCTCTCAACATTTCGTGGGTATAAGTGGTATTTATACTGGTGTGTGTTTGGAATGCGAACAATTAGTTTTTCCTAAACAAGGTGGTCTGGAGACTTGGCCTCGCGACTTGACTGAGTTGCGAGTCTAAGTTGCGAACTAACAGAATGGCCAAATTAGAAGTTTTGTCCTTTAGTGCTCCAGCTGACGTGGCTCTTCAGCTCCTCTACATGCTTCACACGTGTGCCTCCTTTTGCGACTTGCAAGCCGCGAGATCCAATCGCGAGGCCCTGCTGAGTTGCACACTTTTAAGCTTTTCTTCACACTCTCTCACACACTACCTTTACATGATTCCCACCTAAATACAGGGTTTCTAAATGCTGAATTACAAGCAAATTGGCACGGAATAAAGCCAACAAAATGGTTGATAAAATTCAACCTTACAGTCTTCCTCTTTGGCTATTCCGTGACAAAACCCTAAAACAAACTCTAGACTTAACATGTGAGTTGGGAACAGTTGAACATAACTCACTCACACCTAACTCTAGAATCTGTGAAGCTCTTGAACCATAAGTACAAGTATCTCCTGAAACACAACAACACAACATGATCATTGTATGCAGAAAACTTGTAATGCATATGGAGCAAGCACAATGCGATCAAGGAATATATATTAAAGCAATAAAGCATGGCTTGACCAAAAATGAACAATCACTACAAATAGTGACCACAATGCTCATTCACACAAGGAATGAACATCCGGACATGCAAGCTAATAAGCTCAATGCAAAGTATCATTTGCATGTCCAACACTCAACCGATACAAAAACTCAAAGTAATTGCATCAAGGATATAAAATCCAACAAGGGCACAAGAGTGATGTACTTAAAGAAAATGCATAACATTTAGCAACAAGTACTAAGCTACAAAGCATGGGTACAAAAACAAAATACTAAATATCAACTTATATATACCAAAGTACCTACAACTTTAAACAAAGTATTAAAACCATATCCAAGAGTTTAAACCAAGTGTATTTAGCAAACCCATAATAACAATTATCCAAAACATAATGTAACACCCCGACCCAATTTTATAATTAATCTATTTGTTCAAGTGGTTAATTATTATTTTAATCACTTACTTTCTAAATTAATAAAAGAGTATTTAATAAGCATATTATTTTATAATATCTTTGAATAAGAATTGTAAGGATTATGAATAATTGAGTGGCTAATTGTATTATGTATATATATTAAATATGTACAAAATTATATTAAGTTGTTTAAGTTATTAGATACATAGTTGTTAGTGTTTAATTAAGTGTATTAAGGTAAGGATATATATATATATATATATATATACAAAGTGGTATTATTTTTGTAGAAAAGTGTAAGTGTGAATGCAAGAATTGTCAAAAGTTGGATAAGGGGGTGTGATATTTTCTTACTAGCATCCCACGTATCCCACCCCAATTGTTCACATCTCTTATCTTCTTTTGTGCCCCAAAAGTCTTCTCACTTATCTGATTTTCTTGGCTACACCATATCAGAAGGTCCAGCCCTCTTTCTCTACTCCTCCTTCTTTATCCTGGTTCTTTCTTCTTCCCCTCTCACACGGCAACACCATCTCACCAATAGCTCTCTCTTTCTCACCAAAAATCATAGTTATCTCTCGTTAAGAAGGAAATCAAACTCTTACTAAAGTTTAGCTTCAATTTTGGGTAAGTATATATGGTTATTTTCTGTTTGGGTATTTTAATGGTGTGATGATTTGCTTGAGTTTCAGTTCTGTATCCTCTGTTCTGATTTTAGAAGCTGAACTTGTGATTTTATTTTAGTAATTTGAAAGAGTGATGGTGTTATGGCTTATTGGATGCTTATTAGGGTATTTTAATATGTATTGTATAGGTATAAAAATACCCAAATGAAATGAGGGCTAATTGCTATTTGTTGAAGATTTTAGAAAGAATATGTGCTGAAGCTGTCTCTGTGACAGAATTGACGTTTACAACAAGAAAAATATGTATTAAATCATATTCTGTGAATTTGGATGCTAGGGTTATTTTCTATGAAAGCTAAGACATATACGGTTGTTATGGAATTGGTCTCATAGTATTTGGATGAGTATAAAAATAATGATTTAATTTTGAAGTTGCAAGAAATTCTGTCAGGATAGATTTGAGTATGCTGGATTGTATGATTTTTAGTAAATTATGATTTTATGCTTTGACTATGAAATTTTTATGGTATATACTTGACATACCGAGGAATTTCTCTGTAAAATTGTATGAGGTTTGGATGTGATTTGATGGTCTGTTTGTATTTTATAAATGAAGTATATGCTGCTGGAATTAAACAGTGAACAGCAAGGGACATGCCTAACTTTGAGAATTTAATTCTAAAGTTAGGGTAAATGATTTGAGCTATAATTTATTTTGCTCATCATATGATATGTCTAGATCATAGAGTAATTTTTGTATAACTTGGTTCAAGGTTTTAGTACTCAAAGGAGGGGTTCTAAGCCATTCGACGATTGTATTTATGAAGCTGTTTTACTGAACATGCTGTATGTTTCCTTAAGTGTGTTTATGGTTACATGACAATACTTAAAAGAGTTTATGTTTATGCATGCATTGTTGCCCTAAGCTCAAAGCACCTTTTTAAATGAAGTTGGCTCTTATGAGAGTAATGTGAGAATGTTGGTTTTTATGATTTAATACATCATGTTGTTTGATGAATGTATTATTGTTTGCGGGAACCTCTTTGAGGTGGGATTAGGATTTCCTTAATTTTAAGAGATAGGCTTTGAGATGAATGTGTAAGTTTATGATAAGGAAATTATGGATAGTAATAAGTTTTGATTTCGGTTTAGGTGTTACCAGCCGCCAGGTCTAAGCTCCTTCGACTTTAGGCTCTCGGTTCCTCTGCTTTCAGGTAAGGGATAAGTTATATGGGCATTTGGTAAGTCATGAGGTTATTTTAAAGTATATTATGCATTAAAGGTTTTTGATTAGAGATATGGCATGTAAGCATTATCAAACAAAGATATGTTCGTGAAGTTTCGAAACCTTATGCATATGATTTAAGCATATTAATGCTATTACTAATTCCACGAACATGATGATTAAAGAAAATAATAGAAATGCTATTATTGTAAAATGAAATGCAAACTATGAATTTCAGTATGATGAATAAGTATGAAATGTTTTCGGGTTATGTCCTCTGGTGATCTGAACTCTGCTAGTAGGGGTTAATTACTAGCTTTCCATGGAAAACGTTATCTGATTGGCCATTATAAGTGGGACTGGCTCTGCTGTACCCGCCCCTTGTTGGTTACGACCAACTTGTGGGGGAAGCCAACCTACCCCCATGGTTGGAAGATATGTATTATGATGTGATCCCGGGAATACCTGGCATTGTGGGGAATGCTGGATGCCTAGCACTGTGGTGCTAGAAGCCTCCCAAATAAGTACAGACTTATCAGCTAGGGACTAACCAATAAGTTATTTATGAACAGCTATGTTATGTTATTAATCATGAGAGAATTATTTTATTTAAATGCATTGGGAAAAAGTTAAAAGCTCTCATGAAAAGAAGAAGTTTCGAATGAAAAGAAAGCTGTTCATTAAAGATAAAAGTTCTGAAGTTCTGTTATGCTATAAAGATAAAGTTATTATGAAAGTACAAGTTATGTTCTGTTTTTCTTTATGAAACGTTAAGTTTTATGATTATGAAAGTTATAATATTTTATAAGAAGAAGTTTATGAAGGAAAGTTTTATTATTCTTTAATATGCTTCCAGTTTAAGACAAAGTTACCGATTATCTGATTTTAAGTTAAAATGATTATTTTATAATGAAAGTATATATATCTATATATGGTAACTTTGTAAGAAATGAAAGAAATTCAATCTGAAAGGCTTTGATAATATTATTCTGATAAGAAAATGGAGAACAATTATATTTACGAAGAACGTATAAGTTATTATTATAAATAGTATAAAATATCATGCATGAAAAGATGTTCTCCTATCTGAACGTTGATAAAATGAAATGAATGGATTTACATGCATTCTTATTAAATTCTTATATATCTTACCTTTACTGAGCTGTGTAGCTCACCCCTTCCACTCTTTCAGTTAGCAGGTTTTATTTGGAGCAGAGGGAGCCTTAGTCGAGTTTTAGAAGGAGCTGATTTTAGTTCTATATGTATGGATCCTAAATTAGCAATATGATGTTTAGATTTGTAGCATTGTGTATTTTAGGATCTAATGAAAGTGTATACCTTAAAGCACTAAGAGATGTATTATGTGGAATTTAGAATTTGAGTAATTGGTGGATTATGTTATTCTTTGAGTACAGTGTAGATGCTCTGAATGTCAAGTGAAAAGTTATATCATTTAAGTAAAGGAATAAGAATGAAAATAAAGATGGAAGCTTTTGTAAAAGCTTTTCTGAATAAATTGTAAAAGTTAAGTTGGTTCTTGTTAATATCAGGTTTAGGCTTGATATTAGCATGCCGGTCATGGTCACAAATCCGAGTATCGGGTTTGGGGCGTGACACATAACACCACTTCAAAACATAACACCAAAACACATAAATAACATAAAGTAAACACTGCTGAAATTAAGTTTTTGGTATGCTCCCCCTTAAAATGGCACTCCCCCTCAAGAGCTACCCGAGCTACCCTCCAAAATTCTCCCCCTTTTTGACCGAAATGGCCAAAAGGCTACTGTTGGGTGGTGAAACTATCAAACTTTGCTGAAAGTAAGTTCATCTGATCTTGGAGAGTAGCCAACCTATCAGATTGCTCATTCTAGACATCTCTGAGCCCATCAATCCTCTCAAGGATGATCTGGAATGCATCTGAAGGTATAGCAAATGAAGATGAAGCTTTGCTCCTCTTGCCACGGCCACTTGAGCTTGAGGGTTGTCCTTCAGCCTCTGTCTTAGGTTATAGTATTAATGGCTGAGAGAGTAGGCATGAGACTGATGTCTTGAGGGATCTCCACACCCTTTACTCTAAAAAGCCTCATAAGTAGGCTAGGGAAAATCAGCGTTGCCCTTGAAGTGGTTCGTGTCTCATCAACAATAATGAAGAAGATGTGAGCACTTATATCAATGTAAGTTCTCTCCTTGAGCTCCATGAGGAAAATGCCTCTAGCATTATTGATGGTGGTTATCTTCTTCACTGGGTACAAGTTGAACATCATGATCACTGTCATGGTTTTAAAACCCCAACCGGACCGTACGGTCCGACCAGAAAAACCTTGAACCGCTCATTTTTGCGGTTCTTTTAGCCTCAAGAACCGTTCCATGGGAAAAATGCACGGACCCGTGCGAACCGCGGTCGGACCTCACAGTTTTGAGAACTGTGAACGGTTCTTGCGATTCTCATAAGTCCCTTTAAAAAAAAAAATTAAAGCCTTAAATGGCAGTATACCGAAATATTAACTATCTTTGGTCGGAAAAAAAAAATCCACCAGTAAAGAATTTGAATAAAAGTAAAAAGAAATCAGAAAAGAAAAATAAAATAAAATATAGCTACGTTACCACCCGCTATTTTATTATCTCATCAACCAAACAGTAACTTAGTTCCACTTCAGTCATTAAAACAAAATCCAAAAGTAAAATCAGAACACAAAATTTTCTGAGCAAGCAAACAAAGACTATAAGAGAGAGAGAGAGATAGAGACCATGGAGAAGGTCGTAAACGCGATCGGAGATTTGGAGGAAGGTAGGGGTGGAAGCGACGGCATCGGAGTGATACCATTGCAGCGTGGAGACAAAGTGGAGATGAGAGGGAGATCAGTTGGTCTGACCAAGGTGGAGACTGGAGACTTCTAGAGCCGTTTTTTACTTCTTCTTCTTTCTTCCTTTAGTTTCATCTGCTTTTATGTGTATTGCTTTTTTTTATCTCTTCCTTTAATTTCACTTACTTTTGTTTTTAGTGCTTTTTTGGGTTTGTGAATGTGAGCTAGTCACGTGGCATTGGAAAGTGGAATTGGAAAGACAACTTGAGCTTTGTTTCTTACAAAACCTTAAGCCCCACAGGACATGATTATCATCTTCTTTTGTCCACTTTCTGGTACAAATGATGCTTTTAATTATTTTTTTAATAAAAAAATGGTTATTATTATTATTGGATAAATATTTCATATTTGGGCTTG
The DNA here is from genome assembly GCA_019022515.1 of Quercus aquifolioides. NCBI lineage: Eukaryota > Viridiplantae > Streptophyta > Magnoliopsida > Fagales > Fagaceae > Quercus > Quercus aquifolioides. Next base: position 45,723,287 of record CM032333.1, read on the forward strand.
AGGTGGATATATTAGACATAGTTAAAATATGGATTTGTAGTTTTAATTGGACTATTTTAGTTAATTTTTTTTATTTTTTACTAATTTAATATTTTTATATATATTTAAAATAATTATTAAATTAATTATGACGTCATCACGGTCAACCCTGGTTCGACCTCGGTTCGACCTTAAAAACCTTGAACCTCTCCCTTTTACGGTTCAATAAACAGTTCGGGTTTCAAAACCTTGATCACTGTAAGACATCTCATGTCAGCTGGAAAAGCAGTAGTGTTGAGGCATCTCCCCTCTCTAACTCCACCAATATGAGATTGGATAGTTTCTATGGAAAGCATTTTGTCCTTGTAGTGTGTGAAATCATGGTCCAAATCCTCAAAACCCAGCGCCTGATCAATATCATCCAGATCTATGTTGAATTCATGTCCTCTTATCCAACAGTTGATCTCATCCTCTCTTAAAACAGAATTAGCATAGAATTCTCTAATCAGAGGTTCACATACTCCAGGCAGATCACTCAGTAGCTTATCTCAACCTCTGTCTTGAAAACAACTGGGGATGAAAGTGTCCTTCAAATCAACCAAATCCACAAATCTTTCTTGGATGATGGGTGCCTTCAAGTAGAACCGAGTGTATCTCTCAAAATGTTGAGGAGACCTGAACTTTGTATTGTCCATCTTCAACTTTTTGTCACCCTTTTTAGCAGTAATCTTCTTCTTTGTAGGAGTCATCTGCAAAATCACAGCAGCAAAGCCCACAAAAAGAAACATAGCACAATAGATGGAAACTCAAAAATTAGTAACAGGTCAGTAGCACTAAAAAGAACAGAGAATAATACCAAACAATCAGTCTATATTCAGTTCAAAAGCAACCCCACAGTACAATTTTATCACCAACTCTTTAAGCATAACACAGATTGACAATGTGCACAGAAACACAACAGGAACAACCTAGGGTACACAACCAAACACATAAACTAATTTGCACTAAGTAAACATTGTGAACCAAAGACACTCACAAACAGTATGAATCACAAAGACCCTAAAATTTAAGCACGTCTATAAGACATATCTCAATGGGTATGAAATGCTCAGCACAAGACAGATCAGTAGACAAACTCAAGGATGAAAATAAATCATGATAACAAGAGTATCTAGCAACCTAAAGGCAAAATTAACAAAACCCAAACACCCAAACTCAGCAAACACGAACCCAATCCATATCCGAAACATCATATTTCCAAATCTCAACAAAAACCCAAAAATCAAGAAATCCAAGGTAATAGTTATGAAATACTTTGAAAATAATGAAGAACCCATACCTTTTCTTGAAGATTGAAGTTGAGAAGATGATGAAAATGGTGGATTTTCGAGAGTGACACGGTGATTTTGTGAGAGTGAAGAACAAACAAGACAATGAATAGTAAAAAATGTTTGAGGGAAAACTGAAAAGTTTTAAAAACTGTCCTTAAAGCGCAAAACACGCATTTTTCGTGACTGAACCAAGTCGCGAACAAGTCGCCAAACACCTTAAAGACAAAATTCTGAAAAATTTGTCTAAGTGTTTTTCGCGACTGGAAGTTTCACCCGTGAGTAAGTCGCATGGGGAGTCGCGAAAACTTTTGAGTAAGCTCGCGACTGAAGCTTCCACCCGTGAACAAGTCGCCAAACTAAGTCGCAAGAAATCTAAAATCCATATTTTTGAAAAAAATCTAAGTCTTTTTCATGACTAGGACTTTGACCCGCCAGAGAGTCGCATAAACCTACTGAGTAAGCTCACGACTGGGGGCATGCGACTGGTTTTACCAGCAACTAAGTCGCCAGAATAGGGCAACATTGTTTTCGAAATTTTTGACATTTTTGCAAAAGATAAAACACTTTCCAAAAACAATTAAAACACTCAAAAATCTTTTTGTGTTTGATCAACAAAAATTGAGCATGTGAAACACATTTAATCAAGTACAACCACACAGATGAATAAGGCATTCATTGAACGTAGACATGTGTGATGTGTGTGAGTACCAAAGATGAGATAGTCCTTAGTCCAATGTGAAGCTTCAATGATCAATTCAACCAAGGCATACACAATTAGCACTAGGAAAAGTGACCTATCTCAATTATAGAAATATGCATATATGACCTCCCACAAAACTTGATTACATAACATTGAAGCTTTTCATTTGGCTCCATATACATCATATCATTTGATCTTTTTGATTCAATACATCACTTTTTGAGATCGATGCTTGAAATTTTTGGTATTTCAATTTGATGAGTAAGCCTTTGACTTTTTGGGCACCATACATTTTCACAAAAGTCGTTTTCCCTTTTTCCTAGTCAAATACTAGTATGTGCGAAGGCTTTTGCAGCTCATTATCTCTTTTCATTTTGAGACTTAAATTTGTTGAGCTCTTTAAACAAAATAAAATAAACAGTGGGAAGATATATAGGCACAAGTCTATGCAAGTTTCAAAATCAACAAAACCATTGACTAATCATTCATGACAAGTTTGAAGATCTATTTACAACAGTCACATAGATTTCAAAATTTTTCCCACAATGATATGAGTGCATTGAGAACAAGCTACGCTCATAAATACACAAAGCCATTAGCACAAAGGTACAAGGCAAAACATGCTTGTGACAAAACACAATAATGTCGATCAAACTTTTTGGATTTTCTACTTTTTATGTGTTTTTGGATTTTTGACACAAAAGCAAGAAAAGATTGATTAGAAACAACAATGTAAAAACATTTAAAACAAAAATCAAATAAATACAATTTTTCAACACAAGTTAGAACGAAAACAAAAAGGACATAACCAATCAAAGTCACAAAGCATAGGAAGTATTAATGCATGGACATGTTGTAATGCTTATGCATAAATACCCCTCTTCACCCACATGACATGTGCGTTTGGGGTGATATCCTTAGAGGATTGGGTATAAGAGTTATGTCTATCAAACCTTCTAGAGAAGCTTGCCAAACAAGTAGTGAATGCATCAATCATCTTCACCACATCCATCACTCTGGAATCACCATCTCGACCTCTTGATTGCTCAATGGCCCAATTCCTTTTGTCATTTCTTAGTCCTCTTGACCTCTGATCACTTGCATTCTTCAATGCTCTAAGCTTATGACAATTTGGTCTAGTGTGTCCTTGAAAGTCCACAATGATGGCAGAAATGTTGAGTTCTCGGACCTCTTTGTGACTTTGGGAGTGATTTCCCTTGAGCCTTAGGCTTGACCACTGATTGGTTATGAGGCTTATTCAAAAATCGTTAGTCAGTCACACTTCGCTTCTTTTCCGGTTTCACTTTCTCAACAACTGAAGTTTCTACCACTGGTTTCTTAGCTTTCACAAACTTCATATCTTTGGACACTTTGACACTTGAACTACTCTCTCTGGTGTATCCCAATCCACTTTTGTTTTAGAAAGGTTTTTGATGAGCAAGTACTTCATCAAGCTTCTTTGAGGAAACTCGCTCTACCTTAGCATTGGCTTGAACCACCTCAAGCTCAAGAAATTTTATCTTTGAGTAGGCTTCAGTCGACTCTCCATTCAGCATCTCCATTTCACATTTGATCTCCTTGTATCGCACTAGAAGATTTCTATAATCTTCCTCTGCCCTCTTCATCTTTTTAATGGCTGCGTTAGCCACTTTTGCATATTCACTGGTCTTCTCAAGGAGGGAATTGTAGGTCTCTTGCAGTCCCACTGTTTCTTCTTCTTCCTCATCATCAGATTCCTCAATTATCCCAATTAACTCCAATTCAGAGTGCTCACCAAGCTCTTTCACTAGCACACCTCATCTGAAGAATCTACTAGAGCAATGGTCATGAATGCAGAGAAGTTTCCCTCTCCATAACAGCTTTCATCTGAATCTGAATCAGAGGAGTCGGAATCACTAAGAGTGGTGGCATACACCTTGCCCTTCGCTTTCAAATAATTGGGACACTCTTTCTTGAAATGTCCATGCCCGTTGCACTCAAAACACATGATTCCTTGAAAGAATTGAGACTCCTTCCCATCTTTCCTCTTAAAGTCCTTTTTCTCCTTTTTGAAACTTGGGAATTTTCCCTTCTCAGCAAATTTTCCATTCTTCCTGAACTTCAAGAACTTTTGAAAATTCTTCACAAGATATGCCACATCTTTATCGACAACATCCTCATCCGATGAGTCATGAGCTTCTACCCTTTCATTGATCGTCTTAAGAGTAAGGGATTTGCTCTTCCTTTGTGATGGTAATGACAACTCATAAGTTTGAAATGAGACAATTAGTTCTTGAACTTTGATATCATCAAGGTCCTTACTCTCTTCAATTGCTGTAACTTTTGCACGAAAGCTCTCCGACAATGATCGAAGGATTTTCCTCACTATCTTTGAGTCTTCCATCTTCTCACCCAAGTTGAACTTGCCAACAATCACCTCATTCAGCTTGCTGTAGAATGAGTCGAACAACTCGTCTTCACTCATTTTCAGCTCTTTAAACTGAGTGGTTAGCATCTATAAGTTAGTATCTTTCACCTTCTTTGTGCCTTCATAGGTGGTCTCCAATATCTCCCATGCCTCCTTGGCGACTGTTATGTGAGAAATCCTGTGAAACTCATCTGGAGAAACACCACAGAAAATTGCATTCAAAGCTTTACTGTTAGCGTTAGTTGTCGCAAGTGCTGCCTTATCCCAAGTGGATTTAGTGACCTCCGACCTAGTCCATCCTACAACTACTGCATCCCAAACAGTATCATCAATTGAACACAAGAATACCCTCATCCGGACTTTCCAAAAGGGATAGTTGCTACCATTAAAATATGGTGGAACATTTAAAGATTGAGACCAGTCCATCTCAAATGGGGTCAAGGATCGCACTAAGGTAAATAAACCACAGCAAGTGCACCCGCTCTGATACCAATTGAATGTTCAAAATGTGTATAAAACACCTATGAACATTTAGACCCCCAAATTACAAATTACCAATTCAAGCTTATTATCAAACAATGTACGCGTGGAAAATGAGAATATGCTAAAACAGAATTGATAAGACAATCTAAACCAAATAAAACCACAACCACAGCAGAAATTAAATGGCAAAGATTAAGGGAAGAGAGATGTAAACACAAAGACAACACAGCAATGTATTATCGAAGAGGAAACTGAAGTCCTCGGCGTAAAACCTCTCCACCGCCCTCTAAGCGGTCAATAATCCACTAAAGAATGAAGTTAGGATACATAAACAGCAGAAGACCCTCCAAGCCTAATCTACCCAGTGTACCTAAGCCCTCCAAGCTTCTTGCTCCAACGAGGTTACACAGAACCTTTGTCTTCTTTAGCTTACCGGATTCCGCTATAGCCCATAGTATCAACCAATATCAATTGGTTCCTTCCTAACTGCTTCCCAAGCACCAAAAAGCCTTCTCACAGATATGGATATGGTGAGAAAAATATTTGGCTAAATGTATCTCTCAAGGATGTAACAATGGAGAGGATGAGAGTAGAGGAATTTAGAGAATCAAATGATGAAGATTGTGGATGAATCAATCTTGTTTTTCTCTAGGGTTTCGCTCTCAAAATTCTCTCTAGAAGCTCTCAACATTTCGTGGGTATAAGGGGTATTTATACTGGTGTGTGTTTGGAATGCGAACAGTTAGTTTTTCCCAAATAGAGTGGTCTGGCGACTTGGCCTCGCAACTTGACTGAGTCGCGAACTAACAGAATGGCCAAACTGGAAGCTTTATCCTGTAGTGCTCCAGCTAGCTTGACTCTTCAGCTCATCTGCATGCTTCACACATGTGCCTCCTTTGGCGACTTGCAAGCTGCGAGCCAGCCGTGAGGCCCTGCTAAGTTGCACACTTTTGAGCTTTTCTTCACACTCTCTCACATACTACCTTTACATGATTCCCACCTAAATACAAGGTTTCTAAATGCTGAATTACAAGTAAATTGGCACAGAATAAAGCTAACAAAATGGTTGATAAAATTCAACCTTACAGTTAGAAAAGAAGGGAAGATACAAAAGCCTGTTTATTATACAAGCCAAGCGTTAAGAGGAGCTAAAGGACAGTATCCCATGATGGAAAAGCTGGCCTTTGCACTAGTAACAGCGTCCTAGAAATTAAGGCTTTACTTGCAGGCTCATGTCATCAATGTCATGACGGATCATCCACTTAGGAAGGCAATGAATAAGTTGGAAGCTGCAGGACGACTGATACAATGGGCCATATAGCTTAGTGAGTTTGACATCAGGTATCAACCTAGGAATGCAATAAAAGCTCAAGCCCTAGCAGATTTCATTGCAGAGTTCACTCCAAGCCATGGTGATTTACATGAAGAAAATAAGACTAAGACATGGATCGTCCAAGTAGATGGTTCGTCCACAATATATGCTAGAGGAATAGGAGTTGTATTGAAATCCCCAAAAGGGGACAAGTTGAAGTATACAACTCGTCTGCATTACCAAACAACCAACAATGAAGTCAAGTATGAAGCCCTTCTTAAAGGGCCAGAATTGGCTAAGTTCTTAGGGGCAGAATCAATAGTCATCCAAGGAAACTCTCAGTTAATCATAGGCCAAGTAAATGGAACATGTGAAGCAAAGGAAGAACGAATGAAGAAGTACCTCAGTAGGGTGAAACGTCTTATTAAGAAATTTAAAAAAGCCACTTTCATTCAAGTCCCAAGGAAAGAAAACATGGAAGCAGACGCTTTAGCAAAGGCAGCATCTGCAGATGGATTGGTGGACGAGCTTGATGAAGTCCAATACATGCCTAGCATAGATCTTCCAGAGATGCAACAAATAGAAGGCCAAGGAAATTGGATGACCCCAATAATAATTTACCTAAGGGATAGAAGGCTTCTAGAAGAAAGAGATGAGGCCAGAAAGCTAAGGATTAGATCAGCTAAATATGTCCTTATAGATGAGGTGATGTACAAAGAGGCTTTTCTCAACCTTACCTAAGGTATCTGGCTCCAGACGAGGTAAACTACGTCTTGAGAGAAGTTCACGAAGGAGCATATGGAAACCATTCAGGAGTAAGAGCCCTTATCGACAAGGTCTTCTATGCAGGTTACTACTGGCCAATCATTCAAACGAATGCTAAGGCTTATGTAAAGGTGTGTGATTATTGTCAACGCTTCAGCACCGTTCCTAGACAACCATCAGAGTTTCTCACCCCAATGATGGCTCCATGGCCCTTTGCACAATGGGGATTGGATATTTTGGGTCCTTTTCCAATGGGAACCAGGCAGATGAAGTTTCTAGTAGTGGGGATCGATTACTTCACTAAGTGGGTGAAAGTTGAACCCTTAGCAAAAATCACACAACAGAATGTAAAAAACTTCGTTTAGAAGAGCATTGTGTGCCGATTTGGGGTGCCTAGGGTACTAGTGTCAGACAATGGACGACAATTCGATAACATACCCTTCAGAGATTTCTGCGAGCAACTTGGAATCAAAAATCATTATTCCTCACCCTCCCACCCGTAAGCAAATGGACAAGCAGAAGTAGCAAACCGATCCTTGTTGAAGATCATCAAGGCTCAGTTTGAGGGGGCAAAGGGAGTATGGCCGGACAAGCTACCAGGTGTTCTATAAGCTTACAAGACGGCTGTGAGGACCCCCACAAGGGAAACTCCTTTTAAATTAGCCTATAGAAGTGAAGCAGTCATACCTGCAAAAGTACATGTGGCTGATCACAGGGTGATGAAGTATTAGGATAAGGAGAATAAAGAACAAATACGTCTTAACCTCAATCTAATAGACGAGGTAAGGATGGAGACAGAGCAAAGAATAGCAAGGTATAAAAACTTCATGGCTAGACAATATGATGCAATGGTGAAACCTAGGCACTTTAACATTGGGGACCTCATCCTAAAAAAGATCTCTTTGGCAACCAGGAATCCAACTCATGGGAAACTGGGGCCTAATTGGGAAGGACCGTATAGGGTTATTAATTGCAAGAGGCAAGGATCATACTACTTGGAAGCCTTGGATGGAAGAAAGCTGGAACACTCTTGGAATGTTGAGCATTTAAGGAAATATTACCAGTGAGGTATCATCCTAGACGAGCATCATATTGGGCGAAATCATTCTAGACGAGCCAAAGTTTGTTGTTTTTCGTTACTTATGTTTACTTGTGTTCGTTATTAGTACTATATGTTGCTTAGTATTTTAATTCCCTAAAAAAGTGTTAGTTTCTAACTTATGCACTATCTAAGGACAAGTTTATGATAGATGATAGACGAAGTCATGTACTTAAGGCACAAGCTTCTAAGCATGTGCCATGCTTGTGGACGATGTTTATGTTATGTTTGAATTCCCAATATATATGTTGTGTGAATTTCTAACTTTCATATTGTTTTCATTTAAACTAATCCACAACAAGGCTAAAGGCCCAAGACAAGTAAAATCTCTAGACGCAGGGATGTAACATCTATAAGCTTTTCATAAGGATAAAGCAAAGAAAAATAAACCTAAGGTATGCTCGTCTAATAAATGGACGAGGTAAACTCGAAGGTATATTTGTCTATTCAATTGACAAAGTAAAACCTAAGTTAGATTCGTCTAATAAATGGATAAGGTATATTCGTCTAACTAATGGACGAGAAAAAAAGTGCACAAAAATATTCAAAATCCATGGATAAACCTAACCAGTTAAACAATCCAATCTCTGGACAAGCAAATGCTGGAAAACGTCTTGCCCAAAGACGAAGATTAATACGAGCTATAAGTCAAACTTATGGACAAAGAAAGCTGGCAAAAGAAATTCCATTCATAGATGAGTTGCACATGCAAAATATAATGAAATGGAATGTTGAGCATAAAAAAAGTTGTCCTAATATGGATGAACTGAGTGCCTTCACAAAGTGGACAGACCACACTTAAACCATTAGATATAACATGGACAATTTAAACAGAAGAAAACTCGTCGATGAACAAAGTATAGCATGTTTAACAAAGAACAAAGAATGAAGACGAAAACAAACACTCATTCATAAAAAATAAAAAAAATAAATAATAAAAAAAAGGGTAGACAACCATTGTCCAAAAACCCTTATAAAGTTAGCCTAAAAAGGCAATTGTATCAAAACTCACTTCAAAAACATGGACGAGTCAAATGTACTTGGACAAATTTAAATGGTCCAAAACAACGGACCTCATATCTAAATATATATAATAAAAAAAGGAAGATGACAAGATAATATTTCAAACGTCTTTCACTGAGGGTTATCTCTAGAATTAGGCTCGTCCTAAGCAGGCTGGGTAGTGGCATCATCCTCAATGTTGACATTTTCAGAGCTCGTCTGAAGGAGAAAGCTTGCAGCACCAATATTGAGCTTGATGGAGCTAAAGTCAACTTCAGGGAAGCGTTCCTCAGCGTCCATACGGAAGTCTTCAAAGCCAGTAGCGCAGTTCCTGTCCACAAGGATGGTAAACTGGTTGGAAGCTTTGAACTCTTCAACAGCGTCTTCTTTGGCCTTTTTGAGAAGGGTGCACAGCTCATCATTCCCCTTCTGAAGATGGCCAAGACGAATATCCTTTTCAACGGCATCAGCCTTAAGCTCTTCAACAAGGTTCTTCAACTCCCTAACCTCGTCTATAGCTTTGGTTGCCACCTCAGCTTTACCCCTACAGTCTGCCTGCACCTCACTAATCTTTGCTTCTAGCCTTATTTTGTTTTGGTCCATCTCAGTAGCATGCCTAGACGCTGCTATAAACTTTGACATAACCTAGATATGCAATTGATTAAAGTTGATTAGACGAGAGATGTGAAATGTAATAAAATGAAATGAAAACAATAATGAAAACATACCTTCAAGAGATCATGAACAGCAGAATGTTCAAATTCTTTCAATGACATGTCATAACACACAACCACATCCTCGTCAGTCACAGCCTTTCGAAACCTTTCCCAAGCAAGATCTTCATTCTCAAGAAGATTCATGGGAAGTCTTCCAGAAGGCTGGGACGAGATGGTTACCACAGGCTTGGACGAAGTGACTCCAGTAAGTACAGACGAGTCTAGGTCATGAATTTGGATGGACGGTTGCTGAGAGGTAGGGGGATAACTAAGCCAAACTTGACTACCCCAAGTTTGGACGACCCATGCTTCACCTTCTTATTTCCTCGACAACTAGGATGATTTCCCAAATTAATCATCTTGGATAAACTTTTTCTTTTGTCTCCAGCAGAAGGACGAGGCTAGGACTGAGCCTTTGGCAAGGTCACCTCATCCACTAATCCTTTCCCATTGTTTTCCTTCATGGTTGCAATCCCTGTGGAAAAAAGTGTTAGAGTCTGGACAAAACTAATAATAAAAGAAACTTTCTAAGTAAAACTCACGTCTGCGGGTAGTAAGCTCGTGGGCTAAAGCTTCAAGGGATGGTTCAGGTCCGAATCCCCAAGTTACAAGACGTTGGAGAGTAACCAGAGAATGAAAACTCCTATCAGCAAATAGATGAGCCTTCTGGATGCATTCAAGATGAAATCTGCTCAAGGAATGTCATCTAACAGCTAAAAAAATAGAGAGAGAGAGAGAAAGGGAGGAAGAAAAATGCTAGACGAATTCAAAAAAGATAGGAAATATTTAATAGGAAAGAAACATACCTTCTGGACGAAGGTTCTCTAGTTCTCCAATATAGGGGGCGAATGGATCCCTGCCAACCTCAACAGGGTTTCCACCCAAAAATCAGAGACAAAGAAAAACTCTGTCTTCCAAATTCTATCAGATGTGGGAAGGGACTTTATTAACCTACAATCTTTACCCCGGCCGTGAACTGATGAAAACCAAGGGATTGGCTAATCTTTGAGGGTTTGTAACAGTAAAGTAACTCGTCCACACTGAGAGGATGATCCCCTTCAAACATCTCCCTCCACAAAATTTGCATAGAAACGATCAGTCTCCATGCATTGGGATTAAATTGACATACTCCTAAACCTAACCTAGTAAGTAACTCTCTAGCAAAAGCATTGAGAGGCAACCTAAGTCCCCCTAAGAGATAAGCCTCATAAACACCTATTCCAAAACAAGGGTCACAACACCACTTACCACGAACGGCCAACCTAAGGTTAAGGTCGTTTGGAATTTGATACTAGCTTCTAAAGGAAATAAGCCTTTTTTCATCCGTCTTTGAATGGATGCCTACAGCACAGCTGTACATGGTTTCTACCTCATCTAAAACGGTGGATGAAGGAACACTCGTGGAGGTACTAGCTTGCGATCCAGAAGCTGCCCTCGTCCTAAGTACTTCCTGAAGAACCTCTAAGGGAACCCTTGGAACTTCAGACGTGTATTGCTCGTTCATGGTATTCCCTCCACTACTACTACTACTATTACTCCTACTGCCACTGCTACTACTGGAACCACTATCACTAGTACTGTCGTGATACTTATCTGTCTCCCTATTATCACTATCGCTAGACGAGGATATTACAACTTCAGACATCTGAGATAAAACTTGAAGGAAAACCTAAAGACGAAGACGAAGAAAATACCTATTTCTAAACGAGGAAGGCCTAAGGACGCAAGAAGACTTCTAGACAAGGAGCTGGACGACAAATGTATGGGAAAGAGACTATAGTACTCGAGGAGGTGACTAGTGCTCTCTTGTCACACATAAAGATGAAGCAAGATGGTGATGGTTCTCAGGCTGATGGACTTATTGTAAAGTCTGAGTCAAGCAATAGGGGTAGAAGCAGGTCAAGAGGACGAAACTCCAACATGAATAGATCACAGTCTAAATCACATGCACATAAAGATGTAGAGTGCTTTTATTGTCACAAGAAAGGGCACTACAAGAATCAGTGTAAAGAGTTGAAAGAGCATTTACAAGAGAAGAAGAATGGAAAGAAGCCCTTAGAATCAGCTAGTGTTGCTGAAGAAACATCAAATGACAGTGAAGTTGGTGCAGATTTACTTTCAGTTTCATCAAGTAACAATGTTCTATTGGAATCTTGGGTTTTAGATTCAGCATGCTCATATCATATGACTCCAAAGAAAAATTGGTTTGACACGTATAAGCCTTACAACGGAGGTATGGTCCAAATGGGTAACGATGCTACATGCCCGGTTATTGGGATTGGTACCATGAAGATCAAGATGTTTGATGGAGTTGTGAGAGTTCTTAGTAATGTCGGACATATTCCAGATCTTAGAAAGAATTTAATTTCTTTAGGAGTATTGGATGATTTGGGCTATTCATACTCATCAAAGGGTGGAATCATGAAGATTACCAAATGTGCTTTAATGGTGATGAAGGTACCGAAAATAAACACACTTTACAGATTGATTGAGAACACAGTTGTAGGAAGTGTTGCAGTCACCACTCCGATGGAGTCCAGCACTGACGACACAAAATTATGGCATATGTGACTTGGCCATATTGGTGAACGTGGTATGTTAGAGTTGCACAAGAGAAATTTATTGAAAAGGGTAAAGACATGCAAGCTAGACTTCTGCAAGTATTGTGTGTATGGGAAGCAGCATAAAGTCAGTTTTAAGACAGGCTCTTATACAAGTAAGGGTGTTCTTGACTACATTCATTCAGATGTTTGTGGTCCAGTATCAGTTTCTTCTCATAGCGGTGCTCAATACTTCGTCAGTTTCATTGATGACTACTCTAGAAAGGTATGGATTTATTTTATGAAGCATAAGTCTGATGTGTTTGGCATATTTAAAAAGTGGAAAGCACAGGTTGAGAATCAGACTGGCAGGAAAATAAAATACCTTAGAACAAATAATGGACTAGAGTATAGAGATAAAGAATTCATAAGATTTTGTGAATTAGAAGTCATTACTCGTCACTTCACAGTTAAAGAAACTCCATAGCAGAATGGGGTTGTAGAGAGAATGAACAGAACCTTAGCAGAAAGAGCCAGATGCATGAGATTGAATGCAAGGTTGCCTAAGGTGTTCTGGGCAGAAACATTTAACACAACAAGCTTCATTATTAATAGATCTCCATCATCAGCCATAGATTTCAAGATTCCAGAAGAGGTTTGGTCAGGTAGACCAGTTGATTATTCAAGTCTAAAAATCTTTAGTTGTCCAGCTTATGTGCATGTGCAGAGTGGAGAGCGTTCTAAATTGGATTCGAAGTCAAGAAAATGCGTATTTCTTGGTTTTGAAAAATGTGTTAAAGGATACAGACTTTGGGATCCAATCTCAAAGAAAATGGTAACTAGCAGAGGTGTCATATTTGATGAAGCCTTTTATGTTGAAACAGAATGAAGCAGAGACATATGATGATAGTCCACAGGAGAAATTAACTGTTGAGGTGGAGTTTGACGAGAATAGTTCATCCAGTGATAAGGGTGATGCTGAGATTGATCCACAGTGGAAACAAGAAGAGTCTTATTCAATTGCTAAAGGTAGAGAAAAGCGGGTTCACAAAGCACCACAAAGATATGGCTTTAAAGACATGGTTAGTTTTGCTCTAGTAACCAGCGGTGGAGATCCATTCACTTTCAAGGAAGCTACAAATAGGAAAGACAATGATAAATTGCTTGTAGCAATGTCAGAAGAGATGGAATCACTACAGAAGAATAAGACTTAGGAATTAATGAAATTGCCCAAGGGAAAGAAGGCTATTGGTTGCAAGTGGATATTCCGCAAGAAAGAAGCATTGTCAGAAAATGAAGGTGAAAAATTCAAGACACGGTTAGTGGCTAAGGGTTACTCACAAAGAGAAGGAATTGATTATAATGAGATTTTTTCACCAGTTGTGAAGCACACCTCAATTCGAGTAATCCTAGGATTTGTGGCAATGCATGACATGGAGTTAGAGCAGCTAGATGTGAAGACTGCATTCCTCCATGGAGATTTAGAAGAAGAGATTTACATGCAACAACCCTAAGGCTTCAAAGAACCTGGCAGGGAAGATTATGTTTGTCTGTTGAAGACATCATTATATGGCTTGAAGCAATCTCCCAGGCAATGGTACAAACGGTTTGATTCATTCATGGCACACATAGGTACATGCATTATGAGTATGATTGTTGTGTTTATTTTAGAGTACTTGCTGATGGCTCTTATATATTTCTTGCTCTCTATGTTGATGACATGTTAGTAACTGCAAAGAGTAAGCAAGAAATTGTGAAGTTGAAGTCTTTATTGAGTAGTGAATTTGACATGAAGGATCTTGGAGCTGCCAAGAAGATCCTTGGGATAGAAATTCACCGAGATAGAGGGGCTGGTAAATTATGGTTATCTCAAAAGGGATATCTTAAGAAGGTGTTAGAGAGGTTTAGTATGCTTGATGCAAAACCTGTTAGTACATCGCTTTCTGCCCATTTTAAATTGTCCTCAGAGTTGTGTCCAAGTTCAGATGAAGAGTCAAAGTATATGTCTAAAGTGCCATATGCAAATGCAGTTGGGTGTCTCATGTATTTGATGGTGTGCACTAGGCCTGATATTTCTCATGCAGCCAGTGTGGTCAGTAGGTATATGGCAGATCCAGGCAAAGAGCATTGGAATGCAGTAAAGTGGATCTTTAGATATCTTACAAGCACTCGTGATTTCGGTATCCTATTTGATCAGAGAGCTAGTATAGAAGCTATGGGTTATATGGATTCCGACTATGCAGGGGACCTTGATTCTAGAAAGTCCACGACAGGCTATGTGTTTAGGTTTGCTGGTGGCCCAATTGGCTAGAAGTCTACACTACAAGATGTAGTTGCTTTATCCACTACAGAAGCAGAATATATGGCGATGACAGAGGCAGGAAAAGAAGCCGTTTGGCTTAGTGGACTGGTTAATGAGCTTGGTTTCAAGCAATATAGCATGGTGCTACATTGTGATAGTCAAAGTGCAATTCATTTGGCGAAGAATCAGGCATATCGTGCAAGAACAAAGCATATTGCTGTGCGGTATCACAAGATCAGAGAATGGGTTTTGTCTGGTGATATTTCTTTGTCGAAGATTCTCACTAGCGAGAATGCCTCTAATATGTTAACAAAGCCAGTTCCAATAGACAAGTTCAAGCACTGCTTGGACTTGATTGGTGTTTGCAGCTTATGAGCCTTTAAGGGCTAATTGGAGGCGATGGAGGAGTTTGCTCGTGTAGCTTGATCAATTCAAGCCAAGGTGTAGATTTGTTGTTGCTGGGCCCATGTGGCTTGAATTGCCAAAGCCCAATTCGGTCATCTAAACCAAATACAAGTTGCAATAGGAAACCTCTTTTGCCGACTTTAACATATCAATATATATATATATATATATATATATATATATTGTACTAAGTGCAGCCGTGTGAGAGAGTTATTCCTAAAAAAAAAACCTAGCAGCAACCACATAAGAAGAAGAATAGTGTTTTCTTGTCTTGTGGGTGAGAGAGAGTTAGGGTGTATTGGGATTTGGGTTTCTTGAGAGTGTTTTTGTGCACTATTGTATCTCCCTATTTTTATAATGAAATTTCTCCGTCATCTCTGTGGAGGTAGGCAGTTTGCCGAACCACGTAAATTCTTGTGTTCTTTGTGTGTGTTTGTTATTTAGTTTCCGCTTATTTACTATTATTGATTTGAGTCCTGGGGTGCTATCTGCACAACAGTAATAAAAAGATGGGGCTAATAGTTCTACCCATCTTTTATGACATGAATCCATATGTGGTGCAAAAACAGGCAGAGACTTATGCAAAAGCGTTTGTTAAACATGAAACGCTTCAAAAAGAATAAAAAAAAAGTGTTCACAAATTAATGGCGAGCTGCTTTGAAAGATGTTTCCAGTCTCTCTGGATGGTCTTTAGAGTACAGGTAATTGATCCTGCTAAAAACATTGTTTCCACTAAATATATATTGCCATTTGCCTTGAGTTACTAGAAAAATTTTTCTTAAAAAAAAAAAAAAAAAAAAAAAAAAAAAAACTAGAATTATATCCTAACTATTCGTTCGGATGTGAATTTTAGCATTTGATATGACAACGAGGGGAGCGGTCCAATATTGGACTGTATACTTGCTATAATAAATATAATAATACAATAACGGGGCAGTTCTTTTATATTATATTATATTTTATTTTATTAACACTAGTTAAAAACTAGTGCATTGCATAGTTTTAGTCGTAAACATATAAAATATAAATTTTGTTTGATAAATAATAATTATATGAATGATCAATTATATAAATCTTTGTGAATTTATGTTTGTTAATTAAATTGTGTAAATTTTTTGAGTTTTTATTGTTTTAATAAAATATTAATTACACATTAAATTACCTAAGATAAAAAAAAAAAAAATTGTGTAATTTGTAAATTTTACTAAATTAAAACATAAATTATAATAAACTAGTCGCTAACCCGTGCGATGCACGGAAGAGTCGAACAAAAGTTGTAAATTTTCACTTATAAAAGTTACAACTTAAGAGGAAAAATAAAATACTAAGACCAAAAGTGAAACTCTAACACCAATAATATGTTGTATTGTCTCAACCTTCAGATGAATAAAATGACATAGTTAGGGAGCAAAGACAAATAAATGTATCAAATATTGAGTAAAGATTGCTTTAGTCATCTGGCTTAAATAGTAAAACTATTTTAAAAAAAAAAAAAAAAAATCATTTGGACACTTTTAAGCCAATAAACAAAACAAACCCTCGTCACACACACAAATGCGAGAAATTTGGAAAGAATAGATGTTGAAATATATGAATGCAAAAAAGAAGAAGAGGTACCAATTGAAAGGCAAAAAAGAGTATTAATCGAGTAAAAATGCAAATTGATCATATAAATGAAAAATAATAATAATAAATAAAGGGTGAGGCATTAATCAAAGTTTACAATTATTTTATGTGTTAGTTTTTTATTTATTATAAATTATTATAGTTTCTTGATTACACCTAGCATCATTGTATATGAACGCTAAAATACAAATATATTTGTAACAGATTAATGGTGAAATATGTTTGGTATTCCATAGCAAAAGTGATTCTCATCAGGATTTGAAAAACAAATAAACTAACAAAAAATATTCAAAAGATTTTCTTTCCTTTTCAAATTAGTGGTGAAGGGAAAAATAAAACTACAGCTCCCCAATCTTTAATCTCTCTCTCTATATATTTGTATTATATATATACCTACCAGTCCTTCATTGAGGCATTCCCTTAAAAAAAAAATCATCAACATTGCTAATCAATGCAATAAACTCCAATATGCAAGAGAGCAGGGAAAACCGATTTCAAAAAAAATTCTGCCCAGACGCCTTTGATAATTCATTCCCAACACAAGCTAACACGTATTAAAAAAAACAAAAGGGTGGAAAATTTTTATTACCTTCAGCCTTGCAATAAGGTTGCTCTCTAAGAAGCTTCAACATTGTAAATCGCCAAGCAACGATGGCTAGCATGAAAACCACCTTTCTACTTGCTCTTATTTTCCTTCTTTTGCAAACTGAGTTTATTTCACTTGAAGCTATATGGTCCAATTCTAGTGTTGGCAACTCCACTGTGGGTTGCATTGACATGGAAAGGGAAGCCCTTCTTAAATTTAAAGAAGGTCTTGATGATCCTTCAAGAACTCTTTCCTCCTGGGTTGGCGAAGATTGCTTTATCTTGATCTCTCCGCTACATGGCTTGATGGAACGATCCCTCCTCATCTTGGGAATCTTTCTAACTTGCTTTACCGTAGGATTATAAGTCAAATAAAAAGAAGTTGTATTAGGTTTAGGGTTAGTGCCGTGGAGGAATAATTCAAATTTATTATTTTATAGAGTCTAAAATGAAGTAGGAAATACATTAAAGTAAAAAACCTAAAATAAAAAGAAAAAAAAAATAGTGATGTCGTGGAAAATTGTGGGAGCTTCATAAGATTCGGTTTTATATATATATATATAGATAATCAAAAGACCAATCAATTATTCCAAGTCTTGGTAATAGATAAGATAATGGATAATTTCATTTGATTCGAAGTTGTATATTCCGTTGACTTTTTTAAAAAATAAAATTTTAAATATTATTCAAGATAATATATGTTCATAAATTTTACTTTAAATCTTGAACAAAGATGTAAAATTTGCATGATTTTGATCATGAAATTAGGTCAGGAAACTATAGAATATGTAATTTATTTGAGGAGAAATAACTAAAATAATGAGCATAGTTATATAACTTTATAATTCTAATATGATGTTAACTTTCATAATTCTAATCTAATATATTGACGGTCTCACAATAATATTTGTAATTACTTGTAACAAAGTGTTTGCATATTGTAAGAGAAACACTCCGAAGATTTTGTGTTAAGCACTATATAATTCTCATCTTACTAATTTACCAAAATGCAGAGTTCAACACATAATGTACGAACTTGATACATAAACAAAACAAGAGTTATGCTAATAAGTGCCCTTAGGACAATTGTTAACAATCTATTGTAGGATAGTTTTGACACCATTTTTATGGAAAATGAAAAAAGCTGTCAAAACATTATTTGCTTTTTTTTTTTTTTCTTTTCCCATAAAAACTTTCTTTAAATAGATTGTTAACCAATACTCTAAGGGCATCCGTTAGCATTTCCCACAAAACAAAATGCAAAACTCTTGATACAAAATTTTACTAACTCCATCACTCAAATCCATTACACATTACGCAACCCAAATCTCCATAAGAAACTAAAATTGTTTAAGAAATTGTAAGAGATTATTAAATAAATATGGGCTAACTTTGGTTAACACAAAACAAAGAGAGCAGGGCAAGGGGAAAAAAGGCACAAAAAAGAAGAAGAGAGAGATGGCTCACAATTTCTCCATTGGTAATGAAAGAGCATGCCAAAATGATATATCAAATATAAAATTGAAATTGAAATTTCAAATTAGATATTGTTTGTTTGTTTAGACCTCTTAAAAATAGATTAGTTTAATCAAATGAATTAGCCAAGTAGTTACTTAAGTTAATTATTCAGGTCTAGGTTAAACTCATGCATCCATATTACTTAGTGCGGAAATATAAAAAAGACAGCAATATGATGACCCAAGAAAACCAATAAAACCAACCGTTTCAAAGTTAAAATTCTAGGAAAGATTTAACTTAGCTATCCTCAAGGTAAACAAATCCACTGTGATAGAATGGAAGATTACAATAGATTTAAACTCTAAATCTAAAGTTACCTCATGTTGAACTTAATAACTCGACCACGTGCAACTTCGAATCCACAGACTCTTCTATCTTAGATTTGTTGAACACAAACTCCCCGTTTGTGACTTTGAGATCCCACTCAAAGGTTTCAGGTCACCATTAGTAGTAGATCTTTATGCAGCAACTTGTTGCTACCAATTCTTGATTGTAGATCTCTTGATCTGACAAATGCTTGTTGAGTTAGAAGCTACAGAACCTATCAGATCTCACAAGAGTAACTCACAAGACTTCCAAGGGCTTCTAAAATGTAATTAGGGTTTTCCTTTTATACCTTGTAGTGCTGGACTGAAACCCTAAACGTTTTCGCGGGCTTGGACCCAATTTAAATTCTACAGAATTGACTTATCTGCGATTTTTGATCGGTCGAGTCTAATTTTCGATTGATTGAGCTTCACTGAACTTGAACTCTCCTTTCTGTAGCTTGAATGTTCTTGAATCTTGATTTGTACAATTTTGAGCAATGTTTAACACTTAATCTAGACATGTTTTGATCTCGGTTTGCCAACATGCATAAAAATAGGAATCTAAATATTTAATCCTAAACATTTAGAACCTAACAATCTCTCCATTTGGCAATCTGTGACAAAACACACATAAACATGAATTGCTCAACGTAAGAACTAACCCAATTACAAAGTATTGCCTTAATACAATTCTATCACAATCTACTATCTATCCATTGCTAAAACTAGCCAGTAGTTGTGGAAAGAATTAGCCTGTAAATTCTTGAAACACTGAAAACAAACCATAAACGCATGTGTGGAAAATACAGTGTAAATTAAAATCTAAAAAACTGAAATTGAATTCACAAAACATAATTAAGAGACAAATATCAAATGAAAACATCATCAATATCATCAACAAAGTATCAAAACATCAAACCACGTTTGAGAAATAAGAACAAAAGATATCAACTATCAACAAAAAAAAAAAAAATCTTAATACATAAAAATATATATCTCCCCCTAGCTATAAAAGCTACATCAACAAAAAGCTCAACAAAAAATATCAACAAAAGATATCAACTATCAACAAAAAATATCTAAATACATAAAAAATATATATCTCCCCCTAGCTATAAAAGCTACATCAACAAAAAGCTCTCCCCCTAAGTACAAGAGCTACTCACTATCTACTCCCCCTTTTTGTTACGCATTGACAAAGGCAACCATCAAAAATTAGAAGGTGGAGGTGGAAAATCACTCTTATACTCAGTAAAATCCACTCTCAAAGCAGCAACCTAAGTAATGAGCTCATCCAAGTGACAGATCTTCACAAAATAGTGCAACCGTAAAGTTTCACAAAACAGAATCTTCACTCTCTTATTTCCTTTTTATTTTAATATGAAATTTGATTATTATAGTAATTATTTTGATTGTGCTCTTATATAGAATTATATATTTGATCATTCTAAAGAAAATATAATGTGGCAATATTTTAATGGAAGATATAAATATAAAGGTTTTAGTAGGAATTCTAGTAGAATTTGAAGTACATTAACATATATATTAAAATAATGACATAGAAAATTGTATGCTTTCCGAAGCTTACGTGGCACAATATTAAAATTAAGAGGTCAACAAAAAGTCAACAAAAAATAAATTTTTTTTGAGGAAATCATTTATTATTAAACTATATATTCTACCATTAAAAGAAAATGTAACTGTGGGAGGAGATTTTTCCATCACAAAGATTTGTAGCCTGACCCTGGAGCCAGGCAGAGATCGAGGTTTTGTTCTCCAGCCTTCAGCAGGTATTACACGCCTTAGCGAATCCCACATCAGAAGGAGAAGCGCCCCACTAAGCCTTTATAACGCATGAGGCTTAGTGGGGCGCTTCTCCTTCTGATGTGGGATTCGCTAAGGCGTGTAATACCTGCTGAAGGCTGGAGAACAAAACCTCGATCTCTGCCTGGCTCCAGGGTCAGGCTACAAATCTTTGTGATGGAAAAATCTCCTCCCACAGTAATGTATCAAGATTCTAATAGAAGATTTAAATATAGAATGAAATTTAATTTTAACTGAAACACTAAGCCAAGCACCAGATGCGTTATAAAGGCTTAGTGGGGCGCTTCTCCTTCCGATGTGGGATTCGCTAAGGCGTGTAATACCTGCTGAAGGCTGGAGAACAAAACCTCGATCTCTGCCTGGCTCTAGGGTCAGGCTACAAATCTTTGTGATGGAAAAATCTCCTCCCACAGTAATGTATCAAGATTCTAATAGAAGATTTAAATATAGAATGAAATTTAATTTTAACTGAAAAATATATATATTAGAATTATGAGGTTTAAAATTGAAAGATTTCAAAAGTTTATGTATCAAAATATTATGAGGTTAATCTAAAGTAAGAAACCTCTTCAATTATATATATAATTGTAAAGAGACATGCTTTATCTTTTGACTAAATTGAAAATTGCTTTCTCAAAATTTGGGGCAATTTTGATTTTGTTTTGCATATGACAACTTTTGGATTTGCTCCCTTCCGTCCTTATCCGTTAAAGAGGTTGCTATTAAATGTCACCTATGACTGTCATATGTGACAGTTTTTCCAGTCTGTTGAGTTAGCAGAAACTCTGACACTATATTTTTGAACAAGAGAGCTTTTATTTAAAATTTGACTCTTTAAATTACAACACTTAAGACTTATGGAAAGCCTAATGTGGCTCCACGTCTGACACAATTACAATACTCACTAACACCACGCGGCAAAGCTACTGTAGCACACTTAGCTTTTACAAGACACACACCAACTCTCTAGACACCTATGTACTGACACTACACAATAGATTTTACTTATTTCTCCACTTCAAACTACTCACTTGGCCTATGACACACTTCACCTCACACACTTCACTTGTCTCTCACTTCACGTCACACACTACTTCACCTTACACACTAATTCACATTACCTCACTTCACACATGTCACAAGTCTCTCACAGCTCATACCACAAGTGGGAACCAAAGGTTCCTATTTATACAAGCATGAGGTCGGTTAAGCAACCGACATTGAAGCTTCTAGATTCATCTAATTTCTGCCACCAGAGTTGTAGTAGTTCTAGGCTTTATTTTATTATTATTTTAATATCTAGCCCCTTCTAGACTATTTGAAAATAGTGGCTGAGCTTAAACTAAGCTCTAGAGAATTCCGAAGAGAAGCAAATTGAGTGAAACTCTAGAAATTTCTAGAGACAAGAGAGTTAGTGTTGATTTCTAACACTCCCCCTTAACACTGACTCTCTCTCAATTTTTTTTTGATAGTCACCTTCTATGAGCGCTGCATTTGTATACTTGGGATTAGATTTTCGTTGTCTCGATGACCTTCTAAGTTGTGGTTGTGGACTTCCGTCTTCTTCTTCAACTTCTTCAATTCTTGGTGGATTCTCCTCTAGTGTCCTATGGTAAACACCAGTTTGCCAAGGAGTTTGAGTTATTTCTCTAAACTCTGGCTCACCTTTATCTTCAAAAAGTTGTA
The DNA here is from genome assembly GCA_019022515.1 of Quercus aquifolioides. NCBI lineage: Eukaryota > Viridiplantae > Streptophyta > Magnoliopsida > Fagales > Fagaceae > Quercus > Quercus aquifolioides. Next base: position 45,745,875 of record CM032333.1, read on the forward strand.
CTTCATCCATTGTTGTGAGCTGGTCTTTCCTTGACTGCTCCCCCATGCTCTCAGAATTTTTATCTTTGATTTCCTTTGGCAATGTTGCTTTTTCTTCCAACCACCACGAAGATGCTTCATCAAATATCACATTCCTTGAGGTGTAACAATGACCATTCATTGGATTATAACACCTCTAACCTTTCCTTTGGCTATCGTAGCCCACAAAGATGCAACGAACCGCCTTCTTATCGAATTTACTACGTAGATGATTAGGCACAAATACATAGCAAACACAGCCAAAGACTCGGAAATGGCTTACTATTGGTTTGGTGTTCCACAGCTTTTGGAAAGGTGAGACAAACCCAAGTCTTGCTTGTGGAAGTCTGTTGATCACATGAGCCACTGTCTTCATACATTCTACCCAAAATCTACCTGCCCAAAATTTATCCACATAGGCTGATTCGGCTGACATCACATACATGGAGTCCATTTGTTTGGCTTCCATGGTTGGTGTACCAATAACTATTACCTCCTTGTACACCTTAACATCTTCAAGAAGGACCAAACAAAAGCCAATTACCTTCATCTGCTAGTTGCGTGACTAAAAGCAGATTTTTCTTCACTCCAGGCACATGATATACCTTCTTCAAAGGTACTTGCTTATCGTTGTTGTTGCGAGGGGTGATTACTGTCTCACCAATATGTGCTATTGGCAGTCTTGTATTATCAGCTGTTACCACCATCTTCCCTCCTTTATACTTGGACACGTTTTGCAATTTCTCCTTGTCACTAGTCATATGGTTTACGCATCCTGAGTCAACAACCCAATGCCTTTTGTAATTTGCTTAATTATGATTGGCCACTGCAAGTGCCTTCTCTTTGTCTTCTTCCACGATGGAGGCTGCTAATTTCTCTTCTTCTTTAATAGGCTCTGTCACAACAAGTGATGCTTCAACAACCCATTCTCCTTCACTATCATCTGCTAGGTTGCTAAATGTCACTGTATTTCCTTGAGTTGTTCTCCACTTGAATCGATAGTCTCGTGCAAAGTGGCCCATTTTTCCACACTTGAAACACTTGACATTACGGCTTTTGGGACTAATGGATCATCGATCATTATTGTCGCGACTTCCTCGATCTTGAGAGCTCTCTTTATTTTCTCTATCTTCATTATTCTTATTCTTAGAACCTGCTTTAAATCTTCTCTTGGGTCAGTCTTTATAGTGACCGCTAAAGAATGCCTCCTCGTCACTCTTTAGTGAGACCCCAGCCATTTGCTTGACCAATGCTTCTTGGTCAGCTAGCAAATTTTCCAACTCTACTAATGATGGTTGGACAGACCAACCTTGAATGGCAACTACAAAACTTCTATATTCGGGTCTCAACCCATGAATGATTATCCTTCTCATTCTTGAATCAGAAATATTTGATGCAGGATCTAATTCAGAGATTTCGCAACAGAAAGACGTTACGTTGGTGAAGTATTGCGGGATCATCATATCTCATTGTACCACTGACATTAGCTCGTTCTCAAGCAATTGTAGCCTTACATCATTCTTCTTTGAAAATAGTGTTGAAAAGGTGTCCCACGCTTCCTTTGGTTTACATGCCTGATGTGCTCCAACATCTCTTCCTCGATGCTTGTCTTAATTGCAAACAAAGCCTTCTCGGCTTTAATCTTCCACTTTTGCAAAGCTTCGGCATTCTGAGGAGGTGTGGTTTCTCCACCAGCCATGATCTCCCACAAATCTTGCCCTTGCAAGTATGACTCCATACAAGTCGACCATGTGTTGTAATTTTGGTTATTAAGCCTTCTAATGCTGCCGACAGTTTGGAGGTCCGCCATCACAACTTGGTGAAATCTCTCGCTCTACCAAATAAGCTTGGTCCCAGACCGTGAGCTTCACAATCCCAGACTGTACACGAGCAGAATGAACACCTCCAAAAATACTGTCCTAGACACCACAAACACAATCCCTGACCGCCTTGCTCTGATACCATATTGTTGAGTTAGCGGAAGCTCTGACACTAGATTGTTGAACAAAAGACTAAACAAGAGAGCTTTTATTTAAAACTTGACTCTTTAGATTACAAAACTTAAGACTTATGGAAAGCCTAGGGTTGTATACGGTGCGATGCGGCCGGTTTTTGGGAGCTTTTTTGCACCACACCTATAGGGTGCAGTTTCCCCTCAACCCTGACTGCACCTCACTTGTGGGGAGGTCGAAACCGGTCTACATAAGGTGCGGTGCACCATTCCGGTTCGGTGAGGTTAGTTCGGTTAAAAAGCAACCCAAATATTAAAAAACAATTTCTCAATCCACATCAAACAACCCATACAAAATTATCAAACAATCGAAATATTCATTAAAAACAAAAACAAAACAAACAAACAAAAAAAAACAAACAAACAAACATATTCACAATATTTCTTAAATTCCCACACAAAATATCTCAAATAAATTCAAAATCTTTCTAAAAAGCATAGTAAGGCAAAGCATAGTTACTTGTTAGTATCTTAGGTCTCGAGCATCAAATAAATTACATACCTAATAGCAAGGAGAAGCATAGTAGCCTAGTTATTGACCACCAAAACCTTCTCTTAAAACTTCCAAAGAATAGCTATGAGAAATAGGAGAGAGGAGAGGAAGATGCTTGGAGAGTGGTCCGAATGGAGGCATCGAGCAGTAGAGGATGGTGGCTATGAGTGGTGAAGGCTAAGGGGAGAGAGAGAGAGGCTATGACCTGTAAGGAGAGAGAGAACGAGAGGCTGTTTGATATAAATGGGGGAAATAAGAAATTTAACCTAACAGAAAACGACGTCTTTCCATAGTTTTTAATTTTTTTTTTTTTTTAAGTCCAAAACGATGTCGTTTTAGTATCAGAAATTTTAAAAAACAAAACCCAAAATGACTTTATTTTATTACGTGTAAAACAACTTAACCTTAACTTCAATTTATTTTTCTTCTTTCTTCAGATCAGTCACCGCTCTCTCTCTCTCTTGTCCTCTTCTTCTCAGACCTTTCTCTATGCCACTGAAACACACACACACACACACACATATAGGCAGTTCATCAAAAAAAAAAAAAAAGGCAGTGCGGTGCAATTTTCGTCGGTTGGCAAAACCCACCACCGCTCGCCGCACTTGGTGGCTTCGGTACTAGGAAAACGCTGCCGATCACTGCACCGAACACCTGCGGTGGAGCTCTGAGGTGGGCGGCTCAGTGTGGTGAGGGGCGGTTCCATCGGTGGCGGGCGGTGGCTGAACAAGCCTAGGAAAGCCTAATGTGGCTCCACGTATGACACAATTACAATACTCACTAACACCACACGGCAAAGCTACTGTAGCACACTTAGCTTTTACAAGACACACACCAACTCTCTAGACACTTATGTACTGACACTACACAATAGCTTTTACTTATTTCTCCACTTCACACTACTCACTTGGCCTATGACACACTTCACCTCACACACGTCACTTGTCTCTCACTTCACGTCACACACTACTTCACCTTACACACTACTTCACATTACCTCACTTCACACAATGCCATGTAATTCGATTGTGCTACATCACTTATCTAATCTAGAAAAAAAATTAAAATATTCTTTTAAAATAAAAAATATTATATAGCAAATAAAAATTAAAGAAAATTTTTTCTTAATTAACACTATTTTCTCGACATCCTCATCTCTACTGTTCTTTCTTCCCACACCTCTTCCCCCACTTTTTTGTTGATCAAAGGTGATGAAATGTGGTTGCCAAAATTCTTGTGGTCGGTTTCGATTTGTTGTAGACAACCTTGAAGACGTTGATCTTGCCGTTGAAGAGGATCTCAAGGTTGGTGTCTAAAGATCATGAATCTCACCTCAATGGATCAAAATTTTAAAATTCGAGGAGACAAAATAAAAAATTTTCAAAACTCTGAAAGTGTAATTTGCAATTTTATATTTATCTTTTATAATATAAAACATCAGAACACATCTTATTGCACTCAAATTTTGTTTTTATGCTAATACCTCTCATTTTAGTTTCATTTTGATTGCGTTTGCATGATATTCAGCTTTAAAGGAAGCAACGTGGATCCTTCACCTTCTGCCCGCATGAGAAGATGACTCAAAATAGTAATTTAGAATAAATAGACACCGTTGCATTCCTGGGAAGGGAGTATCTTTTTTGGGAGTTAACTAGGGTAGTGATTACTTGAGAAGTTTAGTTAATTGATTCCATTCCAACCTAGATATAAAAAAGAAAGGGCCATTTGCGCACCTACTCTTTAAAAAATTAAGTTAGATAAGTTTAAAAAATGAGTTATTTATTTATTGGTAGAAAATAAAAAGGAGTTATTGACTTGACTGAAAAATAGTGCAAATGAATATAATTATTGATAGGGGTAATTCTGTGGTTTTGATAAATCCATGTTAGGTGGAAGCGACAGTCCTAATAAACCCGTCAGCATCGCTTGCACGTTCACGGCCTAACAACAGAGTGAAAGTCGACGGTTCCACCTCAAAGCTGACGGGTGCACCTTGAAGACAACAAACATCTGAATGAGACGACTAGAATATGTTGACGGGATATGAAGCTGACAGGGGAAAGCTGAAGAGAATAAGCAAGCCTTTGACGAGGCTAATATGGCTTGGCCTCTACGCATAAGCATATAAAGAAATATCTTGTGCCCCACGCTTACCCTAATCAAGAGAGTCCTATAAGGAAAAGATCTCATAAGATAGGCGAATTAAAGAAGATTTCTCCCACAAGGAAAGAACTTCTGAGCCAAGAAACAAATATCAACCCCATGCTACTATAAAAACCCCAAGACCCTCACTAACCAAGGTACGCATAATTCCCTAGCTCTGGCACTCTAGAGTTGTGAAAGTTCTCTGACTTAACCTTCGGAGGGTCTTTGGCCGGTACCACACCGGTACTCTCCTGGGGTTTTCTTTGTTTTTGTTTTGCAGGTATTGTCTCGAGCACGTGCGTATTGTGTAACTTACGTACTGACAATTTTCGGCATCATCAATTATGCAAAAAAAAAAAAAAAAAAAAAAAAAAAAAAAAGAAGAAGAAGAAAAAGAAGAAAGGCTGAAAAGGGAACTTGACTGAGTCTGAGGCATAGTTAGAATGGTGCCATTTTATTTTTAGGGCGGTCATAAAGAAACTTAAATTATACAAAATTTAATAAAAATAGAATTTCATTTATTGACCAAAAATACACACACAAGTACATAAGTCTTATAATTTCTTTCTACGAGTTATTTTATTTTGAAATCGTTACATGATAGTTTCATTATCAATACTACAAATTACATCTTTTTCAAAATTTTAGTTCAAAAAAAAAAAAAAAAAAAATTGGGCATTTTCTTTTTGTTTGTAAGAGCCTAACATATGTCAAATTTCATGCAAATAAGATGTTATTTGGCTACAAACGTAATTGTAGCCTAAGACTACAACTCTCACTAAACAAATTAACATGGCTACATATTTTGAAAATATAACCATTGAATTGAATATTCTTTATATTCTTAAACATATGTCAAATTTCAAGCAAATAAGATGTTATTTATTATTTGATCTATAACTTATTTTTTATGTATAATTTTAGACTTCAAAAACTCCAAATTTAAACATTTAATTGATAACATAGTTATTGATCTTTGATTTTTTTTTTTTTTTTGAAATTTTGCAAGTATGGAGGATATAAGAAGAAAAACTAATCCAATCCTATAAAAAAATATTGAGTGGAGTTGTAACCTTAATTTACAGCCAAGTTTATAGCCAAATTTTGTCCAAAGTTTACTTATGTAGTTGGGCCTAAAAAAATTTAAGATGGTCACAAATTTTTTTTGAGGGTAAAAAAATCATAAAAAATTTAAAATTTATATATAATAATAATATTTTTCTGGGTCAGGGTGGTTTTGTGACCACTGTACTATGCCTTCAACGTGGAGCTGCCTCTGAATTCCAAGGGACAAAATTAAAATTTCTCTAAACATTAAAATTGTAATTATTTGCAATTAAATCTTTATCTTTTCTAATATGAAACATTGGAACTCATCTTATTGCACTCAAATTTTGCTTTTATGCTAATAATACCTCTCATTTCTTTTTTTCTTTTTTTGAGAAACTAATACCTCTCATTTCAGTTTCATTTTGATTACATTTGCATGATATTCAGCTTTGCAGGAAGCAAGGTGGATCCCGCACCTTCAGTACACGTGAGAAGTTATGAATAATCACATCAATTAAATAGATTCTCAAAAAAAAAAAAAAAAAATCAATTAAATAGGCTTAACTATAAAAAAATTAAAAAAATCCCCATCCGTCCACTTCTTTATTTTTTCTTTTTTTTTTTAATTCTTAAAAAAAAAACACTCCCAAGTAAAATTCGAATCCCACTTCAAAATTCAAATACACTCCTAAGCAGTTACCTAAACTCAAATCTTATCCACTAACCTACAGTTTCACTCCATATTCTAGACTTAAAACCACGATGATTTTGCCTTTTACAACTCTTAAATCTGTTTTTGTGGTTCTACAGAATTTCACTACTAGGTAAGAGGGATACTGTACTTATTTCTCCAATTTCATGTTTTTTTTTTTTTTTTTTTTTTCTTTTGGGTATTTATGTTTCTAACGACAATTGTTTTTTTGGATAAATAATCCCGGTTAATTACTGATGTATTCTGTCTTGATTGATGTGATTCTCAATCTTTTTTTTTTATTTAATTATTTTACTTAGTCTCAGGTAATCGGGTTAGATGAATTTTTCTTCCCATGAACTAATACATTTGTTTTCAAGTCTTAGTACTTGGGGTGAGGCAATGGTTGCACTTGAAGATGTTATGGTTCTTGGAGAGCCTGTGGCTAGACCTATTAGAATTTGGTGAAAATTGTGAAAGAGTCAAACATGAAACAGTTACAGATCTCAAGGAAAAATAAGGAAAACCACATAAAGGAATTGGATAACTATTTATTGGAGAGTGATGATTGAAAGTGAGTTTGATTTCGTTACCCATAATCAAGCACTTCAGATAAACATCATAAAAAATAACTTTAATGTTTTTGTTTTGTTAACATTTTTTATTTTATTTTATTTTATTTTATTTTTTGTGTATGTGTATGATTGTATCTCAAGTTGAGGAACACGAAAACTTTGGCTTCACTATTTTTACACTTGTGAATGTTTCTCACACATGTTTACAATTTTAAATCTATGTTTTTAACTCTACTGTAACCAGATTATCTTGGCATGTACTTTGCTATTTGATATCTAAAACTTTTTACTTATTACAGAATGCTCAACCATTCATCTTTCAATTAATTTATATACAGTTATGTAAATGTCTCAATTGTTTCCTTAAAACTTACAGCAAACAATTAAACTAATATTGTTTTAATTTTATTATTTTTTTACCAAACAAACAAAAGTTTTAAAAAATGGTTCGAGTTCGGGTTGGGTCGCTGGTCGGATCGGATTAACCCGCAAAAAAAAACAGGTCGAGTCATGGGTCAGCCTATTTTTACTTCGGGTCAAAAGAATTGGATTCGGATAAGGTATTTTTTAGGTCGGGTCAGGTCCGTCAAAAAAATGAGACCCGTTTTGCCACGTGTAGTCACAACTATCTCCTATTTATTTCTTCATAACTCACTGACTCACTCTCTCTGTTTTAGTCACAATAACAATGGCAAAGGAGTTGTTGAAGGAATATGAAGGTGATGAGTCCAACAAGAAGGAAGTGTCTCGCAGTGACTTCCCTCCAAACTTCTTCTTTGGCGTGGCCACTTCTGCCTATCAGGTTCTCTTTCTACCATCACCTCTGCAGTCACATTTTCTCGTTTGTTTTTATTTATATTCTGGCAAATTATGATCTGGGTATTTGCTCATTTTTACTGTCTTATTGTAGGTTTTACAAAAAGAAATCAGCTTTGTTATCTATTTTCTTACAAATTACGATATGGGTTTTGTGTTACAATTTTCCAAGCCTTTTTGGTTGACCAGTTTTGATTTCTTGTTGGAAAAAAGAAGTGTAAATTGATCATAATTTTTATTTATCAAATTGATTTCTTTGGGTTCCTCGTATCATGTGATTTCTATGAATTTATTTTGTTGTTATGGGCTATTATATCTGAAAGGCATGCTTGCTGCTTCCTCTCTTTTTAGTTTTTCTTATGCTCTCTTTTTGGCCTTTTCTGGCATAGTTTTTTGTTGCATACTATTTGTGCAAAATCTAAGTGATTGGTGTCATTTAATTAAATTTTTGGAAGAACTATATCTTTGATATATGGCTCTACGTTTCAAAGGATCATCTTTCTCAAGTATGAGGAAGGGTATGGACACCTAGGTGAAAAATCATCATTTTTAGCAGAAATAGAAGTTACAGCCTCCCAAGTAGGGGACACAACACACAAGTACATGCACAGTATTCTCCTTCGTGATGTTTCCTTGATATGTAATGGAGGTTTTATAGCACATAAGAGAGAGAGAGAGAGAGAGAGAGAGAGAGAGAGAAGAATCATTCTTGGAAACTAAAGTATGTGAAACTAAATGAATATCAACTCTAACTTGCAAAATGTTTCTTTTGGAAATGTTAGTAAGAAAAGTAGCTTGTCTGGGTTTTTTGTGTGTGTGTGTGTGTTGGTTAATGTAGTTTCCATAAATAATGGAAAACTCACACTTTTTTTAATTTAGTCTCCTTGTTGTTTTTTTGTAGGTGGAAGGAGCCTACAAGGAGGGTGGTAGGGGTCCAAGTATTTGGGATGCTTTTTCACACACTGAGGGTAATTCTCTCTCTTTTTTTTAACAAGCTTATAACAAATTCTTCCATGACAAGTTTTGGGTTGATGTGGATGAATTTTATTTTCTGCAGTTTTTGAAACTTATTTGTCCGTCCTTTTGTTTTGTTAGGAAAGATCATTGACAAAAGCAATGGTGATGTGGCAGTGGATCAATATCATAGATACAAGGTTAGTAACAATGTTATTGAGTGACTCACAGTTATTTTATTCCTTTGTGGTTGATTGCCCTTGTAGTGCTTATATCATAGATACAAGGTTAGTAGCAATTAGCCCTGTTTTAGATACTTATAACATAATTATCCTAGTTTGAGATTTGTCTTTGTTATCAAGTGGATGCACCATGTGTCCTGTGGGCTATTTGACTTATTTGATCCCAATTCCAAATCTAAGAGAAACACCATACACTGTGAAGAAACATCTGTCACATAAGCCATAATTTTTTTTTTTTTTTTTGTTTTTTTTGTGTGAATATAAAGTATTTCATTAAATGGTTGTTGATTTATAGAGGATTTAGATAAAAATCCATAATTTTTTCCTATTATCACTAATTTGTTATTTATTAATATGAATCATCATATATATATATATATACATATCTTTCTTACTTATCAAAAAAAGAAAGGAATATGAATCATCATCCTTAACAAATGACATTGCATATTTCCCAGTTCTACATCTAAAACTTCTCAGTGCATTACACCCGTTCAAACATTTTTTATCTATTATTATGCAGTTTGGCTTTATTGGCATGTTTCATCACCTTTTAATGCATTCCTGATTGTGAAATGGAAGTACTGAGCAGTTTTATCTCTAGCTAGATGCTTGTTTTTCTGTATTTTTTTCAATACTAATGTTTAAGCTTTTCTATTTCCAAACATAGATGGAAGTAGCCAAATGGATGTGATATATATATACACACACACATGCATATGAACTGTGATGTAAACTGTGACCTTAAATAAGATAGAATGGAGGACAAGGATATATGTTAGCTAATCCCAACCAGTTGTAAACTGTGACTTTAAATAAGATAGAATGGAGGACAATGATATATGTTATCTAATCCCAACCAGTTGGAAAAGGATCCTTGGAACCAACCTAAATTTGGTTAGGATTAAGGCCTCATCAAGTTTACTTGAATTTGTGTATGTGTAGTTCTTGTATGTGGACATTGATCCTTTTCCCTTGGTATATTGGAAAACAAATTTGATTCATATCACTTTTATGTTCTGTTTTAAAGTTGCATTAGGTTTAGATTATTTGATTCAATACTGATATACAGGAAGATGTTGAACTTATAGCCAAGTTGGGATTCGAATATTATCGCTTTTCCATATCATGGTCTCGTATCTTCCCTGGTATGTCCTTTTATTACAATATTTAATGCATTTTATCATTAATACTTTTTCATTACTGTTCAGGAAGAGTATATTGGTTGTACATATGATTAGTGATTGGAACATACTAATTATTATTATTTCCTTCTGAGTCCTCATCTAGTTGTTTACCCCCTTCTTCCCATATCCCTGCCTTGGCACTTGGTCTCAAGAAGTATGAGTTTTGGTTGAACCAGAGTTGAACTAATTTGGATTACATTAGGAATTTATGTACACAATATATCCATTTGGGAATCCAGAATATAAGAAAGAATCAATCAGACGGCATGCAGGAGGCTTAGTTCATATATTATGAAATGAGTCTGTAAGATTGGGGTCATCCATATGCATTTGACGCAACTTGAGTCTGTCTAATGTTGTGGTAGCATTTGAGACAGGCAGTTAATTGTTAAATTTTCTTCGTTTTTTAAAGTGAAAATAAAATGGAGAACACTTAATTACACAGGAAGTGTGCAATGGTTTAGTCATTACAATCTTAAGTTCAAAAAATCAAGATAGTCCAAAAAAGAGGACAAATGGACTCGTACTAGCACTCTCATCCAATCATACAATGATCTCAAAAACAAAGACTTTAGCACAGTCCAAGTAGTCTACCCATTAAATCTCCACATAAGATAGTACAACTATTTTGTCAATTTTCTCTACTTACTGATACAAGGCTGAATATGGAGGCACGTGCTAAGGCAGTGGGGACTGAAGGGTCTGTGGTGTGTATGGCCTTGAGGTGCACTTGGGGTGCGTGGGTTGCTGCCGTGTGGTGCGTGATCTGCTGCTGTGAGTTGCAGGGGCTGCTGATGTGAGGGCCTGCCTCAAGGGTAGTTATTCAGTTAGGCAGTTAGGAGCAGGGGGTTATGGGTAGTTACTCATTTACTGTTAATCATTGATTAGTGCGTTGTAATCATAGATTAGGGAATTAGTTAGTTACACAGGATTCAGTATATAAGGAGACTGAATTGTATTGATTGGCATATATGAAATAACCCAACGTTCTATTGATGTCCTTATACTCTGTTTTCCCCCTTTATCATTATCCCTCTTCTCTCTATCATTCTTGGAGGTTGACTGTCCTCGAATTCAGTTAATTCCTATCAGGATCTTATCAATTGGTATCAAAGCAGGCTTATCCTGCAATTACAAGTTCCACCATGGTTGAAACTCGATCTACTGCAATTCTCAATGAAACCCTAGCTTCATTGAAATCCACCACAGATCACCACAACAAAGACATCCAAGAAATTCACAAAATTACTAACATCCATACCCGGACCTTGAATGAAATGAGTCAACAATTGGTTACCATTTTACGGAAGTTGAATGCAGCGGAAAGTGTTGAGCATAGTCCTGAGAATTCACACATTCTAGGAGATCGTAACTGTCACCAATCTGTCTCAGGATTTTCCAGGCCAGTGAAATTGGATTTTTCCAGATTTTGTGGTGAGGAACCAACTTCTTGGATCTACAAAGCTAATCAGTATTTCAAGTATTATAGGATTCCAGAACTAGAGAAGTTGATGATGGCATCCTTTCATATGGAAGGAGAAGCCCTGGTTTGGTTTCAAGAAGGAGAAGATGTTGGTGTATTTGGTACTTGGGAGGCCTTGGTTCAAGCAATGTTAATCAGGTTTGGGCCTACAGCCTATGATGATCCAATGGAAGCTTTGACTAGGTTGAGACAAACTTCAACTGTGGCTTTATACAAAGGTGAATTTGAAGCTTTGGCAATCGGATTAAGGGTTTGTCTCCACAGCATAAACTGAGCTGCTTCTTGAGTGGCTTGAAGGATGAGGTGAGGTTACCTGTTAGAATGTTGAATCCTCCCTCTCTCATTGCAGCATTTGGGTTGGCTAAAATCCAAGAGGAATACTTATTGGGTTGTAAGAGGAGCTATAAAGGGACACATGATCAAGCTAGACCTTCATTGCTTGGTGCTGCCCCAGTTGAAAACAGGACCACCAAGATTCCTGTTAAGAAGATCACTGCTGCTCAAATGGAAGAAAGGAAAAAGAAAGGGCTTTGCTACAATTGTGATGACAAGTGGGCACTCGGGCATAAGTGCAAGCAAGCTACTTTGTTTTTACTAGAAGGAGTGGAGGTGACCTCAGATTCTAGCTGCAATGAACAGTTTGTTGAGATTGACAATGGGGGTTGCATGGAGAGAAGACAAGATGAGGAGGCAGAACTAGAAATTACCTTATATGCCTTGGTTGGCAGCCCTACTCCAGGGACAATGAGAGTCAAGGGTAAGGTTAATTCTGTCTCATTGGTGATCTTGGTAGATTCTGGAAGCACCCATAATTTCATTGATGCAGCTGTAATTTCTGTCCTCCATATTCCTGTGGATAAATCACAAATTCTTGAGGTTAAGGTTGTTAATGGTGATATTATCAAGACTCAAGGATTGTGCAAAGATGTTCCTGTGTGCTTACAAGGGCAAGTTTTTCTGGTTCAATTACATGTGCTACCTTTGGGAGGTTGTGACTTGGTTTTTGGCACTCAGTGGCTTAGCACTTTAGGAATCATTAATTGGGGTTTCAAGAATCTTTCAATGGGGTTCAACTATGGAGGTCAACAGGTGCTGTTACAGGGTCTTAACACTCCAAAGGGTTTTGAAGTGCAAAATGAGGTCCAATTCTTCAAAGAACCTACAAGGAGGGGTTTAATTTTACAGATTACAACTAAAAGCACAACTGAAAGGCAGTCTACCCTTCCACCTGAAATCACAGCTTTGTTGCAGGAGTTTCATGGTGTATTTACTACTCCAGTGGACCTGCCACCTGTGAGAGGTCATGAACACCAAATCAACCTTAAGGAGGGCAATCAACCTATCTGTCAAAGGCCATACAGGTATCCCTATTACCAGAAAAATGATATTGAAAAGATTGTGAAGGATTTGTTGGAAGTAGGCTTTATTTAGAATAGTCAAAGTCCCTTTGCCTCACCTGTTCTTTTGGTTAGGAAATTTGATGGTTCATGGCGTATGTGTATAGATTATAGGGCATTAAACTAAGCCACTATTAAAGATAAATACCCTATCCCTGTTATAGATGAACTTTTGGATGAATTACATAGAGCTTGCATTTTTTCCAAGCTAGACTTGAGGTCTGGATACCACCAAATTAGGATGAGGAAGGAAGATATTCCAAAAACAGCTTTTAGAACTCATGAAGGGCACTATGAATTCCTTGTCATGCCCTTTGGGTTGACAAATGCCCCTGCTACCTTTCAATCCTTAATGAATCAAGTCTTCAAGCCCTTCCTTAGGAGGTTTATCTTGGTTTTCTTTGATGATATTCTGGTTTATAGTAGAAACATGCGTGATCATATTGAGCATCTCAGAATTGTTTTAGGAGTGTTGGTTGAGAACCAATTGTATGCTAAGATGTCTAAGTGCATGTTTGCTTGCTTGGAAGTGGAATACTTAGGTCATATCATTTCTGGGGAAGGTGTAAAAACTGACCCCAAGAAAATTTTGGCTATGCAAGAGTGGCATGTGCCTAAGGATGTGAAGTCCTTGAGAGGGTTCCTAGGCCTTACTAGTTACTACAGAAAATTTGTTAAAGGTTATGGTCATATTGCAGCTCCATTGACTGCCCTTTTGAGGAAGAATTCTTTTTCTTGGGGTGCTGAAGCTGAAGCAGCCTTTCATCAGTTGAAGTTAGCTATATCCAGCCCACCTGTTTTGGCCCTACCTGATTTCACTAAGACTTTTACAGTTAAATGTGATGCTTCTGGCAGTGGCATTGGTGTTGTTTTAATGCAAGAGCACCAGCCTATTGCCTTTCACAGTCAAGTCCTAAAGGGCAGTGCTCTAGCATTGTCCACTTATGAAAAGGAATTTCTTGCCTTAATTTCTGTAGAGAAGAAATGGAGGCCATATCTAGTGGGGAGACCTTTTGTCATCAAAATAGATCAGCAAAGTCTTAAGTATTTGCTGCATCAGAGGATTGGTACTCCACTTCAACAGAGATGGTTGTCCAAATTGTTGGGATATGCATTTGTGGTTGAATATAAGAAAGGTTCTGAGAATGTGGTGGCAGATGCCCTGTCTAGGAGGGGAGAGGTGTCTGAGCATGAGGTTCAAGACTGTCAGAATGTGCTTGAAGGTACTGCTGCTTTGAGTTTGATGGGGATTGATCAAAATGATGTGGGATTGGATAAGGCTGTTGCTGCATTACCTTCTTCATCTGGTACCTTATATATCATCTCATTTCCTACTCCAACCTGGGTAGCTGACCTGAAGGCTAGTTATGGAGCAGATTCCGCCATCCAAGCTATCTTGTCTACCTTCAAGGAGAGTGGTAATCCACCTAAAGGTTTTTCTTTAGTGGATGGGTTGTTGTTCTTTAAGGGCAAAATCTATTTGGGTCCTACTAGTCCTCTAAAGTCTTCCATTTTGCACCATGTTCACAATGGGCCCTTGGGTGGTCATTCAGGCTATGTGAAGACCTTACACAGGGTTAAACAAGATTTTTATTGGCCTGGTATGAAGGACTTGAAGCAATATATCAAGGAGTGTGATGTTTGTCAAAGGGTTAAGCAATTGTAGGCCAACTGGTTTACTTCAGCCCTTACCTATTCCTTCCAAGCCATGGTTAGCTGTGAGTATGGATTTCATTGAGGGACTACCTAAATCCCAATTGAAGTCTGTAATATTGGTGGTTGTGGATAGGTTGACTAAGTATGTTCACTTCATTGCATTATCTCATCCTTACACTGCATCCAAGGTTGCTTCTGTTTATATGCAATTTGTGTTTAAACTTCATGGTATGCCTGCTTCTGTGGTGAGTGACAGGGATCCCATCTTTACTTCTCGTTTTTGGAGGGAATTAATGAAGATTCAAGAGGTAGACTTAGCTATGTCATAAGCTTACCACCCTCAAACAGATGGCCAAATTGAGGTGGTCAACAGAAGCTTAGAGTAGTATTTAAGAGCTTTTGCAGCAGCTAAACCCACTGCTTGGGTAGAGTGGTTGCCCTTGGCTGAGTTTTGGTTTAACACCAACTTTCATTCCTCAACCAAGATAACTCCCTTTGAAGCATTATATGGATATCCCCCTCCTAGGCTATTGGATTACATCCCTAGCACCACTATGGTAGAAGCTGTTGATGATCACTTGCAAAGTAGGCAGCAAGTCATGTCCTTACTTAAACAAAACTTGTTATTGGCTCAAGAGAGAATGAAAGTTCAAGCGGATAAGCATAGGGTAGAGAGGAGTTGGTGATTGGGTGTATTTGAGATTGCAACCTTATAGGCAGAGGTCCTTAAAGCCTAATGCTCTTGGTAAGCTCTCTCCAAAGTTTTATGGGCCCTTCCAAGTGCTACACAGGGTTGGGGAAGTAGCTTACAAATTGGCCTTACCAGCTGATTCCTTAATTCACCCTGTTTTCCATGTCTCCTGTCTCAAAGCTAAGTTGGGACAGCAAGTTACTCCTATTTCTCAATTGCCTTCTGTCTCACTTGAAGGTATTCCTATGCTTGAACCTGAGGCAATCTTGAAGAGCAGGTCAGTCAAGCTGAGAAGCAGGACCATCACCCAGGTATTAATCCAATGGCAAGGCTGTACTACTGAAGATGCTACTTGGGAAGATTTATACCAACTCCAACAGAAGTTTCCTCACCTTGTGGGCAAGGTGCTTTGAAGAGGGGAGTATTGATACAAGGCTGAATATGGAGGCACGTGCTAAGGCAGTGGGGACTGAAGGGTCTGTGGTGTGTATGGCCTTGAGGTGCACTTGGGGTGCGTGGGTTGCTGCCGTGTGGTGCGTGATCTGCTGCTGTGAGTAGCAGGGTCTGCTGATGTGAGGGCCTGCCTCAAGGGTAGTTAGTCAGTTAGGTAGTTAGGAGCAGGGGGTTATGGGTAGTTACTCATTTACTGTTAATCATTGATTAGTGTGTTGTAATCATAGATTAGGGAATTAGTTAGTTACACAGGATTCAGTATATAAGGAGACTGAATTGTAGTGATTGGCATATATGAAATAACCCAACGTTCTATTGATGTCCTTATACTCTGTTCCCCCTTTCTCATTATCCCTCTTCTCTCTATCATTCTTGGAGGTTGACTGTCCTCGAATTCGGTTAATTCCTATCAGGATCTTATCACTTACATGGGCTGACTTTAAAAGTTGACTAAAATTTAAAGCATTTAGAATTTGGGATATCTATAGTTGACATCTCTGAGCAAAGAATTCAGGTAGGACTTTTTTATAGAATTTCAGGCAGAAGTTGGACTCTTTTAGTATATCTTTACATTAGCACAATGTGCACATCTATTTTTAAATATAAAAAAATTGTATTGATGAAACTTAAAGTAGATGGAATAGGGGATGATTGAAGTATGCAGATTGTATACCCATCAAATCCCTGGTGGGGATGTCTTATTTCAGTTGCTATAAGTTCTGATTTTATGAAATAGATATGGACTAGGTGCTTTCTTTTTCATTTTTATGTTTTTTGTTTGTGTGTGTAAGATACATTTGGATCAGGTTGTCATAGATGAGGCATAGTTTTGTGATAATAGCATGAAAATTATTTAGGCTGACACAAAAGGGGCGATGCTATGCCTATATTCATATATATATATATATATATATATAGAGTAGAGTTCAGGGCCATGTCTTCTAATACATGAAGCTTTTCTTGAAATTTCTTTTTCTATAAAGTATATATGCCTTCTTTTGGTCTATTAGGCACAGTCATTACTTAAATGGTTGAAATAAAGATGTTAGACCCTTAATGAAGACAAGTTGTATGACTATGTATATTCACCCTTCAATTTGTCCTTTTAGGAATAAGTGGTTTTGACACCTCCAATCCCTGGTTTTCATGTTGTACCATAATATTGACATGAAAAACCATGCTGATTAATTTTCTATGGAAATTACACTTTACCCCTCTAAACTATACCGCAAATTACACTTTGCAGTTTGCACCCTAAACTTTCAAAATGCACGATTAGCACCTTAAACTATAACCCATGTTACACTTTGCACCATGCCGTCAATTCTTCGGTTATCTTGGATGGCATCACGTGAAAAGACCCAACTGCCCCTCTTCTCAACCCCTTAAAAACATATGAGAAATTACACTTTATAACCCTAAACTATACTCTTAATTACACTTTACAACCTAAACTTTGGTTTTCCATTCAAGATAATGGCAAAATTAATGGCAGGGTGCAGAGTGTAACACATGTTATAGTTTAGGGTGCTAATTGTGCATTCTGAAAGTTTAGGGTGCAAAGGGTAAGTTGGGGTATAATTTAGGGTGACAAAGTGAAATTACGCCCTAGTTTTCACCTCATATAGGTTGAGTTTTATGAAAATTGCTTTCATCATTGTTGCGTTTTATTTTCAGTGCTGCCTGAGCTTAGTTATAATGATTAATGGATTTTTGCATGGTTTGCTTATTGTTGCAGATGGTTTAGGAACCAAAATCAATGATGAAGGGATTAATTACTACAACAATCTTATAAATGCTCTTCTTGAAAAAGGTATTAATTTATAGTTGATTTCCTTTTAGTTGCACCAACAATGCGTAATTGACAGCATTGTTCCTGCAGGTATCCAGCCTTGCATAACTTTGTACCATTGGGATCTTCCTTTGCATCTTCACGAGACAACGGGAGGGTGGTTGAATAAGCAAATTGTGTAAGTATTGTCATAATAAAATTATTAGTTTTCAGAAATCTTGATATAAACAGTTTCTTTCATGTTGATTAATATTTTTATCATTTCAGTTGAATGCATCCAGTAGTTCTAAATATATTCAAAATCATAAACATGCTGACCCGAATTTACACTTTGTTTGTTGATCATGGCTTTCTTATTTGTATATCTCTTCTTGATGGAAATCAAGATCAAATAATTGAGAACTTGAATTAGAATTGAATTAAAATTAAGAATCAAAGCTGGAATTACAGAGAAAATAACTGGAGAAACAGAGTTTCTGTCCAGGTCTGAAACTAAGTTAAAAGTTACATCAAAAACTGATTCTACTCTTACATAACAAGTCTATTTATAATCTTTAACTACTAGGGAATAAGCTAGCTAATAGTTACATCTAGTCAGGCTATCACAACATAGGTCAAAGCTGAATTAATGAGGATATATGGCAGATCTAAGATGTCAAAATAAGGCTGCCTGCCCTAAAGGGTCAGAAATGGTGGCTGGTTGTTTTGGCTTAGGAGTAGAGAGTGGCTGGTTGACAGTCCTAAGAGTAGAGGGGGGGGGGGGTTGGTTGGCTGGACTAAGGTAGAGGGTGACTACATCATACTCCCCTCCATAAAGGAAACTTGCCCTCAAGTTTCTGCTGGAAAATAAGGCTTCAAGTGCTTCACATTGAAGGCATTAGAAATACTTAGATGAGGGGGTAGTTGGATTGTGTAGGCATTGTCATTGATTTTAGTCAACACTTTGCCTGGACCTACTTTCCTTGCTCCCAACTTGGAATAGGAGCCTTGAGGACACCTTCCCTTAGTTAAAATCACCCATATGAGGTCCCCTTCCTTGAAAATTAATCTCCTTCAATGAATATCAGCAACAGCCTTGTAGTTAGTATTGGAATGTTCAATTCTCTCCTTGACTTGTGCATGGATTTTTGTTGCTCTTATATTCTCCTTCTTAGAAAGTGGCAAGGGTGCCAAATCTAAGACACTCAAAGGTTTATTCCCATACACAACTTCAAAAGGAGATGTGTTAATAGCCCGATTAAGAGAACAATTGTAAGCAAATTCAGCCAAAGGAAGGATACTTTCCCAATTCCTTGGATTTTCACCAATCAAGCATCTTAAGAGATTCCCAAGACTCCGGTTGATAACTTCAGTTTGACCATCCGTTTGAGGGTGAAAAGAAGTGCTGAAGCTCAATTTAGTTCCTATCTTGTGCCATAGAGTTCGCCAAAAAATGAGCAAGAAATTTAGCATTCTTGTCGGAAACAATAGAGAGGGGCACACCATGAAGCTTCTAGATTTCTTTGAAAAATAAAACAGCCACATTGAAAGCATCCGAAGTCTTCTTGCATGGGATGAAGTGCGCCATCTTGGAGAAACGATCCACTACCACCATGATTGAATCATTCTTTCATTGTGTAGGTGGAAGGCCAAGAACAAAATCTATGCTAATACATTCCCATGGTTTATTAGGCACTGGAAGAGGTAAATACAGTCCTGCATTAGTGGCTGTACTTTTCCTTTTTGACAAACTTAGCACCTTTGAACATGCCGCTCAACGTCTTTAGTCATTCCTGGCCAAAAGTAGTCTTGTTTAAGGGATTCTAGGGTCTTTGATTTGCCAAAATGCCCCAAATTATGTTGTCAACAATCATCAACTCTCTTAGAGAACATTTAGACAAACATAATTTCAGCCCTTTGAAAAGAAATCCATCCTTCAACCAAAAGTCAGACTTGGCAGGTTGCTGTCCCTGCTGCAATTGTTGGTATAGATTACCAAAATGTGGGTCATCTTGGTAATTCTCCTTGAAAACTTCAAAACCAGCAACCTTAGTTTGCATTTCCACCAAGAAATTAGTCCTCTTACTCAACCCATCAGCCACTTTGTTGAGAATTTCCGACTGATGTTTCAATGAGAAAGTGAATTGCTGCAAAAAGCTTACCCACTTAGTATGCCTTTTATTCACATTCGATTGGCTATTGAGCCATTTCAAAGCCTCATTATCGGTGTGTAGAATAAACCCTTTGTAGGCCAAATAGTAACTCCAATGCTTGATGGCTTGAACAATAGCATAGAATTCCTTGTCATAGGTAGAATACCTGAGTTTTGCTTCGTTCAACTTCTCACTAAAGAATGCTATGGGCTGTCCTTCTTGGCTAAGGACACACCAATTCCAACTCCTGATGCATCACAATTAAGCTCAAATATCTTGTCAAAATTGGGCAAGGCAAGGATAGAAGCTTCGGTTAACTTCCTCTTTAAAAGTTGGAAGCTTTCTTAGGCTTCATCAATCCAAACAAAGGACTTTTGTTTGAGACAATTGGTGAGAGGTGCTGCAATGGTGCTGAAATTGCTGGGAAAATGGGCTTTTGCCCTTATTTTTTAAAAAATCTAGCACAATGTCCCTGTTTTGAAACTATTTAGCAGAATGTCCCTATTTTTGAAACTCAATTTTAACAAAATCGAGTTCTATATAAAACTTAATGTCCTCAAAATCGAGTTATATGTAAAGTTTTAAGTGAAACTCGACATTGCTAATGTCGAGTTTCACTTAAATTTTCAAAAAAAAATTAAGTGGCAAAATATGCATAGAACTCGACCTTTTTAAAGTCAAGTTCCACCTGTAACTATATTTTGTTAAAATCGAGTTTCAAAACTGGGACACGGTGCTTAATAGTTTCAAAACAGGGACATTGTGCTAGATTTTTTTTTTTTTTTTTTTTTTTTTTTAAATAAGGGCAAAAGCCCATTTTCCCCTAAATTGCTAATAAACCTTCTATAAAAGGTAGGAAGACCATGGAAACTCCTCACCTCATTCACACTGAAGGTTTAGGCCAATCAACAATTGCCTTAACCTTGTTTTCATCCGTGAACGCTCCTTTGGAAGACACAACATACCCCAAAAACACCACTTGATCCATCCCAAAGCTACACCTTTTCATATTACCATAAAACTTTTCTCTCCTCAAAATGTCGAGCACAAGCTGCAAATGCGCCAAGTGATCCTCCAAACAGCGGCTATACACCAAAATATCATCAAAACACGCCACAACACAAATCCCTAACAGTGGTTGCAACATTTGTGTCATCATCCTCATGAAAGTGATAGGTGCATTTGTCAAATAAATGGCATAACAAGCCATTCAAATAATCCATGATGCGTCTTGAAGGCCATCTTCCATTCATCCCCTAGGCGAATACTAATTTGATGATACCCACTTCGCAAATCAATCTTGGAAAACATCTTTGAACCCGCCAAGCAATCTAGCATGTCATCCAATCTATGAATCGGAAAACGATACTTGATTGTGATCTTGTTGATAGCTCTACTATCCACACACATCCTCCAAGAGCCATCTTTCTTAGGAGTTAAGAGAGTGGATTCTGCACAAAGGCTAAATGTAGCCTCTATTAAGAAGCTCTTGAACTTGTTTTTGCAACTCTTCCTTCCCCTTTGGAGCCATACGATATGCTGGTTTGTTTGGAAGGGGTGCTCTCGGTACCAAATCAATGGCATGTTGAATGTCTCGCATAGGAGGTAAGTCGGGAGGTAACTCATGGGGAAAAACATCACCATATTGTTGTAATAACTCAGCGACAACACTAGGAACATCAATTCCAGCCACTGTGTTGCCTGGAATTAATGCCAAAATGTAGCCACTATCTCGACTTTCTCGAATGATGTTTTTAGAAGCTAGTAAAGAGGTTGTAGAGGATTTAGAAGTCACCTTTTCCTTCATTAGCAGTAAATTAAATTGTTGATTGTCTTTGCTTAAGGTATAGGTGTTCTTCTTCCCATCATGCATCATTTCGTGATCAAATTGCCAAGGTCTTCCAAGAAAGATATGACACACATCCATTGGTACTACGTCACACCAAACTTCATCAAAATATTTCTTCTGGATAGAAAATGGCACCAAGCAACGCTTCGTTACTTTCACCTCATTACCCTTCTTGAACCAATAGAGTTTGTAGGGATATGGGTGATCTTGAGTGGCAAGCTTCAACTTATCAACCACCTCTTGAGAGACCACATTTTCACAACTTCCCCCATCAATGATCATGCTACAAACTCTTCCTCCAGTGCTGCAAGCAGTATAAAAAATATTGGTTCTCAACCAATCTTCTTTGGATTTGAATTTAGGAGCAAGAAGAGTCTTCCTCATCACAAGTGTCAAGCCCTCTTCTTCTTCAAAATCACCACCAACCTCATTTGAAGGTTGATCAAAAATGGGTTCTCCATCTTCATGTTCAAGCTCTTTTACTTCCTCCAACATAATAGCCTTCTTCCTACAATCCGAAGATCTATGCACGGCTCTCTACACTTGAAATATTTGAAAGTACCCACTTGTTGCTGTCTACCCCAGCCAACAGTGGCTGTTTGGGACTGTAATAGCAGATTTAGGACTTGCTGGTTGCTGACCAACCCCAGAGGTTCTCCTCTCCCATTTGTACTTGAATTCCCAACCTTATATTGGTTAGAAATCCCCTAACCAGACCTGAAACCCCACTGTCCAGACCTTAAAGCTGGCCTAGTTTGTTGCTTCTCCACCAGTAAAGCCTGGTTTTAGGCTTCCGACACGTTCCACAATGATTGAAGGCTAAGGACATCTTGGATGGATGGCTTCAACCCACTCAAGTACCTTGCAACCATTTGTTCTTCACTTTCATTCAAATCTACCCATACTACAAGTTGGTGAAATGCCTCTATATACTCCTCTACACTTCCTTCTTGCTTAAGGTTGTGTAGGTCTTTGTAGAGTGATTGGGTGTGGTTGAAAGGAAGAAATTGCTCAAAGAGCTTTTTCTTCATCTTCTCCCAACTCTTGATCTTGACTTTACCACTTCTTTGGTGAGAAATTTGCAATTGTTCCCACCAAGCGGAAGCTCTCCCTTTAAGGCGAATAGCAACTAGCTTCACTTTCTTTTCATCCATAACTGCATAATAATCAAACACACTCTCAACGGTGTTAAGCCAATCTACAAAGTCTTCCGGTTTAAGACTCCCATGAAATTCTGGAATTTCAACCTTGAAGTTATAGTCAAGCCTTGGCTCATTTCTTTCCATGAAAAGCCTACCCCTTGGAGGAACTCCAAAAGGGTTCTCAAAATGAGAATGAGAGTCATCAGACTCATCGGTAGCCTCGTAAGGAGGCTGCATACGCTGCACCACCTCCGTATGTGACGCAACTTGTCTCCTTAATTCAGCAACCTCATCTCCTCTCTCTATATTTTGATTCTGTCCACCATTCCTCCCCACATGAAGGTTAGCTTCAACTCCTTCCCCAACATCCATATAATTCCCCCTTATTCCACTTCTCCTTCTTTGGGCCATTAAAAGCTTCACAATCTTTAAAAAAAAATTGTAAATAGCAGCAACAGCACAAGTGATCAAATCTGTAATATTTGCAGCAGCAACACAGATTTGATTGGCACAAGGAACCTAAATCTGAATTCTAGTATCTTGAATGGAGGGAGAAAAAAAAGAAACACAAGGAAATCTAGGACTCAAATGATCTAATTAGTAGGGAAATCAAGATCTGTGCTCTGATACCAAATGATGGAAATCAAGATCAAATAATTGAGAACTTGAATTAGAATTGCATTAAAATTAAGAATCAAAGCTAAAATTACAGAGAAAATAACTGGAGAAACAGAATCTCTGTCCAGGTCTGAAACTAAGTTAAAAGTTACATCAGAAACTGATTTTACTCTTACATAACAAGTCTATTTATAATCTTTAACTACTAGGGAATAACCAAGATAACAGTTACATCTAGGCAGGCTATTAAGAAGTCAAAATAAGGGGCTGCCTGCCTGCCCTAAGAGTTCAGAAATGGTGGCTGGTTGTTTTGGCTTAGGAGTAGAGGGTGACTAGTTCACAGTCCTAAGTGTAGCGGGGGGGGGGGGGGGGGGGGGGGAGGTTTGGTTGGCTGGCCTAAGGTAGAGGGTACTAGATCACTTCTGACTTGTCTTTGATACATTTCAAGCTCAGAGAAGCTGAAAATCTTTGTGGTTAAAATTTATGGCTTGAGGGAAGATGTTACCATCTAGAAATAGAAACATTTCTGCTTCTTTATGCTTGTTTGGGAAAACATCTTACAGCTACAGAAACATGACGCTTTAAAGGGGATATGATAAATTTAGCGGGCATACTAAAAAACCTAGGAAATAAAGTAAAAATTTGTTATGCATAGGGAATATAAACTACAATTATCTTATCTTTGTGAAAAGAGATGCTTAACGTGCCACATGCAACCAATCAAGTATTGAATGGACACTTTTCTTTTCATAGTCTAAATAATGGCAAATGTGGTCTTCTTTGATTTATGCGCAAGGAAGTAGTTATGCCTAATAACTATCAGTGAGGCACAGGACGTGAGAAACCTTCTTATTTGATTTCTATTTCTATTTTCTTTTGTTCTGCTTCTCTTTTTTCCCTGGAAAATGTAGTCGGATAAAAATTTCCTAAGTCTTATTCTTTATAGTACATGGAGGGAGGGAGAATCATGTAAAAGATTTAATATTAGCAATGGCATTAATGAGTTTCAGGAAACTTAGTACCAAATATTGTACATACACATGTGCATATATACATACATACATATATATATATATATTACCATACATTTATTGGATTGCTTTTTATTCCTTTTGTTTCATTTCTATTAACAATAAATCTGGTTTTCATGTTTGGCATTCAGAAAATATTTTGCAATCTATGCAGACACTTGCTTTGCAAGTTTTGGTGATAGAGTAAAAATCTGGATTACAATTAATGAGCCCCTTCAAACTGCTGTGAATGGATATGATGTGGGGGGATTTGCTCCTGGAAGATGTCAAGGTTCTTCAATAGAACCATATTTGGCTGCGCACCACCAGATCTTGGCCCATGCAGCAGCTGTTTCAATATACAGAAGCAAGTATAAGGTATGCTGTTCAATTATGTATTAGTGATTGAGAACTTTGTCTTCTAAATAAGGATGGTGTGGTTATAGAGCTTAGTCTGCTTGGCATTTCTCTTTATAAAGCTTTGTCTTCTCTTGAGCATTGTAATTTTTAGAGTTTGATTGTAATTCTCTCTTAGTACACCCCTGGTGTATTTAGTTTTGTTTTTATTAATAAAAAATTTTGTTACTTGTCAAAAAAGAATCAAGGTTTTTCATTATGTTCTGTAAATCATAACAATTAATATATTATGTCAAGAAAACTTAAGTAGTTTTTTTTTTTGCACCATCCAGGATTACAGACATTATGGGTTATTACTTCTAATGGTTTCCAACCTTTTTCCCTCATCTGCTCAGTTTTACTGCCTATTCAAAAGAATGTGAATAAATTCATAACAAATTAGAAGTGATTAAAGCTGCTTAAAGTATCACCCTGGAGAAATTTGTGGTTAGTATATATTAAATGGAGGCTATGGTTTTCGGTTTATTTGGAATATGTTGGGTTATGCCAAAGTCTGGTGTTGAGCTTCTTGCTTGCTAGCAAGGTCGATTTGGTCACCATCATAATGGATATATATGGATCGTTGATGTGGTGTATTGGGAAGGAAAGAAATAGTAGGTGTTTTGAAGATAGTGAGTGTTCTATGTTTGATCTCAAGTTATTCGTTTTTTAGAACCTTATTGGACTGGTTGTCTGTGTGGAGACCATTCCTTTTCTTCAACTTTGGATTTACTTGATTTATGTAATTTTTGTATTTGATTTGTACACCCCTGTATACTCCATATGTACTTGGGATTCTCATTTTTTATATCAATAAATCTTTATTACTAATCAAATATATATATATATTAAATGGAGGCATCTCCTCATCTCTCACCTATGCACCTATGGCTAATATCATAGACCAAGGTCATATGGTATTTACCATTGACCTGGAACCTCATATTATTAAAGGATGCATCTTAGCTGGGTAATTAATGTAATAGTCATTATATCTTTACTGAGTAAAAGTATTTTCTGTATCATCCTTTAAAAAGAGTCTCAGCAAAGACTGACTAAAATAGCATTGATGAGGGAGAATAAGCATCAGAGACCATATTTAAACGATGTCAGGATGGAACAAAAACTAGGTTTGCTAAATATACTTCTGTTGTCACTCTCTTTGTTTGCTTATATTGGCTGTGCTTTAATACGTTCCCAGACCCAGTGCTTTTTTTTTTTTTCTTTTTTTAATTTTATAGTTGGGGGTAAGGGAATTAAAACCCTAGACATCTCCATTGTAAACACCAAGAGTACCCAGACCACAGTGTTTACAATGTAGAAGACAAATGATTTTGTCTTTCCAAAGTTCCATCATATATTGAATTTCATAAGTTGCCTGTACAGTTACTGTTTTTCTGGTCATCAATAAAATTGCCATTTGTGCTCTTTAATCATTAGAAGAATAACATCCCTTTTTTGCTCTTGCAATCCTTGTATTTATTCCAGGACAAGCAAGGGGGACAAGTAGGCTTGGCGCTAGACTGTGAGTGGGCAGAGGCTAATTCAGAAAAAAATGAAGATAAAACTGCTGCAGCAAGACGTCTTGATTTTCAGCTTGGATGGTACTTCCCTTTTGATCAATTTTACAGTTAAACTCATATCATTTAGTTTCTTGGTGATGTTGCATCTTAATTGAAAATACATAGGATGCTTATGTTTGCACCAATAAGAAACCACAATTTATGGGAAGTTCTTTTCATTAATTTGCATTAACTAAAACTTTTGGTTTAATTTTATGGTTTTAATTTGTATTTTTTTTTTATAAGTAAGAAGAGAATATTATTAATAAAAGAATAGCAAGAAAAGCACACAAAGTTCACGGTAGTGAACAAAGGAAAAAAGAAACAAAAAGACATAAGCAGCCCCTAATCTATACTAATAGATGAAAGAAAATCCAATAGGGTAGAACAATCCGAATAGCCCCAACAACGAGACCAATCGAAGAGGGTCCGCTGGCAATACTCTAATAACTGAACCACAGTTTTCTCCTCATTCTCAAAAGACCGTTGATTCCGTTCAGTCCAAATAGTTCACATTAAACATCCTGGAACCAAATCCCAAATATCTGAGCTATGCTTCCCAAGCCAATGATACCAGCAAAATAATAAGTCCACAACTAAGCCTGGCATGACCCATTCCATACCAAACAACCGAAGCATATGCATCCACAAAGAATGAGCTATCGGACAAAAAAGTAATAAGTGATCCACAGATTCCGCATTACAACAGCACAAACAACAACGATTCACCAAAGGGCGACCACGAAGCATAAGGTTATCCAAAGTTAAAATCTGACCATGAACTGCTGTCCACATAAAAAAAGCCACCATTTTAGGAACCTTAACTTTCCAAATTCCTTTCCAAGGGAAAGTGGAAAGGGTTGCATTTCGAATCTTATGATAAAAGGACCGAGTATCAAACTTCTCACTGCCATTAAGATCCCAACAAAGTCTGTCACACCCTCCTTCCCTAGGAATTCGGGTTTGGATGAAATGAAGAAGGGAGTAGGAAGCTGCCAACTCTCAATCATTGAAGTACCTGTGAAAACTTAAACTCCATACTCTGTCATTATCACCCACAGGAGGGCTTAACACCTCAGAAATACAAGCCTCCATATTAGCCGAACACAAAAATAACTGAGGATAAAGAATTTTGAGAGGAACATCACCAGTCCACTTATCATGCCAAAAAAGAATACAAGAACCATCCCCCACCACAAAAGAGAAATACTTAGCGAAAGTTTCCCACCCTTCGCTAATACTCTGCCATAACCCACAACCATGAGCCCTACTACAAGCTCTAGTGCACCAACCCCCTTTTCTTTCCCCATATTTCATGGCAATGACCCTTCGCCATAGATGCGAGGTTTCATGGCCATACCTCCAAAATGAAATGAAACATTATTTCCTTATCCAAATATACTAACTTGGATCTCCTAAGAAAACTTTGGGTCTTGTTCTTTTTAATTACCTGAATAGAAATATTTATGTAAATTCTAAATCAATTTATGGGATTGTAGTATGAAACAATGACCACTTTCCATCTCTCTCTCTCTCTCTCTCTCTCTCTTTCACACACACACACGCAAAAAAATGCTGGCATTTGTGCATCAGACTAATAATGTGCTTGATGAATAAAGCCTGCTTAAGTCAATAAACATATGAGATCCTCACAACTTTGTTGGATCACTTCAATAATTATTAGTTTCATGTATTGTATTGTAAATCACTGGACTTGCAATTGTTAAACAGTTAATTTGGGGAGGGACTGGGACGAGATATATAAGAAAGGATTAGTTCACTAAAATGACTCTTCAACCTCTTCAATGTCAATTTAAGTAAATTGGTTGAAATGACAAGATCAACCATGAGGAATACAAAATGTAGATATGCTAATTAATATGTATGTTTGAGATTATTGCATGTCTGTGATACATCATACTACAAATGCCATTTATCTCAGTTTTATATATAAATAACACTTTTTGGAAACATATTTAATCATAAATTTTGTGGAATACTCCACAAAATGTACAATCTGATGTTCATAGGTGTAGACATTGTAATTCTTTTATTAAAAAAAATAAATAATAAAATAAAATAAACACCAAACTCTGGTCTGGTTTAACCCTTTTAATATATAGGAAATTATACTGAAAATAATTATAGATATCTGAGTTTTGCCATTTGGATTCTTCTGGCATGAGATTAGCAAAATTTTAAAACAATGGTAACTTATATTAGACTGGGTTTCACCAGTTGCTCTCTCTGCTTTCAGTTACGCTTTGTATGTTTGTCTTGGAATATATTTCGATCATTCAAAGATCCATTCTTCTTGCCCTTCAGATTATTAACTAGCTACAATTAATGCTGGAACAGGTATCTGCATCCAATATACTTTGGAGACTATCCTGAAGTTATGCAAGAAAGGCTTGGAGATCGGCTTCCCAAATTTTCAGAGGAAGAAAAGGATTTGCTTAGGAACTCAATCGACTTTGTTGGTCTGAATCACTATACATCAAGGTTTGTTGCTCATGTACCAGATAGCCCTGAAGAAAGTGATTTCTATAAAGCCCAAGAGATGGAGAGAATTGGTAAACGTTGATACTACCTAGTATTTCATACTCATATTATTTTTTATGAGATCTTAGTATTTCATAGAAAAACTTATGTTGATGTCTAATGTTCTTGCTTTATCATCAGTTGAATGGGAAGGGGGTGAGAAAATTGGTGAGAAGGTATGATTCCTCTCTCTCTCGTTCGCAGATACAGATCTTGCAGTGTTTGTGAGCATGCATATATCTTTAGATTGTCTCTGGTCTGCTGAAAGATTTTATGTGGCAGGCAGCATCAGAATGGCTTTATGTTGTTCCTTGGGGCATTCGGAAGGTTCTCAATTACATAGCACAGAGATACAATAATCCTCCAATATACGTGACTGAGAATGGTATAACGTGGACATTTACCATACGGTTTATATTTTCAATAGATTTTCTTTGTAGAACTCTTATAGATGCACACATAGTTGCTAATTGGATATTTCTAGGTGACCTTGCTTTTCCAGTTTGGCCAATTGGCTGATACAGAATAATAGAACCTTAAACACTCACTTCTATATATTAAGATATGATCAAGAAATATTTTGGGCTGATAAGATCTCTATTTATTGGTGGAAAATTACTTAATGCATCCATGTTAGGTGTCCCTCAGATTATAGTGCTGAAGGATATTTTCAATTATGCTAAAGTGCTCTTCTTTCACTTTCTCTGAACCTTTTTTCCACAACACATACAGGTATGGATGATGAAGATAATGAAACTTCTCCACTTCATGAGATGCTCGATGACAAATTGAGAGTTGTTTACTACAAAAGATACCTTGCTGCTGTTGCTCAGGCAATCAAGTTGAGTTACTTCATTATATCATATTCTGTTTCAATTCCTGTCGTATAATAAACTGGTTCATTCATATTCTTCACTTGCAAGTACTTGGTAAATTGTGCACTAAGCCAATTATTTGATGCCAGCTAATTATGCCAATGTTTGTCTATGTGCATCACCATTCATCTTTATTTTATCAGAGCTAAGTAGTCAACTGATTAGTCCTAAATTTTGAATCTGTGCTACCATTACATGCTCGAATAAATAAATAAATAAATAGAAGGGGGTGTAAGCTAGAAGAAGTTTGGCCACTAATTGCCATTTGAATTTTGATATTGCAATGAAAATACTCACTATTTAGAAATTGAAATTAGGTAAGCAAAATGCCTGTTTGGTTGTATTTTCATAAAAGAGAGAAAACATTTTATAGAGAATAAAAAGGAAACTCAGGAACATTATATTTCAATGATTTTTTTTTTCCCTTAAACTGAAAACAAAACAAAACAAAACAAAATAAGGAACAAAAAGAAATATCATTTTGATTTTTTGTGAAAAGTGGCTGTTTTCAAAACCATTTCTTGGAAAATGTGTTTGGCAGCACATTTTTGCACTGTTTTCTGTTTTCGTGAATTTAATTTTTAGAAACAGGAACCAAACAACCCAAAAAACTCTTGTAGGTATCTGAATACATGTACAGATTTGTAAGAACTTTTATCCACTACATTACAGAAAATAGGTTCACTGGCTGGCTCTAGTTCATTTTTGTTTTACCAGAGATAAATACAAATTGGCCTTTATAAAGTTAGCTTTCATCTTACACTACTTGTCTAAACAGCGACTCTCTTATGCTTTTTCATATTGGTCAAACAAATGTGTTATAAAATCAATTTTGTTTATTGGATTTCTTGGACAGGGATGGAGTAGATGTCAGGGGATATTTTGCATGGTCATTACTAGACAACTTTGAGTGGGCTCAAGGTTATACCAAGCGTTTTGGTTTGGTTTATGTTGATTACAAGAACGGGCTCTCTCGGCACCCAAAGTCTTCTGCTAATTGGTTCTTGCGGTTCTTGAAAGGTGGTGAAGGGAAAAATGGCAAGAAAGACTAATTGACTTGTGCCAGTCTTCAATTAATTTTTGAAGCATATATAAAAAGCCTGGTCTTACAAATTGTCCAGACCTATTTGTGCTTATTAATAGTGTTTGCAATTGAGTTTTTAGCCATAAAGGACTTAAGGATTGTAAACTTGTGATCTTCATATCCTGTCCAGCAAAAAGAGAAAAAGTTTGCCTTATATCCTATATAAGTTATATCTTGTCCAGTACTAGTGATGGTTCCTGTTATGAGTAATAGGGGCAAAACAGTAATATCATGTACTTAATATATAAATAATATTTTATGTGTTAGGGTTGACTTATTAAACCCTAAAATACTTTCACAGTAAACAACATGGTATCAGAGCCACCAACTCGCCGTTGCCGTTAACCCTCCGGCCACCAACCACCAATATTGTTGTCGCCGGCAACCATATCCTTACCCACTAGCTCCAACGACCCTAATAGAGACTCCGACGATCTCAATTTAGTGGCTGAAGCAGTTGTCCAGCGCCGGTGACCCTCTCTCCGGTCTCGCGACACCAGATCGACGTCGCCTGATCGTGAGAGAGGCAGGGTTTTTCTCGCCCTCCTCCGGCGACCATCCTAGCCTACTCGCCAGTCCTCGCACTGCCACTCCTGCACCCTAGCACTGCCACTCCTGCACCTTTACGCTGTCGCCGGAGTATGGTCTAACTTTTTTTTTTTCTTCTCTCCTTCAAAACATTCTCTGATTATCTGTTCAGGCAGCCTTAGGTTGATGTTTAGTGGTGGATTGGGTATTTCTTTTTGGTGTTGGTATGGATTTGTTGCTGCCTTGTTTTTTGGAATAGTGTGGTGTTGATTCTTTGATTAATGAGTTGTTGTTGGCGTGGCTGATTGGTTGAAGTACATTGGTTGTTGGTTGGAGTTTGTTTTAATTCAGTTCAACATATTTCTTTAGTGTTAGTTTGTTCTTCAGATTGCTATTATGGAGTCTAAAGACAGTGCTCAGCCTCCTAATTATTTCTTCTCTCCTGATATGTTATCAATTACCTCCATTCGTCTAAATGGTAGTAATTATGCTCAGTGGGTACAGGCAGTTGATGTCTTTCTTCTTGGTAGAAAGAAGTTTGATTACGTGATTAAGGAACCTCCTGTACCTACAGACCCTAAATTTGCTGATTGGAGAGCCGAAGATGCACAAATTAGGAGTTGTTTATGGAATAGCATGGAGTCTAAGATCAGTTGTAGTTTGGTTTTCTTGCCAACTGCTAAACTTGTTTGGGAACAAGCCAAGGAACTTTACTCTGGTGTTAACAATTTGAAGTGGATTTATGATCTTCATCAAAATTATTTCTCCTTGAGTTTGAGTGATATGTCTTTGGAAGACTATTATAACAAGTTTAAGGGTGTATGTGAAGAACTCAATATTTATCAGCCTATCTCCTCTGATGTTAAAATTATGAAGAAACAACGAGATTCTATGCATGTTGCTCGCTTCCTCTCTGGATTGCCTAAAAGTTTGAATCCAGTAAAATCACAAATTTTAGCTAGTCCAGACCTCCCTTCATTGAGTGAAGTTTTTGGTAGACTTCGACAGGCCACATTATCTGATTCGAGTACTGACCCTTTCTCTTCCTCCAATACTGATGCATTACCTTCTGGTGATAAATCTGCATTTACCACTTATATAGGGAGTAATAGAGGTGGTCGTGGGGGCAAAGGCTGTGGAGGTCGTGACCAAGGGGGCCGTAGTAGTGAACAAGGGGGTCGTGGTAAAGGACATGGCCTCCGTAAGTGTACTTATTGTCATGGTGAAAATCATACTGTAGACTTTTGTTGGGAGTTGTATGGTAAACCTTCGATTCACCAAGCTAGTTTTCAAGTTCAAGAACCGCCTTCACAGTCACATCCACCAACATCCAGAGTAGTCTCTATTCTTGAGGAAGAGTACAATCGTCTCCTGTCT
This sequence comes from Quercus aquifolioides, assembly GCA_019022515.1. NCBI lineage: Eukaryota > Viridiplantae > Streptophyta > Magnoliopsida > Fagales > Fagaceae > Quercus > Quercus aquifolioides. The sequence continues at coordinate 45,778,643 of CM032333.1, forward strand.
CTGCATTCCAACTCTGTTGGGTCTGATTCTACTGCTACTTTGGCTCAACAAGGTACTTTCACTGCTTATCTTGCCACTCAGGACCTTTGGGTCATTGACTCAGGTGCTACTGATCATATGACAGGTACCTCAGGTTTACTCTCTGACCTTGAGCAATCTAGTAGTCTTCCCAATGTTACATTGACAGATGGCTCAGCCACTACAATTTCTGGTTTGGGCACTGCCAATCTCAGTCCTAATCTTTCTCTCTCTTCTGTCTTATATATTCCTGATTTTCCTTTTAACCTTTTGTCAATTAGTAAGCTTACTAAAATTTTGAATTGTGCTGCCATTTTTTTATCCACTCATTGTATCTTTTAGGATCTCAAGACGGGGAAGATTATTGGTGGAGGGCATGAAGCCGGTGGACTTTATTACTTGGATCAATGTGGTTCTTCCTGTTTAGTGGCTTCTCACTTGTCTATCTCGCCTCTTTAGCATCATTGTCGCCTTGGTCATCCATCTCTCAAGAATTTGAAGTCATTAGTTCCGTCGTGTCGTCAAATTGAGTCTTTACATTGTGAAGCATGTCAGTTGGGTAAACACCATAGGGTGCCTTTTGCCTCTAGGCGTGAGAGTCGTTTTAGTAGTCCTTTTCAATTAGTTCATTCTGATATTTGGGGTCCAATAAACACTCCCTCATTGTTGGGATTTAGATATTTTGTCATTTTTGTTGATGATTATTCTAGAGTCACCTATCTTTATCTTATGAAAGAACGGTCTGAATTGTACTCAATTTTCAAATCATTTTATATGGAAATAAAGACTCAGTTTAATGCTTCAGTTCGTATTTTTCGGTCTGATAATGCTCGTGAATATTTTCATACATCTTTGTCTCAATTTTTTGATGATCATGGTATAATTCACCAATCTTCATACCCCCATACTCCACAACAAAATGGTGTTGCTGAACGCAAAATGCGTCATTTGTTAGAGGTCACTCGTGCCTTAAAGTTTCATATGCATGTTCCCAAATCATATTGGAGTGATGCTGTTCTCACTGCCTGTTACCTAATTAATCGTATGCCTTCCACTGTTCTAGGTGGTCAGATCCCTTATATTGTGCTCTCTCCTAATGCACCTTTGTTTCATCTGCCTCCTAAGATATTTGGTTGTGTGTGCTATGTTCATATCTTAGGTCCAGAGAGTGACAAACTTGATCCTAGATCCATTAAATGTGTTTTTCTTGGGTATTCTCGTACTCAGAAAGGATACCGATGTTACTCACCTACTCTTCAGCGTCGTTTCATTAGTGCTGATGTCACATTTGATGAATCTCAGTCATATTTCTCTCCTTCAGTTGCTAGTGATAGTTCTCCTCCCTGTCTTCCTCTCCTACCACCTGTGTCTCCTATTGAATCTCCTCAGAAACCACTCCAGGTATATTGTTGTCGGCAAAAACCTCCAACAGAGACCTCTACCCCGCCTAGTGATCCAACTCCTAATCCTGCCTCTCTTCCAATTGCTTTGCGCAAAGGTAAGCGTTCTTGTACCTCTCACCCTATCTCTCAGTTTGTCTCTTATGGTCACTTGTCTTCATCTGTTCATGCCTTTACCGCATCCTTGAATTCTACTGTTGTTCCTAAGTCTGTCCAGGAGGCTATGTCCATCTCTAGTTGGAAATCTGCTATGGAGGCAGAAATGTTTGCCCTGTCTGAAAATGCTACTTGGTCTTTAGTTACTTGTCGTCTAGGGAAAACTATTGTTGGTTGTCGTTGGGTGTATACTGTGAAGTATTTTCCTGATGGTTCTATTGAGCGTTTGAAGGTTCGTTTGGTTGCCAAAGGATATACCCAGACATACGGTGTTGACTATGCCGAGACATTCTCACCTGTTGCTAAAATTTCTTCTGTCCGGATTTTGATCTCCTTGGCTACTAATTTCAGTTAGATATTAAAAATGCCTTCTTGAATGGTGATTTGAAGGGAGAGGTGTATATGGAGCAACCACCTGGGTTTGTTGCTCAGGGAGAGTCTGGAAAAGTGTGTAGGTTGCATAAGGCCATCTACGGTCTTAAACAATCTCCCAGAGCTTGGTTTGGTAAATTCAGTGAAGTAGTGTTAAAGTTTGGATTGCGACGTTGCCACTCTGATCACTCTCTGTTTTCTTATACCTCTGATAGAGGAAAGATTTTGTTGATAGTATATGTTGATGATATTATAATAACTGGAGATGACAAGCAGGGCATTGATGATTTGAAAAGATACCTTCAAAACTCCTTTCAAACTAAGGATCTGGGTAAACTTCGTTATTTCTTGGGTATTGAGGTAGCACGATCTAAAGAAGGCATCAGTTTATCATAGAGGAAGTATGTGTTGGATATTTTGGAAGAAACTAGCTTGTTAGGATCTAAACCAGTGGAGACTCCTATGGATCCTAATGTCGAATTGTATGAAGATCAAGGGGAGCTGTTATCTAATCCTGAGAGATATCGTCGTTTGGTTGGTAAACTAAATTATCTCACAATTACTCGCCCAGATATATCATTTGTAGTTAGTGTTTTGAGCCAGTTTATGAAAGATCCTCGCCTTCCACATTGAGAGGCAATTATTCAAATTGTGAGGTATCTTAAAGCACATCTAGGCCGTGGTCTTTTGTATAAAGCTAATGGTCACCTACGGGTAGAAGCCGACACTGATGCTGATTGGGCTGGATCACCGTCAGATAGAAAATCCACTACTGGGTATTGCACTTTTCTAGGAGGAAATCTGATTACTTGGAGGAGTAAGAAACAAACTGTTGTTGCCAGGTCTAGTGCAGAGGCTGAGTATAGAGCCATGGCACACACATCATGTGAGCTTATGTGGATTAAGCATTTACTTGAGGAATTAAGATTCATTGTGAAGCTGCCTATGACTATGCATTGTGATAATCAAGCAGCAATTTACATTGCCTCCAATCTTGTGTTCCATGAGCGAACCAAGCATATTGAAGTAGATTGTCATATTACTCGGGAGAAAGTAAAAGATGGTGTAATTGCTACTCCATATGTTTCTACAAGAGTCCAGATTGCTGATATGTTTACTAAAGCTTTATGTAAAACTCATTTGGGTTTGTTATGTAACAAGCTATGATTGTATGATATATACTCTCCAGTTTGAGGGGGAGTGTTATGAGTAATAAGGGCAAAACAGTAATATCATGTACTTAATATATAAATAATATTTTATGTGTTAGAGTTGACTTATCAAACCCTAAAACACTTTCACAGTAAACAACAGTTCCCAAAGTAATAGTATCCAATACACATGTTGACCAATGTGCAAATTATGTGGCTAAATGTATCTCCATAGAACCCTTAAAGAGTCTTTTTGGGGTGTGATGCAACTTTAGCCTATTTGAGTTTTTAGCTTCTTTTTAGTACTATTTGTGGGTCTCATTGTACTATTCAGCTGACTTTTAGCTTTTTTTCTACAATACTTTCAACAAAAAAATTTCAGTTTCAGTTAAATAAACTATTCATAAAGGGATTATCTATTAGGTCGTAATGAATCACCATCTGATAGGTCATAATGAATCATCGTGAGGCAGAGCCTATATAATGCTGCATATCCTGATCCACGAATCAACTCACACCATTAGTCAAACATGAGCACAGTATGATGTATTAACCAAATTCACACTTCTGTAAACATAAAACGTTCAAGATTCTACATATATCTCAAACCTCACCAATTGTGCGGACACGAAAAAGTCTGAAACCACCTTATCAGAACCGCAGGTTGACAGAATATTATCAATGTGAAAACTTGTAACCATACATAGATTTGTACAGCATTACCATGAAGATTCACATGATTTGATCAAATTGATTGAAATAAAAAAAGAAATGCATAAATTCATACGTCACGACAGCTAAAATAGACACATTAAATGAACTCTCAAATCTCACTTTTCCTACTTGTTCCTGACAGGAAACACATGATCCATGCAGTACTTGTTATAAGACCCAACTAAAACATGTCACAATAATACAACTTTCTCCTTTTTATGTATTCTTTTTCTGCAGCAAACAGATAAATTAGCATTTCAATTGCAAATGATAATACTTTATAGATATATACATATAAATATAATTCACATTACAACACTATTGCTTTGTGTTGCTCAATGAAGCAAGGATGATTGTTGAGATTTCTTTCATTCGATGGTTCTATCAAGTGAAAGTTAATGATTAAGTGTAAGCATATGAACGAGTCAATTATAAAAGTTTCAATTGCAATGTGAAAGTTAAGGTGCTTATTTAACATCGCATTTATTTTACATGAAATATTATCTAGAAGCAGGGGCAATGCTATGTATGATTCAGGGTGGTCACAAGACCACCCTAAGCTTGAATTTTATTTTATTTTTGTTATACCTTAAAAAATGAATTTTAAATTAATATGAATTGTTGATTGTTAGAATAATGTGGCCCAATATGATATTTTATGATGTCTCTATTATCAATAATTAATTGTTCAAAATTTCTTGTGAAATTTTGCAATATTTTTATGATATATTGAAATATGTCTACTTAATATTGTAGACTAAGATTATGAATTATTTCATTATAGTCCTTGGCTTGACCATATCCATCATGATGTAGCCTATTCTAACAGGTACATTGTTGGACCGTGATAGAAAGGAGGTGCAAGTTAAAATTGCTCAGACTATGGAAGACAATAAGGGCTAGTCTTTCGATGGTTAGTGCATAATAATCTCAGAAGTCCTTCCATAATGAGATTCATGCACATTGAGTGTTGGCCTTACTAAATCTATCATGTCATTGCCAGTAACTTGGCTTCCTATAAGAGGTGTTGTCATTATAGTGATTCTAGATATGAACGATAGATGAATTCATCTGTTAATATGGAGTTACAAAAGTAATGACATGTTAATGAACTTATTCATTAATGAATCTAATTAATGAAGTTGTTTATTAATGAATGTAACATATCTGTTACATGAATTGTTATTACGATAGAAAGGATTTTATGGCTGGTCATGTTCCTTTTGAATATTATAAATATTGTCAAGGCCACACTTGCAAGGGATGTGAGAAGAGGAAAGAAAGCTCTTATTAATCCTGACTAGCTGGGGAGAGCATCCTAATTGCTTGTGAGGTCCTTGAATATTATAATTTAGTATGTAAATTTCTCACTTCTTATTGTTGATTTTTATTACATATGCACATAATATAATTGTTAATTGATAGATGCATTATATTTGTTTCTCTTGAATTATAACTTTTTAAGTATAATTCCTACATTGACCATCTTAGAAAAAAATACTTGACCACCCTAAAAAAAACTCAAACATCATAAATAAAAATTTGAGCCCATTAAAAATAAAATTTGACCTCTCCAAAATTTTGGTTTATTAAGGATTAAACCAAAAAATTGCAAAAAATGCTATATTCACAACATTTTCACCACACTTTTACAACGAATTCTAAGTGGTAGGTTGTTACCGATGAACAAAAAATAATTTTAGTGATATGTAAATTAGAACCAATAACAATTGTCAACTAGGATTTGTTGTGAAAATTTTGTGAACATATCATTTCTCAAATATTCTCCAAACAAATAAATTAGCCTAAAAACCCAAATAAAATATTTAATTGTGATATTTTAAATTGTTTTTTTCAAAAGACATATTTTTAAATTGCTATTATTATATATAAAAAATGCATATTTTCCAAAAGCTAGTTGGAAGTCTTCAAAGCCAGTAGCGCAATTCCCGTCCAAAAGGACGGTAAACTGGTTGGAAGCTTTGAACTCTTTAGCAACGTCTTCTTTGGCCTTTTTTGAGAAGGGCGTGCAGCTCATCATTCCCCTTCTGAAGATGGCCAAGACGAGTATCCTTTTCAACAGCATCAGCCTTAAGCTCTTCAACAAGGTTCTTCAACTCCCTAACCTCGTCTATAGCTTTGGTTGCCACCTCAGCTTTACCCCTACAGTCTGCCTGCACCTCACTAATTTTTGCTTCTAGCCTTATTCTGTTTTGGTCCATCTCAGTAGCCTGCCTAGACGCTGTTATAAACTTTGACATAACCTAGATATGCAATTGATTGAAGTTGATTAGACGAGAGATGTGAAATGTAATAAAATGAAATGAAAACAATAATGAAAACATACCTTGAAGAGATCATGAGCAGCAGAATGTTCAAATTCTTTCAAGGACATGTCATAACACATAGCCACATCCTCGTCAGTCACAGCCTTTTGAAACCTTTCCCAAGCAAGATCTTCATTCTCAAGAAGATTCATGGGAAGTCTTCCAGAAGGCTAGGACGAGATGGTTACCACAAGCTTGGACGGAGTGACTCCAGCAGGTACAGATGAGTCTAGGTCATGAATTTGGATGGATGGTTGTTGAAAGGTAGGGGGGATAACTGAGCCAAACTTGACTACCCCAAGTTTGGACTACCTATGCTTCACCTTCTTATTTCCTTAACGACTAGGATGATTTCCCAAATCAATCGTCTTGGATAAACTTTTTCTTTTGTCTCCAGCAGAAGGATGAGGCTGGGACTGAGCCTTTGGCAAGGTCACCTCGTCCACTAATCCTTTCCCATTGTTTTCCTTCATGGTTGCAATCCCTATGGAAAAAAGTGTTAGAGTCTGGACAAAACAAATAATAAAAGAAACTTTTTAAGTAAAACTCACGTCTGCTGGTAGTAAGCTCATGGGCTAAAGCTTCAAGGGATGGTTCAGGTCCGAATCCCCAAGTTGCAAGACGTTGGAGAGTAACCAGAGAATGAAAACTCCTATCAGCAAATAGATGAGCCTTCTGGATGCATTCAAGATGAAATCTGCTCAAGGAATGTCATCTAACAGCTAAAAAAAAAAAAAAAAAAAGAGAAAGGAAGGAAGAAAAATGTTAGACAAATTCAAAAAAGATAGGAAATATTTAATAGGAAATAAACATACCTTCTGGACGAAGGTTCCCTAATTCTCCAATATAGGGGGCGAATGGATCCCTGCCAACCTCAACAGGGTTTCCAGCCCAAAAATCAAAGACGAAGAAAAACTCCATCTTCCAATTTCTATCAGATGTGGGAAGGGACTTTATTAACCTACAATCTTTACCCCGGCCGTGAAATGATGAAAACCAAGGGATTGACTAATCTCTGAGGGTTTGTAACAGTAAAGGAACTCGTCCACAGTGAGAGGATGATCCCCTTCAAACATCTCCCTCCACAAAATTTGCATAGAAACGACCAGTCTCCATGCATTGGGATTAAATTAACATACTCCTAAACCTAACCTAGTAAGTAACTCTCTAACAAAAGCATTGAGAGGCAACCTAAGTCCCCCTAAGAGATAAGCCTCATAAACACCTATTCCAAAACAAGGGTCACAACACCACTTACTAGGATCGGCCAACTTAAGGTTAAGGTCATTTGGAATTTGATACTAGCTTCTAAAGGAAATAAACCTTTTTTCGTCCGTCTTTGAATGGATGCCTACAACACAGCTGTACACGGTTTCTACCTTGTCTAAAACGGTGGACGAAGGAACACTCGTGGAGGTACTAGCTTGCGATCCAGAAGTTGCCCTCGTCCTAAGTACTTCCTGAAGAACCTCTAAGGGAACACTTGGAACTTCAGACGTGTATTGCTTGTCCGTGGTATTCCCTCCACTACTACTACTACTACTATTACTCCTACTGCCACTGCTACTACTGAAACCACTATCACTAGTACTGTCGTGATACTCGTCTGTCTCTCTATTATCACTATCGCTAGACGAGGATATTACAACTTTAGACATCTTAGATAAAACTTAAAGGAAAACCTAAAGAAGAAGATGAAGAAAATACTTGTTTCTAAATGAGGAAGGCCTAAGGATGCAAGAAGACTTCTAGACGAGGAGCTGGACAACAAATGTCAGAGGAGAAAATTGTAGAAATGTGAAAGGGTAGGAGAGGAATTCTACTATTTATAGGCAACGAGGCTTGGCATCTAAAATGACGGGACCAACCATAAGAAGCCGCATGGCATGTTTCTTGAAAAATGAAACGACATGATTGAAATACATCAAATTGGGCCACATGTCCAAAAAAAAAAAAAAAAAAGAGGGCGTTCTGATAACAGACAACACAAGGACAAGGGGGCAACTGATGGGGATGAGAAACAAGTATAGTTCGTCCTTGAATTCATCTAGTTCATATAAGAAACTACAAAAATTGGGCCATCTCCAGTTCGTCCAAGGTGTTGTCCAAATCCAGAAAGGTTGTCCAGCATAAGGAGTTTGTCCAATCTAAGAAGGTCGTCCAGCATAGAAACACCTAGACGACCCCTCAACACTTAGAAAATCTTCGGAATGAATTTATGCACAAAAGCTTATGATTCGAACCACGTTCTACTATTTTGAAGAATAAGTGAAATCCTTGTTCATTGCTTTAACTTCTCACTAAACTCTTAACTTCTAATGGCAATTATAGAAGACAAGATTACATCTTCTAACTTCTATAGCAGTTGTAGAAGTTAAGTCTAAACCTTGTAACTTCCTTGCGGTTTGAGGAAGTTACCAATCAAGTAACCAGTCCAAGGCTCACTATATAAGGACTCATCCACTTCAAACGAAAGTAAGTTTTGCCACCTCTCTTCAAAAGTTGGAATTCTTGAGTTATAAGAAAAAACTAACTTAAACATCGGAGGGTTCTTGGCCGGTTCACCCCGGTCACCTTTGATCTTGTGTTTCTTTCTTTTTAGGCCTTTCAAACAACCTCTAATCCATTGAAGCCTGGAGCATTCAGTCATGTATTTGTCATTTGGAAAGTCATACAACAAATTACTTGATGTAAAATGCATTACTTTGAATTTACCACTTATATCAAGAATGAACTCAGTTAAACTTATTAATACTTATTCAATAATTTTAAAATTATACAAATCTTAACATTGTTATATAAAACAAAATAACACAAAGATAAGTAAAACAAATACACAAGTTTTTCTCATAAAAAAAAAAATACACAAGTTTTATTTCTACACAATATCAACATTCCAAAATATAAAATAAAAGGCTAAATTGCAAAGTACACCCCTAACGTTTGGGGGTGATTGGATTTTACACCCCAACGTTTCAGAATTTTGATTTTACACTCCAACGTTTGGTTCTGTTAGCAAATCACACCCCTCGTTAGATTTTGCTGTTAACTGCCAAGTTATCTTGTTGACGTGTTTTTTTTTTTTTTTTTTTTTTGCCAAATAAGCTCAAAACGACACAGTTGCAATGGAAATGATGTGATGACTTGGCACATGCTAAACGGCACCGTTTTGGCCAAAGAGAAAACAAATAGAAAATCTCAAAATCCTAAATCTAAACCCACGAACCAGCCCTAAGCTCCCTAACCCACGAACCCAACCCTCCCTTCCTAACCCTTATGAACCCAGACCACCCATCGGCTCTGCAACCAGCTCCTTGCATCGTAAACCCAGACGTGAGCAAGTTCATCAAATGATGTCATGCAGCTACATATGTAATGAAAATAGACTTCAAAGTTGACTGCAAATACAGATATATATAAGATAGTATAATTAAGCCCCTATTCTCTCAGTGATCCATCAAACATAATGGGATCCCAATACATAGAAAAAACAGTATCAAGGTGCTACAAAACCCAAAAAATTAAAATTAAGAGAAACAAACTCTACCATAAACACACTCAAAGTTCTAATAGCAAAGTAAATGAGTTTAAATCACACACACATAGAGAGTTCTAGCAAACAAATCCATCACCCAAAAAATTTAACAAAAACCCCAAACATTTTGTGCATCCAGCAACAAAATCCCAAACAAAAAAAATTGAACAAAAACCTCAACAAACCCAAACAACAAAAGCCCCAACAAACCCAACAAAAAACCCAAAATTTCAATCTAGCAATGGCAAGAAAAATCCAAAAAGAGAGAGAGAAAGAGAGCCATAGAGAAGAGAAATACCCTAACTGTTGGCTTGGCCGTACCTGTCGCCGCCGCTGTTGCCGCCTTAGAGCTGACCTGGAGCCATCGATGAACTTACTCACGTCTGGGTTCACGATGCAAGGAGCTGGTTGCAGAGCCGATGGGTGGTCTAGGTTCATAAGCGTTAGGAAGGGAAGCGTTGGGTTCATGGGTTAGGGAGCTAAGGGCTGGTTCGTGGGTTTAGATTTAGGATTTTGAGATTTTCTGATTGTTTTCTCTTTGGGAAAAACGGTGTTGTTTAGCATGTGCCAAGTCATCGCATCATTTCCATTGGAACTGTGTCGTTTTGAGCTTATTTGGCAAAAAATAAAAAACACGTCAGCAAGATGACTTGGTAGTTAACAGCAAAATCTAACTGGGGGTGTGATTTGCTAACAAAACCAAATGTTGGGGTGTAAAATCAAAGTTCTGAAACGTTGGGGTGTAAAATCCAATCACCCCCAAACGTTAGGGGTGTACTTTGCAATTTAGCCAAAATAAAATTACAAATGACTTCTTGGATAACTCATTTGACAAAGAATAAAAACACATAAGAAATTTACGATTTTGAAAATTAATTTATAATCTATTATCGATTGTGGTTGACACTCTATTTCATTTTGAGGTATACATTAAAGTTTGATTGTTTACTTATTTATATATGATCTTTTTTATGAATATCATATCATTGTTAAGTAACACACACTCTAGGAAATATCATAATTTATTTTGAAAAACCGTTTATTTTGGACATAAATTGTTAAAAAAATAGGTCTAAACATTCATAATTTATGCTAATTTCATACTTTGGCTTCACTATTTTCACACTTGTGAATGTTTCTCACACGTCTACAATTTTAAATCTATGTTTTTCACTTTATTGTAAACCAGATTATCATGGCATGTACTTTGCTATTTGATATCTAAAACTCTTTACTCATTACAGAATGCTCAACCATCCATCTTTCAATTAATTTGTATGCAGTTATGTAAATGTCTCAATTGTTTTCTTAAAACTTACAGCAAACAATTAAACTAATATTGTTTTAATTTTATTATTTTTTTACCAAACAAACAAAAGTTTTAAAAAATGGTTCGAGTTCGGGTTGGGTCGCTGGTCGGATCGGATTGACCCGCAAAAAAAACAGGTCGAGTCATGGGTCAGCCTATTTTTACTTCGGGTCAAAAGAATTGGATTCGGATCAGGTATTTTTTGGGTCGGGTCAGGTCGGTTAAAAAAAATCAGACCCGTTTTGCCACGTGTAGCCACAGCTATCTCCTATTTATTTCTTCATATAACTCACAGAGTCACTCTCTCTGTTTTAGTCACAATAACAATGGCAAAGAAGGAGTTGTTGAAGGAATATGAAGGTGATGAGTCCAACAAGAAGGAAGTGTCTCGCAGTGACTTCCCTCCAAACTTCTTCTTTGGCGTGGCCACTTCTGCCTATCAGGTTCTCTTTCTACCATCACCTCTGCAGTCACATTTTCTCGTTTGTTTTTATTTATATTCTGGCAAATTATGATCTGGGTATTTGCTCATTTTTACTGTCTTATTGTAGGTTTTACAAAAATAAATCAGCTTTGTTATCCATTTTCTTACAAATTACGATATGGGTTTTGTGTTACAATTTTCCAAGCCTTTTTGGTTGACCAGTTTTGATTTCTTGTTGGAAAAAAGAAGTGTAAATTGATCATAATTTTTATTTATCAAATTGATTTCTTTGGGTTCCTCGTATCATGTGATTTCTATGAATTTATTTTGTTGTTATGGGCTATTATATCTGAAAGGCATGCTTGCTGCTTCCTCTCTTTTTAGTTTTTCTTATGCTCTCTTTTTGGCCTTTTCTGGCATAGTTTTTTGTTGCATACTATTTTTGCAAAATCTAAGTGATTGGTGTCATTTAATTAAATTTTTGGAAGAACTATATCTTAGATATATGGCTCTACGTTTCAAAGGATCATCTTTGTCAAGTATGAGGAAGGGTATGGACACCTAGGTGAAAAATCATCATTTTTAGCAGAAATAGAAGTTACAGCCTCCCAAGTAGGGGACACAACACACAAGTACATGCACAGTATTCTCCTTCGTGATGTTTCCTTGATATGTAATGGAGGTTTTATAGCACATAAGAGAGAGAGAGAGAGAGAAGAATCATTCTTGGAAACTAAAGTACGTGAAACTAAATGAATATCAACTCTAACTTGCAAAATGTTTCTTTTGGAAATGTTAGTAAGAAAAGTAGCTTGTCTGGGTTTTTGTGTGTGTGTGTGTGTGTGTGTTGGTTAATGTAGTTTCCATAAATAATGGAAAACTCACACTTTTTTTAATTTAGTCTCCTTGTTGTTTTTTTGTAGGTGGAAGGAGCCTACAAGGAGGGTGGTAGGGGTCCAAGTATTTGGGATGCTTTTTCACACACTGAGGGTAATTCTCTCTCTTTTTTTTAACAAGCTTATAACAAATTCTTCCATGACAAGTTTTGGGTTGATGTGGATGAATTTTATTTTCTGCATTTTTTGAAACTTATTTGTCCGTCCTTTTGTTTTGTTAGGAAAGATCATTGACAAAAGCAATGGTGATGTGGCAGTCGATCAATATCATAGATACAAGGTTAGTAACAATGTATTGAGTGACTCACAGTTATTTTATTCCCCTGTGGTTGATTGCCCTTGTAGTGCTTATATAGTAATTAGCCCCATTTTAGATACTTATATCATAATTATGCTAGTTTGAGATTTGTCTTTGTTATCAAGTGGATGCACCATGTGTCCTGTGGGCTATTTGACTTATTTGATCCCAATTCCAAATCTAAGAGAAACACCATACACTGTGAAGAAACATCTGTCACATGAGCCATAATTTTTGTGTGTGTGTGTGTGTGTGAATATAAAGTATTTCATTAAATGGTTGTTGATTTATAGAGGATTTAGATAAAAATCCATAATTTTTTCCTATTATCACTAATTTGTTATTTATTAAAATGAATCAATATATATATATCTTTCTTACTTATCAAAAAAAGAAAGGAATATGAATCATCATCCTTCACAAATGACATTGCATATTTCCCAGTTCTACATCTAAAACTTCTCACTGCATTACACCTGTTCAAACATTTTTTATCTCTTATTATGCAGTTTGGCTTTATTGGCATGTTTCATCACCTTTTAATGCATTCCTGATTGTGAAATGGAAGTACTGAGCAGTTTGATCTCTAGCTAGATGCTTTTTTTTCTGTATTTTTTTCAATACTAATGTTTAAGCTTTTCTATTTCCAAACATAGATGGAAGTAGCCAAATCGATGTGATACACACACACACACACACACACACACATGAACTGTGATGTAAACTGTGACCTTAAATAAGATAGAATGGAGGACAAGGATATATGTTAGCTAATCCCAACCAGTTGTAAACTGTGACTTTAAATAAGATAGAATGGAGGACAATGATATATGTTAGCTAATCCCAACCAGTTGGAAAAGGATCCTTGTAATCAACCTAAATTTGGTTAGGATTAAGGCCTCATCAAGTTTACTTGAATTTGTGTATGTGTAGTTCTTGTATGTGGACATTGATCCTTTTCCCTTGGTATATTGGAAAACAAATTTGATTCATATCACTTTTATGTTCTGTTTTAAAGTTGCATTAAGTTTAGATTATTTGATTTAATACTGATATTCAGGAAGATGTTGAACTTATAGCCAAGTTGGGATTCGAATATTATCGCTTTTCCTTATCATGGTCTCGTATCTTCCCTGGTATGTCCTTTTATTACAATGTTTAATGCATTTTATCATTAATACTTTTTCATTACTGTTCAGGAAGAGTATATTGGTTGTACATATGATTAGTGATTGGAACATACTAATTATTATTATTTCCTTCTGAGTCCTCATCTAGATGTTTACCTCCCTTCTTCCCATATCCCTGCCTTGGCACTTAGTCTCAAGAAGTTTGAGTTTTAGTTGAACCAGAGTTGAACTAATTTGGATTACATTAGGAATTTATGTACACGATATATCCATTTGGGAATCCAGAATATAAGAAAGAATCAACCAGAGGGCATGCAAGAGGCTTAGTTCATATATTATGAAATGAGTCTGTAAGACTGGGGTCATCCATATGCATTTGACTCAACTTGAGTCGGTCTAATGTTGTGGTAGCATTTGAGACAGGCAGTTAATTGTTAAATTTTCTTCGTTTTTAAGTGAAAATAAAATGGAGAACACTTAATTACACAGGAAGTGTGCAATGGTTTAGTCATTACAATCTTAAGTTCAAAAAATCAAGATAATCCAAAAAAGAGGACTAATGGACTCGTACTAGCACTCTCATCCAATCATACAATGATCTCAAAAACAAAGACTTTAGCACAGTCCAAGTAGTCTACCCATTAAATCTCCACATATGATAGTACAACTATTTTGTCAATTTTCTCTACTTACGTGGGCTGACTTTAAAAGTTGACTAAAATTTAAAGCATTTAGAATTTGGGATATCTATGGTTCACATCTCTGAGCAAAGAATTCAGGTAGGACTTTTTTATAGAATTTTAGGCAGAAGTTGGCCTCTTTTAGTATATCTTTACATTAGCACAATGTGCACATCTATTTTTAAATATAAAAAAATTGTAATAAAAATTGTATTGATGAAACTTAAAATAGATGGAATAGGGGATGATTGAAGTATGCGGATTGTATACCCATCAAATCCCTGGTGGGGATGTCCTATTTCAGTTGCTATATAAGTTCTGATTTTATGAAATAGATATGGACTAGGTGCTTTCTTTTTCATTTTTATGTTTTTTGTTTGTGTGTGTAAGATACATTTGGATCAGGTTGTCATAGATGAGGCATAGTTTTGTGATAATTGCACAAAAATTATTTAGGCTGACACAAAAGGGGCGATGCTATGCCTATATTCATATATATATATATATATAGTAGAGTTCAGGGCCATGTCTTCTAATACATGAAGCTTTTCTTGAAATTTCTTTTTCTATAAAGTATATATGCCTTCTTTTGGTCTATTAGGCACAGTCATTACTTAAATGATTGAAATAAAGATGTTAGACCCTTAATGAAGACAAGTTGTATGACTATGTATATTCCCCCTTCAATTTGTCCTTTTAGGAATAAGTGTTTTTGACACCTCCAATCCCTGGTTTTCATGCTGTACCATAATATTGACATGAAAAACCATGCTGATTAGTTTTCAGTGGAAATTACACTCTACCACCCTAAACTATACCGCAAATTACACTTTGCACTTTGCACCCTAAAATTTCAAAATACACGATTAGCACCCTAAACTATAACCCATGTTACACTTTGCACCATACCGTGAATTCTTCCGTTATCTTGGATGGCATCACGTGAAAAGACCCAATTGCCCCTCTTCTCAACCCCTTAAAAACATATGAGAAATTACACTGTATAACCCTAAACTATACTCTCAATTACACTTTACAACCTAAACTTTGGTTTTCCATCCAAGATAACGGCAAAATTAATGTAGGGGTGCAGAGTGTAACACATGTTATAGTTTAGGGTGCTAATTGTGCATTCTGAAAGTTTAGGGTGCAAAAGGTAAGTTGGGGTATAATTTAGGGTGGTAAAGTGAAATTACGCCCTAGTTTTCACCTCATATAGGTTGAGTTTTACGAAAATTGCTTTCATCATTGTTATGTTTTATTTTCAGTGCTGCCTGTGCTTAGTTGTAATGATTAATGGATTTTTCCATGGTTTGCTTATCGTTGCAGATGGTTTAGGAACCAAAATCAATGATGAAGGGATTAATTACTACAACAATCTTATAAATGCTCTTCTTGAAAAAGGTATTAATTTATAGTTGATTTCCTTTTAGTTCCATCAACAATGCTTAATTGACAGCATTGTTCCTGCAGGTATCCAGCCTTGCATAACTTTGTACCATTGGGATCTTCCTTTGCATCTTCACGAGACAATGGGAGGGTGGTTGAATAAGCAAATTGTGTAAGTATTGTCATAATAAAATTATTAGTTTTCAGAAATCTTGATATAAACAGTTTCTTTCATGTTGATTAATATTTTTATCATTTCAGTTGAATGCATCCAGTAGTTCTAAATATATTCAAAATCATAAACATGTTGACCCAAATTTACACTTTGTTTGTTGATCATGGCTTTCTTATTTGTATATCTCTTCTTGATGGAAATCAAGATCAAATAATTGAGAACTTGAATTAGAATTGAATTAAAATTAAGAATCATAGCTGGAATTACAGAGAAAATAACTTGAGAAACAGAGTTTCTGTCCAGGTCTGAAACTAAGTTAAAAGTTACATCAAAAACTGATTCTACTCTTACATAACAAGTCTATTTATAATCTTTAACTACTAGGGAATAAGCTAGCTAATAGTTACATCTAGTCAGGCTATCACAACATAGGTCAAAGCTGAATTAATGAGGATATATGGCAGATCTAAGATGTCAAAATAAGGCTGCCTGCCCTAAGAGGTCAGAAATGGTGGCTGGTTGTTTTGGCTTAGGAGTAGAGAGTGGCTGGTTGTTTTGGCTTAGGAGTAGAGAGTGGCTGGTTGACAGTCCTAAGAGTAGAGGGGGGGTTGGTTGGCTGGACTAAGGTAGGGGGTGACTACATCATACTCCCCTCCATAAAGGAAACTTGCCCTCAAGTTTCAGCTGGAAAATAAGGCTTCAAGTGCTTCACATTGAAGGCATTAGAAATGCTTTGATGAGGGGGTAGTTGGATTGTGTAGGCATTGTCATTGATTTTAGTCAACACTTTGCATGGTCCTACTTTCCTTGCTCCCAACTTGGAATAGGAGCCTTGAGGACACCTTCCCTTAGTTAAAATCACCCATATGAGGTCCCCTTGAAAATTAATCTCCTTCGATGAATATCAGCAACAGCCTTGTTGTTAGTATTGGAATGTTCAATTCTCTCCTCAACTTGTGCATGGATTTTTGTTGCTCTTATATTCTCCTTCTTAGAAAGTGGCAAGGGTGCCAAATCTAAGACACTCAAAGGTTTATTCCCATACACAACTTCAAAAGGAGATGTGTTAAAAAGCCCGATTAAGAGAACAGTTGTAAGCAAATTCAGCCAAAGGAAGGATACTTTCCCAATTCTTTGGATTTTCACCAATCAAGCATCTTAAGAGATTCCCAAGACTCTGGGTGATAACTTCAGTTTGACCATCCGTTTGAGGGTGAAAAGAAGTGCTAAAGCTCAATTCAGTTCCTATCTTGTGCCATAGAGTTCACCAAAAAATGAGCAAGAAATTTAGCATCCTTGTCGGAAACAATAGAGAGGGGCACACCATGAAGCTTCTAGACTTTTTTGAAAAATAAAACAGCCACATTGAAAGCATCCGAAGTCTTCTTGCATGGGATGAAGTGCGCCATCTGGGAGAAATGATCCACTACCACCATGATTGAATCATTCTTTCATTGTGTAGGTGGAAGGCCAAGAACAAAATCCATACTAATACATTCCCATGGTTTATTTGGCACTGGAAGAGGTAAATACAGACCTGCGTTAGTGGCTGTACCGTTTCCTTTTTGACAAACTTAGCACCTTTGAACATGCCGCTCAACATCTTTAGTCATTCCTGGCCAAAAGTAGTCTTGTTAAAGGGATTCTAGGGTCTTTGATTTGCCAAAATGCCCCAAATTATGTTGTCAACAATCATCAACTCTCTTAAAGAACATTTAGACACAAATTTCAGCCCTTTAAAAAGAAATCTATCCTTCAACCAAAAGTCAGACTTGGCAGGTTGCTGTCCCTTGGTAATTCTCCTTGAAAACTTCAAAACCAGCGACCTTAATTTGCATTTCCACCAAGAAATTAGTCCTCCTACTCAACCCATCAGCCACTTTGTTGAGAATTTCCGATTGATGTTTCAATGAGAAAGTGAATTGCTGCAAAAAGCTTACCCACTTAGTATGCCTTTTATTCACATTCGATTGGCTATTGAGATATTTGAAAGCCTCATGATCGGTGTGTAGAATAAACTCTTTGTAGGCCAAATAGTAACTCCAATGCTTGATGGCTTGAACAATAGCATAGAATTCCTTGTCATAGGTAGAATACCTGAGTTTTGCTTCATTCAACTTCTCACTAAAGAATGCTATGGGCTGTCCTTCTTGGCTAAGGACACACCAATTCCAACTCCTGATGCATCACAATTAAGCTCAAATATCTTGTCAAAATTGGGCAAGGCAAGGATAGGAGCTTCAGTTAACTTCCTCTTTAAAAGTTGGAAGCTTTCTTGGGCTTTATCAATCCAAACAAAGGACTTTTGTTTGAGACAATTGGTGAGAGGTGCTGCAATGGTGCAGAAATTGCTGGGGAAAATGGGCTTTTGCCCTTATTTTTAAAAAAATCTAGCACAATGTCCCTGTTTTGAAACTATTTAGCAGAATGTCCTTATTTTTGAAACCCGATTTTAACAAAATCGAGTTCTATATAAAATTTGATGTCCTCAAAATCGAGTTATATGTAAAGTTTTAAGTGAAATTAGACATTGCTAATGTCGAGTTTCACTTAAATTTTCAAAAAAAATTAAGTGTTAAAGTCGAGTTCCACCTGTAACTTGATTTTGTTAAAATCGAGTTTCAAAACAGGGACATTGTGCTAGATTTTGTTTTTTAAAAAAAAAAATAGGGCAAAAGCCCATTTTCCCCTAAATTGCTAATAAACCTTCTATAAAAGGTAGCAAGACCATGGAAACTCCTCACCTCATGCACACTAGAAGGGGTAGGCCAATCAACAATTGCCTTAACCTTGTTTTCATCCATGAATGCTCCTTTGGAAGACACAACATACACCAAAAACACCACTTGATCCATCCCAAAGCTACACCTTTTCATATTACCATAAAACTTTTCTCTCCTCAAAATGTCGAGCACAAGCTGCAAATGCGCCAAGTGATCCTCCAAACAGCGGCTATACACCAAAATATCATCAAAACACGCCACAAAACAAATCCGTAACAGTGGTTGCAACATTTGTGTCATCACCCTCATGAAAGTGATAGGTGCATTTGTCAAAGCAATGGCATAACAAGCCATTCAAATAATCCATGATGCGTCTTGAAGGCCATCTTCCATTCATCTCTCTATATTTTGATTCTGTCCACCATTCCTCCCCACATGAAGGTTAGCTTCAACTCCTTCCCCAGCATCCATATGATTCCCCCTTATACCACCTCTCCTTCTTTGGGCCATTAAAAGCTTCACAATCTTTGAAAAAAATTGTAAATAGCAGCAACAGCACAAGTGATCAAATCTGTGATATTTGCAGCAGCAACACAGATTTGATTGGCACAAGGAACCTAAATCTGAAATCTAGTATCTTGAATGGAGGGAGAAAAAAAAGAAACACAAGGAAATCTAGGACTCAAATGATCTAATTAGTAGGGAAAAAGAGGACCAGATCTGTGCTCTGATACCAAATGATGGAAATCAAGATCAAATAATTGAGAACTTGAATTAGAATTGCATAAAAATTAAGAATCAAAACTGGAATTACAGAGAAAATAACTGGAGAAACAGAATCTCTGTCCAGGTCTGAAACTAAGTTAAAAGTTACATCAAAAACTGATTTTACTCTTACATAACAAGTCTATTTATAATCTTTAACTACTAGGGAATAACCTAGATAACAGTTACATCTAGGCAGGCTATTAAGAAGTCAAAATAAGGGGCTGCCTGCCTGCCCTAAGAGTTCAGAAATGGTGGCTGGTTGTTTTGGCTTAGGAGTAGAGGGTGACTGTTGACAGTCCTAAGAGTTGGGGGGGGGGGGGGAGGGGGGCGTTTTGGTTGGCTGGCCTAAGGTAGAGGGTGACTAGATCACTTCTGACTTGTCTTTGATACATTTCAAGCTCAGAGAAGCTGAAAATCTTTGTGGTTAAAATTTCTGGCTTGAGGGAAGATGTTACCATCTAGAAATAGAAACATTTCTGCTTCTTTATGCTTGTTTGGGAAAACATCTTACAGCTACAGAAACATGACGCTTTAAAGGGGATATGATAAATTTAGTAGGCATACTAAAAAAACCTAGGAAATAAAGTAAAAATTTGTTATGCATAGGGAATATAAACTACAATTATCTTATCTTTGTGAAAAGAGATGCTTAACATGCACTTATCAAAAAAAAAAAAAGAGATGCTTAACATGCCATATGCAACCAATCAAGTATTGAATGGACACTTTTCTTTTCATAGTCTAAATAATGGCAAATGTGGTCTTCTTTGATTTTTGCACAAGGAAGTAGTTATGCCTAATAACTATCAGTGAGCCACAGGACGTGAGAAACCATTTTATTTGATTTCTATTTCTATTTTCTTTTGTTCTGCTTCTCTTTTTTCCCTGAAAATATAGTCGGATAAAAATTTCCTAAGTCTTATTCTTTATAGTACATGGAGGGAGGGAGAACCATGTAAAAGATTTAATATTAGCAATGGCATTAATGAGTTTCAGGAAACTTAGTACCAAATAATGTACATACACATGTGCATATATACATACATACATATATATATACATATATTACCCATACATTTATTGGATTGCTTTTTATTCCTTTTGTTTCATTTCTATTAACAATAAATCTGGTTTTCATGTTTGGCGTTCAGAAAATATTTCGCAATCTATGCAGACACTTGCTTTGCAAGTTTTGGTGATAGAGTAAAAATCTGGATTACAATTAATGAGCCCCTTCAAACTGCTGTGAATGGATATGATGTGGGGGGATATGCTCCTGGAAGATGTCAAGGTTCTTCAATAGAACCATATTTGGCTGCTCACCACCAGATCTTGGCCCATGCAGCAGCTGTTTCAATATACAGAAGCAAGTATAAGGTATGCTGTTCAATTATGTATTAGTGATTGAGAACTTTGTCTTCTAAATAAGGATGGTGTGGTTATAGAGCTTAGTCTGCTTGGCGTTTCTCTTTATCAAGCTTTGTCTTCTCTTGAGCATTGTAATTTTTAGAGTTTGATTGTAATTCTCTCTGAGTACACCCCTGGTGTATTTAGTTTTGTTTTTATTAACAAAAATTTTTGTTACTTGTCAAAAAAGAATCAAGGTTTGTCATTATGTTCTGTAAATCATAACAATTAAAATATTATGTCAAGAAAACTTAAGTAGCTTTTTTTTTGCACCATCCAGGATTACAGACATTATGGGTTATTACTTCTAATGGTTTCCAACCTTTTTCCCTCATCTGCTCAGTTTTACTGCCTATTCAAAAGAATGTGAACAAATTCATAACAAATTAGAAGTGATTAAAGCTGCTTAAAGTATCACCCTGGAGATATTTGTGGTTTGTATATATTAAATGGAGGCTATGGTTTTCGGTTTATTTGGAATATGTTGGGATATGCCAAAGTATGTCGTTGAGCTTCTTGCTTGCTGGCAAGGTCGATTTGGTCACCATCATAATGGATATATATGGATCGTTGATGTGGTGTGGAAAGAAATAGTAGGTGTTTTGAAGATAGTGAGTGTTCTATGTTTGATCTCAAGTTATTCATTTTTTAGAACCTTATTGGACTGGTTGTCAGTGTGGAGACCATTCCTTTTCTTCAACTTTGGATTTACTTGATTTATGTAATTTTTGTATTTGATTTGTACACCCCTGTATACTCCCTGTGTACTTGGGATTCTCATTTTTTATATCAATACATCTTTATTACTAATCAAATATATATATATATTAAATGGAGGCATCTCCTCGTCTCTTACCTATGCACCTATGGCTAATATCATAGACCAAGGTCATATGGTATTTACCATTGACCTGGAACCTAATATTATTAAAGGATGCATCTTAGCTGGGTAATTAATGTAATAGTCATTATATCTTAACTGAGTAAAAGTATTTTCTGTATCATCTTTTACAAAGAGTCTCAGCAAAGACTGACTAAAATAGCATTGATGTGAGAGAATAAGCATCAGAAACCATATTTAAACGATGTCAGGATGGAACAAAAACTAGGTTTGTTAAATATACTTCTGTTGTCACTCTCTTTGTTTGGTTATATTGGCTGTGCTTTAATACGTTCCCAGACCCAGTGCTTTTTTTTTTTTTTTTTTTTTTATAATTTTATAGTTGGGGGTAAGGGAATTAAAACCCTAGACATCTCCATTGTAAACACCAAGAGTACCCAGACCACAGTGTTTACATTGTAGAAGACAAATGATTTTGTCTTTCCGAAGTTCCATCATATATTGAATTTCATAAGTTGCCTGTACAGTTACTGTTTTTCTGGTCATCAATAAAATTGCCATTTGTGCTCTTTAATCATTAGAAGAATAACATCCCTTTTTTGCTCTTGCAATCCTTGTCTTTATTCCAGGACAAGCAAGGGGGACAAGTAGGCTTGGTGCTAGACTGTGAGTGGGCAGAGGCTAATTCAGAAAAAAATGAAGATAAAACTGCTGCAGCAAGACGTCTTGATTTTCAGCTTGGATGGTACTTCCCTTTTGATCAATTTTACAGTTAAAACTCTTATCATTTAGTTTCTTGGTGATGTTGCATCTTAATTGAAAATACATTGGATGCTTATGTTTGCACCAATAAGAAACCACAATTTATGGGAAGTTCTTTTCATTAATTTGCATTAACTAAAACTTTTGGTTTAATTTTATGGTATTAATTTTTATATGAAATGAAACATTATTTCCTTATCCAAATATACTAACTTGGATCTCCTAAGAAAACTTTGGGTCTTGTTCTTTTTAATTACCTGAATAGCAATATTTATGTAAATTCTAAATCAATTTATGGGATTGTAGTATGAAACAATGACCACTTTCCATCTCTCTCTCTCTCACACACACACACACACAAAAAAAAAAAAAAAAAGAAGCTGGCATTTGTGCATCAGACTAATAATGTGCTTGATGAATAAAGCCTGCTTAAGTCAATAAACATATGAGATCCTCACAACTTTGTTGGATCACTTCAATAATTATTAGTTTCATGTATTGTATTGTAAATCACTGGCCTTGCAATGTTAAAAAGTTACTTTGGGGAGGGACTGGGACGAGATATATATAAAAGGATTAGTTCACTAAAAATGACTCTTCAACCTCTTCAATGTCAATTTAAGTAAATTGGTTGAAATGACAAGACCAACCATGAGGAATACAAAATTTAGATATGCTAATTAATATGTATGTTTGAGATTATTGCATGTCTGTCATACATCATACTACAAATGCCATTTATCTCAGTTTTATATATAAATAACGCTTTTTGGAAACATATTTAATCATAAATTTTGTGGAATACTCCACAAAATGTACAATCTAATGTTCATAGGTGTAGACATTGAAATTTTTTTATTAAAAAATATAAATAATAAAATAAAATAAACACCAAACTCTGGTCTGGTTTAACCCTTTTAATATATAGGAAATTATACTGAAAATAATTATAGAATATCTGAGTTTCACCAGTTGGATTCTTTTGGCATGAGATTAGCAAAATTTTAAAACAATGGTGAGTTATATTAGACTGGGTTTCACCAGTTGCTCTCTCTGCTTTCAGTTAAGCTTTGTATGTTTGTCTTGGAATATATTTTGAACATTCAAAGATCCATTCTTCTTGCCCTTCAGATTATTAACTAGCTACAATTAATTCTGGAACAGGTATCTGCATCCAATATACTTTGGAGACTATCCTGAAGTTATGCAAGAAAGGCTTGGAGATCGGCTTCCCAAATTTTCAGAGGAAGAAAAGGATTTGCTTAGGAACTCAATCGACTTTGTTGGTCTGAATCACTATACATCAAGGTTTATTGCTCATGTACCAGATAGCCCTGAAGAAGGTGATTTCTATAAAGCCCAAGAGATGGAGAGAATTGGTAAACGTTGATACTACCTAGTATTTCATACTCATTAATTTTTATGAGATCTTAGTATTTCATAGAAAAACTTATGTTGATGTCTAATGTTCTTGCTTTATCATCAGTTGAATGGGAAGGGGGTGAGAAAATTGGTGAGAAGGTATGATTCCTCTCTCTCTTGTTCGCAGATACAGATCTTGCAGTGTTTGTGAGCATGCATATATCTTTAGATTGTCTCTGGTCTGCTGAAAGATTTTATGTTGCAGGCAGCATCAGAATGGCTTTATGTTGTTCCTTGGGGCATTCGGAGGGTTCTCAATTACATAGCACAGAGATACAATAATCCTCCAATATATGTGACTGAGAATGGTATAACGTGGACATTTACCATCAGAAGAAAAAGGGTTTATATTTTCAATAGATTTTCTTTGTAGAACTCTTATAGATGCACACATAGTTGCTAATTGGATATTTCTAGGTGACCTTGCTTTTCCAGTTTGGCCAATTGGCTGATACAGAATAATAGAACCTTAAACACTCACTTCTGTATATTAAGATATGATCAAGAAATATTTTGGGCTGATAAGATCTCTATTTATTGGTGGAAAATTACTTAATGCATCCATGTTAGGTGTCCCTCAGATTATAGTGCTGAAGGATATTTTCAATTATGCTAAAGTGCTCTTCTTTCACTTTCTCTGAACCTTTTTTCCACAACACATACAGGTATGGATGATGAAGATAATGAAACTTCTCCACTTCATGAGATGCTCAATGACAAATTGAGAGTTGTTTACTACAAAAGATACCTTGCTGCTGTTGCTCAGGCAATCAAGTTGAGTTACTTCATTAGATCATATTCTGTTTCAATTCCTGTCGAATAATGAACTGGTTCATTCATATTCTTCACTTGCAAGTACTTGGTAAATTGTGCACTAAGCCAATTATTTGATGCCTGCTAATTATGCCAATGTTTGTCTATGTGCATCACCATTCATCTTTATTTTATCAGAGCTAAGTAGTCAACTGATTAATCCTAAATTTTGAATCTGTGCTACCATTACATGCTTGAATAAATAAATAGAAGGGGGTGTGGGCTAGAAGAAGTTTGGCCACTAATTGCCATTTGAATTTTGATATTGCAATGAAAATTCTCACTATTTAGAAATTGAAATTAGGTAAGCAAAATGCCTGTTTGGTTGTATTTTCATAAAAGAGATAAAACATTTTATTGAGAATAAAAAGGAAACTCAGGAACATTATTTTTCAATAATTTTTTTTTTCCTTAAACTGAAAACAAAACAAAACAAAACAAAATAAGGAACAAAAAAAATATCATTTTGATTTTGTGTGAAGTGGCTGTTTTCAAAACCATTTCTTGGAAAATGTGTTTGGTAGGACATTTTTGCACTGTTTTCTGTTTTCGTGAATTTTATTATTAGAAACAGGAACCAAACAACCCAAAAAACTCTTGTAGATATCTGAATACATGTACAGATTTGTAAGAACTTTTATCGATTACATTACACAAAATAGGTTCACTGGCTGGATCTAGTTCATTTTTGTTTTACCAGAGATAAATACAAATTGGCCTTCATATATAAAGGTAGCTTTCATCTTACACTACTTGTCTAAACAGAGACTCTCTTATGCTTTTTCGTATTGGTCAAACAAATGTGTTATAAAATCAATTTTGTTTATTGGATTTCTTGGACAGGGATGGAGTAGATGTCAGAGGATATTTTGCATGGTCATTACTAGACAACTTTGAGTGGGCTCAAGGTTATACCAAGCGTTTTGGTTTGGTTTATGTTGATTACAAGAACGGGCTCTCTCGGCACCCAAAGTCTTCTGCTTATTGGTTCTTGCGGTTCTTGAAAGGTGGTGAAGGGAAAAATGGCAAGAAAGACTAATTGACTTGTGCCAGTCTTCAATTAATTTTTGAAGCATATATAAAAAGCCTGGTCTTACAAATTGTCCAAACCTATTTGTGCTTATCAAAAGTGTTTGCAATTGAGTTTTTAGCCATAAAGGACTTTAGGATTGTAAACCTGTGATCTTCATATCCTGTCCAGCAAAAGGAGAAAAAGTTTGCCTTATATCCTATATAAGTTATATCCTGTCCAGTACTAGTGATGGTTCCCAAAGTGATAGTATCCAATACACATGTTGACCAATGTGCAAATTGTGTGGCTAAATGTTTCTCCATAGAACTCTTAAAAGAGTCTTTTTGGGGTGTGATGCAACTTCAGCCTATTTGAGTTTTTAGCTTCTTTTTAGTACTATTTATGGGTGTAATATTCAGTTGACTTTTAGCATTTTTTTTTTTAACAATACTTTTAACAAAAAATTTTCAGTTCCAGTTAAATAAATTATTCATAAAAGGGATTATCTATTAGGTCATAATGAATCACCATCTGACAGGTCATAATGAATCATCAGTGAGGCAGAGACTATATAATGCTGCTTATCCTGATCCACGAATCAACTCACACCATTAGTCAAACATGAGCACTGTATGATGTATTAACCAAATTCACACTTCTGTAAACATAAAACGTTCAAGATTCTGCATATATCTCAAACCTCACCAATTGAGCGGGCACGAAAAAGTCTGAAACCACCTTATCAGAACCGCAGGTTGACAGAATATTATCAATGTGAAAACTTGTAACCATACATTGATTTGTACAGCATTACCATGAAGATTCACATGATTTGATCAAATTGATTGAAATAAAACAAGAAATGCATAAATTCATACGTCACGACAGCTAAAATAGACACATTAAACGAGCTCTCAAATCTCACTTTTCCTACTTGTTCCTGACAGGAAACACATGATCCATGCAGTACTTGTTATAAGACCCAACTAGAACATGTCACAATAACACAACTTTCTCCTTTTTATATATTCTTTTTCTGCAGCGAACAGATAAATTAGCATTTCAATTGCAAATGATAATACTTTACAAATATATACATATAAATATAATTCACATTACAACACTATTGCTTTGTGTTGCTCAATGGAGCAAGGATGATTGTTGAGATTTCTTTCATTCGATGGTTCTATCAAGTGAAAGTTAATGATTAAGTGTAAGCATATGAATGAGTCAATTATGAAAGTTTCAATTGCAATGTGAAAGTTAAGGTGCCTATTTAACATCGCATTTATTTTACATGAATTATTATCTAGAAGCAGGGGCAGCACTATGTATGATTCAGGGTGGTCTTGTAGCTTGGAAATTTTTTTTTTTTTTTTGGTTATACCTTTAAAAATGAATTTTAAATTAATATGGATTGTTGACTATTAGAATAATGTGGCCCAATATGATATTTTATGATGTCTCTATTATCAATAATTAATTATTCAAAATTTCTTGTGAAATTTTGCAATATTTTTATGATGTAAAATATTGGAATATTGAAATATGTCTACTTGATATTGTAGACTAAGATTATGAATCATTTCATTATAGTCCTTGACTTGACCATATCCATCATGATGTAGCATATTCTAATAGGTACATTGTTGGACCGTGATGGAAAGGAGGTGCAAGTTAAAATTGCTTAGACTATGGAAGACAATAAGGGCTAGTCTTTCGATGGTTAATGCATAACAATCTCAGAAGTCCTTCCATAATGAGATTCATGCACGTTGAGTGTTGGCCTTACTAAATCTATCGTGTCATTGCCAATAACTTGGCCTCCTATAAGAGGTGTTGTCATTATAGTGATTCTAGATATGAACGATAGATGAATCCATCTGTTAGTATGGAGTTACAAAAGTAATGACATGTTAATGAACTTATTCATTAATGAATCTAATTAATGAAGTTGTTTATTAATGAATGTAACATATCTATTACATGAATTGTTATTACAATAGAAAGGATTTTATGGATGGTCATGTCCTTTCTGAATATTATAAATATTGTCAAGGCCACACTTGCAAAGGGTGTGAGAAGAGGAAAGAAAGCTCTTATTAATCCTGACTAGCTGGGGAGAGCATCCTAATTGCTTGTGAGGTCCTTGAATATTATAATTTAGTATGTAAATTTCTCACATCTTATTGTTGATTTTTATTACATATGCACCTAATATAATTGTTAATTGATAGATGTATTATATTTGTTTCTCTTGAATTATAACTTTTTTAAGTATAATTCCTACATTGACCATCTTAGAAAAAAAATACTTGACCACCCTAAAAAAAACTCGAACATCCTAAATAAAAATTTGAGCCCATTAAAAATAAAATTTGACCTCTCCAATATTTTGGTTTATTAAAGATTAAACCAAAAAATTGCAAAAAATGCTATATTCACAACACTTTTACAACAAATCCTAAGTGGTAGGTTGTTACCGGTGAACAAAAAATAATTTTAGTGATATGTAAATTAGAACCAATAACAATTGTCAACTAGGATTTGTTGTGAAAATTTTGTGGACATAGCATTTCTCAAATATTGTCCAAACAAATAAATTAGCCTAAAAACCCAAATCAAATGTTTAATTGTGATATTTTAAATTGTTTTTTTCAAAAGACATATTTTTAAATTGCTATTTTTATATATAAAAAATGCATATTTTCCAAAGGCTAGTTGGTTAGTGCTTGCTTTAGTCGTTAGCTAAAAATTTTGGATTTATGTGATACATCTTGTGCATATGCATATGCACGAAAATAATGTTTAAATACTTTATAGAACATGATTAATGTAACGGTTTAATGTCTAAGTTGAATATTTTGAATGAACTTATAGTTTACCCTTTATTCTCAAAATTCTTATAAGGAAATCACTTTTATTGCAAATTTTATCTTCTAAGCAAATTCATAATTACTTGAATAATTTTCTTTCAGATTCTAGGCTATGAGAAAAGGTCTTATCTTTTCATCCTAAAGATAAGGAGAAAATAAAAAGAGCATATTTACGAAGATATGATTGTCAAATTCTTAAACATGATTCCCTAAAAAGGAAATTAGTGGAGCATTGCATTGACTTGATCCTGATTAGTTTAAAGAATACAAAATATTGGTTCGAATATGTCATAAAAAAGGATGATGCATTTTGTTTATATTGTTACTTATTTAGGCAAGATTTTGGTAATTGAATGGGAGATCAGTAGTTTAAAATTACTTGGTTGTGTGTATTGAAAAAGATGTAACTGATAGCATTAATAATGAAGCTATCATACAACAATTTCAAATATGAAAAACTCGTAAAAGGAAATTTTAAAACTTTATGTATTTGAGATTTATTTATTTATTTATTATGTCAATATATTCAAGTTTTATTTTTTCTTAAATTTTGTTTAATTTAAGTTTCTTAATGACCACCTTGAAAAAAATTCATGGAGCTGCCATCGTCAAGAAGCATGGGAAGGAGTTTCCAATTTCCTCTTCATTTTTTTTTCCCTTTTTTGGAATCAAACACACACACACACACAAGGGATTCTGTCTTTGTGTTTGATTCTCTTTTTAATCTATCTCAAATCTTGAATAA
This sequence comes from Quercus aquifolioides, assembly GCA_019022515.1. Classification (NCBI taxonomy): domain Eukaryota; kingdom Viridiplantae; phylum Streptophyta; class Magnoliopsida; order Fagales; family Fagaceae; genus Quercus; species Quercus aquifolioides. Next base: position 45,807,986 of record CM032333.1, read on the forward strand.
CTATTAATATTTGTGATTCTAAAACAAAAACAAAAAAGTTCATGGGGGAACCTATATAATATCGTTTGAGTATGGAATAAGTCTAACTCACCCGCTCTCGGCTTTATCTCTCTACATCACCAACATCATGTGAGCTTCTCATATAACGTAATTGATTAGTTAATGTCACTGGTTTAAGCAATTCTAATTGAAAATTTAACTGCAATTATTTCTTGGAATTGGGAAAAATGTGTTATTTCATGTTATTACTTTAAAAAATGTTAAACATTCTATAGCAACTTATAACATTATCCACATGCTGTGCGGGCCTTTCAACTAGTTAAAACTAATAACAATTTACCACCTATGATTTGTTATAAAAGTATTGTGAAAAATGTTGTGGATGTAACACTTCTTTTTTCACAATACCTTTATTTTTAGTTGTGGTTGGTTCAAGTATGATATTCTATTATTTTATATAAATAAATAAATATATATATATATATATATTTATATATGTATTTAAAAAAAGGGTAATAGCTCAAATGTATATAAAATTAAATTAAAAAATAAAAACAAGTTCAACAGGTGATATTAACAAAAACAAAATAAATAAAAAACAAAAAAAGGCCAGTGAAACAATTGTGAATTGAACAAACCAAAAGTACTATAGCTTTTATCATTCACTCTTTTTATATATAGAAATAACAATTTACCATCTATGATTTTTTATGAAAGTGTTGTGAAAAATATTGTGGATGCAATATTTCTTTTTTCACAATACCTTTATTTTTAGTTGTGGTTGGTTCAAGTATGATATTTTATTATTTTATTTTAATCTATAAGGAATTAACACCTCAACAATTGTGACGATTTGTTGAATTAATATTTTATTATTTTATATATATGTATTTTAAAAAATAGGGTAACAGCTTTTTCTTTTTTTGAGAAAAAGGTAACAGCTCAGATGTATATAAAAATAATTTATTAAAAAAAAAAACTGTGCGAATTGAACAAACCATATCTTTTAAAATTCGCTCTTTTTATATATTGACATTATCGCAAATATGGCCAACCCAAATTAGTTCATTCATTCGAGTTCCAACTTCCAAGTTCCAACGCCTCAAAACCAAGTTATGGTATGGACTTGCTATGGCCTCATCATCGACTCACTCAAAGACTCAATTTTCTTAGCGCATCCGAACCCGCTTCCTCGTCAAGAGCTCAAAATCCTAGTATCATTTCCCTTTCAAATTTTTTTTGGGTTATGTGTACTGTTGGTGCTTCTTAATTTGTAAAATCAAGGACAACTTGACAAGGAATTTGAGAGAAAAAAAAGAAAAAAAGATTGAGGTTAATTTTCTTATACTTGTTGAACAAAAAATGAGGGCTATATTTGTGCTTTTTTGTTTTCGTAATAAGTTAAGTTGGAAATCTTTTTTATATGGGGTTTTTGGAATTTAATGGTTTTATTTTTGAAATTTTGAGGTAAACCCTATGTGCTGGATGGTTGTGTTTTAGGGTTTGAAATTAATTTCAAAATTTTAGAATGTGAGGTTTTTTATTTATATTTTTTTTTTGGCAAATTGATGTAAATCTAGAGTTTAAATTAATGCAGATCTAATCTTTGTCGAAGGATTGGAGGAGAAGTCTGGTTGAAAGCATAACCGCCATGAGAGAGAGAGAGAGAGAGAGAGAGATGGACTTTTAAATGAGGTGATGTGTTTTAATTAGGCCACCTAGAATACATTATAAGGATTTTAGGTAAGGATATTATAAGGGATATTGTCCCTTGGAATCTATTCAATTTGGTTTGACCATGACCCATCAATCATTTCTCACATTCATGATTCATCTTAATCGCTATTTCTCTTCATATTTATGGGTAGGGTTGTCCAAGCAACCCGTGAAACTGACCCACCCACCCCAACCAATCAGATCCGACCCAAACACCAATACTGGGTCTTTGTATGAAAACCTTATTCCAATCCACCCAACCAATCTCTATCATCACAAGTCATTGTACTCTGCTAGTATGAGACTTTCTCTGGTCAAATTTGGCCTAGATCTAATGAGATCTAACTGAGATTCAATGATACCTCGAGAAATTCGGCAGGATTTCAACCATATCTAGTGAAATTTTGACCAAATCTTCTCAACCCAACTTTAACTGACATTTGACCGATACCCAAAGAGACCCAATTTGCCCAAATCGAGGCTTCTTCCTAATTGGCTGCGGGTGCCATTCTTAGGGACTCGAAGTGATCAGGTCCAGTCTAGATTGGGATTGAATCCAACCATTGGATAGCCCATGGGAGGAGAGCAACAATGATGAGTAAGGTTGGCAATTTGGTGGGTTAGTAGGGGTATTTTGGTCATTTTAGACATTCTTGGGGTATTTAGGTCATTTTTTTGGGTTTAGAGGTATATTTATCATTTTAGTGGTTTTGATGATATTTTAATCATTGTTTTTAGGCTTAGGGGATATTTGGGTGATTTGGGAGGTTTCAAAAGGTATTTTGGTTATTTTAGTAGTTCCATAGGTATTTAGGTCATTTTGTAAATGTAATAATTGTTTGTAATCACAAACAGATGGTATACAAACCATTTCAAAATTCTAATTTGTAGATGTTAGATAATTCATGTAAAAACGATAAATTTTGAATGATTTTCATATTTAATAACAAATTCACATGTTACTAATTTTAAAAGGAACTTGAAACGGAAAACTTAAAGGAAATTCTCTCACCCACATTTTTAAGTGGCGATGCTTGCACCAAAGAGCTACTAGTATTTTGTTTTCGAAGAGGTTTGACACACATGTAGTATCTCAATTATTTTAATATCTTTTTCAACCACAAGTTTATGTTGACACATTTGCGTTTTCTTTTTCTAGCAAATATTATATTTTTACAGAGTGTTAAAATAATGTTTAACTTTTGTTCAGAATGTTTCCTCCGAAGATCTCACGTAAAGGAATGCGCTGACAAGTAATAAATTTTAAGAGGCATGGTTATTACTATTGTACTCAACGCAACTGAGTTCTCTATGGATTAAATTAAGTATGTTACTTATTTTTCACCGAAACTACTTGGTGACCCACCTAAAAGAGTGGAACACTGTCCCGACAATTGAAATTGGCTGCTTATTAAGCTAGATTTCCCAAGTGTTCTAACTATAGCATAATTTATTAAGTTATTTATATCATTTTTTTTCTTGTATACTAATCTCAATATAGGAGACAATATATATATATATATATATATATAATGTTCATTTTAATATTTTGTGTTTTTGTTTGTAATAATGTTTATGTTTACACATTTTTTGGCCAAATGGGCCAAATAGAACTAATTTTTGAAAATTTCAACAAAATAGTACTATTTATGAACTATGTAGCAGCATAATACCCTTTTGGAACACAAAGAACTCAATTTTATATATATCGAGTTTCATGAGTAAATACCCACAATGGTATTTGATGATGTGACTTTTCTCAATAAAAATATCATGCAGAACTCAATATTCAAAAAATTGAGTCTATGCAATGTAAAACTCAAAATATTGAACATCGAGTTTTTCACAATAGTGTGGATCATATCAATAGTGTGGGCTTAATGGGTTATAGATTTGGTTTAAGCTACAAGGATTATTGAGTTTGGACTCAACTATTTAAAATAGGCTTACTAGATTTTAGTGAGCCATGTCTCAACCCCCTTTTCTTTTCCTCAACGGTGCCTTAACTAGTCTTATCTTACCTGAAAATAATACAAGCAAATACATTAAAGCACATCGACCGCAAAACAAAGATGCAAATGCTAATTAGTATGAAACAAAGTAAAATATCATCAGTCCTGCAGTTAGGACCATGCAGCTAGACACAATTGGTAATAGAAGAAACATTGTAAACTTACCGAAATGTCCCAGTACGCAGTCTCTTGCGTAATAAAAAGTCAAGTGATGCGACAAAACCACTGCATATAATCATCATCATACTGCATGTCCCCCTCAAAGATCAATGCATTGCGAACATGTTCAGCACGCTGAGCCCATAGCTCAATAAAGCCTGTTCTACAAACCAGTCTTTCTCCATCTTCCCTTGGAGTGTTATCTTATAAAGCTCAATGGAAGTACCGACATCGTTGGGTTGTTCTTGCTTCAACCTAAACTAACGGAAGATACAGAAGAAGTGACATTACTCAACCACTCAAAAAAATATCAATGGCACGATAGACCTCCATATTTGTCGGCCTACAGAACAATACGTAGTAAGGCATCTAACATTGTACGACTCCCACACAATTTACAATAGTCAATAAAAGCAAGCAACTGTATTAACATTTTATTTACATGCAGTATTTATAAAAAATTTTAAAAAAAAAAAACATAGGAGTCCAATTTTTATTTTTGAATAAATGCAATGGATTTGGCAAGTCTACTGTTTTTTAAATCTGTTAAGTGGATTTTAAAATTCTTACCATTTCAAAATTAAAATGTTTCATAGTTTTAAGCATGTTTGTAAAATCTGAAGTTGGCTTAGTATTTCTTTTTCTTTCTCTTTGCAATGCTCTACATAAATATCATATTGTTTGTGGACCCTAAGCAAAAGCGTGACCATGAAATACTAGGGTGCTAGCACTCACATTAATTTTTCTAAGTTTTAGTTACTTTGCAACGCAAATTAAATAACTTTTCTTTTGGACCGAAATGGACCAAAACAGATCAAATGGACCGAAGTGAACCAAAACGGACCAAAGTGGATCCAAGGGACCAAACGAACCGAATGGACCAAAATGGACCAAAGTGGACCAAATTTAAAATTTAAAAAAAAAAAAAAAAAAAAAAAAAAATCCTCCATAGACTTCACTCCACTCTATATATTTGATATAGGGAATGAGGTCAAGAAAATGATAAATTATGTTTCATGTGATTAAGAAAATGATGGCAATGATCCTAAAAATGTTAACTCTCAAATACAAATGCTTGACAAAATCAATATTTATGGTGTCCACTCTATGATGGTTGCTTTCTATCATTAGGGTAAAACACCAATTGGTTTTGTTGGTGTAGCAGGGATTCGAATCTCATATCTCTTATTTTTATGGCAAGAAATTTTATCAACTGAGTTAAATAGAACCCACTTCTTATTCAATATTTGATTTATATGTTTGTTTATATTTATGTTTGTATATATGTTTATGTTCATGTTAGTTAATAAAGAAAAATGTTTGTATCTTAAGTGAAAATTTTATGTAGTGCAAAAAAAAAAAAAAAAAAAAAAAGCTTGAAAATTTAAATTTGACTCTGAGCTCCTTGAATTACACTTGTGGTTGGCTCAGAACCCAACTATTCAAACAAATGGTCAGTTTCAAATCCTATTTCTCTTCATATTAATGGGGTGAGAGAGTAATCATAATGAGTTATTAACTTAAAAAGACGAATGGTCAACCACAATAGTAATGAATTTTGAATGACAATATAATATTTACTAGAGAATGTGAGTCAACCATGCATAGCACGAGTAATTGATAGTGTCTGTAAGACTGTAACAGTGTCAGTAATATATGGGAGCTACAATGTGAGAATTTAATGATATATGGCAGACCAAATGTGGCAATCAAATTCATACCCAAAGACAGGTATATGAGTAAACATAAAATGTCAGTAAAGAAAGAAACTATGATAAAAATTAAACTAATAATTAAGGAAAACATCTTCAAAAAAATTTATTTAATAAGATTATACCATTTTTTTTATGTGGAATAACGAATTTTTATTTAAATTTAGTTTCCTATTCACATGATTCAACTAGGCTTCCTTACTGAGCATATTGTTAATTTCGTGGCATTTTATCCTCTTCCTATTCTGTATGCTGCAATTTAAAAAAACTGTATCAAAATTAATTGATGTTTAAAATATTCAATGAAATATATATTAACCATATTTTTGCATTACCAAGTTGCTCAGAAATTTAATTAAATGATTATGGTACGAGATCTCAGAAATCTGTTTAGCTTAATTGATAAATTGAATAGATGTAATCATCAAATAAAGTAATACAAGCAAATTTGCATTCTACAATGAACGTACTATATAGAGAATTTGTTAACAACAAATCTAGAGTCAGAATATTTTTCACAACATATTTCACAATTGTTAAGGTGACAAGTTGTTAATGTAGATATCAAAGTGGTGTTAGTGATAGTCTAATATGAGAATCAATAACTTGCCAACTTAATAGTTTTGAAAAAAGTTGTGTAACATCATTTTATGTGTCAAAAATGCTTCTCTTTTTTCTTTTTCTTTTTTTTTTTTTTTTTTTTTTTTGATAACAATGTATCAAAAGTGCTTAAGCCTGCAATATAGAAGACCATGAATATGGGTCCCTGCATAATTGGAGAAGTAAAATAGATGAGCATACAAAGGAAAGGATTAACTTGCCCTTTATCACAATCTTATGAAAAACGATTAACAAATCCAAAACAGTATGACAATCAATAAATTATATGACTGTCTTGACTCAAAGTGGAATCCCAAAGACAATATAATTAATTTTATTTATGATACATAGAAGTTTAAAATTACAGTCTGTGTTCAATAAAGTAATTAAGTACCACCTGATTTCCTAAATTAGGCTACATAATCTTTACAATTAAATATCACATGAAAGGCCTTTGCAACAAGTTCAGTTGTCCCACCCCATTTAATAAAGAATTATCATACTGTTGGCCAATTATCAAAGAATCATAGAACTTTGATAGATTAAAATGTTAATTGGCAAATACTTAAACCCAGATTTATATGCATGCAGGTAAACTGTCTGGCACCTAGTCAATATGACTATAGAATACTCATACTATATATGTCTGTTTCAAATTCTTCCGACCACGCTTTCTTCTTGGGTTCGCACTAATCATGCAAGAGAAGGCATTGACAAGTTCAGAATCCTCTTCAGTTATAAGAATCTTGGCTTTGCTTGGATCAGCAAGCAGGAGCTTTGCCACAAGGTATCCTGCAATTGACCAGGTCTGAAACAGGTGTGATTGTTTTCCGATGAACCTTCCTCTTTTAGTGTCATAATATTCAGGCCACTTGTCTTGTGATATGCGTTTCTCAGCAACCTCAATAGCTTTAGCAGCAATTTCTGGCCTATCCATCTTTATGCATGCAACTGTGAGCTGCACAGACATCTTGAATGCGTTAAAACTTTATTTCTATTTATCAATAATTTGTTAAAACTTTCCTGATTGATTATGCATATCCATCCTGATGTGTATACAATCTGCAGAAAGTTAAAAAGATACACAAGACATTCTGAACAGTCCAGGTGGTTATTGTCATCTGATTAGACCTGTGATTGTTAGTTGGATGCTCCTAAATAGGGCCAGATATTATGAAAAAAAGAGACCATACTGATACATAATAGATAATAGGTCCTCCAACCAATTGCATTTCATCAAGAAAGACCAGACAACCTTGAATTCCAGAAAGAGACATGAGTACTCCTCAAAACCGTAACTAATTATAACACCTTATGTGCATTCCCCACCCCCCCCCCCCCCCCCCCCCCCTGTTCTTTTTTTGGACTGACTATATTAATAAAACTAATTTCTCTCTTCAGGAAGAAAATGAAACAAACAACATATTTAAGAGTGTTCCTAACTGGACCACAAGAACTAACCTGCCAGAGCAAAGTTGGCCAAGCACCTGCATTATGGTAGGACCAAGGCCTGTATCAAAAAAGAGAAACTGTGGCATGAAGGAAACGACAAAGTCAAGGAAAAAGTATATCATCATTTAGAAGCAAGATACATGATACATTACGTGTTCTTAGGATCACTGCCTGTGATAATCTGCCACTCCTGACCTTCAAGAGCAGGATAACAAATCTTAAGCGGCATACCAGCTACCAAATCTGCCCATTTGGCTTCAATGAGATCCAATATGGCATGTGATTGATCCATTGTTGCCAGACCGCTCACAACAGACCACAAGTTTCCTAGAGAAAAAAATCGAAAATCCATGTGAGCTGGTTGCAAGTTTCCAATTAGATAGCCACCTTTATTGGGCATCCATTCCACCAACCAAGGAGAAATCTGATCTGGGTATATATTGAACTTATTAACTGCATCATATGAGTACTCCTCAGTCTTATAACGATAAATCTCATTTAGTTTTTTCATATCAACCCAATAATACTCTCTAATATGGAATGACAGAGCTACTAGACGATTGTTCAGTGCCCGCAAAAGATCAGCTGATCCATCCTCAGGAGCAAGCATTTCACGAGCACCAAGTAATGCTGAATAAAAAAGTGCCTACAAGAACAAAAAGATCATCATCAGACTACTAAACTCTTTTTCTTGCATGCTCAGGTGAAACTGACTTTAGCACCAGGGGAAAGGTAAAAAGACAGGTAAAATTGCAAGATTTGGTATATTATAACCTTTACCAAACTGCAGCACAAGCAAATGTCATTAACCATTTGGGCACTCCTATCGTCCTTGACTACAACATTTCACTCTTTCCCAGAGAACAATTTCTAAGTAGCAGCTCTAACAATTCTGAAAGAAATTATCCCAATGTAGCATATCAATTGTGCATCAAACATAGTGTTTGTTCACCTAAGGTTCCTTATATCTAGCTAATGGCTTGGCCATCATATATACAGTATACCTTCATAAACCTTTTTCTTTGGACCTTGGGTAGGCCCCATTGGAGCACAGAAGAAGCTCCCCCAAAAACTCATTATGATCATTAGTTTAATAAACTCCACTCTTTCTTAATGTGAAGCAGCTCAATTTGAAATTCCGGAGAGCAAGAGATTTAAAAGTGAGAGCAAAGGATATTATCTACATCAACTTAACCGACAGCCTCAAGCAGGCTCAAAGCCTGTAAGACATTGTACCAGACTTGGGACCAGTTTAGGAGGTCTGAAACTTTTTAAAATATGAGAAGCTCAGTCTCTTTCAAAAGTAAATGATGAGGGAGACGCAAGGAGATTTTTATTTAATTTAGTATTATTTATTTTTGCAAGTCAATTGTATTTTCATGTTTTAGGTCCTAGTAGTTTATTAGGCTATTAGTATTTTAATATATGGTAGTAAGGTTATTCTTGTAATAAGGCAATTAGAGTTTCCTACACCAATTAGAACTATGGTTTAGTTTTCCTCTATAAGCAAACTATTGTACTCCTTTTGGAGAAGATTTTTTATGAATGAAAAAAACAGCCTTTTGATTTCTTTGGTCTAGTGTCGACTCCAGCCAACCCTAGGTACTAACTCCTAGTGGTTTTCCTTGCTTGGTGCTGACTGCAAACAAGACTCTGACTCCTAGGTTTTATCCCTTTATTTTCTTGTCTTTCAATTTTACTGTTCAATTGTTCTGATTGTCTTGTGTCAGTAACGTTGCACTGAACTGAAAAGTCTCTTAAAAAGGACAAGCCACTTCACAAAATTGACAAGAAGCTCAAAACACTTTTAGCTTACTAGATGAGATAAAGAGAGATTGAGCTTTTAAACGCTGAAGCAGCTATGAAAAAGCCCCATCAATGAAGACCACATTCACAACTGCAACGTCCATGGATTAGCTATTCCCACTGCAAACCAAATTTTGGCTACAAGAATCTAATCCAAATTTTTTTTTTTTTTGATTAGAAACAATCCAAACCAAATCTTTACACCAACAATAAAAGTTGAAGTCCAAAGCCCTTACTAGGGAAATCCGATTATTTTTCTTTTCCACTTTTCTCTATTTTCAAATCCATAAGATTTAAGATTTTATCCCTGAAATCATTCCAATGCTACTAGCACATGAACAGATTGAACTGCAACAATTTCTCTAGTCTCTAAGCATCTGATTTAAGCAAATAATCAAATCAATAGTAGCCAACCCTCTGACATTGTCTCTAATCTGTTTTTTTGCTCAAGTGGCCTCTAGATTGTTAGGAATTTTAAAAAGAGACAAATTTGTTGTCATCGAAATGGTCATATATGGATGGTTGTTCCCCATTATTTGATGTGGTGTCTTTGGAGGGAAAGAAATAGCAGGTGTTTTGAAGATAATGAGAGATCTAAGCCAGATCTCAAGTTATTCTTTTTTAGAACCTTAATGGACTAGTTGCCAGCATTGAGAAACCATTCTTTGTTTTCTATTCTTGATTTACTTGATTTATGTAATTTCTGTATTTGATTGTATACCCCCTATACTTCGGTGTCTCTTTCTTCAATATTAATAAATCTTTATTATTTAAATAATAAATACATAAATAGAGAGAGAGAGAGAGAGAGAGAGAGAATTACCTAGACATCATACAACATATATAACTTATTTTTCTGTGCATGCATAAATCTCTCCACAATCAAAGCCTATAAGTAATCTATCAGATTTAATAATTCCATGAAAAGCAAATATATTTCACTGTCCTATCATTTATAGCCCAAAACATAACCAGCATATTCAGACTTATCCTATTTTCAACAATACCAGACAAGAAATCATCTCTCAAGTTTAACTCAACGCCCACAATGATCTCCAAAGAACTTTAGAGTATGTTTCGGATCATATTAAGTCCAAAATATACTATTACCTTATGCATGGGTGGAAGCAAGATAAGTTCACATCTCTACATGCTGCAATAGAGCCGCTAACTAGTCAAAAGCCATTACCCCTTCCCCTCCCCCTAAAAAACACACAAACACACCAAAAAATACAAAGCAAAAACAAAAGGGGAGGCAAAGGCAAAAGGATGACTGATGAAATTGTTGAAATAAGCCAGCAAAACCAATTATTAGAGTTGGAAATTTTGAAAAGACTCCTAAAAAACACTACAACAACAAAGCTTTAGTTCCAAAACTAGGGCTATAAATCCTCAACAAACTAATCGAGCTTAGCCACATATATTGTTAAAATTCATAATAGAGTGACTAAATTTTACACTAGCCATCAACCTACTACAACCCTCCTCCTTCTAGGCTTGAGATTGGCCATGAGATAATTTTTTGACACTTAAGCACTGATAAAAATGGATTTTAATGCCAATAACAAAAAGGTATTTATCATGGCTAAGATCATCTTCAACATCTAGGCTCCTTTAATGCAAACACATCTCCTAACTTCTTGGATAAGTGTCCCCACCTTAATTACAGATCCATTTCCAAGACAAAGCAATCATCTTTGTATTGCATAAAACACAACAAAATTATTTTTTACTTATTTTTATTTGGCAATCCATGATGCCCTGGGTCAGTATCTCCATCATTCAGTTTGGTATCTTGATGCTCAAGTTTCATCCCATTCATCCCTAACAACATTTTTGTCATTTGCATATTATGATCTTACATCATTGTCCTTCTAATATAACATAACTTAACGCCTGTCTGAATCTCATAACCTGATCACCAATAATTTCATTTTATGTAAGAGATGATCTTCTTGAACCTCCTTTCCAGTGTTACAAAACAAGTAGCCATCAACCAAATCCCTAACACTCCAAAATTATTCTCAAGAAACCAGTGTTTCTCCTTTAAGGATCAACAGAACCTTTTTAACCTCATCAGTACACTGTATTTTTGTTAGTTTGTTGATAATACAAAATTATTAGCACTAGGTAACGCTTTTGAATTCCTTTGTGGAATGACAAGCCTCAACAAGCTTAAAATCTAATCTTTCAACCTCAATTACCCTTCCCAACTCCTACATCCATGTCAAGTTTTATAATCCCATTAGAATTATTTAAAAGTTCATCAACATCTTTCCAATAACCGAGCTATGCTTTTTCTTTATTGCTAATCATTAATTACTATAACAAAATATCAATTTTCATACCCCAGTGACACCAAAAAATCCAGATATTCCTAAAAAGTAATTAATAGAAATCATTCAATGATTTTTGTCCTCTCTTCCTCCAAGTTTTCCAGCCACAAGCAATTGCTTCATGATCCAAAATCATGGTGTCTTCTGTAAATTATATGTAAGTGACCATGGAAGAATGATATGACATCTGATATACCTGTATTTCTAGAGGGTGACCATGAATTCCCATTCGCCGATCTATCATGCAGGAACCATCTGTCACTAATAGCGTAGGGAACATATCAAAACCATCAGCAATACATAGCCTTAAAATCATTTTAATTCCTGTTTGCACATCAACTCTCTCCTGAACAGACAGGTCCCCAGAGCATTTTCCATAGGCACGTAATAAAATAATCCACCATAATCCTGAAATTGACATAATATTACAAATACAGATTCAGCACCAGAAGGAACTAATGAATGAAAATATTTTCTTTTAAAGAAATCCAGTTGAGCTGATGATAAAAATATTTACCAGAATCAACTGGTGCGACACGGCCAATTGCTGCCTCTCCAAAGTCAGGATCCAATACCTCTTCTGTTGCAGAATCATCACCATCCAAGGGAACTGTACGCACCTTGAAACTAGCTGGCATCAACCCTTGACCAGGACTGTGACAATCCATTGTTTTCTCCCAGCTCTGCAGTTCATGGCGCCATGGGTAATTAATAGGATGAATACATAAAAAAACAAACACTTAATCATCTTATAAGGATAGTTAGTAAGATACCAACCTCTTACAAGTAATGTTCTCAAATGGGCATCAATTTTGAATTTGCAACCAATATTTGCATATAAGCAGAATGTACACATATAAGCTATCTATTTGATATTATGTTTTAAAAATAAATAAAAATCTGACAGAGTTTTGTATTGCAAAGCCACTGACATTCACACATTTACATATAAATAAGCAATTGTCTTATATTTATCATATCTACAGTTGCATTTATAAAAAAAAAAAAAAATCATATCTACAGTTGTACATAAGGAAAGTTTCATTACAGAATCATGTCAGCAAGTTCATTTTAACAATTGCATGCAAAGAAAGTTTCAAGTAGATGTTCCAAAAAAATAAATTACAATCTACTATAACAACTACTAATTGAATAAATGCATCTCTCACACACCCAAGGAAATAATCAGGTGCTTGAAAAGCTCTAGACACCCTCATTAAAAACACACACACACACACACAAATATCACATGTATAATTCTATAAACACAATTCAGTGGGACACAAACTACACTTAGTATACTTCCACACAAGCAAAAAAGACATCAAGAAATATGAGAGGAAAACAAATAACACAGAATTGAATTAATATGTGAATCAACCAATGGTGAACATAATGTAACTTGACAAAACAAGCTAGGTAAATGAATTGTTTCCGTTGTTAAGCAGTGAGTATTATGGAACAACCTCATAGGTTGATTTGTCTCCAGAAAGCGTTTGGTATTATATAGTCCTTTGCATTACCTGCAACTGAAGTGTATGAAGGATGAAGTTCCGAACAATATCATACTCCCCCTTCAATAGGAAAGCTATACCAGAAGGTATGAAATCTCGTATGAAAACTTGATCATAATTCAACGTGTTGGAACTTGTCGGGTCCTTTGCAGCTATTGTTCCAATAGGACTACCACAATAATACACCACAGATTCCCGGAGTAGGTCCCATGCTTCATCCTCAATGGAATCAACACTAATTTTGTGAAAGGTATCTCTTAGTGTACCATTTGCACTGTTAGATTTCAAACCCTCATTTTCTTGTTTCAAATGTTGAAGATCCTGAAACTCCAGAACATTTGGCGCATTCACCTTACCATTAATGGGATTTAAGATCTTTGCATTGTCAACAAACCATGCCCCATTTCCATCTTCTGTAGTTACCCCACTTACACTCTCGGATTTTTGGCATTTGCAAATTTGAAGCGAAGAAGGATCAGCCTTTTTATTGGGAACACCACTTCCTATCCCTCCAACTCCATACTGCAGCACACTTGAACACTTGAGAAACTGCAGATACCTTGAGGCCCTTCTCCTCGAACATTTTAAACGGAATTTAGAAGCATATATCGAATCCGACGTGCTAAAACATGAGTCACTATGAAAGAGACGAGGTCCAGCCCCAGACAAAACTTGCAGAACTGCTTCAGAAGTTCCCATCAATACAATTCTTCTATCAAATTAAACAAAGTGTATTATACTCGAAATCCTTTTGGTCAAAAAGAATCCAAAATCTCCTATTTAATTCAAGACACCTGCATGGTACAAACTAAAATCAGAAACATATAAATCATCAACATATAAAGTTTTTTCAGAAGTGCATCTGTAATGTTTGAAATCCTGAGGAAAAAAAAAAACTAAATCAATTGAGAAATGACAGCTGAAACATCAGATTATTATTGAACCTTAAAAGTGTAAAAGAACTGAATAATAATATGTATTACCCTCTATTTGGTAGCTGAGAAACAGAAAATCTAGACAAGCATAGAAACAAAAATACTAAATCAACATTCTGATTGGTAAAGAACCCAATTCATATTACCAAACAAACCAAAAAAATAAAGGTAGCAACTTGTATTATATAATCAGAATTTCAATTCATGAACAATCATTTCAAAGTGAAATTCAAATGAAACCAATATATACTACATAGTGAAATATTCCAACAAACAAAAACAGAAAAAGTCAAATAGTAATCAGAATGTTCGGTATATAACAGCAAAGAAGAAAGAATGGCAGGTGAAAATGAAAACCCAGATGAATTAAAATCACAAAATAGCAAAAGAATAAGGTAATGAAAAAAACGGTGAATACCCAATTGAAGAAACAGGAAAATCTTTGATGGGTGGCAAGCAAATAAGTCTGAGAATGAAGATGGTGCAAGAAAATGGGCGCTGTTTTTCTTGCGTTCCAAACGAAACTATGTAAAAGATTAAAAGAATCAGAGACTCATATTTTTTTTTTTTTTTTGAGAAACGGAGAGACTCATATTAATCTGTGAAAAATACTAATAAATGGTTGTGTTTGTAAAAGCAGACATGTGATTATTAAAAAAAACACGTGAACATTGACTACACTTTTTCTGTCTGGTCCACATTTTAGCTAATATTTTTAATTATTGATTTATTTCCCTCCTCTTTTCTTCTTCTTTTTTTTTTTCTTCTTTCTTTTTTCTTTTCTTTTTTTTGTTGGGAAGCCGAATTTTCTTTTTTCTTTTTTTAGCAAATTTTCAGCTATGCTAGATTTAAGCGTGCACGTTTTATATATATTTTTTTTATCTTTTTCTCTTTTAGCAAATTTTCAACTATACTTTATTTAAATGGCCTTTTTCAACATGTTTATATTTTTTTTTTGTCAAATTATTTCAATTTCTATATGTAAGAGCACTCAAATTGGATGTGTTAAATATTAAATTTTTAGCATTTAGCATATTAAAAAGGCAAATGACAAAAAGTGAGTTTCATTAAATGTGTTTTATCAGTGCACAGTACCAAATGCTATTATAATTAGTTTGAAAAGAAACTTTTCAAATTCTTTCTATATATTTTTATTAAATAAGAATTTTGAAAATTTAACCATTAAATTGTATGTTTTTTATATTTATGTTCTTAACATATATGTTAAATTTCATTCAAATTAAATATTATTTACTATTTTATCAATAATTTTTTTTATGTATAATTTTTTACTACAAAAACTTGAAATTTAAACATTTGAATATGCAATTATTGATTTTTTACTTTCTTGAAAATTTTCAAGTATAGAGGATATAATAAAAAATATTAAATCCAACAGTTAGATTTTCAAAATTTACATCCAAAAAAAAGATACGGAGTTTGAATTTTAAAATAAACATTTTTCATTATTTTTTTATTCTTTATTTTCCTCTTTCTCTCTCCTCTCTCACATAGGGGTGTCAATATTCGACCCAACCCGCGAACACAACACGGGTTTTTCCGGGTTAGGGTTGAACCTTAATGGGTTTGGATCATAAATGGGTTGACCCGAAAACAACACGATAAGAAACGTGTCATAAGCAAGTCAATCTGCGTAACTCACAATAGACACATTTGATACGCCAATTTATTTATATCAACCCAAAACGACTTACTTAATACAGCCCGTTTAACTCGTATAACAAATAAATATTTATTTTATTTTAGATTTGTCAAATACCTTTTATATTCAACATATATTTTAAATTTAAAAAGAAAAGTGAATAATTACAAAAACTTACAAGAGATATAATTGGAAATTGAAACTTTAGAAACCCTAGATCTCTAAACCCTACAAACCTTAAATTATTTCTAGGTGGATGTTATATTTAATATTATGCAGGTTAAAATGGGTTGTGTTACATTCATATCAACCCAATACGACTCGTTTATTAAGCGTGTCAAATGGGTTGGGTCAGGTCAACCCGTCTTATTAACAGGTTGGATTAAGATTGAAGGATCATGACACAATTATTAAATGGGTCGAGTTAGGGTTGAGTCATTTAGTCGAATACCCATACTTCGACACGACACGAACCCGACACGCTAACTCGAATTGATACCCCTATTCTCACATGTCACTGATGCTAGGTCTCTCTACTCTAGTGGTTGAGTTTTTTTTTTTTTTTTTTTTTTAATAAAAGGTTGATCGTATTTTAGGTTATTTTAATGGATAATGTATTTAATTATTGTCAAATACTATGTTAAAATAATAAAATACAATTTTGGTGTATTAAAATAGCATTTCTTTAGCACATTCAATGCTAGTGCTTTAAGTTTCTTTAAAACTTTCTCCCCTCTCCCCGTGTGTGTGTTAAAAATATTTAGTATTCTAAAAAAAATAAAATATAAATGCCAGTGCTTTAAAATATATAAATTCCTTTCTCTTTTCTATTTTTAGCAAATTTAACTATGCTTGATTTAAGTGACCCTTTTCAACTTGTTTTATATCTTTTATTCATATTACTTCAATTCTAAACAATAGGACATCCAAAAGTTTTATAGATGATAACGTGGTGGATGAAATTTGTGGGGCACATATCTTTCAAATCTATTACACCCATTATCCATGACTTACTAAATATAGGAACGTTAATTTTATTTTATTTTTAAAAGTAATAATAATAATAACTTTTTTTTTTTTTTTTTTTGAGAATCAAGACCAAGAAACTTTATTAATTCATCCAAAATCGGTTACAAGAGCATGATGAAGTTGTGATGGAACATCCTCCATATGGATCGAAAATATATATATATATACACACACAAACACAAACGACCTCTCTTATTTTATTGAAAACTCGTCCTTGATTTATGGCCTCTATCACTGATTTATTTGTTTGCTAGTATAATTTTTAAGTGCTAGGATTATGGATAACGTACTGGTAGACGAGACCCTTTTTTCTTTTTGTTGAAGCCAAGAGTTTTGTGGGCAAACACAAAACACGTGGCCAAATAAACACCAATGGTAGTTAGATACCAACAAAAGTTCAACCTCCGGAAAAGCACGCAACCTATTTTCTCACTTTTTACTTGTCATTCTTAACCAGAACTAGGAGACAAGGATGGCTTACCAAAATATATGAGCCTCAATAATCCGCTAACATTCTTGAAGTTTTGGTTAATACTAACTAAATTCAAAAAATTTTAAAATTAGTTAATTTAATCTCTAACCAATTAGTTATTTTTTCTCAACGGTTTTAGAGACTAAGATGGTTTTGGAAACCAAATTAATTAGTTTTAAAAAATCTTGAGCCTAATTGGTATTAATTCAAACATAAGAGTATATTAATGAAATTTACCTATTTACCCTTTAAAATAATTCAGAGTTTCTTTATTTTTCTTTCTTTTTTATTTATTTTTTTTTTTTTATAACCCTATCCTCAGATATTCTTATGCTCTCAAAGAAGTTCAACTCTTTGGGCAGCCAAGAGTTCAGTCCCAAAGAAGTCCAACGAGGAAAATAATAAGGACAAGACTTGGACACCTTGGCTGACTTGGACTTGACCACTTGATGCATGTGCATGAATTTCGTAATACATGCGGCCCAGATTTCACTCCCTTTCCAACCAAATTGAACCTCCCTGTGCTGATTATCAATGGGTTGGACTCATTTACAGACTTGGTTCGTGAGCTAGTCACCCTTCAAGAGTGGCTCAGATTTCTACCGTGGTCATCTTTATTGTCAATTAAGTCATCCTTAATGGGCCTCATTATTGACACTGCAGTTTGTGGCTTTATTAGAATGATTTTGAGCCTTTATGGACTAGGGTCTTGAAGCTCGTAGAAAAATGGGTCATGAACATTAGCCCTAAGCATGCACGTTGCTAAGATGCACATGTACAAATACGGGTACAGGTATAGAGGCACAATATTTCTTGAAAAACTTCGGGGATACGTGTATTAATTATTTATTAAATATATTTTTTTTATATTGTTAAACATTTATTTTTGTATATATTCTTAAACATTTATCAATTTTAAAGTAATAATGGATAATAAAGTAAATCCATACCCATTAAATAATGGTTAGAATACAAACCAAGATCCAAAGTAGTAAATAAAACATAATTAGGTAAGAGTCCAACATTAAAAAAGGGCAATTTGAGGCTTTGTCAAATAGAATCAAAGGCTTATCAAAGAATCATAAGCTGAGTTGTTTCCTTGGTGACCTCAAGGATGATGTGAGGTTAGTTGTGAAGATATTTAGCCTCAACAGTCTCAATGAAGCCTTTGGATTAAACAAAATCCAAGAAGAATATCAGATTAGTAGTCATAAAGATTATAAATCTTCCTTTGAATTCTAGGCCCAAAACTTGAGGTTAAGTTGGATTCAAGATTCAAGCTTCCGCTACAAAGATTGTCACCTGCTGAAATGAAGGAAAGGAGGAAAAAGGGTGTTTGTTTCAACTGTGATGACAAGTTCCAGACTGAACATCAAGTGACATTTATATCCCATTTTTTCATGGAGAGGCACTACAAATACAATGATAGGGGTATGAAAGGTTCTAGTTACATTGTACAAGCAAACTCTGGATACTGTATTATCTGTTAACATTGGTATAAGTATCCCTACAATTTTTGAAAATTTCAGTTAGGGATAGGCAGTATAGAAAGTTCAGTTTTGGTTATATTTGTACTACGCCACTTGGGTTAAGGGGTTGATTTATTTCTTATTGCCAATTCATATCTATTAACAAATAACTGTTATGTATCAATTGATGTGTCACTGCAACTCAGTATTTGTATGTGCATCTTTGTACATGTGCATTGCAATCATATTCAAAATTCAAAATTCAAAATAAAAAAAAAAAAAAAAAAAAAAACCATAAACACCAATCCAATATAAGCCTACTACTAATCTAACTAGTTGAAAACCCGTGCGATGCACAGGAAAACTTTGCCTAAAAGTATGTTGGTCTCAAGTCTTGCATAAAAACTATAATTAAATTATGTTGGTCTCAAAATGAAACAATAAACTTGATTTCTATAGAATTCCAATCTTCCCTATTTACAACAATAAGAATTGAGTAAGCAAGAAAAGCTTGAAGAGGATTCAGAGAAAAGAACATCTAAATAAACATAGATTTGCTTTAATAAGTCAAATAAGTACATATTGTTAGCCACAATATTTTAAAAATAAAAAATAAAAACAATATAAATCAGGAACTAACAATAAAAAAGTAGTGCATATACAATTAAATAATTGAATGGAGTAACATTTACAATAAAAGGATCACAAGTGGTATACCTTTGTTGCTCATGGATTTTATTGAATGAACGCATCACTGAAGCCAAACCATGTAAATACTATAGGAAGACTTAAAAAAATTAGTATGCATCTAACTAAAAGTTTCAAAAGTCATCTCTAGTTTCTACCATATGGTATACCAAAATTATTTTTGCAACATAGATTATATGCCAAATTTTTTTTGCTAGAATCCATAAATTGTTTAAACTTTCAGAATGGACAAATGCTATCAAAATCTATAACCACAGTATCTCAATTATTTGTCATATCTGAACTTATGATCATCTTTATGCTTATGATGGACCTACCACTTTCATGCATTTGCTTAAAAAAAAAATCTGCAATTCGAAGGCATCACAAACAATTTGATCCATCTTGTTGTGAATTTCTTAATTGACTGTATGAGTATCTCATATGTCATATCAACAAATTGGTCTTCATACCTAGTACCATAGCATCATTGACAACTCAAAATTTAATATGAATATAGTTGAACGCAATATGACTATCAGTAACTATGTCATATCACATACCATTTGACATTTTCTGTAACACAGCATGAGAAGTATTCATTATCTTAGAAGACAATCCTTACAATGTGTAATCCATTGGTAAGATTGAATATTATCTTCAATATGGGAATCCTAGTATACTACTCAAAATGAGAGAGAGAGAGAGAGAGAGAGAGAGAGAAATTTTGGAAGAGGAAGAGAAAATAGAGTGGTGAGACTATTGAGATTAGACTATAAATTTCCTTCTTCTTTTTTTTTTTTTTTTTTTTGGTGATTGTATATTTTCCTTGACTATATATCTCCATTAGTTTACATAGGAAGACTGAATTAAGACTTGAAAAATGAGTAGGAACATTGGTTTTGTTAGATGGGATCAGTGAATACGGATTGCAAACCATTGTTTTTAAAGAAGTTGAAGAGTGTGTGTCTGAAGGGAAACTTGCACGGAGGAAGAGAACTTCTAAGTGAGTTATGATCTTGGCTTTCAAGTTTCATCTACATGTGGGGGAGGAGAAAGAGAGTTTGTGAGTGAGATAGAGTCTTGGCTTTCATCTACACTTGGAAAAGGATCATACCTGGGTCATAATATGTAAGGGAATAAGTGGGCTTAGGCTTTTCATAAAGTTTGGTATGATTTTGTCTAATTTTCAACAACTCATCTTTTAGATAATGGTAAAAAAAAATTAACATAATCTTTTGGGTAACAATAAAAAGAGTTAATGAGAAGAGGTTAAAAAGGCTAAATGCAATATTAGATAACGGTAAAAAAAATAAATAAATAACATGATCTTTTGGGTAACAGTAAAAAGAGTTAATGAGAAGAGGTTAAAGAGGTTAAATGCAAGATTAGAACGTCACATGGCAAGACCTCATTCTCTCCCGCATGAGATTTCTACTTTATATATATATATATATATATATATTGATTATGGGTTGAAAATTTCTTTTATATCTATTTTAATTTGAAGATCCATCCCGGAGGGAAAGAAGATTAAATAGTAAGGAATTCGGATGGAGGAGTATATAAAGCAAAAATCATTACACTTTCTTGGTACCTCTTGAGTCTCCTTTAAGATAGATGCTTGAAATGAATGCGGATTTCAATATTGATTATCCTACTAAACAAGCATCAAGTTACCAAAATAGGAAGTTAAGGGAGAGGGTTATATCTAGTGTCACTGGATCAACTGCGATTGTGACACGTGTCCATTTTTGGACATATGTCACCATATCTATAGGTCCATTGGACGTAATCCGCTCTTGAGAACTAAAAACATGACAGTTGCACAATGTTTGCTCCGATCTTTCGGAGACAACAAGGACAACCTCATTGCTGCCATGAGCTGTTCCCTACCACAGGTTACAAATGTTGCTGCCACAAAAGCCCAAAGCATCACACATGCTGTTCATAGGATGTATGGCTTGAGGAGGAGCCAAACCAAGCTTCATTACGGAAGCCGTAACTAGAGAGAGTTCACCAATAAAACTATCGACTACTTTACTCCTTATTTACCTACAATTTTTTAGATGCTGTACATTTGTTTCTATGAAATCCAAACATATGATTACAACCGGATGTCGTCAAAGTATTCTTCTGGTCATAGCTGGCTTGTAGCCAAGAGGTATACTATAATATGTCTCATCTTCTCAGTTCAGAGTTCTTGAGTTCAACAAAAGACCATCGTGCTTGTCCTGTTAACATCTTCAAGCATTTAATCTTTAACGTTCTTCAACCAATGAATTTCAACTTCAAAAGGCAAGCAGCAATGCCACACAAGGACTTAAAAGACCATAAGAGTTGAGCAAGGCATGACTATATAAGATCACTTGCAAGGTCATTCTCAGTGAGTTTAACATTCAATCTTTTGTTTCATTTGTAGCTAGTTTTCTTCTATAGTTGCAGAGTACCCATTGGAAGGGAATGTCCTTCCTTTTTTGGTTGGGGGGATGAATCAGTAATTCATTCAAACAACAAAACAGTCCAAACAATTCTCAGCAAATCAGACACAACAAAGTGAACTGACACGGCAAAGTGCATAGCAGAAACACAAATATTGTCATTCTAGAGCAGCCGCTGAGTTTATATTAACATGACAATATAAAATGAGAGTAGATATGTTCATAGATATTTTAATGAACCGGAAAGTTCCTCTCCCTCAACAAGTCTCTCCAATTTTCCGTCTAACCATAATAAGAAAAAAGAAAAGAGAGACGCCGAAGATGCCAAATTTCAAACAATTCCTGTTCTGTGAACTCCTAGAGAGAGTAATAAGATTACCCTTTTCTTCTTCACTGTGTACATTGAAATATAGGAAAATAAAAAAGAGAACAAATAAAAGAAGCATACGTTGCCAAAGATTTACTCCTCTATTTGTTTTAAGTAGATTGAAAAGTAGACATTCACAAAACTTTATTTTATCAACACAAAAGGTTGCAACTTGAAAGAGGCCTCGACTACATTAATGTAACGAATTAAGAGGGCTTGTGAAAGTTAATGAACCAAAGACTTGGCTTTCCTGAATATATCTAATCTAATGCTGTACAACATTCAATAGCTCAAGCTACCAGTTTATATTGACAACAAAAAAAGGAATGGAGTCAAGAGCAGTACTTTGTACAAAAAAGATATTGCTATCGGCACCTTCCATTCAAAACCCAAAAAGCATTGGTGATGCCCCTCAAAACTAAAAGCCACTATAGCCAACAACTGTTAACTGATTCCGCAACAGATATTTGGGTGATATTGTGACAATGAGAAAAATGAACATGTAAAATGTTCCTCAATGCCTCAGATATGGAGATACTAATTCCTACTAGCATAAGCATCTTAAGAAAGCTGCATTGATTGCTTTGGAGCACACCTACCTGCAATGCAAAGGAGCATTTTAGCTGACAATGTAACTTAGATATTCAAAAGAGAACTCACTAAAAATATTCATGTGCAAAACCAATATGTATTATAATTACAAGTTTCAACCAATAACTCGCATCTATTTCCAGAATCCAGCCACTCTGGGAAAAAGATCATAGCAACCATGCATCCCAACTGGTTTTTGCAGCTAATAAATATCACTACCACTATGATTAAAGAGGATACATTAACAATCTGTGTGTGTGTAAAGTATAGCATGGGATGTAAGCCGATGTAATAAGAAAATTACAAAATTACCTCCAGAATTTTTTTTGTTTTGATAAGTAATAAGTTTATAACAGATGGCTTCTGCAATCTAGCTCCAAAAAGACATAGTGCAACTTGGTACGGTTCCTAATGAAGCGTTTAACTTAGGGGATTTATTACTTTCCTGTTTTTTTCATTTATTTAGCCATAACAAACTAACAAAGAACCTAGTTCTTTGATCTATTCATCGATCACATTCCCTTAGCCCCTTCTTATAATTAGTAAGATACGGTTCATTTAGAGAAGCAAGAGATCTTTGATTTTTTTATAGGTGAAGGAGGGGAGGTGGGGCTCAAACCACAGAAAGCAAGTGATCTTTGATTAAAATGGAGAAACACCTAATTAATCTTTCCTAACAAGGTTTGAAGTATTCTACCATCAACAGTTTGTCAAATGGACGCATGTCATGCCAAATTGAATCAGCCTAGCAGATCACCACCATTGGGAAGACAGACAAGGGGATCAAAACAAAAGGAAAGGAATAGATTGTTGATTGTACTAAACATAAACCACTTCAAACAAAGGAAGTATCAAGAAATCTTCCATGAACAAAATAGATTACATCAAGGCCCATTTTTTTAATCAAAACAATTTTATAAGGAAAATTTTTTCACAAAAAAAGTGAGCTGCAGCCTGCAGGTTTAATTCTATTTTTATTTTCTTAAAAAATTAAAGTAATTCATATTATGAGGAGAATTCATTTATTTCTTTCCTTTTCTTTGTTTATAAGTACAATTTCTCTTTTAAATATTACATATAAAAATTATTCTATAGCAAATTTTTTGCTAGAGATTCTTCTCCAAAAAACACTTCTTTTTGGAAATTAAAGAAAAGAAGTTCAATGGAAACTCCTTTTTATTTCTTGAGGTGGGAAAAAGGAAGAATTCCTTAAGCAGCTATTTTCAACCTCCATATTATTATAAGTACCACTGTACCAGATTTATAAATATATATTTATATATATATATATATATCATTATTAGTAACAGTGAATATTATACCATAAAGAATAATGCACAAGGATACTATTCACCTATCATCGTAAATATGCCTGCATCCACGACAACAGTAGGTTCACAAAAGGACCACAACTAAATTGTAAAATTCAAATTATTAACAATCTGCCTCTACTTTCTCAACTTATACTTGGAAAAAGGATTTGAGCCTAAATCAATTCAGCAAATTGCAAATTGATAAACAAATCGGGAAGTCCCATGAGTTGAAATTTATGATGTTTTGAATAAAATGCATATGACAGATAAGTATACCTTTACCTTTGGTAAAGATTTCTGGCTTCTTTTGAAAACGAACTTTTTCCAAGTAGGGAGCAATTAAGGCATCCAATTCCACCAACCAAAGTGCAACCGCAGATGATGTTTGCGGCATAGATGCAAAGGATGCAATAGTTTCTTCAACAATATTAAATGAAACTTGCTGGCCATTGCATTCACACAACCAGTCCTCATTGATGGCACCAACAAAATCAGCAAGAACCTGTAAGATTTATGAAGTAGAATGAATAAGCATGTGCAGTTAAGAGAACAACCTGCAAGATTTACACCCAGAAACTGCTCTTGCTACTTATAGAAAAATAAAATAATAAATTCATATATATTTGAAGGGGGGAAAAACCTGCAAAAGGTCGGCCATAGAAGAGGTGCGTCGGAGCCTTTTGACCCAAAGCTTATGAGCAGACTTTGTCCAAGCACCCACCAACGCTTCTTCAGGCATGACTGACTGCACGTAAAATGAATTGAATGCTATACATCATCTATATTCTTTTTTATGGCTTTTTATTTGATGAAGACAGAAAACATCCACACTAAGTTGACACAGACACAAGTGTACCTTTTCACCATCAACAGGAAACTCCCAAAATCAAACATGTGAAGGGCTATTACTTTTCTTCTTCTTCTTTTTTTGGAGGGGGGGTGGGGGGGGTTGGTGTGGGCATGTGAGATGTAAGTACATGTTACACTGGATCAATATTTGTCAAATTTACCATTGCCTATTAATTACACAAAAAGTTGTAAGCCCAAATACCATTAAGCAATATCCTAATTATGTGAAGTTGGATAAGAATCCCAACTTGTCAAGATTGGCAGCACAAATACTCTCTCACCATTCCAGCCTGTTGAGAGATGCATTCTTCCATCAATCATATGCATGTGTCTTACCAATTAAACTATTGGCACCATAAAGCAATGGCATATTCCATAGCTACCATACAGAATCATAAAGTTAGGCCTTCGAGTTGATAGATATAAAATCAACCACAAGAGTCCAAGAGCACAACTCTATATAGCCATTCCGATTCTCTATGCACATGTCAATTCCTCAACCCTGTACCATCAATCCTATCTGAACCTCATTTAGTGTTATAATTTCCTTAGGCCCAAACAAAATATAGAATTCCTAAAAAACACCAGGGCCTGGTCATTGCAACTCCACTATGAAGAAGCACCCCTCCTCCCAATATATTGCCAAATTCCTTAGCAGAGCATGTCAGCTTAACACGCACACACACACACACACACAAAGCTAGTAGACAAATGAAACCCACCTCAATTGCATGGATTGCAGCTTTCAGAGACTGGATTTGTGAAGATAGAACCTTATGCTGTGGGAACAGAATTTCAGAGTCTTCTTTCTCCCTACATGTGGCTGCATGGATGGCGTATCTTTCTTCTAAATCAAAATCGAGCTCAAATGTGGTATGGCATATCCTACAGTGCTTCTCATCTCTCCAATATAGATCATGACAACTTTCACACCTAGCAAGTGAATCAAGATATGATCTTTTACCATGTTTTACAGCATTAAGATTTGAGTAAAAAGAATTCCATATCCAGGAATCAAATTCTTGTAGTCGGTTCCATCTTTCTTGTTGTTCTCCTCCCTTATTTCCAACATCTAGAACAACAGCCCCTGATGAAGGCAAAGAATCTTTTATAGTCTCAGTCAGGCTTAGGTTGTCTACATCAGATACTGGAGAACAACTGTCCTCTCTGACCATGTCCAGCTCAGATTGATCAGACTGTGTCAAATGTCTGGTTCCAGCACTCTTTACTATTTTATTTGACATTGCTTGACAGAGAAATGCTCGTCGCTTCTCCAAAGATTCAATAAGGATAGCCTCCCGCTTACCTCTGTCATCTAAAACTGACAACAAGGCACGCAAATCCTGCATTGGGTTGAAGAAAAAACAAGCAAATAGTGGCGGTTAAATATGGACAGGAGGTAACAGATGATTAGATATGGACAAGTGTAGTTTTCCTAATTAAAAACATCTAAAAATATAATTCTCAAGAATGGGCTACAAACTATAACAAAGGCTAAGAAGGGTACCTCTACGGTATCAATCACCTCCCAGTGACCATCTTCAGAAGATTCAAAATAAACCCTCCTATGGCCTGGATCATATGCACTACAAGGGCCCAATGCACTACAAGGGCCCAAGAAAAGCCAGTATCTATTGTACCTGCGATCAGACCCCAAAAACACAGATTGCATGAGATGCAAACCTGACTCAACTTCTTTTTCTTTTACATTGTCTCCACCAGCGGACCTCTCCTTCTCATAAGACTTTGATATTGACACTGAAGAATCAACTGGATGAAACTTAAATAATGAGTATGCTTCTTTTATACTATGCATTTGTCCAGCATAGCCCCAAGATGGCCTGTCAATGCTATGCTGTTTAGTTGATGACCTCTTTAATTTTGCGCCAGAACCATAATGATGGATGTTAGGTGCGCATTCAGCAATAGCTTGTGTTGGATCCTATGTAGAAAATAGCTAAATAAGCTTCAATCATCGATTGAAATAATCATGAAAGTGAAAGTATGATGAATTATCCAGCATTACCAAAACCATTTAAAAATCATAGCTACAGTTGTATATATAAAAATCAATAGATCGCGTGAAAATTGAAATGCTATGCGATTAATGTAAAGACATTTATATTGTGCACTATTTATAAACCAGTCAACAACAGAGCAACGAAAGACCCAGTAAATTGATGATGAAACCACAGTTGTTGAACTGAAAATGACATCCAATTTGATAAGATGAAGATATGGTAAGAAGAAAGAAGAATGTCCTAAATCATCATATTCATTTTGGTTACACCAAATATCATAAGTAACATAGGAACATTCACTGTTGAATAGAGTTATAGTACGAAGGGCTGCAGAACTTTCATTAATAGGTCACTTGCCACACACACAGAGGAAAACAACAAAAGCACTTCAAAATAAAGAACATTGCTATAATGGTCTATAGATTACCTCTACTCTGAAACTGGATCCAGCAAGAAGAAGATCAGTTATAGCCACTAATGCATTCAACTTTTCTTCTATGCTTAAATCTGAATATTCACCTTCCATCAATCCTAACAACCAGACTTCTCCTGGATGGCTTTCGTCAATTTCATTGTGTACAATCAGCATGTTATTTTGACTTTTATGACGGTTCATATACTTAAATTTTCTTGAATTGGAATTTCCTGATTCACAACCCGAATCATCGCTGTCGCTACACGGACCACAGTCATTAAGGTCATCATCAACACTTCCAGAGTCCTCAGTGTCAGATTGAAATTCATCAACTTCCTTTGCAACAGAACTAATACGAAGACGATAGGAAGATGATGAAATCTTTTCAAATAACGTAATATCACTTGAAAGAGATGAACATATTAAAGACTCCAGTTCTTCAGTTGTATTGGCAATATTCAATTCAGCAATCTTCAAAAAAAAAAAAAAAATCATCATTAATATAATTCACCAGAACACTTATTTATCATCCTTCAAAAGTAATGGTGATAGTGAGAATGATAACAGCAACATGGTCAACATCCTTTCTCTCCTAACCAAACAAGTGAACTCCACATTCTAGTAACTTACCGGCAATGACTTTGCCAACTCAGAAACTTTCAACCCATTATTTCCTTGCTCTGACAAAATTTTAAACAATTCGCACTTCAAAGTACCTGGGCGTAGACCGTACTTCACCATGAGGGTCATTTCCTAGACAACAGAAACGTGGAAGATTAAAATTCAAAAATTAAATATTACACACATCATCAGGTCTACAGAACAACAAAAGATTTTTATTTAGGGTAGAAAGTAGAAGAACCAATTGAAATAAATAAATAAAAAAACAAAAACAATAACGCTTATCCTGCAGCTTCTATGAGCATTAAAGCAACAAATTCCATACATAAGAAGAGAAAAGCACATGCACTCAAATATTCAAACAACTCATATTTAGTAAGTCACACTGAAAGAAGGTTATATCCTAAATTCAACAATCTCCCTCCCTAATCTATTGAGAGTCCATACCCTTATCATGATGCCAGTTCTTGCAGTCTAATTCTAAATATTCAGAGGGATTTGTGTGCAATGGTAAAGGATTTAACCGCAAGTACATGGATTTTAAAAATAAACTAAAAAATTAAAGGAGAGAAAAGAGCTACTCAATATGGATTAGATGATAATTGAGCAGAATTCTTGAAGCCCCTTCTTTACGAGGGCATTGGGCCATGGCTTATGAAGGAGGAAACATCTACTTAACCACATTTACTTGTCATGTGTAACACATTTTTTTCCCTGGTGGGATTGAGGAACAAAAACTCTATTCATCAAACCTAAGCGCATGGAAAGATGTATATTCAAAAGGGTACTTTATGCATGAAAAGCACAAAGCAAACGAAAAATTTCAAAGAAAGAAACAAACTAGAAAAGAAAACAATAAAGAAAATTAATTACAAAAGAGGAGAGAACAAAGGAATGAAGGGAGAGAATCACTAGATGTGAGTCCCCAAGACCAAGACCAGTCGAATAGAGATCCACTAAAGAAAGCAAGCAACTGATCTCTAGGACTATCCAAATCCTCAAAAGTCCGTCAATTGCGTTTCTTCCAGAGACAACACAATAAGCACAACGGAACTAAATTCCAAATGTTTAATGAGTGCTTTTCCAACCAATTCCACCATCCAAAAAGTAGATCAAGAACTGTTTTTGGTAAGGCCCATGAAATCCCAAAATATTTTAAAAAATAAAATAAAATAAAAAAAACTCCACAACCGATTAGTCTTCTCACAACAAAGTAGTAAGTGATCCACAGTCTCCCCACAACGACGACACATGATGAACAAGTCAACAAAATCAAAACCCCTAAGTCTCAAATTATCACCCGTAAGAATTTAATTCCACATTCCAAGCTACAGTCCAAACGAGGAAGGAAACACAAGCCTTAACTTTCCAAATACTTTTCCAAGAAAAGACAACTGAAGAAGAACCTCGCAGCTTATTATAATACGAGCGGATGTCAAAATCCCTAGGCTTAACTTCCTTCTCATCCAAACCCCAATATCCATTGAAGGAATATAGGATTCCAAGATACGAAGAAAAGCCTCCCTTATGTCCAACTCCCTATTATTAAGATCCCGAATGAAATGAACATCCCAACTTCTCCTACCCCCACCCCTAGCCTTGTCAAAGAAGACTTAGAGGAGGCCTCCCTATCAATGGCAATACCATACAGCCCCTAGAAAGCCAGTTGAAGAAGTTGATCCCCACACCACCCATCTTGCTAAAATCTCACTCTACTCCCCATCCCAACAACAAATTGAGTATTTTTGCTAACATACTCCCAACCCATACGAATACCTCTCCATAATCCACACCCATAAGCACCCCTACCCAACTTATAAGTCCATTCCCCCACTCTTCCCCAAACTTCAAAGCTACCACCCTCCAAAGCCAAGTCTCCTCATTTCCAAACTGTCAAAGCCATTTCCCTAGTAAAGCTTTATTGAATGCAGTTAGTTTCCTCATACCTACACTACCATTGGCCATAGGCGCGCACACTTTGTCCCATCCTACCAAATGAGTCTTGTTATCACCCCACAAAACTTTTCAATTCTGTTAGCCACAAGTAGGGATGTTCACCATAGTTTTTTTTTTTGATAAGTAACGAAAATTTTATTAAAAAATGAAAAACAGCCAACCCGAGTACATTGGGAATGTACTATGGGGGCAGAAATCAAAAACGAAGATTACAACGATCAAGTAAAACAGGAAGGGAAGAACAAGAAAAATGACAAAAGACCACGCTCCAATCGAGGAGAGTGTGTAAAAAGAAAGACTTAATCTCTAACATAGAGCGTTCACATCCCTCAAAACTTCTAGCATTCCTTTCGCGCCAAATACACCATAACAAGCAATGAGGCACAATTCTCCACAACTCAAAATTTCTATGTCGACCAAACTTACCCTTCCAAGACTCAAACAACTCAATAACCTTTTGAGGCATAACCCAATGAATTCCAAACAAACAAAACACCAACGACCACAACTCACAAGCAATGGGGCAATGAAGAAGAAGATGATCCACTGACTCCCCACACTTCTTACACATATAGCACCAATCAAGAACTAGCACACGTCGTTTGTGAAGGTTATCAGTTGTTAAAATCTTACCTAAGGAAGCAGACCATGAAAAGAAAGCTACCCTTGGAGGAACCTTCGATTTCCAAATCATCTTCCAAGGGAAGGATAAGACGGTAGGAGGGTAGAAAGAAAGATAAAATCCTCTGACCTCAAAACCTCTACCCCTTGCTGGCTTCCAACACACCCGATCCGGACCCAATCCCCGAACTGTCGAAGAGTAGACCATATCCATAAATAGATCAAAGGATTCTTGTTCCCAATCTTGTGGAGGACGACGAAATTTAGCATCCCAATGAATCCTCCCACCAGACCAACACAAAACCTCCGCTATTGAAGAATCCCAATGAATCTTTTGTTCACCATAGTTTGGGGTTTAATCAAAGTCAAAAATGGATATTGATTTTTAAAACACACTTTTTTAGAGATTAAATACGTAACCCATTTACTTAATAAACCTATGAATTTGTGTATGGGTATAAAGTCTTTTCTTTTTTGGCTAACAACGTGTCCTTGAGCACATAACCAATTCCCAGATATGTACAACCCTTCATGCACTAATGGATAAATTTGAACTCAAGACTTTATGGTGAGAAATCGTGCGTTCGAGGAACCAGTAGACCAGCGCTTTAGAGTTATATGAGTATAATGTCAAGATTGTCTGACTTTCTAAACCCAAGGTCCCAAAGTAGAGTTTGAGTTAAACCAAAAAGATGGCCAAAACCACACTTTGGCAAAGAGTACTAAGTTAAAAGTTCAACCAAAAATTTCTGCTTGTTGCCATTAAAAGACTTTTTTTTTTTTTTTTTTGCACATATTCGAATCTTTTGACATGCCAAATAAATGAATAATCTTATTTCTCATTATTGATCAAATTTCATATGATAAGAAATCAATTAAGGGGGTACTATCTACGACACCTAAACATAAATTATATTTTTATAGGGAAATTTGTTTAAACAGAAATTATGATTTTATCACACGAAGTTAATCAGATCACCAAGAGTCGATTTTTTTTTTTTTTGATGAAAGGGTTAATATTTTGAATACCTTGTTAAGGGCTTCCCTCCGCATTGCGCCTTGCTTTGAACCAAAACCAGCGGCGACCAATACTTGACGCAGTATTTCTGTCCATGTTAGAGGGTTTAAAGCTCTCTTCCAAAACTCCAGAGCAACTTTTTGGTTTTCAGCCTGCCAAAATCATCAATAAAAGTACACAAGTATGAAGACCTTCCATTTAATTTTATTATAATAAAAGAATTAATAGTTATAAGCATCATTATAATTCATTTGAAAACTAATGTCCGACAAAGAGCACATGGATTTTGCCAAGAGCCTTGTAGCTCAACTCACACCTCCTAGTGTTTCCAATGAACACGTCTAGAGTTCAAAATCCCACCCTCCTCATTGTAACTATCAAAAAACAAAGAGCACATGGATCTTTAAAAGTGTTGGGGCTGCTAATAGTCAGGATACATATTTATAAAGAATATTCCTAGAAAAGGTGGAAACATTAGGCCCTTTATCATGTTTTTAGAGTGTGAGGCTTTTTCTGTAATCTGGGCAGTGAACTCTTCTATTATGAGTTGCTATTCTCTTTTTACCATTACTTCATTATTCAATTAAATGTATCACCAGATTTTTCAACTTACTTAGACCTATATAGTTCTATTTGAGAAGAAGGCAGTTCAACTGCCACACAGGTTGCTTGTCACCTGATTTCTTTTAGTGGTAAGTTACACATGCACCCTATAAGTTTACAATGATGGTTACACTTATTTACAATAATGATTTTGAAAACTTTCTAAAACCTCAATCTCAAGTTCATCTTTGAACCAAACAAAAAAAGTGTCATCAAGTAAGAATATGTGAAAAAATTCTACAGAGTGGTTATCTTTCTACAATTTAAAAAAATCCTTAACTCACAACAGCTACGTCTTATTATGCACGACCTTTATAAAATCTAACCGTTGAGAAGTAATAGATCCTCAATCATTTTCACATCCTAACAGTGGAAAGGTAGGCCCAAATCATTTACAACCATTGCATACAGTCACGTCCATTTCACTATAATTATTTGTTTCTTGTCCCAAAATGATACAAGTTTACAAAACAGTTAAAAAATAAACAAAGTTATTGTTGATCAAGTTAATTGTTGACCACTACAACCTGCATTGTTTTATACTCACCGAGTTAAGTAATGCAAGAAAATTGCAGGATATGCTCAAATGTGGGGGAAAATATCCATTACTAAGCTCTGCTTCTACCTCAGATATAAGAAGCTTGAGAAGGGCCACATGAATTTTTCCAAGTAACAGGGAATCCTGAAAGGAATGCATAGAGAAAAGAAGAAACCAACAAAAGGTAATTTAAATGTTATTCAAATAATAAGGTAAGACACACAAAAACACACAAAAATTCAATATGTAAAAGTGGATCAGAAATGAGATTTAACCTTGTCATGAAATGATTGAGCAAATTCATCAAGAGTGAAGGAGCATATATCAACTGCAACAGCATAAGTATAAAGGAAATGGAAAACCTGCTCAAGAAAAGTCAGCCGTAAGACTTAGCATGATAAATTACCTAACAAAAAAAAGACTTAGCATGATAAATCAACATGCAATAATCCCAACAAAAAGCCTCCACATACAACCACTATTAAATCCTACAAGGGGGAAAATGCAGGAATTAAGAAAAAAGCTTTAACATTATTACTTATTTCATTAATTTGTTTTCTTTTCTTTTTTCTTTTTTTTGATAAGTAAGATGTATATTCATTAATTTGTTTTCATGCAGAACAATAAATGAGCATGTCTTAGTCCTGCAACACATGATGAAGAGAGTCTAGAGAAGGATGCTATAAATAACAAAGTGACTATATGACCTTAGATAGGATAGAGCCAACCCCCATCAGTTTGGACTAATTAAAAATTATACGATCTTAATTCCAAGTCATAAACATGACAGATTTCTAAATTATAAAATAATTAAAAAAAGCTTATATATATAGAAGCATACTGTCAGCATTTTTGATATTCCAATGAACATGCTAATCAAAAGATCAAATAAGAGGTAGGGAGTCACTGAATTTTTTCAGCATGTAGCAGGGATAGCAGATAATGTATATCTTGCAGTTGCTAGGTGAAATAATTCATGAATAAGAACATCAAGCACATGCATTATAAAAGTCACTGCAACAGAAAGACAATATGCAGCATCTTTTGCATATGATATATCTTGGTAGAAGACTAATTTAAAAAATTCAGTTGAAAACAAATTTTGCAAACTATGCACCTTAAACAATTTCTTGACAATATCTGGAGAAGAATCCCAAGGTTGAGTACAGAATGGATGCTTCATCTTAACAGAATTTGGAGGAAACTTAGCCAGCAAATCTGCAATTCAAATGAAGTTACAGATATCAACAACTTCAAATACCATAAATCTACAAATAATACATGCATTCAACATAAAATATAGAACTTTGTGGATTTTTCCTCCAAAACCAACCTTTGCAAAGTGAACAACCGTGTATACCGTTAGCAGCAAAATGATCTGAACACCTCAGTGGATTTGGTCCTGCTTGTAACTCTTGCAGCTCCAGCTCTTCATCATCCACAAGCATAGCTACATGATTAAGGTCATCTCGAGATATTGCTCCTTCCAAAGCAAGTTCACATTTTACTATATCTGGTTGTTTGAGATGCTCATCCTGGTTGGGTTCCACCTGGCATATAACAAGAAGTTATATGTTGCTACTCAAACCATATAATTTCAATAACAACTTATTATATACCTCTCTTCTTCTGGTGGACTGTTTCCTCCTATCTTGTGATTTATTTCTTAACCTTACCTGTTTCTAAATATATAAATACTTGTTAGAAAACTTTCAGTAAGTAACCATTAGGATCAATTTATAAGATCATCAATCCACAAAGCCCATACAGAAAGGTAAATGGACAAAAAAATTTCATAAAATTAAAAGTAAATGACTTACAGCCACAGGAGCTTGTTGTGATCTTTTCACCCGATTTTGTGGTTTTTTAGGTGCTGTAGATGTTGAGATTGGAGATACAACCACTTCCCTGTCAGTATAATCAATACCAGTAGGAATATCACCCCCATCAGGATTAGTTGCCCGCCAAACAGTCATCAAACCTTTCCCAATACCATGTTTCTTCGCCTGAGTCATCAAACCTTTCCCAATACCATGTTTCTTCGCCGGAGCCATCAAACCTTTTCCAATACCATGCTTCTTAGCCGGAGCACTCTTTTTATTAGAGACTTGGTGACTTAAGATGGCTTGCTCAGAAACCTACCACCCACCCACATGCACACATAAAAAGTCAAGGAGTTCATGTGAAAATTAGTAAAGACACTGTAATGAGAGTGGCCAGGGTAAAAAAAAAAGTAGGCCATGACAACTTTCAAAGAATGGCAAGTAAAAATCTTTCTCAAGTACCTTAAGCCTTTTGCCTACGCCTTGGTTGTCTTGGCAAGATGGACGAGAGTTTTTAGGATCTAAACAAGCAAAGACATTATGAGCAAAATGTTATTAAAGAACCATATAGTGCAAGGCAAATTAAGATCTTGTGAGAGAGAATGGAAGAATAAAAGAAAATCTAACAAGGTAATGAATGCCCAAAAGGCTGCTATATCAGTCTTTGATTACCTTATATACCATTTCATTGTTAGGTAACTAATTTGTTAGAAAATTTTAAAAGGGAACAAAACCCCATACATAGGAAGTATAAAGACACCCCTAAAGAACTTCCAAGCACCAGTATTTGTGGAAAGTACATGTAAATATCATGAAAAGAAAAAGTAATAAAAATAACCACCCTCACTGTCCTTTTGCTTTTGAGATGTGGAGTATGATCTTCTGCTTGTTTGGTATTTGTTGGGTGATGCTGCAAAGGGTAGCGGATTTGTTGGATTGCTGGGCTTGCAACTTCAGGCGACATCGTAATTTAGTTATTTGGAGGATTGTGCTACACTGTTTGATGTGGTGTATCTGGTGGGAACGGAATTCGAGAAGCTTTGAGGATCGTGAGCGGTCCATTCTTGAGTTTAAGTCTTTTTTATTTTCTACTCTTCTCGAATGGTGTTTGGTTTTACCTTCTTTTTCTTGTATTTCCCTTTCTGGGTTGCTTGATCATTGTACTTTGTTTTCTTGATGTTCTTGCCTCTTTCGTACATTTCCTATGTACGGGGCTGTGTTTTTTCAATAAATTTTTAAGTTACTTATCAAAAAAAAAATAACCACCCCCACAAAGAAGGCGTAAACATTCTTGAGGAAAAGCAATGAAGTTCCCCTAACACATTTCAGAAGGAGCCAAGAAACACCTAAAGAGAATAAAGAGTAAGGAGAAAATCCCAACACTATTGACAAAAAATGAACCATCAACTCCCTGTCCCTTTTACACACATAACACCAAATTACCAAAATTCTTTCTTTTGATCAAGTTGTCACCTCAAAGAATTCTTTGAAGTGTTTTACTTACAAATAAACAAAGCCACTTTTGCAGGAGCATAGCACACCAAATCCTTTTGCAGGGAAAATTCCTATGATTCTACCCCACACAAGCCTTACAACACAATGTCGCATAAAAACTTTCATCATTAGTTAGCCACCACCAACCCAAAATTGCCCTCCGATATCCTGCAGCTCGGACCTCTAAAGGGGCTCATTAAAAATAATGGAATCTACCTTCCAATCTTAACTGATCTACAAGCTTCAAGATACTAATGCATGACCCCATAACCCAGTACCAGAGTTAATGGATTCCCCTACTCACTAGAACTGCAAACCCAAATTGCACATCCCAATTAATGGTGCATTTGCAACCCAATTCCCAAAACTTGATATCCTAACCCCAACCATTAGTTGCAAAATTGATAGAAGTTACCAATAATTGCATAAAGAAAAGAGGTTTGGCTAAAAGTAAAACATGCCAGAAAAAAAACCTCACGTGCATCAACCCTTAGGAATGATTTTTGCGTATTCAACCATCCCATCTTTAAATGTTGGTGATCTATCAAATTATATTCTGTGTGTTCTGTGATCAGGGTTAGTACTTTTAGTGTGTTTCATACCCATCAAATCATTTCAGAAAATAATTTGTCCAAAATCATCCCTTAGGCCTCTTGCACAAGTGAAGAAGCCTGGGGAGACTTTCAATATACGAGTAGATAATGAAAATATAGTGGAAGAGATATCATTCAATCTGCCTAGCTGCTTGATGTCTCAAAAATGTGAGAATGCTTAGTTTCTTGGTGAAGCTCAAAGACTTGTTTCATGGCAACTGTGCCTTCCTAATTCCAGTAGGAAAACAGAACTACAGTGAGTTAATTTTACTAGCATCAAAAAACAATATAAGAACTCCCTACCAACTGTTTCCGTATGCATCTCAACCTCAATTATCATGCAGAACAAGAGAATTAAAACAGCCTAATTATTATTGCAATATGAATAAACAAGAGCTACATGCTACACAAATAATCATATTTGGAGTATACCTGTACGATAGCAAAATGCTCGAGAAGGAAGAGAGTCAAATTCCACACCAAGCGGAGGGCCCTCCTTGCGGAAAACTTTCTTTAGAATATAATCCGAAGTTAACAAATGCTGAAGAAGAATGGGTTTTCTCTTTCTCTTAGGAATCCTGGTCTCAACCGTAGATGGGCGATTGGATATTGAAGACAAAGAAGCCTTTGCCTTATGCAACAAGGGGTCTCCTTTGAGTACCTTTCTAGCAGCAATAGTACCAGACCCAACCGTTGTAGTAAGAATGGGATTTTTCTTACTTGAAGCGGAATGTGATGGTACAATACTTCCATTTTCTCTTTTATCCCTCCTCCTCCTCTCAATAAACCACCCCCGGACCTGCTTGTATGTCAACCCCAAAGC
The DNA here is from genome assembly GCA_019022515.1 of Quercus aquifolioides. Lineage (NCBI taxonomy): Eukaryota > Viridiplantae > Streptophyta > Magnoliopsida > Fagales > Fagaceae > Quercus > Quercus aquifolioides. The sequence continues at coordinate 45,845,635 of CM032333.1, forward strand.
AGCAGCATTGTCTTCCATCAACTCTTTCGTAGGATACTTATTCTCTGCATATTAAAAAGGAAAAAATATATTAAAAACAAAAGGTCAGTATATTAAGATATCTACGAAACAAAGATTTCTAATAGACACCATAAAATAATATAATTAAAGTAAGATAAATAGCAATATTTATTACAGATATGAAAATATTTGAACCTGTGGTGTCTAATCCATGATGATTTTCCTTTCCCATAAGACTAAGACACCAATTAATTTTTGGGTGTAGGCATCATTCAAACCTAGGTCTCTTATTTGGCCACAAGAGAATTTAGTAATTGGGCTAACTATAACCCACGCAATATTTAATAAATAAAAACATGTGCAGCCCAAGCACACAGGATGTAATACTATGGTAACAAACATCAAAATCAAACTCTAAAAGTACAATGATGAATCAAATCTAATAGGGTTGAAAAGTAAAATAATCCATCCACTCAAACAATAGTGAGTGGTGTAAATGGGACTGTATGAAACTTAGATAGTTTTATGGCACAAAATTTTATCATAGAAGATATGGCATTAAATCTATAGGTAGTGAAACAAATAAATAATGAATGGTTATTCATGGTTTAGTAAGAATTGTACAAGTAGAGTTTTAGTTTATGATAAATTGCTGATTATCCCAAAAACTTAAACTCTCAGACTTGGGTCCAAACTCCTCCTTAATAAGTGGGTCCCCAACACGTGGGTAGGGAATTACAGATTGTCCCAAACGCATAATAAATTGTTAGAAAATGGTGAATTTAATAATAATTTGAACAGTTTCGAACAAAGAAATCTGAAGTAACAATAAAATATTTTAGTTTTATGGGGTTGTAATTTTTTTTTTTTTTTTTTTTGGTCGGAATGAATCAGAAACAACAAAATAAGGCATAAAAAAGAAGGGCGAGAAGAGGAGAAGAAATGGGTTTAGGGTACCTAAGTAGAGTTGTTGAAGGGATTGAAGTTGCGAGGCCGTCTTCCTTGCCATTTTTATCTCTTCTCTTCTCTTCTCTTCTTAATTTGCAAAAGAGTTCAGCTGCAAAGTTCAAAAACCCAAACACCAAAAGCTTTAATTTCTCACTCAAATTACAAACAAACAATATATATATTTATCCATAAAATCAGAAGAAGAAGAAGATTGATATAAGAAAGAAAGGGTGCAAACCCAAACACCAAAAGTTTAATTCTTCGCTCAAATTTTCCAAAAATTACAACAAAACATGAAAATTAAAAGAAGAAGAGGAAGATTGATATATATCTATATATATGAAAGCATGGAAAATGAAGGAAGAGAGAGAGTGAGTGTTGATTCTAGCTAGCGGTAGCAGTAGTAGTGGATGAGACATTTTTGTTTGGGTATGGAAATGAAGCTACTACAACAAACACAGAGAGAGAGAGAGAGAGAGAGAGACTCACAGTTGATAATTGGGCCATCGACGATTGCATTAGCAAAGTGTGGAAATTGATGTCATTTGTAGAGAAGCAGAAGAAGATAGATAACAGTGAGATAGAGTGTGAGGAGAGAAGAGCAGAGAGAAAGAAACAAGTGTAGGGTTTTGGGTTTGGGTTTGTGTCTGGGGTTTTACTTTTTTTTTTGCCCAATAAAATAAATAACTTAATATATATAAAAATAGGAGTGGCTCCTCTACCGTTTTCAAGTCTACAATTATCTCCTTTTTCTTTTTAGATGAAGGACACGTGGCTTCAAACAATCCAAGGGTCAGAACATAACCACTTTAATTACAATTTTTCATTTGCATTATTTTTCATTCCCTTCTTTATAAACCAAAAACAACAAAACCAAACCGCTCGCTCGCTCGCAAATCCAGCTATATTGAATCAGCCTCAGCCGCCGTTGGTTAGTTTTTTTTATATAGTAATATTTATTGTTGTTTTTGGCATTCATTGTGATGTGTTTTGTGTTATATGTCATGCGCCTGAACTGAATTACATGTTTGTGAAAAATGCCTGTGAGAAACAACCAACTGAATGTGCAGAACTAGCGCATGTTTGAACACGACCGCATGCATTTCTATGACTCCACTTTGCCCATTAGGTAGTCTGTATTTATGTTATGTATATACCTTTTACTAATAATTATATACACACCCAAGTCATATTTCATGATTGTTTTGATAAATCCATAATTGGGGGTGTTGGGATTTCAACACTGGATGTCATTGTTGGAAACATCAGGAGGTGCCAGTTAACCTACAAGCACCACCAATAACAAAAATAAGCACTTGGGTTGCACACCAATGGAGAGAGAGAGAGAGAGATTTAACAACAATGTTTAAAGGTAGCCTCTTATGTTTAGATGATGGCTCATGGGAAGATTCTCACCGTGGACAATCTTAGGAAGCATTGCCATCAGTTTTAAGAGTAACTAGAGGGGAGAAGGAGTGAAGGACTAGGAGCCCTTGAAATAAGTTGAGGGGGTTTAGGGATGGGGATTGATTTGAGTATTTTATGCAAAGTGGAATTCAGTGGCATGTTGAATGCTCGAGCAGTGAAGTGGAGCGGTCGAAGTAGTCGTGCTGTGAACGACGAGGGAATTGCGGGCCAATTAGAGGGACCAGAGGATGAATTTGAATAGGGTGGGCAATTGGGTTTTGCACTATTTGGAGTCTCATGGGTGATGCCTGTGTCTGTGAAGGAGCTGCTGTCTTTGTTGGAGAGGTGGTTATAGGAAGCATAATATATGTTGGAGGTGTGGGAAGTTATCCCACTTTGCTTATTATGAAGTGTTTGGAGAGTGTAAGGTTAAGGCCGTTTGTGGGAATTGAAATTCCTTTTGCTCAGCTGAAATTTTTAATTTTGAGATCTGTATTTGAGTGGGCTAGAGCTCTTGGAGTATTCAATCGCTTCATGGCTTTTTGGATCATTGCTATCTTAGTGTTTTCTTTTTTGTTTTAGTGTTTCTCTTGTATACCATGCATGTACTTGGATTTCTGTTTTGTTTAATAAAATTTTATGTAATTCATCAAAACAAGATTTCATATTACTTTTAAAATAAAAAAAAAATCATGTGGGACCCCTAGAAAGCAGAGTTAGAAAAAAGAAACCTTGGTAATATTTTGACAAAATTATCTATCCTGCTTATCATCTTTGAGACTTTCTTTACTTCATTTTTCTCTATTTTTGTTTTATGATGCTTAATATCAAAGGATAATGTTTTTTGTTTTGTTTTGTTTTTCTTTTCTTTTCTTTTTTGATGCTTTATGTATCAATAAAATTTGTAATAGTGGGTTTTGACAGTGCAATGGAAGCAAAAGAGGGATTGAACGGCTTCAAAGTTGGTTCACTGCCCACCTTAATATACATTCCTGACTTCATATCCGAGAGCGAACAAACCATGCTCCTAAATAATGTAAAAATCCCATCTTTTTCTTACGCATGCCTTGTTCTGTTTTCTCCAATTCTTGTTTTTTTTTTTTTTTAGAGTGTTATTGCATATTACTTCACCTATGCTTTATAGGTCTATGGAGCCCCTGTATCAAAGTGGAAGTCTTTGAAGAATAGGAGACTACAGAATTGGGGTAGGTTGACATTTTATTTTGTAAACCTTTCTTTTTCAGTTTCTTTCATATTGAGTAAAGTTTGCTTTTGTGGTCTATGTTAACTGACAGGCGGTGTTGTCCATGAAAAGGGTCTTCTGCCGCAAGAATGTAAGTGGGAAAATAATTATGATTTATGGCATTTTCAGCCTGCGTGCATCACGTAATTATATATGCTGTGTGGTATTTAAATGCTGCATATAAATTGAAGCAGCATGGAATACAGAGATGTGTTTGCTTTGTTCATTCTTTTTTTTTTTTCAGTAAACAACCTTATTACCATTAGAGGTGTTTGGGCATCCATAGGCTTTGAGATTCGCACTTTGCATGCCTTTGCTTTATTTTTAAGAAGTGTTTGATGCAAATTCATGTGATTCAAACTTGCTTCTTCTTCTTCATATTTTTTTTTTTTTTTTTGGTTCTCTAATTCTTGCTTATTTTGTTCAAAACTTTATATGATGTCCAAACACCCTTAAATCTTCCCTTCAACTCATGAAATTAAATTGGCTGTAAAATGTTTCTTTGGTTTGAAGTGCACAATGTTTCTCAGCCCCCTTTATCAGAAGGTCGTGTATTATTAAGCAATTGTTTGTGGTTGATTGGTCCAATTTTAGCTCATTGTCACTAGGATTGAGGCATGATGCACATATAATTCTGCTTAATTGTGTTTTGCCATTGCTGAAAATTATTATTAGCTTGATTTATCAGTGTTGAAGTCCATCCACTGCTAGTTGTTGCGATATGCACTAATGATATTCTTCGTCACTCTATCTTGCAGTGCCCCTGTGGCTAACAAAGATTACAGAAAAGATATATGAAGAATCAGGGCTATTCCCCTCAGCAATTAATCATGTTCTTATCAATGAATACCTTCCTAACCAAGGCATAATGGTTTGCACTGGACCCTCCTTAGTTTATGTATAGCCATTGCTTTATAGTTTCTTTTTCTTCTTATTGTCAATTATATTTTTGATAGTAATAAAAATCTATTTAAAGAAAAGGTGCTAAAGAGGTGCAATCCTAGCATACAGGAGGTATACAAAGGAAAAGCCCAAATAAAATATAGATAAAAATAAAAATGAAAGTATTAAAAAGAAAAAACAATAGAGGGTAATGAAACTCCCTTTATCCAGGAACTCTAAAAAGTCCACAGTGGAATAAGCCTAAGAAGTCAAAGTCCAGTCAAACAAAGTCTTCAAAACTAAATACTTCAACTTTGACGTATGCTTCTCTTGCCCCTCAAAGCACTGAGCATTTCTTTCTCTCCAAGGGCACTAGATTATACACAGAGGAACAGTGTTCCAAATCCCCCCATTGCTTCTCTTACCAAAATGTCCCTTCCAACAAGATCTTTTTATTTTTCCCTAAACCCTTCCAACAAGATCGTAATTCCAAGTTCCTTGTAGCATTTAAGCTCAAGTCTGCAATATAATTCTGGTAATGATATATTGCTCTTGAGAACTTTATTGCTTCATGTTATAAATTATAATTTCCAAGTGATGAGCATCAAAATGCATTCATGTTATGCATGACTTAAAAGTGCATGTCTGTCATACAGCCACACCAGGATGGGCCTGCTTATTTTCCAGTTGTGGCAATTCTGTCACTTGGATCACCTGCTGTTATGGACTTTACTCCCCATTCAAGATTGAGATCTTGCACAAACAATGTCGAGGATACTAATTCTGATGGTAGAACTTCTGACATTGGAAAAGATAAATTCTTAGGTGATGACCACTCTTGTTCGATTGTATTGATGCCTCGCAGTTTATTGATATTCAAGGATGAGGCATACTCAGGTCAGTATTTAGTCTGCTTTTTCCTTTTATATTATTTAAGATTACCATAATTACTAAAAAATTGAAAACATTATGCCTATGGTTTCCAGATTACCTGCATGGAATAAAAGATAGTGAAGTGCAAGAATACAACAGGGTAAGATTACTTTAATAGATGGGTGAATTGGACTTGAGTCAAGTGAAAAGTGATATCTACTGGATATAAGTTTGGTATTCAAATTAAGTTTATTATTCAACTTGAACTTATTCCTGAATGAACTTATATGTCCATTATAGCTTATTTTTTTCACATTTTGCTGTTCAGGCTGTAAATGAGATTGAAGCCCTGAAACATTCTGTACAAGATCAGCAACAATTTGGTTCGGACGTAGGTAGTGAAGAAATGAGAACTCAAGAATTTAAGACCATCCATAGAAATACTAACAGAATTTCATTGACATGTCGATTAGTATTGAAGGTACACAAAAAGTTGTTTAAGTTTTAGAATTTTCTTGAATAGACATAGTTTGTGCCATCTAATCAAAAGTGAAAGTGCAGCTTGAAGGTTTTCCTTCTGTAAGAGCTTCTTTGAGGAGTAGGGAGGAAATTTTTATTTTATTTTATTGTTAGTAACAATGCTAGTGTTTGTGAAAATCATTTGTACTATCTTTTCTGTATATAGCATTATAATTTTAGTTTAATAGTCTAAATATGACTAAATAATAGGTGTTTTGAAGATAGTGAGCATTCTATGTCTAATCTCAAGTTATTCTTTTTTATAACCTTATTGGACTAGTTGTCAGTGTGGAGAAACCAACACTTTTTTTTCAATTTTGGATTTACTTGATTTATGTAATTTTTGTATTTGATCTGTAGACCCCTGTATACTCTCTTTGTACTACTACGAGAAGAAAAGACCTGGAAAAAAAAAGGGGGGGTGGGGGGAGAAGCTTGCCAAAATTTTCAGCTGAAAGCATATGACATTTTTAGGTCATTCTTGCAAGGTTGGATCAATACAATTTGAGGCTTAAGGCAAAAAATTTTAAATAATTTTTTGTTTATTTATAATTAAAATATAACTTAAATAATATGTAGCAATACTAGTCCAATGTTTTTTCAATCCAAAATACCCTAACCTAAAAGAAAAGCCGAAGTAGCAACAACCTAAACTAAACCAATGTAAACCCAATAAGACAGATAGACCAACATGATAAGGAGATCCCAATAACTATTTCCGATTAATACAGAAGAATGGGCCCGCAAGCCTGCTAACGTAGCTACTTCGCTAGATGTTTTTAGGCCAATATAGTGTGACAAAGTTAGTCACTTGGAACCCATGACCCAACATACAATTGCTTAAATATAAAAAATATATATTGATCCAAAATGGGGGATTGGCTAGTATTGCCAAAATGGTGTTACCAGAAGTAGAAATTAGGAAGGAGCTAGACAAGGACCAAAAAATTCACTAAAGAAGTCCTTTCTAAATGGATAACATTTGTTTGTATTACAAAAGTTAAAGGAACTCAACTTAAAATGGGGGATGAACAAGAAGCACCATTGAATACGAGTAGATCAACCAAAAAAAAAAAAATCGTAAGATTTGTAAGTCTTGATCAATTGATGATTAGCCAATATCCAATGTAATTGATTTGATACAATACTTTATATAGTACGAATTTAAGGGGGGAGACACTAATTTGTTGGAACAAACTAATGACGGTATATGGGTTCCAATAACACAGATTCTACATAAACTATTTAAGCATATCATAATGCCAAGACATATTCCACATTAGACCCAATTAACTTTATTGGTATAGAAGCTTTCCTAATCAAAATCCATAAACATTTTCCGTACAGGTATTTAAATAGCCCAAAAGTGGGTCTTCAAGACAACTAGATACCATTTGTTTCTGAACATGAACGAAACATAAACACCATCCAAGACAACTAAGTGTTTGTTTGAGAACAATTTATTTAGTTTTTTACTAAAAAAATTTTACTGAAAGTATGCTAAAATATACTTGTAACTTGAAAACATTTGAAAAAAAGAAAAAAGAAAAAAAATGAGGTTTTAAAAAACAGTACATAAAAGTTAAAAGTTAAAATGTAAAGCTTAAAACTGATGCCAAACTCGCACTAAACACTTGTTTGTGGACATGAATGAAGCATATACACAATCCAAGAACAGTTTACTATTCACATTCATACCATCCTAAGGAGGATTTTTTTTTTTTTTTTTTAAAGAGTAATAAATTTGATTGAAATAAGAAGAAACTCAAGTGCAAAATGAGCATACACGAGAATCTCCTACAGAAACTAAGGTGGAAGAAATAGAAATTGAGAAGAAGCATTAGTGCATGGGTAGATCCTGATCTAAAAGAAACCATGAATTTTTTTAGTCCTGTCTATAGTGCAAAAGGAGGACAAAATACAGCAAATGCGGCAAACACAAAATCCTATCTAATTTAGAGAGTAAAAGCACCAAAACGATGTTCCAACAGTCTCTCTAAATTGCAATTTTTTTGGTGCTAATGAACAGTCACTCTCTTGGTTGAAGAGTACTACATTAACAAATCAATTAAACAGAATATAAAAGTTGGTCACAAGTAACCCATTAAAATATTCACCTCTCAACAGCTACAGATCTCAACCGAATTTATTTTTCTCTCATATGTCTCTAAATGGAGACACACAATCAAAACACAAAACACAAAACACAATCTAGTTCTCATAAAAGTATTATCAAATTGGAACAACAAAGTTGAATCAAAACAAGAAAAGAAGAAGAGAAAAAAATACAAAGAAGCCAATCTGACCCAATCCGAGCCGCATGCACTTGGCTGTGGGGAGGAGGACGAGCGGCGTTGGAGCAAATGAGGCAACTTCACACGGTGAATGCTGATCTGAAATTTTGGGGGCTTGTTTTGGATTCTTCTAGGGGAATTGATGGCTATGGATGGTGAAGAGAAATTGGAGTATGAGAGCAATCTCTCTCTCTAGTGATCTCTCAATTGGTCTTGCTGTGTCAATCTCTCTCTTTTTGTGATTAATGATTTCTCTCTTTCTCCCAATTTTTTAAAAATATTATTATATATGTGTATTAATTTTAGCAAATTTGTTCTATGAAATTACATTTTGTTTCCTTTAAACAATATCTTTGATTATTTTAGGAGAAATTACACTTTACCACCCTAAACTATACACCAAGTTACACTTTGCACCATAAATTATTCGAATGCACACTTTGCACCCTAAACTATCACACTTATCACACTTTGCACTCCGATGTTACTTTTGCTGTTATATTTAACGGAATACTACTACACATGACAAGCACATGCATCTTACTTAGGTGGAACAAACTTAAAAGACTAAAATACCCTACTTCAAGATCATTTAAAACAAAACCCAATTTTTTTCACATCCTTTTTTTTTAGTTGTTCAAAATATTTGGGGAAAAATGTGCTTGTTTCCACCCATTGAACGAACAACTCCAGCAAGCAACTCATCCAGAGTGGAGTCAAGGTTACCTCCAGAAAGATCTTGGCAGCCTTTTATATAGACTTCTACACAAGCATGGGCCTTTTCAAAGAAATGGGTTTGGCCAAGTTTGTTGAGCTGAAACTTTTATTTTCTTCCCATTTTCTCTACAACCAAACAGATGCTAAAAACTTCATTGATGATTCTGTGCAATATAGATAGAAACGTAAAAGAAAATGTACATATGATAGAATAACACTTAATTGAGCTTTTGAAAGTACCAAAAAAAGTATTAAAATAAAATTATATACAATTTGTTGTTAGTTCTTAGTTGATTCCAGTGTGAGATTTTGGCAGGGTTTGTTGAGCTTTCAACTTTTTCTGGAAACGAAAATATCACGTCAAGTCCATAGTATTCATCAAATCTTTTTTTTCCTTTCATTTTCTCTTGAACCAAACAAAGGCTAAGAACTTCGTTGATGATTCAGAACAGTATAAACAGAAACGTAAAACAACACTCCTTTTCTTTGCTTTGTTCTCTTGGCAGCCAAACAGTGGTGTTAGTTAAGGCATTTCCTGATATCATTTGATTTACAATTGATTTCACATCCAATTGGAAACAAGCACGTTTTTCCCAAATATTTTGAACAACTAAAAAGGGATACGAAAAAAATTGGGTTATGTTTTAATTGATTTTGAAGTAGGGTGTTTTAGTTTTTAAGTTTGTTCCACCCTAGCAAAATGCATGTGCTTGTCATGTGCAGTAGCATTCCGTTAAATATAACAGCAAAAGTAACACCAGGGTGCAAAGTGTGATAAGTGTGATAAAATGCATGTGCTTGTCATGTGCAGTAGCATTCCGTTAAATATAACAGCAAAAGTAACACCAGGGTGCAAAGTGTGATAAGTGTGATAGTTTAGAGTGCAAAGTGTGCATTCAAATAGTTTAGAGTACAAAATGTAATCTTGTGCATAGTTTAGGATGGTAAAGTGTCATTTCCCCATTCTTTTAAGAATAATGTTATACTCACAAACTTTTATACAACATTTTTACAAATTGTTTTAGTAGCAAATTCTTATTCGTTCACATATGAGCTCACCACTCACATCATTTTTTAATTTACCAGTAACCACTTATCACATCAGTAATTTATAAAAAAAAAAAGTAGCTCTAGCATTTTTTTTTTTTCATTTTAGTGACAATAAAAAAAAATGTATAGATCTAAAATCTTTTTTTTTTAAAAAGCCAAAAAAAAAAGCTCAACAACAAAAATTACCAATAATAAAACTAAAATAAATTAAGCTTAATTAACCAATTTTATCCAAAATAAACAACCCTGCTCTTTAAAAAATTCTAAACAAAATAATTTTGTTCTCACAAAAAAAAAAAAAAAAATCTCAACAGCTAAGTAGTAGCAGAATTAGAGGTTGAAACCAAGGGAGTCAATACCGTACCAGAGGCTGTACCGGTTTGCCCAGCGGTACGATATATTTCGGATACCGGTCAATACCGGTGTACCGTTTCGGGTTTACCGCTATTTTTTATATTTATAAATAAATAAATATATATAGATATATATGGATGTGTGTGTATATATATTATAATAAATATAAAAGTTTACCATAAAACATTTCCTCAATTCAGAACTAATTATTCATGATTTTATACTTTAGTATCAATTAAAAGAAAAAAAAAACACAATATAAAAAATAGAAAGTTTAAAAGTTATCATTGCATACTAAGAAAACAAATAATACTAATAAGTTAATACAAATAAGTTACCATTCTGCCCCAAAAAAAATTTAAAAATTACAAAACTTTAAAAATAAAAAATAAAAAAAACTTTTTTCTGTACCGACCGGTATTGCCCAAAATTGGCCAGTATGGCCGGTACATGGCCGGTATTTAAACCAGTATGAAACGTTGATGTTTCGATACCGGTATGTATCGGCCGGTACGGCCGGTACCGGTATGGTATCGACCACCTTGGTTGAAACCACCGCACATAACTAATAATAAAGTTGTCCCCTCTAACTCAAAATTTTGACTCCGTCCCTGAGACTAAAGATTGAGTAATAAATTAGGAGTGAAAATGTGGGGTTGAGTAAACAGTTGAGTTAATGCATTTTCTTTTTTTGAGTGAAAATGTGGGGTTTTTAAAATTAGATACATGCTCATAAAAAAATAAAAATAAAAATCAGATATTTTTTTTATTTTTGAGAAAAAAAATAGAAAGGGATAATTATAAGTTAATGAAGAATAAAAATAATCCAAAAAAGAGAACTAGATAATAATTAATGAAGTTTTAGGGAAACTTTAATGAATAAATTCATTCCAAATTATAAAAATTTGATAAATTTCAAGACTTAACATAGAATTTGATATAATTGTAGACTTTTAGGGAATGAATAAAAGAATGATGAAAAAATATTTAAAAAGAGTAAAGAAATAATATTTAAACGGGATAGAGAAAGTGATAGAGAGTCGGTTGAAACATGTGAAGAACGTATAAGAATTAGATGATTGATGAGAAACATGTCTATTCATGCCTTTAGTGCAGGAACATACAAGTAGACCCAATTTGATGCCCTTGTTTTGTAGCATTTTAATATTACGTAATTAAAATGAACTTATATTACAACATAAATATAGAAGATAAAGAGTTAATAATATGTTTAATCTCACATTGAAAATGAGAGAGACTCTTTTATTCTTTTTAATTACAGTAATTAATGGGCTAATATGTGTTGAAGTTGATATTAGGCTAGATATGTGTGCAAGGGCGTAGACACCTCATTTTGTACTCGTTAATAACCTTTAGTCTCCAGCCCTAATGATGAGCTTGACATATGACAACTAATAATTGTAGGGTCAGATTCTGCAGCCCAAGCCCAAGAAGATGTGGATTCGGAGCCCACTGAACCCAAAACAATAAATTTGTAGAGAGTGGGTGAAAGAGCTAGGCTAATAATGAAAATAACAGTATTAAACGGCAATGATGACAGGAAGACTTGAATTAGTATGTGCTCGGACAGTGGTGAATGTCTCGTCCGAGGAGGTGATTTTCATTGATGAACTTAGGTTACAAATGCTGGAGCTACAGTAAAATAATATGCTCTTCTCTCTCTCTCTTATTTTTCGATCCTCCTTCTATCAGAGACCCCTTTCTCTTATATAGTACTGCCTTTCTACATCTCCACCGTCCACTTGTTCACCATCCGGGCGCCCACTTGAGTGCATGTCCCATCACACTCCCCCTTTAGCCCTGTCTGAGTGGTGGTAGCTGAGGATGCACTGTTCAGGGGTCTTCTCCACATAAATGCGGCCAGGAGGGTAGGTGCAATGCATTAAATGCGGTGGTTGAAGTCTATCTCCTTGATATTTTTCTGTTCCTGTTACCTTCTTGTGTGTCCGAGGCTCCCTCTCTCCCTTAACACTTGTCAAACAGATCGCTTGACACGTGTCGGACAAAAACCTCGTCGGGTCCGAGGGTATCGGTCTCCTCGGACATATGAACATCTCCTCGGACAGTGCACGTGCTCATCTGCGGACATTCTCCTTTCACATGGGCCTCTGACTGTGTCCTGGTCTCCTCGGACGAACAGTGGTCCTCGGACAGGGCCTTGGGCCCAATAAGTTGGGTTGGGCTTTTCTCCCCCCACATTAGCCCCTCGAAATTGTAGTTTTTCCCTCGCATCCGAGGAGAAAAAGTAGGATTTTGACTTGCCACGGAGCAAAAACTTGGAAACACGCACAACCGAGCTGGCACGTGTGTAAACGTAGGACCAGACGCCTCATTAATGCCGCTGCGGTTTCCTTATTCCCAAGGCGCTGCATTAACTGCACCAGGTGACGTTTCGTCCTTCGCATCCAACGGTGGTTGATTGATCCAATGGCTGTGGTTTTTCTTCAGGATTTGGACGGGAGTGCCCCTGACCCTTCGCTTGACCCCGTATAAAGCTTCAGAGGAAATCATTTCTTCCTCACTTTGCAAATCTTCAGACGCTCCAGCAAGAACAGACGCGCCACTCCGTCCACATCTCTCCGTCTGAATCCCTCAGTCGCCGGTGCCAATCTTACTCAGAATCCTTACGAGTCCTCCTACGAGCCTGCAATCGCTTCTCCAGTCTAGCCCTTGTAAGTCGTCGCCCACCGAATCTTTTAGTTTTCTCTTCGGCCAACCGTTTCACTTAAGTACCATGGGAAAACTCGAGTACATGATGGATAGCCCTGAGCAAATAGAGGCGTTTAGGACCGCATACCGCATACCCCCTAACGTGGGTGTGAGGTATTGCCCCCCAGAAAAAATACTAACAGACCGGCAGACGGGAGAGGTGGTTATCCCCCTCATCGCCTTCAAAGAAGGGGGGATGACAATCCCCATAGGCCCCATCACCGCCAGTTACCTTCGGAACCATAGGCTTACTCCCTGGCAGTGCGCGCCCAACATGTTTAGGATCCTAGGAGCGATTGAGGACCTTGAGCGTCATTTGGGGTTGGGACTCGCCTGGCTTGACGTGGTACATATGTACGAATGCCATAGCCAGCAAGACGCTGGGTACTACTTAAAATCCCGGTCGGATGTTGTCAGGCTCATTTCCTGCCTTCCCAAATCCAACAAAGGGATGAAAGACGACTATGTGATCGTCTCGGGCGCCTGGCGCAACGGCCCTGGTTGCCCGACCAAGCCTGGGAAGCCAGGTGTGACATGTAGATTTAGGCGCACTGACCATAGGCTTAGGGCTCCCGTCTTTTAACTGTATTTGATTTCTCTTCGGTCGCTATTTCTGAGCTTCTAACCATTTTTTCTTTTTACTTGCAACAGATAAGAACCAAGTTTCTCCTCGGCTCAGCCTAACGAATGTTGTTGCCCTCAACTACCTTTTAAGGTCGGAGATCTTCGTGAGCGAGGACGGGCAACTACGATCTGCTCCCCTTATTCTTGGATATAAAGCGAAGTCAAAGGGTTTTCAACCGGTCGGTAACGCAATCGTCCAAGGAGACTATCGCCTTGCGCGTATTGACGTTGGTCGGAAGGGGTTCTTGGCGCCAGACGATCTTGAACCTGTACCCCATCCAATTCCTCGAGTTGCACCTCCCCTTATCCAACCACTCCAGCAAGTTCCCCTCGGACAAGAGATTGAAGGTGAGGGGGCTGGTTCTTCCACTTCCTCGCTAGAAGAACAAATAGACGAATTTCGGTTTGAGGGAGAAGCTTCAAGAGTAAACCAGGTGGTAGAGATCTCAGACGCCGAGGAAGAAGCCTACGAACAGTCAGGCGCCCATCTTAATTTGTTAGCCACTCATTTAGAAGACTCCTCGGACGACGATATAGATCTGAGGAACTTGATGAAGGGGAGAGGCAAAAAGTCCGACCCGAAAGATGCCGGGACATCTAAGACAGTGGTGACACTTCCTGCGATGCCTACCCAGATCCCTGACCCAAACTTGAAACCCATGCCAACCCTGCAGAAGAAGAGACCCCACACTGAGGTTGGGGAAAAACAGGTGCCACCACCAAAGGGGGCCAAGCAGCAAAAGGTGGCACAGGACAACCGAAATCGCAGGGCTCCGTCTACTGAAAGCCGAGACGAGGGCACAGTGGCGGATGTGCGCCGAGGAGGAGGGGGACCGCGGGTTTGGTCTCCAAAATTGGAGTTTGAGGGCGCTCCAATCCTCTGGGAGACCTCCTTCAGGAATTATGATGGAGGGAGGGCCGGCTACGTTGCCGAGGCCCTGCAGCAACCACTTCTCCTTCCTCATGACATGGAGTCCTTCAGGCGTTTCAATCAGCCGGAGCTCTTTCGATCCCTCAAGAGGGATTTAGCCATCGTAAGTAACCTCAATCCGATTAGTTGAATCACGGACTTTTGCCCTTCCTATCTTTCTGCGTCTGACATTTAGAGTTTCCATCATGCAGGTCACTCAGCAGATTTACGTAGCCGAGGAGTGGGACAAGAAGAATCGCCTTGAAACCCAGGCGGCGCTCTGCTCCCGAGATGAGGCGGAGAAATCTCTGGGCCAACTGAAGGACGATTATACCCGTCTGTCTGGGAGCTCGCTGATATGACCAGCCAGAAGAAAAGCCTTGACGCTGGGATAAAGAACGCTGAGAAGCAGGCTGAGGATCAGCGTAAGTTGCTAAAGGCGGCAGAGGCCAATCTGAAGACCGAGAGGGAGCTGGTAAACGGGCTAAGGGATGAACTCCGAAAAGCCAAAGACAGCGCCCGATATGCCGAGGAGAAAGCCCAGTTGGCCCAGGAGGCGACTGAGGCTGAAAAGAAGACAGCTTACCAGCTGGGGGTAGAGACGGCCACGTCCCAGCTTCTGGAGCAGTTCGCCTCGGTCAGCCGAGATTACTGCAACATAAGTTGGGGCAAAGCCCTGGATGCAGCTGGAGTCCCTGCCGACTCGGAGCTGAGGCTGCCTGGGAGCGTATACTACGATCCTGATATCCGAGAGCTCCCAGGAACTGATCTCCCTCCTGTTCCACAGCTTCCAGAGGCTTCGGAGCCAACTTTGGTCAGCCATGCTCCCCCACTCACCCTTGGTGCAAGCAAGGAAACTGGTCAGCCAAGCGGCAAGGATAAGCCAGCTGAACCAGCCAGAGAGAAAGGCCAAGGGTCAGGCGAAGAGAAAATTCCTTCTGAGCCCAAGGACCGAGCCCCTGAAGCAACTCCTCGGATAGGCCAGGCTGCGGACCCCGTGCCCCCTTCAGCAAAAGAATAGATGTATAGGGCTTTCACTTTTGCACCTGTGCTTTCTTTTTGGTTTATCCGAAGAATTGTAAACTATCCTTTTATTTATGAAATAGATTCTCTTTTGTCTGTGATGTTTTAAATACATGTCTTACTAATTACTACTGTCACATACAACTGTACATTGCACTTATAACCAAATAATGCAAATAAATCTGCTTGATACACCATACTTATGGTGTAAGTAACCAAAATTAATATTGAAAAGGATAGGCCTAGCAAGAGTTACTAATGATTTGCATGTCTTTTCAAGTTAAACATAAGTTATTATTCCTCGGCTTCAAACTAAACACAACTAGGGGAAACATTTATAAAATAGAAACAATTTAAACGCGATTAGGAGTTTTAGCACTAAGCCCCAGTGACACTGGCCGCGTGGGAGTATTGACTAACCTGTCGTTTGGTTCAAGGATTATAGGATTCGAATGTACTCGAGTGTTAACTAACCCTAGTCATCTGGTCCGAGGACTGCAGGCATGACTGGATTTAAGTTTAAACACGAACCGCATCAGTGTTAACTAACCCTAGTCATCTGGTCCGAGGACTACAGGCATGACTGGATTTAAGTTTAAACACTATAGAACCGTAACCGAGTGCTAACTAACCCAAATCATCTGGTCCGAGGACTACAGGCATGATTGGATTTAAGTTTAAACACTATAGAACCGTAACTGAGTGCTAACTAACCCAAATCATCTGGTCCGAGGACTACAGGCATGATTGGATTTAAGTTTAAACACTATAGAACCGTAACTGAGTGCTAACTAACCCAAATCATCTGGTCCGAGGACTACAGGCATGATTGGATTTAAGTTTAAACACTATAGAACCGTAACTGAGTGCTAACTAACCCAAATCATCTGGTCCGAGGACTACAGGCATGACTGGATTTAAGTTTAAACACTATAGAACCGTAACTGAGTGCTAACTAACCCAAATCATCTGGTCCGAGGACTACAGGCATGATTGGATTTAAGTTTAAACACTATAGAACCGTAACTGAGTGCTAACTAACCCAAATCATCTGGTCCGAGGACTACAGGCATGATTGGATTTAAGTTTAAACACTTGAGCTAACGGTGTCAACTAACCCTAATCATCTGGTCCGAGGACTACAGGCATGATTGGATTTAAGTTTAAACACTTAAGCTGGTGGCGAATGAGTGTTAACTAACCCTAATCATCTGGTCCGAGGACTACAGGCATGATTGGATTTAAGTTTAAACACTTGAGAGAAAACGGTGAATGAGTGTTAACTAACCCTAATCATCTGGTCCGAGGACTACAGACATGATTGGATTTAAGTTTAAACACTTGAGGGAAAACTTTACGCAGCGAATTGGTATATCAATTGAAGAGAAGACTTGATTAATAGAAGTACCTCTTGAGGTTATTTACATTCCAAGGGCGAGGGATTACATGACTATCCAGGTCTTCTAAGAAATATGCTCCAATACCAGCGCCTGAAGTGATACGATATGGTCCTTCCCAATTGGGTCCTAATTTTCCCCAAGCTGGGTTCTTCGCGGTGCCCACAACTTTCCTCAGCACCAGATCACCGGGCTCTAAAGGCCTCAGCTTCACGTTAGCGTCGTAGCCTTGTCTGAGCTTTTGTTGGTAGTGTGCCAGCCGAACCATTGCATTCTCCCTTCTTTCCTCAATCAAGTCTAAGCTCTTCTGTAGCTGCTCATCGTTGTCGGCTGGACTGAATGAGCTAGTCCTTAGTGTTGGGAACCCTGTTTCCAGAGGAATGACAGCTTCAGCCCCATAGGTCATCGAGAAGGGGGTCTCTCCAGTGGACCTGCGGGGCGTAGTTCTGTAAGCCCAAAGCACATGTGGCAACTCTTCTACCCATTTGCCCTTTGCATCATCTAGCCTCTTCTTTAAGCCGTTCAGTATGACCTTGTTGGAAGCTTCTGCTTGGCCATTACCCTGGGGATAGGCTGGAGTGGAGTATCTGTTCGTAATTCCCAGCTCGCTGCAGTAATTCCTGAATGCCTTGCTGTCGAACTGTAAACCGTTGTCCGAGATGAGGGTGTGAGGAACCCCAAACCGTGTGACAATGTTCTTCCACACGAACTTTTGCACATCAACGTCTCTAATATTGGCTAGTGGCTCGGCTTCAACCCACTTGGTGAAATAGTCTGTTCCGACCAGGAGGTACTTCTTGTTTCCTGCAGCTTTGGGGAAGGGTCCCACAATATCCAAGCCCCACTGGGCAAAGGGCCATGGGCTAGATAGTGGATTAAGGTTTCCCCCTGGCTGGTGAATGTTTGGAGCGAAGCGCTGACATTGATCGCACTTTTTGACATACTCGTGTGCCTCCTTCTGCATGTTAGGCCACCAATAGCCTTGGGTGAGAGCTCGGTGAGCCAAGGACCTGCCCCCAGTGTGGCTTCCACAGATTCCTTCGTGCAGCTCTTCTAGCAGTGTCTCAGTCGCCTCGGGATGCACGCATAACAAATATGGTCCCGAATAGGAGCGTTTGTATAGTTTCTGGTCTTCGGACAACCAGAACTTTGTCGCCTTCCTCCGAACTTTATCGGCTTCTCCCTTCTCTTCAGGCAATACATCTTCTTTGATAAATTTGACTAAAGGGTCCATCCAGCACGGCCCTGCCCTGATCTGGTGAACCTGGACTCCCCCTGACTTCGTCTCTGTAGGACTATGCAGGTCCTCGACGAGGATGACCCTCGGCAGGTCTTGTACCGAAGAGGTGGCAAGCGTGGCCAAGGAGTCAGCATGTGAGTTGCCACTCCTGGGGATGTGCAGCAAACTGAAAAATTCGAACTCTGATTGCAGGTGTTTAACACGACCTAAGTATCCCTGCATTCTTTCGTCCTTTGCCTCGAACTCGCCTTGTACTTGACCTACTACCAGTCTTGAGTCCGAGAACAGCTCCACGGACTTCCCACCCATTCTACGGACCATAGTCATCCCCATCAGTAGGGCCTCATACTCTGCTTCATTATTCGTTGCCGAGAAGTCCAACCTTAGCGATTTCTCGATAATGATTTTCTCGGGGGATATTAATACTAGCCCAACTCCAGAGCCTCTTTGGTTTGCCGCGCCATCGACATACACTTCCCAATGGGAGGGATTCTGTTGAAAGACCATGCCAACTAATTTTTCATCCATGCCCGACGTGGGCTTCACCTCTTCTAGCTGGGGCTCCGTGAACTCAGCCACCAAATCTACGAGGACCTGTCCCTTGACCGATGTGCGGGGCATATATCTTATATCGAAAGCCCCTAAGATTGTACCCCACTTGGCAATCCGACCAGTGTAATCGGCACTTCGGAGTATAGCTTTGAGTGGGAGTTGTGTGAGAACGATCACCGTGTGGGCTTGGAAGTAATGAGGTAGCTTCCGTGTGCCAAGCACTACTGCTAAGATAGCCTTCTCCAGTGGCAAGTAACGAATCTCAGCCTCATGCAGCGACTTGCTTACGTAATAGACGGGCCTTTGTACACCAGAGTCTGACCGTATCAACACCAGGCTCACCGCATAGGGAGCTACAGCGATGTAGGCGAACAGTACCTCGTCCGGCTCAGGACTGGACATGATCGGTGGCCGAGACAGATAATCCTTGAGTTGCTGGAACGCCAAAGCACATTCCTCAGTCCATTCGAATCCCTTCCACTTGTTGAGTAGAGAGAAAAAGGGCCGACACCTGTCTGCTGATCTAGAGATGAACCGATTGAGGGCAGCAGTCATTCCAGTCAGTTTTTGAACTTCCTTGGGATTCCGAGGAGCTCGGAGGTTGTTGATGGCCTTTATCTGGTCGGGGTTGACCTCAATTCCTCTGTGGGTGACCATGTATCCCAAGAACTTGCCGGACCCTACCCCAAACGAGCACTTAGAGGCATTTAGTCGTAGCTTGTATTTCCGTAGAACCTCAAAAGTACTTTCAAGGTCTTTCACATGCTCGGCTATAACTTTGCTCTTCACCACCATGTCATCTATGTAAATCTCGATGTTCTTGCCCAGCTGTGGCTCGAACATCCTCGTCATCATCCTCTGGTAGGTAGCTCCCGCGTTCTTCAGGCCAAACGGCATCACTTTATAGTGGTAGTTGCCAATAGGGGTGACAAAAGCAGTTTTCTTCTAGTCCTCCAGGGCTAATGGTATCTGGTGGTAGCCTTGGAAGGCATCCAGGAAGCTCATCCGAGGGTGGCCGACAGTGGCATCAACCAGCTGATCGATCTTCGGCATAGGGAACGGGTTTTTGGGGCTTGCCCTATTCAGATCCATGAAGTCCACGCATACTCGCCACTTCCCACTCTTCTTCCTTACCACCACGGTATTCGCTAGCCATTCGGGATAAAAAACCTCTTTGATAGCCCCAGCTGCTTTGAGTTTCGCCACCTCGTCCCTCACTGCGTCGGCATGCTCCTTGGATGGGCGCCGGATAGGTTGTTGCTTGGGGGTGACCAGTGGATTCACCTTCAAGTGGTGGCATATAAACTCCGGGTCCACCCCTGGGGCTTCGTAAGCGCTCCAGGCAAAAACATCAAGATTTCGCTTAAGGAGCCCTATCAGCTCTTCCTTCTCTTGAAGAGGCAGCTGAGATCCGACTTGAAAGAATCTGTCAGGATCGTCTCCAATGAGCACTCTCGTCAGATCCTCGCATCGAGTGCTTTCATCTGGTTCTTCAAAGGGCAATCCCCGGGACTGTAGTTGCTATAAATTCCTCCCAGCTACGTCCGAGGACTCGGCTGGGGCCTCATGCTGAATGGCGGCTACCAGGCACTGTCTAGCAACAGACTGGTCTCCTCGGATTTCATGTATCTGTCCTCCTGATGGATATTTGACCTTCTGGTGCAAAGTAGAGGGGACAGCCCCAAGTGCGTGAATCCAAGGTCTGCCTACGAGTGCCGTGTAGGGCGAATATGCGTCCACGACGATAAAATCCAACTCCACCACCTCGGAGCCGGACTGCACAGGTAAGCGTATCCGGCCTTTCGGGATGACAGGCCTTCCTTTAAAGGTGAATAGGGGGGAATCGTACGGCGTCAGGTCCTGGGGTTTTAGGCCTAGCCCCTTGTAGAGGTCCGGGTACATTATCTCCACGGCACTGCCTTGGTCCACCATTACCCTCTTTACATCGTACCCTCCTATTCTGAGGGTGATGACTAATGCATCATCATGGGGTTGGACGGTGCCGATCATGTCCTCATCCGAGAATCCCATAACCAGCGGGGCACCAGACCTAGCCTTCTTCGGTCCTCGGCTCGACTCCCCTGCGGGTGGTCGGCCTACTGACATAACTTTCAAGGGCCAGGACCCTGTTCTCCCCGGCGCTGCGAAGACGACGTTTATAGTCCCAAGCGGCGGCTTTGAGGGGTCGTCCCTACGTGGCCCCGAGCCTGTCTGCCCTCGGCCGCTGGAGGGGTGCAGAAGATGTTTCAGTTTACCATCGCGAACCAACTGGTCCAGGTGATCCCACAGACTCCTACAATCTTCCGTGGTATGCCCATGGTCTTGATGGTACTGGCAGTAGAGATTGTGGTTGCGTCTCTCGGGGTTTCCTACCATCTTGTTCGGCCACCTGAAGAATGATTCATTCTTAATCTTTTCCAAGACCTGATGCACTGGCTCTTTGAACACGGTGTTGACCGATTGAGGATTCATCGATCCTGATTGTCCGGCAAAATCCCTCCGCGGTTTATTGTAATTGTACCGGTCCGACCGCGAATCTCTCCTCTCCTGAGGGATAATTTTATCCTTTCCCTTGCCCTGCTGCTGATCTTCTTCAACCCTCTTATACTTCTCTATGCGGTCCATTAGTTGACGCACGTTTGTGACTGGTTTGCCAGATAGGGATCCCCTCAAACCGTGGTCAGTAGGGAGGCCGAGCTTGAACGTGCTGAGGGCCATTGCATCGTTGTTGCCCTCCACCTCATTGAACATCTCCCAATATCTGTCTGAATATGCCTTCAAGGATTCGCCCTCCTGCATGGACAAGGATAGCAGGGAAGAGAGAGGCCTGGCCACTCTTCGGCACGTAACAAAACGGGAGCCGAATGCCTGGGTGAGCTCTTTGAAGGAGTCGATGGAGCCCGCCTTCAAACCATCAAACCACCTCATAGCAACGGGCCCAAGACTGGAAGGGAAAACCTTGCACATCAGAGCTTCATCTCTTGAGTAGACAGCCATCCTCTGGTTAAAATGACTCACATGCTCCACGGGGTCAGTTTTACCATTGTAGACGGTGAATGTTGGCTGGTTAAAGCGCCGAGGGAGTCTGGCCTCCTCTATCCTGCGCGTGAAGGGTGATCTAGATATCTGATTTAGAGCCCTGTTCATGGCATCGTTCTCCACGTCCTCGCGTGATGGGCTCCTACGCTCCCTTTTACGATGAGACTCCTCTACATAGGTGTAGGACTCGCTAGCTGGTGTCTTGGACTTGCGTTGATAAGAGACGTCCTGCTCGTCATCAAGATCATCTTCGGAGTACGAAGAAGCCCGCTTCCTCTTTGCGTGTCGCAACTCCCTCTTTAGTTTTTCCACTTCCAGTTGTAAGTCACGGTTCTTCTCTACATGGGACATGTGACTTCCGCTCTGTGATTGGCTCTGGCTAAGGCGCACAGTGTGTACACTGCCCTCACGGTTTTGTCTCCTCTCTAAGTTGACAAAATGGTCCACGTGTTGGGATGCCCTGGATTCTGCTTGTTGTTCTCCTTGTTCTGCCATTATCAACTGTTGTTTTCACTCTTGCACAAGCTCTTCCCACAGACGGCGCCAATTGTAGGGTCAGATTCTGCAGCCCAAGCCCAAGAAGATGTGGATTTGGAGCCCACTGAACCCAAAACAATAAATTTGTAGAGAGTGGGTGAAAGAGCTAGGCTAATAATGAAAATAACAGTATTAAACGGCAATGATGATAGGAAGACTTGAATTAATAGGTGCTCGGACAGTGGTGAATGTCTCGTCCGAGGAGGTGATTTTCATTGATGAACTTAGATTACAAATGCTGGAGCTACAGTAAAATAATATGCTCTTCTCTCTCTCTTATTTTTCGATCCCCCTTCTATCAGAGACCCCTCTCTCTTATATAGTACTGCCTTTCTACATCTCCACCGTCCACTTGTTCACCATCCGGGCGCCCACTTGAGTGCATGTCCCATCACACTCCCCCTTTAGCCCTGTCTGAGTGGCGGTAGCTGAGGATGCACTGTTCAGGGGTCTTCTCCACATAAATGCGGCCAGGAGGGTAGGTGCAGTGCATTAAATGCGGTGGTTGAAGTCTGTCTCCTTGATATTTCTCTGTTCCTGTTACCTTCTTGTGTGTCCGAGGCTCCCTCTCTCCCTTAACACTTGTCAAACAGATCGCTTGACACGTGTCGGACAAAAACCTCGTCGGGTCCGAGGGTATCGGTCTCCTCGGACATATGAACATCTCCTCGGACAGTGCACGTACTCATCTGCGGACATTCTCCTTTCACATGGGCCTCTGACTGTGTCCTGGCCTCCTCGGATGAACAGTGGTCCTCGGATAGGGCCTTGGGCCCAATAAGTTGGGTTGGGCTTTTCTCCCCCCACAATAATAATTAAAAAGTTCACAAAAATTTAGAAGTAATCACAACTCAAAAGTACTTAAATCGCTTTGAAAACTTTAAACTTAATGATTTTTTTTTAATAATTAATAGGTCAGTACGAGGATATTTGATTTGATTTCTCTTTCTTAAAATATACACTAGGGGTAATTGCATTCTCCTCTTTTGAGGTTTGGAAGAATGACACTCCATCCCAAACCTTAAGAGAAAAAATTCTCCCCTTTTGTTTATACTAGCTCGTTAAAGGCTCCTTGGCATACACCACACTAGTGTATTCCAAGCCTACTTATTCCTTTTGGCAGGATTCCGCAGCCACTAACTTGACTTCGTCCATCTATATTGACGAGGAATTTAACTGTCGATTTTTTGCATCATGAAACATATTCAAATACATAGCCACATAGATTGTATTTTAATATAAACTCAAATTCTTACTTCTAAAATATCTAAGAATTAACTCAAACTAAAACTATAAGAGGAAGAGAGAGAATGCATGTGATAAGGAACTCAAAAAATACACCACCTCAATAGAAAGTAGAGATACAAAAAACACAAAAATTCATCAATCTTAAGTGGAGAGAGAGAGAGAGAAAATAATCACCTTTTTCTTAGAAATTGAACAATTACTCAAGACTTGTTTTATTTATTTAAAATTTACTTCATTTTCTTAGAAATCAAACAAATAGGAGTATAGGCTTATTGTTTTTTATTTATTTATTTAAAAAAAAATAAAGGTGCATAAGAATTTGAATTTTGAAGTGAAATAAACCCACCGTGCAAGCCTAAAGTGGTTCAAAACTTCTCTTTGCGAAGTGGTATTGTGAGCAACAATTTGACACTTCCGAATTCAAAGAAAGAGTAGGATTTATGGTGGAGTAGTCAAGAAAAATGAATAAAATTTTATAATCATTAAGACCTAATTCTGAAATCTAATTGAAGTGATGGGTGATTGTGAAGTGATTATTTGTCAAGTTTCAATTTGCATGGTCTAAGTAGTTGTTGGTTGAGGTTTTTTTATTCATGCAGTAGTTGGGAGTCAATTTTTTTTTTAATAATAATTAAATTGTATCAATCTAATGTTATCTAGTTAGATAACATTTAGCCAAGAGTGTTGCAATTCAAATGGCTTGTTTTATTTATTTAAAATTTTCTTCATTTTCTTAGAAATCAAACAAATAGGAGTATAGGCTTATTGTTATTTATTTAAAAAAAAAAAAAATAAAGGTGCATAAGAATGTGAAGTGAAATAAACCCACCGTGCAAGCCTAAAGTGGTTCAAAACTTCTCTTTGCGAAGTGGTATTGTGAGCAACAATTTGCCACTTCCGAATTCAAAGAAAGAGTAGGATTTATGGTGGAGTAGTCAAGAAAAATGAATAAAATTTTATAATCATTAAGACCTGATTCTAAAATCTAATTGAAGTGATGGGTGATTGTGAAGTGATTATTTGGCAAGTTTCAATTTTTATGGTCTAAATAGTTGCCGGTTGAGGTTTTTTTATTCATGCAGCAGTTGGGAGCGTCAAAAGTTTTTTTAATTATAATTAAAGTGTATCAATCTAATGTTATCTAGTTAGATAACATTTAGCCAAGAGTGTTGCAACTCAAATGGTTGGAATCTCTTGGTGTGTCCATGACATTCAGGTTCAAATCCTCCCTACCTGTTATAGCTATTGAAAAAAAAATTAGATAGCATTTATGTTTTCAATCTTTTTTGTATAGAACTGGGTTGTTTGAATCGATGAAGTGATGATTGCTATTTTCCCTATTTTGGGAATAACATCTTAGGTTGTAACATTTGTTTTGAGCTAATTATGAATTATCGAGGAAGAATAAAAGTGTGAATCAAATATCTGAATCCCTTGTAAATGAACCAGTATCAAAATAATGATGGTGAACTTTGTTTGTTTGTCTTATTGTTTCAAAAACGACAAACAATATTTTATTGGACTCATTTGCTGTGTTTTGCATTGCTCTTGCTAAGGACATCATTTATTGCTTCTTTTTTTTAGTCCCTTTTAGCCTTTGTTCCATTTATTGAAGGTATGCTCTTGTAGTTTTCTACTGCTCTCTGAGCTTTCCTAATGCCATCATTAGAACACACATATCATGCCTCAAATGATCAATTTTTCCATTTTGTTCAAATTGGCCTAGCTCAAAATGATGAAAAAGATGTCTTTCTTCTTTTAAAGTTCCTTAGAAATGTCTCTGACCATTTAAGAAACCCTCATTATTAAACTCTCTATTATCTGGATCAATGTTCCTAAACCCTACAAGAACCAAATTCCACATTTAGCATTATCAAAATCAGATAAAAATTAAACCCCAAATAATGTTTTGAGATTTTCTATTTCCTTGTGACCATTAAACTTTTGAGGCAGATTTATTGTTGTCTATTGGACCACAAGATCAAATTATTATATGCTGCACATAATAAGACACAGTGTGCTGAACATAGTATTTGTCGAAGCAAAATTGAAATTGAGAAAGATCCCACATCAAAAAAGAACCATTGAGTTAAAAAAAAAATGAAATTAGTAGTTGAGTAAAAGATAGTATTCCTTAAGAAATGAGTTTTGATTATTGACTTTACACAGTCATCTTAGGTGGTTTTAAAATTACATATAATTTTGCCTTTATATATTCATCTACTTTAATTTAGATATTTATAACTAAATAATGAAATCAATGAAGAATCAAAAACCAAAAACAATGTATATACATATCTATGCTATATATAACAATGGAAGTTTTGAAATAACTTTCTTTCTTCTCTTAAAGTTCCTTGGAAATGTCTCTAGCCACTTAAGAAACATTCATTGTAAAACTCTTGTGTATCTGGGTCAATGATCCTAAACCCTGCAAGAACCAATTTCCACATTTAGCATTATCAAAATTAGTTAAAAATTAAACACCCAATCATGTTTTGAGATTTTCTATTTCCTTGTGACCAAACTTTTGAGGTAAATTTTTTATTGTCTATTAGACTGCAAGATCAAATTATTATGTGCTGCACATAATAAGAAACAGTGTGCTAAACATAGTATTTGTCAAAGCCAAACAGAAATTGAGAAAGGTCCCACAACAAAAAAGAACCATTGAGTTAACAAATATGAAAGCAGTAATTGGAGTAAAATTACAGCATATACTCTATTATTGTTTCAAAACTATTAGAGGTCAATACATTAAAGTTTGGTTTTCTTTTCTTCTTCTTTTTTTTTAGATAGAGTTAAACAAATGTCAAATGTAAGAAAACTAAAATGTCAAAGATAAACAAATTGAATGGGTAAAACACCAATATAAAATAAAAATTGTACAACATGAATATGAAGTAAGAAGTTGTTGTAGAGATTTCTAATCCTTGAAAACATAATCGACAAACAAATCCTAGCCACCCATAGCCCCAAAGTGATCACATTGTCGGTAGCCCACAAAAAATCATATCATCCACAAAATTTAGAAATCCAATGGAAAAACCGAAGTTGGGGAAAAAGAATAAATAAGAAGGGAAAAAACACACCTCAAAGGGACTTTCCAAATCTGATGCCACTTTGGCAACTTTTGCAGGGAGAGAGAGAGAGATAGAAAGATAGAGAGAGAGAGAGCAATTGGAAATTTACAGTGTTAAAAATAACATAGCTAATTGCAGGATTGGCAAATGAAGGGTTTAAACTTCAAAAGAGCCAAATGGTTTTGAAGGGAAAAATGAAGAGTTGAGAATTGGAAGAGGGCTGAATTAATAGTGAGTTGGATTTAATGACTTAAGGAATGTGTAATGTTATTCATAATGAGTTAGATTTAATGAGTTAAGAGAACGTGTAAAGTTGCACTATTTATTTATATATTAATATTGTTTAAAAAATGAAGGGAAAAAATGTGACATGGTTGATGATGTGGCTCAACTGGAGCGTAGTAATAATAAATGCTATGCTTCATCTTTTAGATATATATAGATTAGTAACGAAATATTTTATATTTATACAAAATTCTTTTTGCCAAAGTTTAAACATGATTAGTAAAAACATAATTGATAAATTTAAAATAATAATGAAAAGTTTATCAAGCACCAAAAAGATTTGCAATTGAAAATCTCTCCACAACTCATTGAAAAAAGAAAAAATAAGGGGGGAAATCTTGGAGACTTGAGGGTAGGTTAGTACAAAATACTTTTAATGTTAATTTAACAGAGTTTAGTCAAATGGATGTAAGGGGGAAAATATTTTCTCCCTCTCATAAACCTTAAGGAAGGGGAGTGTAATTACACTTATATAGTATATATATAGAAGGAAGTAGTGTCACAACTCACAACCAAAATATTCCACTTGTTAAGATACCCAAAAATCCTCATGGACCAATACTTATAGCAAATCTTTCAATTTCCCATTGAACTCATCACTCGGCTGTTTTGCAAAATGGGATACAAAAGACTTGAACCTTAGATGTCTCTCGTTGAAAACACTAGAAAGTACCGATTGCGCCTCTTGGCTACACTAATAAGTTAGAGCATTCACATTGGTGGAGGCAAAATTTTGGCTATTTGGCTGGCACTTGCAAAAGTCAATTTATTTATTTTACCTCTTCATTTTACAATACTCAACATCTATGAATCTATATTTTACAAACAATAATATATAAAAGAGCAGTGTTTGTTTAATTGTTTTATACACTGTTGTGCAGCGCATTTTGTTCGCGTTAAGAACGTGAAAAATAGTGTGTAAACACATTTTTAGCCTATATGAAATGAGTCATTGACGGTGAATCTGAATCCTTTGGGCACTATATAATTGAAAAAACATCCATGATCAGGTCCGAGTACTAGTACTATATACATTTCCACATTACAAAACTACCTTACCTTATTCTTGTTCTATCTATGACGCGAAGAACCCAGGGACGACCTTTGCAGTTGCAACATCTGCCTCTCTCTCTCTCTCTCTCTTTCTTAGCCCTTCAACCCCTTTTTATGACAACCCATAATTCTTCTTCTTCATCTCGTCTTGTCTTGTGCCCCTCACCATCTCCTTCATATCAATCCTTATCTCTCTGTACAACACCAAAGCTCTCTTTTCTCAATCTCAAAGATTGGACTCTCTTGAGTATGAGATTGTGCAACAGATTTTCAAGGCTCAGACAAGTAAGTAACATAGGCAAGTGCTTGTTCCATTTCAACCTGAATTTTGTGTAAATAGTTGTTTTTTGAATCATGGGGTTTGACATTTTCAATTGTTGAAGCAGATAATTGTGTCTATTGGATGATGTGAGATCATGGTAAGACCTCTTTTCTAAGTCTTGGTCTTTGTTCTATGGCTTTGTTTCTTGTTAGTGTTAACACATTGAATATTGTTCGTAAAACCAATTGTGGACAATGTACTAAACATTTGAGCGTTGCTTATTGTTGTTTTCCCAATAGTAGTATAGGATTATAGCACAGCTGTAAGAGTATTTTACTATTTGTTGGGTTTGTGTTGGAATTTGGGTTTTGATCCTTTAGGTGGACCAAAAAGTGAAAAACAAATCAAGTAATGAATTTTTTCTTTAATAGTTGGCATATGGGCAGAGTTTATTGATTAGGGGTTTTTCTTATCATTGAGATGGTCCCAAGGTGTGAAGGATGAGTTCAATGGTTCAATCATATGTGGGTGCATGAGTTGTACATTTTTGTATCAAGAAATAAACCTACAAAATATAGTATTTTCTCATTGTTTTGGTTTACAGAGGTATAGAATCTTATGGGGATCACACCTCATGAAGTGGAGGTCACTAGTTTGAATCTTCCCTTGGGGCCAAGACTCACTTATAAAAGAAAAGAAGCTTCTTGATTCGGTAACTTGGCCTATAAATGCAACAGTTGTTGCTAAATTAAATAACTTTCTTGGACATTCTAGTTAGATTATAGAGACTTCATACTGGAAATAATGTGTGTATTTTTTAAGGTTCTCGTTTTTATTTATTGATATTTGAAACTTTGAGAAACTTGATTCTGAGGACATGTAAAAAGTAAAAATTGAAGAGCATTGGTCATACTAGGTTGTGAAGGAGATAATCGTCAAGGGAGTTTTCATTGACTTGTTGAAGGAGAAGGGCTCTAAAGTTGCTCAATACTACTACTAGTCCTTCTAGCTGATTGATACCTCCCCCTTCATTAAGGAGGTATTAAGTTCTACTTATATGAGGGGAGAGATTTGGGTATGGGGTGGCTACCCCCTGCAGCTGTAACCTTCCATTATTATTTGATTAAAATATACTCAATAATGAGGATCACACGTTATGTCATGGTGATCTTGATAGTTGTTCTTGAATTAAGCATTTTTTATAGTTACTAGTACTTGGGGAGAAGATTTTGGACATTGTTGATGACCATATAATTTAGGTAGAGGTATCAAAGTTACATTGTGAAGTTAAGAGACCTTCTCTTGACTTCTGGGGTTTTAGTGGAAGAATTTTAGAATCAACAATTAGGGTTTCGTAGAGTCAACAGTAAGCGGTGAAAAAGGAAAGATAGAACTTAGGATTCAGCACTTAGGGTTGCTTGGAGTCAACATCAAGTATGGAAAAAAAAGAAAGACGTAAACATGAGAGTTAGCCCTTAGTGTTACTTGGAGTCAAAACCAAGCAAAGAAATAGAGATAAGAACCATTTAGCACCAAGGGTTGTTTGGAGTTAGCACCAAGGGTTGTTTAGAGTTAGCATCATGCATTCAAAGAAAATTCCCAATAAAATTTTTATTAGTCCATGAGCAAGTTGTCTACAATAGTGAATTATAAGGCCTTCAAATAGGATTCACAAGTTACATCAAGAAATGAAAGGAATAACTCCATGACCATGTAAGAAAAGAAATAAATCGTTACCAATTACATAAAAATACAATAATAAAAGCAAATAAATTAAAAAAATATCCTTGGCATCCATCTACATCAATCAACATTATTTGTAATCAATCGTGATTCATGTCCAATGGAATCAATCTACATCAATGGGTCAACAGGCATATTTGGTGTTTTCTATGGTCTTACTCCCAAAATCATCATATATGACTGAAAAAACTTATATTGAAGTCTATATTTTGGGCCATATTGTCCAGCCGACATAGAGTTGACACAAAATGGACCTATTTTAGGATTTTTATACGTGAGTTTAGGATCAGTCATTTGTTTCGTTAATTGCATTTGTTTGGACTACATATCATTTGAATTTATTGTGTTTAAATCTTTGTGCTGTAAGAATGTATATTTATGTTATATAGTAGGACATTGTTTGTGTTACATTAGAGTGTCATAGTTTGCATTATTGAATCTTTCTGTTAGCTTTTGTGTGACTTTATAAACATATTTCCTCAAGTTATTTTTTATTTAAAATTTTTAAGGTTATTTATGAGCTAATGAAATGATATTGAAGTTAGTTATGTTTTTTTTTTTACTTATTTTTTTTTTTTTTAAAAAGAGAGAGGTTAGGTTTGTTTAAAAGGTTAACATAATTTTGGATCAAATGTCATCTCCCCTAGTAGGGAAGTGGAGGGTTAGGTCATGGGTTAAATTCCATGTAGATGTGTGACTTGTGTATTCACTCAATTAAACAAAGAGTCAAGAGTTCTGGAGTGATTGATATTGAAGGTTGTAAATACTGAAAAGATTGTGATTTTGGTTAAAAGGAAAGATAAAAAAAGGTGGATCACCCTATTAAGTTTTTGCCAGAAGGAATTGAGTGTGTTGTAGTTCCCCTCTCTCGCTTAACCATTTTCTTTGAGTTTGTTCATACTCGTTGGTGGTGTCAAGGTGCACTACATTTTTCTTATTGGTAAGTTACACATACACCAATTTGATTTTGAACCCACAATTTTACTCTCTACCCATTATTATGGGAGGAGGAAGGAGCTCATTGGCCAAAGCAGCACCGCATTTTATATCCATGACAATACTGTCAAATTTTTGCAATCCCAATTTTTGACTAATTATTAACCTCAACCATCACTAAGTCTCTCTTGGTAATGGTTTGTGTTAATAAACTAGTAGTACAAGCACCTAATTGTAAGAATTAGAAAGGTTGGAGCAATGGGCTGGGTGGCAATCCTTTCAACCCCTTGAGTTTATTATCTCCTTCAATTGTTGGAGTAGACCTTTTGCAAAGCCCAAACAAACTTGTAAATGAATATTTTGATTTACTTCCTATTTGCCCAAAAAAACTCATGGATATTGTAGCTGTGGCCTCTTCGTTTTGGAGTATTCCCTTAGATCTTGACTTAAGCAATTATATTATGTCTACATTATCCATGGCCTTTTCCCTCATGAATGAATTGAGGTTACCAGCAAGTGATGGAATCACATTACAATGAAGGGGGCAATGGCCCTTGCCTTGTTTTCACTCATAAAGTTAACTTCTTAACTAGGGCTGTAAATGAATTGAGTTGATTATTAAAAGTTTAGGACTTAATTTAAATTTATTTTGAACACGAGTTGAAATTGAGCTTATCATCAAATTAGATTACATGTTCAAACTTGATTTATTTTCTTGTTGATTAAACTCAAGCTTGTTCATAAGGTGTTGCAGTTGATTGCTCTCTGCATGTAATAAAGCAATTATTTTTTATTACTAAATGACTGCTTTTCTTTTCTCATCTTTTCTAGAAGATTTAGATATTTTGAATTTGAGTTTCCTCATTGAATAAAGTATCTTCACGTATTAATAGATAAATAAATAAAATGTGGAGGAAAAGAAGTATATGATCACTTGATTAAGTTAGTTATATAATAACCATACTCCTTAGCACTTCTGTAATTAGCCACAATCAATTTGCCAAATCGTTAATATTAGAATCATTGTTGAAATGCATGGTGCAGTGAGGAAGATGAGAGAGCAAAGAAAAAAAAAAAAAAAAGGCTTTGCTGTACTTCCAGTGCTAAAGAAAGGAGGATAAGAAGTTGGGAGTACTCAATTTGTTCAATGGCTATTCATCAGGGGCTGCTTAAATGCTGTAAGTCAATGACAAGTTTAACTTTAATTTTGATCAATCTCACTTCCAAAGGAAGCAACTAAACTTGCTCTTACACTAAATTAATCATTCATTGAGGAGGTTGCCTATGAATCCATTAAATATCATTCATTACATGGCATGTCATGCAAGGGATGGCTCCACTCCTGTTAGTTAGTGGAAAGTTTTTTTTTCTTCTTTTTCAATGAAAGCGACTCATTTTTGTTCTTACATTAAGCTAGAAGAATGTTTGAAATCCACAGATTATTATCAGTAAATATATGACTTCCACCTCGATTTCCTGTATGCCAGTAGAACATGGAACATGAAGCATGTAACCTTTTTAAAAGCTAAAATTGCTTTCATTTCCCCACTTGTCTACTGTGGGTTGTGGCTCTCTCTGATGTGGTAATGGCATTCACCAGAGAAAGGGGACTTTGTGATGAGGGAGAAGCAAGAAGATTTTTATTTAGTATTGTTTATGTTTGCAACTCAACTGTATTTGTATGTTTTAGGTCCTAGTAGTTTATTAGGCTATTAGTATTTTAATTTGGAAGCAAGTTATTTGTAATAAGCCAATTAGGGTTCCCCAGCCAATTAGAACTAGGGTTAGTTGATATTTTGATTAATGAAAAAAATGCCCGTTTGGTCTCTTCTTGGCCTAGTGTTGACTTTAGGTCCACCCTAGGTGCTGACTCCTAATGGTTTCCCCACTTGGTGCTGACTCTAAACAAGGCGTAGGTGTTGACTCCTAGGTCATATCCTTTATTTTCCTGTTTTTTCATTTTGTTATGGTTGTCCTGCATCACTCTGAGGCTCACATTACACCTTAATTGGGGTGGTCTTCTATAATTTGGCTTATGTGTGCATTTAGTGCATAGGCTCATCACACACAAACACATGCATACATATGTGTACATAGTTTTAGGTCTTGACTCAAGTTGCAAATTGGTGGGGTGGGGTTTGGACAAGTCATAGGTTCAGGTGATGCAAAGACAAACAAATTGTAGGATATTTCTTTTCAAAAAAAAAAAAAAAAAAAAAAGCTATAAATGATAAGTTTTTATTTTTATTTTTTTGGATAGATAACGAAAAATTTTATTAATAAAAAATAGTCAACCCGAGTACATTAGGGTTGTACTATGGGGGCAAAAATCAAGAACCAAGATTACAATGATCAAGTAAAACGTGAAGGAAAATAGAAGAAAAATGCGACAAAGCTACACTCCAAATAAGGAGAGTATGTAAAAAAAATGACTTAATCTCTAGCAAGGATTGTTTGCATTCCTCAAAGCATCTAGCATTTCTTTCACTCTAAATACAGCATCGTAGATATTAGACCCTTTGATTTCTCAAAGTACCATCGTAAATATAAAGCTAAGTTCTTCAGTTTGCCCTTGAAATCTTTTTAATCGTGGCCTACTAGATTACTGGTCCCAGCCTTTTCATGCAAACATTATTGGTTATTATTGTACTTAAAGAAGGTTGCTTGTACTCAGATTTCAGACAGTTTGTCTTTTATGTGTTTCCTTTGGGCTCCATTGACACTAAATATGCTACTTGTTATATCAAGAAAAATAAAACTTTGCTGTGGAATGTATTCTTGAATGAATACTTGTCTTCTGGAAGAACCACAGAGAATACAATTGGCGGACACGAAATGCCTGGCCTAGACTATAGTTGATTGCATTTTCCTCGGTGGTTTATCAGAACGAAACTCGTCTCAATTTTTGAGTGATGAGTTATGAAAATTGAAAACACATTTTAGGTGTTTTCAGTTTCCAATGACATTTTGGTAATTAAACACACACTGAGGGACCCACTAGTCAGAGATCAGCCACAACTTTTGACCTTTTTTTTTTTTTCTCACTGGGTTCGGTGAGTTTGGGTTTTCTTCTTCTTCTTTTTTTCTTTTACCTTTCACACTGGTCTTTTTCTTCTTTTCTTTCCCCCTTTTTTTTAGCTTTAATTTTTATAAAAAGTTCATAATCCTTCCATAACAGATTTGATTGATTCTCAAGATTACCCAGGAATCCATACTTAATCGAAAAAGTGAGTTCAATAATATTGTTTTTTAGATTTACCAAAAGGGGGAAAGAAAAGTGATGATGACAGTCTTAGAGGTCACAAATGATGAAAGTCTTAGAGGTCAGCACAGCCCACGATATATTGCATATCATAAAATCTTTAGCAACATGTAATTAACATCGAGTATTCTACCCCACCTACCTTGAAACATTTAGTCCCGGAAATATTCTCAAGTATTCATGTTCCAAACCCGTTGATAGTTTGGTAGCTCATGTGCTCAACTGACACTTCTTGATATTTTTTGTGAAGATATCTAAGATTCAAATCCATTTCCCCATTTTAACTATTGAATTATTAAAAAATAGTTATTTTATGAATTTAAATGTAATTACTAAGTTTGTGTTTGGCTCTATGTAAAATATTTTACATAAAGGAAAACATTTTCAGTTGTTTATTTACGTTGTGGAAAATACGTTGGAAATATTTTTTATGTTTGGTTTTGCATGTAAAACCTATTTTCATAAGCTTAGCCACCACAGTCACCACCATAAACCCAACCACTACTGGCCACCATCAACCATCACATAACCAATTAACTAGAAAAAATCATAATCAAAATCAAAACCCATTAATCTCATAATCAAAATTAGAACCTATATACCACAACTCACCACCATTGAAACCCATGAATCACCCTAACCACCAATCCTCCAAAACCCAAGATCAAATATTATTTATAATAAAAAAAAAATCCAAAGCAAAAAGCCAAAGAGGGCAGATTGGGGAGGGAGGAAGGGAGAACAAAAGGGTAGAGAGAGGAAGTCAAATCAGTATGGGAGGAAGAGGGAGAAAGAAGGATGGAGAGGGTGGAAGGGGGAGAATGAAGTAGGAAGAGGGTTTTAGAGTTTACCTAGATCGACGGTGACAAGCACGGCCACATACGGCGGTGGACCTGAGCTCGAGTTTAGGTGGGCAGCTCTCTCTCTCTCTCTGGGGGTAGGCTTGTAAAATCAGTTTGAAGGTAAAATTGAAGTGTAAAGTATTTTACACTTTAGGCACCCCCTATTTTACCGCCAAAGCAAATAATTTTTCATTTGAATGAATTTTTTGACCATCTTAAAATAGCAAGCATGGTATAAAATGTTTTCCCAATTTTCTTTACAACAAAAACAAACACAACCTAAGTCTTTAGTGGACTTGCCTAGAGAATTTGCATGACTGCATTAAGTTATGTGTTATGTTATGACTCTTGACTCTTTATTCCCTTTTTTTTTTTTTTTTTTTGGTTGCTAAGCCTCTGTTTGGATACCAATGAAAAATGAAAATTATTTTACTATTCAGCTTATTTTTACTACTATTTATAAGTCTTGCTGCACTTTTTAATATTTTTTATGAGTCAAACTGTATTATTTCATCTAATTTTTATCTTTATTTACAAATACTTTTAATAATAAATTTTTAATTTCAATAAAATAAGTAAAATCTAAATAGACCATAAAATCTTGACTA
Organism: Quercus aquifolioides; assembly: GCA_019022515.1. NCBI lineage: Eukaryota > Viridiplantae > Streptophyta > Magnoliopsida > Fagales > Fagaceae > Quercus > Quercus aquifolioides. The sequence goes on from CM032333.1 coordinate 45,881,296, forward strand.
TTTATTCATGGCCGACTGGGTGTGGAAAGAATGTACGTGAAGAAGAGTGTAATTTTCTTTTCCTGTGATGTGACATTGGCTGGTGTACAAAACTTTCCTTGAAAGTGGTAGAATATTAAATATAGAGCCCATTTTCCCGCTTTAAAGTGCTTCCAACGATAAAAGTTGTTAGGTCTAGACACTTTTGACTTTCATGAAAGCACAACATATTTTATTTTTCTCATCCTCTCTGTCTCTCTTGAATAATTTAAAATTCAGGAGTTTGAATAATATTATTTATAATTTTTTAAAATATATATGAATAAAAAAATGTGTAAAATATTATTTAAAAATTAAAAATAAATTGTTTAACAACTCTACTAAACGGGGCCTAATAACTAATAAGCATTTTCTCAGTAAATTTATTCCTCCATGTAAAACACAATTTTTATTTGCAATAATTAAAAAAAAAAGTTTTCTTTTGCTATTTTGCATCAAACTTAAATTTTTATTTTGGGTGAAAAGTAACTCATTTATCTGTCAGTTAGCAAACTTGTGCTCATTTTTATCTAGATCTATTCCATACATCACTTGTTTTAATTTTATCACTAACATTTTGCCACATTAACAAATGTCAAATTTTGTGTAACTATATCCACATATTATCATTAAATGTAAATGTGATAGCTATTTATGAATCTAGATGGGCACTACATAAATGCATAGCTGGATCCCCAGTCCATCCCTTTCCTCTGATTGTATTTTTTCTTTCTTTGTCTATTCTTTTTTAGGGAGACAAAGGACAGAGACTGGTTCAACCTGCAACATAGAAACTAGAGTATAGAGTAGGTGCCAAATTGCCATTCAAGCTTGGCCTATTTTTCTAGTTATGGTAATACTGCACCTTGTGACACAATTTATACCACATCTTGCTCACGTGGCAAGTTGTGAGTGGTAAAAGTGTGTCTTTACATAAACCCTACATCATCCTTCTACCACTCACAATTTGCTATGTGGATAAATTGTGACACTAGCATAATTCATTTTTCAATTTGTTATTTGGATGGTATTACCTCCAAATTTTTTACCCACTATTAAATATCAATTTTTTAAAAAAAGAAAAAAAAGATCTTGGATATTTAGAGGGTTTTGGTTTGTGTTTTCAAACAACTATTTTCAGTTTTTAAATAATATTTCATGCATTTTAACGCACTTTTACACTCACATGTATTTTTACAAATATTTTCAAATAATAATTTTTAATTTTTAAACACATATACCAAATGGATCCTAATTTTTTAGTATGTGTTGGTAAGCTAAGCTGTAAAGGCTGTAACGGTTGTATAATATGATACGGCTATTCTCCTATTGGTCATGTGCTTATTTGGCGTAGCAAGCATTAAATTATTTAAACATTTTTTACCCTTTCAAGACTTTTACCCTTTCAAGATTTTACAACTGTATATACCATATAGTGTCTACTAACCCCATTTTACCACCCCGATTTTACTGCAGCTATACTCGCCGCTTTTCAGTTTTCACCCCCCACATTTATTTAAAAAAATATTAATAGCCTTTTTTCCACTTCTCAAAAAGACCAAAAACCCCATGCTCAAATCCCCATATTCCCTCTCTTTTTTCTTTTACTCTGACACTCCTCTGTGGGGCCCAACCTGCCACGCATCACATCAAGTCCATTTTTGTCTTTTCACTCACGTTAATAAATCCATAAAAATATCCACAATTCTCACACACACACATATGCACACACAAACTCTCTCTCTCTCTCTCTAAAGTTAAATCTCTCTCTTTCTCTCTCTTGGGGGGTCTTTGGAGCCATCGAACCAAATTTCGGACTCTACTTTATATGTATATTTCAAAAAAGATCAGGACCGTCCTTTCACCCAATCCAACGGCCCATATTAGTCGGCGTAGTTGTTAGTAGTTACCCAATCTCTCTTCCCTCCTTTGTGGTTTTTATCATAAACCCTAGCCGATACTCTCTCACTCTCTCTCCCTCACATAAACTTCGTGAACCGCCATAACTCTCCGATCTTCGATCTCTCTCTCTCTCTCTCAGATCTTAGGCTTTTAGATATTTCTTTAATTTTTTTTTTTAAAAATATAAATTATTTGTGTAATCTTTTATCTTCTTGTTGTTATAAGAGTTATAGAATTAGATGTATCTTTTTTTTGTAAAATCTGAGTTGATCGGAACCCGATTCGTGAAACGGTTCTTTGTATCGTAGTGTTTTTTTTTCTTCTTCTTCTTTCTATTTAGTGTTTGTTTGTTAGTTATCTTTTTTTTTTTTTTTGAACTATTTGGGTCCGGATCCGAGTCCGATCCGAAACCAAGTTGGTGAGTCCGAGTCTGAGAAATCTCTCTGTGGTGGTTTCCGTTCATGGAATCGGCGAGTCTCTAGGCTTTTCTCTCTCCGCTAATTGTTCAGTATGCGCTGAAAGAGTCGAGACTCAAAAAGAGTCCGAGTCCCGGTCCCAGTCCGAGTCGAGTTTGTTTTTGTGCGTTTGTTTTTACTGAGTCAACTCGGAGGGAGACTCAGCGAGTCGAGAGAATCGGATTTGTAATCGAGCCACGACTCGTGCCGATTCGATAGGGAACCGAACGGCAATGCCGTCGGTAGGGATGCGGCGGACTACGAGGGTGTTTAATGTCGTGAATGTGGTGAAAGAAGGCGGCAGGGTTCTCCGGTCAGGCCGCCGCCTCTGGCCCGAATCGAGCGACTCCTCCAAGGTCAGGAGAGGCAGCGGCGGCGGCGGTGACGGCGGTGAAGAGTGGTTCAAAATGATGAAGAGCTCCCCAAACAACAGCGCCGCCCTCGCCTTCAAGCAGACCTCCTCCTGGTCGCACGGCGGCGACGTCAAGAGAGTAGTCGCCGCGCCAAATGTCGCCGATGCGGCGGCAGCAGGCGCCGCCCTTGATGGCGAAATTGAGAAGCCGAAGAAGAGGAGCAGAAAGGCGGTGAAGGTTGAGGAGAGTGTGGATAAGATGTTTGGGGTTGTGTACAGCAGAAAGAGGAGGAGAAATTCGGACAATGATAAGATGTATGGGATTCGATTCGCCCGCAGGCAGCGGAGGAAGGCTGACGATGGTAGCGAGGAGTGGGTGATTCCGCGTCCCAAGCTTTCTGTTGCTGTTGTGGGTAGTGGGAGCGATGGTGATGGGTTTGTAGCGAGGTTTTTGTGTTCGGTTTTGAGGTACATGAGGAGGGCGAGGCTGACATTGTCTCAGCTTTTGAAATTCTTGTGCACAGAGCCGATTGCAGGCGTCTATGCTTCGCGGGGAATCCAGTTCTCGAGGGTAAGTAGTTGCTCTGATTCTGATTCCAATAGGGAAAACTTGAATTCATGTTGGTTTATTTTTGTTCTTTCAATTGTTACACGACATGGGTAGTTTCAAGTTTCAACTTTTCATGAAGAAAATGAACTGAACTGCGTTCTTGTTAATAGTTGGTAATAATTGTGAACTATTCAATTTTGTATTCATTATCATGGTAATAGTACTACTGTTCAAAAAAAATTATGGTAATAGTAGGTTAAGTTGATGGGGAATCTGATTTGAATAATGTTATTATGCTTTTGTCATTTACTTTTATAAAGTTGGGAGTTTGATTTGAATATGTGTTTTAGGCTTATTTGTTCTGTGTGTTTTTTATGTGTTCTTTCAGGATCCTCCCACCACTAGTGTCTCTGGAATATGCAAGGTTTTTGGGACCTTGGAGCATATACCCATGTTTTCTGTGGATTTTTCTGCAGTTCCTCGTTGTTTCAAGAACATGTGTTACGGGATGTTTCTGAGGTTTGAGTGTCGGAATTTTGTCATTGTAAATAAGTTGATTAGTATGGACACAGATTCCGACACAATGACCGACAGTGAAGAAGATGAGAGCGAAGAACAACACCATATTATCATCACTTCTGACAGAGATGTGTCTGAAGGTGTCCCCCCTGCAAGAGATTCTTCGGAAAACAAAAGCATTGTGCATGAAGTTCATAACACTGAGAACAGGTCGATCTTACATCCGTCTGTTCGAGCTTCAAAATTAGCTGGTCGAACCGCACAATACAGAAATGGTTTAAATTCTCGTGGTATTCGGAAGAGGAGAAGCTCAACGAGGAGGAGGAGGAGTGCTAGAAATCCTTTAATGGTGGGTATGCACAAATCTGGTGGAGCCCTAGCTTCCGATGTGATCAATAGTAGGAGAAATGGCTCACCTTTCTCTTCTGTGGTGACTAATAGTAAGTGTAGGAGTTCAGTTCGGATTGCCTCTGCACGACAAGATACAGAAGTGAGTTCTACCACGTTGGGATCCACACGTGAGATAGATTCATCTTCCTGCTCCGCAAATATATTGGTGATTGAGTCAGACAGGTGTTACCGAGAAGAAGGGGTGAATGTTATGTTAGAAGTCTCTTCTTCAAGGGAATGGGTTTTTGTTGTCAAGAAAGATGGATTGACAAGATATACCCAAAAGGCTGAAAAAATTATGAAGCCCTATTTTTCTTGCAATCGTTTCACCAATGCAGTAATATGGAATTTGGATAATGGTTGGAAGCTAGAGTTTCCCATTCGACAGGACTGGTTTATTTTCAAGGATCTTTACAAGGAATGTTCAGACCGTAATGGTATGGCTCCAACTGTTAAGAACATCCCTGTGCCTGGGGTTTTGGAAGTCTTAGACTATGGGAATAGAAATGATATTCCCTTTTGCAGACCAAATTCATATATCTCTACAGAATATGATGAAGTGTCTAGAGCTTTAGCAAGGAGGACGGCAAATTATGACATGGATTCTGACGATGAGTTGTGGCTAGAGAAATTCAATAATGAATCTTTTACACAGAATGAGCTTCATCAGCATGTTTCTGAGAATAATTTTGAGTTAATAGTTGATGCATTTGAGAAGGCTAATTATTGTAGTCCAGAAGATTTCTCTGATGAGAAAGCAGCTGCTAATCTTTGTCTAGATCTGGCTAGGAGTGAAGTAGTAGTAGCTGTGTATAATTACTGGATGAAGAAACGGATGAAGCAAAAGCGCTCAGCGCTGGTTAGGTGTTTTCAGGTAAAAGCGCCATTATGTTGTTTAAGATATCTCATTTCATATTGGCAATGTGTTACTTACGCAAAAGATTGGCAGAGTGTTTATTTTATTTATTTGTGCTTTGGGCATGGGTTATATTATTTGTTGGTTAGATTTGTAGAACCAGCGTTTCTGTTTGTACCATTTTATCGTAGTATAATGTTATAAGTTTTTCTTTAATGATTCAATTTCTTATTCTCTCCCTTTCTCTTTGTGGATTGATGTGTGATTCAATTTAGTCAGCTTATGTTGTAATCCTGATAAAAAAAGGGTCCAGTTCTGGCTTCGATTGAAGTTGAGCTTCTGATAGCAGAATGTAATAAAATTTTTATTTTTTTTAAATTTTTTTATTTTATTCATTTTTGTAGAATGTTAAGAGGATCATAGAATGGAGATATGTTTGAAAAAGTGTAAAATATCATTTTGTTCAGATAATTCTTAACCATCTCTTCCTTATTTGATGTTTGATGTTTTTGCAAACAAATATTGCATGATAGTTGAATAAGGGACATGTGAGATGCTTCAATCTTCTGTACCATCTTTCATTTGAAATGTGTTCTTGGAAAAAAAAAACAGTATTGAACTTCCTCAATTCCTGCTCTCCTGTGGTCCCATGAACTTGGTCCACTAATATAGCAAATGGATGTTGCATATGCCACTAGAGTGCTTTGCACTTGAAGGAGCCTATGTGTATCAACCAGGGATATTTGAAATTCTTATATTCATTTAATACTGTAATTCATGAGAGATGATCTGCCCTTTGCTTGCCTCCCCCCCTTACCTTCCATCTCTATTCTTCATCCCTTCTTTGTGGTGTACATATGCCAATTTTGGCTTATAAATTGCTGTTGAATTGTTATTTGATCAGTGTAAATGATTTTTCTATACAGGGTCATCAACCCAAGAGGGCTCCAGTGATCCCTAAGCCAATTTTACGAAAGAGAAGATCATTAAAACGACAGCCGAGCCAAGTTGGAAGAGGCAAACAGCCGTATATCTTGCAAGGTAATTGATACAATTTTAAGTTTTAACATTCCTGTACCTGATACCTGGTTAAATTTGGGATTCAATATTGAGGTGATGAGACAAAATTAGGGTGTTGAACTCATTTAAATTAACTGTCTATGGTGTTATTTTGAAAGTATTAGACATATCTGCTGTTTAGAATTTTTTGTAAGTGCAGTTGTATGTTATATTGTTAGTGATGCTTTAAAAAAAAAAAAAAAAAATTCTAATTTTAATTATGTTAAAATTTGAGAAAATAGGATTTAAAATATCCTGGTTAATAAAATTTCTCAATCTTGTGGGGGTTAATTGATTGTTATTCAAAAATGGTCTCACTGAAAGTGTATTGATTGTTTTTGCTAATGCAATTAGAGTTGTGATCCTTGATCAAATTGCCTGAAACACTTTATTGTGATTTGTGACTTCACGAACTGTTCTGTTTTTGGTGGGAAACCAATAGCAAGGCTTCATTTCCATGTTCTTGGGTTTTGTCTGGTTCCGATTGATATAGTTTTTGGCCTTTTCTCTTAATTTGACTTTTATTTTTAAGCTTTTGAATTAATCTTAAAACCAAGTCAACATATATGGATGTAACTCATGCAAACTGGTTTGCAAAATCTTCAGTCCTCCTGGATGCGATATTGTAATCGGTAGTGTTGAAATAATCATATTAAAACTTAAAAAGTGAAAACTGAGTTTTACCGTGCATGTCTTTTTGTAAGCATCTGCACTGTACTTGTGTTACATGTTTTGTCCTAACAACTGTATTCCGTCTTCTATTGATGTACAGCAATGGCAGCTGAACAAGATGCTTTGGAAGAAAAGAATGCCATGCTTAAAGTTCAAGAAGCTAATGCATCAGCAAACAGATCTGTGGAATTTGCAATTCTCAAACGTAAAAGGGCTCAATTTCTTATGGAGAATGCAGATTTAGCAACTTACAGAGCCATGATGGCAATTCGAATTGCCGAAGCAGCACGAGTTGCCGAATCACCAGATGCTGCAAGTTGTTTTCTTGACTGATGGGTGTAGGTTTTCCCGAGGGATGGGCATGGCGATTTTTTTTAATTTTATTACATGAAAGATTGCAGTACAGCCCTGCGGCTGTTTTTGGAAGTCGTCAGAAAGACTACCCTTGAAAGATTGTAATTTTGTATAGATTTTGATTGACTGTACATTCTGTATTATTATAAGTTCACACCAATCGTGTACAAGGAGGTTTAGTTGATTTCCTTAAGGAAAAAAAGAAAAAGTAAAAAAAAAAAAGAAATACATGAAAAAATTTAAGCTCTCAGTCATGCTGATGCTTAGAGATGTTCTTCAAGAATGTGTTTTATTTTTTAGCTTCTCTTTAGAGGTATGGTGCATTTTCTGTTCATATTGGTTGCAGTTGTTTGTGTGTGGTATCTAAACCAATTCTTTTAACCAAAACTTGCATTTGGGTTTCTGATTATGTAGGTAATTGAAGTTGAAAACTGGATAGAATAAAAGGATGGTCATAAGAAACGTTCATTTGGCGAAATTTGTCAAAATGGCATTCTATCACTCATGCCTGCTATCTGCAACTGGAGTGGCTGTCCAGTCTTGCAAAATATGGATCAAATCCCTCTTATTTTGACAGCAAAACCCTTTTGATACGTAGACTTGAAAAATAAATTGACATATTTGGGACAGTGCACTGATTGGGTGATCACGAGAAGGCCATGATTCATGAACGCTCAGGATGTGACCGCTCATGCTTGCTCCTTGCTCGTTTTATAGTTCGTTTAATTTGCTGATTGTGGACCCATGCTCTTAGACCTCACTTGTGAAAAAAATAGCCTTTTCCAGCTTCTGTGTTTACCAACTGGCCCAATATTTAAGTGCTCGGTCTTGTAAATAATTTTTTTAAATAAAAAATAAATTTGTTTCATAAATATTAGTGTCATCTTTGTGCAGTGTATGAGAAATCTTGATAATATATATATATTTATTATATATATATGATACATAATTAATTAATAAGTATTAAAATAAGAAGTCAAATTAGCTCTTTTTGTAACTCTAAAAACTAAATTAAAAAAAAATATACCTTTTGATAATTTACATGTCAACATTAAAGAAGTCAAAAAAGAAGAATTACTAGTCTCTATCCTCTATAATGCACAAAATGTTCAACAAAACATATTTATATATGTTATATATTTAAATAATAAGAACTATAAAAATATATAAAAATTAATAAATAGAGAGTCTAATTAGAGAATTCTTAGAAATTAACCTACCTAATATAATTATAATTTTTTAAGAAAATAAAATGTGATTTAATTCGAATTTCTATGGTGTTGGCTTACTTTGTCATAAAAGGCTTGAATTATAATTAATTTATACCAATATAGTTTAATACTATTATTTAACTCTAAAAACCAAATTTGTAGAAATGATTTAAAAAAATGTAGGCTTTTAAATTCTTATGTGACAACATTAGGAAAAATTCATAATAGTAAAATTTTTTTTCATTTTATAATAATATGATGCTCAAAAGGTTTATTGAAAAATATTTATAGATAATATATATTTAAATATTTATTAAGAAATAAAAAATAAAGAAATGAAAATTTGTAGAAAATATGCAATGCAATTAATTAGAATTTGTTTAGAAAATATTTAACGCAATTTAACTAGAGTTTGTTTTGTGTGGGGTTTCTTTATTCTAACAAAAGAATGTGTTCTAAAGAATGTGAAAATATGTGAAGAACTTTATGTGTCAACATAGAAAAAGTCAAACAAAAAAAATCAAAGGATCTATTTTATATATACTAATTGTGGATCCGCGTAGCTTATGTGTACATATGTATAATCTATAATGTAACTATTTTTGTAAAGGGATATAGTATATAATATGTATGTTAACTAATACATTTATGCAATTTGATTTGATTTTTTTTTTTTTTGGGTAGTTTGCATAAATGTTTAGCAGTTAAACATAATGTATTTTGCATTTAAGCATAATTAATCAAAAAGTTCTAAAAGAATCATAGTGGTGGCAACGTTTTTTTTTTTATTTTTAAATATATATACATTTTTTTGAGTTCTATTTGGAAAATTTTTACTTATTATTATTATTATTATTTTTATGTTTTTGTTTTTTTTTTGTAGTTGATTAAGAATTGATTAAAGCAATAGGTTTTCATCCTAACCCCATTCGCATAATAGAGCAATTGCGAGTCCACATTCGGCATAACGCTTACAAATATGGTAGAAGCTCCTATATTGTCAATTTTACAGTGTTGAAATGCAAATTAGAATCAACAATTAGCAACCTGTTGATGCAAAAAAAAAAAAAAAAAAGCAACCTGTTAATTGTCACCCCTTTTTACAAAGCCCAATACAACGCAAGCCTAATTATGGTTGGGCCTATTATTCTATTATATTTCACATGGCCTAAGTCCTTTTTTTTGAAAAATTTGGAGTGTAATTTGAGGGTAGAGTGGGCTTATATCAGCTTATTCATGTGTCCAAGACATGAATTTTGCCAAGTGAGCTTGAAACACTTGGTGAAATCCATGAGCCCATGTGCAACACAAAAAAGAGCAAAGAAAAACTAGTTTACCTAACCAGATTATTCAAAATTGGTAGCAAACCAAATTGTTGAAATACTCAAAAACGCACATTGCTTAAGGTTGCCATTCTTTCAAAAATCCATCAGCCAAAAGCTTCAATCAGTACCTAAAGATGCATATTAGACATATCTCTGATCTACTATAAAAGCTTGTCCCAATCCAAGCATTACTCAACTTTTGTCTACCTCACCAACTACAATTATGTTTTAACTTAGGCCAAAGCTTCTGATTATAGGAAGCACCAAATTTCAAAAAGTTCTTATGTGCGTGGTAGCATAAGTATTGCGCGCTCTCTCTCTCTCTCATTTGTATTGTAATCCTAATTTATCATCATTATCTGATCATTATCGTGCTTCTTTCTGTGAGTGAGAACCTTTTTAACAGTGCAATCTAACCTCCATTGCTCAAAACATTAGAATGAGTTGGGGCTTAACTCCCTTTTCTTTTGAACCTAGGTTGTAGGTGTAATGCCCCAAAATCATAAATAATAAAAGTCTATTTAATCTAAATAATCCATAAAAAATATTAAATAAAAGCAACCAGCAACCTAAAATCTCATCACAAATGTCAGAACTCTAATTCACCAAAGATAAAACATCCTCGAAATAATTCTCCAGTACAATGTTTAACGCCATAAAAATAATAATAAAATCCTCAGTTCCACAAAATAAATCTTAACTATTGTCTTCTAAGAATCTCTACTCCAATAATCCCTCTAATGTAGTTGTAAGGGGAAATAAAGGGGGGTGAGATAACTCAATAAGCGGAATTCACTAACATTGGGGTGTAGGAACAAACATTTTCAAATAAATAATTCTTATAACAAATTCATAACTTGTAACTCATCAATATTTTATCATCAAATACTTCATATATATAAAAAAATATCTTTATATTGTGAGCCATCATAATACATATATCAATACCATCATATAAACAATTTCCTAAACTTTTCTCGTGGTCAACGTTTACGCCCCGTTGACAGGGTTGTGCTGTCCCCTTTTAGGACTAGAACCTCATTTTCCTCCATTTTCTTAAGGATGGCTCTTTTGGAATCTAAAGGTGCACTCCCTTACTAAGGAGCTTTCTTTTTGGATTCTCAATAGTATACTCTATTGCTAAGGAGCTATCAAATGTGCATTGTCCCCTTTCTTGGGACAGTCCCTTACTAAGGACTAGCTACAGTATGATTGTCCCTTACTAAGGACTAAATATAATACTGAGCTTTTAATCATGACTTGCCATAGGTTTTCAAAACATATTCAATATGCTCACAAAAATAATCCATTCATAATTCTAAAAAATATAAAGATATATTCACACATACAAGTTTAAATAAATTCAGGTTGTCCCACAAGTTTTTCATAAGACGAATAGCCAATGTGTGTATCAAACATTTATAAAATATCAATTTATATATAGAATATCAACATATTTCTTGATATGAGAATAGTTTGAGAATCAACGCTATCTTGGGAAAACCCCCAAAATTAGTAAACACCACTTACCTCTTATTTGCAAAAATATGAAATCAACCACCCTTGAGTCACACTAAATCGGTAGAATTAGAACCTAGCAACACCAAAAATAGGTTCATCAATACATGAATTTCCACTGAAAATCAGTTTTCACACTTAAATAGTTTAATCTATCAATATCAAAGCCTACAAAGATGTTAGATTTTTTGTGCCACTCTGATTGCGGTATTGAGGCTGCCTTAGAATTCAAACTATATGTAGGGCCTAGTTTTGCCCAAATTTCTTTTCCCTCTCTACTGCCCAATTTCATTCCTAGTTAGTGGACGTTTTCTTTGCTAATATAGAAAGACAATGAAAGCATTATTTTGATGTCATTGGAAAGGGTATAAGAAATATCTAGATATTTTCTTTGTTGGAAATTTCTTGTTTTAAGAAGGCATCTCAACCTGCTAGTGGCTAAAAGGTCAAGATTATATCTATGATGAAAATAGGAGGAAAAAAAAAGGCTATATGCATCATTCTTATTCCAATATAATAACAATTATAAGTCATTTTCTCCATTAAATTAATATAAGGATAGGTGGAGATTGACAAGTCAAACATATGCCTAGAAGTACTTTTTCTTTTAATATATTGATAGGTTAGGTTTTATAAAGTGATGCCTATTATCCTATTAGCTACTAAAGTAATTCAAGCACAGTTCTTTCCATCAAACATGGGACAAGTCTAGCCATTGAATATTCAACTCCCTAAATTTAGAGCTAAAGAAAATCATACATGCTGCAGTCTCACATTCAGCTGCAAAGCAGAAAAAAATAAGTTGTTTAACTATGTGTTGCAGCTAAAACAAGAGAAAACCTTTTATATATACACGTGTATCTTAAGAGGTAAAAGGTTAGGGTTTTTAAAAGCTTATCAAGGTTCATATATTTACTTATGCCACCTCACTTGGGCTTCATATTCCATAGTAATTATCAGATTTAAATATCTAAGGCCCAAACCAATTAAATTCATTTAATTGTGGGCATTCTTTTTAATATACGTATAAGAATTAAATTGGTATTAAAATTATGGGGTGTTATAGTAGGCACAAAAACAAATTTCTTCGTTATCTCAAATCGACCCCAAAACAACTAAAAAGGGAAAACTACATATATATAAAGAGAGAGATAATGTATCAATTTTAGGGGAACTCAAATTTTACGTACTTCGGTTGGTATGATCACATGCCTTCTTTATGGATCTAGATAGTATTCCCCTTATGCTATTGATTTTAGACTAAACTACACGTAAGTTTGAGATTGTTTCATTATGATCCTCTACATTTTTAAATTTTTATTTTGACCTTTCATGTTTGATTCTGTGTCATGTTGGCCTTGCAATCTATTTTCGTTAGTAATTTGACTATCCATATATGTTTTTCTGCCTATAATAATAATAAAAAAAAACCTTGTATTCTACTACACTTTAGAGTTAGTATTTCATGAGATTGTTAAATATCAAGGGCCTTTAATTAGGTCTGTTCAATGATCTACCGGCACCGACTGAAATCGGTCTGACCGCATCGATCTGCCCCCTTCAGAGCTCTGCCGATGGTTTCTAGTACAGTGGTTGGCAGCATCTTTTCAGGTTCGACGTCAGACAGGTGCGGCTGTTGGCGCCGAGATGTGCACACCCCCGAGAACCGAACTGCACCGAGTATGTTTAATATATATATATATATATATAATTTATTTTATTTTATTTATTTTTTTTAAATTGAGATGTGCTCTCAGTTTCTCACGCCATGGCCCGTGCTCTGTTTAAAAATATATGGCGTGCTGAGCACGTTGTGCTTAGTCTCTCAGTTTTTTTTTTTTTTGGTGATGAGGACTAGTTTCTTTCTCACCCGTGTGCGAAGTCAAAAGAAATAAGCCTATCAATAAATAAAAAATGTTAGTGTGTGTCAGTCCTAAAGTTTGAAAAGTCTCACTCAGGTCTTGTCTAATTGTCTTGCATTAAGAAGAAGAAGAAGAAGAAGAAGAAGAAAAACAATGCCGTATTTGGTTAGTGTTTTAAGTAACTGTATAAGATTTTTTTTTTCCTTATTTACTCTCAGCCACACACGTACCCAGTTGTCTAACACTTTAACTTGTCTCTTTCTCTCTATTTTTAGACTTTTGCTCTCAGTCTTTCACACTCCACTCACTCCATCACTTAGCTCAATCAGACTTAGACAGGTGGTTTGTAATGGGTTTTAATATTTGGGTTTGTAATGGGTTTTGAATCTTTTGATATTTAGATTTGATCTAAGTTTTGATTTGTGGTTTGAATCCTTGAGTTTTCTGGGTTTGATTTTGGTTTTAGAATTTAGATATCTCTTCCTCTCTGTGTGTGTGATAGACAAGTGGACACCGACCACCGCACCGACTGAAACCACCACCGAGGTTGCCAGAGAACCATTCCTTAGGCACAGCGGTGGCTTGGGTTTTTAGGAAACCGAAGATTTCGGTGCGGTGCAAAAATGGCCACAAAAACCGGCCGCACCGCACCGTGTACAGCCCTACCTTTAATGGTTTGATCATTAACAGAAATGGATGGCAAAACTAATATGAAAACAAAATCAAACAAGAAGGATCTAAATTTTGAGGGCCAAAAGTGTACTTTAGTTTTAGTTTTGTTAATATCAGGTTAAATATATACTAGGAAGAAAGAAATTAAAAACTATTGCTACAAAAGTCTACAAGTAAAAGAGAGTGATTTGCAAAATTTTAAATTTTTAATAGAGAATTAAATTTTGTTTTCTTAAAATTTTCACAGAGAACACTAATAAAATAGGGAAGGGTGAGGAACATTAATTTTTTTGACTTGTATTCGTTTGTAAAATTGTTGTTACTTTTGGACGAACACTGTATATACCATACACCCAGAAGATCAAAATGTAGTCTCAATATTTACACATTTTCTTAGTAATAAAATAGGTTATGGAACAGAATTTGGGGCTTTTATCGATTTAAGTAAAGTGAAATATATCCATTAGATTTTGAAAGCCTATGATAGGGTCGAATGGAGCTTTATTGAAAAAATTATGGAACGTATGGGCTTCCATAAAAAATGGATCAATATCATTATGCAATGTATTACTACTGTATCCTATTCTGTACTAGTGAATGTTGTGGCCTATGGTAACATAATTCCCTCAAGGGGTTTGCGTCAAGGCGACCCTTTATCACCTTATCTTTTTCTTCTTTGTGCAGATGGTTTCTCATCTCTTATTAGTGATGCAGCCAAAAATAAAATGCTCAGTGGAATATCTATATGTAGAGGATGCCCCATGATTACCCACTTATTTTTTGCTGATGATAGCCTGCTATTCTACAAAGCTAGTAGGCAAGAATGTCAAAAACTCACTGAAATTCTTGAGCTCTATGAGGCGGCATCGGGGCAAAAGATCAATGCACAGTTTTCTTTAGTCACAATGCTCCCGGTGGGTTGAAAAATGAAGTACTAGAAATCTTGGGCCTATGCAAGACGAGAGACATAGCAAATACCTTGGCCTTCCTTCAATCATTGGCAAATCAAAAAAAAAAAAGATTTTGAAAGTGTCTGGTCGTAGTTTTGACTCAAGAGTCAAGACAATCAGCTACTTTGGCAGCTAGCTTCTAATGTTTCGCAGTATAGCCTCTTTCGTTTGTGTGTATTTGCCTTTGTTTATTTTTTGGTTTTTATTTATTTATTTATTTTTGAGAAGGATAATCAAATAAAAGTATTGGAAAATTCCGACCCGATGTAATTCATTTTATTTAAAAAAAAACAATTACCACCAAAGCACAAACTAGTAACATGTATGGTTAAGTTTATTTTCTAGTTTATAATAGTATTTTTCAAGCTAAATAAACCGCGAAATAAACTAAACACACATGTTATGCATGTTAATGGTAGGAACACATGTATTAGAGTATGAGGTTTGTCATATTATAAATTCTGTAAAAATTCTTTCATTTAATCTTTTAATTAGTGTCATGTGTCACTTTTTTTAAAAAAGAGAAATATATAGTAAGGGTTTGTTTGGATGCTGCTTATTTTGCTGAAAACTAAAAACACTGTAGCAAAATAATTTTTAAATGTATGAATAGTACTGTGGGACCCATTTTTAATGAAAGTTTTGGTGAATAGTGCACGGGACCCACGCTTCTCAATGAAAAAAAAGCGTGAAACGCTGGAAAACGCAAACGCACTCAATATAATCAGTACCCAAACGGGTACTAATATTCATTTAACTTTTCATTTAAGCAAATGTTTGAATGGATTGATTTATTTAACCTAGTAGATGTCCTGTGAGATCGATGTGTAGGACATCTTAAAGGTACAACTGGAAGTTTCACAATTTACATACATAGAGTCCGTTTGGGAGTAGCTTATTTAGCTGAAACTAAAAACTTTTTGCTGAGAGTACTGTAGATAAAGCTAAAAGGTAGCTGAAATAGTACAGTGGGGTTTATGAATAGTACCAAAAAGTGCAATGGGATCCATGAATAGCACCAAAAATAAGCTAAATAGTAGCAAAAATAAGCTAAATAGTAAAAAAAGTTGACTTTTTAAGCTAATGGCAAACACAACCATAGACTCAACAATTTAGGCTCATAGTGCATTTAAATTTGTTTATGCACAACAGTTTAAAGTCTCCATTTTGTTTATGCACAATTATATTTTTGTCAATTTTAAACAAATAAGTAAATATAGCCAACATAATCAGTTTTCAAAACAAAAAGCTAATCCAAAAATACGCATTAAAAAAAGTATATAAATGCCTGAATGGTAAATATATATACCATAGTCAAATAGTAACTTGAAAAATGCCCCTTCTTAGTTTTCTAGAACAACACCAGTGGCCAACACTAAGGTGGAGTTTGGATACAGATTATTCAGTGCACGTTTGCATCTGTGTTTAAAAATGGTGGGTCCCGTGCACTGTTCACGAGACCCACAAACTACTTTTATCAACAAAAACAACTTCAAAACTAGGTTCCACAGCACTATTCACACATTTAAAAATTATATAGCGTTTTCAGTTTTCAGCAATAAGCGGTATTCAAACAGACCCTAAAATGCTAATTGTAACCCAGAGGGTTGGCCGAGTTGGTTGGGCACTCGGGCTCAAGGTGCTTGTACCGGGTTCGATTGGGTGTACTCCCTAGTTTGAGTCCGACTACCTGCACTTTGAAAAAATTCCTTAAGCATTTACCCCACTATGGGCTCACTCATCACGAACAGTGATTAGTTTCTGGTTGAAATTTTTGAGGATACACTGTGCGAAAGCAAAAAAAAATGCTAATTGAGATTTTTCATTACTTGAGTTTGGTTTTATCTAAGAGCAGTGTTATAAACAAACAAAATTTCATAGTATTTTTTATGATAGTTGAGTTGGTAAGTTTTTACTGGTTCTTATCTTGATTACCACTAATGTCGTTTTTTTACTTACCACTAATAATCCATCACATCAACAAGTGTGAAATTTTTTGTCAATTTATTTGCATGTCTATACTCTAAAGTCTCTCTTTATCTAAATGCAGGAGAGAAAGACTTCTGCTAGATGGATGGCTTGGGGTTGTTGGGCATTTAATGATTGAGAATATTATGTTCACATCATTTTCACAATAAATCATACATGGTAATGTGTTTTGGTATTAATTCAAAAAAAATCAGACCTCTCAAAAGACTAACGATCTGTTATAATTTTCTCATTGATCCTATTGTGCAATAAATTACAAACTCCAAATTAAAAGAAACAACTAATTAATATAAGCAACAAATAATAAAAATAAGCACAATGCTTATCAACTCCTATTCAAAACAAACAAATAAATATAATATAATATAATGATAATCCACGATTGAATGCTCCAGTAGTAAATTTCATTAACAACCTCTTGTAGAAATATTATGGATGTAACAAACTGTCCTACTATCAGTAGGGTCTGAATTCATCTCTCTCAGTAGGGTCTGAATTCATTCATCTAGAAACTTGTGGTCCCAATTTGACATTCATAGTAATTTCATACTTCAAAAGTCTTAGGATTTTGCATCGTAGATATTTTGAATTTATTACCCAAACAAGTGATAAAAGATCAACCTACTAAAAAACAATTTGGGATCTTTCATTACACGAGTTTGGTTTTATCTAAGAGCAGTTTTTACTGGATCTCATCTTAGTATAATTTTCCCCAAAAAATGATGTTAATGTGTAAAGTGTAATTTGGTGTATAATTTAAGATGGTACAATGTAATTTTCTCTATTTTTTGTTTTTACTTACCACTAATAATTTGTTATATCAACCGATGTGGAATTTTTTGTCAATTATTTTTGTATGTCTATACTCTATCATCTCTCTTTTATCTAGTATAGTTTGTTTGAATTGAGAGGAGAGAGAGAGAGGCTTTTGTTGGGTGGGGTGACTTGGGGTTGTTGGGCATTTAATGATTGAAAAATATTATGTTTAACACATTTTTATAGCAAATCATAGGTGGTGAATTGTTATTAGTTATAATTTAAATCGACTATTGAAATTACTTTTTAACCATCAATAATAGCGAGTAACACTATTTAGGATTTGTTGTTAAAGTGTTGTGAAAATACTGTGTACACAGCATTTATCTTAGGATCCGTTTGAATTGAGGAGTGAGGAGAGTAAAGTAGAGTTTGCTGAAAATATATTATTTTTCAGTCAACTCTATTTTACTTATCTTTTCTCCCCCTTAATCTAAACGGACCATTAATGATTAGCACAGCTAAGAGTGAGATGCACTGAAAAATTGGGAAATTAATGCATGTTTTGCATGAGTGTGACCAGGGCTGGCTCAACCATAGAAGCAATTGATGCAATGGTTTAAGGCCCCCAGATAAAAGAAGGCCCATCAATGCAAATTAATTACGGCTCCTTCACCTAGGAAAAAAAATTTAAGGCGCCCCTAATAGAAATAAATTGATATGAAGAGCGAAAATTAGGGGCCCTTGAAGAGAGAAAATTAGGCCCATTTGTAACCGATGGTTTATAAAAAAAAAAAAAAATTTAAAGCCCCCTTTCCCAAAACATAGAAATTGAAGAGATAATGTTCGTATTTAAAATCTGAATTAATGGCTTTATAAATAACTTCATTGATAAAAAATAACATTTATTACTTGAATCTAAGAAAAAAAAAAAAAAAAAAAAAACCATATTCTCTCCATCTTAAATCTCAAGAAATCAAATACAGTATCGATTAGTATTTTTTTTTTCCTGCTCACCTTGCTTCTCTCTAGTCTCCATCTTGATTCTATTTTTATAGCATTCTTTGTTGTTTGCTAGCTACTCTTCTTTGATCTTCATTCAGGTTTGCTTCTATTTGCTCTTCCTTTCTTTTTATTCTTCTTGCTATTGAGTTTTTTTTTTTTGTTGTTGTTGCTAAGTTTCACTGATTTGAGTTTCTCTCTTCTTCTTTTTTTTGGTTAAGGAATTGGAATGAAACACACTTTAGTCATAGTCACCACCACAGGTCTTTTTATTAGACTTTTAAAAATTTTAATATTTTTCTCC
The DNA here is from genome assembly GCA_019022515.1 of Quercus aquifolioides. Classification (NCBI taxonomy): domain Eukaryota; kingdom Viridiplantae; phylum Streptophyta; class Magnoliopsida; order Fagales; family Fagaceae; genus Quercus; species Quercus aquifolioides. The sequence continues at coordinate 45,900,012 of CM032333.1, forward strand.
ATAGTCCGAAGTGTATAGGTTTATGGTTGGGATGTATTCCACTTTTTTCTATGCTATGAGTTATCATGTCAATCTGCAAGGAGTTATCAAAACCCATGTGAATTGCAGACTATAGTTACACGTTTCTTACAATTAAGCAATTTTTGAAAATTAATTTATATATATTGTAGGGACAGGGTTTGAGCACTCCGTCCTTTTGGATGAGCGGGCTCAAACCCAACTAGCCCAATACAATGAATTTGTAGAGATTGGGCCAAAGAACTAGACTTTAGTGCATGGACAACAGTCAATATGGCGTTCGTAACCATCAAACAGAGATGAACCTGAGATTATCTAAGAGAGTTTGTCCTCGGCCCAATCCGAGGAGCTTTGTTCTTGTAATTAATGAATAAGAGTGATTATAGGAATTCTCCCGGTCCCCCCCCCCTATGGTTGGTTTCACCTATTATATAGTCCTCTCTAGACGATCTTTGCCACCCACTTGTTGATCATCCAAGCTTGTACCTGACTGCCCGTCCCATCAGCCACCTTATCAAACCTCCTGTGAGTTGCAGTAACCTAGACAACTCTATTCAGGGGTCAATTCTTCATTAATGCGGCCATAATGTTAGTTGTGAGCATTTAATGTGGAGGTGACAGTTTTTCATTGAATTGCTCCTCCACCATGCTTCCGTGGCTGACACAGTGTACTTGTTCTTTCTCTTGAGATGCTCTGGGAGGCTACCTTTGATGGCGTGCTACTCTTCCTTTCTATGATCTCGGCAAGCCGGAGACACGATCGTCCTCGGCGATGTTTCTTGGCAACTTGGGCTTTCTTCGATCATCCTCGGACGTTTCTCTATCCTCGACATAGGCCTTGAGCTTAATATAAAGTGGGCTGGGGTCGCCAGATTCTTAGGCCCCACACACACACATATATATATATATATATATATTTTTTTTTTTTAATTCGAGCTTTAATAATTAATACTGAGTTGGTCAATCACCTGTTTTTATTTTAGTGCTTCTATTTATTCAACCTACATCTAGACTATGACTATCTAGTAATTTTTTTTTTTTTGTTTGCTTTTTTTCTCCATCCATTTAGGGTCTGTTTGGATACTGTTTATTGCTGAAAACACTGTAATAAAATAATTTTTAAATGTGTGAATAGTGCCATAGGACTCAGTTTTAAAACTAAATTTACGTTTTTCCGTACTTGTAGGTCTTGTGAACAATGCACGGGACCCAGGAAAAAAATGCCAAACGCAGACGTGGGTTGTTTTCAGTGCAATCCAACCTCAGCTTTAGAAAGTCATTAATTTGTTATATGTACAAGTGTTATCTTAATTTAATAAAATTATAAGTTCAAGATAATATATTTTATATTAAAATTAATTTGTTAAGTTATGTGATAATTAATTTTTTATTTGTACAGGTTTAGAGTGTAAAGTGATCATATTATTTTCTAAGTTTTCAATTGGGTTTTGATAAACCAGGTTCTATTGTTCTATACTTTAATTTTTGTTTTATTCTAGATAATTTATAATTTTTCTATTATAAATTATGTTTTATTTTAATTATAAATGTTTACTAAAAGATTAAGTGATAGTAAAAGGAAATGTTAATGAAACTTGAATGTAAAAATTTAATTAAAAATTTTGCATCTCAAAGAGAATGATAAATAGATTCTAATTTTTTTTTTGAAAAAAAATCAAAAGTTAAATAAATATTATTTAATTAATATTTAAATAATTGAAAAAAGCCTCACCTAAACTTTTCGCCTAAGGCCCCAAAATTTGTTGAGCCGGCTCTGAGTGTGACGTGACCATTTTCAAAATCACATCCCCGCTTTTACCTGATTTCCAAACCTGTGTGATAGATGTCACTGACTTGGTTCTCAATTGCTGTTAGAAGGATATGTCGAGGACGAAGTTAACTAGACCTTTTTTTTTTTTGCTGAAGTGAGCTAGACTTTCAAGCATTTGAGAAAGTCGATATCCATGCATTATTGTGATATTTGGCCCATTTGTGGCACAGTATTAAGATGAATTTTTCCAAAAGTTAGTTGCCTCGTGCTACAACTACAAACCTAGCAGGTTCTACTTTTCAAATTGCATATCCAAAAGGGTTTTTAATTTGCTAGAGTGTCTTGATGAATTTAAACAAATAATCAAACTTTTAATATTTGACTTAGTTTCGCTGTTTTACAATTTCAAATCATATATAGACTGACAAGTGTGTATTACTGTATTTGTTTGGTTTTTTTTCTTTAAATTATGGGAGTCATTGATATTCAAGAATTTGGTGGTGGAAAAGTGTGGTAAGCTTGGGTTTAGTGTTCGACCAAGATAATGATATGTGTCTACTTTTAAACATGTGTCACAATCGTAATAGGTTGTTTAGTATAACTAGACACTAGACCCAAACCAAGTTCATATAATACAATGCATGCTAATATTGTGACAAAAAAAGAGCATAAGGCATTTTTTTCCTATTCACACACAAGGACATAAATCATAATTCGAGACATAAGCGAGAGTAGCAAAACACACAGTACGTACCAATGAAGGGAGGAATCAAAAGTTTTATCTTAGAGAGACCCTAGTATAAATATTTTTATTAGGGTTCATAGATCTCTTATATATTCAAAAATTGAATCTAAAACAAGAGTAGAATGAAAATATCAATTAGCCCAACAAAAAAAAAAAGAAAAAGGAAAAAAGAAGAAGAAGATCATTTATGGGTCATATTGTAATATTTTGTGATTTTGGAAGGGGCATAGCCATTTTGTATACTTTGTTGAAAAATATTTTTATAGATTATGGGCTTTAAAATAATTTTTCAAAATTTTTGAGTCAACCCCCAAAAAATTACATTCTGGACCGCCATCCAGTACTCGGTACAATATCAGTATTACTCCATTATACACAAATTCAAAGAATTGCCAACTTGTTGATTGAATTATCGTCCCCCATTGGCCAAAACCAGATGACTTAAATATCAATAATCATACTATAGCTTTGTCAACTGCATTCAGTACTCCACGCCAAGCATATCACCAACTCTTGGAATATACTGACTCCACCTGTAATTACTAATTAGATCTGTTTATATCCTCTTATTTTTGCATTTTTTCCCTTCCTCGTTGAGGCCTTTCACATATAACTTGAAGCACATAGTTAAATCATCATTTTGATCATCTGTTTTTATTTATTTTTTTATTTTATATATATATATATATATTGGTCATTTTAATAATCTGTGGTATACTATAAGCTAATTAGTTACATGGTGCTATCAATAAGTACGAAAATTGCCCTGGATCTCTTTTGAGCTGTGGTACTATGTTAAAAAAATAGTTGCTAAATGTCTAATTTAAATATATATGCGTGTGAAGTGACCATCACAGTAGAGATGCATGTGGTGCAAATTACTTTAGCCTTTTACCCTCACCTCGCAATAACTTATACTTGTAAAGTGATCATCAAGTTAAGAATGCAGGTGGTGCAAATTATAAAGTATTACTAACATTTTTTATAATTAACTTGCAACTTGTATCTCTCTCTCTCTCAGTAGACTTTTTTTTTATTGTAAGATTTTTGGCACTAGCGACTAGCCAACCTACATGGACTATTATTGAATTAGATAATGATTTTAATATATTATTTCTAACTTGGTCAATAATAGGATTCATTTTCCAATGAACGAAGATTTCTTAGTTCATGTTTATCAAAAAAGATTTTGTAGTTCATAATGTGTTCACATTGTTGCTAAAAAAGAGAGTTGTTTTGTGTTATAAAGTGGGAATTATTTCCATCTTTTCCATTCTTGCCAGGTATTTTTTGTTTCCAAGGAAGAAATGGTGCTGATAAACTTTTATTTTGATTTGATTTAATATTTTTTCTTAGGGATGGGGGGAGGGGGATAAAGATTCTTTGCGCTATCGTTATGCTTATATACTCCGTGTCTCCCTTGGTGCTGGTTGATGAGGACTCATAGGATAGATGCCTTCGTTTGTTCTTATGTTTAGTGTGTAGCACATGCGGCAGGCGTTTTGTGTTTTTTTTTTTTAATTCCGTGCACTATTTACGGGACTCGCAAGTACGGAAAACGCAGCAAGAAGCAATAAATCTGGGTCCCATGGGCACTATTCATAGTTTAAAAATTATTTTGCTACAGTATTTTTAGCAATAAATTTTCAATTTTCAGTAATAAGCGGTATCTAAACATACTCTAAATTAAGATTCACGTGTGTCTCTATATGCATGTACTATTTAAGCCGGCTTAGATTCCTAGAAAATGACGATTCAAATGGAAAATATTGTGGTTCTTGTCTTGCTTCTCTTTGTCTTGGAATAGGGAATTTTTTTTTGAGTGAGTGACCGTTTGGAAAGTGTTTCCCACAGCACGTCTGCGTTTCGCGTTTATAAGGTAGGTCCTACAGCAACTGCCCACTTGTCGGCCAACTCCACTTTAAATGCAGAATATATATACAAACTTTGGATAATTAATTCAATGCATACTCTTTCAACTTTGTCCAAACTCTTTAATACCCATTTCAGTCAGTGACATGCTCTAATTCCATGCATACTCTTTCAACTTTGTCCAAACTCTTTAATACCCATTTCAGTCAGTGACATGCTCTTACTCCTCACCATCTTCTCCTACATATACCATGTCCAAACTACCACCAAGCCACACATTCTTTCACACCCATCATCTCCAAATTTAGCTCAAAACTATCTGAGTTGTTATTCCAGATTCACATGTTCATGAACTCATACAGACTTTTTTGAACTTCTTCACACACGATTTTTAAGTACTCTTTTGAATTTCTATGGCAACATAAGTTTTGTAGTGCATTAAAGTAAGGAAGTGCTTAGTATTACACATACACTAGGGAATAGTCGGGTGCTCAAAAAGTTAAAAAAGAGAGTATTGTATTACATTATGGCAACTGATTTGGCTGGAGATGAACTTGTAAGGTCCATGAGCAGCAAGAGGATGAGTTTCCGGTCATCCAGCAGCAAGAGAAGCTGGGCCTCATCGAGCTTGCGTGAGGCCTGGACAGGACAAACTGATGTGTTTCAGAAGAGTGGGAGGGAAGATGATGAAGAGGAGCTGATGTGGGCGGCATTAGAGCGGCTTCCAACGTATGATAGGTTGAGGAAAGGAATGCTGAAGCAGGTTTTGGATAATGGGAGAGTTGGTTATCAAGAGGTTGATGTTACCAATCTTGGAGTGCAGGACAAGAAGCATCTCATCGAGAGTATACTTAAGGTTGTTGAAGAAGATAATGAGAAGCTGCTTCGTAGACTAAGGGCCAGGACTGATAGGTAGACCCTTTTCTAAGAGTAGGGTATAGTTTTGGTTACATAATGTTTTAGTATGTGCCTTTTCTTCTTCTTCTTTTAATTTGTTGAATCGAAGTTCTATTATTAATTTTGATTTTAAGCTTCTAATGATCTTTAATCATTTGCTTTTAGGGTGGGAATTGACATTCCAAAGATTGAAGTCAGGTTTGAGCATTTATCAATCGAAGGAGATGCATATGTTGGAGCCAGGGCACTCCCAACTCTGCTGAACTCTTGCTTGAATTCAATTGAGGTGTTTTTGTCTCCTATAGTTTGGTATTTTTTTAGTCAAACGGCGAATACACAACAAAGTTTTATATTTTCCAATCCAATTTTGCTTCTTCTCCCGTCTCTATATAATTTTTATCTTGGAAGATTATGGAACGTTGTAGGGTAGTCAAAGTTTTAAAGGCTCTAGTATATATTTCTTGAAATTTGAGAAGAAATACTACTTCTCTCTCTCTCTCTCTACCTTACTTTTACATGGGAATGAATTTCTAGACTGATTTCATATCCAAAATGACAAAACATATATCTGTTTTTTCTTTTTCAAATTTTGAGTGTGTCCGAAAGAAAATTCAAGTTGATTTTCTTTTTGAAATTTTCATGTACAAATTGACGGTGAGAGTTTGAGATTGTGAAATATGAAACAAACAATATCTGTAATAAATTCAGTTCAGTTGTCAATGCATCAATTCAGTTCAGTTGTCATACAGAGAAGGTATTTAATTGTTGTTGTCAATACGTGTTCAATTGTTGCCGTCAATGCATCATAGCAGAAATGTTGCTTCAATTTATTTTACAGCTTGGTATATGTACTGACAATGGTTTGGTTTTTAATTTGTTGTGATAAATAGGCGGTTCTAGGGTTAATCAAGCTTTTGCCATCGAAGAAAAGGGTTGTCAAGATTCTACGTGACGTGAGTGGAATAGTGAAGCCATCAAGGTATTGAATTATTGCAAAACTTACTATGTAGTTTGTGTCCCCTGACTTATTGTTGAAACTTGAAACAATATGTTGTAGAAAAACCTTTTAATGAATTAGAATTAACCATATAGTTTTTCTTCTCATGTGCAGTGTCAAGGCTATTTTATAGAGCTTTTGAATTTCTTGCATGTACTTTGTTGATTAATTTGGTGGTTTTTCTCCAGAATGACACTGCTTCTGGGACCTCCAGGATCAGGGAAAACAACATTGCTGCAGACACTTGCTGGGAAGAGGGACAAGGATCTCAGGGTGTGTCATTTTCTCCTCCCTATAACTAGGACACTGTCCGCCAAACATTTTAAGAGCGGTATGAAACTGGGCTTTTTGAAAAAGGGGGGTTTTCAAAAAGTGCGGTATGAAACTGGGTTTTTTGTAAAAGCTGAGTGTTTGATAAAAGTTGTTAAAAAGTGATTTTTTTAAAAAGTTGAGTGTTTGGCTAGCACTTTTAAAAGGGGTGGTTTGAGCGGTAAATTACCAAAAAGGACAATGTATATATAAAGGAGTTTATTTCATACTTAAATCAACTACTTTATAATACTTAAATCAATTTTTCTTTATTCATTTCAAAAAACTACATTCATAATATTTTTACAACACTTTCACAAAAAATTATTTGTGATAAATTGATACTGATTTTAATTTGAATGTACTATTACAATTATTTTTTTCGCTTTCTAAAAAAGTTATTTTTTTCTCACCAATATTAGCTAATAATAACCTACTACTTAAGATTTATTGTGATAAAAATTGATACTGATTTTAAATTGAATGTACTATTAAAATTATTTTTTTCTCTTTCTAAAAAAATTATTTTCTTCTCACCAATATTAGCTAATAATAATCTACCACTTAAGATTTATTGTGAAAATATTGTGATAATTGATACTGATTTTAATTTGAACGTATTATTACAATTATTTTTTCTCTTTCTAAAAAAATTATTTTTTCTCACCAATATTAGATAATAATAACCTACCATTTAAGATTTATTGTGAAAGTATTATGAAAATATTGTGATAATTGATACTGATTTTAATTTGAATGTACTATTAAAATTATTTTTTTCTCACCAATATTAGCTAATAATAACCTACCACTTAAGATTTATTGTGAAAATATTGTGATAAAAATTGATACTAATTTTAATTTGAACGTACTATTAAAATTATTTTTTTCTATTTCTAAAAAAATTATTTTTTTTCTCACCAATATTAGTTAATAATAACCTACCACTTAAAATTTATTGAGAAAGTATTGTGAAGATATTGTGATAGCATTTCCTTCTTTCACCCCCCCTTTTTTTCTCCTCCACACACGTACCATATTTCCTTTTTTTTTTTTTCCTCAGCACTTCGTCTGTAACACCCACGCACTTCTTCACCTTGATCTTCTTTATTCTTTTCTTTTTCTCTAAATTCAACCACTCACAAACGGGATGATTCAGATTGGGAAGATTCACCTAAGGTAATTTCTCTTAATTTCACCAAAAATCTTCAATACCTCTCTCTCTTCATAACCCCAAGACCAAATGGGAATTGAAGTCAGATTGATAAAGATTCAGCCATGTCAGAAGATTCAAATTGGGTTGTTGAGAGTGAGATTAGCAGTGGAGGTTCCGGCATATTATAGCTATTATTTTTTGTGTTTGTCTTTTCAATTTTCAGTGTATTTTGTGGTTAGTAAGATGAGGGTAATTTGGGTCATTCCTTGCATTTCCAACGGTAATATTGATCAAAAGCGCTTTTGTGTTTTCAAAAGCTCGAGAAGCCTATCCGCATGTTTTGGCTGAATACTTTGCATTTCAAAACGCAGTTTTTTTGAGAAAGCATGTTTTGAAACATTATCAAACGCTTGATTTATTTTTTTGGTTTCAAAAAGTGGTTTTTGCCGCCTGAAAGCTGAAACAAACGGGCACATAATCTTTTTAATTTTTTAATTTTTTTTTTGTTTCCTATTTGGATAGAGCAATGAGCAGGTAATGCTGGAAATTTTAGTATATAAAAAGTTCATGAAGTCTGGTTTGCTAATTCGTTACGTCAGTTTTCTTAGACATTCCTCAAAATGTTTCTAAATTTATGAAAATTTTTAGTTTTGCAAGCTATTTCACAACAAATTCCAAAAGTAATTGTTGAATTCTGAGTATATCTATTAATGTTCACTCTTATATTATGAAGTCCGAACTTCGTCATTAACAACTTCCACGAACAGATATCAGGGAGAGTCAGTTACTGTGGTCATGAGTTATCAGAATTTGTTCCTCAGAGAACATGCGCATACATTAGCCAACATGATCTTCATCAAGGGGAAATGACAGTCAGAGAGACATTGGACTTTTCAGGACGTTGTTTGGGAGTTGGAACAAGGTATGACCTGCTGACAGAATTGTCAAGACGAGAAAAAGAAGAAGGAATAAAACCAGATCCTGAGATAGATGCATTCATGAAAGCCACAGCAATGGCAGGCCAAGAAACAAGTCTTGTTACAGATTATGTTCTCAAGGTATGTTGGTAACCACCCTTTTAATTCTCAGACAATTTTCTTTTCTAACTTTTCAAAGTATGTACAACAGATTCTTGGATTGGACATATGTGCTGACATTATTGTGGGTGATGAAATGAGAAGAGGCATATCTGGTGGACAAAAGAAGCGTGTTACTATAGGTATGTATGTAAAGTAAAACATAGAAAAAATGGACTACATATAAAATCTAAGTGTCAGTGTATTTTTTTTTTCCAAAAATGTTCTGGATTTAACAAAATGTCGAATTGGAATGATTATACTGAGTGCAGGAGAAATGTTGGTTGGACCAGCAAAGGCTCTTTTTATGGATGAAATATCAAATGGTCTAGACAGTTCAACCACTTTCCAGATAGTCAAGTTCATGAGGCATATGGTTCATATAATGGACGTGACAATGATAATTTCTCTTCTGCAACCTGCGCCTGAAACCTTTGATCTTTTTGATGACATTATTTTACTTTCAGAAGGCCAGATTGTCTATCAAGGTCCGTGTGAGAACGTACTTGAATTTTTTGAAGATGTTGGCTTCAAGTGCCCAGAGAGGAAAGGAGTTGCAGACTTTTTGCAAGAGGTTACTTCCAAAAAGGATCAGGAGCAGTACTGGTGCAAAAACAATGAACCTTACCAATATACTAGTGTTCCTGAGTTTGTAGATCACTTTCATAATTTTCACATTGGCCAGCAACTTTATGATGAGCTTGGAATTCCATATGATAGGTCTAAAGCTCATCCTGCTGCATTAGTAAAAGAGAAGTATGGAATTTCTAATTGGGAACTCTTGAAGGCATGCTTTGCAAGAGAGTGGCTATTGATGAGACGCAACTCTTTTATATATGTATTTAAGACAACCCAGATTACCATAATGTCAATTATTGCCATGACAGTGTTCTTTAGAACCGAAATGAAGCACGGTCAATTAGAAGATGGAGGGAAATATTATGGTGCAATGTTCTTTAGTCTCATTAATGTCATGTTCAATGGAGTGTCAGAACTTGCATTGACTATTTTTAGGCTTCCTGTATTTTTTAAGCAGCGGGATTTCTTGTTCCATCCGGCATGGGCTTTTGGCTTACCAATTTGGCTCCTCAGGATTCCTCTCTCATTGATGGAGTCAGGAATATGGATCTGCCTAACATATTACACTATTGGGTTTGCTCCTGCTGCTAGTAGGTATGTGCTTGCACATATATTCTTCCAGATAAATGAATAAACTTCACGCGTATATAATTTCTTGTTATGTCAATTATTTTCCATCCATGAGCTATGTGAATATATAATTTATGTTTTATTCACACTTCTTGAAAATTCTATTAGGTTTTTCCGCCAATTATTGGCATTCTTCAGCATCCATCAAATGGCCCTATCTCTCTTCCGCTTTATTGCAGTATTGGGAAGAGTTGAAGTTGTGGCAAATACGCTTGGTACCTTTACATTGTTATTGGTTTTTGTCCTTGGTGGGTTCATTGTTGCGAAAGGTTAGCAGTTTCTGTTGATGAGTTTTCAATAAATCTTTAGTGTTCCAAGTCTCAACTAAAATGATTCTGTACATATGTTGAGAGATGCTCATCTCTTCATGCAATGCTATAATAATTGAAATAGTGAAAACCTCCTTCTCCTTGCCTAGATGACATTCAACCATGGATGATATGGGGCTACTACATTTCTCCCATGATGTATGGACAAAATGCCATAGCCATCAATGAATTTCTTGACAAAAGATGGAGTGCAGTAAGATCTCCAAGAAAACTTGTAAACAATCATTCTGTTCCTTTAAAATTATCCTCACTTTTTCTTTGTTACAGCCTAATCCGGACCCATTTATTCTTGAACCCACCGTCGGAAAGGTTCTTCTCAAGGCCAGGGGCATGTTTAAGGAAGACTATTGGTATTGGATTTGTGTTGGGGCACTCCTTGGGTTTTCTGTGCTTTTTAACTTCTGTTTTATCACAGCACTCACATTTCTAAATCGTAAGCAATCATTTACCACACTAATCTCCAGTTCAGTTACTGCAATAAGATTTTAGAGCTGACATTACTTTGAAAATCGAACGCAGCTTTAGGTGATTCTAAATCCGTTATTGTTGAGGAGGATGACAATAAAAAAAGTGGAAAGCAGTCCTCTAATGGACAGCTTCAGATGAGAGGCATAGAAATGAGTACATCTTCAACCGCTCAAGGTTCCATAACTTGTAGTTCTATTTCTTTAAGAGATCATCTACATAGTTGCTTTAAGGAAAATAAATGGTTCCTGCTGTTAATGATTGTAACATGTGAATGAGTACAGGTATTGATATGGCAGTAAAGAACACTCCAGACAACTCAGTTGGTAGTGGTGCAGAGAATGCACCTACTAGAAGAGGAATGGTTTTGCCATTCCAGCCCTTGTCACTTGCATTTAATCATGTAAATTACCACGTCGATATGCCAGCTGTAAGTATCTTTTCCCATTTCTCTCTTTCCCTCTTGGAGAATTGCCTTATGGTAGGGCAAGAAAAAGTGAAAAGATAAAAGCTGATTCAATAAAGTAGTTGAATAAAAGGTTTATTTACCCAATAGACTGATCATTTAGAGCTTTTTTTAGTTGTTGATAATATGATAGTTACAATGGGGGTGGGGGATTTGAATTGCAGGTTGAGTTACAAAACTCTTGACAATCATTTACAACTTTTAATAATTTTTCCTAGAGTGCAACATAAGTGGACTGCTAGATTTCCAACTTTCTATTTGTCATGACTAAGGGACCATTAATTTTATGATAATGATATCTTGAATGTCTAGAAGATGCTCGCTAAAATAAGATGTCAAGATATTTTGAATACTACATAAGATTGAACAAGTCTGTATTGGGTGTTTTCCTAATTAGGCTCATAATAGTATGTGTCACATCAAGCTAACATCTTAATATTTGGAAAAATTCAAAAGTTTAAACTTTTAGTTTTTGAAATCTAGATTTTGAACACTAGTTTCATCAGGAAATGAAGGGCCAAGGGATCGAAGAAAGTCGTCTCCAACTTTTACGAGATGTTAGTGGTGCTTTCAGGCCTGGTATTCTAACAGCATTGGTTGGCGTAAGTGGTGCTGGAAAAACCACATTGATGGATGTGCTAGCAGGAAGAAAAACTAGTGGGTACATTGAAGGAAGTATCCGCATATCTGGTTACCCCAAGAACCAAGCAACTTTTGCTCGGGTTAGCGGTTATTGTGAACAGAATGATATCCATTCACCTAATGTTACCGTCTATGAATCTCTTGTGTACTCTGCCTGGCTGCGTCTTGCCAAGGAAGTTAAGCAGGAAACTCGAAAGGCATGTTTCTTTGTCCAAAATCTAATCGTTTTATCTCCAAACATGTCACTTCCGTGAGTGTAAGAGCTTATTCTATTTTATCTCTCAATTTAATAGGTGGTTTTTACTTGCTAGGGAAAAAAAAAAATACTAACTTGTGCCTCAGTCCACAATATTCTAGTTTCATAAGTTAATTTGCCCAAATAATTAGATAAAATCATATTTTGGGCTGTGCCCATATATCTACAGGTCATGTGGGTAGAAAACTACTTCACAAAATCTTTTTTATTCATACAACTTGGAGCCATTTACATGATTCATTTTCTTCCATTTAGGTATAGGTCGGTTTATTTATTCTAATTTCAGCTTTCAATAGTTTGGTGTCTTAAGACATGAATAAAGTTGGAGTTTCTTAACCTTTCCAAACTTTGTTTCTTGCCATGAATGATTTTCTATTAATAGCAAATATGTAACTCATAATATGTAGCATCCAATTGTCCAATTACCATGCATGTCTAGCACCTAAAAGTTTGACAAATGGTGTTACTTACCACAGCTTTCATTTTTTTTGTACAATAGATGTTTGTTGAGGAAATCATGGACTTGGTTGAGCTAAATCCATTGAGGAATTCCTTAGTTTGTGTTCCAGGAGTAGATGGTCTGTCAACTGAACAGAGAAAGAGACTCACGATAGCTGTAGAATTGGTTGCTAATCCCTCCATCGTCTTCATGGATGAGCCAACATCAGGCCTTGACGCTAGAGCTGCAGCAATTGTAATGCGTACAGTGAGAAACACAGTGGATACAGGGAGAACTATTGTTTGCCCAATTCATCAGCCAAGCATAGACATTTTTGAAGCTTTCGATGAGGTATATAGGATATATCAATATAAACATTTTGTGTTTGAGATCTGTGTGCCTGACTGTCTTATAATCACATAACACTTATAAATTAACTATCAAATTGTCCACAGCTACTGTTGATGAAGAGGGGTGGACAAGTCATTTATGCTGGACCCCTCGGTCACCATTCTCAAAAGCTTGTAGATTACTTTGAGGTGAATAGTACTATTCTCAATGCTTAGAGAACCAACATTTTATAGTAGCAACTTTTTGAAGTTTTTATCACATGCTAACATCTATAGCCACTGCAAGGGCTATCAATGCAGCAACTCTTGGGAATTTTACTCACAAACTAATATATGACAATTTCAGGCTATCCCACATGTTCCTAAGATCAAAGATGGATATAATCCTGCAACATGGATGCTAGAAATCAGTTCTCCTGCAGTTGAGGCTCAACTCGATGTGGATTTGGCGGAAACTTATGCCAATTCTGAACTGTACAAGTAAGAAGAACATTAGACATTCTTGAAAAATTCTAGCTTCTTTTTTCCTCTTACAATTTTCAATTTTATTTTCAGATATAATCAGTTTTTCTACATTGATTTCTTGTATAGGAGGAATCAAGAACTCATCAAAGAGCTAAGCACGCCATCACCAGGATCGAAGGACCTATACTTCCCCACGAAATATTCCCAATCCTTTGTAATTCAATGTAAAGCTTGCTTTTGGAAGCAATATTGGTCTTATTGGAGGAACCCACAATACAATGCCATCCGGTTATTCGTAACGATAGTCATCGGTATTCTATTTGGGCTAATTTTCTGGAACAAAGGAGATAAGACGTAAGTCTTAAAATTCTTATTTTCATATCATAAATTGGACTAATATCAAAGAACTATCAGGGTATGGTAATTAACCCACATGGTATGATTGATTTTAAACAAGAATTACTTATATTATCTGATTTTAAGCATGCACTGAAAAAGATTATGATCCATGGAAGTTATTAACTTGATCTTCACTTGTCATTTTGTAGAATTCTACATAGTTACAGAAGCATAAAAAAAGGGACAATTAACCTCTTAGTCATACAATGTATGGACTCTACAATTAAGTGCACCATTTCTGTGCTACTTCATTGATGAATATATCTGAAGCTAATTGCAAAGTATCATGTTAACAGACATGAAAATCATACCATTTACCTTTTAGAGTCTTAAAATGAATGGTCTAGCAATTAAGTATACTATTTCTATCATTCTTTGCTTGTTTAATGATGAAACTATCATGTTAACAGGCGCAGGGAACAAGACCTGCTGAATCTGCTGGGGGCTATGTTTGCTGCTGCTCTTTTTCTTGGAAGCACCAACACGGTTGCAGTGCAGCCTGTTGTGGCAATTGAAAGAACAGTCTTCTACCGTGAAAGAGCAGCAGGAATGTATTCAGCCTTGCCTTATGCTTTTGCTCAGGTAAAGGAAGATTAAAACCACTTTATCATCTCAGAGGAATTATTTTTAATTTTATACTCAACTAATTAATGAAAGAACAAGAACAAGAACAACAACAACAACAAACAAAGTTTTAGTCCCAAAATTTTGGGGTCAGCTTTGGATCCTAAACATATTAATTAATGAAAGAAAAATGAATTTAGTACTCTGATTTGCAGTAGAAGTAATTGGCATTTTTATTTGATGCTCTGCAGGTGGCAGTGGAGATAATTTATGTAGCTATCCAAACTTTTGTCTACACTCTTATCCTTTACTCAATGATTGGATTCCATTGGCGACTTGAAAAGTTCTTGTGGTTTTACTTCTTTATCTTTATGTGCTGTCTATACTACACATTGTATGGGATGATGGCAGTAGCTCTGACTCCTAGCTACCAAATTGCTGCCATTGTTATGTCCTTCTTCCTAAGCATCTGGAGCCTGTTCTCTGGTTTTCTCATCACGAGGCCGGTAAGTAATACCTAAACAATTTCGCAAAATATAGTATGATATATCCACGTAATGAGTATAGTACACAGAAGCTTTATTTGAAGCGATTTTACTTATATCAAATGTGCATTGGTGTGTCGGTTATACAATTTTTGCTTCCTTTGGGATAAAATCCTAGCTTTAGCATTGTCACAATCAATAGAGTGTAGAAGACCTCCTCAATGAACCGTTATTATTAAGGGCCAAGTCATAATTTGAACATCTAGATAGGGAGTTGGGAAACCTTGTGGGAGTCAGATTAACACATTTTTCTTCTATTCCAATAGCTTCAACTATGCATTCTTGAGTAAGATAAAGTATACATTGAAGTATTTTCTAATGGAGAGGACTTAATGAGTCATTTTTAGCATTGACCATATATACAAGTAAAAGCAGCTTATTAAAAAAACAATGGGAAACCATGTCATATGCATAAATTCCACATGGTAGGAAAAACTATGGTTTAACGATATTTGTGTGATTGTGATACTGATACAGGAAAGGATTCACTCCAATTTAAATCCTCTACTTTCCTCCAGTTTTTAGTTAGATGAAAGACATGTTGCATTTTAAAAATCTAGTCTTGAATCCCCATGTAAATCATTCAAAATCAAATAAGAAACACGTCACAAATCTAACTACAAATTTGAGAGAATCTCGATATGGAATGCACCATTCAAGATTATGATACAATTTTCAAGTCCATTACATTAAAAGAAAATTGAATTTCAAAATTCTAATGGTTGACATGTGCAGCAAATTCCAATATGGTGGAGGTGGTATTACTGGGGCTCTCCAGTGTCTTGGACAATCTATGGCCTTGTGACCTCTCAAGTGGGTGACAAGACCACTCCAATTGAGGTACCTGGACAAGGCTATATGCCTGTGAAATATTACCTAAAGTCTCACTTGGGCTTTGAATATAACTTCCTTGGAGCTGTTGTTGTAGCCCATATTGGCTTTGTCCTCGTTTTCTTCTTTGTCTTTGCCTATGGCATCAAGTTCCTCAACTTCCAAAGGAGATAAAAAAAACAAGGATTCAAGCTTCAACAATGATAATAAGATTTTGTCTGAGCAATTGATCTAGCAGAAAGATATGGTTGGCTTAGTATTTTTTTCACCAACTTTGTAAATTAACGACTTTTTATCATTTAAATATTCACAAATTCAAGTCCTTGTACAAAAAATAAAATAAAGTTATGCTTAGAGTTTGAATTTTCTTTTTATTTTTTGGGTAAAATTGAGTTGTGCTCGTAAGAAGTATGAGCTCACTGGTTATTGTACAATTATAGCAAAAAATGCAATTTACTCACTGTACTTTTTTTGTGTGTGTGTGAATTATCATTTTAGTCTATTAAGTTTGACAACATTGTCATTTTAGTTCTTTCATCCATTGCCATTAGAAAAACTCCATTAACAATGTTTTTCACTATTTTTTTTTTTTTTTAAGGAAGAGTTAACGTGCAATTTTTAAGTAGCAATGGACAGAAAGACTAAAATAACAGCGTTGTCGAAGTTATGGTACTAAAATGATTGGTGGGTTTCAATGTTTTAGTTAGCTCATATGGTTAACATTGTTCGGTCTTTGCCGATTGTTCTTATCAACTTCATGGACCCCGAATACCATATATATGTTTGACTATAAAAAAAATGGTTTTTAGACTAAAATGACAACTCAGTAAACTTATCTATGTAAAATTCACCTACAAGTTTGGTTTTATTATCAAAAATCTAATCTGTCAAATGTTGGGACAAATATAAAGAAAGCCTACAAAACGACGTCGCGTTTGCCATTTCATCATATGTTTTGAATTAGAGCTTGCCACTATTTTCCACCAAACGTACGTTCACAATGTCTTTCTACAGTTATTACAACAAGCTAGAGTCAGAGTCAGTACATACTACAGTGAACTGAGTTTTGACTTGAAGCTCAGCCATCCCAACACTTTCACTTCAGGCTTCAATTTCTAGAAGCCCCAGACTCACAATCGCAATCAACCAAAGAGTCATTGAGACCCTTTACAATATTGTTACTGTTAATATTGTCTTCTTGTTTTTTCAACGACTTGGGGTCGCATTTGGAGCTGGTTGAGGCAGTAGCAGTACTATTTGCCGTGGCCCTTGTCCTTGTTGCTCTCCTTGACCTTGCAGTTGAGATCTCGCTAGTTAAACTTGTGTCTGAAGAGGAAGAATCACGAGCCTTGCCTTTTCCACAACCTCGACGTGGTCTTGATCTTCTTCTTCTCTCCAGCTAGCTTCTTCAATCGTTCTTCTTCTTCGTCTTCTTCCATAGCAATAGCAAGGCCAGCAACTGCCATAAAGCCTACAATTATGTCCACCTTTTCATCAATAGAAGAGTCGTCAGAGTGAGAGTCAGAGTGAAAAGGAAGCATTTTGGGTGGAATATCTTCAGACATAAAGATTTAAACTCTGTAAAGTTTAAAGAGAAAACAAAATATGGAGTGCTACTAAATGAAAATTTTAGAGAGAGTGATGCTATTTTTATACTTGAGAAAAATAGGACCATTGGACCAAAATATTATCGTTGAAACCTTGGAAAATGGAATAAAAAGACAAAATATTTATATGAAATAGAGAATTTTTTTTTGAAAAATTATTTTGAAAGGTAAACGGTGTTTTGTTTTTTGAAGTAACTTTCTAACTAATGAAGTTCACAGTGAGCCTGTTTGGTAGATGAGTTTGAGTAATATTGTTTGTATTTTTTTGAAATACGTGTGGGTGAAAAAGAGTATATAAATGCATGTAATGTTGTTTAAAAACTGAAAATGTATTGTTTAACAACTGTATCAAACAGGGCCTATAGGTAACTAGAATATGTGTTGTTCACACATGTTATGACAGAAAAGTTTCATGAGATAAATATGTCCAGTCAATTGAGTTTAAGTTTGACTTATTCGCATTCTCAAAAAAAAAGTTTGACTTATTTGGGTTTGGATCAGATTAAAATGGGTTGTTCTAAACAGGTTATCAAAATTATGACTCTAACCCAATCTTATATGATGTTAGGCCATGCTATGGCCTGTATTATATTCACATAGGAAAAAATATGTGAGAGAGAGAGAGAGAGAGAGAGAGAGAGAGAGAGAGAGAGAGAGAGAGAGAGAGAGAGCATAATGGATTGAACTAGATTGAAATATATCAAAGTAGAATGAATTGGACTGAGTGGACTGAATAGATTGAAATTGATCGAATGGACTAAATTGATGATTAATTCACTTAAAAAAGTAAAACAATAGGAATTGAACATAATGGACTGAACTAAATTGATTAATTCACATCCCAATAATTGGGTGTGTCAGCAGATTACCCTCTGAAACCAGGAATTCAAGCCCTTGAATTTGTTAACCTCTCGCCAAGGGACCCTCCCACACCATCAGTCTCTGATCTTCCCTCCCTTCTTAGTTCAATTACAACATTATGTGGGAAATGTGACCTTGGATTTACTTTCTTACAAGTTACAATAACGAGTCAGCATCATTTTGACTTTTCTCTATTCTTTATTTATTTATTTTTTTTGAACTTGACTTTTCTCTATTCTTTCTATACTGTATAGTCCTCTTTCAATATCATCTCAGAGACCCAGACCATCATGGATTCATTTCTCTTATTTTCTCACATGTGAAGGACTGTAATGTATGACCAAATACTCTATTCCCCACTGTGCAATACAAACATGGCATCATGTATGTATCCTGGGTCAAACAAACTGGGCTGTCAGCGCATCCAAAACCTCATGGAGATTTTGTATATTGGAATTGTGTGTAATGAGATGCAGAAAAGTAAATATATATTGTTCTTCAATTCAGCCCAGCTATATGCTGTATCTTTCTTTAATTCCTATTCAATTATTTTTTGCACTTGTGTAGCTTCATTCCACATCTTGGCCTCAGCATATATATTTGAAAGCATGATCTGAGCTGAAGTATCTTCTGGATCAATGCTCAAAATTTTCTCAGCAGCGTATCTTCCCAGAGCTACATCCTTGTGAATTTTGCAGCCTGACAACGGGACAAGAGACACCGCCACACCACCTTATTAGGTTCCATTGGAATACTCCTAATGAGTTCAAAAGCTCTTTTGTCTGTATTTTACGGGGAAAGAGGCTGACCAAAGAAGCTAAATGATCTGTCCTAGGGGCAATGCCATGGTCTTTGATCATGGAATTGAAGTGGTGCCATCCCTCCTCTACAAGTCACACACGCCCACAAGCAGATAATATTCCAAGAAAAGTAATAGCATTAGGTTTGATCCCATTACTATGCATTATGTTATAGATCTCTGAAGCTTCCCTCCCAAAACGATGTTGGGCATATCCCACAAGCATGGTATTCCAGGAAACCATGTTTTTTTTTTTGTAGATAGATAATCAAAGACATTCCGAGCTTCATTTAGTTCTCCAGACTCATACATGTCTATTAAGAAAAAAAAAAAAATAAAGAAATGAAAATTTGTAGAAACTATGCAATGCAATTAATTAGAATTTGTTTAGAAAATATTTAACGCAATTTAACTAGATTTTGTTTTGTGTTGGGTTTCTTTATTCTAACAAAAGAATGTGTTCTAAAGAATGTGAAAATATGTGAAGAACTTTATGTGTCAACATAGAAAAAGTCAAAAAAAAAAAAAAAAAAATCAAAGGATCTATTTTATATATACTAATTGTGGACCCGCGTAGCTTAGGTGTACATATGTATAATCTATAATGTAACTATTTTTGTAAAGGGACATAATATATAATAGGGTAAAATATCATTTTCGTCCCTAAACTATCACAAAAGTTCGTTTTTCGTTCTAAACTTTCAAAAGTTCTATTTTCGTCCCTAAACTTTTCCAAACGTATTGATTTTCGTCCCTCCCACATTAGCACTCTGTCAAGTCACGTTAGCACTCCGTCAGAACTTTTGAAAGTTTAGGGACGAAAATAGAACTTTTGAAAGTTTAAGGACGAAAAAACGAACTTTTTTGATAGTTTAGGGACAAAAATAGAATTTTTAAAGTTTAGGGACGAAAAACGAAATTTTGTGATAGTTTAGGGACGAAAATGATATTTTACCCTATATAATATGTATGTTAACTATTACATATATGCAATTTGATTTGATTTTTTTTTTTGGGTAGTTTGCATAAATGTTAAGCAGTTAAACATAATGTATTTTGCATTTAAGCATAATTAATCAAAAAGTTCTAAAATAATCATAGTGGTGACAACGTTTTTTATTTTTAAATATATATATATATATTTTTTTTGAGTTCTATTTGGAAAATTTTTACTTAACTCTACCATAATCAGTTTATTATTATTACTGTAGGGATAAAAGCCCAAAATTGTATATTGGGCCTTGGACCTCATCTGAGGACATGGATATGTCTGAGGAGGGGCAAATAACTATGAGAGTTTCCAAGTTTAAAGTCTCGCAAGGAAGGAACGGATGGAGGGTGGTCCGAGGAGTAACTCCTCCTTGGACGTGACGAATAAGGTTCAAATTTGTATTCCAACAACCTAGGTGACCCTCAAGAAGGCTCCCACGATAAGGACGTGCATCATACACGTATAAGAACGATAAGAACTCAGAAATATCTAAGGAAAAACTGCTACCACCGAATTAAATGCACTGCAACTACTTTTCTGGTCGCATTTATGTGGAGAAGACACCTGAACAGTGATGCCTTGGCTACCATAACTCACAGAGAGCCAAAAGAGATGTCTGATGGGACAGGCACTCAAGTGAGGGCTTAGATGATCAACAAGTGTAGGGTCAAGATGGTCCAAAGGGGAGCTATAAAATGTGAGAGACCCTCTATAAGGAAGGGATCGGAGAAACTAGAGAAAAGACACTGTAGCAATCAAAGTTTCACTTGTAATCAATTCTGTTAATTTATACCAAGATTTGCCTCATCGAACAATGAATTCATTCAGTCCTATGTGTTATGATTTTTGCTTGATCATCTTTTAAATCCATACTAGCCGTTGTTAAATTCATAGAGGGCTTAGTTTTTTGACCCACTCTCTACAAATTTATTGTACTGGGTTCATTGGGCCAATATCCCATATCATTTGGGTTGGGGCTGTAAACGAGACCCTACAATTGGTGTTGTCTGTGGGGAGAGCTTGTGTGATAGTGAAGGCAACGTTTAACTATGGCAAAACTAGGCCCACAACAAGCAGAGTCAAGGGGATCCCAACACGGTGACCCCTTTGTCAACCTTGAGTAGAGAGGTGATCGTGAAGGAAGTGTGTATACCACACATATTGACAGGAGTCAACCTCGAAGTGCAAGCCATGTCTCCCATGTGAAGAGCAACAAGGGCATGCAACTGGAGATCGACCAGCTAAAGAGGGAATTATGCCATGTAAGAAGGAGGCGAGCTTCCCCGAACTCTGATGTTTCATCTGAAGACGGAAGGGACGTTAATTACAGGCGGAGGTCTCGAATCCCACCCAACGAGTCCTTCTCCTACGAAGAGGAGCACCATTGTGAGCGATGGTTTCAAAGCCCGCCATGTAGAGGCAGGGGAAATGATGCTATGAGCAGAGCCTTGAACCAAATCTCTAAGTCGCCTTTCATGCACAAGATTGACGAGGCAAGACTTCCTCGGCGCTTTCAACAACCAACATTCACCATCTATAACGGTTGAACAGATCCTGTGGAGCACGTGAGCCATTTCAACTAGAGAATGACTGTCCATTCCAAGAACGAAACCTTGATATGCAAGGTTTTCCCATCCAGTCTGGGACCCGTTGTGATGAGATGGTTCGACAGCCTAAGGGCAGAGTCCATAAGCTCTTTTAAAGAGCTCACCCAGGCATTTGGCTTAATAAATAAAGAGTCTAATTAGAGAATTCTTAGAAATTAACCTACCTAATATAATTATAATTATAATTTTATAAGAAAATAAAATGTGATTTAATTCGAATTTCTATGGTGTTGGCTTACTTTGTCATAAAAGGCTTGAATTATAATTAATTTATACCAATATAGTTTAATACTATTATTTAACTCTAAAAACTAAATTTGTAGAAATGATTTAAAAAAATGTGGGCTTTTAAATTCTTATGTGACAACATTAGGAAAAATTCATAATAGTCATTTTTTTTTTCATTTTATAATAATATGATGCTCAAAAGGTTTATTGAAAAATATTTATAGGTAATATATATTTAAGAAATAAAAAATAAAAAAATGAAAATTTGTAGAAAATATGCAATGCAATTAATTAGAATTTATTTAGAAAATATTTAACGCAATTTAACTAGAGTTTGTTTTGTGTTGGGTTTCTTTATTCTAACAAAAGAATGTGTCTAAAGAATGTGAAAATATGTGAAGAACTTTATGTGTCAACATAGAAAAAGTCAAACAAAAAAAATCAAAGGATCTATTTTATATATATACTAATTGTGGACCCGTGTAGCTTATAATCTATAATGTAACTATTTTTGTAAAGGGATATAGTATATAATATGTATGTTAACTAATACATTTATGCAATTTGATTTGATTTTTTTTTTTGGTAGTTTGCATAAATGTTTAGCAGTTAAACATAATGTATTTTGCATTTAAGCATAATTAATCAAAAAGTTCTAAAATAATCATAGTGGTGGCAACGTTTTTTATTTATTTTATTTTTATTTTTAAATATATATACATTTTTTTGAGTTCTATTTGGAAAATTTTTACTTAACTCTACCATACTCAGTTTATTATTATTATTATTATTATTTTTATGTTTTTGTTTTTTTGTAGTTGATTAAGAATTGATAAAAGCAATAGGTTTTCATCCTAACCCCATTCGCATAATAGAGCAATTGCGAGTCCACATTCGGCATAACGCTTACAAATATGGTAGAAGCTCCCATATTGTCAATTTTACAGTGTTGAAATGCAAATTAGAATCAACAATTAGCAACCTGTTGATGCAAAAAAGAAAAAAGAAAAAAAAAAGCAACCTGTTAATTGTCACCCCTTTTTACAAAGCCCAATACAACGCAAGCCTAATTATGGTTGGGCCTATTATTCTATTATATTTCACATGGCCTAAGTCCTTTTTTTTTTGAAAAATTTGGAGTGTAATTTCAGGGTAGAGTGGGCTTATATCAGCTTATTCATGTGTCCAAGACATGAATTTTGCCAAGTGAGCTTGAAACACTTGGTGAAATCCATGAGCCCATGTGCAACACAAAAAAGAGCAAAGAAAAACTAGTTTACCTAACCAGATTATTCAAAATTGGTAGCAAACCAAATTGTTGAAATACTCAAAACGCACATTGCTTAAGGTTGCCATTCTTTCAAAAATCCATCAGCCAAAAGCTTCAATCAGTACCTAAAGATGCATATTAGACATATCTCTGATCTACTATAAAGGCTTGTCCCAAGCCAAGCATTACTCAAGTTTTGTCTACCTCACCAACTACAATTATGTTTTAACTTAGGCCTAAGCTTCTGATTATAGGAAGCACCAAATTTCAAAAAGTTCTTATGTGCGTGGTAGCATAAGTATTGCGCTCGCTCTCTCTCTCTCTCATTTGTATTGTAATCCTAGTTTATCATCATTATCTGATCATTATCATGCTTCTTTCTGTGAGTGAGAACCTTTTTAACAGTGCAATCTAACCTCCATTGTTCAGAACATTAGAATGAGTAGGGGCTTAACTCCCTTTTCTTTTGAACCTAGGTTGCAGGTGTAACGCCCCAAAATCATAAATAATAAAAGTCTATTCAATCTAAATAATCCATAAAAAATATTAAATAAAAGCAACTAGAAACCTAAAATCTCATCACAAATGTCAGAACTCTAATCCACCAAAGATAAAACATCCTCAAAATAATTCTCCAGTTCAATGTTTAACGCCATAAAAATAATAATAAAATCCTCAGTTCCACAAAATAAATCTTAACTATTGTCTTCTAAGAATCTCTACTCCAATAATTCCTCTAATGTATTTGTAAGGGGAAATAAAGGGGGGTGAGATAACTCAATAAGCAGAATTCACTAACATTGGGGTGTGGGAACAAACCTTTTCAAATAAATAATTCTTATAACAAATTCATAACTTGTAACTCATTAATATTTTATCATCAAATACTTCACATATATAAAAAAATATCTTTATATTGTGAGCCATCACAGTACATATATCAATACCATCAAATAAACAATTTCCTAAGCTTTTCTCATGGTCAACGTTTACGCCTCGTTGACAGGGTTGTGCTGTCCCCTTTTAGGACTAGAACCTCCTTTTCCTCCCTTTTCTTAAGGATGGCTCCTTTGGAATCTAAAGGTGCACTCCCATACTAAGGAGCTTCCTTTTTGGATCCTCAATAGTATACTCCCTTACTAAGGAGCTATCAAATGTGCACTGTCTCCTTTCTTGGGACAATCCCTTACTAAGGACTAGCTGCAGTATGATTGTCCCTTACGAAGGACTAAATACAATACTGAGCTTTTAATCACGACTTGCCATAGGTTTTCAAAACATATTCAATATGCTCACAAAAATAATCCATTCATAATTCTCAAAAATATAAAGATATATTCACACATACAAGTTTAAATAAATTTAGGTTGTCCCACAAGTTTTTCATAAGACGAATAGTCAATGTGCGCATCAACCATTTATAAAATATCAATTTATATATAGAATATCAACATATTTCTTGATTTAAGAATTAGGGCTGTACACGGTGTGGTGCGGCTGGTATTTGTGGCCGTTTCTGCACCACACCGGAATCTTCGGTTTCTTAAAAACCCAAGCCGCCGCCGTGCTTGAGGAACTTTTTTCCGGCAACCTCGGTGGCGGTTGCAATCGGCGCAGTGGTCGGTGTCCACCTGTCTATCACACACACAGAGAGGAAGAGATATCTAAATTCTAAAACCAAAATTAAACCCAGAAAACTCAAGGATTCAAACCACAAATCAAAACTTAGATCAAATCTAAATATCAAAAGATTCAATTCCCATCACAAACTCAAATATTAAAACCCATTACAAACCACCTGTAAGAGTCTGACTGAGCTGAGTGATGGAGTGAGTGGAGTCTTAGAGACTGAGAGTAAAAGTCTAAAAAAGAGAGAAAGAGACAACTGGGTACGGTGTGCGGCTGAGAGAAAACAAGAAAAAAAAATCTTATACAATGACTTAAAAGTGCAGAAGTCTAAAGAGTGAAAAGGAGAAATGAGAGTAAAGAGGAGAAATGACTGATGAGAGTAGCTGAGTAGGGAACAACTGAAGAGAAAAGACTTGTGTGGCTGAGATCAAAAGAGAAAAAAAAATTTTGTACAGTGACTGAGTCAAACAGTGACAGGTATTGTTTTTTATTTTTTATTTTTTTATTCTTTTCAAAAAACACAAGTGGCAAGAGAATGGTCCATGCGGCATTTTTTTTTAATATATTTTTTTTTTCAAAAAACTCAAGTGGCCCACTAACCCATACGACCATACAACATTAAAAAAAAAAAAAAATGTATCTGGGAGACAGACTTATAAACAAGACCACTCAAATATTTCCTCCTGACACACGTTTTGAACTGAGAAAAGTAGCTCACAGCCTCACACACGTTAACTTCCTTTTTAAATTAAAATTTCTTTTTGATAAGGACGTTAGGCCTGTACATTCATGGATAAGAATTCAGTTTTTTTTTTATAAGAACAACCCTGTTCATGGATGAACGTTAGGCCTCTTCTGGTTCTTAGAACATTAGGCCTCTTCTTCTTCTTCAGTTCTTATACATATTAACATATATATAAAACATGCTCGGGTCGGTTCGGTCTTCGTCGGTGTGCACATCTTGGCGCCGATGGCCGCACCGGTCCGACGTCGGCATTGAAGATCTACCGCTGATCACTTTGCCAGAAACCTTCGGCGAAGCTTTGAGCGGGGCGGGGCGGGGCGATGCGGTTAGACCGGTTTTGTCGGTGCCGGTATATCCTTGAACAGGCCTAATGAGAATAGTTTGATAATCAACACTATTTTGGGAAAACCCCCAAAATTATTAAACACCACTTACCTCTTATTTGCAAAAATATGAAATCAACCACCCTTGAGTCACACTAAATCAATAGAATTAGAACCTAGCAACACCAAAAATAGGTTCATCAATACATGAATTTCCACTTAAAATCAGTTTTTACGCTTAAATAGTTTAATCTATCAATATCAAAGCCCACAGAGATGTTAGATTTTTTGTGCCACTCTGATTGCGGTATTGAGGCTGCCTTAGAATTCAAACTATATGTAGGGCCTAGTTTTGCTCAAATTTCTTTTCCCTCTCTACTGCCCAATTTCATTCCTAGTTAGTGGACGTTTTCTTTGCTAATATAGAAAGACAATTAAAGTATTATTTTGATGTCATTGGAAAGGGTATAAGAAATATCTAGATATTTTCTTTGTTGGAAATTTCTTGTTTTAAGAAGGCATTTCAACCTGCTAGTGGCTAAAAGGTCAAGACTATATCTGACGATGAAAATAGGGGAAAACAAAAAGGCTATATGCATCATTCTTATTCCAATATAATAAAAATTATAAGTCATCTTCTCCATTAAATTAATATAAGGATAGGTGGAGATTGACAAGTCAAACATATGCCTAGAAGTCCTTTTTCTTTTAATATATTGATAGGTTAGGTTTTATAAAGTGATGCCTATTATCCTATTAGCTACTAAAGTAATTTCAAGCACAGTTCTTTCTAGCAAATGTGGGACAGGTCTAGCAATTGAATATTCAACTCCCTAAATTTAGAGCTAAAGGAAACCATACATGCTGCAATCTCACGTTCATCAGCAAAGCAAAAAAAATAAGTTGTTCAACGGTGTGCTGCGGCAAAAACAAAAGAAAACCTTTTATATATATATATGTATCTTAAGAGGTAAAAGGCTAGAGTTTTTAAAAGCTTATCAAGATTCATATATTTACTTATGTCACCTCACTTGAGCTTCATATTTCATAGTAATTATCAGATTTAAATATCTTAGGCCCAAACCAATTAAATCCATTTAATTGTAGGCATTCTTTTTAATTTACGTATAAGAATTAAATTGGTATCAAAATTATGGGGTGTTACAGTAGGTACAAAAGCACATTTCTTAGTTATCTCAAATCGACCCCAAAACAACTAAAAAGGGAAAACTACACACACACATATATATAAAGAGAGAGATAACGTATCAATTTTAGGGGAACTCAAATTGTATGTACTTCGGTTGGTATGATCACATGCCTTCTTTATGGATCTAGATAGTATTCCCCTTATGCTATTGATTTTAGACTAAACTACACGCAAGTTTGAGATTGTTTCATTTTGATCCTCTACATTTTAAAATTTTTATTTTGACCTTTCATGTTTGATTCTGTGTCATATTGGCCTTGCAATCTATTTTTGTTAGTAATTTGACCATCCATATATGTTTTTCTGCCTATAATAATAATAAAAAACCTTGCATTCTACTACACTTTAGAGTTAGTATTTCATGAAATTGTTAAATATCAAGGGCCTTTAATGGTTTGATCATTAACAGAAATGGATGACAAAGCTAATATGAAAACAAAATCAAACAAGAAGGATCTAAATTTTGAGGGCCAAAAGTGTACTTTAGTTTTAGTTTTAGTTTTGTTAATATCAGGTTAAATATATACTAGGAAGAAAGAAATTAAAAACTATTGCTACAAAAGTCTATAAGTAAAAGAGAGTGATTTGCAAAAATTTTAATTTTTAATTTTTAATAGAGAATTAAATTTTGTTTTCTTAAAATTTTCACAGAGAACACTAATAAAATAGGGAAGGGTGAGGAACATTAATTTTTTTTGACTTGTATTCGTTTGTAAAATTGTTGTTACTTTTGGACGAACACTGTATATACTATACACCCAGAAGATCAAAATGTAGTCTCAATATTCACACATTTTCTTAGTAGTAAAATAGTTTATGGAACAGAATTTGGGGGTTTTATCGATTTAATTAAAGTGAAATATATCCATTAGATTTTGAAAGTGTCTGGTCGTAGTTTTGACTCAAGAGTCAAGACAATCAGCTACTTTGGCAGTAGCTTCTAACGTTTCGCAGTATAGCCTCTTTCGTTTGTGTGTATTTGCCTTTGTTTATTTTTTGGTTTTTATTTATTTATTTATTTTTGAGAAGGATAATCAAATAAATTTTCTATGTTTCTAGTTGATTGGCATGTAACATTTTCTAATGATTTGTTAAAAGTATTGGAAAATTCCGACCTGATGTAATTGATTTTATTTATAAAAAAAAAAACAATTACCACCAAAGCACAAACTAGTAAACATGTATGGTTAAGTTTATTTTCTAGATCCTATAAAAAAAAGGTTTATTTTCTAGTTTATAATAGTATTTTTCAAGCTAAATAAACCGCGAAATAAACTAAACACACATGTTATGCATGTTAACGGTAGGAACACATGTATTAGAGTATGAGGTTTGTCATATTATACATTCTTTAAAAATTCTTTCATTTAATCTTTTAATTAGTGTCATGTGTCACTTTAAAAAAAAAAAGAGAAATATATATTACGAGTTTGTTTGGATACCGCTTATTTTGCTGAAAATTGAAAACACTGTAGCAAAATAATTTTTAAATGTATAAATAGTGCTGTGTGACCAATTTTTAATGAAAGTTTTAGTGAAAAAAGAAGTTTGTGGATCTTGTGAACAGTGCACGAGATCTACTGGAAAGCACTGAAACACGATTCTCAATGAAAAAAGAAAAGTGTGAAACGCTGGAAAACGCAAACGCACTCAATATAATCAATACCCAAACGGGTACTAATATTCATTTAACTTTTCATTTAAGCAAATGTTTGAATGAATTGATTTATTTAACCTAGTAGATGTCCTGTGAGATCGATGTGCAGGACATCTTAAAGGTACAACTAGAAGTTTCACAATTCACATACATAGAGTCCGTTTGGGAATAGCTTATTTAGCTGAAAATGAAAACTTTTTGTTGAGAGTACTGTAGATAAAGCTAAAAGGTAGCTGAAATAGTACAGTGGTGCCAATGAATAGTACCAAAAAGTGTAATGGGTCCATGAATAGTACCAAAAATAAGCTGAATAGTAGCGAAAATAAACTAAATAGTAAAAAAAGTTGGCTTTTTAAGCTAATGGCAAACACAAATATAGGCTCAACAATTTAGGCTCATAGTGCATTTATATTTGTTTATGCACAACAGTTTAAAGTCTCAATTTTTGTTTATGCACAATTATATTTTTTTCAATTTTAAACAAATAAGTAAATATAGCCAATATAATCAGTTTTCAAAACAAAAAGCTAATCCAAAAATACGCATTAAAAAAAGTATATAAATGCCTGAATGGTAAATATATATACCATAGTCAAATGGTAACTTGAAAAATGCCTCTTCTTAGTTTTCTAGAACAACACCAGCGGCCAACACTAAGGTGAAGTTTGGATATAGATTATTCAGTGCATGTCTGTGTCTGCGTTTAAAAATAGTGGGTCCCGTGCACTGTTCACGAGACCCATAAACTACTTTTTTCAACAAAAACAACGTCAAAACTGAGTCTCACAGCACTATTTACACATTTAAAAATTATACAGTGTTTTCAGTTTTCAGCAATAAACGGTATCTAAACAGACCCTAAAATGCTAATTGTAACCCAGGGGGTTGGCCGAGTTGGTTGGGCACTCGGTCTCAAGGTGCTTGTACCGGGTTCGATTGGGTGTACTCCCTAGTTTGAGTTCGGCTACCTGCACTTTGAAAAAAATTCCCTGAGCATTTACACCATTATGGGCTCACCCGTCACAAACAGTGATTAGTATCTGGTTGAAAGTTTTGAGGATACATTGCACAAAAGCAAAAAAAAAAAAAAATGCTAATTGAGATTTTTCATTACTCGAGTTTGGTTTTATCTAAGAGCAGTGTTTATAAACACACAAAATTTCATAGTATTTTTTATGATAGTTGAGTTGGTAAGTTTTTACTGGTTCTTATCTTGATTACCACTAACGTCATTTTTTTACTTACCACTAATAATCTATCACATCAACAAGTGTGAAATTTTTTGTCAATTTATTTGCATGTCTATACTCTAAAGTCTCTCTTTATCTAAATGCAGGAGAGAGAGACTTCTGCTAGATGGATGGCTTGGGGTTGTTGGGCATTTAATGATTGAGAATATTATGTTCACATCATTTTCACAATAAATCATACATGGTAATGTGTTTTGGTATTAATTCGAAAAAAATCAGACCTCTCAAAAGACTAACGGTCTGTTATAATTTTCTCATTGATCCTATTGTGCAATAAATTACAAACTCCAAATTAAAAGAAACAACTAATTAATCTAACCAACAAATAATAAAAATAAGCACAATGCTTATCAACTCCTATTCAAAACAAATAAATAAAATAAAATAAAATATAATGATAATCCACGATTGAATGCTCCAGTAGTAAATTTCATTAACAACCTCTTGTAGAAATATTATGGATGTAACAAACTGTCCTACTATCAGTAGGGTCTGAATTCATTCATCTAGAGACCTGTGGTCCCAATTTGACATTCATAGTAATTTCATACTTCAAAAGTCTTAGGACTTTGCATCGTAGATATTTTGAATTTATTACCCAAACAAGTGATAAAAGATCAACCTACTAAAAAACAATTTGGGATCTTTCATTACACGAGTTTGGTTTTATCTAAGAGCAATGTCACTATAAGGACACGGTTTGTAGCCCAAACCCAAGACGTGTGGGATGTTGGCCCAGTGAGCCCAGTACAATAAATTTGTAGAGAGTGGGTTAAAGAACTAGGCTTTAATGAATTTAACAACGGTTAGTATGGGTTTAAAAGATGATCAAGCAAGAACAAAGCACATAGGACTGAATAAATTCACTGTCCGAGGAGGCAAATCTTGGCATAAATCAATAGAACTGATTACAAGTGCAACTTTGATTGCTACAGTATTCTTTCTCTATTTTCTCGATCCCTCGCCTCCTAGAGGGTCTCTTACATTATATAGCTCCTTTTAGACCATCTTGGCCCTACACTTGTCGATCATCTGAGCCCTCACCCGAGTGCCTGTCCCATTAGATGCTCCATTTAGCTCTCTGTGAGTCATGGTAGACAAGGCAGCACTGTTCAGGTGTCTTATCCACATAAATGCGGCCAGAAAAGTAGCTGTTGTGCATTCAATGCGGTGGTAGCAGCTTTTCCTTAGATTCCTCTGAGCTCCCATCCCTTTTGCATGATCGTATCACCTGTCTCTATTAGTAGATCGTCCTGGAAGGTTACCTTGAATGATAAGGTATATGTTTGATCCATGCCTTGCTTAACCGAGGAGATGACCCTCCTCGGACAACTTTCTCAGCCCTTCCATTTGTACTTTACTTATGGGGTTTTGAGCTTGACATCCTCGCTGCTGTTTATCCTCCTCGGACAGACAAGGTCCTCGGCCAAGTCCAAGGCCCAATACATAAATTTGGGCCTTTATCCCTATAGTCACAATAGCAAGTTTTTACCGGATCTCATCTTAGTATAATTTTCCCCAAAAAATGACGTTAATGTGTAAAGTGTAATTTGGTGTATAATTTAAGGTGGTACAATGTAATTTTCTCCATTTTTTGTTTTTACTTACCACTAATAATTTGTTATATCAACCGATGTGCAATTTTTTGTCAATTTTTTTGTATGTCTATACTCTATCATCTCTCTTTTATCTAGTATAGTTTGTTTGAATTGAGAGGAGAGAGAGAGGCTTTTGTTGGGTGGGGTGACTTGGGGTTGTTGGGCATTTAATAATTGAAAAAAGCCTCACCTAAACTTTTCACCTAAGGCCCCCAAATTTGTTGAGCCGGCTCTGAGTGTGACGTGACCATTTTCAAAATCACATCCCCGCTTTTACCTGATTTCCAAACCTGTGTGATAGAGGTCACTGACTTGGTTCTCAATTGCTGTTAGAAGGATATGTCGAGGACGAAGTTAGCTAGACCTTTTTTTTTTTGCTGAAGTGACCTAGACTTTCAAGCATTTGAGAAAGTCGATATCCATGCATTATTGTGATATTTGGCCCATTTGTGGCACAGTATTAAGATGAATTTTTCCAAAAGTTAGTTGCCTCGTGCTACAACTACAAACCTAGCATGTTCTACTTTTCAAATCGCATATCCAAAAGGGTTTTTAATTTGCTAGAGTGTCTTGATGAATTTAATGGAACAATCAAACTTTTAATATTTGACTTAGTTTCGCTGTTTTACAATTTCAAATCATAGACTGACAAGTGTGTATTACTGTATTTGTTTTGTTTTTTTTCTTTAAATTATGGGAGTCATTGATATTCAAGAATTTGGTGGTGGAAAAGTGTGGTAAGCTTGGGTTTAGTGTTCCACCAAGATAATGATATGTGTCTACTTTTAAACATGTGTCACAATCGTAATAGGTTGTTTAGTATAACTAGACACTAGACCCAAACTAAGTTCATATAATACAATGCATGCTAATATTGTGACAAAAAAAGAGCATAAGGCATTTTTTCCTATTCACACACAAGGACATAAATCATAATTCGAGACATAAGCAAGAGTAGCAAAACACACAGTACGTACCAATGAAGGGAGGAATCAAAAGTTTTATCTTAGAGAGACCATAGTATAAATATTTTTATTAGGGTTCATAGATCTCTTATATATTCAAAAATTGAATCTAAAACAAGAGAAGAATGAAAATATCAGTTAGCCCAACAAAAAAAAAAAAGGAAAAAAGAAGAAGAAGATCATTTATGGGTCATATTGTAATATTTTGTGATTTTGGAAGGGGCATAGCTATTTTGTATACTTTGTTGAAAAATATTTTTATAGATCATGGGCTTTAAAATAAATTTTCAAATTTTTTGAGTCAACCCCCAAAAAATTACAATCTGGACCGCCATCCAGTACTCGGTACAATATCAGTATTACTCCATTATACACAAATTCAAAGAATTGCCAACTTATTGATTGAATTATCGTCCCCCATTGGCCAAAACCAGATGACTTAAATATCAATAATCATACTATAGCTTTGTCAACTACATTCAGTACTCCACGCCAAGCATATCACCAACTCTTGGAATATACTGACTCCACCTGTAATTAGATCTGTTTATATCCTCTTATTTTTGCATTTTTTCCCTTCCTCGTTGAGGCCTTTCACATATAACTTGAAGCACATAGTTAAATCATCATTTTCATCATCTGTTTTATTTATTTATTTATTATATATATATATATATATATATATTGGTCATTTTAATAATCTGTGGTATACTATAAGCTAATTAGTTACATGGTGCTATCAATAAGTACGAAAATTGCCCTGGATCTCTTTTGAGCTGTGGTACTATGTTAAAAAAATAGTTGCTAAATGTCTAATTTAAGTATATATATGTGTGAAGTGACCATCACACCAGAGATGTATGTGGTGCAAATTACTTCAACCTTTTACCCCCATCTCGCAAGAACTTATACTTGTAAAGTGATCATCAAGTCAAGAATGCAGGTGGTGCAAATTATAAAGTATTACTAACATTTTTTATAATTAACTTGCAACTTGCATCTCTCTCTCTCTCAGTAGACTTTTTTTTTATTGTAAGATTTTTGGCACTAGCGACTAGCCAACCTACATGGACTATTATTGAATTAGATAATGATTTTAATATATTATTTCTAACTTGGTCAATAATAGGATTCATTTTCCAATGAACGAAGATTTCGTAGTTCATGTTTATCAAAAAAGATTTTGTAGTTCATAATGTGTTCACATTGTTGCTAAAAAAGAGAGTTGTTTTGTGTTATACAGTGGGAATTATTTCCATCTTTTCCATTCTTGCCAAGTATTTTTTGTTTCTAAGGAAGAAATGGTGCTGATAAACTTTTATTTCGATTTGATTTAATATTTTTTCTTAGGGATGGGGGGAGGGGGATAAAGATTCTTTGCGCTATAGTTATGCTTATATACTCTGTGTCTCCCTTGGTGCTGGTTGATGAGGACTCATAGGATAGATGCCTTCGTTTGTTCTTATGTTTAGTGTGTAGCAAATGCGGCAGGCGTTTTGTGTTTTTTTTGGATTCCGTGCACTATTCACGGGACTCGCAAGTACGAAAAACGCAGCAAGAAGCAATAAGTCTAGGTCCTATGGGCGCTATTCATAGTTTAAAAATTATTTTGCTACAGTATTTTTACCAATAAGTTTTCAATTTTCAATAATAAACGGTATATAAACATACTCTAAATTAAGATTCACGTGTGTCTCTATATGCATGTACTATTTAAGCCGGCTTAGATTCCTAGGAAACAACGATTCAAATGGAAAATATTGTGGTTCTTGTCTTGCTTCTATTTGTCTTGGAATAGGGAATTCTTTTTTTGACTGAGTGACTGTTTGGAAAGTGTTTTCCACAGCACGTCTGCGTTTCGCGTTTATAAGGTAGGTCCTACAGCAACTGCCCACTTGTCAGCCAACTCCACTTTAAATGCAGAATATATATACAAACTTTGGATAATTAATTCAATGCATACTCTTTCAACTTTGTCCAAACTCTTTAATACCCATTTCAGTCAGTGACATGCTCTAATTCCATGCATACTCTTTCAACTTTGTCCAAACTCTTTAATACCCATTTCAGTCAGTGACATGCTCTTACTCCTCACCATCTTCTCCTACATATACCATGTCCAAACTACCACCAAGCCACACATTCTTTCACACCCATCATCTCCAGATTTAGCTCAAAACTATCTGAGTTGTTATTCCAGATTCACATGTTCATGAACTCATACAGACTTTTTTGAACTTCTTCACACACGATTTTTAAGGACTCTTTTGAATTTCTATGGCAACATAAGTTTTGTAGTGCATTAAAGTAAGGAAGTGCTTAGTATTACACATACACTAGGGAATAGTCGGGTGCTCAAAAAGTTAAAAAAGAGAGTACTGTATTACATTATGGCAACTGATTTGGCTGGAGATGAACTTGTAAGGTCCATGAGCAGCAAGAGGATGAGTTTCCGGTCATCCAGCAGCAAGAGAAGCTGGGCCTCACCGAGCTTGCGTGAGGCCTGGACAGGACAAACTGATGTGTTTCAGAAGAGTGGGAGGGAAGATGATGAAGAGGAGCTGATGTGGGCGGCATTAGAGCGGCTTCCAACGTATGATAGATTGAGGAAGGGAATGCTGAAGCAGGTTTTGGATAATGGGAGGGTTGGTTATGAAGAGATTGATGTTACCAATCTTGGAGTGCAGGAAAAGAAACATCTCATTGAGAGTGTACTCAAGGTTGTTGAAGAAGATAATGAGAAGCTGCTTCGTAGACTAAGGGCCAGGACTGATAGGTAGATCCTTTTCTAAGAGTAGGGTATAGTTTTGGTTACATAATGTTTTAGTATGTGCCTTTTCTTCTTCTTCTTTTAATTTGTTGAATCGAAGTTCTATTATTAATTTTGATTTTAAGCTTCTAATGATCTTTAATCATTTGCTTTTAGGGTGGGAATTGACATTCCAAAGATTGAAGCCAGGTTTGAGCATTTATCAATCGAAGGAGATGCATATGTTGGAGCCAGGGCACTCCCAACTCTGCTGAACTCATACTTGAATTCAATTGAGGTGTTTTTGTCTCCTATAGTTTGGTATTTTTTTAGTCAAACGGGGAATACACAACAAAGTTTTATATTTTCCATGATCCAATTTTGCTTCTTCTCCCGTCTCTATATAATTTTTATCTTGGAAGATTATGGAACGTTGTAGGGTAGTCAAAGTTTTAAAGGCTCTAGTATATATTTCTTGAAATTTGAGAAGAAATACTACTTCTCTCTCTCTCTCTGTCTCTCTCTCTACCTTACTTTTACATGGGAATTAATTTCTAGACTGATTTCATATCCAAAATGACAAAACATATATCTGTTTTTTCTTTTTCAAATTTTGAGTGTGTCCGAATGAAAATTCAAGTTGATTTTCTTTTTGAAAATTTCATGTACAAATTGACGGTGAGAGTTTGAGATTGTGAAATATGAAACAAACAATATCTGTAATAAATTCAGTTCAGTTGTCAATGCATCAAAGAGAAGGTATTTAATTGTTGTTGTCAGTACGTGTTCAATTGTTGCCGTCAATGCATCATAGCAGAAATGTTGCTTCAATTTATTTTACAGCTTGGTATATGTACTGACAATGGTTTGGTTTTTAATTTGTTGTGATAAATAGGCAGTTCTAGGGTTAATCAAGCTTTTGCCATCGAAGAAAAGGGTTGTCAAGATTCTACGTGACGTGAGTGGAATAGTGAAGCCATCAAGGTATTGAATTATTGCAAAACTTTCTATGTAGTTTGTGTCCCCTGACTTATTGTTGAAACTTGAAACAATATGTTGTAGAAAAACCTTTTAATGAATTAGAATTAACCATATAGTTTTTCTTCTCATGTGCAGTGTCAAGGCTATTTTATTGAGCTTTTGAATTTCTTGCATGTGCTTTGTTGATTAATTTGGTGGTTTTTCTCCAGAATGACACTGCTTCTGGGACCTCCAGGATCAGGGAAAACAACATTGCTGCAGGCACTTGCTGGGAAGAGGGACAAGGATCTCAGGGTGTGTCATTTTCTCCTCCCTATAACTAGGACAATGTCCGCCAAATATTTTAAGAGCGGTATGAAACTGGGCTTTTTGAAAAAGGGGGGTTTTCAAAAAGTGCGGTATGAAACTGAATTTTTTGTAAAAGCTGAGTGTTTGGTAAAAACTGTTAAAAACTAATTTTTTAAAAAGTTGAGTGTTTGGCAAGCACTTTTAAAAGGGGCGGTTTGAGCGGTAAATTACCAAAAAAGACAATGTATATATAAATGAGTTTATTTCATACTTAAATGAACTACTTCATAATACTTAAATAAATTTTTCTTTATTCATTTCTAAAAACTACATTCATAATATTTTTACAACACTTTCACAAAAAATCACTTGTGATAAATTGATACTGATTTTAATTTGAACGTACTATTACAATTATTTTTTTCTCTTTCTAAAAAAATTATTTTTTTCTCACCAATATTAGCTAATAGTAACCTACTACTTAAGATTTATTGTGAAAGTATTGTGATAAAAATTGATACTGATTTTAATTTGAACGTACTATTAAAATTATTTTTTTCTCTATCTAAAAAAATTATTTTTTTCTCACCAATATTAGCTAATAATAACCTACCAGTTAAGATTTATTGTGAAAATATTGGGATAATTAATACTGATTTTAATTTGAACGTACTATTACAATTATTTTTTCTCTTTCTAAAAAAATTATTTTTTCTCACCAATATTAGATAATAATAACCTACCACTTAAGATTTATTGTGAAAGTATTATGAAAATATTGTGATAATTGATACTGATTTTAATTTGAACGTACTATTAAAATTATTTTTTTCTCACCAATAACCTACCACTTAAGATTTATTGTGAAAATATTGTGATAAAAATTGATACTGATTTTAATTTGAACGTACTATTAAAATTATTTTTTTCCCTTTCTAAAATATTTTTTTTTTCTCACCAATATTAGCGAATAATAACCTAGCACTTAAAATTTATTGAGAAAGTATTGTGAAAATATTGTGATAGCATTTCCTTCTCCCCCCCAACCCCCCCCGCCCCCCTTTTTTTCTCCTCCACACACATACCATATTTCCTTTTCTTTTCTTTTTTCTCAGCCCTTCGTCTGTAACATCCACGCACTTCTTCACCTTGATCTTCTTTATTCTTTTCTTTTTCTCTAAATTCAACCACTCACAAATGGGATGATTCAGATTGGGAAGATTCACCTAAGGTAATTTCTCTTAATTTCACCAAAAATCTTCAATACCTCTCTCTCTTCATAACCCCAAGACCAAATGGGAATTGAAGTCAGATTGATAAAGATTCAACCATGTTAGAAGATTTAGATCGGGTTGTTGAGAGTGAGATTGGCAGTGGAGGTTCTGGCATATTGTAGCTATTATTTTCTATGTTTGTCCTTTTAGTTTTCAGTGTATTTTGTGGTTAGTAAGATGAGGGCAATTTGGGCCATTCCTTGCATTTCCAACGGTAATATTGATCAAAAGTGCTTTTGTGTTTGCAAAAGCTCGAGAAACATGTCCGCATGTTTTGGTTGAATACTTTGCATTTCAAAACGCAGCTTTTTTGAGAAAGCATGTTTTGAAACATTATCAAACGCTTGATTTATTTTTTTGGTTTCAAAAAGTGCTTTTTGCCGCTTGAAAGCAGAAACAAACAGGCACATAATCTTTTTAATTTTTTAATTTTTTTTTGTTTCCTATTTGGATAGAGCAATGAGTAGGTAATGTTGGAAATTTTAGTATATAAAAAGTTCATGAAGTCTGATTTGCTAATTCGTTACGTCAGTTTTCTTAGACATAATTCGTCAAAATGTTTCTAAATTTATGAAAAATTTTAGTTTTGCAAGCTATTTCACAACAAATTCCAAAAGTAATTGTTGAATTCTGAGTACTTCTAGTAATGTTTACTCTTACATTATGAAGTCCTAACTTCGTCATTAACAACTTCCACGAACAGATATCAGGGAGAGTCAGTTACTGTGGTCATGAGTTATCAGAATTTGTTCCTCAGAGAACATGCGCATACATTAGCCAACATGATCTTCATCAAGGTGAAATGACAGTCAGAGAGACATTGGACTTTTCAGGACGTTGTTTGGGAGTTGGAACAAGGTATGACCTGCTGACAGAATTGTCAAGACGAGAAAAAGAAGAAGGAATAAAACCAGATCCTGAGATAGATGCATTCATGAAAGCCACAGCAATGGCAGGCCAAGAAACAAGTCTTGTTACAGATTATGTTCTCAAGGTATGTTGGTAACCACCCTTTTAATTCTCAGAAAATTTTCTTTTCTAACTTTTCAAAGTATGTACAACAGATTCTTGGATTGGACATATGTGCTGACATTATTGTGGGTGATGAAATGAGAAGAGGCATATCTGGTGGACAAAAGAAGCGTGTTACTATAGGTATGTATGTAAAGAAAAATATAGAAAAAAAGGACTACATATAAAATTTAAGTGTCAGTGTATTTTTTTTTTTTTCCAAAAATGTTTTTGGATTTAACAAAATATCGAATTGGAATGATTATACTGAGTGCAGGAGAAATGTTGGTTGGACCAGCAAAGGCTCTTTTTATGGATGAAATATCAAATGGTCTAGACAGTTCAACCACTTTCCAGATAGTCAAGTTCATGAGGCAGATGGTTCATATAATGGATGTGACAATGATAATTTCTCTTCTGCAACCTGCGCCTGAAACCTTTGATCTTTTTGATGACATTATTTTACTTTCAGAAGGCCAGATTGTCTATCAAGGTCCGTGTGAGAACGTACTTGAATTTTTTGAAGATGTTGGCTTCAAGTGCCCAGAGAGGAAAGGAGTTGCAGACTTTTTGCAAGAGGTTACTTCCAAAAAGGATCAGGAGCAGTACTGGTGCAAAAACAATGAACCTTACCGATATACTAGTGTTCCTGAGTTTGTAGATCACTTTCATAATTTTCACATTGGCCAACAACTTTATGATGAGCTTGGAATTCCATATGATAGGTCTAAAGCTCATCCTGCTGCATTAGTAAAAGAGAAGTATGGAATTTCTAATTGGGAACTCTTGAA
This sequence comes from Quercus aquifolioides, assembly GCA_019022515.1. NCBI lineage: Eukaryota > Viridiplantae > Streptophyta > Magnoliopsida > Fagales > Fagaceae > Quercus > Quercus aquifolioides. The sequence continues at coordinate 45,939,647 of CM032333.1, forward strand.
GGCATGCTTTGCAAGAGAGTGGCTATTGATGAAACGCAACTCTTTTATATATGTATTTAAGACAACCCAGATTACCATAATGTCAATTATTGCCATGACAGTGTTCTTTAGAACCGAAATGAAGCACGGTCAATTAGAAGATGGAGGGAAATATTATGGTGCAATGTTCTTCAGTCTCATTAATGTCATGTTCAATGGAGTGTCAGAACTTGCATTGACTATTTTTAGGCTTCCTGTATTTTTTAAGCAACGGGATTTCTTGTTCCATCCAGCATGGGCTTTTGGCTTACCAATTTGGCTCCTCAGGATTCCTCTCTCATTGATGGAGTCAGGAATATGGATCTGCCTAACATATTACACTATTGGGTTTGCTCCTGCTGCTAGTAGGTATGTGCTTGCACATATATTCTTCCAGATAAATGAATAAACTTCACGCGTATATAATTTCTTGTTATGTCAATTATTTTCCATCCATGAGCTATGTGAATATATAATTTATGTTTTATTAACACATCTTGAAAATTCTATTAGGTTTTTCCGCCAATTATTGGCATTTTTCAGCATCCATCAAATGGCCCTATCTCTCTTCCGCTTTATTGCAGTATTGGGAAGAGTTCAAGTTGTGGCAAATACGCTTGGTACCTTTACATTGTTATTGGTTTTTGTCCTTGGTGGGTTCATTGTTGCCAAAGGTTAGCAGTTTATGTTGATGAGTTTTCAATAAATCTTTAGTGTTCCAAGTCTCAGCTAAAATGATTCTGTACATATGTTGAGTGATGCTCATCTCTTCATGCAATGCTATAATAATTGAAATAGTGAAAACCTCCTTCTCCTTGTCTAGATGACATTCAACCATGGATGATATGGGGGTACTACATTTCTCCTATGATGTATGGACAGAATGCCATAGCCATCAATGAATTTCTTGACAAAAGATGGAGTGCAGTAAGATCTCCAAGAAAACTTGTAAACAATCTTTCTGTTCCTTTAAAATTATCCTCACTTTTTCTTTGTTACAGCCCAATCTGGACCCATTTATTCCTGAACCCACCGTCGGAAAGGTTCTTCTCAAGGCCAGGGGCATGTTTAAGGAAGACTATTGGTATTGGATTTGTGTTGGGGCACTCCTTGGGTTTTCTGTGCTTTTTAACTTCTGTTTTATCACAGCACTCACATTTCTAAATCGTAAGCATTTACCACACTAATCTCCAGTTCAGTTACTGCAATAAGATTTTAGAGCTGACATTACTTTGAAAATCAAACGCAGCTTTAGGTGATTCTAAATCCGTTATTGTTGAGGAGGATGACAATAAAAAAAGTGGAAAGCAGTCCTCTAATGGACAGCTTCAGATGAGAGGCATAGAAATGAGTACATCTTCAACCGCTCAAGGTTCCATAACTTGCAATTCTAATTCTTTAAGAGATCATCTACATAGTTGCTTTAAGGAAAATAAATGGTTCCTGCTGTTAATGACTGTAACATGTGAATGAGTACAGGTATTGATATGACAGTAAAGAACACTCCAGACAACTCAATTGGTAGTGGTGCAGAGAATGCACCTACTAGAAGAGGAATGGTTTTGCCATTCCAGCCCTTGTCACTTGCATTTAATCATGTAAATTACCACGTCGATATGCCAGCTGTAAGTATCTTTTCCCATTTCTCTCTTTACCTCTTGGAGAACTGCCTTATGGTAGGGCAAGAAAAAGTGAAAAAATAAAAGCTGATTCAATAAAGTAGTTGAATAAAAGGTTTATTTACCCAATAGACTGATCATTTAGAGCTTTTTTTAGTTGTTGATAATATGATAGTTACAATGGGGATAGGGGATTTGAACTGCCAGTAGAGTTACAAAACTCTTGACATCATTTACAACTTTTAATAATTTTTCCTAGCGTGCAACATAAGTGGACTGCTAGATTTCCAACTTTCTATTTGTCATGACTAAGGGACCATTAATTTTATGATAATGATATCTTGAATGTCTAGAAGATGCTCGCTAAAATAAGATGTCAAGATATTTTGAATACTACATAAGATTGAACAACTCTGTATTGGGTGTTTTCCTAATTAGGCTCATAATAGTATGTGTCACATCAAGCTAACATCTTAATATTTGGAAAAATTCAAAAGTTTAAACTTTTAGTTTTTGAAATCTAGATTCTGAACACTAGTTTCATCAGGAAATGAAGGGCCAAGGGATCGAAGAAAGTCGTCTCCAACTTTTACGAGATGTTAGTGGTGCTTTCAGGCCTGGTATTCTAACAGCATTGGTTGGCGTAAGTGGTGCTGGAAAAACCACATTGATGGATGTGCTAGCAGGAAGAAAAACTAGTGGGTACATTGAAGGAAGTATCAGCATATCTGGTTACCCCAAGAACCAAGCAACTTTTGCTCGGATTAGCGGTTATTGTGAACAGAATGATATCCATTCACCCAATGTTACCGTCTATGAATCTCTTGTGTACTCTGCCTGGCTGCGTCTTGCCAAGGAAGTTAAGCAGGAAACTCGAAAGGCATGTTTCTTTGTCCAAAGTCTAATCGTTTTATCTCTAAACATGTCATTTCTGTAACTGTATGATCTTATTCTATTTTATCTCTCAATTTAATAGGTGGTTTTTACTTGCTAGGGAAAAAAAAAATACTAACTTGTGCCTCAGTCCACAATATTATAGTTTCATAAGGTAATTAGCCCAAATAATTAGATAAAATCATATTTTGGGCTGTGCCCATATATCTACAGGTCATGTGGGTAGATAACTACTTCACAAAATCTTTTTTACTCATACAACTTGGAGCCATTTACATGATTCATTTTCTTCCATTTAGGTATAGGTCAATTTATTTATTCTAATTTCAGCTTTCAATAGTTTGGTGTCTTTAGACATGAATAAAGTTGGAGTTTCTTAACCTTTCCAAACTTTGTTTCTTGACATGAATGATTTTCTATTAATAGCAAATATGTAACTCATAATATGTAGCTTCCAATTGTCCAATTACCATGCATGTCTAGCAACTAAAAGTTTGACAAATGGTGTTACTTACCCCAGCTTTCATTTTTTTTTGAACAATAGATGTTTGTTGAGGAAATCATGGACTTGGTTGAGCTAAATCCATTGAGGAATTCCTTAGTTGGTGTTCCAGGAGTAGATGGTCTGTCAACTGAACAGAGAAAGAGACTCACCATAGCTGTAGAATTGGTTGCTAATCCCTCCATCGTCTTCATGGATGAGCCAACATCAGGCCTTGATGCTAGAGCTGCAGCAATTGTAATGCGTACAGTGAGAAACACAGTGGATACAGGGAGAACTGTTGTCTGCCCAATTCACCAGCCAAGCATAGACATTTTTGAAGCTTTCGATGAGGTATATAGGATATATCAATATAAACATTTTGTGTTTGAGATTTGTGTGCTTGACTGTCTTATAATCACATAACACTTCTAAATTAAATGTCAAATTGCCCACAGCTACTGTTGATGAAGAGGGGTGGACAAGTCATTTATGCTGGACCCCTTGGTCCCCATTCTCAAAAGCTTGTAGATTACTTTGAGGTGAATAGCACTATTCTCAATGCTTAGAGAACCAACATTTTATAGCAGCAACTTTTTTATGTTTTTATCACAAGCTAACATCTATAGCCACTGTAGGGGCTATCAATGCAGCAACTATTGGGAATTTTACTAACAAACTAATATATGACAATTTCAGGCTATCCCATATGTTCCTAAGATCAAAGATGGATATAATCCTGCAACATGGATGCTAGAAATCAGTTCTCTTGCAGTTGAGGCTCAACTCGATGTGGATTTGGCGGAAACTTATGCCAATTCTGAATTGTACAAGTAAGAAGAACATTAGACATTCTTGAAAAATTCCAGCTTCTTTTTTCCTCTTACAATTTTCAATTTTATTTTCAGATATAATAAGTTTTTCTACATTGATTTCTTGTACAGGAGGAATCAAGAACTCATCAAAGAGCTAAGCACGCCATCACCAGGATCGAAGGACCTTTACTTCCCCACCAAATATTCCCAATCCTTTGTAATTCAATGTAAAGCTTGCTTTTGGAAGCAATATTGGTCTTATTGGAGGAACCCACAATACAATGCCATCCGGTTATTCGTAACGATAGTCATCGGTATTCTATTTGGGCTAATTTTCTGGAACAAAGGAAATACGATGTAAGTCTTAAAATTCTTATTTTCATATCTTAAATTGGACTAATATCAATGAACTATCAAGGTATGGTAATTAACCCATAGGGTATGATTGATTTTAAACAAGAATTACTTATATTATCTGATTTTAAGCATGCACTGAAAAAGATTATGATCCAAGGAAGTTATTAACTTGATCTTCACTCGTCATTTTGTAGAATTCTGCATAGTTACAGAGGCTACTTCATTGATCAATATATCTGAAGCTAATTGCAAAGTATCATGTTAACAGACATAAAAATCATACCATTTACCTTTTAGAGTCTTAAAATGAATGGTCCAGCAATTAAGTATACTATTTCTGTCATTCTTTGCTTGTTTAATGATGAAACTATCATGTTAACAGGCGTAGGGAACAAGACCTGCTGAATCTGCTGGGGGCTATGTTTGCTGCTGCTCTTTTTCTTGGAAGCACCAACACGGCTGCAGTGCAGCCTGTTGTGGCAATTGAAAGAACAGTCTTCTACCGCGAAAGAGCAGCAGGAATGTATTCAGCCTTGCCTTATGCTTTTGCTCAGGTAAAGGAAGATTAAAACCACTTTATCACCTCAGAGGAATTATTTTTAATTTTATACTCAACTAATTAATGAAAGAACAAGAACAAGAACAACAACAAACAAAGTTTTAGTCCCAAAATTTTGGGGTCATCTTTGGATCCTAAATATATTAATTAATGAAAGAAAAATGAATTTAATACTCTGATTTGCAGTAGAAATAATTGGCGTTTTTATTTGATGCCCTGTAGGTGGCGGTGGAGATAATTTATGTAGCTATCCAAACTTTTGTCTACACTCTTATCCTTTACTCAATGATTGGATTCCATTGGCGACTTGAAAAGTTCTTGTGGTTTTACTTCTTTATCTTGATGTGCTGTCTATACTACACATTGTATGGGATGATGGCAGTAGCTCTAACTCCTAGCTACCAAATTGCCGCCATTGTTATGTCCTTCTTCCTAAGCATCTGGAGCCTGTTCTCTGGTTTTCTTATCACGAGGCCGGTAAGTAATACCTAAACAATTACACAAAATATAGTATGATATATCCACGTAATGAGTATAGTACACAAAAGCTTTATTTGAAGCGATTTTACTTATATCAAATGTGCATTGGTGTGTCGGTTATAAAATTTTTGCCTCCTTTGGGATAAAATCCTAGCTTCATCATTGTCACAATCAATAGAGTGTAGAAGACCTCCTCAATGAACCATTATTATTAAGGGCCAAGTCATATTTTGAACATCTAGATAGGGAGTTGGGAAACCTTGTGGGAGTCAAATTAACACATTTTTCTTCTATTCCAATAGCTTCAACTATGCATTCTTGAGTAAGATAAAGTATACATTGAAGTATTTTCAAATGGAGAGGACTTAATGAGTCATTTTTAGCATTGACCATATATGCAAGTAAAAGCAGCTTATTAAAAAAACAATGGGAAACCATGTCATATGCATAAATTCCACACGGTAGGAAAAACTATGGTTTAACGATATTTGTGTGATTGTGATACTGATACAGGAAGGGATTCACTCCAATTTAAATCCACTACTTTCCTCCAGTTTTTAGTTAGATGAAAGACATGTCGCATTTAAAAAATCTAGTCTTGAATCCCCATGTAAATCATTCAAAATCAAATAAGAAACACGTCACAAATCTAACTACAAATTCGAGGGAATCTCGATATGGAATGCACCATTCAAGATTATCATACAATTTTCAAGTCCATTACATTAAAAGAAAATTGAATTTCAAAATTCTAATGGTTGACATGTGCAGCAAATTCCAATATGGTGGAGGTGGTATTATTGGGGCTCTCCAGTGTCTTGGACAATCTATGGCCTTGTGACCTCTCAAGTCGGTGACAAGACCACTCCAATTGAGGTACCTGGACAAGGCTATATGCCTGTGAAATATTACTTGAAGTCTCACTTGGGCTTTGAATATAACTTCCTTGGAGCTGTTGTTGCAGCCCATATTGGCTTTGTCCTCGTTTTCTTCTTTGTCTTTGCCTATGGCATCAAGTTCCTCAACTTCCAAAGGAGATAAAAAAAAAAAAAAGGATTCAAGCTTCAACAATGATAATAATATTTTGTCCGAGCAATTGATCTAGCAGAAAGATATGGTTGGCTTAGTATTTTTTTCACCAACTTTGTAAATTAATGACTTTTTATCATTAAAATATTCACAAATTCAAGTCCTTGTACAAAAAATAAAATAAAGTTATGCTAAGAGTTTGAATTTGCTTTTTATTTTTTGGGTAAAATTGAGTTGTGCTCGTAAGAAGTATGAGCTCATTGGTTATTGTACAATTATAGCAAAAAATGCAATTTACTCACGGTACTTCTTTTTTTGTGTGTGTGAATTATCATTTTAGTCTATTAAGTTTAAAATTTTATCATTTTAGTCCATTAACTTTGACAACATTGTCATTTTAGTTCTTTCATCCATTGCCATTAGAAAAACTCCATTAACATTGTTTTTCCACTATTTTTTATTTTTAAAGGAAGAGTTAACGTGCAATTTTTAAGTAGCAATGGACAGAAAGACTAAAATAACAGTGTTTTTGAAGTTATGGTACTAAAATGATTGATGGGTTTCATTGTTTTAGTTAGCTCATATGGGTAACATTGTTCGGTCTTTGCCAATTGTTCTTATCAATAACTTCATGGACTCCGAATACCATATATATGTTTGACTATAAAAAAAAAAAGGTTTTTAGACTAAAATGACAACTCAGTAAACTTATCTATGTAAAATTCACCTACAAGTTTGGTTTTATTATCAAAAATCTAATCTGTCAAATGTTGGGACAAATATAAAAAAAGCCTACAAAACGACGTCGCGTTTGCCATTTCATCATATGTTTTGAATTAGAGCTTGCCACTTTTTTCCACCAAACGTAAGTCACAATGTCTTTCTACAGTTATTACAACAAGCTAGAGTCAGAGTCAGTACATACTACAGTGAACTGAGTTTTGACTTGAAGCTCAGCCATCCCAACACTTTCACTTCAGGCTTCAATTTCTAGAAGCCCCAGACTCACAATCGCAATCAACCAAAGAGTCATTGAGACCCTTTACAATATTGTTACTGTTAATATTGTCTTCTTGTTTTTTCAACAACTTGGGGTCGCATTTGGAGCTGGTTGAGGCAGTAGCAGTACTATTTGCAGTGGCCCTTGTCCTTGTTGCTCTTCTTGACCTTGCAGTTGAGATCTCGCTAGTTAAACTTGTGTCTGAAGAGGAAAAATCATGAGCCTTGCCTTTTTCACAACCTCGACGTGGTCTTGATCTTCTTCTTCTTCTTCTTCTTCTTCTCTCCAGCTTCTTCAATCGTTCTTCTTCTTCGTCTTCTTCCATAGCAATAGCAAGGCCAGCAACTGCCATAAAGCCTACAATTATGTCCACCTTTTCATCAATAGAAGAGTCGTCAGAGTCAGAGTGAAAAGGAAGCATTTTGGGTGGAATATCTTCAGACATAGAGATTTAAACTCTGTAAAGTTTAAAGAGAAAACAAAATATGGAGTGCTAAATGAGAATTTTAGAGAGAGTGATGCCATTTATATTTGAGAAAAATAGGACCGTTGGACCCAAATATTATCGTTGGAACCTTGGAAAATGGAATGAAAAGACAAAATATTTATATGAAATAGAGATATTTTTTTGAAAAATTATTTTGGACTGTAACCTTTTTTTTTTTTTTTTGTTCTTTGAAGTAACTTTCTAATTAATGAAGTTCACAAGGACCTGTTTGGTACGTAAGTTTAAACACATGTTTTCAGTTTTTAAACAACATTACTGTAAAGTTGTGATTTACAACTATGTGTTTTGTTGGCTTTTATTCCGTGCCAAATTTGATTGTAATTACTTTCAATTATTTATACCCTGTATTTGTTGTGGGAATTGATGTAAGGGGTGTGTGATAGAGAGTGTGTGAAGACTCAAGCAAAGTGGAAGCTGATGGAATCTCGCGGGTATGTCGCGACTAAGCTTCCCGCGAAGTGAAGCATGTGCCTTGCACATGCTGGAATGCGAAGAGTCAGGACAGATGGAGACAGCTGTCTCTCGCGAGTATCTCGCGGGTAAGGCCTTCCCGCGAGACACCCGCGAGACATGCTGTTCTGCCAGCCTGTACTGACTGACTCACACATTCTGCACCTATCCTATATAAACCCCCATTACCCACAAATGTTGAGGAATGCTTCAGAGAGAAAACCCTAGCCAAACACATTTGCAATTAGAGATTGTCATCCCCACCTTTCTCTATACATTTGCTTGTGGTATCTCCTCAACCCTTCCCTCTCCATTTCCACACCATTGAGAGGTTGATAGCCCAAACACTTACCACACCTTTTGAGAGTGTTGAGTGACGTTTTGGTGCTGCTGGGAAGCATTGGAAGAAGCCAAGGATGGCAGATGCAACATGGAGCTTGTTGCGGGATCCGGAGAACTAGACAAAACACGGTTCCGAGAAGCCTTGTTGGAGTAGGAGCTTGGAGGGCTTAGGTGCATCGGGTAGATTAGGCTTGGAGGGTCTTTTGCTCACTCATGTATCCCAACTGATTGTCTAGTGGATCGATTTCCGCTTGGAGGGCGGCGGAGAGGTTTTTCGCCGAGTTCTTCGGTTTCCTCTTCGAAAACACGTCTTGGTGTTTTCTGTGTTTGCATCTTTCTTCCCTACTCTTTTATATTCCATTATACTGCTGTGTTGCTTAGTTTATGGATTAGAGTAGCTTATTGATTATACGCTTGTGTTTACACGTTTCCGCACTTAGTATTAAGTTTGTGTAAAATCAACCAAGCCGTAATTTTAATTGGGGGTCTAAACAGCTCTTGTGTTTTTCAACACATTTTAGAGCTTTCAATTGGTATCAGAGCGGGTACACTTGCTTGGTTTAAACACCTTAGTGTGATCCTTGACCCTATTTGAGATGGACCGGTCTCAATCGCTCAATGTTCCACCATTTTTTGATGGGAACAATTACGCATTCTGGAAAGTCAGAATGAGAGCATTTCTATGCTCTATAGAAGATACCGTTTGGGATGCGGTAGAGCTCGGCTGGACTAAGCCGGAAGCTCCTAAGGCAAATTGGGATAAGGCGGCTCTTGCAGCAGCCAATGCTAATAGTAAAGCTTTAAATGCTATATTTTGTGCTGTGTCTCCTGATGAATTCCACAGGATTTCTCACATGACGGTAGCCAAAGAAGCTTGGGAGATTTTGGAGACCACTTATGAGGGTACAAAGAAAGTTAAGGACACAAAGCTTCAGATGCTTACCACCAAATTTGAAGAGCTCAAGATGGGTGATGATGAACCGTTTGATTCATTCTATGGGAAGCTCAATGAAATTGTGATTGCTAAACTCAATCTTGGGGAGAAGATTGAAGATGCTAAGGTGGTGAGAAAAGTGTTGAGGTCCTTGCCTGAAAGTTTTAGAGCAAAAGTTACAGCCATAGAGGAAAGCAAGGATTTGGATGAGATTAAAATTCAAGAATTAGTTGGGTCTCTCCAAACATATCAGATGGGACTGCCTTCTCATAAGATGAGTAAATCACTTGCTCTTAAAACCATCACCGAAAGGATGGGTGATTCCTCCGAAGAAGATGGGGTGGAGAAGGAAGTAGCATTTCTTGCGAAAAACTTCCGAAAATTTCTGAAGATGAAAAACAGTGGGAAACCATTCAACAAAGGAAAATTTTCATCTTCAAGAGGTGATAGGAAAGAGTTTCCAAGAAAAGAAGGGAGGGAGTTTCAACCTTCTTCAGAAATTATATGCTATGAGTGCAATGGCCATGGACATCTAAAGAAGGAGTGTCCAAATTTTCTAAGGGGAAAAGGCAAAGCTTATGCCACAACACTCAGTGATTCAGAATCCTCTGATTCTGACTCGAAAGAGAGCTGTGACGGAGAGGGAAACTACTCCGCATTCATGACCATTGCTCATGTGGAGTCATCGGATGATTTGGGTACTCTTGTGAAGGAGCTTGGTGAGCATTCAGATTCAGAGTCTATTGGGAATGTGGATGAATCAGATGCTGAAGAAGAAGAAGAGAATACAGCTAATCTTCAAGAAAATTATTCTTTACTTCTTGAGAAGTCTGGAGAGTATACCAGAATAGCCAAGGCAGCTGTGAGGAAAATGAAGAAGGCTGAGGAAGATTACAGAAGTCTCATGGTCAGATATAAAGAGGCTAAGTGCGAAATTGAGACATTAAATGGCGAGTTGTCTGAAGCCTATACGAAGGTGAGGTTTCTTGAGCAAGAGGTAGTACAAGCTCATGCCAAGATAGAGAGAGTCTCCTCCCAGAAGTTAGATGATGTTATCTCATCTCAAAAACCTTCTTCAGACAAGTCCGGGTTGGGATACACCGGAGGAAGCAGCTCATCAGCCAAAGCTACCAAAGAAGTGAAGTTTGTAAAGGCCGCAGTGCCTATTGTAGAAGAAACCATCCCTGAGAATGTGAAGGTTGAGAAGAAGAATGTGAGTGAGCAACGAATGGTGAATAAGCCCCGAAATCACTCCATGGGTAGACATGAAACCAGAGGAAGGTCTCTCCCAAGATCACAACGGAATCCTAGAACGGACTATGTGTGTCATTAATGCGGAATGCAAGGACATACCAGACCCAACTGTCAAAAGCTGAGATCAAACAACAATTCAAGCGCACCTCGGTCACGAGGAAGGAGAAATGACATGAGGTCTTGGGGTGGTGAACAACCGAGAAGTCAGAATCGTGATCCTGGCATGATGGACGTGATGAAAATGATTGGTGCCTTCACCACCTGCTTGGAGAGTTTCACCAGAAGGTTTGATAGTCCAAATTCTCGTACCCAATCCGTTAAGGATATCACCCCAAACGCACGTGACGTGTGGGTGAAAAGGGGTGCTCATGCATAAGCATTATAACATGTCCACGCATAAATTCTTTCAATATTTTGGGACATTTGCTGTTGCATCTTTATCATGCATCTTTTATTGTGTTCGGTTGTTTTGTACCGGTTGATTTTGTTTTTTTTGTTGTTCTGTTTTGGGTGTGTTCAAAAAAAAAAAAAAAAAAAAAATTCAAAATCACATAAAAAATAGAAAATCCAAAAAGTTTGATCACTTTGTTGAGTTTTGTCTCAAAGCATGTTTTGCCCTGTACCTTTGTACTTATGGCTTTGTGCATTTAACGAGCTTAGCTTGTCTCTCATGCACTCATATCATTGTGGAAGAAATTCTGAAATCTATGTGACTGTTGTAAATAGATCTTCAACCTTGTCATGAATGATTAGTGAATGGTTTTGTTGATCTTGAGACATGCATAGACTCATGCCTATATATCTTCCCACTTTTATTTTTTTTGCTTAAAAGAGCTCTCTAATTGTAAATCTCCAAATGAAAAGAGATATAGAGCTGCAAAAGCCTGTCGCACAAACTAGTATTCGACTAGGAAAAAGGGAAAGCGACCAAAATAAAATGTATGATGCCCAACAAGCCAAAGGCTAACACATCAATTGAAATATCAAAAATTTCAGGCATCTTTCTCTAAATGAAATTCTCTTTGCTCAAAAGTTGCAAATGATTTGTTAAAAATGGAGCCAAATGAAAAGCTTCAATGAATTATTGTCAAGTACATGTGGGAGGTCATATATGCATGTTTCTATAATTGAGATAGATCACATAATCTAGTGCTAGTTGTGTATGCCTTGATTGAATTGATCATTGAAGCTTCACATTGGACTAAGGACTATCTCATTTTTGATACTCACACACAACACACAAGTCTATGTTCAATGAATGCCTTATTCATTTGTGTGATTGTACTTGATTAAATGTGTTTTCACATGCTCAATCTCTGTTGATCAAACCCAAAAAGATTTTTGAATGTTTTATTTGTTTTTGAAAGAGATTTTATACTTTCTTGTCTTTTGTTTTTCATTAAAAAGCATGTTTTTGTGTGTCTTCAAAAACTGGTTCAGGGGTTGTTTCGCGAGAAGCTCGCGACTTAGAACTTCCCGCGAAAAGGAGTTGAGGGAATTTTGTTTCTTTTAACTTGTCACACAGGAACTTTCGCGACTGTGTCGCGACTGTGTCACGACCAAAAGCTACTCGCGAAATACTGTTTGGCTAAAATTGGATTTTTCCAATTTCAGACAGAAGTTACCGCGACTGTCTCGCGACTGTTTCGCGACCTATTGCTTCTCGCGAAAATTTTTATGCTTCAGTGGCTCTTCTCGCGACTGTTTCGCGACTGTGTCGCCACTCTCTAACCCGCGAAAAACGCGTGTTTTCAGTTTTTATATAGCTGATGTGACAGTTTTTCAAAACCATCAAACTTCCCTCGCTCAACCTCTCTCAAAGTTTTTCAACCCAAAACCACTATTCCATTCATTTCCCTTCAATCCAAGCACGTTTTCTGCATTTTTCTTCTTCAAGGTATGTTTCTTAACTATTTCCTTTCAAGTTTTACTTAGATTATGCAGAATTTTTGTTAGGGTTTTGATAATTGGGGATTTTCGAAACTTTGGGTTGGTTTTCAAAATTGGGTGAAGTCTTTTCATTTTTTTTTATTGGGCTGTGTCCTTTTAGTTGTTTCTGCACTTGTGTTGGCCCCTTGTGGCATTCTATCATGTATTGAGGGTAGATTTTCACATGTTCATGCATTATTCATATAGTTTTTGTTTTTGTGCACACTAAGTGTTTGACAAAATGTCCGAGTGACATTTTTGTGCTATTTAGAAATCAAGTGATTTCAATCAATGGATCCTCACCTGTATGATCTTATTTTACTTGATTTGGTCATTGATTTTGTGTTTCATTCACTTTGTTCATGTTGCACATTTTTGACACACAACCAAGCACACTTAGGCACCCTCATGCATCTCTTGCCGCACACACTCATCAGCACATGCTCACAGACACACACTCTTGCACTATTGTTTTGTTGCATTGTAGTTATCCCTTATAAGTTGGAGTCTCTTACCATGATGTTTGGTGTTTATCATGCTCTGTTTTTCAGTTAGTCTATGTTTAATTTAGCACTAACTTGAATCTAATGAAGTTTGTCTTCTGGTTTGTGTTTGTGCATTGTTGTTTCCATCTTTGCTTTGTGCAATTGTGCAGATGTCTCCCACCAAGCATGCAGCTAGGAAGAAATCGACTTCAAAGAGAGCCCGAACTGATTCAGATCATTTCCGGTCTATAGATGCTGATATGAAGTACAATGACTGCTACAAGACCAAGACGATCATTATGGAACGGGTAGTCCAGTTAGAGACTCTTGAGGGCACTTTCATCCCTGAAGTGTTCAAAGATAGAACTTGGACCAAGCTGCTGAACCCAACTGGAGTGGTCTATTTAGAGATCATCAAGGAATTCTTCTCTAATTCCATTGTCAACGGAGATTGTATTGAGGGCTGGGTGAGACACAAGGAGTTTCAGATTACTAGAGAGAGCATCCAAGACTTTTTGGAGACTCGTCCTCCATCTCAGCAAATCACAGTTGCTTATGAGGACAGATTGGGTAAGATTGATGAGATGATCAAAATCCTTGGTGGTGTATCGAAGAAATCATCCATGGACACTCTCAAGTTCTCTCCAGAAATGAGGACATTAAGCTATGTGATGATTCACAATCTATATCCAGTCACCAATCTCACCACTCTATCTGCTCCGAGAACAAGATTTCTGTATGATCTCTTCACACATAAGGAGATTGACATTTGTGGTCACATCATGCATGTCTTGAAGAAGAGCATCACAAAGCAGAATTCACGGACTGTGATGCCGTTTCCCTCTTTGATCATGGGTTTGATTGCCAAGACAAAGCTCAAGCTACCCAGTGGTCTCACAGTTGTTCCGAGGGATTATCCCATTGGTGGTCATACTTTGACTAGGAGCACTGCACACATTCGAGGATCCAAGACTGGTGTGCATACTATACCACCACCACGACAAGTTCAACAGGAGGAAGCTGAAGATACAGAGGAAGAGATTGAGAGATTCACCTCGGCTCCAGAGCCCTCTGCACAGCCATCATCTTCTGCTCCACCATCAGGCTTAAGCAAACTTGATCAGTTGCTTGCTAAAATGGACCAGATGTCGACAGTGCTTGACTCTCATGTGCAGCACACAGCAGATCAGTTCGCATATCTTTAGGGACAGATCACAGCATTAGCATCGCAAGTTCAAGAGTTGTCTTCCACTCATGGCTCTGATTCGGAGTCCGAGCCGTTCTAGTCCTTTGGCCATTCCGGTCAAAAAGGGGGAGAAATTTCTGAGGGGGAGCTGGAGAAGAGCTTGCACAGTGTTAGGGGGAGCATAGCCTAGATACACAGTAGCATTGGTTATTGGTTTTAAAGACGGTTTTTATTCAGTATTTTTAGTGTTTATAACTGTTTTACTGCTTTTGGTTTAAAGCTTTGATACTACACTTTATTTAAGTATTATTTCAGAAGTTTTCTTTTGTGTTAGTCTCTTTGCTTTGTAGCATACTTTGCATGTACCCATGTTGCTTTTGTAAGCTTTAAGGGTTGTTTTGTTTCATTGCATGATTTGTAGGCTTTTATGGTTTGTGCCATGTATTTGCAATACTTTGCTTATGCAGCCTTTATGCTTGTGCTATTGAAGTCTAATGTCATACATTTACTTCAGTACATCACTCTTGTGCCCTAGTAGGATTGTTCCTAGATGCATATACGTTCTATGCATTGGTTGAGTGATGAACACTCTTGTGCCCTAGTAGGATTGTTCCTAGATGCATATACGTTCTATGCATTGGTTGAGTGATGAACACTCTTGTGCCCATGTAGGATTGTTCCTAGATGCAAATACTTTGAGTATTTTGCATTGGTTGAGTGTTGGATTTGCAAATGGTACTCTTCATATGAGCTTATCATTTTGCATATCCGGATGTTCATTCCTTGTGTGAATGAGCATAGTAATTGCTTGTGTATAGTGATTACTTGTTTGATCTTGCCATGATCTAGTGCTTTCTATTTTATCTTGCTTGATCATGCTATTGATGCTCCATATGCGTTTCAAGTTTTCTGCATACAATGATAATATTTTGTTGTTGTGTTTCAGGAGTTACTTGTTCATATGTTTCAAGAGCTTATCAGAATCTAGAATTAAGTGTGAGTGAGTTTTGCCTGTGTTCCCAAACTCACGGTTAAGTCTAGAGTCTGTTTTAGGGTTTTGTCACGGAATAGCCAAAGGGGGAGATTGTAAAGTTGTGATTTACAACTATGTGTTTTGTTGGCTTTTATTCCGTGCCAAATTTGATTGTAATTACTTTCAATTATTTATACCCTGTATTTGTTGTGGGAATTGATGTAAGGGGTGTGTGATAGAGAGTGTGTGAAGACTCAAGCAAAGTGGAAGCTGATGGAATCTCGCGGGTATGTCGCGACTAAGCTTCCCGCGAAGTGAAGCATGTGCCTTGCACATGCTGGAATGCGAAGAGTCAGGACAGATGGAGACAGCTGTCTCTCGCGAGTATCTCGCGGGTAAGGCCTTCCCGCGAGACACCCGCGAGACATGCTGTTCTGCCAGCCTGTACTGACTGACTCACACATTCTGCACCTATCCTATATAAACCCCCATTACCCACAAATGTTGAGGAATGCTTTAGAGAGAAAACCCTAGCCAAACACATTTGCAATTAGAGATTGTCATCCCCACCTTTCTCTATACACTTGCTTGTGGTATCTCCTCAACCCTTCCCTCTCCATTTCCACACCATTGAGAGGTTGATAGCCCAAACACTTACCACACCTTTTGAGAGTGTTGAGTGACGTTTTGGTGCTGCTGGGAAGCATTGGAAGAAGCCAAGGATGGCAGATGCAACATGGAGCTTGTTGCGGGATCCGGAGAACTAGACAAGACACGGTTCCGAGAAGCCTTGTTGGAGTAGGAGCTTGGAGGGCTTAGGTGCATCGGGTAGATTAGGCTTGGAGGGTCTTTTGCTCACTCATGTATCCCAACTGATTGTCTAGTGGATCGATTTCCGCTTGGAGGGCGGCGGAGAGGTTTTTCGCCGAGTTCTTCGGTTTCCTCTTCGAAAACACGTCTTGGTGTTTTCTGTGTTTGCATCTTTCTTCCCTACTCTTTTATATTCCATTATACTGCTGTGTTGCTTAGTTTATGGATTAGAGTAGCTTATTGATTATACGCTTGTGTTTACACGTTTCCGCACTTAGTATTAAGTTTGTGTAAAATCAACCAAGCCGTAATTTTAATTGGGGATCTAAACAGCTCTTGTGTTTTTCAACACATTTTAGAGCTTTCAATTACAATATTGCACGTTTTTTCACACACTTTTTCACCCACATATATTTCTAAAAAAACTAAAAACTGTTGTTTAAACAAACGTACCAAACGGGCCTAGGTAATTAAAATATGTATTGTTCACACATGTTATGATAGAAAGGTTTCATGTAAACTTGATAAATATGTCCACTCAATTGGGTTTAAGTTTGACTTATTCGGGTTTGGATCATATTTAAATCGGTCAAAATTGGTTGTTCTAAACCTGCTATCAAAACTATGATTCTAACTCAATCTTATACGATGTCAAGTCATAATATGACATGTATTATATTCATGAAAAATGTTGGGATCATCGAAAATGGCACAACCTTGTGCCATAACTCGTCACGTCGCGAGTTGTGATTAGTGAATGTGTCTCTACATGGCCCACATACACTCTTTCACCAGTCACAACTCGCCATGTGGCGAGTTGTGGCACAAAGTTGTGCCATTTTTGGTGGTACTAGCACAACTCTATTCACACAGGAAAATATGAGAGAGAGAGAGAGAGAGAGAGAGAGCATAACGGACTGAACTAGATTGAAATATACCGAAGTAAAATGAATTGGCCCGAGTGGACTGAAGAGACTGAATTGATGATTAATTCACTTAAAAGAGTAAAACAATAGAAATTAGTTTATCAAAGTCACTATAATCACTTAACATTGTCAACATATCTAGCTAGACAAAGACTTCAACACATAAATGGATAAAATTAATAGTAATTGAACCAATATTAATATACTGAAAATCCGATATCATGATTTAGCTGTAAAATTTTAAAATTTTTGAAAATTTATTATATTTTATAAAAGAGTTCATTTAAGGGCCATCTTTTTTTAAAATAAATTATGCAATAACTTGCTTAAGAATTCCAAACTCTTTTTTTTTTGCTAAAAAATAAAAGACAAGTTCATATTTATATATTCTTCTAGATTGCTGGATGTCAAATCAACACAGTTTGCAAAGTGCAAAGTCCCATTATGTAGATTCCTAAGTTCTGACACTTCAATTCTACTCGCAGTTTAACATGTTAAATTCATTTAATTGGTATTAGGAAGAATAATGTTTGTTACACTGTTAAATATTAGCATTGATACACCATGTTGAATATGCTAGTATGGATGCGGAAGCGAAAGCATAAAGTATAGAACACAATAACACACGAGGGTTACGTGGTTCAGCCTAACGGCCTACATCCACGGAGGAAACCCTAAAGGGCTACATCAATAATATATTATAGTGTAATACAAATCCTGTGTTACAATGAACCATAACATGGGTATATATAGTAGACTAAACCCTAAACTAATAGACTTCTAGTACAAGTAGGAGACTTGGCTTGCACACAAAGTAGAATTAGGCTTGGGCCTATGCTAATGGGCTAATATATCTCTAACACCCCCTCTCAAACTCAAGATGGAAGCTTGATGAAATCTTGAGATTTGATAAGGTTGAGAAGATCCCTTGAATGAAGTTTGGCTCTGTTACGGTAGTTTGAGGAAGGCAATGGTCTTGCAGTGTTGATGCGACTTCTAACGGTGGCATGACTACACCGGAGAGTTTTGACGGCAATAGTAGGAAGCCAAAGAAGATGAACACAGCAAAGAAAACACCGAGAAAGACAAAGATTGCTCTTAAATATACCGTAAGGACAGAAAACCATGACCACAAGAAGGTAGCTCTGATACCATGTTAAATATTAGCATTGATACACCATGTTGAATATGCTAGTATGGATGCGGAAGCGAAAGCATAAAGTATAGAACACAATAACACACGAGGGTTACGTGGTTCAGCCTAACGGCCTACATCCACGGAGGAAACCCTAAAGGGCTACATCAATAATATATTATAGTGTAATACAAATCCTGTGTTACAATGAACCATAACATGGGTATATATAGTAGACTAAACCCTAAACTAATAGACTTCTAGTACAAGTAGGAGACTTGGCTTGCACACAAAGTAGAATTTGGCTTGGGCCTATGCTAATGGGCTAATATATCTCTAACATACACAAAAACAATTTTACGGAGAAGTACAATCTATGTGCGTTTCGACAAATAATTCTGGTCAAGCCAAGAAAAGCTTATAATTGCAGAGATAATAAAATGCCTTTCGTTTTCGGTAAAAGATAATAAAACATAAACTTTCATGGAATTTATTATTATTATTATTAATTTTATTTTAATGAAGGATATAGTTTATCAACGCACTTTGTATATAAACTTTCTGATATACCATAGTTATAATGGAGGTGGGAAGTTTTGAACCCTGGATGTCTTTGTTGGAAACATCAAGGAAGATGACAGTTGAGCTACAGACCCTTAGACGTACTTTGTATATAAACTTGAAAAGTCTCTGTTTCTTGCATATGAATTCTGAATATGTCCTTACAACTTCCAGACTGTATCGGCATACAGTGGACATTACCGTCCAATTGCTGAGAACCTTGGCAGCTTCCTAGCCTTCCTCAATGAGAATGTGGTCAACCTTGATGAAAGTTCAGGTATGCAACTTATATGATGTTAATTATACACTGACATAATTGCAGTTGATAGAACATTTGGGGACATGAAATTAGTATATTATGGGTCACAAATTGACATCTATGAACTTTTTCTGCCACTGGCCACTTCTGTACATCTTTTGATAATCCACAACCTGTACAATGTAACCAACATTTGCCTAACATACTGCTTCCACCACATTTTCCTCTAAGCTTTTTCTATTTTAGCCAGGTATGTTCCCCCTTGGAAGATCATGAGAGCTACAATATCAGCAATCAGTTCAAGAAAAAGATAAATTCTGAACCACCCCACCAAGCTCCTAGTGAGAATGAGGTTAACAGCAGACCCACTGAATCGTGTATCTTTGCACAAACAAAAAGCACACCTACACACAATTATAAGAGAACCTAGTCCAATAATCTCCAGAGTAGCAGAACAAGTCTTCTAAAAAGAGGAAGTAAGTTCCATATCAATAATCTCCTGTCGTTGAAATGGTCAACAGGAGCCAGGGGCGGAGCCACGTTGCCCCTTGGGGGGGGTTGTGGCCCCTGCCAAAAAAAAGGGTCCATCAGCATATATACAAATTTTAATTGGGCCCCTCCAATGATGTACATCCGGCCCCCCCCTCCCATTTCTGTTCAATACTTCAATTCACTCCTAGGCTCTAGTTTCAAACTTTCAATTGTAGGCCCTTTTATCCTCTAATAAAACAAAACATGGCCCACAACCCACTTATATATAAATACCCAAAGCACTACCCAACTTTATCACCCATTTTCCAACTCAAAATCAGAAGATTCAGAACCCTTTCTTTTGTATCTCTTTTTACTCTCTTCTTGTCTACTGTGTACACGCCACCGCCCACTCCACTGGTCCCAGCAGCCCCTAAACAAAACAAAACCCTCAGCTCAGCTCAGCCCTCCTCTCAAACTCAGTCCTCACGATCCCAAAAAAAAAAAAAAAAACTGACCATTATTTTCTTTCTTCTTGCTTTCTTAAAATAAATCATTCAGAGCAGGGGCGTAGCCAGAGGGTGAGTTTTCAGTTTCCGCTTCATCTCTTTTTAGTGTTTTTTTTTTCTCAACTATCTACACTTAAATATTCACATGCTCTTTAATTTTTCATAGATTTTTAGAGAAATATATGGTTGAAGGGAAGATAAAGTTTGCACTTTGTGAAGAGTCTTGAAGGGAGGTTGTTTGTGATGAGTCTTGAAGGGAATTTTTTTGATTTATTATCTATTTTTGATTAGTTAGATATCATGTGGCAGTGGGTGTTGTTAAATTGTTTGGTTTATGTTGTGTACTTGTGTGTTTAATTTTTGCTTTTGTTTGAGGAGTTATTCTTAACTAAAAAAAAATTAAAATACAGGAAAATTTGAATAATAGAAATGATGATGGGTTGAGTGTTTAAATTATAGTGGAAATTTTATTTTTTTCTTGAGTATGAATAACATCCATATAATTAAGTAAAAATTTCTAATTAAGATTTTATTTTTTTAGTTCTTTTCAGGTTTATTTTTGAGTCATATTCTTAAAGTTAAAAGAATTATGAGCAAACGAAAAACAATTGATGGATTCTTAAAGAAAAAAGATGTTAGCAATTCAAAATTTAGGACACCTGTGGCTGTAGAAACAAATGTGGTTGTAGAAATAAATGTTGATACTTCAATGCCTGATGAACACCCCTCCAAATATTCAAGAATTCAGTCTAAAGAGATAGATCATGATCCAGGATCACGTAAACAAATATATGAATTTCCTATCAATAAATAAGATGAAATCCGACAAGCTTATCTCAAAGAAGATCCATATCAACCTAAATATATAGACTGTCCATACAACGATGATAATCATCGTCGTCAAAAATCGGCCCCCTCATGCATGTAAAAAATTCTGGCTACGCCCCTGACAGGAGCAGCCCAAGAATTGGGTGTGTCAGTGGATTACCCTCTGAAACTAAGAATTCAAGCCCTTGAATTTGTTAACCTCTCGCCAAGGGACCCTTCCACACCATCAGTCTCTGATCTTCCCTCCCTTCTTAGTTCAACTAC
The DNA here is from genome assembly GCA_019022515.1 of Quercus aquifolioides. NCBI lineage: Eukaryota > Viridiplantae > Streptophyta > Magnoliopsida > Fagales > Fagaceae > Quercus > Quercus aquifolioides. Next base: position 45,960,723 of record CM032333.1, read on the forward strand.
AACATTATGTGGGAAATGTGACCTTAGATTTACTTTCTTACTAGTTACAATAACGAGTCAGCATCATTTTGACTTTTCTCTATTCTTTCTATACTGTTTAGTCCTCTTTCAATATCATCTCAGACCACCATGGATTCATTTCTCTTATTTTCTCATATGTGAAGGACTGTAATGTATGACCAAATACTCTATTCCCTACTGTGCAATACAAAAATGGCATCATGTATGTATCCTGGGTCAACCAAACTGGGCTGTCAGCGCATCCAAAACCTCATGGAGATTTTGTTTATTGGAATTGTGTGTAATGAGATGCAGAAAAGTAAATATATATTGTTCTTCAATTCAGCCCAGCTATGCAGAAGAGTTTTAACCTATGACGTCTGCTCCTGATGATAGCTCTTTATTATTAGACTAAGACACTAATCAGTTTTTGGTGTAGGCGGAGATTGAACTCCAAATCTCTTATACAACCATCAGAAACTTTACCAATTGAGCTAACTGGAACCCACTGCAATGTTGGGATTGTGATAAACTTTGAGAATACTATGATTTATTGAGTAATAGTGAAAAGAATTTACTATGAACTATTGGGTAGGAGTTAAAAAACTTTAATGAAAAGAGGGTAAAAATGTTAAATGCAAAGTTCGAGTGCCGCATGGCAGGAGCTCATGCACTTTCGCATAAGGTCTCTGCTTATATATATATATATATATATTGATTGGAATTATTACCTTCACAGAAAAAGTTTTGGAATAATAACCTATTTGTTCTACCTTCTTATTGTATAAGAGGAGGGTGAATAATTATCAATATCGACAAACTAGTCAAGATTAACTCAAAGCGCACACACACATGAGAACTATATTATGGTATCGATAAACTAGTCAAGATAAACCCAAAACACATGCATGCGCGCACACACACACAAGTCATAACTCATAAATATATTATATATCAAATTATTTTTATATAGAATTTATCATCTACGTAAATTTCACCAAGTATACAAAGGTTAAATGATAAAATATAAATTATTTTATAAAAAAACCTCTTATAAAATAGCCTTAAATATTTACTAATCAAACTAGTTAAATGATAATAAAATTCAATAAAAACAAAAGTAATAACGTTGACAACTTTGAATTTTCCAACCCTAACATCTTGATGATAGTTTACAACGAGGCCAGTGGTTCCAAATTTCCCATCGATGCACTAATATATAATTTAGAAGGGTAATTGATGTGCAGGTTTAGCAATATTTATGTTAGTGAATCGATCTGAACCATTGGCCTAGACTTTTTTTTTTTTTTTTAAAGAACCCATTGGCCTACACTTTAACAATCATCAGCCTCGGTTTTTAGAATAGGAAAATAAAAAGTAGTCATACTTGCATACTTTCTTTGGTCTCCACAAACACTCAAATGGATCATTAAATCTGGTAATGATAGAGAAGGAATAACACAAGAAACACATTCTCTAATTAATTACTTGTACATAAGATAACAAGTCAAGCACCCAAGAAATCGTTATTGCTTACATGATTACATCCAAAGCATGTAAAGTACATTATATGTGTCCACATTTAACATAATTTTGCTATATATTATATTAAGTTCAACAACTATAATCGACTACTTCCACAAAGCAAATGGAGTAAAGTCTTTAAGCAGCAGCAACTGCTTCTGCAGGCTTCCCTTCTGATGCCTCGGCTTCCCAGAAGGTAGTCTTTTTCCCAGTTTTTGAAACGGTCTGCAGAACTGACTCAGGCTGCACATTGCCTTTCACTGTCACCTTTTGCTCCTTCAAATCAATATCATATGATTCTACACCTGTAGTTGACAAGAATGGACACCAATTATAACCACCATGCTTTTTTTTTTTTTTTTGATGGGAAACCACCATGCTTTTTAAGCCTAAATCTGTCACCTAAATTTCTAATCAGTATAGTTGTTTTTTTCGAGTTTTTGACCAAAGACAATTCTTTATTTGAATATATCAATTACATTAAACCAAGTGCTGGACAGAAAGACTTGCTTTAACTACTACACATGTCCCAAACCACTTTGTTGGAGAAACTGATAAAATTTCAAACTTCATCAGTTGAAAGCACAAATTGTTATTACAAAATTGGACGAAAGAGCTGTTAGTATAGATTTAAATTTTCACTCTGGTCAACTACAACAGAGCTGTCAAGACATAATAACCTTAAATTAATTAACTTAATTTCATTGTTAGTGATGTAAAATTCCTGTTTACCAAAAAAAAAAAGATGTAAGATTCCAGAAGTTCAATGTCAAAAGACCACAACAACATAATTTAGACTTCACAGAATAGGAAACCGCGCTATCAAACCAAGACAAGCAGGCATAGAAAGACGAAAATTCAGAAACTCAATTTTTGGGATAAGACCTAGACTATTTGCACTCAGAGGCAGAATATTAACAAATTAGCAAAGCTCCTAACAACCATTTGGCCATTGGAGAAAATATAGTTGCATATTTTTATAAATGAATAACAGATACTTGAAAGAAAATTTAGAGAGAGAGAGAGAGAGAGAGGAGACACTATAAGTTACATTTTTTTCTGATAGGTAAGTGCCATTAGAGGTGTGCAAGTAAAACAACAGAAATAATTTAAACTGTCAGGGCAGCAACAAACCTTCCATTTTGCCCAGAACCCTTTTCACAGCCCCAACACAGCCTTCACAGGACATACCAACCTTGAGGACAACAGTCTGCACCAAGACCAGATAGAGTTTCAGGTTAAAAACAATGAAAGAAAAGGTCTAGGAAAACATTCACAAAGAACAGCATTAAACCTTACTCCACTGTAGGAAGATTAGTATGATGCCAAAATGACATTAATCACATAAATATTTGAGAGAGATAGATGCAACAGTATTAAGTGTAAAGCTGAATATTAAGATAGAAGAAAATGCATCAAGCTCTGAGGTGTAAAAAATTTGAGCAAATTTGAGGTGCTCAAGCCTTAAGACCCTGAAGCGTCAGTCCACTATGATCTGTCATTTTTTTTTTTTTTTTTTTTCAGAAGCTTAATGAAAATTACAGAGTACAAATTATTAATAACCCCTGATGTGTAGTTGCCCTTTTTCTTCAAGTGTTATGTTCACTTGGAGACAACAGAACGCACTTGATTAATTCCCATAACCGCCCAACTTTCAGAAAGTAATTCTGATTGTTTAGATCTTCAATAAGTTGTTAAGCATACATGAAAGAAGGTTTCTTTTGCATATATGGCATGTTCATTACATTGGAAAGTGGTGACTTCAAACATTCAAATCTGCATTTAATCATTTAAATTCACCCTCTATGCCTTCTCTTTCCTCCTTTTTCTGTACCTTTTTTATAAGTCCATAAATCTCGATCTAAAGCAAGTTACTTCCTCTCTCAATTTTCACAATGCAAAACAGATATAAGTCTATAACAATGCCCAAAAGCAATGCTAGCGTACAAAATGAATACAACATTTAAACATCCTTAAAATTGCACAAATTTTTTTAAGTGAATATTTTCTCATTGTTAATTGATCTCACAGTACAATTGAACAAAAGTTTATTCTTGCAAAGAAAAACTCAACTAAATACTAGCAGCAGTCCCTGTTGGGCTACACGTGTGAGTGAAGTCCCATATTGAATAAAGATAAGAAGAATGAGTGGTTAATATAACATAATTGAGCACATACCCATTGGGCTTAGGCCTTTTGGGTTAAAGTGTGTTTCTATATGTTATATTAATTACTCAAGGAAGCTCCCCAAGGTATTTATCTCCCCATCAAGTGGTATCAGAGCCCATGGTGGTGTGCGGCGAAGGTGGTGAGGTGTTCATGGTCCCTACCCAGCGGGGACAGAGAAAGCCTTAATGGCCCACACACAAAAATCCTGGAGAAAAGAAAAGCCCAACAAAGGAATATTGCAAATGGTGCTAAACAATGATGAGGTGCGAGGTTCCCATAGACATGAACGTGCGGGGTTCCCATGGATGTGCGTGCGGGGTTGACACATGGTTCCCATGGATGGCGTACGAGAGACCCATGGATGACGCGTCGATGAAGTAAAAAGCCCATTAAGAAGAATGAGTGGTTAATATAACATAATTGAGCACATACCCATTGGGCTTAGGCCTTTTGGGTAAAAGTGTGTTTCTATATGTTATATTAATTACTCAAGGAAGCTCCTCAAGGTGTTTATCTCCCTAACAATTGGTATCAGAGCCCATGGTGGTGTGCGGCGAAGGTGGTGAGGTGTTCATGGTCCCTACCCAGCGGGGACAGAGAAAGCCTAGACGGCCCACACACAAAAATCCTGGAGAAGAAAACAGAAAAAAAGCCCAACAAATGAATATTGCTAATGGTGCTAAATAATGGTGTGATGCGAGGTTCCCATGGACATGGTCGTGCGGGGTTTCCCATGGATGTGCGTGTGGGGTTGACACGTGGTTCCCATGGATGGCGTACGAGAGACCCATGGATGACGCGTCGATGAAGTGAAAAGCCCATTAGTCAAGGGGGAGCAAGTAGGACTTATTCATGGCTTGCAAATGGTGCTAAACAATGATGAAGTGCGAGGTTCCCATGGACATGAACGTGCGGAGTTCCCATGGATGTGCGTGCGGGGTTGACACGTGGTTCCCATGGATGGCGTACGAGAGACCCATGGATGACGTGCTGATGAAGTGAAAAGCCCATTAGGCAAGGGGGAGCAAGTAGGACCTTATTCATGGCCCACAGAAAAGTCTTGAAGCCCACAGAGTGGCAGAGACTCACACGTGAGGGGGAGATTGTTGGGTTACACGTGTGAGTGAAGTCCCACATTGAATAAAGATAAGAAGAATGAGTGGTTAATATAATATAATTGAGCACATACCCATAGGGCTTAGGCCTTTTGGGTTAAAGTGTGTTTCTATATGTTATATTAATTACTCAAGGAAGCTCCTCAAGGTGTTTATCTCCCTAACAGTCCCAACCTAGTCATCTAATAAAAATCAGACATATCTTCCTCAAATTTCACATTAAAAGTTATGTTTTTCTGTCAAACTTTACGCATCCCCAAAAAAACTTCAGTCACAGAACGAATCAAAAGGCCTTAGCAAGCACAATGGGTTTCTAAAACAATCCTCTATACACAGCAAATCCAAGTTGTTTAGTCTAGGTTTCTCTTTTCTTAGCCTAATGGGTTTCTAAAACAATCCTCTATACACAGAAAATCCAAGTAGTGGATCTTGAACCCACGACCTTACCCTCCACCTAACACTTACAAACGGAGGAGGCGCCATTTGAGCTAGAGCTCATTGGTAAATCCCAGGATGTCGCTGGTCACTCTCTTTCTCTCAACCACTTTGTCATTTTAGCATCCGGATTTTGCAACTGGTCTAGCAGCAGATTGAGGTCATCTCGAGTTACTATATCCCCGGAGTGGATCTCTTGAGCGAGGCTTTGTGCTATGTTTTTCTTTGATTGTTTTGAACTGTGTCTCAAAAAGTTTGTAACTTTACTCAACCAAAGACAAAAAGTTCAATTTTTTTCAATTGGGTTTGGTTTGAAAACTCCATTTTTTGAGATTTCCTTTTCTTCCCATCAAACCCCGGTTCTTCTTTTTTTCCTTTTTTGACTTTTTTTTTTTTGTATGCTGATGTTTTGTTTTTACTATTTTCATTTATTTCCAGAGTATATTCTGCTTTATGAAAACTGTTTTTTCTTGTATTTGTTTTACTTTATATGTCATAGTTTCTTGATTATTGGACTATTGAATTGATTCCAACTTGGTTTTTGCATAAATGCATGTGCTTTTGTTTGTTCAATTTGGTTGATTTTGATAGTATATTTTAATTTGGGGTTGGTCCCATTTGGATTAGGGGGACCATTCTGGTTACTTCTGCTACTTTCTTTTTTAGTACTAATTTTTAATCTCTATAACTGAATTCAATTGACCATTCTGGTCGAGAATTTGATTTGAATTATGTGTTTTAGGCTTATTGGTTCTGTTTTTTTTTTTTTTAGGATCCTCCCACCACTAGTGTCTCTGGAATATGCAAGTTTTTTGGGTCGTAGTTTCATGTACATGTATTTCGGGATGTTTCTGAGGTTTGAGTGTCGGAATTTTGTCATTGTAAATAAGTTGATTAGTATGGACACAGATTCCGACACAATGACCGACAGTGAAGAAGATGAGAGCGAAGAACAACACCATATTATCATCACTTCTGACAGAGATGTGTCTGAAGGTGTCCTTCCTGCAAGAGATTCTTCGGAAAACAAAAGTATTGTGCATGAAGTTCATAAAATTAGCTTACATCCTTCTGTTCGAGCTTCAAAATTAGCTGGTCGAACCGCACAATACAGAAATGGTTTAAATTCTCGTGGTATTCAGAAGAGGAGAAGCTCAACGAGGAGGAGGAGGAGGAGTGCTAGAAATCCTTTAATGGTGGGTATGCATAAATCTTCCGATGTAATCAATAGTAGGAGAAATGGCTCACCTTTCTCTTCTGTGGTGACTAATGGTAAGTGTAGGAGTTCAGTTCGGATTGCCTCTGCACGACAAGATAAAGAAGTGAGTTCTACCACGTTGGGATCCACACGTGAGATAGATTCATCTTCCTGCTCCGCAAATATATTGGTGATTGAGTCAGACAGGTGTTACCGGGAAGAAGGCGTGAATGTCATGTTAGAAGTCTCTTCTTCAAGGGAGTGGGTTTTTGTGGTCAAGAAAGATGGATTGACAAGATATACCCAAAAGGCTGAAAAAATTATGAAGCCCCATTCTTCTTGCAATCGTTTCACCAATGCAGTAATATGGAATTTGGATAATGGTTGGAAGCTAGAGTTTCCCATTCCACAGGACTGGTTTTTTTTCAAGGATCTTTACAAGGAATGTATCAACCAGGGATATTTGAAATTCTTATATTCATTTAATACTGTAAAAAAATGTAGGCTTATAAATTCTTATGTGACAACATTAGGAAAAATTATTCAGTTCCGCTGTTTACCAAAAAAAAAAAAAAAAACATTAGGAAAAATTCATAATAGTAATTTTTTTTTTCATTTTTATAATAATATGATACTCAAAAGGATTATTGAAAAATATTTATAGATAGTATATATTTAAATATTTATTAAGAAAAAAAATGAAAATTTGTAGAAAATTTGCAATGCAATTAATTAGAATTTGTTTAGAAAATATTTAACGCAATTTAACTAGAGTTTGTTTTGTGTTGAGTTTCTTTATTCTAACAAAAGAATGTGAAAATATGTGAAGAACTTTATGTGTCAACATAGAAAAAGTCAAACAAAACAAATCAAAGGATCTATTTTATATATACTAATTGTGGACCCGTGAAGCTTAGGTGTACATATGTATAATCTATAATGTAATTATTTTTGTAAAGGGATATAATATATAATATGTATGTTAACTAATACATATATGCAATTTGATTTGATTTTTTTTTGGGTAGTTTGCATAAATGTTAAGCAGTTGAACATAATGTATTTTGTATTTAAGCATAATTAATCAAAAAGTTCTAAAATAATCATAGTGGTGCAACGTTTTATTTATTTATTTATTTTAATTTTTAATTTTTTTTTTTTTTTTTTTTTTTTTTTTTTTTTTGTTGAGTTCTATTTGAAATTTTTTTACTTAACTCTACCAGAATCAGTTTATTAATTTTTTTTGGTTATATTTTTGTTTTTTGTAGTTGTGTGGGTGCCTTTTTTTTTAGGCACACTGACCCAAGGATCCTGGGCCAAATGATTGTGGTTTGGTGGACTGGGCTTGGTTCACCGCAGCTATAGGGTTGTTTAAGAACCAAATGGTGCACAGAGAAAGTTTCCTACAACACAAATAAACTAACAAGCAAAAATATCTGTATTGAATGACAACGAAAACAGCAAAGAAATTCAAAGTAATCAAGAAATGCGCAAAACAGTGGTTAGGGATCCTTGGATTAATGTGAAATACTTCATTAATTTTCTTTGATTATAGTTACAGTGTGCTCACTAAGACGTGATACAAGGTTCAAATAAGCTTAAAAATTACAGACTTTGATGGCTATTCAAGCCTCCAAGACTTATAAAGTTTGAATCCTTTTGAATCCGAGTATGTGCTATAGTGGTTGTTTCTAGGATACCGGGAGATGTTCCTCTGTTTTCTTTGAGTTTTACAGAGTTCTCTCAATGATCCTGTTATGATCTCCTTATTGCTTGGGTTGTTTCTTCCTTTTATAGCGTGACTCTAGGGCTTCGGGGTACCAGTGATTTCTCTCTTTTACCCCTCCCTGGGTACTAGAGCTCGTGCTGTGTCAGTTACTCGAGGGGCTGGTCCTTTCCTTCTTCCTCATAATTTCCCTCCTTTTGGTGCGACCAAGCTAAAAGCCTTTAGCAGACTTTCTATTCCAAGATCCCCTCAGGTTGCTGACCTTAGCCATTGGCCTTTTTCAGCTTTTGGCTGCCCTCCATTCTTGTCATTTTTCCCAAATAGTTGGAATTTTTTACTGCTGGGTTGAAAGCTTCCTTCCAGCTACTTCCACTTATAATTTCTTATTCTCGGTTCCTCGAGGTACCGCTCCTTTGTTCATGAATGGTTGCTTTACACCTTCTGACTCCTTACTGTATGACTGGGCGCTTGAGAGGGACCCGTCTGTCCTTCGTTCTTTGTGCTCTTTGGTAATTTTCCTTTGAACGATTTCAATCCTGTTTAGGCCGTGTTGTGCGTTCCAAGGATCCCGGGCTCTGGCAGTCTTTGGGATCCCGGCCCAAATCTTCCTATTGGGCTTCTTTTGGCTTACTGATCTTGGCCGGTTGGGCTTTTCCTTTGCTTCATTTTTTTTTTTTCAACCTATTCCTTCATAGGTCTTTGGATCCCAACTCTTTGGACCTCTCACCCTTTTTTCTTTTTTTTTTTCCTCTTCATTACATAAGCGCAACTCTTTTATTTCTCTAGTTTCATTTCTCATGAGGTTAGCCTAATGTGTTATTTCTTTGGGCCTTGGGCTGTGATTAATTTTGAACCTCAACAATAGTTGATTAAGAATTGATAAAAGTAATAAGTTTTCATCCTAACCCCATATATATATATATAATAATACGTTTAATTGAAAAAAACTCAAATTAGAATTCCAAATTAGAGTTCCAATTTTGCGCCATGTGTCCTAAATTATTTATTCTTAAAGAGTTTTATTTCTTAATTTTAGAATCAAATGTGGGACCACATCATAAATATTCATCCAAGTAAGTTATTAAGTACAAATAGGGCCGTCCAGAGACCCGACCAACCCGACCCACCCGCCGCCGCCGACCGAATCCGACCCGCCGCCGACCGATCCGATCTCTCCGGCGGTCGGCGACGGGTTTGTTCCTTCAAAACTCGAGTTTGGCGGGTCAGAGGTCGGTTTTCCTTCTCCAGAATCTGATCTAACTGATCCGACCGACCCACAACATTTCCGGCGATATTTGGTAGATCCGGTGAGATCTAGACCATTTTCGTCAAGATCTCGTGAGATTTTGCCGGATCTAGCCAAGATATTGCTGAAAATGGCCTAGATTAGGCCAGATCTGGAGAAACCTCAAAAATTTTCGTCGTTTTCATGCGTTTATTTTCGCTGTTTTCACGCCGGTTTCGCCGTTTTCTAGATTTTCAACCCCGACCGACCCGACCGCCGCTCGTTGATGGTCTGATCTGCCTGATCCGATTAGTTCGGCGGTTGGTGGCGGGTACATTTTTTTGCCACCCGATTTCGGTGGGTCGGTTTCGGGTTGGGCACAAACCTGACCCGGACCGACCTGTGGACAGCTCTAAGTACAAAAACTAAAGAGTCTAGAATAAATGAATTGTAAAAAAAAAAAAAAAAAAAGTGCTTCACAATAATAATTAAAAAAAAAAATTTTAAAAACATGGACAATTTACATTTTATATCTAATTATATCATTACAAAATTTTTTAAAGAGTTAACAAAATATAAAAATGACTATCAATAGTATTTAAATATTATATATATATATATATATATATATATAGGAATTATATTATGTATCTTATTATATATTTTTAAGTGTATCCATGCATATACATGAGATTACTAGCTAGTTCGCATAATAGAGCAATTGCGAGTTCATATCCAGCATAACGCTTACAAATATGGTAGAAGCTCCCATATTGTCAATCACAAGCCCAATTATGGTTGGGCCTATTATTCTCATATATTTCTCATTGCCCAAGTCCTTTTTCTTTGAAAAATTTGGAGTGTAATTTGAGGGTAGAGTGGGCTTATATCAGCTTATTCATGTGTCCAAGACATGAATTTTGCCAAGTGAGCTTGAAACACTTGGTGAAATCCATGAGCCCATGTGCAACACAAAAAAGAGCACCAAAGTAATTTGTTGTATGTTCCATACCTCAAGCCATAAATAATATTTGGACCCTATTAATGCTAAATGATGAGATCATTCAAATTTAGCAAGTTCTTAAAGGGGTCGTTTACCCCTCAAAGAGCAAAGAAAAACTAGTTTACCTAACCAGATTATTCAAAATTGGTAGCAAACCAAATTGTTGAAATACTCAAAAATGCACATTGCTTAAGGTTGCCATTCTTTCAAAAATCCATCAGCCAAAAGCTTCAATCAGTACCGAAAGATGCATATTAGACATATCTCTGATCTACTATAAAGGCTTGTCCCAAGCCAAGCATTACTCAAGTTTTGTCTACCTCACCAACTACAATTATGTTTTAACTTAGGCCTAAGCTTCTGATTTTAGGAAGCACCAAATTTCAGAAAGTTCTTATGTGCGTGGTAGCATAAGTATTGCTCTCTCTCTCTCTCTCTCTCTCATTTGTATTGTAATCCTTGTTTATCATCATTATCTGATCATTATTATGCTTCTTTCTGTGAGTGAGAACTTTTTTAACAGTGCAATCTAACCTCCATTGTTCAAAACATTAGAATGAGTAGGGGCTCAACTCCCTTTTCTTTTGAACCTAGGTGGTAGGTGTAACACCCCAAAATCATAAATAATAAAAGTCTATTCAATTTAAATAATCCATAAAAAATATTAACTAAAGCAACCAATAACCTAAAATCTCATCACAAATGTCAAAGCGCTAATCCACCAAAGATAAAACATCCTCAAAATAATTCTCCAATACAATGTTTAATACCATAAAAATAATAATAAAATCCTCAATTCCACAAATTATTCGTAATTGTTTTCTTCCAAGAATCTTTACTCTAATAGTCCATCTAATGTATTTGTAAGGGGAAATAAAGGGGGGGGGGGGGGGGGGGGGTGAGATAACTCAATAAGTGAAATTCACTAACATTGGGGTGTGGGAACAAATCTTTCAAATAAATAATTTTTACAACAAATTCATAACTTGTAACTCATAAATATGTATCATCAAATACTTCATATATATATATATATATATATATATATATCTTTATATTGTGAGCCATCATAATACATATATCAATACTATCATATAAACAATTTCCTGGACTTTTCTCGTGGTCAATGTTTACACCCTGTTGATAGGGTTGTGTTGTCACCCTTTTAGGACTAGATCCTCCTTTTCATCCACTTTCTTAAGGATGGCTCCTTTGGAATCTAAAGGTATACTCCCTTGCTAAGGAGTTTCCTTTTTGGATCCTCAATAGTATACTCCTTTGCTAAGGAGCTATCAAATGTTCACTATCCCCTTTCCTAGGACCGTCCCTTGCTGAGGACTAAACACAATACTAAGCTTTTAATCATGACTTGCCATAGGTTTTCAAAACATATTCAATATGCTCACAAAAATAATCTATTCATAATTCTCAAAAATATAAAGATACATTCACACATACAAGTTTAAATAAATTCAGGTTGTCTCACAAGTTTTTCATAAAACGAATAGTCAATGTGCGCATCAAACATTTATAAAATATCAATTTATATATAGAATATCAACATATTTCTTGATATGAGAATAGTTTGATAATCAATACTATTTTGGGAAAACCCCCAAAATTAGTAAACAACACTTACCCCTTATTTGCAAAAATATGAAATCAACCACCCTTGAGTCACACTAAATCAGTAGAATTAGAACCTAGTAGCACCAAAAATAGGTTCATCAATATAAGAATTTCCCACTTAAAATCAGTTTTCACACTTAAATAGTTTAATCTATCAATATCAAAGCCTACTGAGATGTTAGATTCTCTCTGCCACTCTGATTGCAGTACTGAGGCTGCCTTATAATTCAAGCCCAATTTCATTCCTAGTTAGTGGACGTTTTCTTTGCTAATATAGAAAGACAATGAAAGCATTATTTTGATGTCATTGGAAAGGGTATAAGAAATATCTAGATATTTTCTTTGTTGGAAATTTCTTGTTTTAAGAAGGCATCTCAACCTGCTAGTGGCTGAAAGGTCAAGACTATATCTAATGATGAAAATAGGGAAAAACAAAAAGGCTATATGCATCATTCTTAGAGCATTCGTATCAGATGTGTTAAATGTGCCAAATGCCAAATATTTGACACATTTGACACACCAAACACAAAAAACCCTATTTTATCAGATGTTCTAAATGCTATAATTTTTGCAACATGCTACAGTATCCTCATATATTTGCCACTGTACGGACAAATGTGGTAAATGATTTTATTATTTTTTTATTCCTCTCTCTCTCTTATCTCTCCGTCAGTCTCACTCTCTCACCCCAATCCTTTGCTCTCTCTCACCCAATCCTCAATCCTCTCCTCTGAACCCCAATCCTCTCCTCCGAGTCCTCAACGGTAAAATGTTATCCAAATCCACCTCTGCTAATGGATCATCCGATAAATCACTTTCACCATCCGAAACATCGCTATCGATATCGCTATCACTGTCATCGTCGTCCTCATCATCATCATTCTTCTCTTCTTCTATCAATTTCCCTTTGCCCTTGTCAGCCCTCATAATCCCCTTTCCCTTTCTATCCACCACAGCTTTCTCATCACCATTCTCACTATCTTCATTGTCGTCTTCATTTTCAACTTCGTATTCCTCCTCCTCCTCCTCGTCATCGCCATCATCATCGTCGTCGTCGTCTTCAACTTCGGCGAGCAAATTGGACTCGAATTTGGCGTCGTTTTGTTGGGGTATTGAGCAATCGAGTGGAGAAGGTTCTAGATGGTGGTTTTTGTGTAGAGGACGATGGGTCAGGCGTTGCTCTTTGGCCCGTGCTTGGTGTTCCAACTGCAACGATGATCGGAGTTTGAGGTCTGATGGTGGTGTTCCTACTGCAACGATGATCGGAGTTTGAGGTTTGAGGGCAGTGTTCTTCAGATTTTCAGTATGGGTATGTGTTTGTTTTGATTTGTTCCAAAATTTGGGTATGGGTATGTGTTTGTTCCGATTTGGGTGTGGTGATGCAGTTGTTCTGATTTGTTCCGCTGGGTTTGTTGTTGTTTTATTTGGTTGATCAGGGAGTTTGGATGGTGGATGGATTGTGGCTGTTCCGATTTGTTGTTTGTTCCGATTTGTTGTTGTTCTATTTTGTTGATCAGGGAGTTCTGATGGGTTTCTGGTTTTAATGTTGTTGTTCTGATTTGTTTCGATGGATTGTGGCTGCCACGGTGGTGGCAGCGGCGGCGGCGGCAGCGGCAGCGGCAGCAGTGTTGTGGTTGTTATTTATTTTGTTAAATATATTATTTTATTGTGTTGTTTATATTATTTTAATATGTAGAAAATATTATTTTAATGTATAGAATCGTAATATAAAACATCTGATAAATGGAATGTTGTAAAATAATGTGATAAAATAATAAAGTAGGATTTTAGTGTGGCAAAATGACATAATTTTTGCCACATCTGATGCGGATGCTCTTACTCCAATATAATAACAATTAATTATAAGTCTCTTCTCCATTAAATTCATATGAGGATAGGTGGAGTTTGACAAGTCAAACATATGGCTAGAAGTTAGAAGTCCCTTTTCTTTTAATATATTGATAGGTTAGGTTTTATAAAATAATGCCTATTATCCTATTAGCTACTAAAGTAATTTCAAGCACAGTTCTTTCCAGCAAACGTGGGACAAGTCTAGTCATTGAATATTCAACTCCCTAAATTTAGAGCTAAAGGAAACCATACCTGTTGCAGTCTCAAGTTCAGTTGCAAAGTAGAAAAAAAAAAAGTTGTTCAACCGTGTGTTGCGGCTAAAACAAAAGAAAACCTTTTATATATATATATATATATATATATATATATACACGATGTATCTTAAGAAGTAAAATGTTAGGGTTTTTAAAAGTTTATCAAGGCTCATATATTTACTTATGCAACCTCACTTAGGCTTCATATTTCATAGTAATTATCAAATTTAAATATCTTAGGCCCAAACCAATTAAATCCATTTAATTGTGGGTCTTCTTTTTAATTTACGTATAAGAATTAAATTGGTATCAAAATTATGGTGTGTTATGGTAGGTACAAAAGCACATTTCTTCGTTTTCTCAAATCGACTCCAAAACAATGAAAAAGGGAAAACTACATATATATATATAAAGAGAGATAATGTATCAATTTTAGGGGAACTCAAATTGTACGTACTTCGGTTGGTATGATCACATGCCTTCTTTATGGATCTAGATATTATTCCCCTTATGCTATTGATTTTAGACTAAACTACATGTAAGTTTGAGATTGTTACATTCTGATCCTCTACATTTTTAAATTTTTTTTTTGACCTTTCATGTTTGATTCTGTGTCATATTGGCCTTACAATCTATTTCTGTTAGTAATTTGACCATCCATATATGTTTTTCTGCCTATAATAATAATAATAAAAAACCTTGCATTCTACTACACTTAGAGTTAGTATTTCAAGAAATTGTTAAATATCAAGGGCCTTTAATGGTTTGTGTAACGCCCCAAAATCATAAGTAATAAAAGTCTATTTAATATGAATGATCCATAAAAATATTAAATAAAAGAAACCAGCAACCTTAAATCCCATCACAAATGTCAGAGCTCTGATTCACCAAAGACAAAAAATCCTCAAAGTAATTCTCCAATACAATGTTTAATGCCATAACAATAATAATAAAATCCTCAGTTCCACAAAATAGTTCGTAACTGCTGTCTCTCAAGAATCTTTACTTCAATAATCCCTTTAACGTATTTGTAATGGGAAGTAAAAGAGGAGGGGGGGGGGGATGAGATAACTCAGTAAGTGGAATTCACTAACATTGGGGTGTGGGAACAAACATTTTAAATAAATAATTCTTATAACAAATTCATAACTTGTAACTCATCATTATTTTATCATCAAATATTTCATATATATAAAAAAAATATATCTTTATATTGTGAGCCATCAAAATACATATACCAATACCATCATATAAATAATTTCCTACGCTTTTCTCGTGGTCAACGTTTATGCCCCGTTGACAAGGTTGTGTTGTCCCCTTTAGGGACTAGAACCTCCTTTTTATCCATTTTCTTAAGGATGGCTCCTTTGGAACCTAAAAGTGCACTCCCTTGCTAAGGAGCTTCCTTTTTGGATCCTCAATTGTATACTCCATTGCTAAGGAGCTATCAAATGTGCACTGTCCCCTTTTCTGGGACCATCCCTTGTTAAGGACTAGTTGTAGTATGATTGTCCATTGTTAATGAATAAATACAATACTGAGTTTTTAATCACGACTTGTCATAGGTTTTCACAACACATTCAATATGCTCACCAAAAAAAAAAAAAAATCCATTCATAATTCTAAAAAATATACAGATATATTCACACATAAAAGTTTAAATAAATTCAGGTTGTCCCACAAGTTTTTCATAAAACGAATAGCCAATGTGCACATCAAGCATTTATAAAATATCAATTTATACCTAGAATATCAACATATTTCTTTGATATAAAATAGTTTAATAATCACCACTGTTTTGGGAAAACCCCCAAAATTAGTAAACACCACTTACCTCTTAGTTGCAAAAATAAAGGAAATCAACCTCCCTTGAATCACAACAATTCAGTAGAATTAGAATCTAGCAACACCAAAATAGGTTCATCAATACACAATTTTCCACTTAAAAATTTATTTTCACACTTAAACGGTTTTATCCTAGACAATATTGATATATCCAAAATCCTCAATTTATTCACTTAACTATCCAATTCACTTTCAGCTTTGATCAAATTTTTGGACTTAAAAAAATATTGCTATCTAAGCAGATTTTTCCGTTAACGTAATCATAGGTATTCATGAAACTTCAATAGGGCCAAATAATAAATATCTGACCAACCTCAACGTAACAACCATATTATTTATTCATGTCCATTCACTCTAACATTACATCTATCCAATTTAATATAGCCTAATTTATCAATCCAGTTGCTTAGCATTCCCACTTGATGCCGTTGGATATCTATTGACTTTAATGTTATATATATATATATATATATATATATTCAGTCTAACATGGGAAGCCACGTGATAGTATTCTTAATTTATAAATCCGGTTGCCTACATTTTTCCCTTGAAGCCACATGATATATAAACCTATCTGATCAACCTAATATATATATATATATATATATATTAATCAAAAGTAGAAGCCACATATTAAAGTTCTGTCAAATCCATCTTAAAGCCTATGGAGGACCATATGGCTATACATTACGAAATCAATTTCAAAGCCTATGGAGGACCATACGGCTATATATATAATTAAACAGTTCCTATTTTAATATTGTAATAAATCATAGGTCGGCTTCCCATCAATATAGTGATAGGTTTAGATTTTATGAACCTAGATCCAATTGTTTTACTTGTTACCAAAAGGACAAATGCATGGACCCATGTGGGGACAATTATTAGGCATAGAATAATTCCCACTCTCTAAATCTTTCAACTTTCCAAAATTTCAGCAAGACAACCATACCTGAAATTCTTGTGCACAGCCGTAGAGAAGAAAGAAACAGCTCATTTGTGTGTTGCGGCTGAAAACAAAAAGGAACTTCTTATGTACTTACACGTGTAACTTAAAAGGTAAAAAGTTAGGGTTATCAAGGTTCATATATTTACTTATGTCATCTTATTTGTGCTTCATATCCCATAATATTTATCTTATCTTAGGTCCAAATCAATTTAATCCATTTAATTGTAAGCCTCATTTATTATTTACGCATAATAATTAAATTAGTATCAAAATTATGGGGTGTTACAGTTTGATCATTAATAGAAATGGATGACAAAGCTAATATGAAAACAAAATCAAACAAGAAGGATCTAAATTTTGAGAACCAAAAGTGTACTTTAGTTTTAGTTTTGTTAATATCAGGTTAAATGTATACTAGGAAGAAAGAAATTAAAAACTATTGCTACAAAAGTCTATAAGTAAAAGAGAGTGATTTGCCAAATTTTAAATTTTTAATAGAGAATTAAATTTTGTTTTCTTAAAATCTTCACAGAGAACACTAATAAAATAGGGAAGGGTGAGGAACATTAATTTTTTTTGACTTGTATTCGTTTGTAAAATTGTTGTTACTTTTGGACGAACACTGTATATACTATACACCCAGAAGATCAAAATGTAGTCTCAATATATATTTACACATTTTCTTAGTAATAAAATAGTTTATGGAACAGAATTTGGGGGTTTTATCGATTTAATTAAAGGGAAATATATCCATTAGATTTTGAAAGTGTCTGGTCGTAGTTTTGACTCAAGAGTCAAGACAATCAGCTACTTTGGCAGCTAGCTTCTAACGTTTCGCAGTATAGCCTCTTTCGTTTGTATGTATTTGCCTTTGTTTATTTTTTGGTTTTTATTTATTTATTTATTTTTGAGAAGGATAATCAAATAAATTTTCTATGTTTCTAGTTGATCGGCATGTAACATTTTCTAATGATTTGTTAAAAGTATTGGAAAATTCCGACCCGATGAAATTGATTTTATTAAAAAAAAAAAACAATTACCACCAAAGCACAAACTAGTAAACATGTATGGTTAAGTTTATTTTCTAGATCCTATAAAAAAAAGGTTTATTTTTTAGTTTATAATAGTATTTTTCAAGCTAAATAAACTGCGAAATAAACTAAACACACATGTTATGCATGTTAACGGTAGGAACACATGTATTAGAGTATGAGGTTTGTCATATTATACATTCTTTAAAAATTCTTTTATTTAATCTTTTAATTAGTGTCATGTGTCACTTAAAAAAAAAAAAAAAAAAAAGAGAAATATATACTAATATTCATTTAACTTTTCATTTAAGCAAATGTTTGAATGAATTGATTTATTTAACCTAGTAGATGTCCTGTGAGATCGATGTGCAGGACAACTAGAAGTTTCACAATTCACATACATAGAGTCCATTTGGAAATAGCTTATTTAACTGAAACTGAAATTTTTTTGCTGAATGTATTGTAGATAAACCTAGAAGATAGCTGAAATAGTACAGTAGGGCCTATGAATAGTACCAAAAAGTGCAATGAGATCCATAAATAGTACAAAAAATAAGCTAAATAGTAGCAAAATAAACTAAATAGTAAAAAAAGTTGATTTTTTAAGCTAATGGCAAACACAACCATAGACTCAACAATTTAGGCTCATAGTTCATTTATATTTGTTTATGCACAACAGTTTAAAGTCTCAATTTTTGTTTATGCACAATTATATTTTTTTGTCAATTTTAAACAAATAAGTAAATATAGCCAATATAATCAGTTTTCAAAACAAAAAAGCTAATCCAAAAATACGCATTAAAAAAAGTATATAAATGCCTGAATAGTAAATATATATACCATAGTCAAATAGTAACTTGAAAAATGCCTCTTCTTAGTTTTCTAGAACACCAGCGGCCAACACTAAATTAGGATTCACGTGTGTGGCTTGGTGGTAGTTTGGATAATTAATTCCATGCATACTCTTTCATCTTTATCCAAACTCTTTATAAATGCCCATTTCAGTCAGTGACATGCTCTTACTCCTCACCATCTTCTCCTACATATACCATGTCCAAACTACCACCAAGCCACACATTCTTTCACACCCATCATCTCCAAATTTAGCTCAAAACTATCTGAGTTGTTATTCCAGATTCACATTTTCATGAGCTCATACAGACTTTTTTGAACTTCTTCACACACTATTTTTAAGTACTCTTTTGAATTTCTATGGCAACATAAGTTTTGTAGTGCATTAAAGTGAGGAAGTGCTAAGTATAGTATTACACATACACTAGTGAGGAAGTGCTAAGTATAGTATTACACATACACTAGGAAATAGTCAGGTGCTCGAAAAGTTAAAAAAGAGAGTATTGTATTACATTATGGCAGCTGCTTTGGCTGGAGATGAACTTGTAAGGTCCATGAGCAGCAAGAGGATGAGTTTCCGGTCATCCAGCAGCAAGAGAAGCTGGGCCTCCTCGAGCTTGCGTGAGGCTTGGACAGGACAAACTGATGTGTTTCAGAAGAGTGGGAGGGAAGATGATGAAGAGGAGCTGATGTGGGCGGCATTAGAGCGGCTTCCAACGTATGATAGGTTGAGGAAAGGAATGCTGAAGCAGGTTTTGGATAATGGGAGAGTTGGTTATCAAGAGGTTGATGTTACCAATCTTGGAGTGCAGGACAAGAAACATCTCATCGAGAGTATACTTAAGGTTGTTGAAGAAGATAATGAGAAGCTGCTTCGTAGACTAAGGGACAGGACTGACAGGTAGACCCTTTTTGAAGAGTAGGGTATAGTTTTGGTTACATAATGTTTTAGTATGTGCCTTTTCTTCTTCTTCTTTTAATTGGTTGAATCGAAGTTCTATTATTAATTTTGATTTTAAGCTTCTAAGAGCATCCACATCCCAATCTTATATCTCATCCTATTTTACCATCTCAAAAATTTACTTTTTCAATTATATCATACCATTTACAATACACCCAGCATCCCAAAATTCTATTTCTTATCCCATTTTATTTAAATATTCTATTTTATTCTTTTTTTTTACTATTTCCCTTTTTCTATTCCTCTTCCTCCCTCATTACCGGTTTCAACCCACACACACACACACACACAGCCAAACCCATCACCACACACACACACACACACGGCAACCCCACCTCCACGGCTCCACCATCATCAATCACCACACCACCACCAAACCAACCAATCCGCACCGATCAACCACCACGCCACCACCGCATCGATCAACCACCACGCCACCACCACACTCGATCAACCACCACGCCGAACCCAAACCCACACCGCCACACTCGATCAACCAATCCGCACCGATCAACCACCACGCCACCACCGCACCGATCAACCACCACACCACCACCACACTCGATCAACCACCACGCCGAACCCAAACCCACACCGCCACACTCGATCAACCAATCCGCACCGATCAACCACCACGCCACCACCGCACCGATCAACCAATCTGCACCGATCAACCACCACACCACCACCACACTCGATCAACCACCACGCCGAACCCAAACCCACACCACCACGCCGAACCCAAACCCACACCGCCACACTCGATCAACCAATCCGCACCGATCAACCACCACACTCGATCGCAGCCGTCAGCCAATCGATCTGCACCGAGAAAGAGAGAAGGAAGAGAGCAGACAAAGCACAAAAGCTATGGGTTTTGAGTCTGAAGAGAGAAGGATGAGAGAAGAGTAAACGAGAGAGAGAGTGATATCATTATTTAATAAAAATAGGAGGGAGCTCCGATCTAGAAGCCTCGCCACCACACCGATCTATAAATCCGATCCAGCGTGAGCTCCGATCTGGCTTGGTGATTCGGCGTGGGCTCCGATCTGGCACAGACAAAAGAGAGAAGATTGACAATGGCGAGAGAGAGAGGGGATGAGAAAGAGAGAAGGAAGAGAGAGAAAAGAAAGAGATAAAATGAGAGAGGGGAGAGAAATTACCCGGTAAAATAGCATTAAAAAATTATTATTTTTTATACAATTTTGCTACAGTACCATCTTACATTTGAGATGGTACTGTAGCAAAATCTCAAATTTTTTTTTGCATATGGGATATAGCCTTCCCATTGCTGATGGGTTTTGGGGCTTAAATGCCAAATGTTCTTAACATTTGGCATTTACAAGCCCAAATGCGGATGCTCTAATGATCTTTAATCATTTGCTTTTAGGGTGGGAATTGACATTCCAAAGATTGAAGTCAGGTTTGAGCATTTATCAATCGAAGGAGATGCATATGTTGGAGCCAGGGCACTCCCAACTCTACTGAACTCATACTTGAATTCAATTGAGGTGTCTTTGTATTTTTTTAGTCAAACGGGGATTATACAACGAAGTTCTATATTTTCCATGATCCAATTTTGCTTCTTCTCCCGTCTCTATATAATTTTTATCTTGGAAGATTATGGAATGTTGTAGGGTAGTCAAAGTTTTAAAGGCTCTGGTATATATTTCTTGAAATTTGAGAAGAAATACTACTTCTCTCTCTCTCTCTACCTTACTTTTACATGGGAATTAATTTCTAAGACTGATTTCATATCCAAAATGACAAAACATATATCTGTTTTTTCTTTTTCAAATTTTGAGTTTGTCCGAATGAAAATTCAAGTTGATTTTCTTTTTGAAAATTTCATGTACAAATTGTCGGTGAGAGTTTGAGATTGTGACATATGAAACAAACAATATCTGTAATAAATTCAGTTCAGTTGTCAATGCATCAAAGAGAAGGTATTTAATTGTTGTTGTCAATACGTGTTCAATTGTTGCCGTCAATGCATCATAGCAGAAATGTTGCTTCAATTTATTTTACAGCTTGGTATATGTACTGACAATGGTTTGGTTTTTAATTTGTTGTGATAAATAGGCGGTTCTTGGGTTAATCAAGCTTTTGCCATCAAAGAAAAGGGTTGTCAAGATTCTACGTGACGTGAGTGGAATAGTGAAGCCATCAAGGTATTGAATTATTGCAAAACTTACTATGTAGTTTGTGTCCCGACTTATTGTTGAAACTTGAAACAATATGTTGTAGAAAAACCTTTTAAATTTTAATGAATTATAATTAACCATATAGTTTTTCTTCTCATGTGCAGTGTCAAGGCTATTTTATTGGGCTTTTGAATTTCTTGTATGTACTTTGTTGATTAATTTGGTGGTTTTTCTCCAGAATGACACTGCTTCTAGGACCTCCAGGATCAGGGAAAACAACATTGCTGCAGGCACTTGCTGGGAAGAGGGACAAGGATCTCAGGGTGTGTCATTTTCTCCTCCCTATAACTAGGACAATGTCTGGCAAACATTTTAAGAGTGCGGTATGAAATTAGGCTTTTTGAAATTAGGTTTTTTGAAAGAGTGGGATTTTCAAAAAGTGTGGTATGAAACTGAGCTTTTTGTAAAAACTGAGTGTTTGGTAAAATCTATTAATACTTAAATCAACTACTTCATAATAATTAAATCAACTACTTCATAATACTTAAATCAACTACTTCATAATAATTAAATCAACTACTTCATAATACTTAAATCAACTACAACTACTTCATAATACTTAAATCAACTACTTCATAATACTTAAATCAACTACAACTACTTCATAATACTTAAATCAACTACTTCATAATTTCATAATACTTAAATCAACTACTTCATAATACTTAAATCAACTATACTTCATAATACTTAAATCAACTACAACTACTTCATAATACTTAAATCAATTTTTCTTCATTCATTTCTAAAAACCACATTCATAATATTTTTACAACACTTTCACAAAAAAATCATTTGTGATAAATTGATACTGATTTTAATTTGAACGTACTATTACAATTATTTTTTTCTCACCAATATTAACTAATAATAACATACCACTTAAGATTTATTATGAAAGTATTGTGATAAAAATTGATACTGATTTTAATTTGAACGTACTATTAAAATTATTTTTTTCTCTTTCTAAAAAAATTATTTTTTTCTCACCAATATTAGCTAATAATAACCTACCACTTAAAATTTATTGAGAAAGTATTGTGAAAATATTGTGATAGCATTTCCTTCTTCTTTTTTCTTTTTTTTTTTTTCCTCTTTTTTTCTCCTCCACACATGTACCATATTTCCTTCTTTTTTTCCTTTTTTTTTTCCCTCTATTTTTATCCTCAACACATGTAACCTTACTCTTTTCTTTTTTTCATTCTTTCCTCAAATTTTTTTTTTTTAGCACTTCGTCTATAACACCCACACACTTCTTCACCTTGATCTTTTTTATTCTTTTCTTTTTCTCTAAATTCAAACGCTCACAAACTGGATGATTCAGATCAGGAAGATTCACCTAAGGTAATTTCTCTTAATTTCACCTAAAATCTTCAATACCTCTCTCTCTTCGTAACCCCAAAACCAAATGGGAATTGAAGTTAGATTGATGCAGATTCAACCATGTTGGAAGATTCAGATCGGGTTGTTGAGAGTGAGATTGGCAATGGAGGTTTTGGCACATTGTAGTTATTATTTTCTGTGTTTGTCTTTTCAGTTTTCAGTGTATTTTGTGGTGAGTGAGATGAGGGTAATTTGGGTCATTCCTTGCATTTCCAACGGCAGTGGAGCTTTTGCGTTTGAAAAACCTCGAGAAACATGTCCACATGTTTTGGCTAAATTCTTTGCATTTCAAGACACAACTTTTTTGAGAAAGTATGTTTTGAAACATTACCAAACGCCTAATTTATTTTTTTGGTTTCAAAAAGCACTTTTTGCTGTCTAAAAGCTGAAAAAAACGGGCACATAATCTTTTTAAATTTTTTTTTTTGTTTCCTATTTGGATAGAGCAATGAGCATGTAATGCTGGAAATTTGAGTATATAAAAAGTTTACGAAGTTTGGTTTGCTAATTCGTTACGTCAGTTTTCTTAGTCACATTCCTTAAAAATTTTCTAAATTTATGAGAAATTTTAGTTTTGCAAGCTATTTCACAACAAATTCCAAAAGTAATTGTTGAATTCTGAGTACTTCTAGTAATGATTACTCTTATATTATGAAATCCTAACTTCGTCATTAACAACTTCCATGAACAGATATTAGGGAGAGTCAGTTACTGTGGTCATGAGTTATCAGAATTTGTTCCTCAGAGAACATGCGCATACATTAGCCAACATGATCTTCATCAAGGGGAAATGACAGTCAGAGAGACATTGGACTTTTCAGGACGTTGTTTGGGAGTTGGAACAAGGTATGACCTGCTGACAGAATTGTCAAGACGAGAAAAAGAAGAAGGAATAAAACCAGATCCTGAGATAGATGCATTCATGAAAGCCACAGCAATGGCAGACCAAGAAACAAGTCTTGTTACAGATTATGTTCTCAAGGTATGTTGGTAACCACCCTTTTAATTCTCAGACAATTTTCTTTTCTAACTTTTCAAAGTATGTACAACAGATTCTTGGATTGGACATATGTGCTGACATTATTGTGGGTGATGAAATGAGAAGAGGCATATCTGGTGGACAAAAGAAGCGTGTTACTATAGGTATGTATGTAAAACATAGAAAAAAAGGACTACATATAAAATTTAAGTGTCAATGTATTTTTTTTTTTTTTTCAAAAACGTTTTTGGATTTAACAAAATGTCGAATTGGAATGATTATACTGAGTGCAGGAGAAATGTTGGTTGGACCAGCAAAGGCTCTTTTTATGGATGAAATATCAAATGGTTTAGACAGTTCAACCACTTTCCAGATAGTCAAGTTCATGAGGCAGATGGTTCATATAATGGATGTGACAATGATAATTTCTCTTCTGCAACCTGCGCCTGAAACCTTTGATCTTTTTGATGACATTATTTTACTTTCAGAAGGCCAGATTGTCTATCAAGGTCCGTGTGAGAACGTACTTGAATTTTTTGAAGATGTTGGCTTCAAGTGCCCAGAGAGGAAAGGAGTTGCAGACTTTTTGCAAGAGGTTACTTCCAAAAAGGATCAAGAGCAGTACTGGTGCAAAAAGAATGAACCTTACCGATATACTAGTGTTCCTAAGTTTATAGATCACTTTCATAATTTTCACATTGGCCAGCAACTTTATGATGAGCTTGGAATTCCATATGATAGGTCTAAAGCTCATCCTGCTGCATTAGTAAAAGAGAAGTATGGAATTTCTAATTGGGAACTCTTGAAGGCATGCTTTGCAAGAGAGTGGCTATTGATAAAACGCAACTCTTTTATATATGTATTTAAGACAACCCAGATTACCATAATGTCAATTATTGCCATGACAGTGTTCTTTAGAACCGAAATGAAGCACGGTCAATTAGAAGATGGAGGGAAATATTATGGTGCAATGTTCTTCAGTCTCATTAATGTCATGTTCAATGGAGTGTCAGAACTTGCATTGACTATTTTTAGGCTTCCTGTATTTTTTAAGCAGCGGGATTTCTTGTTCCATCCAGCATGGGCTTTTGGCTTACCAATTTGGCTCCTCAGGATTCCTCTCTCATTGATGGAGTCAGGAATATGGATCTGCCTAACATATTACACTATTGGGTTTGCTCCTACTGCTAGTAGGTATGTGCTTGCGCATATATTCTTCCAGATAAATGAATAAACTTCACACGCATATAATTTCTTGTTATGTCAATTATTTTCCATCCATGAACTATGTGAATATATAATTTATGTTTTATTAACATATCTTGAAAATTCTATTAGGTTTCTCTGCCAATTTTTGGCATTCTTCAGCATCCATCAGATGGGCCTATCTCTGTTCCGGTTTATTGCAGTACTAGGAAGAGTTCAAGTTGTGGCAAATACGCTTGGTACCTTTGCATTGTTATTGGTTTTTGTCCTTGGTGGGTTCATTGTTGCCAAAGGTTAGCAGTTTATGTTGATGAGTTTTCAATAAATCTTTAGTATTCAAGTCTCAACTAAAATGATTCTGTACATATGTTGAGAGATGCTCATCTCTTCATGCAAATTGCAATGCTATAATAATTGAAATAGTGAAAACCTCCTTCTCCTTGTCTAGATGACATTGCGCCATGGATGATATGGGGCTACTACATTTCTCCCATGATGTATGGACAGAATGCCATAGCCATCAATGAATTTCTTGACAAAAGATGGAGTGCAGTAAGATCTCCAAGAAAACTTGTAAACAATCATTCTGTTCCTTTAAAATTATCTTCACTTTTTCTTTGTTACAGCCCAATCCGGACCCATTTATTCCTGAACCCACCATCGGAAAGGTTCTTCTCAAGGCCAGGGGCATGTTTAAGGAAGACTATTGGTATTGGATTTGTGTTGGGGCACTCCTTGGGTTTTCTGTTCTTTTTAACATCTGTTTTATCATAGCACTCACATTTCTAAATCGTAAGCAATCATTTACCACACTAATCTCCAGTTCAGTTACTGTAATAAGATTTTAGAGCTGACATTACTTTGAAAATCAAACGCAGCTTTAGGTAATTCTAAATCCGTTATTGTTGAAGAGGATGACAATAAAAAAAGTGGAATGAGTACATCTGCAACCACTCCGTTGTTTCAAGGTTCCATAACTTGCAGTTCTATTTCTTTAAGAGATCATTTACATAGTTGCTTTAAGGAAAATAAATGGTTCCTGCTATTAATGATTGTAACATGTGAATGAGTACAGGTACTGATATGGCAGTGAAGAACACTCCAGACAACTCAATTGGTAGTGGTACTGCAGAGAATGCACCTACTAGAAGAGGAATGGTTTTGCCATTCCAGCCCTTGTCACTTGCATTTAATCATGTAAATTACCACGTCGATATTCCAACTGTAAGTATCTTTTCCCATTTCTCTCTTTCCCTCTTGGAGAATTGCCTTATGGTAGGGCAAGAAAATATAAAAGTTGATTCAATAAAATAGTTCAATAAAAGGTTTATTTACCCAATAGATTGATCATTTAGAGCCTTTTTTTTTTTGGTTGTTGTTGATAATATGATAGTTACAATGGGGGTGGAGGATTTGAACTGCCAGCTGAGTTACAAAGCTCTTGACAATCATTTACAACTTTTAATCATTTTTCCTAGAGTGCATCATAAGTGGACTGCTAGATTTCCAACTTTCTATTTGTCATGACTGAGGGACCATTAATTTTATGATACTGATATCCTGAATGTCTAGAAGATGCTCGCTAAAATAAGATGTCAAGATATTTTGAACACTACATAAGATTGAACAACTCTGTATTGGGTGTTTTCCTAATTAGGCTTATAATAATATGTGTCACATCAAGCTAACATCTTAATATTTGGAAAAATTCAAAAGTTTAAACCTTTTAGTTTTTGAAATCTAGATTCTGAACACTAGTTTCATCAGGAAATGAAGGGCCAAGGGATCGAAGAAAGTCGTCTCCAACTTTTACGAGATGTTAGTGGTGCTTTCAGGCCTGGTATTCTAACAGCATTGGTTGGCGTAAGTGGTGCTGGAAAAACCACATTGATGGATGTGCTAGCAGGAAGAAAAACTAGTGGGTACATTAAAGGAAGTATCAGCATATCTGGTTACCCCAAGAACCAAGCAACTTTTGCTCGGGTTAGTGGTTATTGTGAACAGAATGATATCCATTCACCCAATGTTACCGTCTATGAATCTCTTGTATACTCTGCCTGGCTGCGTCTTGCCAAGGAAGTTAAGCAGGAAACTCGAAAGGCATGTTTCTTTGTCCAAAATCTAATCGTTTTATCTCCAAACATGTCATTTCCGTGACTGTATGAGCTTATTCTATTTTATCTCTCAATTTAATAGGTGGTTTTTACTTGGTAAGGGGGGAAAAAAATACTAACTTGTGCCTCAGTCCAAAATATTCTAGTTTCATAAGTTAATTAGACCAAATAATTAGATAAAATCATATTTTGGGATGTGCCCATATATCTACAGGTCATGTGGGTAGAAAACTACTTCACAAAATCTTTTATATTCATACAACTTGGAGCCATTTACATGATTCATTTTCTTCCATTTAGGTATAGGTCAATTTATTTATTCTAATTTCAGCTTTCAATAGTTTGGTGTCTTAAGACATGAATAAAGTTGGAGTTTCTTAACCTTTCCAAACTTTGTTTCTTGACATGAATGATTTACTATTAATAGTAAATATGTAACTCATAATATGTAGCTTCCAATTGTCCAATTACCATGCATGTCTAGCAACTAAAAGTCTTACAAATGGTGTTACTTACCACAACTTTCATTTTTTTGTACAATAGGTGTTTGTTGAGGAAATCATGGACTTGGTTGAGCTAAATCCATTGAGGAATTCCTTAGTTGGTGTTCCAGGAGTAGATGGTCTGTCAACTGAACAGAGAAAGAGACTCACGATAGCTGTAGAATTGGTTGCTAATCCCTCCATCATCTTCATGGATGAGCCAACATCAGGCCTTGACGCTAGAGCTGCAGCAATTGTAATGCGTACAGTGAGAAACACAGTGGATACAGGGAGAACTGTTGTCTGCACAATTCACCAGCCAAGCATAGACATTTTTGAAGCTTTCGATGAGGTATATGGGATATATCAATATAAACATTTTGTGTTTGAGATTTGTGTGCCTGACTGTCTTATAATCACATAACACTTCTAAATTAAATATCAAATTGCCCACAGCTACTGTTGATGAAGAGGGGTGGACAAATCATTTATGGTGGACCCCTCGGTCACCATTCTCAAAAGCTTGTAGATTACTTTGAGGTGAATAGCACTATTCTCAATGCTTAGAGAACCAACATTTTATAGCAGTAACCTTTTGAAGTTTTTATCACAAGCTAACATCTATAGCCACTGCAGGGGCTATCAACGCAGCAACTCTTAGGAATTTTACTCACAAACTAATATATGACGATTTCAGGCAATCCCATATGTTCCTAAGATCAAAGATGGATATAATCCTGCAACATGGATGCTAGAAATCAGTTCTCCTGCAGTTGAGGCTCAACTTGATGTGGATTTTGCAGAAATTTATGCCAATTCTGAACTGTACAAGTAAGAAGAACATTAGACATTTTTGAAAAATTCCAGCTTCTTTTTTCCTCTTACAATTTTCAATTTTATTTTCAGATATAATAAGTTTTTCTATATTGATTTCTTGTATAGGAGGAATCAAGAACTCATCAAAGAGCTAAGCACGCCATCACCAGGATTGAAGGACCTTTACTTCCCCACCAAATATTCCCAATCCTTTGTAATTCAATGTAAAGCTTGCTTTTGGAAGCAATATTGGTCTTATTGGAGGAACCCACAATACAATGCCATCCGGTTATTCGTAACGATAGTCATCGGTATTCTATTTGGGCTAATTTTCTGGAATAGAGGAGATAAGACGTAAGTCTTAAAATTCTTATTTTCATATCTTAAATTGGACTAATATCAAAGAACTATCAGGGTATGGTAATTAACCCATAGGGTATGATTGATTTTAAACGAGAATTACTTATATTATCTGATTTTAAGCATGCACTGAAAAAGATTATGATCCAAGGAAGTTATTAACTTGATCTTCACTCATCATTTTGTAGAATCCTGCATAGTTACAGTCTACAGAAGCATAAAAAAGGGACAATTAACCTCTTAGTCATACAATGGATGGACTCTACAATTAAGTGCACCATTTTTGTGCTACTTCATTGACGAATATATCTGAAGCTAATTGCAAAGTATCATGTTAACAGACATAAAAATCATACCATTGACCTTTTAGAGTCTTAAAATAAATGGTCCAACAATTAAGTATACTATTTCTGTCTTCTGTGCTTGTTTAATGATGAAACTATCATGTTAACAGGCGCAAGGAACAAGACCTGCTGAATCTACTGGGGGCTATGTTTGCTGCTGCTCTTTTTCTTGGAAGCACCAACACAGCTGCAGTGCAGCCTGTTGTGGCAATTGAAAGAACAGTCTTCTACCGCGAAAGAGCAGCAGGAATGTATTCAGCCTTGCCTTATGCTTTTGCTCAGGTAAAGGAAAATTAAAACCACTTTATCACCTCAGAGGAATTATTTTTAATTTTATACTCAACTAATTAATGAAAGAACAAGAACAACAACAACAACAAACAAAGTTTTAGTCCCAAAATTTTGGGGTCAGCTTTGGATCCTAAACATATTAATTAATGAAAGAAAAATGAATTTAATACTCTGATTTGCAGTAGAAATAATTGGCATTTTTATTTGATGCCCTGTAGGTGGCAGTGGAGATAATTTATGTAGCTATCCAAACTTTTGTCTACACTCTTATCCTTTACTCAATGATTGGATTCCATTGGCGACTTGAAAAGTTCTTGTGGTTTTACTTCTTTATCTTGATGTGCTGTCTATACTACACATTGTATGGGATGATGGCAGTAGCTCTGACTCCTAGCTACCAAATTGCCGCCATTGTTATGTCCTTCTTCCTAAGCATCTGGAGCCTGTTCTCTGGTTTTCTCATCACGAGGCCGGTAAGTAATACCTAAACAATTACACAAAATATAGTATGATATATCCACGTAATGAGTATAGTACACACAAGCTTTATTTGAAGTGATTTTACTTATATCAAATGTGCATTGGTGTGTCGGTTATAAAATTTTTGCCTCCTTTGGGATAAAATCCTAGCTTCAGCATTGTCACAATCGATAGAGTGTAGAAGACCTCCTCAATGAACCGTTATTATTAAGGGCCAAGTCATAATTTGAACATCTAGATAGGGTGTTGGGAAACCTTGTGGGAGTCAAATTAACACATTTTTCTTCTATTCCAATAGCTTCAACTATGCATTCTTGAGTAAGATAAAGTATACATTGAAGTATTTTCAAATGGAGAGGAATTAATGAGTCATTTTTAGCATTGACCATATATACAAGTAAAAGCAGCTTATTAAAAAAACAATGGGAAACCATGTCATGTGCATAAATTCCACATGGTAGGAAAAACTATGGTTTAATGATATTTTTGTGATTGTGATACTGATACAGGAAAGGATTCACTCCAATTTAAATCCTCTACTTTCCTCCGGTTTTTAGTTAGATGAAAGACATGTCACATTTAAAAAATCTAATCTTGAATCCCCATGTAAATCATTCAAAATCAAATAAGAAACACGTCACAAATCTAACTACAAATTCGAGGGAATCTCGATATGGAATGCACCATTCAAGATTATCATACAATTTTCAAGTCCATTACATTAAAAGAAAATTGAATTTCAAAATTCTAATGGTTGACATGTGCAGCAAATTCCAATATGGTGGAGGTGGTATTACTGGGGCTCTCCAGTGTCTTGGACAATCTATGGCCTTGTGACCTCTCAAGTGGGTGACAAGACCACTCCAATTGAGGTACCTGGACAAGGCTATATGCCTATGAAATATTACCTGAAGTCTCACTTGGGCTTTGAATATAACTTCCTTGGAGCTGTTGTTGCAGCCCATATTGGCTTTGTCCTCGTTTTCTTCTTTGTCTTTGCCTATGGCATCAAGTTCCTCAACTTCCAAAGGAGATAAAAAAAACAAGGATTCAAGCTTCAACAATGATAATAAGATTTTGTCTGAGCAATTGATCTAGCAAAAAGATATGGTTGGCTTAGTATTCTTTTCACCAACTTTGTAAATTAACGACTTTTTATCATTAAAATATTCACAAATTCAAGTCCTTGTACCAAAAAAAAGAAAAGAAAAGAAAAAAAGGTTATGCTAAGAGTTTGAATTGGCTTTTTATTTTTTGGGTAAAATTGAGTTGTGCTCATAAGAAGTATGAGCTCACTGGTTATTATACAATTATAGCAAAAAATGCAATTTACTCCCTGTAAATTTTTGTTTTTTTTTTGTGAATTATCATTTTAGTCTATTAAGTTTAAATTTTATCATTTTAGTCCATTAACTTTGACAACATTGTGATTTTAGTTCTTTCATCCATTGCCATTAGAAAAACTCCATTAACATTGTTTCTCACTAAATTTTTTTTTAAAGGAAGAGTTAACGTGCAATTTTTAAGTAGCAATGGATAGAAAGACTAAAATAACAGCATTGTCAAAGTTATGGTACTAAAATGATTGGTGGGTTCCACCGTTTCAGTTAGCTCATATGGTTAAGGTTATTGTCGTTGAATAAGATATTTAGTTTCGGTCTGTTGATACTCATTTTTGCGACACATTTTTTACAAGTCCGATTCGACCAAGCCCAACTTCCTTATGGTCTCAATTCATGTATTATATTATATTTTATTCTTTTAAGCATGGCCCAAGCCCATGTGACTTATGGGAAAAATTGAGGAAGTGTGGTTTAGAGGGTATGGGTTGGTTCCTTTCGGACCTTTTGCATGAGCCCAGCCCATGCGTGCTACCAAGTGGGCAAGGGACACTGGTAGCACCTCAGGCTCATGGAGGAGGTCTTGTATTCAAAATTTCCACCTCAAAAGAGCTTTTATGCTCTAGATGACTGTGCCCCCTAATTTTCAACCCAGCTCCATTTTCCACACCAAAACACAACTAACTCTAAGAAAAAGGCTGAATAACCTAGCTCACTCAGCCACCCAAATGCAATTTCCAAGGACCTGCCATGTCTTGGAAACATCATCCCATGAATTTAGGCTACTTTATTTCCTAAATTATGCAAAAAGCAAGGCATCCCTCCTACCCAATTAAATCAAATTTGACCATAACTTCTTTGATTCATACCTTAGGGTTCAAAGCCTCATCTATTGACCAAAAACAGACACTTAGAGCACCCCAAGACCAATACAAAAGGCCCCAATCAGATTCAAAAAGGAAGAGCCACGTTCTACCTAGAGAGCTGAAACTTCAGAGCAAAAACTCATTCAGCCAGTCAACAATCTCACAAATCCGAGCCTTAACGGTGGGTCGAAGTTTCAGACCTGTTAAACCACATTTTCCCCATAGAGCTGAAACTTGAGAGCAAAAACCCACCGAGCTAGGAAACATTCTCACAATTCCGAACCTTAGGGGTGGAAATATGGGTACAGGGGAACCTTCCCTCTCTTTCTGATCACAACCTCTCTCAATTTCCTCTTCTGGGTGACTGTGGGTCGAAATTTCAGACTTGTTATGTTTTTAATGCTTTTTTCTACACTTTTGTTATTAGCATTTTGATTCTCTCTTGTCAAAGAACCATTAGCCTTTGTTTCATATACATTGTGAATTTTGGGCTTGATTCTCCACAAATAAATACTTCTAAAGAACCCAAGGGGAGATTCGGTCTGTTTTCCCATTTTTGGCCCTTGTCGCAAAACGTCCCCGATATTTTGGCGACTCTGCTGGGGAGTCAAGCAGCTGAAACAAGAGAAGTCATGTATCTGAAGATGCGAAACCAGCAAAAAGATGATGTTTCTCACACCAACTTGTCGTTCTAAGAGAAATCGCATGATACTTTGCCGCACAAGAAGAGCATGGTGAAGTTGAGCTGAAATAAGTTCTATCCTTAGCTCATTGAGCTGCTGGAGATGCTCCAAATCATGTGACGAAATCGCTCCAACCTCTAGAAACCACCCAAGAAGTGAAGAATGGAGGGAGAATCAACTTTCTTATTCAAGGAAAAAAAAAAAATTCTTCCACTCATCTATATTATTATTTTTTAGCTATCATTCTTATGGATGAATCATCATATATCTCTTGCTTTACATGATATTTGTGAAAATTTTTGTTGTAGCTTGAAAATGCAAAAATGGCGAGCCACAAATCCAACCGCGAAGGGAATGACGGTTCCAACCAATAATCAGCAATGCAAAGCTCTAAACATCAATTTCAAAACCAAGAACCCCTCACGCACTGAGCATATGGGAGCCACGGGTGATTGACTCATTTTGGTGCAATAATAACTGCCATTGTGTGCGACTCTTCATAGCTAAATATTTTTGGCATCACCGCTAAATGAAGTCTTCACCAAATAGCTAAAGGCCATAGCTAAATGGCCTACTGCAAGGCGCTAGATATACCATACACCAAGCCTTGAGGTAGCGACATACCATACATCAAGTTGTATTGTTGCTGAGTTAGCGCTGAGCATATGGGGGCTGCCACAGGTGATTAAATTATTTTGGCACAACAATAATCGCTGTTGTGTGCAACCCTTTGCAGCTAAACATTTTTGGCGTCATCGCTAAATGAAGCTTTACCAAATAGCTAAAGGCCATAGCTAAATGGCCCACCGCAAAGTGCTAGATATTCCATATACCAAGCCTTGAGGTACCGACATACCATACATCAAGTTGTATTGTTGTTGAGTTAGCGCCGAGCATATGGGGGCTGCCGCGGGTGATTAAATTATTTTGGCACAACAATAATCGCTGCTGTGTGCGACCCTTCGCAGCTAAACATTTTTGGCGTCATCGCTAAATGAAGCTTCACCAAATAGCTAAAGGCCATAGCTAAATGGCCCACCGCAAGGCGCTAGATATTCCATATACCAAGCCTTGAGGTAGCGGCATACCATACATCAGGTTGTATTGTTGTTGAGTTAGCGCCGAGCATATAGGGGCTGCCGCAGGTGATTAAATTATTTTGGCACAACAATAATCGCTGCTGTGCGCGACCCTTCACAGCTAAACATTTTTGGCGTCATCGCTAAATGAAGCTTCACCAAATAGCTAAAGGCCGTAGCTAAATGGCCCAACGCAAGGCGCTAGATATTCCATACACTAAGCCTTGAGGTAGCGACATACCATACATCAAGTTGTATTGTTGCTGAGCTAGCATCGAGCATATGGGGGCTGCTGCGGGTGGTTAACTCATTTTGGCACAACAATAAATGCTGCTATGTGCGACCCTTCGCAGCTAAATATTTTTGGTGTCACCACTAAATGAAGTCTTCACCAAAGAGCTAAAGGCCATAGCTAAATGGCCTACCGTAAGGCGCTAAACGTTCCATGCACCAAGCCTTGAGGTTGCGACACACCATACATCAAGTCTTTAAGAAGCGACATTTCATAAGCCAAGTTTTGAAGTCATACGAACAACATACTATCGTTTAAAGCACGCTTAAGCTAAGACTCTCGAGCACTCTCTTCGCTAATTCATTTTTGTATACATATCGTTTAAACCATTTTAATCTTTCAAATTTTTTAATAAGAATATTTACTATAAGTCGTGTATGCTACTTTGCTTAGCCATGACTATTGTTTACTAATATAAATCACATTTGCACTTAAGGTGAAACGGAAACCTTCTCGAAGCATCCAACGACAAAGGAAATTTGAACTCAATTCTCTCTCACCAAAGCCGTGACACGCTAAGTTATGACAAGCTCACGCATCCAAAATCATGGTCGATCCGCGTGCGCTAAGCCATGGTAGGTTCATATATCTCAAGTCGTGACAAACGCATGCGTTCCAAGCCATGACAACGCCTTAATCCTTCTTGAATTTGAGATTATACATGAAGAGGGAAGTTCAAACATTGCCATCATCAAGAAAATGGTTCTTGTCACTCAATTCTTGCAATTGAAATCCGGGGCCAAGCCAACTAATAAGGAAAGTTCGCGCACACCTTTGAAGAATGCTTCACTAGAGCTCGCTCTAAACATTGATGTCAAACAACTCAAAAATCACAAGCTAATTGCTCGAAATCCATTCCAAAGATTTTCGAGTGGGATCTTAGAATTGATGTGAAAGCTCGGCATAAGCGGCATAGAGGCCAAAGAGAAAAATTGTTGTGCTAGGGATGGAACAACCCTATACTGACATCTCCGACGCTTAGCCTATCATTGTCCCAAAATTAGAAGCCAAGTTAGCTGAGTATGGAGACACTGTCTGCAGCACAACAAATCTTCGACAAAGAGGAATTATATTCTGCCCTCTATATAGCAAATGAGGAACCCTATTTTCGAAATTCATCTTGAAGAAATATGGTGAGTACTAAGGGAGGAATAAATCGTACCAACAACTCTTGGCGATGAGATACCATTGGTTTGGTATAACCAAATTTGCTAAAGTCGCCACACTTCCAAGTGCACTCCAAGCTTATATGCACACACCATATAAGCCTTTAAGACGTGAGCGCTCCATAGCCTTTTACACTCGGGTGCTTGAACTCATTGGACCTATCCATTTGCCCTTGAATGAGTACATTTGGGTCTTTGCCGCCACTAAATAGTTCACTGAGTGGGCGGAAGCAATTTGACTCAAGAAAAGTGATGGGAATGGTTGCAGCCAAACTCATCAAGAAGCATATCATTTGTTGCTTTGACGTCTCGTTCATAAGCGACAACAATATGTCTCGCTTATACCAATTTTCAAAGGCAAGCCCTATGAAATGCTAGGATGCCGACGAACTATCATGTTATCCAAGCATGGTGAGATCTCTACATGCGAAGGTGCAATGCCTTCAATAAGGTGGGGAAAGCCAACGCTTTCTTCTAATGAGAAACCTTGCGAAACGGCAAGAAAACCAACAAATTACTCCTACAGCAAAGCCTCTACATGCGAGGGTAAAAAAAAACTCTCAATAAGGTAGGGAAAGCCAAACACATACTCTCTCAATGATAAGCCCTATCAAATGGCTAGAAAGCCAATGAGACGTTTTATTATGGCGATACCCCTACTTGTGAGGGCACGACTAGCCCTCAACAAAGTAGGGAAGCCAATGCGTCCTCAAAGGAAATCTCTACCGAATGATTAGGAAGTTGGCGAGATATCATATCATTCATATGTGGCAAGACCCCTACTTGCGAGGATGCAATACCCTCGACAAAGTAGAGAAAGCAAAAATTTCTTAACGGCAAGCCTTACAAAGCGATAGGGAAGCCAACATAATATATTAAAATTCAAGCACAGTGATCCACTACATGCGGGGACATAGCCAGCCCTCAAAAGGATGAGAAAGCCGATGCATAAACCTTATAAAGCGGCAAGGAAGTCAATGAACTATTACCCCATTGTCAAATGGTAATTCGTTATGTGCAAGGATAAAACTCCTCAAGAGAATGGCAAAATTGTGCATTCTATAAGGCGTTATATCCAAGAATGTGATATCTTCAAAAATTGATAGTAATACAAGCTTTATTCAAGCCGTTGACTATGAGAACGCAATCAGCCTCTATGAAACAGTGACAAACAAGTGCACCATGAGCCGTAGCATGCGCAAACGCAACCCATATGTAGGGGCTTCTTGAAACTAATGAAATAGCAACCTAATATATGTCGAGAAATAAGTAGACTACCAAGCGGCAAGCCAAGCTTCAATATATATGAGGTGCTATCTGTGAAACCAAATCTGCCCGTCAATAGAGCGCTGAAAAATGGTGCACGGGCAGCAAGACATGCGCTTAGCCAAAAAATTTTCGCAAAATCGTGACAACCAAGCAACATGTCTACTAACTTGTCCTTGCAAAGACAAAGCCATATTCACAAGCTATCCAATCAAGCACAAGTAATCTTCAAGAGCCTAAATGCATATAATCTATCAAAATTATGCTACTTCATCGTAAGGTGCACTCGGCCCTTCCAAGCAAGTTTTTCTCAACATACTCAAATGCTCAGAGCCATACATGGGCTGTTTTCACAACAAAAACGTGCTCATAGCCTATCAATAAAAGGTACAAAGTCATTCTCAAGGTATAAATTACAAACCATATACATCCTTGAGGTACAAATCAATTTTTCATTCCAAAATACAAAATATACATCCAAATATCATATATGTTAGTGAATGCAAATTATGTCAACTAACCATGATAGTACAAACTCAAAGTGGCACCTATATAACTAAATAGGAGTTGCTCTATACATAAGTGAGCTGTCCACAAATACAAGAGAAAGTGTCTCCAAGACAGCAGGCCCTATTACACACTATAACTAGTTCAAACTTTTAAAGCTTGGAGCTCAAAACAAGTTTGGTTTTATTATCAAAATCTAATTTGTCAAATGTTGGGACAAATATAAAAAAAGCCTACAAAACGACGTCGCGTTTGCCATTTCATCATATTAATGTTTTGAATTAGAGCTTGCCACTTTTTCCACCAAACGTACTATTACAATGTCTTTCTACGGTTATTACAACAAGCTAGAGTCAGTACATACTACAGTGAACTGAGTTTTGACTTGAAGCTCAGCCATCCCAACACTTTCACTTCAGGCTTCAATTTCTAGAAGCCCCAGACTCACAATCGCAATCAACCAAAGAGTCATTGAGACCCTTTACAATATTGTTACTGTTAATATTGCTTTGTTTTTTCAACAACTTGGGGTTGCATTTGGAGCTGGTTGAGGCAGTAGCAGCAGTACTATTTGCAGTGGCCCTTGTCCTTGTTGCTCTTCTTGACCTTGCAGTTGAGATCTCGCTAGTTAAACTTGTGTCTGAAGAGGAAGAATCACGAGCCTTGCCTTTTCCACAACCTCGACGTGGTCTTGATCTTCTTCTTATTCTTCTCTCCAGCTTCTTCAATCGTTCTTCTTCGTCTTCTTACATAGCAAAAGCAAGGCCAGCAACTGCCATAAAGCCTACAATTATGTCCACCTTTTCATCAATAGAAGAGTCGTCAGAGTGAAAAGGAAGCATTTTGGGTGGAATATCTTCAGACATAAAGATTTAAACTCTGTAAAGTTTAAAGAGAAAACAAAACATGGAGTGCTAAATGAGAATTTTAGAGAGAGTGATGCTATTTATATTTGAGAAAAATAGGACCGTTGGACCAAAATATTCTCGTTGGAACCTTGGAAAATGGAATGAAAAGACAAAATATTTATATGAAATAGAGATATTTTTTTGAAAAATTATTTGAAAGGGAACGTTTTTTTGTTTTTTTTGTTTTTTGAAGTAACTTTCTAATTAATGAAGTTCACAAAATAGGGCCCGGTTTGGTACACAAGTTTAAACGCATGTTTTCAGTTTGGCGAAAATGCACTTTTGATCACTACATTTTGGGTCAATTCTCATTTTGGTTCAAAAATTGATTTCGTTACTAATCAAACTCTTCTACCAAACGGGCTCGTTCTTCCCCAAACTTGTTCTTCTTCTTCCTCTCTCTTCCTTCCACCTACATCCCTCCATGAACAACCACTTTAAGCTCTAGGAATTTGTTGATTCTCACTCTTCCTCTCTTTGATCTTTCTCTCCCAACCGATTGAGTGCTCTAGAATGGGATTGGTCTAAATCGGGTTCTCAAGCTCAACCATGGAGCTTTTATGGATGAGTGAAGGCGGCGGGATTAGTTTGGATGGTGGGTTGGTTGGATTCGTGGGTTATGTATCGGTTGGTGGTGGGTATTGTGTGTTGTTGTGAAACCCCAGATCTGTGGTGGTTGTGGATTGGTTTGGATTCGTGGGTTGCGATCGGTTGTTGGAGGGTGTTGTGAAACACAGATCAGTTGTTGGTGGGTGTTGTGAAACACAAGTAGGTGGTTGGTAGCTGGGTGAGTCACGGTGCGTTTTTTTTTTTTTTTTTGAGAGAGAGAGAGAGAGAGAGAAAGAGAAAGGAGAAAGAGGTTGAGCTATGGATGGTGATTCATGAAGCGGTCGGCTTTCTTCAACTTCGAAGAGGTACCAGTCAGCTCTGCAATCAAGATCAGGTGAGCTCGATTTTGAGCTTTTTTTTATAAAAAAAAATTTTGGTGGGGTTGTTTGGTGGCTGAGATAATAGGGGAAAATTTTTGGTGATGGGGATTTGGAGCTTGGGTTCTTGGTTATTTGTGATGTGGGTAATGGAAAAGGTTAAGTTTTTGTGAGGTTGATGTGGTTATATAGCTTAAATGATACCTTTTTTTTTGTTATGTGTTTTTGTTTGGTAGCTGAGAAAATGAGGTACAATTTTGAGGATTGGAATGTTAGAGCTCAGGTTTTTGGTTATTGTGATGTGGGTGCTTTTGATTTTGTTCTCTTCTTACATGTGTGTTCTTCATTTAGATTAAGAAATAATTAATTAAGATCAAAGGATTCCAAAGTCCACCTAGATGTGAATTTTTCTGGTTTTGAACTTTTCTAGGCTTGAGGATGTATGTTCTTACGGGGAAAAAAAAAAAAGTAAGAAAAAAAAATTAATTAGATTAATGTTTATTTTAAATTTTTTATTTATTTTCTGACCTAGCTTTTTATTTTTTGGGCTTTTTATTTTTATTTTTATTTTTTATTAATTAAAATGCTGATGTGGTATTTTAAAATGCCAAATAATTATTTTTAATAATATTTTAATGGCCACGTCAGCGCTGTGTCAGCAAGCAGGGCATTCCGTTTGCCACGTAGGAGGTTTCCATTAATGGGTTGATGACAGGGACCATTTTAAAAACGATTTTCTTTTTTTAGGGACTACATTAGTAACGAAATCAATTTTGGAACCAAAATGAGAATTGATCCAAAATATAGGGACCAAAAGTGAATTTTCGCATTTCAGTTTTTAAACAACATTACACGTATTTCCACACACTTTTTCACCCACACATATTTTCAAAAAAAACTGAAAACTGTTGTTTAAACACACGTACCAAACGGGCCCTAGGTAACTAGAATATGTATTGTTCACACATGATAGAAAGGTTTCATGTAAACTTGATAAATATGTCCACTCAATTGGGTTTAAGTTTGACTTATTCGGGTTTGGATCATATTAAAATGAGTCAAAATTGGTTGTTCAAAACCTGCTATCAAAACTATGATTCTAACCTTATCTTATACGATGTCAGGTCATGATATGGCATGTATTATATTCACGAAAAGTGCTGGGATCATCGAAAATGGCACAACCTTGTGCCATAACTCGCCACGTGGCGAGTTGTGATTAGTGAATGTGTGTCCCTACATGGCCCACATACACTCTTTCACCAATCACAACTCGCCATGTGGTGAGTTGTGACACAAAGTTGTGCCATTTTTGGTGGTACTAGCACAACTCTATTCACACAGGAAAATAAGAGAGAGAGAGAGAGAGAGATAGAATAACAGACTGAACTGGACTGAAATATACCAAAGTAAAATGAATTGGCCCGAGTGGACTGAATAGACTGAATTGATGATTAATTCACTTAAAAGAGTAAAACAATAGAAATTAGTTTATCAAAGTCACTATAATCACTTAACATTGTCAACCTATCTAGCTAGACAAAGACTTAACACATAAATGGATTAAATTAATAGTAATTGAACCAATATTAATATATTGAAAATCCGATATCATGATTTAGCTGTAAAATTTAAAAATTTTGAAAATTTATTATATTTTATAAAAGAGTTCATTTAAGGGCCATCTTTTTTTTAATAAATTATGCAATTACTTGCTTAAGAATTCCAAGCTCTTAATAAAAGACAAGTTCATATTTATATATTTTTTTTTTGATGGGTAGTTCATATTTATATATTCTTCTAGATTGCTGGATGTCAAATCAACACAGTTTGCAAAGTGCAAAGTCCCATTATGTGGATTCCTGAGCTCTGACACTTCAATTCTACTGGTAGTTTAACATGTTAAATTCATTTAATTGGTATTAGGAAGAATAATGTTTATTACGCAAAAACAATTTTACGAAGTACAATCTATGTGCGTTTCTACAAATAATTCTGGTAAGGCCAAGAAAAGCTTCTAATTGCAGAGATAATAAAATGCCTTTCGTTTTGGGTAAGATAATAAAACATAAACTTACGTGGAATTTATTATTATTTTTATTTTAATGAAGGATATAATTTATCAATGCACTTTGTATATAAACTTTCTGATAATATGATAGTTAAAATGGAGGAGGGGAGTTTTGAACTCCGGATGCCTTTGTTAGAAACATCAGGGGAGATGACACTTGAATTCTGAATATGTCCTTACAACTTCCAGACTGTATCGGCATACGGTGGACATTACCGTCCAACTGCTGAGAACCTTGGCAGCTTCCTAGCCTTCCTCAATGAGAATGTGGTCAACCTTGATGAAAGTTCAGGTATGCAACTTATATGATGCTAATTATACATTGACATAATTGCAGTTGATAGAACATTTGGGGACATGAAATTAGTATATTATGGGTCACAAATTGACATCCATGAACTTATTCTGTCACTGGCCACTTTTGTACATCTTTTGATAATCCACAACCTGTACAATGTAACCAACAATTGCCTAACGTACTGCTTCCACCACATTTCCCTCTTAGCTTTTTCTATTTTAGCCAGGTATGTTCTCCCTTGGAAGATCATGAGAGCTACAATATCAGCAATCAGTTCAAGAAAAAGATAAATTCTGAACCACCCCACCAAGCTCCTAGTGAGAATGAGGTTGACAACAGACCCTCTGAATCGTGTATCTTTGCTCAAACAAAAAGCACACCTACACACAATTATAAGAGAACCTAGTCCAATAATCTCCAGAGCAGCAGAACAAGTCTTCTGAAAAGAGGAAGTAAGTTCCATATCAATTAGGACATCAATTGTTGTTGAAATGGTCGACAGGAGCAGCCCAAGAATTGGGTGTGTCAGCGGATTACCCTCTGAAGCTTAGAATTCAAGCCCTTGAATTTATAAACCTCTCGCCAAGGGACCCTCCCACACCATCAGTCTCTGATCTCCCCTCCCTTCTTAGTTCAACTACAACATTATGTGGGAAATGTGACCTTGGATTTACTTCCTTACAAGTTACAACAACGAGTCAGCATCATTTTGACTTTTCTCTATTCTTTCTATACTGTTTAGTCCTCTTTCAATATCGTCTCAGACCATCATGGATTCATTTCTCTTATTTTCTCACATGTGAAGGACTGTAATGTATGACCAAATACTCTATTCCCCACTGTGCAATACAAACATGGCATCATGTATGTATCCTGGGTCAAACAAACTGGGCTGTCAGCGCATCCAAAACCTCATGGAGATTTTGTTTATTGGAATTGTGTGTAATGAGATGCAGAAAAGTAAATATATATTGTTCTTCAATTCAGCCCAGCTATGCGCTGTATCTTTCTTTAATTCCTATTCCATTATTTTTTGCACTTGTGTAGCTTCATTCCACATCTTGGCCTCGGCATATATATTTGAAAGCATGATCTGAGCTGAAGTATCTTCTGGATCAATGCTCAAAATTTTCTCAGCAGCGTATCTTCCCAGAGCTACATCCTTGTGAATTTTGCAGCCGGACAACGGGACAAGAGACACTGCCACACCACCTTATTAGGTTCCATTGGAATACTCCTAATGAGTTCAAAAGCTCTTTTGTCTGTATTTTACGGGGAAAGAGGCTGACCAAAGAAGCTAAATGATCTGTCCTAGGGGCAATGCCATGGTCTTTGATCATGGAATTGAAGTGGTGCCATCCCTCCTCTACAAGTCACACACGCCCACAAGCAGATAATATTCCAAGAAAAGTAATACCATTAGGTTTGATCCCATTACTATGCATTATATTATAGATCGCTGAAGCTTCCCTCCCAAAACCATGTTGGGCATATCCCACAAGCATGGTATTCCAGGAAACCATGTTTTTTTTTTTTTTTTTGTAGATAGATAATCAAAGACATTCCGAGCTTCATTTAGTTTTCCAGACTCATACATGTCTATAAGAGCACTCCCTACAACCACATTTTAGTCAAACCCAGGTTTCAAGATGCAGCAATGGGTTTGTTTTCCCCACTCTATTGCTGGGATATTGCCACAGATGCTCAAAATGTTGAACCCGAGCTCACCCCTTTTGGCATGTTATGTTGTGGTTAATTGTTCTAATCACAAGGGAAAATTATCAAATACTTAGGGAATATAGCAACATAATTCTCTATCATTTCACATGAATTGTAGATTCCACCATTAATTTAATTAGTGTAATTTACTATTATATAAGAGGAGAGTTAATAATTAATCATTCACAATTTAGTGTTGATTAAAATGCATTTTTTATTATTATTAAAATTGGAATTATTACCTTCACAGAAAAAGTTTTGGAATAATCACCTATTTGTTCTACCTTCTTATTATATAAGAGGAGAGTGAATAATTATCAGTATCAATAAACTAGTCAAGATTAACTCAATGCGCGCACACACATGAGAGCTAAATTATGGTATTGATAAACTAGTCAAGATAAACCCAAAACACATGCGTGCGTGCACACACACAAGTCATAACTCATAAATATATTATATAACAAATTATCAAATTATTTTTATATAGAATTTATCATCTACGTAAATTTCACCAAGTATACAAAGGGTAAGTGATAAAATACAAATTATTTTATACATGACCTCTTATAAAATAACCTTAAACGTACTAAACAAACTAGTGAAACGATAATAAATTCAATAAAAACAAAAGTAATAACGTTGACAACTTTGAATTTTCCAACCCTAACATCTTGATAATAGTTTACAACGAGGCCAATGATTCCAAATTCCCCGTCGATGCACTAATATATAATTTAGAAGGGTAATTGATGTGCAGGTTTAGCAATATTTATGTTAGTGAATCGATCTGAACCATTGGCCTAGACTTCTTTTTTTTTTCAGAACCCATTGGCCTACACTTCAACAATCATCAGCCTCGGTTTTTAGAATAGGAAAATAAAAAGTAGTCATACTTGCATACTTTCTTTGGTCTC
Organism: Quercus aquifolioides; assembly: GCA_019022515.1. Classification (NCBI taxonomy): domain Eukaryota; kingdom Viridiplantae; phylum Streptophyta; class Magnoliopsida; order Fagales; family Fagaceae; genus Quercus; species Quercus aquifolioides. The sequence continues at coordinate 46,005,187 of CM032333.1, forward strand.
CACAAGCACTCAAATGGATCATTAAATCTGGTAATGATAGAGAAGGAATAACACAAGAAACACATTCTCTAATTAATTACTTGTACATAAGATAACAAGTCAAGCACCCAAGAAATCGTTATTGCTTACATGATTACATCCAAAGCATGTAAAGTACACTCTATGTGTCCATATTTAACATAATTTCGCTATATATTAATATTAAGTTCAACAACTATAATCGACTACTTCCACAAAGCAAATGGAGTAAAGTCTTTAAGCAGCAGCAACTGCTTCTGCAGGCTTCCCTTCTGATGCTTCGGCTTCCCAGAAGGTGGTCTTTTTCCCAGTTTTTGAAACGGTCTGCAGAACTGACTCAGGCTGCACATTGCCTTTCACTGTCACCTTCTGCTCCTTCAAATCAATATCATATGATTCTACACCTGAAGTTGACAAGAATGGACACCAATTATAACCACCATGCTTTTTAAGCCTAAATCTCTCACCTAAATTTCTAATCAGTATAGTTGTGCACATTTCCAGCCTTATGAAAAGAGTTTTTTTTTTTTAGTTTTTTACCAAAGATAATTCTTTATTTGAATATATCAATTACATTAAACCAAGTGCTGGACAGAAAGACTTGTTTTAACCACTACACATGTCCCAAACCACTTTGTAGGAGAAACTGATAAACTTCCAAACTTCATCAGTTGAAAGCACAAATTATTATTACAAAACTGGACAAAAGAGCAGTTAGTATAGATTTAAATTTTCACTCTGGTCAACTACAACAGAGCTATCAAGACATAATAAGTAATAACCTTAAATTAATTAACTTAATTTCATTGTTAGTGATGTAAGATTCCTGTTTACCAAAAAAAAAAAAAAAAGATGTAAGATTCCAGAAGTTCAATGTCAAAAGACCACAACAACATAATTTAGACTTCACAGAATAGGAAACCGCGCTATCAAACCAAGACAAGCATGCATAGAAAGACGAAAATTCAGAAACTCAATTTTTGGGATAAGACCTAGACTATTTGCACTCAGAGGCAGATTATTAACAAATTAGCAAAGCTCCTAACAACCATTTGGCCATTGGAAAAAATATAGTTGCATATTTTTATAAATGAATAACAGATACTTGAAAGAAAATTTAGAGAGAGAGAGAGAGAGGAGACACTATAAGTTACATTTTTTCTGATAAATAAGTGCCATTAGAGGTGTGCAAGTAAAACAACAGAAATAATTTAAACTGTCAGGGCAGCAACAAACCTTCCATTTTGCCCAGAACCCTTTTCACAGCCCCAACACAGCCTTCACAGGACATACCAACCTTGAGGACAACAGTCTGCACCAAGAGCAGATAGAGTTTCAGGTTAAAAACAATGAAAGAAAAGGTCAAGGAAAACATTCACAAAGAACAGCATTAAACCTTACTCCACTATAAGAAGATTAGTATGATGCCAAAATGACATTAATCACATAAATATTTGAGAGAGACAGATGCAACAGTATTAAGTGTAAAGCTGAATATTAAGATAGAAGAAAATGCATCAAGCTCTGAGGTGTAAACCTCAAAATTTGAGCAAATTTGAGGTGCTCAAGCCTTAAGACCCTGAAGCGTCAGTCCACTATGATCTGTCATTTTTTGTTTTGTTTTCAGAAGCTTAGTGAAAATTACAGAGTACAAATTATTAATAACCCCTGATATGTAATTGCCCTTTTTCTTCAAGTGGTATGTTCACTTAGAGAGAAGAGAACGCACTTGATTAATTCCCATAACCGCCCAACTTTCAGAAAGTAATTCTGATTGTTTAGATCTTCAATAAGTTGTTAAGCATACATGAAAGAAGGTTTCTTTTACATATATGGCATGTTCATTACATTGGAAAGTGGTGACTACAAACATTAAAATCTGCATCTTAATCATTTAAATTCACCCTCTATGCCTTCTCCTTCCTCCTTTTTCTGTACCTTTTTTTTAAGTCTATAAATCTTGATCTAAAGCAAGTTACTTCCTCTCTCAATTTTCACAATGCAAAACAGATATAAGACTATAACAATGCTCAAAAGCAATACTAGCGTACAAAATGAATACAACATTTAAACACCCTTAAAATTGCACAATTGAACAAAAGTTTCTTCTTGCAAAGAAAAACTCAAATAAATACTAGCAGCAGTCCCAACCTAGTCATCTAATAAAAATCAGACATATATTCCTCAAATTTCACATAAAAAGTTATGTTTTTCTGTCAAACTTTAAGCATCCCCAAAAAAACTTCAGTCACAGAACGAATCAAAAGGCCTTAGCAAGCACAATGGGTTTCTAAAACAATCCTCTATACACAGCAAATCCAAGTTGTTTAGTCAAGGTTTCTCTTTTCTTAGCCCAATGGGTTTCTAAAACAATCCTCTATACACAGAAAATCCAAGTAGTGGATCTTGAACCCACGATCTCGCCCTCCACCTAACACTTACAAGCGGAGGAGGCGCCATTTGAGCTAGAGCTCATTGGCAAATCCCATAAGAGTAATATCTTACACATTAGTTGCTAAAAAATAAATCAATAACAACAACAAAAGCAAATCCCACATGATTAATTAACCACAACTCACAAATTTAAGCTGATTTGTGTCCTACCCACATTATCCTTTTTTTTTTCAATCAATCTAAGGATCTATTCAATCCCAATCTTAATAATCTCCAAAAATAGTAGGCAAACTGTGGAACAGGTCAAACTTCCTTTTTCTTTTTTTGGGTTGGCTGAGTGCTTAAAACAAAGTCAACCCATCAAAGAATACAATTCAAAGTACCTTAATGTTGTTCAGACACAAGCTACATCAGCCCAAACTTAACATTGATACCAAATCTCTAAAACTATAAGAGATCCAGAGAGAAACAGAACATGTTAATGCACAAAGACCCATCATACATGCGATATCAAACATGAAGAAAAAGCAAAAATACCCAGAAAAATAAACACATGAAACAATAATCAGATTTGAAATAGAAGAAAAAGAAGAGGGATCTGGTGAGGAGTACCTGAGACATGGCTATAGATTTGGAGAGAAAAAAGAGGAAGAGAGATTTGAATTTGGTTGTTGATTTTTTTGGTTTGGGCTTTTACAATGAAAAACTTGGGCTCTTTGGGTATAGATTTATATAGACAAGTGAGAGAGAGGAAGGAAGGTAGAGGAAGGAAAGAAAGCGATGCGTTTGGATTGTGGTGCGTCGGGAGAGGTTGACCGCATTATAAAAAAAATGGGTTTATCATCACCCTTGACGTAACGTAAAAAGGACACGTTTTTTAGTGATTTCAGGTTACTTTTGTGTAGTAATTTACTTTATTTTGTGCTAATTAATTGTCCACTTTTCTTCTTTGGAAAGCAATAAATTAATTGGGGGGTTATTCTATATTTTATATATAAAAAAAAAAGGTTGTTCAAAAAAAAAAAAAAAAAAAGGGTGTACAATCTTTTTTTTATGGGTCCTTGGGTGTGGTTAGGGTAATTTTTGACAAATTATTTTTAAAAAGTTTTGAAACTATTTTTATAGAAAATAAAAAAATATGTTAAAATATTAATTACTTTTTTTTATTATTATTATTATTATTCTCATAAGAACTTTCCTTAAATTGTTCATTAATAAATGTTCTTAAAACATTCGGTAACATTTTTATTTGTTTATTTATTTATTTTTAGAATCAGTATGTTACAATTAGTGGAGCTACATTAAGAATAGTAACTTTTATAGCAGGAAATAAAAGATGTAGTGGAATAATTATTTTCATTCATTAATATGGTGGTTACCTATAGAAAGTTTGTAAAAAATTTAACTAATAGAAAGTTTATATTTTTAAAAATATAGTAATTTTAAAAATTGTTACATATATTAAGGAATAGCCATTATAACAATTTTAGAAATAAAATAACTTTTTTTTTTTTTGAGAAATAGGAATTGTGGGGTACTGGAATTTAAATAACGTTTTTGCCTCACGTGTCATACCCATGGTCGAGGGGGCCATTATCGTACCGAGGAGGTCACACGCTCGGACAGTAGGGTCACATCAGTGGCACGTTACCAGAGTAGGTCATACTGTAAATAAAGAGCTTCGGGGAGTGGGTTAGCCCTGACATGACTGAAGGGATGGTGGCTGCCATCACATTTAATGCATCCCACCAAACCTCCTGACTGCATTTATGTGGAGAAGACTCTTGAACAATGCTGCCTTGGCTGCCCCAACTCACAAGAGACTTGGAAAGGTGTTTGATGGGATAAACACTCGAATAGTGGTTTGGACAATCAACAAAATGGAAGGCCAAGATCATCTAAAATGAGCTATATAATGTAAGAAACCTATATAATGTAAGAGATCCTCCAGGAAGAGGGGATCAGAAATTCTATAGAGAAAACATTGTAGCAAGAAGACCTAAAATTGTATCCAAGTTTAAAGGAAAGATATATAAGGACAGCTCTCCTCGGATTTGGCCGAGGAAGGTTTTCTTTGCGCAGAGCTTGTTTTATTATCTTTGATTTCACTGTGCGTGTTGTTAGATCCATTGAAACCTAGTTTTTAAGTCCATTTTCTATAAATTCATTGTATTGAGCTTTTTTGGGCCTGAATCCATTGATCTTTTGGGCTTAGGGACCAAAACCTACCCATACATAAATAAATAACTATTCCTTAATTATTACTAAGGAATAGTTAGTAACAAGCAATAACTATTTCATGTAATAAAAATGTTACCATGTAATCAATAAATTTTACACATGAATAATTAACAACATATTTGTCCTAAATATTTTTTGTTTTTGTTTTTATGCTAAATAGTATATAGTCTAGACCCAATGCATTACTTTTTCCCTTCTCCTTAATCTAGATTTAACCTTAACTTTTTCATCATGAAAGTAAAAATTAGACGGTATTATTAATAAGCATCATGTTTTTTTTTAATAATTATTTTAAAGAATAGGTTATTTATTTTTTATAAACAAAGAATAGGTAGATTATTGTATACAATAATTGGTTTACGTGATACTTCTTTCTCTCCATGTAGAAAATAATTTTAAAAAATCATTAATTAAAAATCAATTACATGCACGTATAATTTCTCAATAATTTTTTTTTATAAAGAAAAAGTAGATTAATGACAGGTTTTTTCAAGCTTATTAACATACTTTTGTGAGCGACTACTCCATTTCAACGAAAGTTGAGGTTCATTGATTATACACATTCAAGATTGTCATGAATATATAAAGCAAGAGTGCAAGAATATAGTTGTGGTTATATTGACTAAAATACATCCTAAATGGGATGAAACTATGTTTTTTTTTTTTTTAGAAAACAATGAAAATATGTTTAAATGTGCAGATCAAGGTTAATGCTTAGGCTGTTTCTAAAAAAAAAAAAGGTTAATGCTTTGGTAGTATGGTATATACGTACTATACAATGTTAGTACTGACTAAATTTGTTGCTAAATTCCTTGGTGCTATATAAAAAAGCTATGATCATATCTTGCTCAAATTAGGGACGATTGAGGAATTTAAATATAAATAAGAAGAGATTACCACCCTTAATTGTAGCCCAACCAATAGAAAAGGTAAAAAAAAAATCCTAATTATGTTAACCAAAATTAACTAATAAATTTAGAGATATAAAATATTTTACTATATACCATTGTCATGACTTGTAATAATTAATGTATAATAAAAAAATAATATTAATAATGAGTCTATATAAAAGTGATATGGTTCTAATCATGATCTATTATTATTATTATTATTGTTATTGTTATTATTATTATTGAAAAAAACTATCTATTATTTTAAGTTGTGAAAATTTGTGTACGTAATATTGCTCAAAATTAGCTCATAAACCTCATTCTTAGAAGCCCTAAGACTAGTAGAGTTGACTGTTGTAGTGAGTGCTCGTACTTGTTCAATGCCAACATGTCGCAATGGGATTGGGTAGCTATAACTACTAAAACAGTTCTGCAGAGGAGCCAAACTTTGCCATAGTCTTGCAATTAGCCAATGCCAGAGTGTGTTTAGGTTTGAATTTTGATTAAAGAGATGGATTAGTTGACCTGGGGATTTGGTACTGTTCGATAAATTCAGCAGTACAAACTCGTTTTCTTCTGGTAGTACATAAAAAAGTGATTGCAGTACTTAGTCTTAGTGTGTAGTACATGCACGTTCGAATCCCTTCCATGGTCCCATAGATGAGAGTTCCGTGCCAACATGACAAAAGAGATGGTAGTGCCATTTTCTAATCAACATGTAAGTTTTGTAAGGCACTCATGCTTTGATATTACTCTTTGTTCCTAGAATATCTCCACAACCAAGATAATGGTCCAGAGTCGTCAAAAACCTTGTCGTTTAACTGGCGTCTTTTGATATATTCAACAGAGACATGTATGGTTCAAATCTTTCTTTCTCAATTATTGAAATAAAATATAAAGATAATGGTCCAGAGTCGTCAAAAGCCTTGTCGTTTAACTGTCGTCTTTTGATATATTCAGCAAAGACACGTATGATTCAAATCTTCATTTTCCTATAATCGAATTATCGAAATAAAATATAAAGATAATGGTCCAAATCACCATTTTTCTAGGATGACTGATGACTGATGAGGAATCCAGAAATGGTTGAGCATTTAAGTTATCCTTATATACACGTACCTGCTTTTAATACAGACCAGGTAAAAAAAACAACTAAAGATGGCCATCAATGAAATTGTCTAAAAATATGACGTTGGATGAATCCCTTCAAAGCATTATGCACCTGGATGAATAACATTCACTAAAATTAATTAAACTTTCGGGGTTTCATAGCAATCACATAGCATTGATGAATGATGATAAGATTGTACAACAATTTAAAATTTTCAGATCTCTCTGGAACAGTAAAATAATATTTTGAAGAGCAATTTGCAAGAAACCCATATATAGGAAATTAAAATTCGCAATGTATACTCCTTGAAGATTTTATTGTTCTTTACGAAGGCATAATCTTCAAGTTTAGTATGACATTCATGCAATCTCGCTTGTTACATAATTAAATTGTGATTCTGTAATATTAATGTAATTAACTCAGGTATTTCATTCACTGTATGACTTATGAGTTTTTTGAGAAAATAAAAAAAATAAAAGAGTTCACAAGTATTTATGGGGAAAAAAAAGAAGAATCATGTTTGTTTAATTAAAAATTGATTCTTAGTATTATGATATGTGGGAGAAAATATTCAAAAATTGATTTTTTTTTTTAAATAAAAAATATGCTTGATCTTATCGGCTGTCTATTTAATATACACGTAAGTTTACAACAAGTCCATTACGCCTTTCCCAATTTATTAAAAGAAAAGAAAAGGAAGAAGATAGATTTATATAAGCTTGAGTAGATTAAACTTTGATGACTTTTTATTAAAAAAAAGAGTTACCCAATTATATATATATATATATATATATATATATATATTTTAGAATACTAAATGTTTTAACACACACACGAAAAGAGGGGAAAAGATTTTAAAGAAACTGACAGTGGTGTACACCATGTGTGTGTGTTAATCCTACATCGAAAAATGAGTGTGAATTAAAAATGTTTAAAACTTGTGCTGTATATCCAAGAGTTAGATCCTTTTGGATATACACTACTGTCAATTTCTTTAAGACATTCTCTCGTCTCCCCTCTTCCCATGTGTGTGTGTGTTAAAATACTTAATATTCTTGAAAGAAAAAATAGTAGGTTAATCCCACATCGAAAAATGAGCGTGAGTTAAAGAGATTATATATTATATATTAAAGTGAAAACTCAATCAAAAATCCAAATTAGATTTTAACTATACTACAATTTTGTGTCAAATGTCATTCTAATTACATATTAGACTCTAATTTCATGTTAAGTATCTTTCCAAATTTTTAATTATACTTTAATTTTGAGTCAAAGCTTAGAAAATATTTATAAAAGAAAAAAAAAAAAAAAAACTCAATTTGAAATTATTATTTTTACAATACTATGAATTTGTACAATCTTTTACTAATAAGGCAGAAACGTTTATATATATATATAAACTCTAGATGGTCCCGTTCAAAGTATATGTTAGGTCTCTTAAAAATTAAAAATAAAAATAAAAATAAAAGAAAGAGGTATGTTAGGTGAACCATCCTTCAGCATTATAACCGATCACAATTGACAACAATAAATCAACCGGATGTATTAAGATGCACGTACGTTTGGTAAACACATTATTGGCCATTCTTTTTTGGCGAATCAATTGCGGTGAAGGTGCAACGACACATTCTAAGATTATCTCTTACCAATCAAAATGGTGGGTGGGTCCTTAACTTACATGCAATAGTATTTCCACTTTTTGTTAATATCAAACAGATACTCATTTTATATTTTGTAATTCATTTGGCTGATTTTTAAATTTTTTTTTGCTCAGAAAAGTGGTTGAGTTTAAAATTAAGAAAATATTCTTTTTTTTTTATAATATATATATATATATATATTTTTTGTTGAGGGATTTTATTAGTTACTAAGATATTATAAAGTTTTCATACAAACTAAATTAAAAGTTCTTTTATCAAGTTTCATTTAAAAAGTTTCTCAAAAAAAAAAAGTTTCATTTAAAAACTTTCTTGAAAAAAAAGAAATTCATTTAAAAAAACTATCTCGTTCATGTATATATAGAGCATATTGTTTTATTATTATGCAAATATTCTTTTTTGTCGTATAATAATAGCACTTTTGGGTTACCTATGTTGGAGAAAATGTGAAGGATCACACTCAAATATATATATATATATTTAACCCAAAAAAAAAAAAAAAAAACCCTTTATATGCTTTTATCTAGACACTAAAATAACATATGCATATCGATTTGGGAAAAAAAAAGAAAGAAAGAAAAAAAGAAAAAAAGAAAAAAAAACACTAAATTACATATATACTTGGACAATTCAAATTTTGTTGTCTGCTTGTCCCTTGTGAGTGTTCGAACATCGTTTTTTCACGGTTTTAGCAGCAAATTTGGGATTCTTTTCATACCAATCTGGAATTTTGTATTATTTATCGGTTTGGGAATTCTAACTGTCAGTTCAATGTTATTTGATTTTTACCAATATATATATATAGACTTAAGTATAGTACTTAGGTATTATTCTTTAGGTTCATTTTTTAAGATTCTGTCATATAAATTTTTTCTCATAAGATGGAAGTGTATGTTTCAATTAAGTAGCCACATGATTGAATCTTAAGAAAAAAATCTAAGTAACAGCACATAATATATATAGTTAAAAGATAATTATTATTACTAGTCTACTACAATTTCAAATCAATTTACTTCTAAAAAAAATTTGCTCCAAATTTGTAGTCAAATGACCATAAAAATATTTCAAATGATCCAACTTTGTTCCAAATTGTTCCTGATTGTTAAATTTATATAATTTTTTTTTTTATATTATGATAATAATAATTTTTACCCTTATTAATTTTCTGAATTGATGAAATATTCCAAATAGCATCACAGTGCTGATCTATTTAAGTTTTTTTTTTATTTTTTATTTTTTAGGGTAGAAACGGAGGTCTTATTTAATTATAAACAAAGTTCATACATCAACAGCTATAGCTGGCCTTCGGGCACACAGTCTATTACTCCCTAGGCCATCATATCCCTTACATAACACAAATTCACAACAGTAGGGCAGGTTTCATATATAGTCAAAACTTGCTGTTGGTGGTTTCCCCGTTTCGCGAGACCATCGGTGCACTCATTTGCTTCACGGTATATGTGGTGCGCCCAAACCTCCCATGCTTGCGCCATAAGGCTCCTACAATCACGTAATAAAGGAAACACACTAGGAGGGAAATTAGAATTCTCATTAGTTAACCTGGCTAAGACTATCATAGAATCAATTTCAAGGTGGATAAATTTAAATCCTAAGTCCCAAGCCAACTGAAGCCCCTGACAAATTGCTCCAAATTCTGCCACATTATTGGATGTAATGCCTAGATTTAAAGAAAAACCCAATATCCATCTCTCAGAGCTATCTCTCAAAAGGCCTCCTGCCCTTGCCATTCCTGGATTGCCTATTGAACTACCATTCGTGTTGAGCTTTATAAATGGTTCAGCTGGAGTAGTCCATGTAACTAGTTGATATACTTTACGTTGGACTGGTTTTTCAGGACCTACTAAGTAAAAAAATTCAATAGTGGCCTGGACCATTTTATAAATAAGTTTATTCTAGGAACTCGATTGATTGTGGAATATATGCTCATTTCTGGCTAGCCATAGATGCCAACATAAAAAGGGAAGTATATTTTCCAGGAAGTTGCAGGTTCAAGATAACAGCATCCCTAATTGCATTGGTCTATAGCCATGATTGTAGCGGAAATTGAAAAAATGTAAGTGGCAGGACACCCGGTGAATGACACCTAACCTCCTTGGCCCACGTGCAGTCTCTTAACATGTGGATCGTTGTTTCAAGATTATTGCATTGAGGACAATGGTCACTTATGTATGGTCTAGAAAAAGTTAAATACTGCTTTTGAAGGAACCCGATTGCGCATGGCTTTCCAAATAAGGAATTGAATATTTTTTGGGCATAGAAGCTTCCATATCCAATTCCACAGAGGTTTTTTGGTGGGCACATTTTTTGTTTGGAAAAGATATTTTGAGGCTAACTTGACCAAACAAATACAATTATTATGGGGCCACAAAAAGAAATTAGGAATCCTAGTAACATGTGCTACAGGTATACCTTTAATAATTTACTCTATATGTTTAGAAAGAGGCACTTGGAGGCAGTCGAACATCCATTTATGGTTATTACACAGTGAACTAACTAGACATTGTTCTTCACTTGGCAATAGTGGCTTGGCAATACGACTCCGGAGGGTACCCCCAGGAATCCAGTTATCCTGCCATACGTGAATGTTTTGGCCATCACCTAAGATCCATTTCATACCACGTCGGAGCCATTGCATGCCTTCATGCAAGACATTCCAAATATGGGAGCTTCGGGGATTGCGGACGCTATCAAAGAGGTTCATGGTTGGGAAATATTTGGCTTTTAAGACTTGAACCCATAACATATTGGGATTCTGATGAAGATGCCAAACTTGGTTCATAAGAATTGCCACATTCATATGGCAAGTTGTTAGTAGACCCAGTCCCCCTGCTTCCTTAGGTGTCATAATAGTTTCCCAACTTACTGTGTGACATTTTCGCTACTAATTTGTATCTCCCCATAAGAACCTACAGCTATATCTGTTTAGTGTCCGGCTCACTTTCTTGGGGAGCAAGGTTGTTTGCATGGCATAAAAGGGTATAGAAGCCACCGAAGATTTGATTAATGTGGCCCGTCCAACCATAGTAAGATATTTTTCCTATCAGCTTGCAATTCTCTTTTGGATTTTATCTACTAAAAATTGATATGTAGTGGTTGTACGTCCTGTGGTAAAGATAGGGGTCCCTAGATAAGTTCCGATTTGTGTCGTAGTTGGTATATCAAAGAGGCCTACAATAAGAGTTTTCGTTCTTCGAGGAGTAGTAGGTGAAAACCAAATACGAGATTTATGGGTACTAATAATTTGGCCCGATGCAATGCAAAATTTCTATAACACACTACGAAGGTTCTGACAATCATTTAATTTAGCTTTGGTGAATAAGAAAATATCATCTGCAAAAAATAAATGGGATATGCAAATTTTCCCTTGGAATCTTATAAGGTGGATTTTTCTATCTCGAACTGCCTCTTCCAAAAGCCTAGAAAGGCGTTCCAAACATAGAATAAAGATGTATGGGGATAGCGGATCCCCCTGATGCACTCCCCTACTCGGTCTCACCTCTGGCAATGGCGCTCCATTCCACTAAATACGATATCTTGTTGATGTTATCATGTTCATAATTGATTTAATAAGACCCGGCGGAACTTGAAAAAATTCTAGAGATTCTTGGATAAAAGACCACTCTAATTTATCATAGGCTTTCTCAAGGTCTAATTTAAGTGCTACGTACCCAACCTGTCCTCTTTTATGCACCAATGTACATATAATTTCCTGAGTTAGAATAATATTATTACTAGTTCAGTGACCCGACACAAATCTTGCTTGGCACGAATTGATAACCGTTGCAATAAAGGGTTTGAAATGTTGCAGAATAATATGAAAGACTACTTTATAGAGAGTATTGCATAGACTAATTGGTCCAAACTAAGTGATCATCTTTGGATAAGCCGCTTTTGGTATTAGAATAAGGTTGGCAATGCCCCAATCCGGTGGGATGACTTGATTCTCGAAAATCTCTTGAATGACCTGAATCACATTGGTTCTGACAATGTACCAATTCTTTTGAAAGAAAATGGCATGGTATCCATCTAGCCTAAGGGCCTTCAACGGAGGAAGAGAAAGGACATTCCTAATAATTTCCTCAGGTTGAGAAATACTCGAGAGCCATTGGTCTTGACTCAAGAAGGGGCTATTGTGAAGCTGAGTTTGGTCAAGGCTGACATTTGATCTCATATAAGGCGACGTGGATGCAGTGGCGGAGCCACTTGATAACCAAGGGGGGCCTGCCCCCCCCCCCCCCCCCCTCCCCCAAATTTTTGAAAAAAATAATTTTTTTTTGAAAATATCCTAAATAATTTGTAAATTTTTAAATAACCTTATCATTTTACCCCATACCTGATAATATACATATATATTTAAGAAAGTCTAAAAGTAAACTTAATTTTCATTTAAATAAAATACAATCCATAAATACATATGTCAACAAATTACAATAATTAAACATTCATCATCTTTAAAATGAACACATAGGTATTTTAACAATCATCTCAACAAATAAAAGGAAAAAAATTGAGTTATGAAGTATTATATATAACTATATTACATTTCATACACAAAAAAAAAAAAAAAAAAAAATATATATATATATATATATATATATATGGCCCCTCCAAAAATAAATTCCTGGCTCGGCCACTGCGCGATGGAACGTTTTCTTATTTCTTATTCATTGCTTGCTTAGAAAATATAAAACAAAAGATATTTGGTATATAATAGAGTTTTGTCCAATTACATTTGGTTTAGTTCCTCTGTCATTATATTCATATTTGTCTTCTTCAATCCTGGGTGGACATCAGACTTGTGGAGCCATTTTTTACTTTTTATTTTTAAATCCTTGATTTGTTTTTATTGATTGGAAGGTAATGTTGGTGCCATCGGACAGTCCAAACTGGATCTTTTTCTCGTTTGGTATGGTTTGGATTCAAACATTAGAATAAAGTGGAGGCACAATTAACTTAGTCACTAGGCCTTTTATTATTATTTTTATTTTTATTTTCATTTTTATTTTCATCTACGTGTTATAAAATTAAATATGCTAAAAGCTCCACTTACTCCAATGTTTCTATCCAAACTTACAGTTAAGATTCAGTCTTTAGACTATCCGATCGCACCAACATTTCCTTTCAAGCGATAGAACAGTTCAAGGTCACTATGCTTTTTATTTTATATTATCATTCTCTTTTACACCAACCTAGGATATGACATACGGTGGGTTAAGAGAAATTTTATTGTTCTATTAAAAAATATTTTGATGGTTTCAATAGTGGGAAAAATACATTTTGTGATGGGTATAATTCCTCCCCCATAAGCATGACTGACTTTACACTATATTGGAACCTACCTCAAACCCTTAACCCACCCTAAATAGGATAGTAAATAAGTCCAAAACAAATTGAGTATTAAAAGTTCATGATTATTCACTCATTTTTACTGGTTCAAATTTAGTTTTTTTTTTTATTTTATTTAGTTTTTTTACAAAATTGAGTTTGTTCACAAACTACTGGATTAAGTTATGCTATTATTTAATAACTAAACTATAACTAAAATTATATTATTTAATTTATTAGATTCAAATCACAAACCATATATTGTTAAAAATTGTATATAATTTTACTACAAAATAGACTATATATATCATTGATAAATTACAAGTTATAATTAGATATCTTATGAACTTATTTACAAAATTATATATAATCCAATCTTAAGTCTTCGAAAGCATATTTTAAACATATATACATATAAACATATAATAACATATACATTAATTGAAATTCATACTTATAAGCTTGTTTATAAACACATTATTATGTTTGACTTCCTCTTATTTAATAGTTAAGTATAAACTTATGTTTAAGCTTGGCTCATATGTTAAATAAATTAACATATAAAAACTTTTTTTCAACCAAGTTTAAATTGCCCACTGTTTATAAACAGCTTGGTTTATTTATGGTCTAACCACAAATGTCAATCATAGCATAAAGAATAATAATGTACTGATCCGTTAGCAAGTACATGGCTTATTGAAAGTCCAAGGGCAGTTGTGATATTATTGCTTTATATTAGAAATTGGAGAACTGACACTAGCCGTTGATGAACTGACACAAGACTGATAATTCATTTATCCACAAAGTTAAATCACACACCCCATGCAATCTATTAGAAATTGTCCACGCAACCTGCAAAACATTTATCAGCTTTTAATCAGAGAGATTTTCCTTCTGGCGTCATTTTCTGACTACTGGGTCTGTGCAAAACTTACAATCTTTGGTGCGCCCCTTCTCTGCTGCAGTCCATAAAACCTCTGTTATGTTCATGGTCAAACAATTGGCTGTTGTCTTCTTATTATTTTGTCTACTGAAACCTCCTACCATTAAACGTTTTCTATCATGGTTTACATCTGCCAATGTGCTTAGATGATGGCATTCCAATGTGTCATTGAGAAGTTGAAAACATCCTATACAAGAATTAGAGTAACAGACTGCCGCCAGGATATAACATTCAAAATTGTATAATCTATGTGACTTTCTTTTGACAAATCAAAATAATGAGAAGTTTCCCCTCTCGTTAGTGAGTGTAACCAAAAAAAAAAAAAAAATACAAATCTTTGAGAAAATTCAAAGAGGTCAGGTTACTTAGTACTCATCCTAGCCTTGGTTTTATATCTGGTCTCACCAATAATCTCTACATGAACATGAACCATCAATGATACTATGAAATCGATTATTATCCCGAACAATTATCTCTCTTCCTGTAATCTTTGAAATCAGCTTTATGGCCTCATGACAATCACCACAGACACGAAGGTTTTTAACAACTCGAATCACATCCTTCGGAGAAGTACTGATTAGGCCAAATGCAATAGCCAGCTTCTCACTATGACAACCAAGGAAATGTTCCTTTTCCTCCTCTTCGATGTCAAACAGAACGAAATCTGTACTTGGAACATAGCCTGCTGCTTTCAATTCATTAGCAAATTCGTCAAGTTTTGCGTATATCTTTTCTGATAAGGGGTGAGACTTATCTCCCACAAGAAATTCATGAACAACCCCATCTACTTCAATCCAACTACACCCTGGTATTTTTTTCATTCGTTTCTCATTCAAAATTGACCTAAGCTTTGCCGCTTCATCCCATCTATGGCTTGTCGAATAAATATTTGATAAGAGAACATAATTTCCTGAGTTCCATGGTTCTAACTCAATGAGCTTCTTCAATACGTATTCTGCCAATCCAGTGTCTCGATGTAGCCTACATCCATTTAACAAAGCTCCCCAAACAATAGAATTGGCCTCCACTGGCATACTTTTTATCAAATGATGAGCTTCATCTAATAAACCTGCACGACCAAGAAGATCCACCATACATCCATAATGTTCAATGGTAGGAGTCAAGGAAAAGATGCGGTTCATGCTATTGAAATATTGACGACCATCATCAACTAGACCAGCATGGGTACACCCGCAAAGAAGGCCCATGAAAGTGTTCCCATCAGGTTGAATGCCAGTTTTTTCGATTTGGCCAAAAAGCCCAAACGCAGATTTGACATGTCCATTCATTGCTAACCCAGATATGATGGCATTCCATACAACTCGGTCTTTTTCCTTCATCCCTCTGAAGACTTCCCAGGCTTGAGCCATGCTCCCACATTTTGCATACATATCAATCAATGCTGTACCAAGAACAGGGTTAGACAAAAACTCACTTCTATCCATCAACCCACAAGCCCAATCCCCTATGTCTAACGCTCCTAACCTAGCGCAAGCAGAAAGAACTCCAACCATTGCATAACAATCAGGTTTCAAATTTTCCCTTTGCATCTGAAAGAAAAGGTCCAGAGCTTCTTTAGGGAACCCATTCAAAGCATAAGTTTGAATCATGGTACTCCAAGTAACAATATCCTTCTCACTAATCCCATCAAAGACACACCGCGCTTTCTCTATGTTTCCACACTTAGCATACATGTCCACCAATGAAGTAGCCACAAACACATTCCTCCCCATCCCAATCTCTGTCATGTAATCATCAATCCACTCCCCACTTCTCAAGTCCCCAAGCTGAGTACATGCAAACAACACCCGAACAATAGTAAAACTATCAGGCCTCAAACCCATCTCCACCAACATCCCAAACATGTCAATCGCTTCTCTATATTGACCAACACCAATATACCCACTAATGATTGCAGTCCAAGAAACAACATTCTTCTCAGGAATATCATCAAACACCTTATGGGCATGACCCAAATATCCGCAACTCGCATAGAAGCAAAGCAAACTGGTTTTAACATAAACATCGTAGTCAAAACCGGATTTCACCACAAGGGTATGAATCTTCACCCCAAGCTGAACATCCAAAAGCCTCGCGCAAGCCTTTAGAACAAAAGGGAAAGTAAAACTATTGGGCAAGAACCCCTCGCTACGCATTAAACCATAGTACTGAATTGTTTCGTGATAACAATCGTTGGAAACCAAGCCTCGGATCAAAGTGTTGTAGAGAAAAATGTTGGGTTGTGGGGTTTGGTGGAAGACAAGGCGGGTGTAATGGGTGTCACCGAAATGTAAGGCTTGACGTATGAGAATGTTGAGGAGGTAGGTGTCTTGGTGGAGATCGAAGCGGAGAATGTGGGCGTGAATGTGCTTAAGGTGTTTGATGGAGTTGAAGCTTTGAAAGAGAGCTTGCTTGAGTTCCAAGGCCTTGGGAAATGTGGCTGAGATGGTCATGACCAGAAGTACTGTGCTGGTTGTTGTTGCTCTCTCATTGATATATAAGAAGTATTAAAGAAGAAGAAGAACAAAGTGCAGCGCACATTTTACTACTTTAGGTTCTATGCAATGCAACCATGCAAGTGTGTGTTTTGTTTTGTTTACGTTATGATGCTTTGAAATTACCGTTGGCGGGTTGCAAACGATTTGCATTGCCTGGGTGCTGGGTTTGCTTTTAGGCCGACAAGACAGCAACATCTTTCAATGAGCCGAAGGACCTAAGGCCTAAGGGCATTACGAGGTGCAGCCCAATGTTGTTGATATTGGACTTGGTGTTTCCTAGGCCCAACATTTGCTACCCAAAGGGCTGTACCTGTTTTTTTACTTTCTTGGGCCGATATTTTTCTTTAGTTGCACGACTTGCAAGCTATTTCTTTTTCTTCTTCTTCTTCCTTTTTTTTTTTTTTTTTTTTTTTTGGGATATATATATATATATTATCTTTTATTCTAATGAAATTTACCCTCAAAGGATGAGTTATGGGTCGAAGTTGAAATCACCTCTTTCAGAGAGCTGATTCTTCTTTTTCTTCTATTTATTTTGATTTTTAATTTTTAATTTTTGGGTATATACTTTTTACTTTTTTATTCTAATGAAATATCACCATAAAAGATGAGTTATGGGTCGAAATTGAAATATATATATATATATATATATATATAGAGAGAGAGAGAGAGAGAGAGAGAGAGAGGCACCGATCACAATTAGGAAGCCATGGAAATGCCAAAGACAACTATATATATCTAATCGGTGTGAGATTGTTTGGTCACACACACGTGTATATATATACACACACTTGACATATGTCTTATTTTTACTGGGTCGCCTCTTATACATTGAAGGGATGCAATTTCACCAATTGTTGTAGATATGCTTCTATATATGTGAATATATATATATATATATATATATATATATAAAATACTTTGAGAGTATAATAATGTTGTATTCTATCCTCTCACTTGAATAATAGCTTCTAGTAGTGCCGGCTCTACACAGTAAGTAATTGATATGGTCGCCTAAGGCTCCAAGTAGAAAAAAGACCCCAAATTTTAATTTAATTAAGCCCAAATATTAGCCAGTAAATAAAATAATTTTTTTTATCAAGTAGAAATGTTACGTTTATAACATTTTTCACAACATTTTTACAACAAATCCTAAGTAGTAGGTTGTTATAGGTTGTTACTTATTGATGACAAAATAATAATTTCAGTGGTGATCGAGTTCAAATTAGAACCAGTAATAACTTAACAACTAGAATTTATTGTGAAAATATTGTGAATGTAACCCATCTAAAAAAAAAATGCAATACACAAAAGAATTCACAACATTTTTCACAATAATTGAGTTGACAAACTTTTACTAATTTTCACTTAGGTTCATCACTAACATTACTCTTTTACTTACCACTATTAATCTACCACATCAACATGTGTGAAAAGTTTTGTCAATTTTTTGTGTCTATAGACTTTCTAAAAATAAAAAAGAATTCTACATTGTTCATGTTAATTAGTAATAATGTTGCATCTAAAACAAGATAGTGGAATTTAAGTAATATATTTTTTTTAAAGTCATATTTAAATATATAAAAAGTCTCAATTTCAGTTTTCGCTTTAGGCCCCCAAATGCATCAAGCTGCCCCTGGCTTCTAACATGAATATAATCAATGAAACTCATTATTATTTGAAAGGAGAGAATATAACATATTATACTTATGAAGTAATTTGTAATTACTCTTCTATATACCTGTGTGTTGATAACAAGATAAAATCATGTTCTACTGTATATACAGACACCTACCATTGTTGTCACCACCACTATGAATATTTGTCATATATATCTCCTTAAGTTAAGATTACACTAAATTACTTCAGGCTTGTGGATAATAATGTTGAGCTTCATCTTCTTTGATGCTAAAGTCGCATGATTAAAATAATAAAAAAACAAGAATTGATTCCTTGTTATCCTGTTATGCTAAAGAAGGCAAAGATCGCATATTTAGGGTGTGAATATTATTTATTCTCTTTTAGTGGATGTATGATGTATTCAAATATGTCAGGTCTTAGTTTCTCCTTGCCGTGGAGAATATATGCTTCATCTCCAACAAGTAATTGTAGGGCCAACCTTATGTATTCCTGCTGACCAACATATGATGTAAGAACTAAAAGGCATCCAAAGAAACATAACTTTCGGCATGAACAAGTTGAACCTACATTTCAATTATCTGCTAAATTTTCAAGATCAGATGGTT
This sequence comes from Quercus aquifolioides, assembly GCA_019022515.1. Classification (NCBI taxonomy): domain Eukaryota; kingdom Viridiplantae; phylum Streptophyta; class Magnoliopsida; order Fagales; family Fagaceae; genus Quercus; species Quercus aquifolioides. Next base: position 46,024,532 of record CM032333.1, read on the forward strand.
CTAAATGTTTGGTTTGATTTGTTTAATAAGTTTACTGAAAAAATTAATACAAGAATTGTGGGATATTTTCAAGGCAGTTTCGTTATTTTGCCAGATGCGAAAATTTTTCAGCAAAACATAGAGTTGAAATTGCTGAATAATGGAATTTTCAGTCCAGGACAACTTATCTTACAAGAGAAATGGCATATATAGATCCTATAGAACACTGAATCTATCTCTCTCTTTTCTCTTTTCTTGGGGGAGAGGGTTTCAACTTTCAAACCAAAGATCGTGTTTCAATTTCAATTTTGCTTGTTATAATTTATAAGTTGAATCCGCATGCAGAATAATATTGGGTTCTTTATAAAGTAGTAACAATTTGTTCATGAAAATCTTGGACCATTCATCTCCACAAATAAGGAAATAACGGAGGAATAAACTAGCGTGGATTCTCCATTAATTAGAGAACATATACAAAAGCAGGCAACAATTGGCTCTAAAGAACATCCAATAGGGTCGGCATAGTTATTCCCTATAAATGTATACACAAAGGATGTCACCTTATTATACATAAATTAAAAAAGCATTAGGAGAAAGCTCTAAAGACTTGGGCATATGTCAAGGACAGTGAGCACAACTTGGCAGGCTACTGAGGCAGCACCCCCCCAACTCATTCGGATAGAGAAGAGGCCAGCTTTTGGAAAGAGGTTGGAAACAATTGAAGAAGAGATTGATGGTGGTCATAGTCAGAGCAGCTGCAACCCGAAACAGGCAGCCATGGGTTCGGCATCCAAGGCCAGTTTTCCCAAACCAAATCCGTCAATGGTGGCCGGGTGATGTTATATAAGCTCTAGTTTTCAATGTAATTTGAATTGTTTCTGTGCTATATGCAAGCAGAAGCATAAAATAATTTTGAAATATTTGACATATATTTGTAGAAAATTGGCGATTGTGGAGACTAAAGTCCATACAGATATTATCTATGTTAAAATTACGTTGTTAAATGATTCAATTTATTATTTCACACAATAATTTAATCTTTCGAAAAAATAAGTAACTTAACATGATATCAAGTTTTTGAAATAATCAGTAATTTATAACATCGTATTAGAGAAGAAAACCCTAAGTTTGATCTTTGTCTTTGCTTTATCTTCCATTTAAAATGTTAAAAATCTTAGGTGTTAAGCCTTAGTGGCGGCTCTATTTATTTATTTTTTTTTTTTCCAGGTGATCATTAAGAAGCTTAAATTAAAAATAAAAAAAAAAACTTGAATATATTGACAGCACCAAAAAATAAAAACATACACACAAATACGTAAAGTTTAAAAATTTTCTTCTATAAGTTTTCATATTTTGAAATCATTATAAGATTTTTTTTGATGAATTTTTTATTTTTTTATGAATGAAATTATTATAAACTTTATGTATCAACTATATATTTTTCAATGTACAACCAAGCAATCATTTATTTATTGATCTTCCATTCAATTACCAAAATTTTTCCTAAATAAGTAACAATAAAAAAAAATACATCATCCTTTTTTTTTATAATTTGATCTAACCATTTTTTGTTTTCTTTAAATCAACCAGGATTAAATTGATGCAACACTTCACTAAATTTTTTATTTTTTATAGGGAAGTCATGGCTAAGAGGTTGACAAGAATCTCTTTGTAAATATGCTCTTCTTATTTCATTTAGATCATTATGATGAAAATATGAGACATTTTCTCTTATCCTAAGTTTTGGAAGAAGATTGTTTAAGTCAATACAAATACCTTAGAAGATGAATTTTGCTATTAAAATGATTTCTTTATAAGTGCTAGTAAAAGAATAAAAAATAAACTATAAATTTATTCAAAATATTCAACTTAGTCATTCAACCACTACATTAATCACATTCAATAAAGCATTAAGACATTATTTTAGTGCATATGCATATATACAAAATGTATCACATAAATTCAACAAACTCAGCTAAAGACTAAGAAAGCATTAATAGCCTAGCTATTTGGAAAGAAAAAGTTTTTTTTAAAAATAACAATTTTAAAATATACATTTTGCAAGAACAATTTTAAAAATCACAATTAAACATTTGAAAAAAATTGCGATTTGGCAATTGAGATATTGATTTAAAATTGTTGTTTCAATGCAAATTACTAATATTAACCTTCAACGGACTAAAGTTTTGGAGAGCTCAAGTTTTATTTTATTAGGCTCAAAGTTTTATTTGGGTTTATCAAAAAAAAAATTTAAGGTGATCAAGTTCTTTTTTTCTAGGAGCTCAACAACTCATATTAATTAATTTTTTCTTTTTCTTTTTCAAGCCTCACGGGCCTCACCAACACAAAAGGCGGCCCAGGGTCTTACCTATTAAAATGCAGGCACTTTCTCAGTGAGGTAAAATTGAAATCTGATGGGCCTTTTTTTTTGTCAAAGTGCACGTGTCAAACCAATGCTGGATAATGCTTGGACAAAGGCTGATGGGTCGAGAGATTGGGCCTTGTCCTTTCTACAGAATAGGCCTTGCTGGATTCAGACCCAGGACACCTTGCAGAATGACTTAAAGTGAACCAGTCTATGGCAAAACAAAACACTCCGAAGAGATAACACAAAACAGCCCAACATAAAATCAATATGCAATAAACATAAAATTATTCCGAGGAGTTGAGTCTTCCTGCTTGGTATCAATACAAAACTATGAAGTGTGGAACTAGAGTCAATCTTGGCTGTAGTAAAAGAGAGGCTCAAGAAGCAGCGTACTCTGGGAAAGAAGGAGTAATTGATGCCTGAAACTCAAGGATTGCATTTAATGCTTTTGCTCTCTTCCATGTTTTGTATAGTTCCTCTTTTTCCCTAGGTGACTTTGTTCTTATACGCAACATCTGGTCTGGGATCCTTCGGACATGGACAAAATTCATGGGCCATCCTGCGGGGTTCTTCCTTTTTTCTTGACATTCTCTGGGCCTTATTTCTTTTCATCTTTCGTGGGCTTGGGGCCCAAGATCATCTTCTTTTCTTTCCCTATGACTAGTGGGTGATTAGGCCTCCTCTGATTGCTAGGCCAGGCCTCTCCCTGCATCTTCCTGGGGTTTTGTTGCTGGGTCTATGAGCCTGTCTTTGTTGGCCCATACCGTTAAGAAATGGGTATCAACAATATCCAAATTGCGTGTCTATGTGTGAGAAAGAGAGAACGAAAAACATGTTGTGATATATTTATAAGTATTCGTTAACCCATGCGATGCACTGGATAATTAAATAAGAATTAAAAGTATTTATTTTGCCTAAAGGCCTATGACTTGACTTAAAAAATATATATAACTTAAAAATGAATAAAAATAAGTAATTTTTTGTTCAATATAATTGTCTAAAAAATTCTTTTTCTTTGATATCATTGGTTTTACATAGCACATCCTGGCATGGACTATTCTATGGTGATGACTTCACACAATACTCAACTGCAATTAAATTTACCATCTACCACCAATTTAATCTATGTTATCTTGATAGTAGATCTACAAATTGCATTCTCATATCCTCTATTATTTAGAAGGTAACTGAAGTAATACATTTAATTGAAGTAATTATTTTGATAAAATAATTAAAATAAAATCTAATGTTTAGGAAATTTTTTGAAATATAATTTTAAATATCTTAAAACTTAGTTAATAGAGTTTCTATTTTACCTAAAAGTGAACTATCACAATTAATGAGAATTTAACCATTTTTTGCAAAGAGAAGATAACCATAGGCCCAATTTTTATTTTATAGCATGGGATATTACAGTTAGATCCGTACCATGTGTAATATGTTAGTCCATTATGATAGTTCCAAATAATACCCTAATACCTATCTGTGGGGGGTGAAAGCCCAACCTAGTGTAATGGGCCTGGGCCCTTATTGGAAGACTACTGTATGTCCGAAGAGAGGAAAATGTCCGAGAAGGAGTCCACGCGGAAGAAATGTACCTGAAAACGAACGAAGAGTGTAGTCCGAGGAGATCACCATTGGTCCGAAGAGGTCATCGTCCTCGGACACAGAGAGCCTTGATCAAACAAACACCTGGAAGGTTCAAGTAACCTTCCTAACAGTTCCAATGATAGGTACAAACCTCAGGCACGCATGGGGATAGCAGGAACGGAGAAATATCTAAAAGACAAACTTCAACCACCACATTAAATGCACTGCAGCTACTTTTCTGGCCGCATTAATGTGGAGAAGACCCCTGAACAGTACCAACCCAGCTACCGCCACTCACACAAGGCTAAAGAAGACACCTGATGGGACAGGCACTCAAGTGGATGTCTGGATGATGAACAAGTGGACGTTAAAGATGAGGGGAGAGGGTGCTATATAAGGAAGAGAAGCCTCTGATAAGGGGGGATCGGAACAAAAAAGAGAGAAAAGAAGAAAATCACATTACTGTAGCTCTAAGAACTGTAACCCACATTCATTCAATATATTTCCTCTTCGGACGTTCATACTTGTATTTCGTTCAAGTTCGTTTGCATGTTAATTCACTTGTAAATACCATAGCTTATTACTGTTTCATTCACAACCAGCCCAGCTCTTTCACCCACTCTCTATAAATTCATTGTCCAGGGTTCGTTGGGCTCATAATCCAAGCCTATTAGACTTGGGCTACAAAACCAAACCCTACACTATCCATATGAGTTTTCTTTTTAATAATGCCATAAAGTTTAATAGAAGTCATTTAAGATCCAATGTATTCAATAATTTTTTTTTTTAAAAAAAAAAATGTAATTTCAAAAGTCTTTTAATTGCAAATTTTTTTAATCATATAATAGACTCTATCTAAACTCTAAAGGAAAGCAATTGGAATGATCACATCATTAATACCATATCATGATGGTTGCAAATAGTAATATTATTATTCATGATTAATAGATGAACAATGAAACTGTGAATCAACAATTTAACAATTCTAATGCGAAATTTAAACTACAACAACACATATACAGGAGACTCTAAATATTGGAACATACTTCTTCTGCCATTTTCATTATTCAATTAAAATCAAAGTTTCAAAGATAATTCCAATTCAATTAAACCCAATACATACATACAGATGAATATAAAGAATTCCAAAAATAAAAACAATAATATCCAAAAGCCTCTGCCTAATACAATCACAAACCATAGAATTCATAGCCAAAATCTACAAAACCCACTGCCAAAAACCAAATTCATCCATCACCACCACCACCACAACCACCCATATGAACACATACACAAAAAAACCTAATCACAACCAACACACCCAAATTTCGATCTCAATCATGATCATCATATCTAAGAGAGAAGAGAGATGGACTTAAGTGCCATGACAGCATTGGCTGTCCGCGGTGGCAGAGTGGAGATGAGTGGAAGAGAAGGAATAGAGAGGAGGGGTGAGGCGGAGAGAGAGAGAGAGAGAGAGAGTAGCCTTGGTGTCGGTAGCAGCAACAAGGTGGTGAAGAAAGACACTTGAGGAGGAGAAAGATGGAGAGACAAAGTAGAGGAGAAATGAGAGAGGAGAGAGAAAAGACTGAGAAAGAGTGTGCCAGGCATGAGAAAAACAAAGAAATAAATAAAACTTTAGTAGCAAGTTGCTACAGTAACTTAGTAAATGAGAGAGGAGAGAGAAGAGACTGAGAAAGAGTGTGCCAGGCATGAGAGAAACAAAGAAATAAATAAAAACTTAAGTGGCAAGTTGCTACAGTACTAACCTGGTACTAGTACTAGGTTACTGCAACAATTTGCTAAAAGTTTTTAGCTTTGGCACTATTGATCGATAAATGACTCTCTCTAGTGTTTGAGGTAATAAAATAGCTAAAAAGTTATTTTACCATCACCATTGTGATTGCTCTAAGAGAAAATAGTAACAACGTAATAGCTTATACTGTAATGGTATTTTTGGTATTTAAAAAAAATTATATGGCACTCTGCCACCCTTCACATGTCCATATATGAGGGTGACATACTAAAGTAACCATATCGAAATTTGAAAAAATTTTGTTATAAAATTTGAAGGACGTACGTCAAATTATTTTAGGATAGTTATAATATATACATGAAGGAATATGTACGGTTAGGTTCAAGATTTTAGAAAACTTTGTAAAAATATAACATGAAAAAAAGAAGAAGTTAAAAAAATAAAAATAAAAACCTTATATACAGGTATATTACGAATTAAAACGAAGAAATTCAAGACTAAAAGAATGGTTATATATTAGTAGCACTAGTTATAGGCCTATATGCACTGCACGTTGCACAGTTTTATTTTAAAGTTTCTTTTTTAATAAATTCATGATATTATCATTGTGATGAATGGAACCCTTAATTGTTACTTAAAAATATTAATAAGAAGTAACAATTGTAAGTAATTAAAAAAAACTATAACCGAGGAAAGCAAAATCATTGTTTTTGCTTCCAACCTTTGCAAATTTATAAAATATACATATTTTATTTTTATTTTTATAATTTGATAGTTCCTCTAGAAGTTAGAAGGAAAAAAAAAAATCAATCTTTGGCTATAAAAAAACTGTTCAAGTTACCATGACTTTTGAGTGGAGTTGTGGTGTACCTTTGTGTTAGAACCCCTTTCCTTCTCCTTTTTGTGTGTGTATGTGTTTGTTTCTCAAAAAAAATGAAAAAAGAAAAAAGAAAAAATAATGGGTAATTGTCTCACATTGTTTAAGAGAGTGTGTTGTGTGTAGTATAACTTACCCCACCCTCCTTTAAAAGTTATTATGGCTTTTGAGTGAAGTTGTGGTGTGCCTTCGTGTTAGAACCTCTTTCTCTCTCCCTTGTGTGTGTGCGTGTGTTTGTTTCTCAAAAAAAAAAATAAAAAACCTCAAATTCTTTTTATTTTTATGTAAAATTCGATAGTTACAATGTGAATGAGGTTTTTGAACTCTAGATATCATGTATATACTAAAAGTTACCAATCAATTGAATTACAAAGTTCTTAGGCAACCTTAATTCTAATTACAAAGAAAGAAATATGTGAAACGAAAAACTTTGAAATATATGAGAGAGAGAGAGAGAGAGAGAGAGAGAGAGAGGGGATCAAAAAGGGAAATGTGGTGATGAAGAAATGTAAAGAGTTTGAAATCGAAGGAAAAAAGATTAAAAAAATAATAGAAAAATTTCCACCAAAGAGGGTGAGGAAGGAGAATGGATGTATGGAATTGAAGTTTTGTGGGATGGGAATGGTAGTAAGATAAGTTTCTTACGTTTTGATAACAGACATATGAATGGTTTGGGTACAAGTCCATTAATGTAACAATTTAAAAAAAAAAAAAAAATCAAACTAGAAATATGAAAGTCTGGATAAATGCCGAAGGACTCCAACTAAAGAGGCGTGATACTATGCAATTTGCTAGAGGAAAACGGCTACAAAGCATAAGAAGAAAGGAAAAAAAAAAAAAACCAGAGCAATGTTCGACTCATATGCTAAGTAAGAAGAGAAAATATTCTCTTACACTCATGTTACATTCACTATTTTACACAATATTTATAAATATTGTTGCATTGATGTACAAATTTAAAAAAAAGAAGATGTAATGTCCACATTTAAAACATGAAAGTAGATATAAAAAAGTCTAGATGTAAAAAAGTGCACATGAGAGAATAAAATCCCAATTATGAAGAAGGGCGAGCCCAATTCCAATGTTATATGAAAGGAGGTAGCTGAATTTAGGTTGTCTTCCATTATTTAATTATATATATATATATATATATATAAATTTAGATTAGTTGTCAAGATTTATAGTTCAACTAGTATCTTCTAGTACTTCTTATCGAGACCTCTAAAGTTCAAATTTCCCCACCCCAATATAATTATCAAATTAAAACTAAAGAGATATAGATTAGCTTATTAACATCACAATTACTGTTAAAGATGACAATTACTCTTGGCAGAATAAAAAAATCTGTGCTCCACATTGTTCCTCTCTAGTCTCTACATCTAGATTCTAAACACGCTAAGTATTTTCTATCCTCAATCTTTTTCCTTTTATATTTCCTCACTCTCTTCTATTTCCTCTCCTTCCTTGCATCCAAACATAGTGTTGGATTCCGGTTGACCCTATTTATATGTTTTTCAAAACGTGTTTTTTGTGCATTTTGCAAAAATTACTTGTTAAGAAAGGGGCCTAATGGACTCTTGGGCAAAGGTTCGATATATACTTAACTATCAAGGCCAGTAAAAAGGAGAGAGAGAGAGAGAGAGAGAGAGAGAGAGAGAGAGAGAGAGAGAGAGAGAGAGAGCTTTCAATTAATTAATAAAAAAGTATTTGCAAAACTCTTCCACATGAAATTTAGTTAGGAGAATCCAATTTTTGTTGGATATTAAAATTCTTGAGAATTTAATGTATAAGACTGAATAAGAATTTCTAGAAACTAATGTTATGATCCAAGTGCCCCACATGGTTAAGTTTAAGTGCAAGTTTAACCATGTATATATAAAATTTTGGGCACCATTTCCTTGCAAGCCAGTTTTCAAGAACGAGTTCTACTCATGAGTCTGTATCATTTGGTAACAGAGTCAACCACCATATTGTGCAAGTTGGTTTCCAATGGTGACTTCTAACTCATGGGTTTGTATTATTTGGTATCAAAGCCAATCATCACGCCTAGTAATCAGATGTAACTCGTTGTGTATGAGATCAAATGAGTTGTAGATTCGTGGTTGAATCTCAGAGGGGTGATCTAGAAGCAAGATTAATATGTTTTAATATATCATTGAATAATTGATAGGTGAATTAAGCCACAAAAAAGAAAAAAATGGCTACTATTAGGTCAATGTATTGGGAAAGTGGAGCCACCAAAAAGAAGAAGAGCTAATATTAGGTTAGTGTGTTGATAGAGTGAGCCGTTGTGAATGTTGGCTGCGGAGCATAGTGGTATGTTACAATCCAAGTGATGCAATAAATAAATAAATAAATAAATATATATATATATATATTAAGCAAGGTTAAGAGTTAAGACGGAATGATGAATAGTGGCCTATTAAACCGAAAATATATCAAATAACTATTATTTTTTTCATCAGAAAATCAATTAACAACTTAAAAGGAAACCAAACCAAAAATCACATAATTTGTGAAGTGAAACCCCAATTCGTATTATAGAAAAAGTAAAGTTTAGTGGATATTCATCTGCATGCATGTAAACATTTGATTCCCTATTTGTAACCTAATACTGGAATGTTCACTAAGAGCATTCCCATCAGCTCTTTCATAAAAAATGTCATTTTGACACACCAAACACCTACTTTATCATTTTAGCACATCATTTTACAACATGCCATTTATCAGGTATTCTATTTTTTTATTCTAAACATTAAAATAATATATACAACACATTAAAATATCATTAAAAAAAAACTTCAAACAGTAATCTATATTACACAGCCCACCACCACCGCCGCCGCCCAAAGCACAACACCACCATCACTACCCATAATAGCCCACCCCTACAACCACCACAATCCACCACCGCCGACAACCATAACCAAAACCCAAAACCCAAAATCAACCAAACCACCAAAATCAACCAATCAACCAAACCACCAAAATCAGCATAACACCACCACCACTGCCCATCCGAACCCACCCATCAAACCACAGCAAAAAAAAAAAAAAAAAAAAAAACACACAGAAAAACGTGGCTAGAGGGAGATCGGCGTGGAAGTGATGCGTCGGAGGTGGGAGACCCATCAAACCCAAATCAAACAGAGCTGCTTGAGCGTGAGGAGGAACTGCTGGGCGGTGTCGCGGACGGGCTGTTTGGCGTCACCGAGGCGCTCGACGACGGAGGGGACGAGGCCGGTGTTGAAGTGAGCTTGAAGTGGTCGCCGGAGAGCACGGCAGCGGAGTCCAGAGCTTGGGAGACCCATCAAACCCATCCCAAACCAAACGGAGCTGCTTGAGCGTGAGGAAGAACCGCTGGGCGGTGTCGCCGACGGCCTGTTTGGCGTCACCGAGGCGCTCGACGACGGAGGGGACGAGGCACGGCGGCGGAGTCCAGAGCTTTCGGCGCGCCTGGGAGACTCTGAGATAGAGAGAGAGAGGAGAGAGAAGGGCTGAGAGAAAAGTGAGGGGCGGACGAGAGAGAGAGAGAGAAAAAAAAGGAGAGAAAATGCCAGAGAGGAGAGAGAAAATTATTAAAAAATTAATTTTTACAAATGGCATTTCTGCCGTACCGTGGCATTTATAGAACAGAACTGTTCATGTGTGCCAAATGTTTTGGCATTTGGCACACCTCATGAGAGAGGATTTTTGGTGTTTGGTGTGCCAAATGCCAAATATTTGGCATTTGGCACACCTGATGGGAATGCTCTAATCCTCATCACCCGAGCCATGCATCTTGTAATTGGAACGGTTTCATTTCATTCCATTATAGTACGTTAAAAAAAAAAAAAAAAACTTGGCAGGGAAGGACGTCAATGTTCACATGAAGATATATAATCATGTGCGAAGCGGTAATTGGATCACTACAAATGACTTTTTGGCGCACCACCCGGAAGTAATTAGTAGTAACATTACTAATTAGGAAAATGCCTCTCTTTTGAAACTCGATTTGTGATAAATAGAGTTAGGCCCTATAGCGGCGTTTTTAAGGAGTCTATAGTGATGTTTTAAGGACCTATAATGGCGTTTTGTAACTCGACCTCTTTGAAATTGAATTATAGGTTAAAAAAAAAAAAAAATTGCCTATAACTCGATTTCATGGAGATCGAGTTACAAAATGCCACTATAGGTCCTTAAAACGTCACTATAGGTCCTTAAAAACGTCGCTATAGGGCTCCATAATTTTTTTTTTTTTTAAAACTCAATTTATCACAAATCAAGTTAAAAAAGAGGGGCATTTCCTTAATTAGTTTGGAAAATAAGGCAAAGAGCTGCTATTTTTTCCCGAAAAGGGCATTTGGCAATTTTGTCCAAAAGCTAGATTAATATGTTTTGATAAGTCATTGACTAATTGATAGATGAGTTAAGCCACAAAAAAGAAAAGAACAAAGTTTCTCTCTAAACTAGTTTGAAAAGAAACTCTTCAAACTTCTCATATATTTCTCTTTTGGGTGTGAATTTTGAAAAGCTAATCTTTGAATTTCATATTCTTTATGTTCTTAACATGCATATCAAATTTCGTTCAAATCAGATATTATTTACCATTTAATCAATTGACTTATTTTTTATATACAACTTTAGATTACAAAAACTTGAAATTATAACATTTGTTTGATGACATAACAATTGATCTTTGATTTTCTTGAAATTTTGTAAGCACTAAGGATATAATAAGAACATACAATCTAACGGTTAAATTTTCAAAATTCACACTCAATATAAATATATATGATGAGTTTGTAGAGTTTCTCTCCAAACTAATTTGGAGGGAAACTTTGTTCAAAAGAAAAATGGTTACTATTAAATCAGTGTATTGGGTGAGTGGAGCCACCAAAAAGAAGTAGAGCTAATATTAGGTCAGTGTGTCGATAGAGTGAGCCGTCATGAATGTTGGTTGCGGAACATAGTGGTATTTTACAATCCAAGTAATGCAATTACAATCCAAGTGGTATATATATTAAGGAAGGTTAAGACGGAATGATGAATAGTGACCTATTAAACCGAAAATCAAATAACAATTATTTTTTTAATCAGAAAATCAATTAACAACTTAAAAGGAAACCAAACCAAAAATCACATAATTTGCGAAACGAAACCCCAATTCATATTATAGAAAAAGTAAAGTTTAGTGGATATTCATCTGCATGCATGTAAACATTTGATTCCCTATTTGTAACCTAATACTGGAATGTTCACTAATCCTCATCACCCGAGCCATGCATCTTGTAATTGGAACGGTTTCATTTCATTCCATTATAGTATGTTAAAAAAAAAAAAAAAAAAATCTTGGCAGGGAAGGACGTCAATGTTCACATGAAGATATATAATCATGTGCGAAGTGGTAATTGGATCGCTACAAATGACTTTTTGGCGCGCCGCCCGGAAGTAATTAGTAGTAACATTACAGATGTGGGAAAGACGTTACTTCATAAAACATTTTTCATCTCTCAATATTTCCCTATTGTCTAATTATTTTTATTATTATATCTGTCCACCTGTGCAACACGTACAACAGATATTGCTTTGGATTTACTAGGACGTGATCCAAGCTTGGCTTTTGCTCAAGACAGAGACGAGTCCTCCCCTTTGAGCGTATTGGCTTCAATGCGTTGTGCATTCAAGAGTACCGATCCGCTTGTGTTTTGGAAAGAATGGATATACGAACGTAAGTAGCACCACTCTCTTTCTCTACTTTAATTATTTATTTTAGGTCTTTCTCTTGCATTTCATTAAGTTGTGCACATAAAATTAATAGATTTTAATTTTTTTTTAAGACCAAATTGATTTTAATTTTTAAGGATTAAATTTAATACCATCTTCCAATGGGTTGCAATATTGACCTTTCTTTTTCTACCAAATTAGTATTTGTACCAATACAAAACACAACTGATCTGTATGTCGGCTTTACTATTGGCAAGAATGCAAAATATATCGAAGAAATACAAACATCACATTCTCCATCCTCTCAGCTATGGCTTTTGTTTGTGAAAGGAACACAAAATTAGTATTATGTGTTCGAATCTGGGTCTTCACGGCCTTCGTCATCATCCTTTGATTGAAATCTCTACAATTCCAAGCAAGGATAATCTTCGTGCTAAGGTTAGGCCTTAGTCGGAAAATTTATAAAACATGTATGCTGCCTAATGGTCACATTTGGAATGGGAAACAGCCTCCGGATGCCTCACCAGTGAGCAAAAGATAAAAGTGAAGGATCATAAATCGACATGAGAACTGAAATTAACCGAATCACGACTAGGATGCTTTTTTTTTTTGGTAAAACAAGAGAAACCCAAACCCCTAGCCAGGGGCTAGGGCAACACGGAGACAGGCCTCAGGAGATAAATCAAAGGAAAGCATGTCCTTAATACAATTTGGGGGACTAGAATAAAGAACAAAATCAGGGGACAAGGAGCCTTCCAATCTAGCCATTGCATCAGCACATTTGTTCCCCTCGTGAAACATGTGGGACATCCTGTAGACTACAGGATGTAGTTAGAGATTTGCAGTAACAAAGACCTGCAATCATCAACAACATTCATCAGCCAGGGATGGACAATAGAGTCCTAGTTAAAGGAGGGAACACTGGGGCATCCAACTCAATAAGCACATTAGAAAAGCCTGCAGAAGTGACTAGAGAAAGGCCATCCTTCAACGCCCAACGCTCAGCAAGAACATTAGAAGTAAATCCAACATTTTGAGAAAACCCACAAATCCAAGAGCCATTGTGATCACGAATCAATCCACCAGCCCCAGCAGGTCCTGAGTTACCCAATGAAAAGTCGTCCGTGTTTATTTTGACCCAACCAAAAGGCAGGGCACGCCAAGAAACCAACACAGAGCACTGGGGACTGGACTGGAAAGGAGTACCCGAGACAGCAAAAAATTCAGAAGCTATAGCAACACAGGTGTCTACAACCTTACTCAAAGCCGAGAATTGATGGGGATTGAAGACCAACCTGTTCCTTTGAAAACAAATAGCCCAAACACCAAAAGGAAAAAGAATTTTCCAAGGGATACAACGCCTAGAGGTGGCATTAGAATTGTAGTTAACTTTCACCCATTCCATGAGGGGTAAGCAGAAAGAACAGATGTTCTCATCCGGGATACCCAGTCTATTCCAAAAGGAGGTGGGGACCTGAAAATCACACAAAAGAGTGGAGATGGATTCTCAGTCAACTCCACATTTGGGGCAAAGGGGGCATAGGTCAATACCTCGGTTAGCAAGGACATCTCTAACCATAACACTATTATGGGCACAAAGCTAGATGAAGAATTTGATCTTAGGACACATGTTTACTTTCCAAATCCATTTGTCAAAGGGGAGCGGGTCCTCTGTCATAGAGAGATGGTCCTCAAAGGCTAAAGAGTAGGCAGACTTGTTGTTGAAGTCACCATTCGAGGAGTCAAGCCAAATTATTTTGTCTTCTCGAGAGCCAAATCTATGGGTGGGAATGGCCTTTAGCCTTGAGAGAAAATCAGGGGGGGAGGAAGAAGGGGATAAGGTCAATATTCACCTGGCCATTTCCAAGCAAAAGATCCTTCACACAAAGCCTCTCATCCTCAGGCTGGATTGGCCCCACAAGGAAAGATCTAAGGGAGTAGTTACCAATCTAGTTATCAATCTAGATTTTGGTCTTTTCTTCATTGCCTATGGCCCAACCAAAGCCCTTCTTAATCATCGTCCACTCTTTTTTTAAGCCAGCCCACGTACGAGAGCCACAGAGCTTAAACGCATTGCTAGGGACAAGCCTTCCCAGGTATTTGTATTTAGGCACCATGGCCTATCTCCTTGATTGTCTTTCAGCATACGCCAAGCACAATTTGCCAGAGAAGCCTGGTTTTTAGCTTTCATAGAGTGGAGGCTGAACCAACCAGCTGCTTTTAGTTTAGTTACCTTTCTCTAGCTGACAGCATGAATTTTCCTTTTTTCAGGGGTAGAACCCCAAAGGAAATCTCTATTTTTCGCATCAATTCGATCACAAATAAAGGCAGGGATGGAAACACATTGCATGACATAGGAAGGTATTGCCTCTGAACCCGGCTGGATAAGAGTGGCTCGACCTGTAAGGGAGAGGAGTTTAGATTTCCAACTAGCAAGCTTACCAAAAAAAATTTCAGCCACATAGACAAAGTCATTAGCCTTGATAGGGCGAATTCAATGGGAGTACCTAAGTATTTTCCAATTTCCAAGGATTCCCTAATGTTGAGCAATTGGCAGATATCCCCACGGATAGTGGGATCCACATTATGGGAAAAAACTGCCTTGGATTTAGCAAAGCTAACTTTTTGGCCAGAGAAATAGCAGAACTTTTCCAACACTTCTTCAATGGCTCTAGCAATAGATGTGGTGGCCTTAGAAAAGAGAACAAGGTCATCGGCGAAGAATAAATGGGAGAAGCTACACCTAGATCTGGAGGATTTTAGAGGCTTCCAATCCCCATCTTGGCAACTCTCATTAATGAGGAGCCCAAGAAATTTTATGCATAAGATTAAAATGTAGGGTGAGAGAGGTCCCCTTAACTCCACCCTCTAGAAGGCCTAAACGGCTCAAGCATACCACCATTCAACAAGATGGAGATAGAACAGCTGGAGATACAAGCCATGATAATCTTGATCAAAGGGGGAGGAAAGTGAAAATGCTCTAAGACAACCTTGATAAAGCTCCATTCCATCTGATCAAAAGCCTTCTCCAGGTTCATTTTAATAATCATACCACCTTTCCTACCATTCTTAATAGACGAGTGAATTAGCTCTTGCACAACGACTATGTTATCCGACCCTCTACTACCAGGACAAAAGTGGACTATAATGGGGAAATAATTAAGGGCAGAACTTGCCTAAGCCTGTCCACAATAACCTATGTCACAGTCTTATAAATAGTGTTATAGAGGCTGATTGGCCTGAACTGGCTAATACTTTCAGGGCCATTGAAATTAGGAATGAGGGCAACTAGGGTTTTATTCAGATACCTAGAGATAACGACAGTATGGTGGATGTCAAGCACCTTATTTGTGAAGGAATCACCAACCACAGACCAGTAATTTTGGTAAAAACCCGCATAAAGACCATCAGCCCTAGGGGCTTTGAAAGGCTTTAAGTCAAAGAGAGCCAACTTGACCTCTTTCTCTTAGAAGGGACTAGCTAGAATGTCAGCTTTTGAATCCAGGAGGTGAATTCCAGAGGAGGGCAGGAACTCCAAAGCCTAAAGGGAAGAAAAGTGATCAGAAAAGAAAAAGGATTGGAATATATCTTGGATAAAGGAACCAATGTCCTCTTCATTTAAGAGCCAAACATCTGAGTTGTTCTTAATCCCATAGATCTTATTCCTCCTTCTACGAACCAGGGTAGAGATAGGGAAGAACTGAGTATTTTGATCCCCTTGGAGAATTCAAGAAATTTTTTACTTCAGCACCCAAAATTCTTGCTCCTGATCTAGAATAGAGTTATACTCCTCCATAAGCTGCTTCTCCAAGGACAGGAGGAAATTATTAGGCTTGGTGGCTATGGCACACTAGGCACCTTTAAGTCTAGCTAGAACAACACACTTCCTGTGGAACAGGTTTCCAAACACATTCTTATTCCAAACCTTAATTCTTTCAACAAAAATGGGGACAGAGAGGGAGTAAGCCCCATTACCATCCCGCCAAAAATCGTCAACAAAATTCATAAAGGAAGGGTGGGACATCCACATACGCTCAAATCTAAAAGGGTAGTTCTTGGAATGAGCGATGCAGTGGTCGAGGGATAAGTGGATGGGATAATGGTCTGAGTGGGTTTTGGAGAAATGGGAAAGAATAGCCTCGGGGAAAAGAGTTTTCCAGGCCGAGTTAGCCCAGGCCCTATCTAACCTCTCCAAAATAAGCCCATCAAGCCCTCTTCAGTCCAAGTGAAGTGAAGGCCTACAAAGCCCAAGTCAATCATTTTACAACTACCCATAAAATTCTAAAAGTCAGTGGCTCGATGAACAATTACCCGATTACCACCAAATTTCTTTCTACCAAAGACAACCTCATTGAAGTCCCTTATAATCAACTAGGGAAGGTTATGAAGACCAGAAATAATCTTAAGGTTATCCCAAAGACAACGACTCTCAGAAATTCTAGGACTAACATAAATTGAAGAAAATAACCAAACACAATCAAAATAGAGGGGACTTACCAACGCATGGATTTCCTGCTTAGTAGAATTCAGGATTTGCACATTCACCTCATCTGTTTGCCAAATAAGCCAAATACCACCCGCTAGCCCATTGGTGTTTGTGAAGTGCCAGTCTTCAAAGGGAAGCCTACGCTCAATTGAAGCCTTTCGATCACCATCCAAACGAGTTTCAGAATTGAGTAAGCCGCAACCTTCTGTCATATGGCAAGAGGAATTGAACAATATCCTTAATATTTCACTAGATGAGATTTTATTTCTTGTAGTGAAAGTGGAATGTTTTTTAGAGGCCTATTAGTTAAATTATATATAAAAGAATAAGGAGGGTAATTTTTTAAAACCAAGAGGGGCTATGGTCCCCTTCCTTCTCTTCCTCTACCAATGTGAATAATATTTAATTTTAATCATAAAATGAATTGATGTCAAATGTATAGAATCCTAATACAAGAGGAATTCTCCCATCCCCCAACCCCCTAAAGTGTTGAATACAAGGTGAATACTTACTCTAAAACTTTCAAAAGATTATATATTTAAGGTCTTTTAAATATGACATATATGTTAAGAAAATTTATTTACGACAACTTAGTTAACTTACTCTAAGCTCTCTTGAAGTTTGGAGAAATGTCAAAGACCTTCTACATTTTTACAATGATACTTTATATTGACTTAATTTGTAATGGACGAAAATGTTCATAAGCGTTATTTATTATAAATCAAAATCTCAAATGGTAGAATGTCATTAATAAAAAGAAGAAAGGGTTTTGACATTTCTCTCAACCTGAGGGATGTTATCGAAATTTACCCTAACTATACTTTAATAAGGTAAACTATACTTTGAATATAACAAATATGGGATTAATTTTATTTGGGCCTCCCAAATTTAAAATTTATTATTATTATTTTGGTCTATCCAATATTTAAAAAAAGGGACATTTTAGTTGATTTGTAATTTTTTTTTATTTCATTTTTTTGCAGGGCTATTCTTTTCTTATTATTACTAACTAGTAAGTTGTCTGTGCGATGCACGGATAACATTATAATATTTTATGTAAGATGGTATTAGAGAATGTTGTATTAGTCACATCCTTCACAAATTTACAAATCTACAACGTTTGACCTTAAAATAAAAATTACCATTGTGAAAGAGTTCCCTAAAACATTAAGACTGACTGAGAATGGTGGCTAAGTTCGAGGACAACTAACCTCCAAGAAGAGAGAGAGAGAGAGAGAAATACAAGTGAAACTGAATGTGTATTCTTATTGCTTATTGTCAAAGTACATGTATCTCCCTATTTATAAAATTCAATATACTAATTGAATACATCTCTTAATAGAATACAAGTATAGCTCATATAACTACTAGCTAGTTGTCTTAGCCAACTAACCACATATCAGCAACTAACTAACTGATAAAGCTATTAAGACCACATCACCAATTACCCTTAATGGCTATCACAGCTAGTGTCTTAACAATTTCCCCTCTCTTAGAGACTGTACAAACCTTCCCAAGTGGCGTCATCAGTACTGCCTCCTTGCCATTGAACCAAAACCTGTGTGATAACCTGTTTCGAAGTCAGCGAGATCTTTGCTACAGCACTACTATTGGTTCAACATTGATGACTCTTGCTGTCATGGCAGGTAGGGTGGGAATAGGAATGACTTGTCCTAATTTAGCTTTGAATCATGAGACATGGAAAATTGGGTGCACTATAGTCTCTGCTGGTAGATCCAACTTATAAGCTACCTCCCTTATCTTTTGTATCACTTGAAATGGACCTTAGTACTTAGGAGCTAGTTTCCTAAGAGTCTTGTGACTAAGGGTCTTTGGTCTATAAGGCTGCAACCTTAAGAATACCCAGTCTCCTATTGAAAATGATCTCTCAAACCTATTCTTATCAGCTTGAAGTTTCATTCTCTTTTGAGCAAGTACCAAATTATGCTTCAACAACGAGAGAATTTGTTGCCTAGATTTCAAATGATTATCCACAGCTTCAACCTATGTAGTACCAGGTATATAATCTAGTAGCCTAGGAGGGGGGTAACCATACAATGATTCAAAAGGGGTTAATTTGGTAGAGGTGTGAAAATTGGTATTGAACCGATATTTTGCCAAGGGTAGCCACTTCACCAAACTAGAAGGTTTGTCAGCTGCAAAGGCCCTTAAGTTATGTTCCAAGCTCTTACTAACCACTTTAGTTTGACCATCTGTCTGTCGATGGTAAGATGATGACATGGCTAATTCAACTCCTTGCAATTTCATCAGTTCAACCTAAAAATGAGAAGTAAAGATGGGATCTTTGTCACTCACAATTAAAGAAGGCATTCCATGGATATTCAGAATATGTTGAACATATAGGTTTGCTACCTTAGAAGCTATGTAAGGGTGGGCTAAAGGAGTGAAGTGAACATACTTGGTGAGCCTGTCCACCACTACCAAAACCACATCCTTCAAATGAGACTTAGGCAATCCCTCAACAAAATCCATGCTAATAGCTAACCAAGGTTTGGAAGGCAAAGGTTGCAACAAACCAGCAGGTTTACAAGTCTTATGTTTCATCCTCTGACAATTGTCACATTCCCTGATATACTATCTCAAATCCTTCTTCAAGTCAAGCCAACAAAAGTCTTGTTTAAGTTTGTGCAAGATTTTAAGATATCCAAAATGTGCCCCTAAAGGACCATCATGTACATGCCATAAAACAGAGGGTTTAAGCCCACATCATGCCCCCAAGATACCCTTATACAATACAAGCCCATTCTGATAAGAAAATTGGAAATTCTTGTGCTGAATGGAAAGCTGAAAGGAGGTTCCAAACAAACTGATCAGTCTCATAACTAGCCTTAAGATCCTATATCCAAGTAGGAGTAGGAAAAGAGATAATAAACAAGGTCCCCTCAATAGGAAAAAATCAGCAACCTCTACAGAAAACAAATCAATAGTAGAAACATCCATGGACTCTTCCCTTTGTCTTGACAAAGCAATTGCTACCACATTTTCCTTACCCTTCTTATACTCAACCAAAAAAATTGTAACAAAGAAGCTTAGTAATCCACCTTTGTTGAGCTAGTGTACCCATTCTTTGATCTAGCAAGTATTTATGACTCTAATGATCAGTTTTTATAACAAAAGGTTTACCCACCAAGTAGTGCCTCCACTTTTGAACAGCTGCCACCACAGTAAGGAATTCCTTTTCATAAGTAGAAAGAGCCAGACTTCTACCTTTTAAGACTTGGCCATGAAATGCAATAGGCTTTTGATCTTGCATTAGGATAGCACCAAGACCAAACCCAGAAGCATCACATTCCATAGTGAAAGTCTTGGAAAAATCTGGAAGGGCTAACATTAGAGGATTAAAAATAGCAAGCTTAAACTGTTGGAAAGCCTAAGCAGTAAGGTCAGACCAGATAAAAGATTTCTTCTTCAAAAGTGCAGTCAAGGGTGCAGCTATCTGACCATAACCTTTAACAAATTTCCTATAGTAACCAGTGAGACCCGAAAATCCCCTCAAGGCCTTGACATCCTAAGGGATCAACAACTGATGCATGGCTGCAGCCTTCCTAGGGTCAGTTTTCACACCCTCCCCAGAGATGAGATGCCCCAAATACTCCACTTCCTCATAAGCAAACATACATTTGGATTTCTTGGCATATAAATGGTGTTTAGCTAATAACCCCAAGACAATTCTAAGATGCCCCACATGGTTAGGCAAAGATCTATTGTAAACTAGAATATCATCAAAGAAAACCAAAACAAACTTTCTAAGAAATGGCTTAAACACCTCATTCATTAAAGATTGAAATATTGAGGGGGCATTTGTTAAGCCAAATGGCATCACTAAAAAATCATAGTGGCCTTCATGAGTTTAAAAAGTAGTTTTAGGGATGTCTTGCTCCCTCATTCTAATTTGATGATATCTTAATCTCAAGTCTAATTTAGAAAAGAGACAAGCCCCATGAAGTTCATCCAACAATTCATCAATAATAGGGATGGGATACTTGTCTTTAATGTTAGCTTGGTTTAAATCTCTATAATTGATACACATTCTCCAAAAGCCATCTGCCTTCCTCACTATTAGGATAGGAGAAGCAAATGGACTCTGTTTATTTCTAACAAAACCTACTGCTAACAACTTTTGCACTATCTTCTCTATTTCATTTTTTTGGCAGTAGGGATACCTGTAGGGTCGTTGACAAATTGGTTGTGTTGCTTCTTTGAGGTTGATTTGATATTCATACCCTCGAACAGGAGGTAGCCCGACTGGAGTGGCAAAGACTACACTAAATTCCAGCAATAAAAGCTTCAACATTCATAGAACACAGATGCTAAACCACTATAGAACCTTGATTTTCTATGTGGAGAATCAACCCTTTTTAGAAGGTTTCTTAAAGAACTGAGCCCCTTCTTGGAAGTTAGAGCCCACAACTTTTAATTCCCTGTAACACCACCTGTTGCCCACAATGATGAAATTCCATGGTCAAGAGCTTAAAATCCCAATTGATTACTCCTAATGTACTGAGCCAATGAGTTCCTAAAACCACTTCACAACATCCTAAGGGTAATGCATGTAATTGCACCATAAAAGTATAACCTTGCTCCTGTATTGCCACATCTCTACATACCCCTTGTGTTTTGATAACATCTCCATCAGCCACCTTAACCTCAAATATTTGAGTAACATCCACTGAAAGCTGTAATTTCAGCAACAAAGCAGCATTAATGAAGTTAAGATTACTACCAGAATCTAAGAGAATGATCAACCCTTCTCATAATCATGCCATTAACCCTCATTGTGCCTAGAGTGGGACTACCAACAAGTGCATAAAAAGAGTAATCTTAGCCTCTTCTATTCCCTCATCCTGAGACTTAATGACACCCACCATACCATTTTCTTTCATTTCAGTAATCTGCACCCTTGAAGTTGGAACTATCTCTACACCTTCTAACAAAAACAGCTTAGCACTCTTACACTTATGACCTGGTGCCCATTTATCATCACAGTTATAACAAAGTCCCTTTTTCCTCCCCTCTTCCATTTGTGCTAGTGAAATTGTCTTAATAGGTATTCTAGTCTCAACTTCTATAGGACAATTGAACTTAGGCAAGCCAAGTATTGAAGACTAACCTTGTTCTTGTAGAAGCTTTGCCCCTTTCTTGCAACCCATCCATTATTCCTCTTGAATCTTGGCAAGACCAAAGGCTACATTCAAGGATGGAGGATTTAGCATCCTGACTGATAATTTGATCTCATCTTTAAGCTCACTTAAGAAACAACTGAGCTTATGCTAACTCAAATTCTCCCTTGTAAACTAACATAGTTGATGATCGTATCAATATAATGAGAGCCTCCATAGGATCATCATAAGCTATTGTACCAAATCTGATCAACATATCCCAAACCAATGACTCCCAACTATCAATTACACTTGCTTTCTCACCCTATTGGAACCAAACTAAAGCTTCAACATCGATGTGGAAGGTAGCCATTAGTAATTGCTCATTTGTTAGGATCTAGTAATAGCTAAAATACTGATTTTCTTTATAGATCCAAGCAGTTGGATCTTCTCCAAAAAATCTTGGAAATTCTAACTTTAGGGGTCTAGGTGAAGAAATAACTGCATTTCTAGGTTGGTTAGTTTGGGGGGTTTGTGAAGTTTATGGGTTTTGGCTTTGATCTTCCTCTGTTATACTAAATTTCTGCAGAATTGCAATGAGTTGTTGATTCATCTCATTTAGGGTACGTGTGTGGATATGGTTAACTTGGTGAATTTCTTAAATATCCTTGGAATGGTGATCTGAAGTAGTCTGAAGAGTAGCAATTGCTTCATTGAGAAGAGAGGTAGATCGAGTTTCAGTCATGCTAGATGTAAGGAACTGGGCTCTCCTACCAAATGAAAGGGTTCCCTAAAACTCTAAGATTGACTAGGAATGATGGCTGAGTTTGAGGACAGCTAACCTACAAGAAGAGAACTCTAAGACTGACTGAGAATGGTGGCTGAGTTCGAGGACAGCTAACCTCCAAGAGACAGAGAGAGAGAGAAATACAAGTAAAACTGAATGTATATTCTTATTGCTTACCATCAAAGTACATATTATACAATTCAATTTACTAACTGAATACATCTCTTAAAAGAATACAAGTATAACTCATGACTACTAGCCAGCTATCTTAGCCAACTAACCACATATCAGCAACTAACTAACTAATAAACTACTAAGACCACATCACCAATTACCATCAATGGCCATCATAGGTAGTGTCTTAACACGCTATCAATCAATATAAAATGCATGCCCCCCTTCATTAGTTGTAGCCAACTCATATGAGATAGAATTAGATGAGACAACAATGTCAAGGCTAGATTGGTGTCGTCGAAATATTGAAGATAAATGAAATCATTTTTGGTATGTTGTATTTGACATGAGATGCTATGAAGGGCTAGGAGTAGGTATATATAAAGGAGTAGAAGTGCAAGAGGTGAAAATGGTGAATTGAGATGCATAGAATTTTGTGTGTATGTGTGGGGGAGGAAAAGTCTTGATACATTGCACCAAAAGATACAAAGAGTATTTACTTTTTAATTAGAAAAGTATTGAAACATTGAATCAAACAAAATAAAATTTTAATATTTAATTTGTTTTTATCTCTGATATGACACTTGAGAATATTTTATTTTCTTTGCCAAGGGTGTGTCACTTGGCAAAACCTCATGCTTTCCCCACATGAGATCTCTGCTTATATATATATATATATATATACACACATACATATATATTAATATTAATTAATTGATAATATGACTCTCTCTCTCTCTCTCTCTCTCTCCCTCTCAACCAACTAGAAGTAAACGAGGAAGAAAACTCACATGGTAGCCTGTAGAATGGGGCATTACCACTGCGCTTAATTCTCTGTGCATAATACATATATATTTATTTATTTTGATAGTTCTGAAACCTCAGTTTTTCTATTAAAAAATAGTAGGTTGTAATGTTGACCTACAAGGTTTTTATAAAAAAAAATAGTATATTATAACGCTGATGTACAAGTTTTCTCTATTCAACAAAGTAGGTTATAAAAAAAGTAGGGCGATGACAATATTAAAGTTTCAAAAGCTTTTTTTTTGTTTCTTATGTTTATTGAAAATATATTTTATGAGATATGCTACGTTCACAACATTTTAATAACAAATTCTAGTTTGCAAATTGTTATAAGGTTTTAATTTAAATCCACTACTAAAATTACTTTCTTAATCCACTACTGAAATTACTTTCTTACCCACTAGTAACAGCAAGTAACAACTTGTTACATAAGATTTGTTGTGAAAATATTGTAAAAACGTTGTAGACATAGCATTTCTCATATTTTATTATTATTATTATTTTCAGTGTCTTAGCAAAGATTATTGCTCGTGAGAAACATACATTGCTCCAAATTTATACAGGAGTTTTTTTTTTTTTATTTTAGTACATTTATACTGTTTGATTAATTGGTAACATTTTGTTATGAAAGTTATGCATATAGAAGTGGCAACAAGTCTTACCACCAATGAAACTCGTTTGAATATTCAAGAAGTAGAAAGACAAAAACGCAATAAAGGAAAAAATGCCGGATCAGGTATGTTGCTGCCTAGACTTTCTTCCCTCGAGTTTTGGCTTCTAACAATGAGAATCATATTTTGGGCATTTCATTTGTTCTGTTATGATGGGTATGTTAAAGATTACAACCATAAATTCCTTTATGATAGAAAACCGTAATTGAAGATAGTTTTTTGTTCTGTGCTAGCGACATTTGTGAAGAAATTACTTTGCTTTGTGCACAATATTTCCTTAAAGTAAACATCAATGTTAGGTTTTAGATCTCTGTAAACTAGATTATTTAACCTAATTAATTAACCAATTGAATATTTAGATTTATTATTCAAATCTAGATTAAAACAATAAAGCCATATCATGTAAAGTAGCAAAAAATAAAGAACACAATGATATGATCACCCAAGAAAACCGAAACAGTAAAAAACCTAGAGAGAATTTAACCTAGCTATCCTCAAGGTAAAAAGCAAATCCACTATAGAGAATTGATATTTATAATAAGACTTAGACCACTAACATCATATTGCTACCACATGTAGAACTTACTGACATAACTGTGTGCAAGTTCTAAATCCACGAACTCCTTCTCTATTATGCCTTTGCAGCAACACAAGCTCACCTGCTTGTGACTTTAAGACTCCACTCAAAGGTTTTGGATCTCCTTAAACATTGATCTTGTATGCAGCAACTTCTACAACACCGAATCTTTAGATTTTTCAAGGAATAACACCGGTAGAAGACTTTAGAGAGCTTTTGGGTACAAAACCCTAGATCTACAAAAAAGGCACACTCTTCTCTCTTTGAAAAGCCTCATAAAAACATGCTTAGGGTTTCCTTTATATACTAAAAGAATCAAATCTGAAAACTCTAATCCTTAATGGGCTTGAACTACTGTTTGGGCCGACTTAAAATTCTGCAAATACGTGTTTCGATCGATCGAGCCTGTCTTTCGATCGATTGAACCCGACAGTTTCTAAACTCTTCTTTTTGTAGCTTGTATATTCTTGAATCTTGACTTGTATCACCTTGAGCATTGTCTAATAATACCTGTAGACTCTAGGATCTATATCTAGACAAGTTTGTGTTCAAGATTTGCCAATTGTTCTAAACTTTTAGAACCTAACAATCAAACATCACATAGTTCGACTAGAAGGAAAGTATAACAAGGAAATGATTAAGCTAAACACTACTCTTTAAGAAATGTCAAACATATCCCAAGTGTCATGTTTAGTGTTTTTTCACATTTACCGAAGTCTGTGAGAAGATTGACACCGAAGTGTACCAAGTTCCTACAAGCTCAATTTGATACTAAGTTCGACCTAAATGAATAAGAAAGAAGTCAAATAGTCTTTAATTAGTGTCTCCTAGGATGTATCAGACTTTATGTTTTATTTCTCCTAGGCAAACAACTATTTTTATTGCGCTTCTAGTTCCTAAAAGTCATGTCTAACTTTGGTCTTGCTAAGTTTTAATGTTTTAATTACTATTTTTGTTCTTTTATGCTTAGAGGGTTGTTCTAAGCTCTATATAAGCCTTTTGGTTTAAGTAAATAAAATCAAAGTGAATTTTTTAGATTAAAAAGCTTTGTGCTTTAGAAGATGGATTTTTTATTTTAAACTCTTATCCGATTGGTGGATTTTTTGGGTGGCAAGTTCTGGTTTTCTATCACTTTGGTGTCTTTTTTGTATCCCATAGAGTGGTGAGCAGTTTATCCCTTTTATTTATTAAGTGTTTGGGTTAATCCATTGTACCATATTATATTCTAGCCATCCTTCACTTCCTTATTGGATTAGTTTGGTTTTTCCCATCCCATCGGTGCTTTTTGCAAGTTCTTCATCCTTTTTGTTCTTCAAGTACCTTATTGTCAACTCACTGACGATTTTTGTGCATCATCAGTTGGCGCTCTGTTGGAACAAGTGATTTGCCATATCATTATTTCTAAGACAAAAGAGTTGTATGGTCCTAACACAGTCAATGGCTACCATTGACTAGAAGACTAGGAACCCATCCAACGCCCTGGAAAGACAAGTGCAAACCCTCGCCGCTATAGTCGAGTGTCTCACCCAGTGCAATCAAGAGTTGGAGCAGCAGTTGACCTAAAGGAATGAACAACGTCCTGATGACCAACATGACAAACGGGAAAAAGAACAGCGGAACGATAGCCACCCCCCAACAAGAGATCAGCAAGAAAGGGAAGACTAGGAATAAAGCAACGCAACCAGTAGGTGGGAATGACAGGAGGACACGGACCATCCATCTAAACTGGAAAGTGGCACGATGCGCATGGCACAGGACATGTAGACGATGAAAGAGAAGAATTAATGAAGAACCTTGATACCTCTCTATCTATCAAGCTTCGCAGATCCATAATTCCCAAGTTTGTTTCATTCACTAAACTTCTAAGGGATATAAAAGGTTTATTTTAAAGCCATCATAAGATATAGAGACTCAATTAGAGAAGCTATACACTTATTGTGAAGCTACTACATTTTTATGCGCCTTAGGGTTTTGTGTCCAAGTGTTTCCTTCTCTAAAAGTGTATTGAAGAACTTTGCATTCAACAACAAGCTTCAAGTTACTGGGAGTTAATCACATACTAGGATCCATGTAAATGAAAGAAGTCTTTAACTAAGACCAATTGGGGATTGGCGTAAGGATCCAACTATAGGTTAGTACTTTGGGATATGCCAGGTTTGGGGTAAGATTCCTTGTACTTGTAATCTCTTGCTTTTTATTAGTGATTCTTGAGAGTGATGTCCTGAAAATCATCTAGTGGAGTTTTTTACTTGAGAGATGTTTTCCTCATTAGTCAACAAATCACCATGTCAAATTTACTTTCCACTACACTCTAGTTTATTTGATGATTCATTTATGCCTCCATGATTCGAATGTAATTTGACCTAATTAATCAACTTGGATAATATATATAATTAGTTGGGGTCAATCTATAACCCGACAAGTTATATCAAAGCAGGCTGTTGACACCCCATTTTGTAACCCGTATTTAACCTCACATGGAAGGTAAAAGAGTAATTTCACCTTGGAAATAGGCATCTTAATTGTGGCCACTAATATTATTTTATTAAAATGATCTTGATGTTGTAACGATCAAATTGACTAGTCATAAGCCTTAATCGGATCTTTAGATTAGAAGTTATCATCAAATCAAGTTTTAATGGCTAACATGCACTATTACAAATTGAGTCTGATTATATGTGATGTTTGACAATTGATTCCAATTAGTTATAATTATAATCAATTTGAAATTAATGATATGTCATAATTTGATTGGCCATGACTACAGTTTATGGTAAGGTTGCGTACACTTGATTAATTAGATAATCAAACATTAATTATTCAATGAGTGATTTGTGTAATTATCTTTTTTAATTAGAGTAAATTTTGAACTAATTAATTCTGAAATGGAAGTAATTGGAGTCTATTAATGTTAATTGGAAACTAATTTAGGGCCTATTAATGTTAATTATGCTAAAACTATTTTCCTACAAATTACTTTTACTCACCATTTTGTAGATATCTTTTAGAATATTTTGAATTTGTGAGTAAGGTTAATTTTTCCAGAAACTAGACAATTGGAGCTTTAGTTTGAGCACAATAATAAGGCAATTTTGATCAAAATTGAGAAGGATATGATTTTTCTAAGTTAGCTCTGAGAACTATTACAATAGCTACGAGAAGAACCGAGGTTTTAGTAATTTTGCTTGCTCATCACTCCCACCAACCTCCAAATTTAATGCATTAGCTTTCTCTAAATACTAAAGTAGGGTGTAGGTTCATGATTTTCTTTGATCATTTGTCAACTCTCTTTAAATGTTTTTACGTTCATATTTTCTCTACCACTACTATGTAAACTTCCCCTCTCCTCCATTCCAACACAAAAACATTTTCTTTTCTCCTCTCTTGAGTTCTAGTGAAGTAGAGTTAGTCTTGCCATATCTTGGTTTTCCTGAGACTCAAGGTATTAAGTGAGACTCACTCTCCCTCTCCTAATTCTTTTTTTTACTCCACCCTTAGGACCTCTACAAAAAGCCTCATCCTTCACCGTGTGGATATTAAATGCAGGTATAATCCCTTTCCCTAACCTGTTTTTTCATTTTACTATAATGTTGATTTAAGATTAAATTATGCTAGTTGATTATTTAAACTCCTTGATTATGTTTAAATGTTCTTGATATTCTTAAATGTTTATATGCGTTCTTTACATGTTCTTAGTTGTTCATCCTATGTTCATATATGACACTAGCTTTGATCTTAAATCCATATCCAAAATATGAAAACATGTTAGTTTTATAATTCTCTCAAACCCTTGAATTTAGGATATCACCATTCACAGACATTCACTAAAATTTATTTTTCAATCCAAATATAATGACTAATAAATGGCACACACATTAAATTCAAGCAAAGCAATGAACATGCAATTGATTGGTAATATGTTAAATGAGGTGACATGAATGTTGTCCACTATAGTCTAGAACACATTTCTATCTTGTAACATAGCCTCCGAGTTTAGGTCAAGGGTTAGTAGATCAAGTACTTATCCATGTAATTTTTAATTTCTAGATTGTAACTAGGAAATAATGTCATGTACTTTATCTTAGATTGTATCTAGGATGAAAGCCGTGTAATTTCCTATAATCAGTGTACATTCATTCTCAAATCATTAAAATGATGAATTTTTCAATTATGGTTTTCTTATTTTTTTTCTAATAATTAAATAAATGGCGACTCCATTGTAAAACCCTTAATCTAAAGGGAAAAATATAATCATTCGAACCTCCATTTTGAGACACAATAACACAACTCTACCCATTCACGTGGATTTGGCCAAAACCAGACCTAATTCCAAAATGGGCAAGGGGAGCAGTCTCTCACAATGGTGACCCTAATGGGGCTATTGAGGGCTAAGATTTAATTAGGTCATGGTGGCCAACCATGTTAGTGTTTGTTTATTGCTTTTTTTTTTTTCCCCTATATAATATGTCTAATATGTCATTATATTGCATGTCATGCATCATTTACTTGAAAGAAATTTATTTTATTTGTGTGCTAGCCTAGAAGCCCGGTAGTATTAGCCATGGATTGTGGTCCTCTTGAGACTCACATACCCAGCATAAACCTACCACCCATCGTGACAAGGATCATCATGGTTATGCCATGGTGGTTCATAGGGACAAACTGTACCATTTGGACCAACACGGTGCTCCTGTCAAGTTGGAAGGTACAACGTCCTAGCTTGTTGGGACCTTTAACCTACCTTCTAACCATGTTGTGATGACCCATAGAACCTACCTTTAGGTCAATTCTTGTAAATTGCATTTCATTATGCATGTGTTTGGCCGTTGTTTGAACCATGATGACTAAAGCCCAATGCTTGAGTTTATCATGATTGTTTGAACCTTGTATGTTGTGAATGAACTCAAGCCCAAAAGCCTATGATTGAACTCTACTTGGCATGGAAGCTCAATTTTGTTTCTTGAATGAGTTGAAGCCCAACACTTAAACCCATCAAAGGTGTATGCATGATCATCATCAAAGTCTAAAAGCTCACAAGATGAAAGCCTTCCAAGTGCAAGCCCAAGCCATTTCATCATAATCAAGATTCAAGTCTACCCGGTCTTAAGCATCCTCAATGGACCAAGAAGAAGTAAGCGGACCAACTTTGCCTCACTCCATATTAGGTTTATAGTATCACTGTTAAGCTTAAAGTTTGTTTATTCCATATTTATATACTTTGAATTATAAAATTTCATGTAGTGTTTGATATACTTTGTTCATTAAAAACAAACAAACAAAAAAATCCAAAAAAAAAAAAAAATTATTTCTAAATCTTTCCAAAAAAAAGAGAAAAAATTTCAAATGAAAAAAAGTCTTTGGAATAAGGGCATTAGGCCCTTAAGTCATTTTCAAAAAAATTAAAAAAAAAAAAAGTTGAACTAGGGGCATTGAACTTCCTAGTGACTTTTTTCAAAAATGCATAATTTTTTCTTTCAAGGATTTCAAGATTTTTTTATTTATTTTAAAAAAAGTCTTCTTTTCAAAATGGTGCATGAGGATCTCTTGGACAAAACTTTTTCTAAATCGCGATGCTTGAACAATCAACTTGTACTGAGAAAAGATTAATTTCATTTGATCCGTGTAAACACTTTTGCTAAATTACTTTGAATAAAAGAAGAAATGGTCTTAAAAGGCAATCAAAGAAAATCTATCAATTAGAAAATTTAAAAAACTCATGCATTCATTCCAAAATTTTGAAAACTTTTGTGTCTCCAATAGAGCATTCATACTTTTTTTTTCTTTGAAGACGAATTTATTAAAAGAGCTCAAGCCACTGTGCCTACAAGCAAGCGTTGCTAGAGATAGGATGCCGTCTTTGGTTAAACAAGATTATACCTTAATACCTTGATTGATCATTATCCATTGCTAACCCATTTGAGCCTTCAAATACTTAGCCTTTTTTTCACATGAACCTACCAAAATCTAAACCTAGGGTGGGAAAAATCAAAGTATGCATGCTTGAATCTCGTGTTGAGAAGGAGTCAACCTTGTAACTTTGAAGCTAATTGATAAGGGCCTCCCAGAAGACATGAAAGACAAGTGGAGAATTCATTAAGCTAAAAATAAGAGATCATCATAGAAAATGAGTTTTCACTCAATCAAGGAAAGAGAAATGAAATTCTACCAATGTGAGAGGAAAAAAAAAATGTGTGCATCAAGTTTGAAGAGCCTAGAATTCATCACACAAAGAGGAATAAAATTTAATCTAGGAAAAGTAAGAATTCATAAGGGGAGAGTTCATCAAGCAAAAAGAAGAAGAAATTCATCTAACACATAAAAGGTGCAAGTGCATAGAGGAAAGAAAGAAGTCTAGAGAGCGCATCAAATTCACAAAAGGTAATCAAGTTGAGAAAAATATTGAAGGCAAAATATCTACGAAAGTGAATTCAGTCAAAAGGTGAAAGGCATAGAGCAACTAAAAAAAAAAAAAAGGGAAAGCCCGCTAGGTTGAAAACCCAAATGAGCAGTCTACGCTATAGCCAGGGCCAAAAAAAAAAAAAGGCAAAGAGGAAGAAAGTTCGCTAGAATGAAAACATAAAAGGGCAGTCTAGGCAAAATCTAGGTACAAAGAAAAAGGAAAGAGGGAAAATTCCAACATATTGAAAACTTGAAGATTTAACCTAAAAAGAAAAGGATTTTACAAAATGAAAGTCTAGTGATATGATTCAAGAGAAATAAGTATGAAAAAATGTTGATACAAGTGACCAATAAAGACTAGTGAGAAGATGACATAAAAGAAATGGGAAAACTCCTCCAATACTTGATATGATTACTGGCTAATTAATTAGATTAAACAAATCAAACATTCACGATTTTAATATTTTTTGCATGAAGATTTGAAAATATATTTATTTTATTTCTATTCTGCCCATTCGTACAACAAATTATATTATATTATTGAAACACATATTGTGAGTAAAAAGTGACATTGTATAATAAAAAAGTTATCTTATCTATTTTAACATATCATTTTATAATACACCTTACATCAAATCTTTTATTTTTTTTTTACCACTTTATTAAAATATTCATTTTAATCCTTTCTTTCTTCTCTCTTTCTACTTTTTTTTGTTCATTTTATTTGGTTCCATGTCCCAATGCAGAGAGAGAGAGAGAGAGAGAGAAGAAATAATGCAACTTGACCAGTGCTAGCTCTAGGAATTTTGTTTAGGATTTTTACTGAACACAAATGCTTGAACAATTACTAACTTTAAAATTTTTTTCTTGAATTTTACTAACTTTATAAAAAAAAAAAGTTATTATAATATTATAACAATATACACACATGTAACAAACCCTCTATATATCCTAATTATTAAATTATATAAAGTTATATTATATTTATATCATGCACACAAACATCTACGCACACATCATAATTCACTCAAATAACATTATAATAAAAATTAATGCACACAATCAATATTAGACACACTCACACATATATAATCTAAATTTATAATAAAGAGTGATACTTACAATTCACAAATACTTACTATTTACTTTTAAAGTCGGAAATACTTTTAAAAAAAGGTGTGCAAGATTTAAGTTAAGGTATGCAAAAATATTTTTAAGAATAAATTAAAGTATTAAACTAACAAAAAAAATATTATATATATATATATATATAATATTATTATTATTTTATTGAAGTAGGAAGTTCATTTGAACCCCCTGAATAGATTGTAGTGCCACCCCTAAACCTGACGAAACAAATAGAAACGTGAGTTTAAAAATTTGCTAAAATAATAATAGCACATTTGACCGTACAGTGCTATTGTTAGAATTGTACTATAGCAAATGCCAAATATATTTGGTATTTGACACATCTCTTGATGTATGGTTATTGGTGTTTAGAACATTCAGTTTGGAATTTGACACATCTCTTGATGTATGGTTATTGGTGTTTAGAGCATTCACATTAAGGGGGGTATAAATGCTAAAATGCTACTTTTAGCAATTGAAACCACAAAAATCTACTCCATCAAAGATGCTATATGTTAAAAAATTTGACATCTTGCTATAGTGAGCTCTCAAAAATGAGAGCTCAATGTAGCAACATGTTATCATTTTTTAATGTTTTTAATTCTCTTTCCTTGGACTCAGTCATACTCTCACTCTCACTCTCGTTCTCTCTCATCTTTCTCTTTCTCAAACTCTCCCTCTTGTTCTTTGTCCTCTTTTTTACTCTCGCTCTCTCTTGTGGACGACTCTTGATTACATGGTCTCCCTCTTAGTGTTAGTTTCAAATTTGAATCAATTACAACTAACCACCTGTGATTTATTATAAAAATATTGTAAAATTGTTGTAAATATAGCATCTCTCTTCAATATTTGTTAGTTTATATCCTGTATGGCCTAACAGGGTATTGACATGGCCTTTGACTTGGACAAACTATTTTATTTAAACAGTTTTGGACATGTGGCACAAAGTTTTTGGCACACATGGAAAAAGAAATCTGATGAAGTTATCTCCACTTAAAGTAGAACCTAACCTTATTCTAGAACCACGCAAGCCAAGACCCAAACCCCCATAGCGGCAGCCTCAACTGGTGACCCCAATCGGAAACTCTAAGGCGGCGACCGCGACTGGCGACACTAATTTTGGGTGGCTGGTTTGAATCTTTATGTCATTGTGAAAGGTTTGTGTGAAGCTTTAGGAAATTTGTATTTGGACTTGGCGTGATTTTTTTTTTGACAATATTGTTGCTCAGTAAGTGAGATGCCATCTTTGTAGGTTGGTATGGGGTTGTTTTGTTGAATCTTGAATCTCTGAGATGCCTTCAAAGCATCATAAAGTCTTCTTTGTCGTATTTGCACACTTCAAGGACCTACTGTAGTAAGTCAAAAGAATTGGAGTTCAGTTTTTCCTAGTCTTCTTTGATAGATTGACAGCCCCAAACAACATGAACATGATGGTCCAATTCCATTGGGTAGGGGGCCTACTGGACGTGTCCCTGCTCGTCAATATGGTAAATTTTTGTTAAGAATCTTATAATTCATAATTCATCAAGTCGATATTTATCGGTATTTGCAATGTTTAAATCTCGTGTCCCAACCATCGAATTATCAATGACAAAACGTACCGTATAATTTTCCGTTTAATTGGCGTTACTCTTTCTTAAAATTTAAGCATTTTCAAGTGAGACTGCTACAGCAATGTGGGAACACAAGAAATTATAAACAATGACGCATTATAGTCATTTGACTCAATTTATAGTCCTCTACTGACTGGAAAAATGGGGTTGGTTGTAGTAAGTGGAAAGTGGTTTAAGGCATGTTACGCGTTTAAAGCTTTTACCTTTTACTCGTTGACTGACTCTATGATTGACTAGATGATGCTCAATGATTTATACATGGCAGCCTCATAATAATAGTTAGTTAGAGCATTAGCATTGGAAAATGCTAATGCTATCCTATTTTACAATTCTAAAATCTCACAATTTTATTATACCATCCAATTTTACAATATTTCCACATCCCAAAACTCTATTCTTATTAAAATATTATTTTTTTAAACTTTCTTTATTATTTCTTTCAACTATAATTTTTTTCAGCCTTCTATTTCCTAGGCTTTCCAACAGTCTTTTTTTTTTTTTTTTTCCCTCTGCTTCTCCCTCAACCTCTAGCAACACACAAGCCATCAACAACCACAGGCACGGCACCAAAAACCCAAGCCACCAATCAACTCAAGCCACCGATCAGAAACCCATGCCGCCGATCAACCCATCAACAACCACAGCCACGGCACCAAAAACCCATTAGCACCTCAACCCCTCAAAAACCACAGCCATGGCACCTCAACCCATCAACAACCACAGCCACGACCACGACAACCCCCAACTCCACCACCATGAACCCACAAAAAAAATTCACCCCAAAATCAAATCAAACCAATAGCAAATTCTGAATCCAAAAGATGACCCACAAAAAAAATCAAGTCAAAATTTACACAAACCCAGCTACAAACCGATCTTGCCGCTGCAAACCATACCGGAAACCCATGAACACGCCGCCGCAAACCACCATACCACGCCGCCGCATACCCATTAACCCAGAAAACGTACCCAAAAATACCCAGAAATCGCCACCATACCACGCCGATCTGACTTCCCGGTCTCACCTCCACGCCGGACCCGCGACCCGCGACCCACGCCAGAATATACCCATGAACCCAGAAAACGTACCCAAAAATACCCAGAAATGGCCACCATACCACGCCGATCTGACTTCCAAGTCTCACCTCCATGCCGGACCCACGACCCATACCAGAATAGCCCACCGTGAGAGAGATGTGATGAGAGAAAGAGACACCGTTGTGGAGAGAGAGATGTGATGAGGGAGAGTTGTGGAGAGAGGAATGAGAAGAGAAACAAAGTGAGAGAGAAGAGAAAGTCAGAAAATGGGGAATAAAAAAATATTATAAGTTTTAGAATTGTGCTACAGTACAATTCTAAAGGTAGAATTGTACTGTAGCACAATTCTAAATATTTTTGCAATACTTCCTTTTAACATTTCCTGATGCAGGGGTTATTTGATGCATTTATGCTAAAATGCTTGTAGATATGGCATTAGCATCTGCTGATGCTAATGCTCTAATATCATACTTGTTAGCTGTTACTCTTACTGTCTTTACTTACCTCTCGGCTTTTACATTCTGGGATTTCAATTTCATTGAAAAGAATTCCAAATTTGAACTAGTACTTCTTAACGGTAAATAGAGTGCGTCCAAATCACAGGTCTGTCTCTTCATGTTGGACATCTAATTGGGTGAAGGAAATGTATTCCAAGCGACTTAAATTTTTCAGGTTAGTTTGCTTAAGCCTGCATTTTAGCAGTCCCTCCTTCTGTTGCTTTTATTTCTTGCACACAATTTTTTCAGCATGTCTTTGTTTTTTATTTGAGTATATGCTCGTGTCACGAACATGGTTTTAAAATCCAAACCGGATTGCACGGTCTAATCCAGTTAATTAACCGTGAATCGTTTACCAAACAGTTTTTTTAACTTCCAAAACAGGTATATGTAAATAAGTCAATGAATCGTGTGAACCACGGTCAAACCGCCTAGCTTTAAAAACTGTAGACAGTCCTCACGGTTCAAATCAGAACTTTAAAAGCCAAAAATGAACCTTAGGGAACGTTTGGTAGACTGTAATAGATACTGTAATGTAATAGATATTCCTATGGCATAACTATTTGGTTGTTTGGTTATGTTTTTATTACAATGAATAGTTATTTCTTATGAATAGCTATTCTTCAAAATTAGGAATAATTATTCCTTATCAAAAGTACTGAATATTTATTCCTTCACCTTATGTAATAACCTTTTTTTTAAATTTCCTAAAAAGTCATTAGTTACCACATCTTCAAAATGGAAGAAAATAAATTTTCCTTGTTATTAATTATTAGCTCTATTTTGAACACCCTAAAATAAGTGTATTTTAGGCAATTTGACTTAAAAATGATTTAATTACACATTCTTTTTATACTTTACTAAATTGTGGATGCATATTCAGGATTTTATTCCTAAATGGTCACTAAACTAATGAATAGTAATACTTATTACATTCCAACTTAATGTATTCATTGTAATACTTATTCCTATTCCCATGTAATAATCATTATAGTATACCAAACGTGCCTTTAGTAATTAATTACAGCAGCACCTTATTATCACCATTGTGAAGAAAACCCCAAAAGGCAAAAGAAGGATCAGTTGATACAAAGAACCAAAATTAATATTTGTTATATTTAATTTTTAGTTTTGTTGATATTTGTGTACCACGATAGCTTTTGACTTCATCAACTTTTCCTTTTTAATATTTTAGTAATATTTTATGTTAGATTTAAATTTGATACTGATGATTTATTATTTGTTTACTTCAATAGTAGTTTTGATAAATCAACTATGTTTCTTTAAGGGAATAATTATTGGTTTATATTATAGCAGTCATGTGATGCATATTTGTATAAGATGTACAATATTTTACATATTTAAATAAAAATATATAATACTATATATGTTTATTTAGTTTATAATGTAAATTTTACATGAATATTACAATGTAAACTAATAATTTTCTTTTTGATAATTAGTAAATTAACTATGATATTGTTATATATTTTGTTTATTATGTTTGCATAGCATTTCAAATTTTTATTTATCTTATAAAAGTTATGATATAAAAAATACATTTGAAAGATAGAATTCTATATTTATTTGGACTAATTTAGTCATTTTTTCAATTTTTACTAATTTAATATGTATATTTATATTTTAAATAATTATAAAATTAATTATGACGTCATTATGGTTTGATTTCGGTTCGACCTTGGTCTAGCCTCAAAAATCTTAAACCCAACTACTATAGGAAAAAGGTAGGGACTTTTTCTCTCTCTTGCTGAGGTCCCTCAGTAGGAGTTTTTGTCTCTTGCCTTGGTACAAGCCCTCTCTCCCTCTCCCTATTCGGGTATTTTCTAAGTCTCTGTAGCCTTCAAGGTCGCCTTAGTAGCATGAATCAAGCTACCACTGGAGGACTTCTGCATTTTCATCTCACCACGTTTAAGGATGATGAAAGCTCCACTTCAGCCATGAGATCGGACATCCTAGAGGAGCACGTGCGAGCTTTCAAGTCCACTCCAAGATCTGCCTGGAAGATGGGTTTGGATTTATGGTATGTAGATAGAGGAATAAAGATCTTTCAGTTTTATTTCAGATCTAGTCTTCAAATGGAGTGGCTTCCTTCCTTTTGCTTTATTTGTGGTGTTTTGGGTTTTGGTGGGTTTCTTCGGTCTGGGTCTCAAGATTTGTCCGATTGGAGGAAGGGGGTTTTTGAGAAACATTGTGCTGCTTGCTGAGGCGGGTTGGAGGAAGAAAGAAGAGAGGAAGATACTGGTTTTCAGATTTCGGTGGCTGTTAGTCCGGTGAGCCTGGGTACAGAGAAAGGCAGCAGTTCAACTGTGCTGGCAGTGGTTTGCTCCTTGAGCCCAACACCCTCCTCTGTTGAGCACTCACGTGTTTCCCAATGGTCCTCTGAGGCCAAAAATCGGTTTTGGGCTTTCAAATGTTTTCTTCATTGGCCCAAGGACTTCCCAGCTCGAAAACCACAAGTAATATCTCTCCTTTTAATGAACCCACCACTAGAGCCCAAGAAAAGAGACCCCAAAAATGTTAATATGCAAACTCAGAAATATTGCTGGGCTCTCGGGTTCATTGAGGAGAGTGGTGTGTAATTGTTTGTGATTTTCTCCCAGTGTTCGTATGCTTTCTCTGTTGTAACTCTTTTCAAGTTGAATGAATATTTCATGCTTCTTATCAAAAAAAAAAAAAAAGTCTTAAACCCCTTTTGTGGTTCATTAAACAATCTAGGCTTCAAAATCATGGTCACAAATACTATCATGCAATATATTTTTTTTTTTGAAAAGTCAGATGGTGTGAAACTATCATAAAATATCCTAATGGAGGAATCTAATTTTATACGATCATTGTATGACATTCTAGTTTAGGGAAAATAAAAAAATAAAAAGCAAAATTGGTGAATTGGTTGTGTTGCAAAAAGTTGAATTACTGAATAATAGTCAGTCGTTCTCTGATATTCAGTTTTAGGGCAGAATTCCATAGTTGGGACCATTCAAATGTGTTAGTTTATGGAAGAAACTTATGGATGAAAATGAAATGAAACACGAAAAAAAAAAATGAAAAGTATGGATGAAAATGAAATGAAAGAAAAGAAAAATAATATAAAGAATTAAAAATCCTAATTGAGAAATACTATCACAATATTTTCACAATAATTTGGTTAAAAAAAAATAATGTTGTTATACTAGACGATAATAGGTTATCATGATGATTAAGAAATTTTTTTTAGTCAAAATATAAATTTGTATATATATAATTTGGGGTTTGTTAGGTCACAATCTGAATGACCCCTTGTGATAAACCCTAATTAATTAATTAATTAGCCAAGTTGTTTAATTAATCAATTAAGCATGCAATTGCGTGGAAGCACAAACAAATCACCAAATACTAAATATGCAGCGGAAAATAAATAACACGGTGATTTGTTTACGAATGGGGAAAAACCCTAACGGCAAAAACCCCACCGGGTGATTTTCAGGTCACCACTCCCGAAACTCCACTATTATCAAATCAAGTGGTTACAAGAAAGGAATCCCAAGTACCTTACCAACCTACAGTTGAACCCTTACCCCAATACCCAATTGGACTTGATCTGTAGTGACAATTTCCACCTTTGATGCACGGCTCCCAAGTACGTGACTAACCAATGCGCGGATCCCAGTATGCGACTTCAGAACACCAACTTGAGGAAGAATGGTTGGCTGCAAAGTTCTTCAGTTCATCCACATGATGAATAGCAGGAAGATGCTTGGTTACAAAACCCTATGGTGCAAAGACACAGCAACTTCTTGATGAAGGATGAACTAGGTCAAGAACTTTGTCTGTTGATCACAATTTGCATAAACAGAGATTGCTCAATGATAATACAACTTGTGTCACCCAAAACGGCTCTTAAAATAATCCTTTTATATGTTTAGGGTTAGAAGAAAAGAAGTCCCAAAAACATATTCACGGATCCCAAGAAAATCAGATTTGGAATTCTGACTTTTTAAATCTCGACAGATAGCAGGTGTCGAGGTAGCTATCGAGAGGTGTCGAGCTTTAAAAATTCTGCACTTCAACTTGCTTTCTCTTGGACAGACTTGATGACTTCAACACTTGACCTTGAAACATAGTTTCTTAAAGTATTAAAAACACCTAGATCTACCCAATTACAAGTAGAGTGCGTTTTGTCAAAAGATTAGCTAATTTACAAAAATAAGTAAGACATATGTTCTTAGCATGTGAAACACATATGTCCTAACAATCTCCCCCTTTGGCAATCCGTGACAAAACCACAACAAACAAATGAGCATATGAGAGAAGTCATAAATCACTCAACTCATATTCACTTGTTGAATACAATAAAATCTATCCTAACACAAACTCTTGAAAAACTTTGCAAGAAGAGAGCTTATGATAAGTAGACTTTGACAACCTGTATTTCTGAAACACTTTAAACAAAACTCATCAAGGCATCTTGTGTGAAACAGAAATAAATAGATTGCATACAATAAAAGAACATGTGTATAAAGATAGAAAAGAAACAACACATGAAGAGAGAGGTGAAAGAAACATACATCCACATATATAAGAGAATAAGTACCATGTATGTAAAACTGGTCACAAGACCTCATATACAAGAACAATGTATCTAAAAAGATAAGAAAAGAAAAGATACATCAAACCTTACTACATCCCTCAAAAGTATCAACACTCCCCCTATCAAAAATGTCCTATACTAACTCTCCCCCTAAGATGACTACTCTCATAACCCAAAACTACTCCCCCTTTTTGTCACGAGTGACAAAGGGTAGAGTGTCATGCAGACATCTCATCGGCAGAGCTAGCATCTCCATCATCATCATCATCATCCTCATCATCATCCTCATCCTCAGAATCTGAAGCTACTGGAGTAGGTGGTGAAGGAGTAGCCTCTGGAGCAAAACCGCCCATGGTCGCCTGCCGTCGTGCAATACGACCCACACGAACATTCACTTGATACAACTCAGCAGAGAGTGTATCAAGACGAGTGTCCATGCGCTGCAGCTGCGCCATGATATCACCAAGGGATACATCGCTCGAAGAGGAAGAAGGAGCAGATGTAGATGGAGCAGATCTGGATGGTGCTGAACGGGAGGGAGGAGTGGCACCAGGCTGTCTCGACCTAAACTGTGCCTCACTACGTTTTACGGTAGCGGCATCTATGGCAGATATGTGTGTGAAGTGGTCGGACACAGGAAAGGGAACGGAAAAATGGCATAGAATCCGCGTGATAGCAGAAGGAAAGATGAGCTTATCACGAGACGCCGAATCAAGATAAACATCTATGATAGACCGGATGAAGTGAGAAGGGAAGTCTATGGTCAAATGCTCAAGTAGAGAGAGCAGAAATCGAGCACGAGGCTCTGTGATAGAGTTATAGTGAGACAGAGGATGGAGAACAAAAGTCATCACCATGTTCATGAATCTAGGACCTTTAGCAAAAGGCCTACATGATGTGAACTGATGCTCACCCCAATCAGCAGGACGCTGACAGAAGGCAGAGATGAGCTCTTCTTTGGACACAGTCCTCAGACGCTCACAAGAGGGGTAATCAGGAAACTCTATCCTAGGTACCCTAAGCACATCCGCAACAAGTTGCGGTGTGACAGGAATGCGCATACCTCGAACGCGAGTGGAAAAATGAGGTACTGAAAGATCAATCCCGTGGATATTGGAGTAGAACTCCTGTATCAGCACGAGAGGGCAAGTGACCGGGATGTCACACAGTGACCCCCATCCCCTACTGTGAATGACAGAAGGAAGGTCAGTATCGGCGAAGTCCGCCAGAATGACTTGGCGTTCCGAATGAACACCTCGTCTAGAAAAGTTCTCAGTAAATGCCTTTGAGGCATCTCCATCACGGAACCGAATGTTAAAAGGAGCAGAATCAGAAGATGAAGATGCTCTAGAACGCAGAGGGTTCCGAGCAGGAGTAGATTTACGTTTGGGTGCCATAGACACTACTAACGTAAACAAATGAGAAAGAGATAGAGAGGGAGACAAACAGAAAATTCCCAAATCAGTTCAAATATGACAGATATATGAACAAAGAGTACGTATGCATGGGAATGCATGAACATGTGACATGCAAAACAGAA
This sequence comes from Quercus aquifolioides, assembly GCA_019022515.1. Classification (NCBI taxonomy): domain Eukaryota; kingdom Viridiplantae; phylum Streptophyta; class Magnoliopsida; order Fagales; family Fagaceae; genus Quercus; species Quercus aquifolioides. Next base: position 46,066,230 of record CM032333.1, read on the forward strand.
ATATCATCATGGGCTCAGCCCAATCCATTCCTAACAGCATATAAACAAAGTACTCACATCTAAATGTATGAAAATATCATTATAATGCACATGAAATGCAATGTATGACATTTTGAAATCATTTAAGTCCAAACCCAACCCAAAATTTCAATAAAAACTCAGCAATTTTGAAAAACCCCAAATTTTTATGAAAAATCCCAAAACTAGGTTTTCAAAACATGAAATGCATGAAAATGGAAGAGAAAAGAGATCTTACCAAGTGATTTGAGCAAGAAATGAGCAAGATCCAAGAGGGTTGGAGGTTTTGAGTGAAAGGAGAGTGAAAAGGAGATGAACAGCCACGGAGAGATCGAGAGAAATCGAGAAAATGAGTTCAGAATCGCGAACAGCCTTTAAATAGGCACCTCAGTAATTCTCGACAGCTGAGGTGTCGAGAGGTATCGAGGTATCTGTCGAGAAAGGTATCGAGGAATAAGCCTTCGACAGATGAAGGTATCGAGAGGTATCGAGATGCAAGAAGAATTTCAGACACGCGAAGCTCGATCGATCCAACAGGTGTCGAGAATCTATCGAGAGGACAGAGACTTTCTCGATCGATCCACCAAGTGTCGAGGGAAGTGTCGAGATTGCGATAAGAAAAGCTTGAGAATCTCGACAGATGATCAGGTATCGAGGAGGTGTCGAGGAAGGTGTCGAGACACAGAGAAAGAGCAGTTTTTCGAGAAGGGAAAAACACAGACATGAATGCAATCCAACACACATCTCTAACAAGGATCCACTCAACATATAAACCTCTCAAAACATCTCTCAACAAGAAATTAAGCACAAAGATCATGCAAAACACACACACACACTAAACAAGTCTAACCAATTTTATATTTCAAAAACAAGTTATGACAGTTTAGTGAGCATACACTAGCATATGTAAACACTTGTGATGGCCAAATCACATTGTACCTGCACATGTATCAAAAGTAGCAAAGAATATTGCGTGTTGTGTGTGAAAAACATCGCAAGATTGCATATGTGTATACATGTTATGACGATCTGAGATATGAGTAAATAACTTTTAACTCACACACAATCATAACTGTTTGATGGGGACTATCACCTTCAAGGTACATCCTATAACTCCCACATCTCCTAGAAAACACGCTTGCAATCATATTTAAAGCATCTTTAATCTTTTTGCTTTATATTTTCTTTGCATATTTTTCTTTTAAGCATATCATGCATGGGCATAAAAAGAGAGAAAAGAAATACCCAAGATGTTAAGCATTTGACATCGCAATTTTGCTATGCCGAAGCATACGAATGTCTTTGACACTGCACTTTTGCTATGCCGAAGCATACAGGTGTCTATGACACTGCACTTTTGCTATGCCGAAGCATACAGGTGTCATACTATGATTGGCGGGCAACAGTGGTGAGATGGTTATTTATGCCTTTCTCTTAGGATTTTCTAGTCCTACCCGTCAAAAAGAGTGATATGAGTGTTAAGTTTTAAGAGATAACCTAATCTTACTCATCACAAACAAGAGCCACAAAGCTCACTTGCTTAGTTGTGCATAGAGATGCTCATCTAAGCTACAAAAGATACAAAGTTTAGAAACTTTGTTTCAATGGCCATCCAAGGTACACAAATACCAAAGTACACAAAACACACACTGTTTTTGTATTTTTCTGATTTTTCAATTTTTTTTTTTATTTTTATATTAAAAACAAAATGAACAAAAACTGAAAATAAACAAACAAAAACATGTTAAGCAAAGCAAAGCAAAAACTAGACTGACTCAGCAGAAAAATAAAACACACAAGCAATGCAACTAACAGAAAAACAAGAAGGGAGAAGAAAGTGATGAAATCACTTAGAGTCCTTTTTCTTCCATGCCTTGGAAAAACCTTTCCTTTGATTGAATCCTTGAACAGGTGGTGAGGGGGAAGAATTTAGACCGTTCAAGTTCGAAAGGAACATGAGGGCTTTCAGAAGATCTCCAAGAGGAGCAAGAGAGGATTGAAGCTGAGATTGGCTTCCAGATGCTATCATGCCATTGCTCTGTTGAGTGGCTAGCCACTTATAGCAATTTGGTCGAGTGTGACCGGCAGCTCCACAATAATGACAAAGATGCTGCTTCTTTTGTTTGGGCTTTTGAGAGTTAGCCTTCTTAGCCCTAGGGTTATTAGCATCTTTCTTGTCTAGCTTAGGGGGTGCTCCTAGGATGGATTTTCCCTTGTCTAAGTTCTCACTAGCTAATTCAGTTTTAACATTAGTGTTCTCAATTTCAATGTTATTAGCAGGAGGAACAAAAACAGTATTGCTAGTAGTGGCAGTATTAGAGAAAGAAATACCATACCCCAAACCAGTTCGATCCGAAGCAGGTTTTTGATTGCTAAGCATCTCATCGAGCTTTGCACTTGAGGTCCTCTCCAGTTGAGCTCTGACTTGAAACAGCTCCAGTTCAAGCTTCTTGGTCTTCTCAGCCAAAAAGTTGTTCTTAAATCTCAGTGCTCCAATAGTTTGATTCGCCTCATCAAACTTTGTGGACAACTCTTCACGATCGAGTTCCACTTCACTGAGCTTCTTGGTGGCCAGCCTATATAATTTCTCGTGCTTTTCAGATAGCTTGTAAAGCTTCTCATAGGCTGAATGGATGTCATCTTGATCATCCATCTTCTCAAATTTTGACTCCACCAGTTCTTCTTCATCCACTTCTTCAACAATCCCTTCAGTAGGATTGACTGTGGCAGTGAAGGCATTTAAGATTCCGTCATCCTCAGTGTCGGAATCATCTTCAGGCTCAGTGTCGCTTAGGGTTGCAGCAAGGGCCTTGCTTTTCCCAATGCTCTTCAGATATGTAGGACACTCATGTTTCATGTGTCCGAACCCATGACAACCAAAGCACTTTGGTCCTGCTGGAACAGTATACTGACCGGCCTCCCTAGCATCCTTCTTCCCTTTGTCTTGGCTTTTGAACTGAGAAGAACTGAACTGCCTGCGGTCCTTGTCGAAGCTCCTTCCATTGGCATTCTTCATGAACTTTTTGAACTGCCGAGTAATGTAGGACTTCATCTTAGAATCTTCATCATCGGAAGATTCATCTGTATCACTGCTCTTCGCCTTCAAGGCCATGCTTTTGCCTTTATTGGTCTTGCCAATCCTAGATAAACCTATCTCATAGGTCTGCAAGTTTCCAACCAGCTCAGTCAAAGGAATCTTGTCTATATCCTTTGATTCCTCAATCGCCGTAATCTTGGCATGAAATCTCTCAGGTAGAGATCTGAGCACCTTCCTTACAATCTTGGGTTCAGGGATGGTTTCCCCAAGATTGAAGGCTGAGTTCACTATGTCCTTGAGCTTGGCATAGAACTCATCAAACGACTCATCCTCCTCCATCTTTATTTCTTCAAAGCTTGTTGTCAGCCTTTGAAGCTTTGAGTCTTTGACAGCCTTTGTGCCTTCATAGGTTGTCTGGAGAATGGTCCAAGCCTCCTTAGCAGTTTCAGTTGAGGATATCTTCTTGAACTCCTCATTGGTGACTGCGCTAAAAAGAGCATTCAGCGCTCTGCTGTTGAAGTTGGCCGCCTTGATCTTAGCATCATCCCACTCGGCCGGTTGTTCTGTTGGCTTAGTCCAGCCAATCTCTACAGCTTGCCACACTTTTTCATCTAAAGACTGCAAGAAAGCTCTCATGCGTACTTTCCAGTATGCATAGTTAGTGCCATCAAATAAAGGAGGTATAATTAAGGATTGTCCTCTATCCATGACAAACAGGGGTCAATGGATCAACACAGCAAAGATTAAATCCTAATCAGAGTGTGCCCGCTCTGATACCACTTGTTAGGTCACAATCTGAATGACCCCTTGTGATAAACCCTAATTAATTAATTAATTAGCCAAGTTGTTTAATTAATCAATTAAGCATGCAATTGCGTGGAAGCACAAACAAATCATCAAATACTAAATATGCAGCGAAAAATAAATAACACGGTGATTTGTTTACGAATGGGGAAAAACCCTAACGGCAAAAACCCCACCGGGTGATTTTCAGGTCACCACTCCCGAAACTCCACTATTATCAAATCAAGCGGTTACAAGAAAGGAATCCCAAGTACCTTACCAACCTACAGTTGAACCCTTACCCCAATACCCAATTGGACTTGATCTGTAGTGACAATTTCCACCTTTGATGCACGGCTCCCAAGTACGTGACTAACCAATGCGCGGATCCCAGTACGCGACTTCAGAACACCAACTTGAGGAAGAATGGTTGGCTGCAAAGTTCTTCAGTTCATCCACGTGATGAATAGCAGGAAGATGCTTGGTTACAAAAACCCTATGGTGCAAAGACACAGCAACTTCTTGATGAAGGATGAACTAGGTCAAGAACTTTGTCTGTTGATCACAATTTGCATAAACAGAGATTGCTCAATGATAATACAACTTGTGTCACCCAAAACGGCTCTTAAAATAATCCTTTTATATGTTTAGGGTTAGAAGAAAAGAAGTCCCAAAAACATATTCACGGATCCCAAAAAAATCAGATTTGGAATTCTGACTTTTTAAATCTCGACAGATAGCAGGTGTCGAGGTAGCTATCGAGAGGTGTCGAGCTTTAAAAATTCTGTACTTCAACTTGCTTTCTCTTGGACAGACTTGATGACTTCAACACTTGACCTTGAAACATAGTTTCTTAAAGTATTAAAAACACCTAGATCTACCCAATTACAAGTAGAGTGCGTTTTGTCAAAGGATTAGCCAATTTACAAAAATAAGTAAGACATATCTTCTTAGCATGTGAAACACATATGTCCTAACAGGGTTAAAACAAAATATTATTGTTACATTATATGATTATTTGCTATCATGATGGTTGAGAAATTGTTTTAGTAAAAAAAAAAAAAAAAAATTATATAAGTATAATTTAGGGTTAAAAAAAATCACTTGTTAACACTAGACAATTATTTGCTATCATGTAATGGCGACGGTGGGGGCGGCGGTGGAAGAGTCGGCGGCGGTAGCAACGGTAGTGGCAGCGGTAGCGGTTGCAGTGGTTGTGATTGTTGTTTATTGTAGTTGATATATTATTTTATTGTGATGTTTATTTTATTTTATTGTGTTGAAAACTAAAATAAATCCACTGTTACTGGATGTTTTGTAAAGTGAATAAATAAAATAGATAAAAGTAATTTTTTGTGGTGCCGAATAACTAAAAAAAAGCACACAGAAAGCTTATATCCTTTATTCAAGGAAGTCAATACTGTACTAGAAGCTGTACCAATTTGACCACTGGTACGATATATTTCGAATACCGATTAATACCGTTGTACCATTTCAGATTTACCGCTATTTTATATATTTAATATATATATATATTTATAAAACTAACAATAAATATGAATTTTTGTTTAATTGATTAGACATTTAAAAAAATAAATTATAACGCAAATTCTAGATCTTTTTTCTAATCAAGTCCAAAGTTGTCGCACATGTACAAGCCAAGGTGTACCTGCCAACATTTGTTAAAAAGTTTTTATTTTCTTCCACTATTTTTTGTATCTTTTACTATTATTTTTAAAATCTTTTTCTCACTTTCACTTTTCAAGATAAGTCTTATCACATTTAATGCTTTACATTACTTTTTCTCTTCTTGGTTGAAGAACGCCTCTGCCTCTTCACGTGGCCACACAAAACTAAGAAAAAAAAAGCTTTAAAAATACAAACGGAAAGGAACAAACAAACAGACACTCAAATGCTGAGAGAGAGATTTGAAGAAAGAACTGAAGAACGAGAAGTGGAGGAAAGCTGGAAAAAGTGGAGAACAGGAAAGTCTCAAACAAGGAAAATATGAAGAAAAGGGAGAAGAAGAAGAGAGAACGAGATAATAGAAAGAAGCATTATCAGGTGAAAACAAAAATGTACAGAAGGTAAGTCGGTAAGTGTTTTTGTTTCGCCCGAAATCTATTTACCGCCCGGAATGCGGTATTTATCCCGGTATGGCCGGAATAACACCGGTGTAGCCGGTATTTAATCCGAGACGAAATAAGAATATTTTTATACCGGCCTACCCACCGATGTGGTAAATTGTACCGGCCGGTACGGTACTGACTATATTGCGTAACAGAGTATTGACATGGACTTGTACAAACTATTTTATTTAAAAAGTTTTGGACATGTGGCATAAAGTTATTGGCAAGCATGAGAAAAGAAATCTGATGAAATTATCTCTACTTAAAGTAGAACCTAACCTTGTTCTAGAACCACGCAACCCAACACCCAAACCCCCATAGCGGCAGCCAACCCCAATCGGAAACTCTAAGGCGGCGACCATAGTCGGCTGTTCCAAGGCGTCGACCCCGACTGGCGACACTAATTTTGGGTGGTTGGTTTGAATCTTATGTCATTGTGAAAGGTTTGTGTGAAGCTTTAGGAAATTTGTATTTGGACTTGGCTTGATTTTTTTTTGACAACTTTGTTGCTCAGGAACTGAGATGCCATCTTTGTAGGTTGGTATGGGGTTGTTTTGTTGAATCTTGAATCTCTGAGATGCCATCAAAGCATCATAAAGTCTTCTTTGTCGTATTTGCATGCACACTTCAAGGACCTACAGTACTAAGTCAAAAGAATTGGAGAACCTGCAAGGCTGCGATTACTTAGATTTGAACTGATTTCAGTTTTTCCTAGTCTTCTTTGATAGATTGACAGCCCCAAACAACATGAACATGATGGTCCAATTCCATTGGGTAGGGGGCCCGGGCCCCCTTGGGCCCCCTACTGGATCTGTCCCTGCTCGTCAATATGGTAAATTTTTGTCAAGAATCTTATAATTCATAATTCATCAAGTTGATATCTATTGGTGTTTGCAATGTTTAAATCTCGTGTCCCAACAATCGAATTATCAATGACAAAAAGTGCTGTATAATTTTCCGTTTAATTGGCGTTACTTTTTCTTAAAATTTAAGCATTTTCAAGTGAGACTGCTCCAGTAATGTGGGAACACAAGAAATTATAAACAATGACGCATTATAGTCAGTTGACTCAGTTTATAGTCCTCTACTGACTGGAAAAATGGGGTTGGTTGTATTATGTGGAAAGTGGTTTAAGGCATGTTACGCGTTTAAGGCTTTTACTCGTTGACTGGCTCTGGTCTAAGGCATGTTACGCGTTTAAATCTTTTACTCGTTGACTGACTCTATGGATTGACTAGATGATGCTCAATGATTTATACATGGCAGTCTCATAATAATAGTTAGTTAATATCATACTTGTTAGCTGTTACTCTTACTATCTTTACTTACCTCTCGGCTTTTACATTCTGGGATTTCAATTTCATTGAAAAGAATTCCAGATTTGAACTCGGTTCTTCTTAACGGTAAATGAACTGCGTCCAAATCACAGGTCTGTCTCTTCATGTTGGACATCTAATTGGGGGAAGGAAATGGATTCCAAGCGACTTAAATTTTTCAGGTTAGTTTGCTTAAGCCTGAATTTTAGCAGTCCCTCCTTCTGTTGCTTTTATTTCTTGCACACAATTTTGTCAGCATGTCTTTTTAACAGTGAATCGTTTACCAAACAGTTTTTTTAACTTTCAAAACAGGTATATGTAAACAAGTCAATGAATCATGTGAACCGCGGTTGAACCACTTAATTTTAAAAACCGTAAACAGTTCTCACGGTTCAAATCAGAGCTTTAAAAGGCAAAAAGAACCTTGGTAATTAATTACAGCAGCACCTTATAATCACCATTGTTAAAGAACACCCCCCCCCCCCCCCCCCCCCCAAAAAAAAAAGGCAAAAGAATGATCAATTGATACAAAGAACCAAAATTAATATTTGTTATATTTAATTTTTAGTTTTGTTGATATTTGTGTACCACGGTAGCTTTTGACTTCATCAAAATTTGATACCGGTGATTTATTATTTGTTTACTTCAATAGTAGTTTTGATAAATCAACTATGTTTCTTTGAGGGAATAATTATTGGTTTATATTATAGCAGTCATGTGATGCATATTTGTATAAGATGTACAATATTTTACATATTTGTATAAAAATATATAATATTATATATGTTTATTTAGTTTATAATGTAAATTTTACATGTATATTACAATGTAAACTAATTATTTTCTTTTTGATAATTAGTAAATTAACTATGATATTGTTATATATTTTGTTTATTATGTTTGCATAGCATTTCAAATTTTTATTTATCTTATAAAAGTTATGATATAAAAAATACATTTGAAAGATAGAATTCTATATCTATTTGGACTAATTTAGTCATTTTTTCAATTTTTACTAATTTAATATATATATATATATATTTATATTTTAAATAATTATAAAATTAATTATGATGTCATTATGGTTTGATTTCGGTTCAACCTTGGTCTAGCCTCAAAAATCTTGAACCTCTTTTATGGTTTATTAAACAGTCTAGGCTTCAAAACCATGGTCGCAAATACTATCATGCAATATTTTTTATTTTTATTGTTTTTGAAAAGTCAGATGGTGTGAAACTATCATAAAATATCCTAATGGAGGAATCTAATTTTATACCATCATTGTATGACATTCTAGTTTAGGAAAAATAAAATAAAAAGCAGAATTGGTGAATTGGTAGTGTTGCAAAAAGCTGAATTACTGAATAATAGTCAGTCGTTCTCTGATATTCAGTTTTAGTGCAGAATTCCATAGTTAGGGACCATTCAGATGTGTCAGTTTATGGAAGAAACTTATTAGTAGACTAAACTGCAATCGGTTATTTGATATTGTGCTACTTAGACTCTCTTTATGCTACTTTAATCTATATATTGTGTTGATCCAGGTTTAAGGATCAGAGTTCTGGGCAGAATTATGACTTTGAACGTGGACTATATACAAGAAACTTTAGAACAGCAGTTGGCATAGTTTTGGAGAGACTTCGGGAAGGATTTGAGAGGGGTTTCGAGAGGATTAAAAGCTTCAAAAAACTGAAAAGCATCCCTTATGCAGGTGATCAGCCAAAAAAAGAGGCAGGTCCTCCTCCTAAGAAGACAATTCTTGATCCTCAGGGTCAATTTCTTCAAACTTGGAACAAAGTATTTGTGCTCTCTTGTGTGATATCTGTGGCCTTGGACCCTTTGTTCTTTTACATCCCAATGATCAGTGAGGACAATAACGGCGAGTACGAACACAAATGCCTTGGTGCAGACAAAAGACTAGCTAAAATTGCTTGTGTTCTTCGATCACTCTTTGATGCATTTTATGTACTTCATATAATCTTTCAGTTCCGTACTGGATTTATTGCCCCTTCTTCTCAAGTCTTCGGAAGGGGTGAGGTGATTACTGATCCAGTGGCTATAGCAAAAAAATACTTATCCACATACTTCCTCATTGACATTCTGTCAATTCTTCCATTGCCACAGGTATGCAGGACATTCAATCAATTTGAAGCATCACAAAATCTTATTTAGTGCATTTTGATGTAGCTTTTTATTGAAAGCTTATTGGTTGAAAAATAGTTTAAGTATAGTTACACCTTAAAAAATAAAATAAAATAAAATAAAAGCGAGGCTTGCAAATAAACTATAAAGCGACGGGGGAAAGCTCACCAAACAGACACAAGTCTTTGTGTTCATAACAACATTCAATTCTGTAGTCATAGGTTTTATAGTAAGTGACTTGCTTCCCTAATTGTTACTTTGCAATTAGTGTATTAGTTCGTTTGTCTTCCATTTTTGCTGCTGTTAAACCAGTTAAGGAAATAATGGAAACGAGTCTCTCAAGGGAAATTTACCATATGATGAGTACCACAAGTCTTAAGGTTATATTTCACAGGCCCCAACATATATTTGACCATTATTTTTAATTTTAATTTTCTGATAATTTGATAGTTGAGGAAGGGGGGATTTGAACCGTGAATGTCATGGAAATACCAAGAAGTGTTTGTTGGCCTCTTAGCAATGTTTGACATTTATTAGTTCAAAATGATACTTTGGACGCACATAGACACATAATGCATCTATCAAATTATATGTAAAAGAATTGGGTGTGCAGGGGAATGTCAATTTTACAGTTATGGATGTGTTCTGCTTTTCAGGTGGTATCTCTTGTTAGTATTCCCAAAATCAAAAGCCAAGCTCCATTAATAGTGAAGCAAAGGTTGGAGTTCGTAATATTCGCACAATATGTGCCTAGAATTACTCGGCTCTATCCACTATACATGGAAGTAAAAAGAACCTCAGGGATACTGACTCAGACAGCATGGGCTGGAGCTGCTTATAATCTTTTTCTCTATATGCTAGCCAGTCACGTAAGTTGATTTTGGAGGTGGATTTTAATTTCTTAACATTAATTACTTGCAAGATTTTATGATCACAAATAAATTTGACAAATTAAGCAGGTTGTTGGAGCTTTTTGGTACTTGTTTGCCATTGAACGAGTGGGTACATGCTGGCAAAAGTACTGTAATAATTCTACCGCTTGTGAACATAAATATCTTTACTGTGATGATGAAGAACGTAAAAGCTTTAAAAGTGTATTTGAGAATTGTCGTTTTAAAAAACCTGATGATATTGAAAATCTAACGGACTTCAACTTTGGAATGTTTACTGATGCTCTCAAGTCCGGAATGGTACTAAAGTCAACAAGATTTAGAGTGAAATTGTCTTACTGCTTTTGGTGGGGTTTTCGTAATCTTAGGTAAGTAAATGTATAGAATCCTCCAAATATATATAATTTAATTGTTATAATAAGTGAGGATAAAAGATTCGAACCCTGATGGTAGGCAGCTTTCCAGTCTATCTCTATGTGTTCATTTTGATAAAAGAGACCACAACAATACCAATTAAATTACAAATTTTTTGGCAATATTTAGTTTCTTTTAATTTCTTTTTCTTTTCTTTTTTCATGAAAATGTGTCTACTCCCTTAACTCAGTTGTATCGCCTCAAATATTATTTCAAATGTCATCTGCATAGGTTTTAATTTCCAAGAGTGAATATTTTCCTATTAAAATTTGGTTACCTACTTAAGTTCCTATATATAATCAAGGCTTGTCAACTTATAACAAGATCTAACACATTGCGAGTTACAGCTTAGGAGCTAAAGGCATTTTTATATTGAATCATTTTGTTTTTCCACAGCTCTGCTGGCCAAAACCTTGAAACAAGCACTTTTATTGGGGAGATAGTATTTGCCGTCGGAATTTCCACCTTTGGGTTGGTTTTATTCTCGTTACTTATTGGCAATATGCAGGTAACTCTCTGATTCTTATGAGTTCTCTTTCTAACCTAATGTTTTAGCACTATGATATCATTATGTAATTAGATATTTGAGTAAGTCTGACTGTTTGTTTTTTCTTTTTTGATACAACATAGAAATTTTTGTTTCATGCTAGCATAAAATAATAATCTATATATATTTAAAAACTGAAGTATAACATTTATTGTTATTACACTTCTGTTGAGTTATATCAGCAACCATATCATCCACCTATTTCCACCTATTTCTCTTTTATTGTACCTTGTTGTTACACTTCCTCCAATCTTTCTCCATTTTTTTCACCTTTTCATTTTTCCACTACTCTCAACCTTAATGTTACTCTTCTTTTATCACTACATCTTCCTTTTATTTTGGCTCTTTTTATCCCCATCGTATCACTATAAATTTGTTATTCTCTCTCTCCCATTTTACACATATTAAAAAAAAAAAAAAGGTTATTACTCTGTCTCTCACTTTTTTTTTGTGGATATTTTATTTTTTGTATCTCTACTTTAGGTTGATAAATTTATGTATTCTTTAGAACTCTATTTTGAGTTGTGCAATCTGATTTTTTTTTTTTAAGTTATTATATATATATTTTTTCATTTCTTTAATTGTTAAATGTTATCTTACTACATACAAAGATAGAGTATAAAAATATAATGTTATTCTATTATATAGCATGACTTTAATAATTTGGTGTTTGAGTCATGACTATATCTTTAATTTTGACTCTTCTCTTCTCATCTTATTCTCTCTCTCTCTCTCTCTCTCTTTCTCTTGCTTTCTATTATTTATTCTTTCTTGCAATCTACTTTAGGTTGATGAATATTCGATTATTAATCATTGTATTTTTATATAACACTATTTTGGATAAATACGTATGATTTGGTGGTGTGTTTTTTGAGTTTTCCATCACGTCTTCTTTCTCCCTCTTATAACTTTTGTTTGATTTTTGTTTAACATAATATTTAGATATTTTAGAAGTGATAATTTGAATTTATATAAAAATACAATTTTTGCTATATAATTGAATGTGTCTATCAATTATTTGAGTAATATAAAGTTTTTTTTACGAGTTTTTATTATCATGATAATCTCTTTTAAGAGAATGCGAAATTTAAATAATATATTTAAAATTTAAATAGTTTAGTTGTACATAACAAAAAAAGGAAAATATAATGCACCATAACATAACATAGAAAAATGTGGACCACCTAAAAAATGAATAATATATTCAATAAAAAAAATTTAAATAATAAAATGATGATGATATATTTTTTAAAATAGATAAAAGAAAAATAATCTTAGAAATTGTTTAATTTTTGGAAAAAAAATTATATTATACTATAACTACAAAATAATTATCTATACTCACATATCGTTTGGTTCTACAACTAGTAATAATAATAATAAAGTTCACATGAGTGTTTAATGCTTGTTTAACTCAGTTTACAACTAAACTTAAAATCCTACACACGACTGTCAGACATTCAAAAATGAGTCTTTCTATTCTCTAGTAGTTCAGGTCTTCCATTATGAAAGAGCAAATTCAAGGGGCTTTGGCAACCCGGGTTATTATGCCTTGAGCCTGCTTGGTCTTGGTTAGGACCTTTTGAAATCCCCCTCCTTTGCTTGGTATTGGACTTCTCCTTTCTATGACACACACACACACACACACACACAGTCAGTATTAATTGCTAATACTCTAAATTCTTGTTTGTAGAGCTGTGAAAGTCATCCTTACCATTGCTATCTCCTTCTCCTTCATTTTAGTGAAAGCCTTATACCAGTGATATCCAGAAAACATGCATGTTTATTCATCCAATAAATATGCATAATTATTGTATTAATTTCTCTGTGGTGTATTTTTCTTAAAGATATGCTGTTCTATTTTAGCTTCAATAGAAACATGATGTTGGTCAGTTCTCACTCATTCTATCCAGTCTTATGACTTATGAGTAGAAACCTGGATAGTCCTAAGATTTGATTAACTAAAAGTGCTATATTATGAATGTTATAGAGATATCTGCAATCCACAACAATGAGAGTAGAAGAAATGAGAGTGAAAAGGAATGATGCAGAACAGTGGATGTCCCACCGCATGCTGCCTGAGGAATTAAGGGCACGAGTTAGACGATACCAGCAGTATAAATGGCAACTAACCAGAGGTGTTGAAGAAGAGAATCTACTTCAAAGCCTTCCTAAGGACCTTAGAAGGGACATAACACGCCATCTTTGCTTAAATCTTCTCAAGAGTGTGAGAATTTTTCTTTGATTTCTTTTTTTCCCATACATCTTTTTGTCCAACTTCTAGCTATTGTGTTCATCAAGTAAATTTTATCTTTTAGGTGCCGATGTTTGAAAAAATGGATAGTCAACTGTTTGATGCACTTTGTGATCGTCTCAAACAAGTGCTTCACACAGAGAAGAGCTGCATTATCCTTGAGGGGGACCCAGTGGATGAGATGCTCTTTATCATGCGAGGAAACCTGACCACTATGACTGGAAAAACAGGTAATGCTGGTGATCTGAAGGCCGGTGACTTTTGTGGAGAAGAGCTTTTTGCGTGGGCCTTGAATCCCCGCTCCTCTACCAGTTTTCCCATTTCAACAAGAACAGTAATAGCTCAAACAGAGGTTGAAGTCTTTGCTCTAAGGGCTGCTGATTTGAAGTTTGTGGCCTCTCAGTTTCGGCGTCTTCATAGCAAGCAGTTCCAGCATATTTTCAGGCAAGTCTTTAAGCTAAGCTTATCAACATTTTGGATGATTATTGTCAGCATTCTCCAAATAAAGTGAGGCTATACAAACAAAAAATTGTTCAGAAATTGTACAAAAATATGTGCTCCTCAATTCTTCATTTAATTTTAAATCGAAATGCCAGGGTTATCCCATCAAAATCTACAATGCCCCTGTCGCATTGGATTTTTAAACAAAATAATATATATATATATATATATATATATATATGATAGCTTTTCCTTCGTCTGTGATACGCTTTCATTGTTAGAATTAAATATTCATAGTGACTTTGAAGAAAAATTACATTAGAACTCTGCTTACCTTCATTTTTCCAAGTAGAATGATCCCATGTGTAATTGTGCATTGATGACTTTCAGGTTCTACTCCTTACAATGGAAGACGTGGGCAGCCCGTCGCATCCAAGCAGTTTGGCGCAGGTGCTATGAGAGAAAGCTTTATAAGTCTTTGCATGAAGCGGAAGACGGATTGCAAGATGCTGTGACAGACGAAGCAGCGACCTCAAAGGTTGAATACAATGATGAACGCAAAGCACCAAAAAGGTTGCTACTACTGCCACAGAAGCCTGATGAATTTGATTTCAATGGTGAAGATTATTAGAGTATGGTGTTCCAAGTGATTATTATGTAATTTTTGTTTTAACAAACAAGGTTCACGTGCAAGAGGTTTCTGTTTATAGCATGTGTAACATGTGCTAAGTAAACTTCAGACTTCATAATTTAGAACTACTGTTTCACTGTGTGCCATTGAGAAGCTTCAAACACATACATGAGGAATTTCTAGTGATATGCTTTTCTCAATTAATTCCCTCTTCAACCAAAGAACACCTTAGAGTGAAGCATGTAACAGGGATGACTTTTTCACGCCACTAGATGCCTCCTATTCAATACAACATTATTGGGGGATGTAAGCAAGTTAGTTGGCACAAGATTTCACCATTTAAAGTCCATGCAGGTTATCTTTTTTTTTTTTTTTTTTTTTTTGTGAGGTCATTTTACCCACTTTCGGATAATACTTGTAAATTACCAGTACGATGCATGGATATTGTTGTGATGTTTTATGTAAAATGGTTTTGAAAAATGTTCTATATGTGTTATAGCATAATTGTTATAGAGCTTTAATATTAGTAATGAGTTTATCATAAAAAATAACAATTATAAATTATACACATATCCAATATAATTATTCAACTAAAGTAATGAAAAAAAAAAAAAAAAAACTTAGGACGAATACTATAGAACAAAAGATGATATAAAATGTGTCTTTTTCTTTTACCTTAATTCTTAAACAAAATACACATACCAAACACCACAGTTAATTACATTATTTACAAAACCCACAAATATACAATGTCCGACCTTAACGTCAAAATTGTAATTGCAGTTGTCGCTCAATATAAAATGCAAGTTCTCCTTCCTTGGTTGTAGCCAACTCATAGGGTTAGGATTAGATGAGACAACAATATGTTAGAGTTAGGTAAGTGTCATTAAAAAATTGAAGGTAAACGACATCATTTTTGGTTTGTATATATTTGACATTGAATGACATGAAAGGCTATAGGTAGGTATATACAAAGAGGTAGAAGTGCAAGAAGTGAAAATAGTGAATTAGAATGCATAGAGTTTTGTATGTATATGTGAGGGATAAAAAGTCTTGAAACATTGAACAAAATGATACAAATAATATTTATTTTATAATTAGAAAAGTCTTGAAATGTGGAACCAAATAAAACAAAAGGTTAATATTTAATTTGTTATTATCTCTGATGTAACAATTAAAAATATTTCAATTCTCTTTACATAGAATGCGTCACTTGGTAGAATTTCATATTTTCCCACACGAGGTCTTTACTTTTATATAGAAATTGATGTTTGAAGAGATGGGTTCAGCTTAATAGGCCCAATATTATGCATAGCTAGATTTCAATAGTTAAAATTTATTCGACTCATATGAGGCGTAAATATATATATATACTAATTTGAAATTTTAATATTATCATTTAATCACTCAATGTGAGACATACATGGCATTTATTTGATTTTTAAGTGCCGTATTTCTTACATTTAATTATAAATTATATGAAATTAGAGGATTTAATGGGAATGAATCTTATCCCCTAAAATTTCCCCTAACTAAAATAAAATTTTCAAAAACAAAATAACTAAACAAAATTTTATGTTACATTCCTCCACTTTCTCACCAATCAAACAGCTCAGATTTATCAATAAAAAATAAAAAATATTTTAAAAATTATTGCCCTTTAATGACCTGCCAAAGCACTCCCCTCTAACCAGCTCTGCCAATGCACTCACTCCGACGCCCTCAGTGCTACCCCAAATACAAAATTCTCCTGATTTATTACCACAAATACCCACCATTAAATACAAAATTCTATTCTCTCGATTCATTACTGCGGGCAGAGAGAAAATCCTCTCTAGCCTCTTTCATTTCTCTCCCTCTACAAAGTCCACGCTGATTGGGCTGACTTCATGGTCCTCGCCACTGGTAGGTCCACCTGGCACGTCAAGAACATCGCTCAAGCCCTTATGATACTACAAGGCAGGTTCGTCCTCTCTACTCACATTTTTTTATTTATTGTTACAACCCTAATTTTCTGTATGGTTGCCGAGAAAAACAAAATATGATTTTTAAATTTCGGTTAAAGGAAAGTATACGTATTTCATTTCTCTTAATACCTTGAATTTCTTTTGTGTTTGATTAACTAAAGATTGAATTCCTTATCCTCTGTTTGGTTGCAATAAGGGATATCATCTATATACCAAAATCTACTATAGCAATTTAGCTGGTATTGTAGGCAATTAGAAGGAATAATCTTTGTGGTCATTGCTATTCTACTATAGCAATTTAGCCTACTATTGTAGGCTTCAAAAGATAGAATTTACATGCAGCTTAAGTGGGTATTATTTTTTTAAATTAGGAATTTATGTGATATGGTTTATGAATTTTGGATTTTAACCAAATTTCTTAGATCAAATGATGATGTGGGACTAAGGGTTTGTACCATAGACGCTCATTAAACAATAATTTAATATTTAAATCATATAATGTGATATTGACTTTTATTGATAAACTTCATCAATTTAACCAATGAATGTTTAAATCATTTTTTTGTGATTAATAACATGTCAATTTGTAATTCAATATTAAAATTTGTAGTATTCTTAACATCATTAATAATAAAAAATTGCACAACTTTAAATATATATATATATATATATATTATAATAAATTACTAAAAAAATATTAATATTTTTTACTCTTATCTCTTTTACTTTATCAATAACTTTTTTTTAGCTCTCTCTCTCTCTTGATAATTGATATATTAAAAGCTCATAAATATTTAAATACTAACCGATAGATTTAAATACTTTTCAGCAAAATAAAAAGAAAATTTGAACCAATTATTTATTTATTTTTTTGAAATGATTTACGTGTATAAATAAATTTTTTTTTTTGGTTAAAATGCATAGAGTTCCTAACACTCACTCAGTCAACTAACCCATTACCCTTTCATTATGAGTTTTTATTTATTTTTTATTTTCATTCTTTTTTTCACCTCCATACATTTTGCTTTGAAGTCTTGTCACTTTACTTCTTGATTCACTGCTTAGTTTCTACTTTCACATGAGTGTACCAAAATAGAAAAGAAACTTAAGAGACAGACACATATTGAGAGAAAGAGGGAGAAATAAATGAACAAGATGAAGAAGCTGTAGAAACAGAGGCCGGTGAAATGAAATTGACTTCCTTGGTTCGCGATCTTTATAATATTTGATGTAGTATCTCTACTTTTAAAGTAGAAATTTCTCCCTCAACTTCATTATTGATGTTTCTCGGAATCGTCACATCATGTCATGAGAGGAAAATTTCCTTAAATCCTTACCCAGAAAAATGATAATAGGCTTTATCACACTTATCTTGTCCATAGCAACCATGATGGCAACCTCTTGTGCTTCTCTCTTTCTTATTCTGCCCGGAAAATTAAGAATAGTCATTCCTGTGGTTTGCCTTGCTAGTGTTCCAGTTGCCTTATTCACAAGATGCAATTTCGCCTTCTTTATGATATGGTCATTTCAACCTGTAGACCAAGAATCTTAGACATGAAAGTGAAGCGGTCGTACGTTATTCATTGTGCTACATGATGCATTCGTGTGCCTTCAATAATTGGCATGTAGCCATAAATTATTATTATTTATCTTTGTGTGGAAAGATAACTGATGGACTTTTAGCTTGTGGAGCTTATCGTGTGCTTTTCTCTGTTTAGACCTTTGATCTTTAAATTAAATATATTACAACTCTATTGGGTACGTATATTTTCACTCCTTTTATAATTTATTATCTATCCGTATTCTAATTTAGTTATTTATTTTGAGTAGGGATATATGATTTCTAATCCAATGAATCTCATCCTTCTCTATCCATTGTCTAATTTAGTTAGTATTTATTTTGAGCAACAGAGCAAGGATGGTATAAGTTATAATCTGGTAAGTCTCAACCATTACACGTGGAATATAGATGTACACCTTTTGAAGCTATCTAAAAAAAAAAAAAAAAAAACCTTTTATTACATACATCGATAATAAGAAAAGTAGTGCTACATATTATAAGTTTATTTAAGAAGTATAATTAAGATACAAAGTATCCGTTATGCACCAAAAAAAAAAAAAAAAAAAAAAAAAAAAAAACCATAGTATCTGCATCATATGCTCTATGCAGCACAGAATGACCCACTAGCTTCCTTGAAAAACCGCACACGCCTTTCCCCCCAATTCCTGCACACACACCCAGTGGGCTTCTTAATTATGAGTTCCTCAATCTTCTTTTGTCACCCAACAGAACACGTTTCTGAACTAGTATATATAAATTTCCAAGTATCAACCAATAATAACAACATAACATAGTACTCTTCTCTTGGTCTGTTGAATCCTTTCTTTTTGTTCCCTATGGATCACGCTTTCCAAGCACTCGTTGCAGTCATCGCATGCTTTCTCTTCATTGTAACCGTATTCATTACTTTCTGGGTGTTCCAGTGTCGAAAACCCAAGAAAGCCCAACAAGCCCTAAAACCCAAGTCCACAACCGAGCTATCCTCCATCACCGTCGATGATAGCGTTTCCTTCGACCTCACCCTCCAATTCTCCATGATCGAGCTGAGGGTTACCACCAAAGACTTCTCCGCAGACTTTATCATCGTCGATGGCAGGTTCGGCCTCGTCAACCAGGCCTAGCTCTCCAACGGCGTCACCATGACCATCAAGAGACTAAACCCAGACGCTTTCAAAGGCTCTCGAGAGTTTTGCACGGAGATGGTGACCCTAGGTATGCTCCGCCACCCGAAAATCGTTAAGATTCTCGGCTATTGCATGACCGGGTCCGATAGGCTCCTCACATACGAGTTTATTCAGAATGACTATTTGGACCAGTGGTGCAGCTGGAACAGAACGTGGCCACACCCTCGTTATCTTGGAAGACCCGGATTCAGATTGTGTGGGGTTTGGCTAATGGCCTCTATTTTCTGCATGGTTTGGACATTGTTCATCGGGATATTAAGTCCAGCAATGTGCTCTTGGACTCCGATTTTCAGTCCCATATTTCTGATTTCGGTCTCGCAAGGAGGATCGACAGCTCCACTTCTTATGCATCCAACCAATCTGCGGGCACAGTGAGCTACATGCCCCCAGAGCACAAGGAAGGCCTCACTGCAGCTACTCTAGAGGCTGATGTTTACAGTTTTGGGATTAATGCTCGAGATTGCTACTGGGAAACGACCCAATTTGCCTACCCTTTTGGATGGGAAAGAGGTTGGGTTAGTCCAATGGGCCAGAAAAATACTGGCCCAATGTCAGCATATGGAAATGGTGGATGCTAGTATTTCGAGGGAGGATGGCCTAATAGAAGCCCATGTGAAAGAGTATTTTGAAATTGCACATTTGTGTACTAGTGAGATACGAAGAGACAGGCCAACTATATGGCTAAGGTTTTTCAATTGCTAAATCGATTATCTATCTGAATTTGCACTGCATTTTATGAATGCTATAACGTTATCAAAATTGAAATTCGCGACAAAATGGAAGAGTATTTTTATGACTGCTATGACGTTATTTATTAAACAAGGCATCAATATTTTTTTTAGTATAAATTCAATCATAAATGATTTCAAATATTTAAAAAAACTTCGGGTTCTCTTTCATAAATGATTGCATTGTAATTTTTGAGATTATTTTAACAAAAAAATTAAAATGTTCAAGCTCAATCAGCTTGAGTTCGAACAAACTTGCAAATAAGGTTCAAGTTGAAGCTTGTAATAAATTCTAAAAACTTAAGCTTGGCTTGCTTTGACTTGATATATTAGTCAAGCTAAGATAGAACTCTTTACCAAACTCGAATTTGTGCTCAATATCAAGTTTTTGAGCTTGAGATCCAACACAAGTATATTATCAAGTCTATTTTTAGTTTATTATCATGCCCATTCACTTTGTAAGAGTGGTCCCAACTCCCAACTCTTGATTACCTAAAATCTTAGCATGAGTGAAATCTTAGCATTAGTTTATTTGTTAAGCTCATATAAAGTCTATAAACAAGCATAGACTTAGTTTGTTTCTTTTATTTATTTATTTTTTATAGAAACCTAATATTCATGAGCTATTTAAATTAATTTATAAACTTTGAAATTCTACACCTAAGACATTTTCTTTGAAATCATATAGCCAAATGATTCATTCTTATATTTGAATGGAGAAATATATTTTTATACCATGAAAACATTGTGTCCATTTTTTTTTTTTTGGGTTAGGAAAAAAGTTTAATTTATATGCTTCAATCTATTAATTATCTCATAAAACTTAAAAGACAACCTATTAATTAAATCCCATAAAATGGAATGAAAACCAACTAATATAAATTAAAGTAGGTAAACTCTCTTCAGTGGCATCTTATTATCGTTAATCCTATATATCTTTTTACAAGCAAGCAAAAAAAAAAAAAAAAAATCCTAAATCTTGGTTTAGAAATTATATATATATATACACTTAATATTACTAGGCCTCCCCTAGGTCCCTATTCCGAGACCTTTCACATCTTCTAGGTACTTAAGGCAGTGCCATTGTACCTGTTGATATCGTATTTTGTCCGACCCCAATTCACGCATCAAAACAAAGACCAAAAAATCAAAAATTTTAAAAGGGTGTAAAATCATAAATTTCAAAGCCAAAAAGAGTAAAAAAAAAAAAAAAAAAGTTTTAAAGGTGAATAAAAAAGTCACAATATTTGAAAAATCCAAATGACCAAAAACCCTAATCGGGTGTGGTAAAAAAGTTGACTTTTTTATCCAACCATTGAATCATGTTGAATTTTGGACTATCTCATAGGGCATATTTTCCACTTTGAAACAGTAATATACGGGCCAAAATTGGAGATAAAACAGGTGAGATATCACAAAAATACCGAAATCGTAATAAAATTTTCATTGTATTTTTCAGGAAAATTCGTAGTGTTTTACCTAACTTCGCGCAATAAATTGTACCAACTGGGTAAAAAAGGGAATGAGCAGGCTTGGCCATCTTGAAGAACAAGGTCTTAGCTAATTTCCATCAAAAGGGCTTGATGATATCTGCTTCAAATTGAAAGATATGAATTTTTCAAGAAAAAAGGTCCAGAATTTTTCAGTTTTGCATCACCTTCCTTCTGAGCGCAATATCTCGGTGGCCATAACTTCAAATCGAACGAGGCTAGGATTGTTGAAAACTAGACATTCAGAGATCTATGTGCATAAAAAATTTGAAGAAAACGGAGCTCAGAAAGGCCTCCAAATAGTCATGCAAAAATTAGGCTAGAAATCAAAAAAAGACAAAAAGAACTAATGGCGTGGCAAGAGGAGGCTAGCGTTGGTGTATCAGGATACACCAATGCTAGCTACCCTTTGAATGGGCGACTAGCACTAGTGTATCTTGATACACTAATGCTAGCCCCCCATTTTCCACCTCTCCCTATAAATACTCCCCCCCCCCCCCCCCCCTCAATCCCCATTTTTGTGAAAAATAAGAAGTAAAACAGGAGAACAAGTGTGGAAAAAATAGAGAAATAGTGAGGAAAATCAGAAAAATATGAGAAAATTCTGAAAAAAAAAAAAAGATTTAGAAAAAAAAAAAAAAATCTCTCTCCACTCTCTCTCTCTCTCTTTCTCTCTCTAGGAAACCCTGCACAAAAAAGCCTCATCCTTTTTCTTTGTTGTAATCTTTGTGGGTAAGGCTATAGGGATGGGTTAGTTTCTTAATAGCTAAACTCATCCCACCCCTTTTACTATTATAATAATCATGTTCATATATATAAAAATTTCTTCTTTACTTTCCTTGGGTTTATAGTTGCTTTTTTTATGTGCTTGTACATATTGTGTATATATCTATCTCTTTATTTCAATGTTCACATTATTGTTGTTGCTTTATATTATTGTGTTGGTATCCCTAGATGGGTATTGGACCATTTCCTAGGCTATGTACTAGAAGTACCCTTAGAGGGAAGAAATCCCATTCCACCTAGGCATCTAGGATTTTACTTTTAATGCTTTTAATTTATGTCATCCCATTTATTTTCTTGCACATCCCCTCTCCCCTTTTATTTTATTGCACTTATATGTGTGTGTGTGTGTGTGTGTGTGTCTAGAGACCTAAAAAAAAAAAAAAAAGGATTTGCTACTACCTCTCTTAAAAGGTTTTTAAACCTCCATTAGAGCACAATATGGGTATATCTCATAAGAATGGTTATGGCTTAAAACTTCCATTTTTTTATGTTGAAAGATCCTGTAGGGCCAGAAAGAGTCAGCCAGCCCCAGCCCACTTCGAACCAGGCTCAAAGGCCCGCGCCGAGGATGCATCCAATATCCGAGGACTAAAGTATAAAGCCCAGTTGCCCAAGAAACAGTGCCGAGGACGATCCCGTCCTCGGACGTCCGAGATCATAAAGTGGAGAAGCAGCACACCATCAAGGGGAGTCTTCTTGAGCATCTAAAGAGAAAATAGCAAGTACCAAGCGCCGGCAATGGAAGCATGGTGGAGGAGTAAGTCCCAGATGAACTGTCACCTCCACATTAAATGCCCTCAACTAACGCCTTGGCCGCATTAATGAGGATAAGACTCCTGAACAGTGCTGCCTTGGGTGCCGCAACCCACAGGAGGAATGGGAATGCGGCTGATGGGACAAGCTCTCAAGTGGTGGCCTGGCTAATCAACAAATGTAGGGATAAGATCAATTGAGAGAGAGATATATAATGTAAGAAGTCCCTCTTGAAAGGAGGACGGACGAAAAAACCAGAAGCAGGAAGTACTGTAGCGACTTGTTCTCTCTGAAACCTTGTAATCAATCTTCAAAGAAATAATAAGAACTTCAAGCTCTGAAAGGCAGGTCCGAAGAGCATTGTGGTACACCCCAATTCACACCTTGGTTATTATCAAGCCCACCAACAACCATGCATGGCCGTTGCCTTCCTCACTAGGGCCTAGTTCTTGAACCCATTCTCTATAAATTCATTGCAGGGCTAGCTGGGTTTGAGTCCACTCTCTCAATAACGGAAGTGCCCAAAACCGGTCCCTACAATTGACGCCGTCTATGAGAAGAACTCGTGCGTTAGTAAAGACAATAGCCAAGCATAGTAGGATCAGGCCCTCACCAAGGAAATCCCCATCAACCTAAACCGGCTAAATCCTAGCACCAGGGTAACTACGGCGACCCCGGGCGCGATTAAAACGAGGAGAACGGACGATTTCGAGAGAGAAGTATGCATACCTCAACAACTAGCGGGAGCCACACTCGCAAGGACGGGCATGTGCCCCAGAGGCACGACAATGGCCCCGCCACGCAGTCAAAAGAGGCCCATAGCCACGCATCCCAGAGACAGGATGATAAGGTGGCCATGCAGCGTGAGATAGATAATTTGAAGAGAAAGCTACACCATGCACGGCGGAGACAGTCCGAACCTAGCCCTGACCTGCCCTCTGACAACGAAAATGATGACGAATACAGGTAAAGGTCAAGAACACCCCCAAGCGAGACTTTCTCTCACGAGGAGGAGCGCTACCAGAGGCGTAAGCGTGACAGCCTAACTCCTAGGGGCTTAGGGAGTAACGCCATGAGTAAGGCACTGGATCGGCTCTCCAAGTCGCCCTTCACGCGTCGTATAGAGGAGATAATGCTCCCTCGGCGGTTCCAGCAGCCAACCTTCACTGTTTACAACGGCAAGACGGACCCCGTAGAGCATGTGAGCCAGTTCAACCAGAGGATGGCTGTCCACTCTAAGAACGAAGCGCTAATGTGCAAAGTCTTCCCATCCAGCTTGGGGCCTGTGGCAATGAGGTGGTTCAACGGCCTGAGGACGAATTTCATAGATTCGTACAGACAGCTGACCCAGGCTTTTGGTTCCCGTTTTGTTACGAATAGCAAACCTCCTCGGCCCATGAGTGCGTTACTGTCCCTATCCATGCGTGATGGAGAGACTCTTAAGGCTTACTCGGACAAGTATTGGGAGGTTTACAATGACCTGGACGGCAAGTACAACGCCGTCGCCATCAATACATTCTAGAATGGACTACCCATGGGGCATGACCTGAGGAAGTCCTTGACCGGTAAGCCCACCACCAGCGTGCAGCAACTGATGGATTGGATCGATAAATACAAGCGGGTAGAGGAAGATATGCTACAGGGCAAGGGGAAGGAGAAGGTTATCCCTCAAGAGAGGAGGGATTTCAGGTCGGACCGGTATAACAATGCCTATCCGAGAAGGGATTTTGCGGGACAATCTAGAGTGACCAACACCCAGACTATCGGCGCCGTGTTCCGAGAACCCGTACATAGGGTGCTGGAAAAGATAAAGAACGAACTATACTTCAGGTGGCCGAACAAGATGGCTAGGGAACCTGATAGGCGTAATCAGAATCGCTACTGTCAATACCACCAGGACCACGGATATACCACGGAGGACTGCAGGAACCTCTGGAACCACCTGGACTAGCTAGTCCGAGAGGGAAAGCTGAAGCACCTTCTGCACTATTCCAGCAGCCAGCAAGGCCAGACCTACCAAGAGCCTCGGAGGGACACCGCCATGGGGTAGCCCACTGGGACGATTAATGTAATCTTGGCGGCACCAGGAAGAACAGGAAAGCGCCCTTCGCGAGTGCTGTCTGTAGCCCAACAGCCTACCGAGGAGTCCCAAGCAGGTTCGAAGAGGACCAGGAGGAGTTTTCCCCCAGCCTTGAGTTTCTCGGAGGAGGACAAGATTGGGACCACCCAGCCCCACGATGACGCTCTAGTCGTTACCCTCAGAATTGGGGGCTACGACATGAGAAGAGTGATGGTGGATGGTGGCAGTGCAGCCGAGGTCATGTATCCAGACCTTTACAAGGGGCTGAGGCTAAAACCGGAGGACTTGACGCCTTATAGCTCTCCCCAAATGAGCTTCGACGGAAAGCTCGTCATCCCAAAGGGCATGATCAGGCTGCCCATACAGACAGGCCCAGAGGCGGTGGAGGTGAACTTTGTAGTGGTGGACACATACTCCCCTTACACGGCCATCGTAGGAAGACCCTGACTACACACCTTGGGGGGCGTTGCCTCCTCCTTGCACCAGAAGGTGAAATTCCCATCGGTGGATCAGGTCCTAAAGATCCGTGGTTGCCAGCCTACGGCAAGGCAATGCACGGTGGCTGTCGTATCCCATCGGCTCGACGCACAGCCCCCGGCCACTGCCGAGGAGGGCTTATAGCAATCAAAATCCCCGGTAGCGCACCTTGGTGCAGCTGCCGAGGAGGCGAAATGCGAGGACCTGGAGAATGTGGTAATTGACGATGACCCTGAGAAGTTCTTCTAGGTTGGGGCCCAGTTGCCTCCCTTGGAGAAGGAGGAGTTACTTGAGTTCCTCAAAAGGAACCTTGACGTGTTCGCATGGGACCCCTGCGATGCCCCTGGGATTGATCCATCCTTCATCTGTCACCACCTTAATGTCAACCCATCCGTAATCCCCAAGAAGCAGCCACCCCGGCGCCCGTTAAAGGAGCATGCTGATGCAATTAGGGAAGAGGTCAATAAGCTTAAGCAGGCGGGGGCTATCAAAGAAGTTTTTTACCCCGAATGGTTGGCCAACACTGTGGTGGTCAAGAAGAAAAGTGGGAAGTGGAGGGTTTGTGTAAACTTCACGGACCTGAACAAAGCATGCCCAAAGGACCCTTTCCCAATGCCACGAATAGACCAGCTAGTAGATGCGACGACAGGCCATCCTCGGATGAGCTTCCTGGATGCCTTTCAGGGCTATCATCATATCCCACTAGCTTTGGAGGACCAAGAGAGGACAGCCTTTGTGACGCCCATTGGGAACTACCACTACAAGGTTATGCCATTCGGCCTAAAAAACGCCGGATCTACCTATCAAAGGATGATGACGAGAATGTTCGAGTCAATGCTGGGCAAGAGCATCGAGGTCTATGTTGACGATATGGTGGTGAAGAGCAAATTGGTGTCCGAGCACTTGGGAGACCTCGGCCGCACATTTGACGTCCTGAGAAAGCACAAGCTGCGCCTAAATGCCTCAAAATGCTCGTTTGGCGTAGGCTCTGGCAAGTTTTTGGGATACATGATCACCAACCGTGGGATCGAAGTTGACCCTGACCAAATCAAGGCCATTCATAACTTGAAACCTCCGTAGAACCCCAAAGGGGTCCAAAAGCTTACGGGGATGATCGCGGCGCTGAACCGATTCATTTTCAGGTCGGCTGACAGGTGCAGGCCCTTCTATCTCCTGATCAACAAGTGGAAAGGGTTTGAGTGGTCCGAGGATTGTGTCGTGGCTTTCCAGCAACTCAAGGAATACCTGTCCCGGCCGCCTATCATGTCTAACCCCAAGGCTGACGAGGTCCTATACGCATACCTTGCTGTGGCGCCCCACGCGGTGAGCCTAGTACTGATACGGGAAGATAATGGCGTCCAAAAGCCAGTTTACTACGTCAACAAGTCGCTACATGAGGCGAAGGTCAAATACCTACCCTTGGAGAAAGCCATACTGGCTGTGGTTCATGCCACGAGAAAGCTCCCCCATTACTTCCAAGCCCACACAGTGGTTGTCCTAACCCGACTGCCCTTGAAGTCTGTACTCCGGACCGCTGACTACACAGGGAGAATCACAAAGTGGAACACAATTCTGGGGGCCTTAGATGTCAAATACATGCCTCGAATCTCCATAAAAGGCCAGGTTCTGGCAGATTTGACAGCCGAGTTCGCTGAACCAGCTGCAGAAGTGACAGCCGAGGAGAGGAGCATTGGTGAGAAATCAGTTGGGGCAATCTCCATCCCAGGGCCACCATGTTGGAAGGTATATGTTGATGGCGCAGCAAACCAGAGGGGGTCTGGAATGGGACTTGTCTTAGTATCCCCTGAAGATCACGTCATAGAAAAATCCCTGAGGCTCGGATTCTCGGCCACAAACAACGAGGCCGAATATGAGGCATTGCTGCAGGGGATGGTCATGGTGCAGAAGTTGGGAGGAAAGTCGGTGGAGGTGTTCTCAAACTCGAGACTGGTGGTAGGACAGGTAAAGGGAGAGATGGAGGCCAGAGACCCGAGAATGCAAGAGTACCTGAGCCAGGTTAAGCGCTTGCGATCGGACTTCGACCCTTTCAGCTGGTCTCATATTCCCAGGAGTGGGAACAACCATGCCGATTCATTAGCCACACTTGCCACTTCTATGGCAGACGATCTACCTCGGATCATACTTGTGGAGCATCTGGAGAGGGCGAGTGAAGTGGTGAAGGAGGCGATCCTCGTCCATCAGATCGAGATGGGTCCCAGTTGGATGGACCCCCTGGTGAGGTTCCTCAAAGATGATCTCCTGCCTGAGGAGAGGTCAGAGGCAGAAAAAATACGAAGGAAAGCTCCTCAGTTCTGGTTGTCCGAGGATCACAAACTATATAGGCGCTCCTACTCTGGGCCATACCTGCTGTGCGTCCACCCCGAAGCGGCGAAATTACTGCTCGAAGAGCTGCACGAGGGAATCTGTGGAAGCCACACAGGGGAGAGATCCCTGTCTCACCGAGCCGTCACGCAAGGGTGCTGGTGGTCGGGGATGCAGCAAGAGGCCCAGGAGTATGTCAAGAAGTGTGACCAGTGCCAAAGGTTCGCCCCAAATATTCATTAGCCAGGAGGGGTCCTCAATCCTTTGTCCAGTCCATGGTCATTCGCCCAATGGGGCTTGGACATTGTAGAACCTTTCCCCAGAGCGCCAAGGAATAAGAAGTATCTGTTGGTGGCCACGGACTACTTCACCAAGTGGGTCGAGGCCGAGCCACTGTCCAACATCAGGGACGTAGACGCAAAGAAATTCCTTTGGAGGAACATTGTCACACGATTCGGGGTTCCTCATACCCTCATCTCGGATAATGGGCTCCAATTCGATAGCAAAGCCTTCAGGAGGTACTGTGGCGAACTTGGGATCACAAACAGATACTCAATGCCAGCCTACCCCTAGGGAAACGGACAGGCCGAGGCTGTCAACAAGGTCATCGTCAATGGGCTTAAGAAGAGGCTGGATGATGCTAAGGGGAGATGGGTAGAGGAGCTGCCCCACGTCCTCTGGACGTACCGGACTACACCCCAGCGATCAATGGGGGAAACGCCTTTTGCCATGATTTATGGTGCCGAGGTGGTGATCCCCTTGGAAACAAACTTCCCAACGCTAAGGACGAGCTCCTTCACTCCAGGCAGCAATGATGAACTGCTAGGGCGGAGCCTGGACCTGGTAGACGAACGAAGAGAGCGAGCAATGATCCAGCTAGCTTATTACCAGTAAAAGCTCAAGCAAGGGTATGACGCCAATGTAAAGCTCAAGCCACTAACACCGGGGGACTTGGTGCTGAGAAAAGTCATGGGGGCTGCCAAGAACCCTTCTTGGGAAAAGCTGGGACCCAACTGGAAGGGGCCCTACCGAATTACCTCAGTAGCAGGGATATGGGCATACTATTTAGAAGATTTAGATGACAAACCTGTACCTCGTCCATGGAATGTAAATAACCTGAAAAGGTATTACTATTAATGAAGAAGTCTCTTTTGATTCTGATTTTTAGCCTATCATGATTATGTCTCTCGCGTCCTGACGGCCAGACTAAGTATTAGACAAAACCAAGGCATTGCATGGTCCTCGGACTCAATCCTTTGGGGAAACTAACAACTTCAAAAGATTCTAAGTGTTAGACAGAACCAAGGCATTGCATGGTCCTCGGACTCAATCCTATGGGGAAACTAACCACTTCAAGAAGACTAAGTGTTAGACAGAACCAAGGCATTGCATGGTCCTCGGACTCAATCCTATGGGGAAACTAACCACTTCAAGGAGGCTAAGTGTTAGACAGAACCAAGGCATTGCATGGTCCTCGGACTCAAGCCTATGGGGAAACTAACTACTTTAAAAAAAGATCCTAAGTGTCTACCTCGAAAAAATTCCACCTAGTCCTTAGGACATGAAAGGTCTGCCCGAGCATACATGCCCTCGCATTATAATGATTTATGCCGTGATTGGCCGAGATACAATTGAAGTTAAAATTATACAAGTAAAGAGAACAAAAGAATGGATAACGCGCAAATGGATAAAAAGCCAGAACAAATAAATAGAGAAATAAAGCTCCCATTACATTAAGTCCATAAAAATCACATCATAGGAGTCACATTAAAAAAAAAAAAAAAGAAGAAAAAAGTTGCAAAAATAAAGTGAAGCAGGCAGAGGCGCCTAGGAGCCTACTCCTTCTATCTAATTGCCCGCCCCAATGGGTGGCTAGACTATGGCAGCCTCAGGGTCCTCGGAGCTCTGACTAAGTGGGATGGCTTGCAGAGGCGCGGCAGGAATGGCAACTTCCCCAGAGGAAGGAACCTGGGCATTAGAGGAAGGCTTTGCAACCTGTTGGGGCGCTTCCTCATTAGGGCCTTCACTCAGCTCAACCACCCCGGGAGGATCACTCCCTTGAACTGGCATATGAGTAGGTCCAACGATCGAGACTCCTTCACCTGGAGTAGCGTTAATTTCCTCAGCAGCCTCCTCGACCTTAGTGCCTTCTAGGGCAACCTCGCGGATGGCAGGGGGAAAGTACACACTCTCCTCCTTCCACAAGTCAGACGAGACCTCCACCCCAGCTTGTTTGAGGGCTTCACCCCAAGTCTGGGAGCAGTAGTGCCTGCATACCTCAGGGACTTGGGATTTGTAGGCAGCTGCTGTCTCGGTTGCCCCAGCAGCATAAGCTGCCTCCTCAGCTTCCTCCTTAGTGGCCCAGGCCTCCTCCCTACCCTGGTCTGCCTCAAACTTGGCCCTCGCAGCCTCTTCCTTAGCCCATTCAGCCACCCTCTTGGCTTCCTCAACAACAGCCACCTCCTTCTTGAGGTTAGCTATCAGCTCTTTGGCGATCTTCAGCTGATCCTCTGCCTCACCCAGACGCCTCGTCTGATCCTCGGCCTGTTTCTGGAAACCAGCGAGGCCTGACACTGCGTTGTCCCTAGCCCTGGTCATTGCCTTCAGCTCCTCTCTGGCCGTGGCGAGGTCTTCCTCGGAGGTCTTGAGGGTCCGAGTTGCCTCCAGGCGCTTCTCACGCTCTGCATCCATGGCCTTTCCTTGGTCATGGGCCGCCTCCTCCAGCCTATAAGTGGCCTGGACAGCCTGTTAAACAAAACAGGAACATAATAAGCCAAGCACAAAAAAAAAAAAGGGAAGAAAAAGAAGAAAGACTGAAGCTAGAAGAATCCCAAGTGTTGAGGGTCTTACCATTCCCAAGTACCGCTTAAGGCTGAGAAAGACCTGCCTGCTCCTCATCGTCCCTAGCTCCGTCATGTCCGCAGGAAGTAACAGGCACCTCTCCAGCGCGTCGGCCACATACGCACCTTCGCCCTCTCTAAAATCCCTGAGGGAGGAGTCATCCCTCAGAGGTTCCCCATGGAGCATTGGGGCGGGAAGCCAGGCCTGAACCTCGGGCTGGACATCAACCTGTTTGTCTTGGCCTTGGGAGCCTATCTTCAGCTGCTTCAAGGGCCGCCGAGTGTCGTCCCCCTCCTGCGTGGACCCAGACTTGTCCTCAATAGGCCTTTTGCCCTTATCCTTTTTCTGCTTAGGATCAGTGGGCTCATGCCTGGATGGCTGACTCGTCTGAGGTGAAGGAAGAGGAAGCCTAGATTGGGAGGAGGCCGACCTGGTCTGGGATGGACGAGTCTTAGGAGGAGGAGGAGGAAGCTTTGGCTTGGACTTCCCCGGTTGTCCTTCTATCAAATCGAGCAGACTGGGTTGGGACTTCTTCTTGTAGCCCATCTCGAGCCGAGGAGATGTCTCTGTCGCTAGGAAGTCTGCTTCGGTCAGACGAGGATCACCCAAGTCTCCAGGAGGGTCCTCGGACTGGTGGACTTGTTCAAACGCGTCAAAGTCATCCTCGGCAGGACCAGAATCTGTAACTTCTTCTTCCCTCTCTAAGCTCTCTTCCACGGCCTCTGGGAATATGTGGGGGGAAGAGGGGCCAGCTAATGTGACACCTTCTGAAGTGGAGGGCTCCTCGGGAAACTAGAACCCGTCCTCGGTCACAGTTATTTTCTGCAGCCGAGGATCCTTTGCTCTGATCACGTGCTTTGGAGCCACGAACGATTTTTGGATTGGGGTGTACCCCAAGATTTTGTGAGCGGCTCTAACTTGTTGGTCAGCTTCGTTCTCGAAAACCGCCGCCCTGGGCACTTTCTGCAAATCCTCTCTGTTGACCAGGCTGAAGTGACGCGTAAAGGCGTGCGGATCTGCAGAAAGAAGAAACATTCATGTTAGTAACCAAGCAGTGCAAAAAAAAAAAAATGAAAAAAAAAAAATGACGCATGAAACAAGCTAAAATCTTTGAACCCCCTCCTAGTCCCACTGCCCCACCTAGTGTCCCCTCCGTCGTTGGGCAGTGAAGGCCATCGTGCCACTCTCCGGACACGATGAGAAAATCCTCGTTCAGCCCCTTGCTAGACTCAGGGAGGCACTGGATAAGCCGGACCCTATCGTCCCTCGTCCTCATGTAGTATGACTTGTCTTTCAGGTGTTGAAGGTTGTAACAATAGTTCATATCGTGATGGGTCAAACTTAGCCCTATCTTCTCGTTCAGAGTGTCCACACATCCCAGAATTCTGAAGATGTTGAGGGCGCATTGGGTGGGGGTTAACCGGAAGTGTGTAAGGTAGCCCCTCGTCACCGGCCCCATGGGGATTCTCATGCCACCTTCGAGGAAGGCGATGATGGGTATCACCACCTCGCCCTCCTGCCTCCGTAGGAGCCACTCCCCTTCCTCACAATACCTCAAGCCCACGTTAGCGGGTATCTTATAGTCGGCGATGAATTTCTCCATCGCCTCCTCAGTATAGACATACTTCTTAAGTCTACCCATCCCAGATGACGCCTAAGAGAGCTAAAGAAAGAGCAAATGAAAGACAAGGAGGAGTAGAGAGGAAGAAAGCTCAGAGAGGGATAGAGCGACTTACAGCGATGAGGAGAAGCTCCTCGGACAGGCTTTTTATGCTGGAGATGTAGGTGGGAATTTGGCTTGACTCAAAATGTATGCACAAGAGCTCTTGATTGCGAATGAAAAAAGGGAAAAACAGTTCGAATGGGTATTTATACCCCAAATCGAAGAGCCACGTGGGTTTTCCCGCCCATAAATGCTAGGCGAATTCCCACCGTTGGATTGTCATCCCCCCGTTGAACGTGGGGAGCACAGAGCCGCCTGAATTTAATGGAGGACACTTTACGCGCACCGAAACGTTAGTAACGCGCCTTGGGCAGGTAAAGAGGCTCCAACACTGATGTGGGACAAGACTCGATTGGACACAGACTAGGCCCGAGGATGTCAAAATCCCCCTCTCCGCCCGAGGATGCGGACAGCAAGATTTTGAGGGGCTATTGTAGGGCCAGAAAGAGTCGGCCAGCCCCAGCCCACTTCGAACCAGGCCCAAAGGCCTGCGCCGAGGATGCGTCCAATGTCTGAGGACTAAAGTATAAAGCCCAGTTGCCCAAGAAACAGTGCCGAGGACGATCCCGTCCTCGGACGTCCGAGATCATAAAGTGGAGAAGCAGCACACCATCAAGGGGAGTCTTCCTGAGCATCCAAAGAGCAAATAGCAAGTACCAAGCGCCGGCAATGGAAGCATGGTGGAGGAGTAAGTCCCAGATGAACTGTCACCTCCACATTAAATGCCCTCAACTAACGCCCTGGCCGCATTAATGAGGATAGGACCCCTGAACAGTGCTGCCTTGGGTGCCGCAACCCACAGGAGGAATGAGAATGCGGCTGATGGGACAGGCTCTCAAGTGGTGGCCTGGCTAATCAACAAATGTAGGGATAGGATCAATTGAGAGAGAGAGATATATAATGTAAGAAGTCCCTCTTGAAAGGAGGACGGACGAAAAAACCAGAAGTAGGAAGTACTGTAGCGACTTGTGCTCTCTGAAACCTTGTAATCAATCTTCAAAGAAATAATAAGAACTTCAAGCTCTGAAAGGCACGTCCGAGGAGCATTGTGGTACACCCCAATTCACGCCTTGGTTATTATCAAGCCCACCAACAACCATGCATGGCCGTTGCCTTCCTAACTAGAGCCTAGTTCTTGAACCCATTCTCTATAAATTGATTGCAGGGCTAGCTGGGTTTGGGTCCACTCTCTCAATAACGAAAGTGCCCAAAACCGGTCCCTACAGATCCATAAGGCTTGAAAGAGATTAAAATCTATTTAAAAAAAAAAAAAAACCATTTTAATCAATCTTTACAATATTCCAAGTTCTTTACTTTTATGTCAAGCTCTTTACTTTTATGTCATTTAAATTTCAAGCTCTTTATTTTTCAAGCTATTTTTTTTTTTCTGCACTTTATTTTTGTTATCCCTTTACATTTCTTGTTAATAATGCACCATAAAATAAACAAGCTTGGGTAAAGCATTTCCCTTACACCCTATTCTAAGAAAATGCTTTTCTTTTTAAGTCTTTCCCCCAACTTTTTCTTAAATAAAGTCTTTTTCAAAAGAGGATCTTTTTAAAATGTCTTTTGTTCTTCTTAAAATTTTTCAAAACAAAAACCCTTCCTTTATGTTTTTTTCCTCTCTTTGAAAAAAAAAAAAAAAAAAAAAAAAAAAAAAGACAAATATTTTTTTTTTGTATCTTTAAAAGGGGGAACCCGAACCTTTTTTCAGAAAAAATATGCATTACAAAACTTTAAAAAAAAAAAAAAATATATATATATATATATATATATGTAGGGTCTGTTTTTGTAGCCTAAGCCCAAAAGATATGGGTCAAAGGCCCAACGAACCCGAAACAATGAATTTGTAGAGAGTGGATCGAAGGTTTAGGCACTGGCCAGTCTTCATCGGGCCGGAAATACTTTCTATTTCACTGAAAGAACACTTAGACCAATTTACAACTGAGGGATGCTCCTCGGCCACTGGCCGAGGAGGCTTGTTTCCCAGGCCTTCACTCTCTCTCCTTTTTTTCTCCCCCCCTTACACTTTGCTCGTATCCCTTATATATTACTCTCTTCCTCCTCCTGTTGATCATTCATTGGCCTTTCTTCTGGCAGTCTGTCCCATCAAAGGTCCTATCCGTACTCAAGTGGTTCACCCTGATCGATGTAGCCCTGCCCGGGGGTTGCATCCCCATTAATGCGGCCATAAGGGTTAGGTAAACGTATTAAGTGTTGAGGTGACGTCTTGCTCTGGGTTTGTCCCCCCTTTGCAATTATCCTCAGTATGCCGAGGACGAGGGGGTCCTCGGCGTGGATCCAAAGACGAGTTTTTTCCTCCCAAATTGGCCTCAGATGGTCATCCTTCAACGGATTGGGCCATTTGGGCCTGGCCCGGAGTGGGCCAAGGCTGCACGATTTCCTGGCCCCACAATATATATATATATATATATATATATAATTTTTTATTATAAAACTTTCCTTCAAAACTGCTTTCAAATTAAAAAAGAAAAAAAAGAAAAAAGAAAAAAAAAACTGTTTTCAGGAAAAACTGTTAAAAAAAAAAAAAAAATCTGTTTTCAGAAATATAAAACCTTTTTCAAAACTGTCTTTTTTCAAAATAAAAATCTTTTTTCCAAAATTGCTTTTCATAAAACTGTTTTTCTTTTCAAAGAAACATAAACTGGTTTACAAAACTGTTTTTTTTTTTTTTTTTTTTTTTTTTTTTTTTTTTTTTTTTTTTTTTTTTTAAATCTGATTTCAGAAACTGTTTTCCAAAGCTGTTTTTGAAAACTGTTTTCTAAAATAAAAATCTGATTACAAAAAAAATCTGCTTTTCCCAAAACTGTTTTTATAAAACTGTTTTTTTAGAAATATAGATTTTTTTTCAATTTTTTTTAAAAACTGTTTTTGCATAAAAAAAAACTATTTTTCAAATCTGTTTTCTTAATAAATAAAACTGTTTTCAAAACCGTTTGAATAAAAAAACTGGGTTTCAAATCTCTTTTATAAAGATTAAAAAAAAAATTCAAAACCTTTTTTTAAAACCGAAAATCTTTTCTTTTAAACCAAAATCTTTTTTGTATGAAGAAATCTGAAACTTCCAAAGAAAAAATGTTTTCAAAGTTTTTTTATAAAATGTTCTCCAAAGTGTTTTCAAAAACCTTTTTTTTTTTTTTTTTTTTTTTTTTCTAAAAAAGGTGTTTTCGAAAATATGAAAAACTCCAAGATCAAGGCCAGAAAAAAGCCTCAATCAAGAAAATATTGACTTGAGGATGTTTTGTGAAAAATTCCCTCTTTGATTCACTATTTCCAGTGAATCTTGTGTTTTCCCTTATAATTTTCTGTGTGTTTTGAAAAAGTATCATGTATGGCTTTGTATAGTGAGAAAATAGGGGTTTAGAACGGCTCCCAGCGGATGTGAAAGTCATTCCAAGCCTTAGCTTTAATGCAGGAAAAACTTGTCTTTCATAGTTTTTGGAACCCTAGCAAGCGTACACATGCCCATGTATGCGTACACATTCATGAAACATGCACAGCAGCTTTGGAACATGCGTGCGCATACATGTGTATGTGTACGCATGCCCTAGGGTTTCTTGACCTTAATTTTCTAAAAATAGATTTATTTAGTTCATGAAAAAGTTATATTTTTTCCAAAACACTTTTCTCAAGTCAATTTCAATTTGATCAAGCCGTAAACCAACCTTAGACTTTAGAATTTCAACATCATTAGGGAACAGAGACCCAAGTCATAAGGGGTACAAAATGTGGTATCTATAGTATTCTTTCCCTTTTTACTTCCCTTCCTCTTTTCTTGCATTTCTGCACATGGTGACACTAAGGTATAATGTTTATGTCAGGCTGGCCCTACTGCTGATGGTCCTGTCCCTCCTCATCTACCCTGGTCGGTCTATGCTTATGGCCCTGACGGCTTTGCTTGGGAGCACCCTGTGGGGTGTAATACAAATGTCATGGGTTACCCTTTTCCTGAGGGTACACGAGCGGTGAGTTCTCTTTCATCCTAGTCTTGTCTTTTCTTTTCTCGCATCTCTCAATACTTGTTCCAACATTGTCTTCTTCTCAATTTCAGCCAACTGTGGAGGAGCATAAGGAGCTCGTTTGGCTGGCCGGGAATCTCAAGCTGGAGGTGACCAAGTACTCCAGGCAGATCTATGGTCCTAGAGGGTTTGCCCACCCGCATGATGATGATGATGATGATATGGACCAACTTCTTTAAAAGAAATTGAAAGAAATAAGCAGTAATTGTGCATATATAGAAGAAAGACAATAAAATTAAATTAATTAAAATATGGCTTTTTCTTGACCATCTTTCTTTGATCTCTTTCTATTGATTATGAAAATTTTGAAATCTGATTTGATCTGATCGTTCTATTGATTTTAATAGGAAATTTTGCAACCTTTTTGGCCTCTAGAAATTTTAATGGTCAACAACAAAGAATTCATTTGAATCGCAGCAGAAACACTCAAAGCCTCGTGAATATAACCAAACTTTAAAGAAACAATAATCACCAGTGGATTTGAATAGGAACAAGAATGGTTCATAAACTCAATCAAAAGGTTATATATAAAATTTAAGGAAAAACATCCCGTATATCTACAACAACTTCTTTCCAAATTAAATTGCTAGTCTAATTTTCTTTAAAATAATAAAAATTTATTGCATCCATAAGAACTTTAAAAAATATATCCATTTAAAACCGAAGGAAAGAAAACCAAACTATTCTTCCTAATACCAATAAAAATCAGCCGGAAACGTCTTTCTAAAACCCTAAGATTCAACGTATATATATATATATATATAAATGGAGCAGGCCGAAAGTTCATATAGGAAATTAAACCAAACAT
Source organism: Quercus aquifolioides (assembly GCA_019022515.1). Taxonomy (NCBI): domain Eukaryota; kingdom Viridiplantae; phylum Streptophyta; class Magnoliopsida; order Fagales; family Fagaceae; genus Quercus; species Quercus aquifolioides. The sequence goes on from CM032333.1 coordinate 46,103,592, forward strand.
TTCCGATTGAGGGAGAAGATGATGCTACAAAACTGATATCGTCATGAGGGAGAAGAGATTTTAGTTTGCTCTCTTCTAAAATTAAACTGCGTCTCTCTTTAGAAATTTCATATAGGAACACTTGGGGAAGATGATTTTGCAGAACTGATGCCGTCAAGAGGGAGAAGAGATTTCAATTTGCTCTCTTCTGAAATTAAACGGCATCTCTCTTTAGAAATTTTGTTTCTCCCTCACACTCTCTTTTATTTTTTATTTTAAAATTAGTTGTGTAAACAGATAATGTTTAAACGTATTTATCTTTTCTTTCATTTTTATAATAAACTGATTCAGAAAATTTTTAAATAAGTGGGAGTCTTTTAGTAGAATTGTGGACCATTAGACAAAAATGACGTGGTCAACTATGAGGACCTTATAATTTCTCATAAAGTAGAGAAGTGCAGCAATGTTTATAGTGCATTTAGATAATATGATTTGGGCATTTGGATTTGGATTTTGATTTGGATGATTAAAATCCAAATGAATATGCAAAATCTGTTAGATTAAAAAAACTAAATAAATAGAGTAGACCAAAAGTTCATATAGGAAATTAAACCAGACCTTACCGATTAAGGGAGAAGATGATGTTGCAAATCTGATATCGTCAAGAGGGAGAAGAGATTTTATATCGTCAAGAGGGAAAAGAGATGTTATATCGTCAAGAGGGAGAAGAGATTTTAGTTTGCTCTCTTCTGAAATTGAACAGCGTCTCTCTTTAGAAATTTCATGTAGAAACACAGGGGGAAGATGATGTTGCAGAACTAATGTCATCAAGAGGGAGAAGATATTTCAATTTGCTCTCTTCTGAAGTTAAATGACATATCTATTTAGAAATTTTGTTTCACCCTCACACTCTTTTTTTTTTTTTTTTTTTTAAATTAATTATTTGTGTAAACAGATAACGTTTAAACGTGTTTATCTTTTACTTTAATTTTTATCATAAAATGAGTCAGCAAATTTTTAAATAAGTGGAAGTCGTTTAGTGGAATGATTGGCCACTACGCAAAAATGATGTTGTCCACCATGATAACCTTATAATATCTCATAAAGTAAAGTACAACAATGTTTATAGTGTATTTTGATAATATGATTTGGGCATTTGGATTTTGATTTTGATTTGGATGATTAAAATCCAAATATTGTGTTTGGACAATTTTAAAAAGATCAAGGATTTGGACTTGATAAATCTACTATAGATTTTAAATCTTTAAAATACTTAGATTTCAAATAACTCTTAGAATCAATGGATTTGAAATCAAGGCAACCTTTAAAGTAAAACATAATTAACAAAGTCTTTTGAGTTTTGACCCATTATAATACACTTTAATTTTTGCCCCTACATTTACACAACTATTAGACTGGAAAGGATCCTATTTAAATCATCTAATATCCTCCGATTTCAATCAAAATGTAAAACACGTGACATTTAAAAAGAATTAATGATCTCAAAAAATTCTATATAAACCATACAAAATCACATAAATACCATGATTCATTTCCATTTGAAATAGATGCATTGAATAATTAATTGTGTTTATATATTAAAAATCTAATCAAATGTCAAATTGTTTAAAATTTTAATGAAGTGCACATAGTACACTTAGTCCTAAATCTTTTGAGGCTGACTATGGATACTCAATAAATTAGTTAGGGTTAATCATATTTTAGATTTAAAAAATAAAATCTTAACCTTGAAATAGATTCCCTCTATTTTAATGTGTTTACACACACACACACACACACACACAAACTTGCAATTTAAATATTTAAACAACTGCATAGCTATTGATTTTAAATCATCTTAAAATTTTGTAAGTATATATAAGTATAAGAAGAAAATCTAACTTAATAGTAGATTTGTTAAAATTTGTATCCAATAAAAAAATATATATATATATTTATTGAGTCGTATAAGATAGTTTAGAGTTGAGCCAAGTTTAACTCTCTCTCTCTCTCTCTCTCTCTCTCTCTCTCTCTCTCTCTCTCTCTATATATATATATATATATATATATATATATTCTTCTATTTTCAAAATTTATTTCTATCTTTTTTATTTTTTGAAGAAAAGGGGTATGGAGTTATCCAAAAAAAAAAAAAAAAAAGGACAGGGGAAAATTATAAAAAAAGAAAAAAGAAAAAAAAAATTATCCCGAAAAAGTAACATTGCTCATGGAAGAACCTGTCCGAATGTGACCGTATCCGTAGCAACACATCCATCAAAACATTATCCTATATTTAATATTCCATGAGAAAAGGCTTTCATTTTCATGATTTGTTTACTTTTTCCTAGATCTCTAACATGCTTTCTCACATGCCAACCATTCAGTCAAGGAACAACTTTGGACAGACACCTAGTACGTTGCGAATGTCTCTCTTTACTGTCGTCAAACTTGAAGTTTGTCGTTTAGAATATTTAGATCCTTAAGTAACATACTTAAACGAATTATTAAATCTAAATTTCCCAAGGATGAACAATACTTCTATTTACAAAATTTATTCAAGTTGTTTTTTCCATTTTTTTTAAGAAAAGGGACAATGGGGAAACCTTACACTATATTTGGCTAGGATGAATTTAGGGAGGATAGAAAATATAGGGAGGAAAATAGGGTGGAAAACAGTGTTTTCCACTGTTTAGCAAAAGAAGAAAAATAGGGAGAAAGGAAAACTCGAGAGAAATTTTCTCTCCCGGGCCCACAAATTTCATCCTCCCAAATTCGGAGGAAAAGCCTGGAGAGAAAAGTGCTCTCACAGCACTTTTACCATAATGCCCTCTGGAATCAAGTTAAATAAAAAAAAAAAAACAAAGAGAGAGCGCTAGAGAAAAAAAAGAGAGAAGAGCTGCGCCTGCTAGTGCTGCTTGTTGGAACATTCTTGAGGGAGAAAAAGAAAATAAAAGAAGGGGGATAGAGATAAGGACAACGTCTGGAGGAGAAAAACAAGAAAAAAAAAAGAAAAACGTATGGATGAAATGAAGGCTAAGAAAGGAGAAATAATATAAAGAATAAAAAATCTTAATTGAGAAATGTTACCATAATATTTTCACAATAAATTTTAAGTAACAGATTGTTATTAGTTAATATTAGTGAGTAAAAAAATAATTTCAGTGGTGGGTTCAAATTAGAACTAGTAACAACTTTCCACATAAATTTTGTTGTGAAAGTATTGCGAAAAATGTTGTGGACGTGACACTTCTCATTGAAAAATATAATTGTTGGTAAATTTTATATTATTTAATGAGTACAAATAAATCTATTTCTTACCTATTATGTAATAAGGGTATAATAATCAATTTATATAAACTACATTTTCTATCCTCTCACTTTTCTTTTCAGCCAAACAAAAGAGTTTTCCATCTTCTCACTTTTCCATCCCTCCAACCAAACACACACAAGGGAAAATTAAATATTTTCTATCCTCCCATTAATTTTTCATCATCTCACTTTTTCACTCCTTCAACCAAACAGACCCTTAAAGACTAATAAGTTTAGTAATATAACTACTTTTATAAAATACTGAAATGATATGTTATTATTAATGCTTTTCTTTTGTATTTAGGGAAAAAAGTGCAGAGGCAACAAACTTGTTATTGCTAGGCTAATAAATAATAAACATGGTCGATTTATGTAAAAGTGTTGTTAGAAATTTGCTATAAAAAACCATGTGCTGGATCAACGAATTATTTATAATTAAAAAAAAAAAAAAAATCCGTAGCATTGCTAAAGCCTGAAGAAAGACCCTGTCCGGATGTGACCGTAGCAACACTACATTTTCTTGATTTGTTTACTTTTTCCTAGATCGATATCCCTAATATGCTTTCTCACTTGCCATTCAGTCTAGGAAACAACTTTGGTCAGATACTTAGTCCGTTGTGAACGCCTTCCTTTACAGTGTTCAACTTGAAGTTTGTTATTGAGATCCTTGAGTTTCACACATAAACAAATAATTAAATCTACATGGCGCGAGGCTTTTTTGTAAAAAAACAAAAAAAATTAAAAAAGACAATTTCATTAAGAACAAGAAGTAACAGAACCAACAATATATAGTACAGTCTCTCTTCCAGGCATCCCGCAGACCAAGAGGGAGGGAAGTTAGTTTAATGGACATATAGGGAAATGGACTTAGATTAATGGGTGTCTAGCTAGCCAACAAAATATAAACTGGCATTTGATTCTTAATTTGGTTGCTACAGTATTCCTCTATTCGCTCAAGTCTTCGTCAACTAAAAACTTTGGTAATTGATCATTATTATCAATACATAAAAATTCTCAAAGCCTATATTAAATAATCAAGTTGCTGAAAAATAGTAAAAGAAAGCTAAGTTGCTTTAATTTCAAGAGCAAGTAGTTGTTCTTCTACATAAGCAGTAGTGTAGGTGTCTAATCATTTCTTCAAGTGATAGCTACCCCACAGTGGCACTCACAGGCAGCAGTTTTGGAAGACATAACCCTCAACATCCGTAAGTAATTAGTTTATATCTGGATCACATTCTTCGTTTCCATGCATGGCAGTGTGGTGAATTTTTTTTTTTTTTTTTAATGTTTTTATTTTTAAATGTCATCATTAGTTTTCAATATAAAGTTATTTTTCACCACTGTTTTGTACACACTGATCAGACGCTAGTCGTGTTGAGTTTTTCTGAAGACACCATGAATATAAAGTATGTTAGTTAATTAGGAGAGAAAGAAGAAACACTATTTTTATGGTTCCTTATAAAGAAGTTAAGACCATTAAAAAATTCTAATTTCATTTTCACCAATAGTTTTTATTTTTGAAGAACCCCAATCAAACTACTGGAGTGGTGAGCTCTTTCAAAAAATGTATATGACTCTTTTTTTTTTTTACAAGTCTTGTTTATGCCGGCTTACAATTAATAAAAGCAGGAAGTAAATTTCAAGTAGTCTAAAATTCTAATATTTTTTAAAATATTTTTTATTTGATTTGTAATTTATTTAATTTGTTGATAATATATGGAGTGAAAATTAAACTACTTATTATTAATTAATGGTTAAGATTGATAATGGAATTCCATATTTTTTGAAGTTATTTAAGATAGTGATTGGACTCTAACGACGCTATTAAAAAGAAAAGAAAATGAGTTACAAAAGGTTACGTTGTTTAGTGTTGTGCTTTTTACACACACTCACATGAAAGAGCCCCAGATTGTATCATATATATGAAAAATCTATAAAATTCTTTATGAATTTGTACATTTGTATTTTTTTTTTTTTTTTTAAATTTGTTCATTTGAATACCAAACGCATGGGGTGGAATTTATATTTTACATGTATCAAGAAAATCATGAAATTTCTTATGGATTCCTTTTTTGTCAAAATTATCTGTTTTTATTTGTTGAGATAGTCAAAGCTATGATTGTAAAGTTCTGATAACTATTTGTTGTGTGTGTAGCCAATAATAGTAAGTTTATGCAAAATAGAAAAAAAATTAAAAAAAAACTAAAAGAAACAATAACATTGGAAATACAAAGATTTTTGTTATTAGTCTTTAGGCTTTAAACTTATGTCTTCATGGTCGTCATTGTTAATGTTCATGAGAGTTTCAATTCAAAGAATCAAAAGAAGGATGACAATGGTTGAGCTGGCGCGAGGTTGAAGATGAATTAACAAAGCACAGTGCAACGCACCGTTTCACTTGAAGTTAAAGACATAAACACACCGTTTTAATTAATGTGCAGTGCATCGTTTTAAGAGATAAAATACAAGCTTCTGAAGGATGGAAACGGCGTCGTTCTTCTCTGGATTGAAGCCGTTAGTTCTGGCGCCAAAGTCAGTTACGTTTCTGGTGAAGAATCAGTTACAAGTTCTGCATATTTTGGGTTTATGATTAAGCAGTTAGATAGTCTCAATGTACTATATATATTCTTGTACTCACATCTTTATCATTATGAAAAATATACTGATTTCTCTCTTTTGTCAAAATCTCTCTCTCTCTCTCTCTTTTCTCTCTCGTTCTTTCCTTCTCATTTTTTTATCTCTCTTTCTTACTTCACAAACAGAGTTTAACTCAGTAATCTGTGTTACACAAATCAACACAGATTTCTTCATGGTATCAGAGCAGGAGAATTTTGAAATTCCTGTACAGAATCCTTCCATGGCATCCTCAAGTTCAAGTGCTGCTACTTCTTCAACAACCTCTGTTTCTACAATCAATGTAATGAATCAGCCACTTCTTCTTCTGTCAAATATGTCAAATATGATGACAATCAAACTAGACAATGCCAACTATATTGTCTGGAAACACCAAATTTCAATGATTTTGGAAACTTACTCTTTGTTTGAGTTGCTCGAAGAACCATAATTGATTCCAAAGAAGTTTCTCAAGGATCTGAGTGGTGCTTATACTTCAATTGTGAATCTAGATTACACACTCTAGAGATCAAAGGAGAAAGCTTTATTGACCTTTATCAGTTCCACTCTCTCACCATCAATTTTAGCACTCACAGTTGGGTGCACCTCTGCTTTAGAAGTCTGGAAGGTATTGAAGAACAGATTTTCTTCATTTTCTAGGTCTCATGTGTTGAATTTTAAGGGTGACCTTCATAACCTTAAGAAGGGAGCAGATTCTGTTGATGTTTACTTGCAAAAGATTAAAGTAGTGAGAGATAAGCTACTAGCAGTTGGTGTAGCAATTGATGATGAGGAATTACTTCACATAACCCTTAAAGGGCTTCCCAAAGATTTCAATGCATTTAGGTCAGTAATATGAACCAGGAACACTAAGCCGAGTTTTGATGAATTATCAACCATGCTTAATGCAGAAGAGGAGTCTTTAAATGAAGGATTGGATATTAAAGACTCAATCTTTGCAATGGCTGCAACTGCTACTCCAAAACCAAGTGGAAATTTCAATCAAAATCAGTTCAATAGAGGAAGGGGCAGAGGTAATTTCAACAATAGAGGTGGAAGAGGAGGTAGAGGTGGTCATTACTCACCTCAATACAATCAGTACAATCCTTTCACTCCTCCCTTTCAACCACATCAGTCAAATTTTGGTTCCTCAGCTCATAGATTAGACAGACCTTCTTGCCAAATCTATGGTAAACTTGGCCATACAGCCATTGATTGCTATCATAGGATGGATTATGCCTATCAAGGCAAACATCCACCTACTAAACTTGCTGCCATGGCCACTGCTTCCAATGCTTGTCTTGTACAGGAGCAACCTTGGCTAGTTGATAGTGTAGCTACTAATCATGTCACTGCCAATCTGAATCAACTCAGCTTTCCTCAGCCCTATGGTGGTCAAGATCATTTGACAGTTGGTAATGGACAGAATCTACCCATCACCCACATAGGTAAAACTCTTCTTCCTTCACCTTATTCCACTCTTCAATTGAATAATGTCCTTAGGGTCCCTTCTATTTCTTCTAATCTGGCCTCTGTCCACAAAATTTTTCTTGACAACCATTGCTGGTGTTATTTTGATGAGAATCTCTTATCCATTCAGGCTCTGGACACAGAGAAGGTCCTCTACTAAGGCAAGAGTGAAGATGGAGTTTATCCCATCTATCCTCATCAAGCCTCACATCTAGCTTTATCTTCTAAAGTCTGCAACACTGTTTCCAATTCTGTTGTAGTTAATAAAACCTTGTGGCACAGAAGGCTTGGTCATCCAAATGATCAAGTTCTTCAGTTTGTCTTTCCTAATGCAAAATTTGCTATGCATAAATGTACTCCTTTTGTTCAATCTTGTACTCATTGCTTATATGGTAAAATGCACAGGTTACCTTTTCCAAATTCTAAATTTGTTGCTTCTTCTCCTTTTGAGGTGGTGCATTCTGATGTGTGGGGTCCTGCCCTTGTGGTATCTGTTGATGGTTTTCGTTATTATGTTCTATTTGTTGATCATTTTACTAGGTACACTTGGTTATATCTTCTTAAGTCCAAATCTGAAGTTTTTTCAAAATTTATTGAGTTTAAAGCCATGATTGAAACCCAATTTTCTACTAAGATTAAGACTTTAAGGTCAGATGGTGGTGGTGAATACACCTCTTCTGCCTTCAAGTCTTTTCTCATTCAAAATGGCATTAATCATCAAATTTCCTGCCCTTACACTCCACAACAAAATGGCCTTGTTGAGAGGAAGCATAGGCATCTTGTTGAGACAACTATTACTCTTTTGTCTCAAGCCTCAATGCCCACTGCTTACTGGTCTTATGCCATTCTTACCACTGTCTTCTTGATCAACCTACTTCCTACTTCTGTTCTTGGCTTTCTATCCCCTTGGTCCAAATTATACTCTTCCTCACCTGATCTGTCTCAGTTAAAGGTGTTTGGTTGTGCTTGTTACCCTCTCCTTAGGCCTTACACCTCTCATAAACTTGACCCTAGAACCAAGGAGTGTTTGTTTTTAGGCTACTCTTCTAGGTCAAAGGGGTATCTCTGTCTTGATCCTTCCACTCACACTCTCTATGTTTCTAGACATGTTTTGTTTAATGAATCCAAATTTCCTACACTTACATCTTCCTCTAAATCTTCCTCACCTTCTTCAGTCTCACATCTGTCTCATGCCCTCTGGTTGTCTAATCTTCTTTATCTTCATGCTTCCAACCAACCATCCCTCTTAGGCCCTTATTCTTCCAACCCCACATCTTTACTTCCTGTCACTTCTTCCACAGATATAGCCTCCCATTCCACTGCTCATCCCAGCACTACCCTTCCTAGTATTCCTTCAACACTTCCCACTACTCCTACTAGCCCTGACCATCCCAGTTCTGATTCTTCCTTACCTACTGTCTCTTCAAATGATACTTCCCCACCATTCCCACCTCCACTACCTCCTGTTACTGTGGCAAATCAGCATCCTATGCAGACTAGGTCCAAGAGTGGTATAGTCAAGCCTAAACTTTGCTATAAGGCCATCTTGGATTACTCTAAAACTGAGCCTCCTTCTTATAAAGTGGCCTCCAAATATCCTGTGTGGTGTACTGCCATGGATGCAGAATTTCAGGCATTGCAAAGACAACAGACCTGGACTTTGGTTCCTGCACCTCCTCATGCTAACTTGGTAGGTTGTAAATGGGTATTCAAGATCAAGCTTCATAGTGATGGGTCTATTGCTCGTTATAAAGCAAGACTTGTGGCCAAAGGATTCCACCAACAAGCTGGCATTGATTACTCAGAGACTTTCAGCCCTGTTGTCAAGCCTGCCACAGTTAGATTGGTTCTTGCCATTGCTGTCAGCTGCAATTGGCCTTTGAAGCAGCTTGATGTGTCGAATGCCTTTCTCCATGGCTACCTTAAAGAGGAGGTTTACATGCAACAGCCTCCAGGTTATGTTGATTCAGCACATCCTTCCTATGTCTGTAGGCTCCATAAATCTCTCTATGGTCCCAAACAGGCTCTAAGGGCCTGGTTTGAGAGATTTACCTTCCACTTAATTCATCTGGGGTTTCAAGCTTCATTTACTGATAGCTTATTGTTCATATTTCAATCCAAGAGCACCATCATTTATCTTCTTCTCTATGTAGATGATATCATCATCACAGGCAACAATTCTCAACATGTTTCATCTCTAATTGCTGCCCTCAGTTCCGTATTTGAACTCAAAGACTTGGGTGACCTTAATTATTTTTTGGGAGTTCAAATTTCTAGAACTCAGTTTGGGCTTACTCTTTCCCAATCAAAGTATGCTTCAGAAGTCCTTCATCGTTTTCATATGGAAACCTCCAAGCCCACCAAGACTCCTTGCTACCCTTCATCTCGATTACTTCCTACTGATGGTGTTGCTCTTTCTGATCCTTCAGAGTTTTGCAGCATGGTTGGTGCTCTTTAGTATCTCACCTTCACATGCCCAGACCTTGCCTTCAGTGTGCATCAATTATGCCAATTTATGATCAATCCTACCACAGTGCATCTAAAGGCTGCTAAGAGAGTTCTATGATATATCAGGGGTACCCTTTCTCATGGCATTTCATTTTCTCCAGGGCCCCTCACTCTCACTGCCTTCTCTGACGCGGACTGGGCTGGTGATCCCTCTAATCGTCGTTCCACAACAGGTCTTCTTGTGTTCCTTGGTCCTTCTCCCATTTCTTGGTCTTCCAAGAAACAGAGCACTGTTTCTCGCTCCTCCACTGAAGCTGAGTACCGTGCTCTGGCCACTACTGCTGCGGAGGTCTCTTGGCTACGCATTCTATTCAAGGAATTGAGAATTTTTCTCTCTCATGTTCCCGTTCTGTGGTGTGATAATGCTTCAGCCATTGCACTCTCTGCAAATCCTGTTTTCCATTCTCGCACGAAGCATATTGAAGTTGACTATCATTATGTTCGTGAAAAGGTGTTGCGTCGTGATTTGAGTGTGCGTTTTGTCTCAAGCAAGGATAACCTCGCTGATATCTTCACTAAGCCCTTGCCTTCTCCCTCCTTTCTTCTTCAGCGTAGCAAACTCCTGTTGGATGCTTCCCCCAGTTGTTTGAGGGGGGATGTTAATGTTCATGGGAGTTTTAATTCAAAGAATCAAAAGAAGGATGACAATGGTTGAGCTACACACAGTGGGCGTGAGGTTGAAGATGAATTCACAGAGCACAGTGCAACGCACCGTTTCACTTGAAGTTAAAGACATAAACGCACTGTTTTAATTAATGTGCAGTGCACCGTTTTAAGAGATAAAATACAAGCTTCTGAAGGATGGAAACGGCGTCGTTCTTCTTTGGATTGAAGCCGTTAGTTCTAGCGCCAAAGTCAGTTACGTTTCTGGTGAAGAATCAGTTACAAGTTCCGCATATTTTGGGTTTATGATTAAGCAGTTAGATAGTCTCAATGCACTATATATATTCTTGTACTCACATCTTTATCATTATGAAAAATATACTGATTTCTCTCTTTTTTCAAAATCTCTCTCTCTCTCTCTTTTCTCTCTCGTTCTTTCCTTCTCATTTTTCTATCTCTCTTTCATACTTCACAAACAGAGTTTAACTCAGTAATCTATGTTATACAAGTCAACACAGTTTTCTTCAGTCATTGCTAAGAAAATAAAAAGGTTATAAAAGCGTCACAAAAGTGCTCTTACAAGACCCAAGCTTCATTTGCACCCAAATATATTCCTCTCTCACCCTCACCATAAGTAACACACAACATGGATTCCTAATTCTCTAAAGTACTTAGTAAATTAAACCCTAGATCAACCTTAAGGTTACTAATTAAACTAGCAGTAATGGTAGTAAAAGTTGAATTATTATCACTTCGTTCACACTACATGTCACGTAGAGAAAATAATACTGGTTATATCTACATAGCACATGTATCAATCCCAATAATCTAGGGTAGCACATACAAATAGGTCCTAGTAAGATAAATCTAAACTAAGATAATTGATTTGGGTATTGAATGAGATTGGGTTTAATATGTCTGGCACCCATCCTTAAACCTATTGTTGATCATTTTAGACCAGATTGGATGTGTATAACCATGCTTGACGTGGAATTGAAAATATAAAAAATATGGACTGTAGTAGTTAGTGATGGTCGATGACGGAATATGGTCGTAGAATAGTTGCAATGGTCAGATAATGGCAGTGCCAATGCCAAATTGATGGATCAATGGATGAAGGTGTTGCTAATGTCTGCATAATAACTGTAAGGTTGAATTTAATCAACCATCTTGTCGGCTTTATTCTGTGCCAATTTTGCTTGTATTTTAGCATTTAGTAACCTTGTATTTAGGTGGGAATCTTGTAAGGGTAGTGAGTGAGTGAGTGTGAAAAAATGCTCAAGATTGTGCAAAGAAACAGAGACTCGCGATTGGATCTCGCGGGTGGCTCGCGGCTTGCAAGTTGCCAGACGTTGCACACGTGCCAAGCATGCCAGAAGCTGAAGAGTCGCGCCAGCTGTTGCATTACAGGACAAAAGTCCCAGGTTGGCCAGGCCGTTAGCTCGCGGCTTGAACTCGCGACTTAACCCAGTCGCGAGGTCAAGTTGCCAGAATGCCCTATTTGGGAAAAACTGATGTTTCACATTCCATACTCACCCTAGTATAAATATCCCTCATTCCCACGAAATGTAGAGAGCTTCTAGAGAGAATTTTGAGAGAGAAACCCTAGAGAAAACAAGATTGCCTCATCCACAATCTTCACCTAAGAGACTCATCAAATTCCTCTACTCTCTTCCTCTCCATTGATACATCATTGAGAGGTTCTTGACCAAATCCTTTTCTCACCATATCCATGTCTGTGAGAAGGTTCTTTTGGTGCTAAGGGAAGCAGTTTGGAAGGGACCAATGACTATTGGTTGATGCTATGGTTTATAGCGGAATCCGGTAAGCTAGAAAAGAAAAAGGTTCGGCGCAACCTCGTTGGAGAAAGAAGCTTGGAGGGCTTAGGTACCTAGGTAGATTAGGCTTGGAGGGTCTATTGTTGTTCATGTATCCCAACTACATTTTCTAGTGGATTATTGACCGCTTGGAGGGCGACGGAGAGGTTTTACGCTGAGGGCTTCGGTTTCCTCTTCGATAACACATCGCCGTGTTGTCTTTGTGTTTGCATATCTCTTCCCTTAATCTTTGCCATTTAATTTTTGCTGTGAATATGATTTTAAATTGGTTTAGATTGTTTATCAATTCTGTCATTAGCTTATGTTCATGTTCCACACATTTATTGTTTGATAATAAGCTTGAATTGATTGTTTGTATTTTGGGGGTCTAATCGTTCATAGAGTTTTTAACGCTATTTGAACATTCAATTGGTATCAGAGCAGGTGCACTTGTTGTGGTTTAAACACCCTAGTGTGATCCTTGACCCCACATTGAGATGGATAGATCTCAATCTCTAAATGTGCCACCATTTTTTGATGGAAATAATTATGCATTTTGGAAAGTCCGAATGAGGGCATTTTTATGTTCTATTGATGATGCTGTGTGGGATGCAGTTGAAATGGGTTGGACTAAGCCAGAGGCTACCAAATCCACTTGGGATAAGGCAGCTCTTGCGGCGGCTAATGCTAATAGTAAAGCCTTGAATGCTATTTTCTGTGGTGTCTCTCCAGAAGAATTTCACAGGATTTCACATATCACTATTGCTAAGGAAGTATGGGAGATTCTAGAGACTACTTATAAAGGAACAAAGAAGGTGAAAGACACCAAACTACAGATGTTGACCACTCACTTTGAGGAGCTCAAGATGAGTGAGGATGAGTCCTTCGACTCTTTTTATAGTAAGTTGAACGAGGTGGTTGTCGGCAAATTTAATTTGGGAAAAAAGACGGAGGATTCTAAAATTGTAAGGAAGATCCTTCGGTCACTGCCGGAAAGTTTTTGTGCCAAAGTAATAGCTATTAAAGAGAGTAAAGATCTTGACGACATTAAAGTTCAAGAGCTGGTAGGTTCTTTCCAGACATATAAATTGTCTCTACCTACAAAGAAGAAGAGCAAATCTCTTGCTCTTAAAACGATTGATGAGAAAATGGTATCTCATGACTCTTCGGAAGAGGATGTAGTAGATAAAGATGTGGCGTACCTTGTAAAAAACTTCCGAAAATTCTTGAAACTCAAGAACGGTGGGAAATTTGGTGACAAAGGAAAATTTCAGAGCTCTGGAAAGGAGAAGAAAGATTTCTGAAGGAAAGATGGTAGAGATTCCTAATCTTCTCAAGGAATCACATGCTTCAAGTGTAATGGATATGGACATTTCAAAAAGGAATGTCCCAACTATTTGAAGTCAAAGGGCAAGGTCTATGCCACTACTCTAAGTGACACAGATTCATCGAATTCTAATTTGGAGGAAAGTTGTGACGGAGAAGGAAACTACTCCGCATTTATGACCATTGCACATGTGGAGTCCTCAGATGATTTGGGTACACTTGTGAAGGAGCTTGGTGAACACTCTGATTTGGAATCTATTGGAATAGTTGAGGAATCTGAAGACGAGGAAGTTGGAGAAGCAGTGGGACTGCAAGAGACTTACAATTCACTCCTTGAGAAGACCGGTGAATATGTTAAGGTGGCTAACACAGCCATTAAGAAGATGAAGAGGGCCGAGGAAGATTACAGAATTCTTTTAGTGCAGTACAAGGAGGCTAAATGTGAAGTGGAGAAAATGAATGGAGAGCTGTTGGAAGCTTACTCAAAAATTCGATTCCTTAAGCATGAAGTGCTTCAAGCAAATGCTAAAGTAGACCGTGTCTCCTCCAAGAAACTCAATGAAATGCTTGCTCATCAAAAATCAGTCTCAGACAAGTCCAGAGTGGGATATACCGGAGGGAGTAGCTCATTAGCCAATGTTACCAAAGAAGTGAAGTTTGTGAAGGCTAAAATGCCAATTGTAGAAGAGTCTACTCCTAATAAGGTTAAGACTGAAAAGAAGAAGAATATGGTTGTTCAACAGATGTTCAATACAGTCCGTAATCCATTAGAAGCCAGACATGAAGCTAGAGGAAGATCACTTCCAAGATTACAACGGGGTTCTATAACAAATCATATTTGTCATTATTGCGGATTGCAAGGACATACCAGACCCAACTGTCATAAGCTGAGAGCATTGAACATTGCAAGCGCTCCTCGATCACAAGGAAGAAGAAATGACAAGAGGTCCTGGGGTGGTGAGCAACCAAGAAGTCAAAATCGTGATCCTGGAATGATGGACATGATGAAGATGATTGGTGCCTTCACAAATTGCTTGGAAAGCTTCACAAAGAGGTTTGATAGTCCTAACTTTCATACCCAATCCGTCAAGGATATCACCCCAAATGCACGTGACATGTGAGTAACGAAGGGTACTCATGCATAAGCATCATAACATGTCCATGCATCAATTCTTCCTATGCTTTGTGATTATGTTTGGTTGTATGCTTTTTGCTTCTGAGTGTTGAATTGTTGTTTGTTTATTTGTTTCGTTTTTAAAATGTTTTTACATTGTTTTTGATCAATCTTTTCTTACTTTTATGTCAAAAATCCAAAAACACATAAAAAGTAGAAAATCCAAAAAGTTTGATCAACCTTGTTGAGTGTTGTCTCAAAGCATGTTTTGCCTTGTACCTTTGTACTAATGGCTTTGTGCATCTACGAGCTTAGCTTGTCTCATATGCACTCATATCTTTGTGGAAGAAATCTTGAAATCTATGTGACTGTTGTAAATAGATCTTCAACCTTGTCATGAATGATTAGTGAATGGTTTTGTTGATCTTGAGACATGCATAGACTTGTGCCTATATATCTTCCCACTTTTATTTTATTGCTTTTAATTAAAGAGCTCTTCAAATGTAAATCTCCAAATGAAAAGAGATATTGAGCTGCAAAAGCCTGTCGCACATACTAGTATTTGACTAGGAAAAAGGGAAAGCGACCAAAAATGAAATATATGATGCCCAAAAAGCCAAAAGCTATCTTATCAAAGTGAAATATCAAAAATTTTAGGCATCGATCTCACAATGAGATGAATTAGTTCAAAATGATCATATGATATGATGTTTATGGAGCCAAATGAAAAGTTTCAAAGAATTTGTACTCAAGTTTGTGTGGGGGTCATATACGCATATTTCTATAATTGAGATGGATCACATTATCTAGTGCTAGTTATGTATGTCTTGATTGAATTGATCTTTGAAGCTTCACATTAGACTAAGGACTATCTCATTTTTTATATTCACACACAACACACAAGTCTATGTTCAATGAATGCCATATTCATTTGTGTGATTGTACTTGTTTAAATGTGTTTTCACAAGCTCAATCTTTGTTGATCAAACACAAAAAGATTTTTGAGTGTTTTAGCTTGTTTTTGGAAAGTATTTTGTTTTTACAAAAATGTTAAAAATTTCAAAAACAGTATTGTCCTGTTTTGGCGACTCAGTCGCATGCCCCAGTCGCGAGCTCACTCCGATATTTTTCGCGGCTCTCAGGCGAGTCAAGGTCTCAGTCGCGAAAAATACTTAGAAAATTTTTCAAAATTTGTGTTTTTATGATTTTCGCGGCTCAGTGTGGCGACTTGTTCGCGGGTGGAAGGTCCAGACGCGAGGGTTACACAGAGATTTTCGCGGCTCACCTGGCCACTGTATCGCGGGTAGACCTTCCAGTCACAAAAAACACTTAGAAATTTTTTTAAGGAATCTAACTTCTATGTGTTTTGCGGCTTACCTGGAGATTGACTGGCGGCTTAATCTAGTTGCGCAAAACGCGTGTTTTGCACTTTATGGACAGTTTTTAAAAAGCTTTTCAGTTTTTCCCTCGTATTTATGTGACTGTACATTGTCTTCCCCATTTCTCTCTTTCAGACACTCTGTGTCTCACTTGAAAAAACATCCATTTTTGCATCATGTCTACTTCAATCAACAAGAAAAAGGTATGGGTTTTCTTTGTCTCACTTCATTTTTCTTGTTTTGAGTGTGTTTTTCTTGAATCTGTGAGTGTGTTGTTTCTTTTATGCTTTGAGAAATATCGTGTTCTTTTGAGGGTTTGCTTTATTTTGTTGAGTGTTCTTTGTTTGAGTGTTGGTACTTGTGTGCTCTATGCTCTGTTTCATGAATGTGTTGCTCCATTCATATCATATTCTTGATATTTTGTCACAATATGTGTGTTTTTTTTTAGTCTTTGTGTTGCTTATTGCCTATTTCACTTTATACGTCAGTGGTGCTTATGCTTTCTTAGTATTGACGATGGAGTGAAATCTCTATTTCACTGTCTTATATTTGAATCTACTCAAACTGATGTTTGTACCTTGTGGTATTGCTTTTGGTTCTTTGTTGTGTGTCTGTTATCTTACAGATAACTCGTTATTCCTCTAAAGGCAAAAACATTATAACTGATGTTCCATCCCTTGTTGCTAAGTGAACTTGTCGCTCGACTCAGTCGTCCCAAGATTCTGAAATCGAGAAATTCAGGACTCCAACTGATTCAAAGACCTACTCAGATGTTTTTATGAAAGCTCCGACAATTGTGGAAAGAGTAGTACAATTTGATTCCTTGGGAACAACATTTATCCCTAGGATTTTTGAATCAAGAGATTGGGCTGATTTGTTTGGGAATTTTGTAGATCCAGTTGAGGAATTGGTTAAGGAATTCTACTCCAATGCCAGATACACCGGAGTAGAGTTGAAATGTTGGGTACGAGGAACAGAATTCTCTATCAATCCCGACTACATTGCAAAGGTTCTCCGCATCACAAGACCAGAAAGTGTGGACACCACTCCATATGATGACAGAGTACTCAAGGCTCAAGACATCCTTCAAGTGCTTGGAACCGATCATGAAGTTGTTAGCAAGGGAACCTCTATAGGCACAGGACAGTTTTCACCTGAACTGACGACTTTGAAGTTGATTATGTTCTCCAACTTATACCCATTGTCTAACACTGCCTTCATCAATCTTGGAAGAGCACAATTTCTCTGTGATCTCATTACCGATGTACCGATTGATATCTGTGCCCATATATTTCAGTCCATTGGGAAAGAAGAAGCTCGATCAGTAGCCTGAACTTGCCTTCCTTTCTGTAGTCTCATCATGAAGATTTTGGTTCGTGAAGGCATTTGTTCACCGTCCACTCGAAAGATTATACAGCGGCCCAGACCAATATCTATAAAGACCCTTCAAGCAAGCAAGAGTCATTCATCTAGAACACCCAAGAGTGAGCCATCCACCCATGAAACTCCAACTGCTCATGCTTCAGTTACGCCTATGCAATCAACTGGCACTCCTTTCAAACTCCCAAGCAAAATTACTTCATTGAAAAATGTGCTTCATCGAATTTCTGATTTGGAACGGCTTCTTCACTCCTTTCACAGTCAAACCCAAATGTGCCTCACAACTATCGAGACCTAACTAGATGCTATTCAACAAAAGCTCGAAGATAGCCTTTAGCTATTCCTGACAAAAAGGGGGAGAGCAGCACATAGTCAGGGGGAGTTGTGCATATTGAAAGGGGGAGTTGTGATGATATACACTCACACACTTGTTTATATTTTTCTCTTTTGGTGAACTTATGTTTATCTGGTGGTACACTTATATATTATTTAATGATGTTTTTTCAGTGTCTGTTTACTACTGGTTTGTACCTGTTACCTTTGTAGGTTTTTAAGGTTCTTAGTTTAAACTTTGTACCCATGTTGCTTTTGTAAGCTTTTAGGGTTTGTTTCTATGCATATTTGTAGGCTTTTATGGTTTGTATCATGCTTATGCAGCCTTTATGTTTTGTTGTCCTATACTTCAAACTAAATGTTATGCATTTTCCTTAAGTACTTTCACTCATGTGCCCTTGTAGAATTTTATTCCTAGATGCATATACTTCATGTATTGTGCATTGGTTGAGTGTTGGTCATTCAAGTGATTTGCTTTGTGCTTATCAGCTTGAATGCCCTGATGTTCATTCCAAGTGAGAATGAGCATTGTGGTCACTATCTTACAGTGATTGCTTGGTTGGTCAAGCCGTGGTTTATTACTTTATTCCATTTTGCTTGATCGCATTGTGCTTGTTCCATATGCATTACAAGTTTTCTGCATACAATAATCTTATTGTGTTATTGTGTTTCAGGAGATGTTTTGGTTTTATGGTTCAAGAGCTTCACAAATTCTAGAGTTAGGTGTGAGTGAGTTTTCCAACTGTTCTCAACTCACGCGTTAAGTCTAGAGTTTGTTTTAGGGTTTTGTCACGGAATAGCCAAAGGGAGAGATTGTAAGGTTGAATTTAATCAACCATCTTGTTGGCTTTATTCCATGCCAAATTTGCTTGTATTTTAGCAATTAGTAACCCTGTATTTAGGTGTAAGGGTAGCGAGTGAGAGAGTGTGAAGAAATGCTCAAGTTTGTGCAAAAAAGCAGGGACTCGCGACTAGATCTCGCAGGTGGCTCGCGGCTTGCAAGTCACCAGAAGTTGCACACGTGCTAAGCATGCCAAAAGCTGAAGAGTCGCACTAGCTGTTGCACTACAGGACAAAAGTCCCAAGCTGGCCAGGCCGTTAGCTCACGGCTTGAACTTGCGACTCAACCCAATCACGAGGTCAAGTCGCCAGAATGCCCTGTTTGGGAAAAATTGACGTTTCACATTCCATTCTCACCCTAGTATAAATACCCCTCATTCACATGAAATGTAGAAAGCTTCCAGAGAGAATTTTGAGAGAGAAACCCTAGAGAAAACAAGATTGCCTCATCCACAATTCTTCTACTCTCTTCCTCTCCATTGATACATCGTTGATAGGTTCTTGACCAAATCATTTTCTCACCATACCCACGTCTGTGAGAAGGTTTTTTTGGTGCTAAGGGAAGCAGTTTGGAGGGGACCAATGACTATTGGTTGATGCTATGGTTTATAGCGGAATCCGGCAAGCTAGAGAAGAAAAAGGTTCGGCGCAACCTCGTTGGAGTAAGAAACTTGGAGGGCTTAGGTACCTGGATAGATTAGGCTTGGAGGGTTTATTGCTGTTCATGTATCCCAACTATATTTTCTAGTGGATTATTGACCACTTGGAGGGCGGCAAAAAGGTTTTACGCCGAGGGCTTTGGTTTCCTCTTCGATAACACATCGCTGTGTTGTCTTTATGTTTGCATTTCTCTTCCCTTAATCTTTGCCATTTAATTTTTGCTGTGGATGTGTTTTTAAATTGGTTTAGATTGTTTATCAATTTTGTCATTAGCTTATGTTCATGTTCCGCACATTTATTGTTTGATAATAAGCTTGAATTGATATTTTGTAATTTGGGGGTCTAATCATTCATAGTGTTTTCAACACTAATTGAACATTCAATAACAGTACTAGTAGCTACAATGATGACAACGGTTGTGGATAGCATTTCCAATGATTAGTCGGCAATTGATTTCGAGGGTTGCATCTACCTCTAAAAGTCACATGAGGGAGTTGTTTCTAGATTCTGATAGTAGTGATATCGATGTTCTGTAGATATACTATTAATCTTTTCAAGTGGTGTGATATGTGACTCAAAATTAATAGTGCCCAGAAGATTTGAAAATCATAATTTATAAAGTGCAAAAAAACAAGTAAAGAGGCCAAAGAAGACGAGGAATACTCTTAACACTGTTAGAATTGGGGAGAGAGATTTAACACGGTTCAGCCTAAGAACTTATGTCCACAACTTAAAGACTTTAACAACTATATATATATATATATATATATATATATATGTTTGTTTTTAGACGTCTTAAAACACAACCAGATTAACCTAGTTATTTAACCAAGTTATTAACTTAGGTAAATTATATAGTTCTAGGCTAACACATATAAATCATATCATGCAAAATGCAGAAAATAAAGAACACACAATACGATAATCTAGGAAAACCAAACCAGTAAAAAACCTGGAGAGGATTTAACCTAACTATCCTCAAGGTAAAACTAAATCCACTATGAAAGAATCGAAGATTATACAATAGCGACTTAGACCACTAACATCCTATTGCTACCTCATGTAGAAAACTTACTGACACGACCACGTGCAAGCTTCGAGACTACGGACTCCTTCTTTCTTGGATTCTCCAGCAAGTACAAGCACTCCCGCTTGTATATCTTTAAGCTCTTTAGTGCAGCAACTGAATGATCATCAAGCTCTCAATGAAATCTCCTTCTTGATAATCCTAAGCATTTGTGAAGGCAACCACCTCTCAGATCTCACAAGAGATTCACACACACAGCAAATAGAGCAACATAAAAAACGTGGTTAGGGTTTTTCTTTTATACCTAGGGCAAAACATAAAACCCTACATGTCATATGGGCTTAGGGCTGAGTTGGAAATTCTGCAGAAAAAACATTCTGCCCGACTTTCGATCAATCAAGTCTAATTCTCGATCGATCAAGCCAATCAAAATCACACACTTAATTCTGCAATTAACTCGATTCCAACTTTACATAAACAACATACTTTAAGCAAATCTAAAACAAGACTAAACACCTATTTTGATCATGGTTTGCCAACAATACAAATTAGAGTTCTAATACATTAGCTCCTAAGTACTTAGAACCTAACAAACTCCCAATTTGGCAATCCGTGACAAAACACAAACACAATGCTCAAAGTTACAAGGAAAAGCCCTTATAAAAAATAATGCCCATTACAAAATAATCCAACCTAACTACTATCCATCAGTTGCAAGTGTAGACAGCAGCATGACTGAATCAACCTGTATATTTCCTGAAATACTCAACAAACGCATAAACGCATGTGTGGAAAATACAAGTAAAACAAAAATAAATCCTTGACTTCACAAAACACAAAACAAAGACATATATCATGAATAACTCATAAATATAAATCAATAAGCAGTGAAACAAGAAACATATATAACAATGTATCTCCCCCTAACATAAATAGCCCAAAAAATAGTACATCAAGAGCCAAAAAATAATACATACACAGTGAAGCACCTAGATACAATCTAAACTCCACAAGCTCCATAAAAACAAAAAATCTCCCCCTAACTACAAAAACTCCTCTACAAGTGTCCAAATGTACTCCCCCTTTTTGTGACGGAATGCCAAAGGGCAATCAGAATCCATCATCAAAAGGAGGTGGCGAAGGCGAACGTCGAAAATGAACCAAATCTGCTCGTAAAGCACGGAGCTCATCAAGCATGTCCACCAGAATCTGACCATGAGCCGCTAGAATGGTCATGACAGTCTCCAAGGTATGTGTTTGGATAGGACTTATTGTGCGTCTACATTTTCTATTTTACGTTTCCTTCCATTTTTTTTTCAGTGCATGAACAGTAAAATCACATGGATTTACTGTGCAGGAGACAATTATCATTGTTCACGCACTGTAGCAGCATTGTTCATGCATTTAAAAATATTAAAAATGTGTCTCACGGTACTATTCACACATTTAAAAATTATTTTGCTACAGTATTTTCAGTTTTCAATTTCAGCAAAAATAAGTTGTATCCAAACGGACCCAAAGTATGTTTTTTTACCTATAACTCGAGTTCATGGAGCTCGAGTCCTAAAACGCCACTATAGGTCCTTAAAATGTTATTATAGACTCCTAAAAATGCCACTATAGGGCTTAACTTGATTTTGAGAAAATCAAGTTTCAAAAGAGGGGCATTTCCCTAATTAGTTTGGGAAAGGGGGCAAAATGCTGCTTATTTTGCTCAAAAAGGGAATTTGCCAATTTTTTCCGGCAGATTATGGATACTCAATAAATTAGTTACGATTGATCATATGTTAGATCCAAAAAATAAAATCATAACCTTGAAATAGATTCCCTCCATTTTAATGTTTTTACACACACTCAAACTTGCAATTTAAATGTTTAAATAACTACATAGCTATTGATTTTAAATCATCATAAAATTTTTTAAGTATATAAAGTATAAGAAGAAAATCTAACTTAATGGTAGATATCTTAAAATTTGTATGTAATAAAAAAAATATTGAGTTGTATAAGATAGTTTAGAGTTTAACCAAGTTTAACTCTTTCTCTCTCTCTCTCTCTCTCTCTCTCTCTATATATATATATATATATATATATTCTTCTATTTACAAAATTTATTTCTATATATATATATATATTTTAAAAATTTTATGAAGAAAAGGGGTATGGAGTTTGTTAAGTTTTAGACCCCTTAAAACACAATCAGATTAACCTAGTTAATTAGCCAAGTGATTACTTAGTCAAATTATCAAATCTAAGTTAATACAATCAAACAATCATATCATGCACAACAGCGGAAAAATAAATAACACAATGATATGATGACCCAGGAAAACCAAACGGGTAAAAAACCTGGGGAGGATTTAACCTAGCTATCCTCAAGGTAAACCTGAATCCACTATAGAAAGAATTGAATTTTTACAATAGAATTTAGACCACTAACATTCTATTACTACCCACCAGTAGAAACTTACTGACATGACCACGTGCAAACTCCGATACGACGGACTCTTTCTTTCTTGGATTCTCCAGCAAGTACAAGCACCCCCGCTTGTGTATCTTTAAACTCTTATGGCAGCAACTGAATGATCATCAAGTTCTTGAAGAAATCTCCTCTTGATAACCCTAAGCTTGTGTAAAGGAAAGCTCCTCACAGATCTCACAAGAGATTTACACAAACAGCAATATGAGCAACAACTAAAACGTGGCTAGGGTTTGCCTTATATACCTAGGGCAAAAACATAAAACCCTAAACGTTTTAGGAGTTAGGGATGAGTTGGAATTATGTAGAAAAAAAACGCATCTGCCCGATTTTCGATTGATAGAGCCTAAGCTTCAATCAATCGAGCCAGGCCGAAATGCACAGTAACTTCTACATCAGCTCGATTCCAACTTTACATAAAAGAACCAACTTTGAGCAAGTTTAAACAAGACTAAACAACCTGTTTTGATCATTGTTTGCCAACAATACACATTAGGGTTCTAAATACATGAAATCCTAAGTCTTTAGAACCTAACAAACTCCACTTTGGCAATTCGTGACAAAACACAAACTAAAAGCTCAAAGTTTACAAAATAAAGCCCTTTACAAAAAACAAATCCAATCCTAACTACTATCCATCAGTTGCAAGTGTAGACAGCAGCTCAATTAAATCAACCTGTATATTTCCTGAAACACTAAACAAAACGCATAAACGCATGTGTGGAAAATACAAGTAAACAAAATAAAATCTTGATTTCACATAACACAAAATAAAGACATATATCAATGAATAACATCATAAATATAAATCAATAAGCAGTGAAACAAGAAACAAAATAAATATATCTCCCCCTAACATGAATAGCCCAACAAAATACATCAAGAGCCAAAATATGTAAATACAAAGTGTAGTTTCTAGATACAATCTAATCACCACAGGCTTTAAACCAAACAAAAACTCCCCCTATCAATAAAAACTCTACAAGCTACACAAAATGCTACTCCCCCTTTTTGTGACAGAATGCCAAAGGGCAATCAGAATCCATCATTAAAAGGAGGTGGCGAAGGTGATCGTCTAAAATATGCCAACTCTGCATGCAAAGCATGGACCTCATCGAGCAAGTCCACCAAAATTTGTCAATGAGCCGCCTGAATGGTCAAGACATGATCCAATGTACGTCGAATGTCTGAATCATCCGAAGTAGTCGGTGGAGGAACATCAGCAGCAGCAACACCAGACGCCTCAGCCTGTGCAGCACTTATAGAAGAGGAAGGAGGGGGTATAGAAGGCTTAACCCTAGCTCTCAAATGAGCAGCCCTCTGACGAAGGAAAGTGGCACCTATGGGACCAGTAATGTGTATGGGCTCAGAAGTGAGGAAACCAACTAAACCTAAGTGTAACAAAATCCTATGAATGAAAATAGGATAAACAAGAGCGTGACCAACAGCGCTGCTCCTATGAATTTCGTTTAAAGAACGAAGAAACAGATGAGGGAAAGAAATAGAAGCACCAGAAACAAGGGCATACAAAAACACACATCTCTCAATAGGGATGGTGTGGAGATGAGAAATAGGCCACAAAGAATGACACACTATCCTAAGAAAAAGATAGGTAGTCTTAGTAAGCTCAGCGAACGTGATCCGAGGATCAGAACCCCACTAGATAGAAGACCCAGTGATGTATGACATAACGTCATCAAGGGGTGGAGACTTCTCATAAAGATAGACGGGCTGCCTAACAATCGAAACCCCAAGAGCCTCAGCCACTACCCTAGGGGTAATGGTGAACTCTACACCTCATATCCAACTCCTAACAAGGGTGTTGGAATCATAGATGTGGCAAGAGAGGTTCGAGTAGAACTCTCTAATCAAGGCAGTCAGGGGTGGATGATCTATCTCCAACAAAGCCAACCAACCCCTACTCACAAAGTTTGCCCTAATAGCAGGATCTAACTCATCTAACACAACTGAACGTTCAGCCCAAATCTTCCTCTTACTATTCAAATTATCATAGACCTCTTTGCTCTTGTCAGACCTAAATCGCTCACTCCTAGAGGGAGACTCAGAAGAAGTGGAGGGAGTCCTATGGGCTCTAATCTTCCTAGGCATGGTGCTAGGTTAAGGACAAGGTCACAAAGCAGAACCAAAAAGAATCAAAAAGAAAAAAACCAAGGGTAGACTACAAGTTAGCACAAAAGAATATAGAACAAAAATCTATATGATGCATGAATAGTTTAATATCATGATGCATGCTCTAATGCAGTGAAACTAAGTTCAATTTAAGTTTAAATTCACAAAATTGGCTTGAGCATAGAGTTTTCAACAAAAACCCCAAAATTTGAAAAACCACTTGTTCGGTTTTTATAAAAAAAAATTGACCAATTGATCATCACATAAGTTAGAATACAGTGAAGTATGATCAAATACATCAATCCAACAAGCCAATTTCATCAATTTACACCTAATTGAACAAAATCTCCAATTCGGATTAACACAAGCCCTAGAAATTTCAATTTCTCACAAAACACAAAATTGATCAAATTAACCCATCAAGATCAAGTTTATAACATCCTAGCACAGAAACCCATTGATCAATTTCAAAAAATATGGCTTGATTCATCAAAATCCCCAAATATGAATAGGTTCGAAAATTTCAAACAAATGCATGAATTTATGCATGAAAACATGAAATAAAATGCAAAAGGAAGGGTAAAATGGACTTACCGGCTTTGGGAGAGGAAATCCTTGCAAAAAATTTGGAGTAAAACAGCAAAAAAACGTGGAGCCTAGTCTGAATCGGAGAGAGAGAGAGAGAGAGAGAGAGAGAGTTTAAAACTTTTGAAAAAGGTGTTTGAAAAAGTCAAGATCTGATGTTTTAAAAACCTGATTCACGATTTTCGATTGATCGATAATCAGTTTCGATTGATCGAAACAGACAGAGACTCACATAAAATTTTAAAAGCAATTTCGATTGATCGAAAAACAGACTGGATCAATCGAAATTTTGAAAAAAAAAAAAAAAAAAACACAGTTTTGAAAAACTCAGCAATTTTTGTGAATAAACTCCTAAAAGCATTGAATTTTGTGAATAAAATGCATGAGTATGAGATGAAATGCTTTTAAAAAACATAAGTTTTAAACCCAGTTTTCCCAAAATTAAGATTTTCAAGCATTCTCCTTTAAAATTCTCAAGCAACAAATATGTTTTGCATAAAAACTCAAAGCATTATCAAATTTGGTTGGTTAGACCAAAAATACACACAATAACATGTACAAAGTTTAGTAAAGAGTAACTTGTGTAGTGTGTGCAACTAGCAAAAACTTAAGATACATGTGAGGTGATATGTGAATAGAAATCAAACACAAAGTCTACATAATTCATCACATAGAATTTGAAAGAGACTTTCACCTAAAGAGTTACATTATATAACTCTCACATCTCCTAGATCATAAGCTTGCAATCATGTAAGTTTCTTGATTTTGCCTCATATTGTACATACCAATTTTAGTTGTTCAGAAACTTATTTAAGATAGCCGGGATAATGTACAAACCAATTTTATTTATTTGATTTAGCTTTAAGCCCAATAATGTACACACCAATTTTAATCATTTAAACCGAGGCTACACCTTATGTTCTTCTTGTGCATGTGCTACACTTTCTTGAGCACAAAATCTTACGATACGCACTAAGGTGTTCATGATTGGCTAGTGAACAGTGGTGAGATGGTTATTTATGCCTTTCTCTGAAGGTTCAAGTTCGACAGTCAAAGACATGTGACTTCAAGATCAAAACAAAGTGATCAAAAACCATAAATATCTTTCCCACACAGCATGCACTACAAAGCTTCAACTAGTAAAGTGCAATAAATAAGCTCATCCAAGCTAAATAAGGTACATAAACATGTTATGTGAAAATAAATTGACTAACCTTGTTTTCAAAAACAAAGAGAATAAATACAAAACACAATTTGCTTCCTTTTTCCCTTATATATATATATATATATTTTTTTTTTTTTTTTTTTTTTTTTTTTTGAAAAGAAGAAACAAAAAACAGTCCTAGAATGAAATGCATGAATGTTATGCAATGCAAATCCTAGAAATAAAAAGAAAAACACAAAACCAAAGAACAATAGTCATAAAAAATAGAGCAATGAAGCACAAAGACCATGTCAGAAAGACTCAATTAGATTGAGCCTTTTGCATCCAAAGCATTTTAGATGCACTACGAGCATTGGAGTTCTTATTCACATGAGAATGATTTCCAACTCCAGGATTGGAATAAAGGTTAAGAGCCTTTACCAATTCACTAATAAGTACCATAGGATCTTGTGCTTGTGGCATAGATACTTTTGGTTTATTTGCTTGTTTAGCTGCTTGCAGCTTGTAACAATTTGGACGAATGTGCCCAGACTTTCCACAAAAATGACAAACCCAAGCAGGCTTACCATGCAACTTGTCCTTAGAAAGGGTAGACTTCTCAAGTTTAGACTCTTTCAGATCAACTCTAATCTTCCTAGGAGGTGTGACTTCTGCAGGTTTAACAGTCTCACTCACAACCTCACTCACAGGGGGTTCAAAGGAAGAAGAAGGAACAAAGTTTGTGGAATGGGGTGTAGACACAGAGATGCTTTCTACAAAACCTAATCCAGATTTGTCAGAAGGAGACTTTTGAACACTCAGCATATGATCAAGTTTAGAACTAGTAGATCTAGCAACAGATAAATCAAGTTCCAAATTCTTAACTTTATCAAGCAAAAGCATATTCTCAGTTTTCACATTGTTTAAAAGTTCATTAGCATCAAACAGTTTCACAAGCAAATTTTTCTTATCAAGCTCAAGAGATGCAATTTTCTTTAAGCCTAATTCAACATTCATAGCATCCTTTGCAGCAACTTTGCAAAGTTTATTGTAGGCTTCTTGAAGATCTACATCATCAGAGAGTTCCCCATTAGAAGGGTTCTCTTGAACATACACACTTTCATTGACTACAGCAGTAGCAGTGAAAGCAATGAAGTTTTCATCCTCGTCACATCCAGACTCATCATCAGAAACTTCATTATCACTAAAGGTTACAGCCACAACCTTACCCTTAGACCTCAAGTATGTAGGATATTCAGATTTCATGTGACCATACCCTTGACATCCAAAACATTGAGGACCTATAGAAGTATTAAAAGATTGACCTACTTTTTCTCTAGGTTTTTTAGTGTTGTTAACCTTAGTGGGATCATTCTTCCTAAAGTTTCTAAGTTCAGCAGTGTTCGTAACTCTTGCCCTTCTGTTACTATTCCTAAGAAAGTTTATGAAGTTCTTAGCAAGGTACGCAATCTCTGTAGTAGAGAGCTCATCATCAAATCCACCAACCTCAACATCATTAACTGACTTAAGAGCCATTAACTTGGATTTGCTAGTTTTGGGTAGGTCTAACTCATAGGACTGAAGAGATCCTACAAGTTCATCAACAAGGATGGAGTCCACATCCTTGCTCTCAATGATGGTAGTCACTTTGGGTCTAAAGTCCTCAGTCAAAAATCTAAGAATCTTCCTAACAATTTTAGGTTGATCATAGATTTCACTCAGATTATATACAGAATTAACAATATCATTAAGTTTAGCATAGAATTCATCAAAAGATTTATCATCAGACATTCTAATGCTTTCAAATCTAGAAGTTAATTGCTGCAACTTATTAATTTTAATTGTCTTTGTGCCTTTATGCACAGTCTGGAGGATATTCCAAGTAGTGTGAGTAACCTCAACATTAGATATTCTCCTAAATTCCTTCATAGAAACAGCATTGAAAATAGCATTCATAGCTTTGCTATTGAAAGCGGCTGCTTCTTTTTGAGAAGTTTGCCACTCACTCACAGGAATAGTGGGCTTCTCCCATCTGTACTCTACAGAGTTCCAGACTCTCTCATCAATATATTTCAGGAATGCTTTCATCCTTACTTTCTAATAAGCATAATTATTCCCATCAAAGTAAGGAGGAATAACTAAAGAGTGTCCGTGTTCCATGACAACAAGGGTCAAGGATCAGCTCAGAGATCAAAAGATCTACAACAAGAGGGCAACCCGCTCTGATACCACTCGTTAAGTTTTAGACCCCTTAAAACACAATCAGATTAACCTAGTTAATTAGCCAAGTGATTACTTAGTCAAATTATCAAATCTAGGTTAACACAATCAAACAATTATATCATGCATAGCAGCGTAAGTATAAATAACACAATGATATGATGACCCAAGAAAACCAAATCGGTAAAAAACCAGATGAGGATTTAACCTAGCTATCCTTAAGGTAAACCTGAATCCACTATAAAAGAATCGAAGTTTTACAATAGCGACTTAGATCACTAACATCCTATTGCTACCCACCAATAGAAACTTATTGACACGGCCACGTGCAAGTTCCGAGACCACGGACTCCTTCTTTCTTAGATTCTCTAGCAAGTACAAGCACCCCCGCTTGTGTATCTTTAAGCTCTTATGGTAGTAACTGAATGATCATCAAGGTCTTGAACAAATCTCCTCTTGATAATCCTAAGTTTGTGTAAAGGAAAGCTCCTCACAGATCTCGCAAGAGATTTACACAAACAGCAATATGAGCAATCTCTAAAACGTGGCTAGGGTTTGGCTTATATACCTAGGGTAAAAATATAAAACCCTAAACGTTTTAGTAGTTAGGGCTGAGTTGGAAATCTGCAGAAAAAAAACGCATCTGCCTGATTTTCGATTGATCGAGCCTAAGCTTCGATCAATCGAGCCAAGCCGAAATGCACAGTAACTTCTGCATCAGCTCGATTCCAACTTTACATAAAAGAACCAACTTTGAGCAAGTCTAAACAATACTAAACAACATGTTTTGATCATGGTTTGCCAACAATACACATTAGAGTTCTAAATACATGAAATCCTAAGTTTTTAGAACCTAACAGAGTTCATCCAAAAGGGGGAAAAAAAAAAAAAAGGATAGGGAAAAATTATAAAAAAAGAAAAAAAAAATTATCCCGAAAAAGTAACATTGCTCATGGAAGAACCTGTCCGAATGTGACCGTATCCGTAGCAACACATCCATCAAAACATTATCCCATATTTAATTCCATGAGAAAAGGCTTTCATTTTCATGATTTGTTTACTTTTTCCTAGATCTCTAAAATGCTTTCTCACATGCCAACCATTCAGTCAAGGAACAACTTTGGACAGACACCTAGTACGTTGCAAATGTCTTTCTTTACTGTCGTCGAACTTGAAGTTTGTCGTTTAGAATATTTAGATCCTTAAGTAACATACTTAAACGAATTATTAAATCTATATTGCCCAAGGATGAACAATACTTCTATTTACAGGGGAAACCTTAAAGACTAATAAGTTTAGTAATATAACTACTTTTATAAAATACTGAAATGATATGTTATTATTAAAGCTTTTCTTTTGTATTTAGGGAAAAAAGTGCAAAGGGAACAAACTTGTTATTGCTAGGCTAATAAATAATAAACATGGTCGATTTATGTAAAAGTGTTGTTAGAAATTTGCAATAAAAAACCATGTACTGGATCAACGAATTATTTTTAATTTAAAAAAAAAAAAAAATCCGTAGCATTGCTAAAGCCTAAAGAAAGACCCTGTTCGGATGTGACCTTAGCAACACTATACATCCATCAAAACATAATCCTATATTTAATTCCTCGAGAACCGAATTTCATTTTCTTGATTTGTTTACTTTTTCCAAGATCGATCCCTAATATGCTCTCTCACTCGCCATTCAGTCTAGGAAACAACTTTGGTCAGATACCTAGTCCGTTGTGAACGCCTTCCTTTACAGTGTTCAACTTGAAGTTTGTTATTGAGATCCTTGAGTTTCACACATAAACAAATAATTAAAAAAATTCGGTTCCAGGCATCCCGCAGACCAAGAGGTAGGGAAGTTAGCTTAATGGACATATAGGGAAATGGACTTAGTTTAATGGGTGTCTAGCTAGTCGTGTTGAGGTTTTCTGAAGACACCACGAATATAAAGTATGTTAGTTAATTAGGAGAGGAAAAAGAAACACTATTTTTATGGTTCCTTATGAAGTAGTTAAGACCAATAAAAAATTCTAATGTCATTTTTTCACCAATAGTTTTTATTTTTGAAGAACCCCAATCAATCTACTGGAGTGGTGAGCTCTTTCAAAAAATGTACATGACTCTTTTTTTTTTTTTTACAAGTGTCGTAGGTTGTTTATGCAGTGTATGGGCTTACAATTAATAAAAGCAGAAAGTAAATTTCAAGTAGTCTAAAATTTGAATATTTTTTAAAATATTTTTTATTTGATTTGTAATTTATTTAATTTGTTGATAATGGAGTGAAAATTAAACTACTTATTATTAATTAATGGTTAAGATTGATAATGGAATTCCATTTTGTTTGAAGTTATTTAAGATAGTGATTGGACTCTAATTAACGACGCTATTAAAAAGAAAAGAAAATGAGTTATAAAAGGTTACGTTGTTTAGTGTTGTGCTTTTTACACACACTCACAAGAAAGAGCCCTAGATTGTATCATATAAAAGAAACAATAACATTGGTGATGGAGCGTGAGCTCGTCAGTCAATGTGGTCGGATGAAGCCAACCTGCAACCTCCTGAAAGGGTCACCGGTGTGGTGCCTGCCACCACGCCTCCGATGCCAAAGTTAGTATGCAAAGAAATCTCAGAGAAATTGGAGAATGCAAGAAATAATAGTCCTCTATTAGTGTGTTTGCGTATGTGTCTTGTTCTTGATAATGAGAGGGTTTTATATGCATACCTTCATGGCTTCTAGCCGTTGGAGTAGTTATGGAGGTCTTAATGCTCCTCCTCGTAACGTTTGGTCTGGTTGTAATGTGACTTTAATGTACTACAACGGCTCATACAGTTGGCTCTATAACCGTTCTTAACGTAATTGTGCTGTAATGAATGTATTGTGTTTTCCTCGTCAGTGACGTGGGCATAAGATATGCTCGTCCGAGCATGCCTTCGTCTGTCTTGCCTAGCCTCGTCACTGAAAGACTTCACTGTCACGATGTCATTGGATTCGTCATTCCCATCAGTTGCCCCCGGATTCCATGGTCGTCATGACATGTCATGTTGGCCGTGGAAGATGGAAAGTCTCCTGGGCCAAAAAGTGTCTGTTGGGCTTCTGTGCCGTATTAACTGCGCAGTGATGGCTTTTTCTGCGTGGTTGCCACGTGTTGGGTGTGGACTGGTGGGGTCATTTTTGTGACCCTTGGGTTTCCCGCTGTTTTTCAGTTGCCTTAGTTTTTGGGTTAAAAACTTCTCCTCTTCGTACCTTTTCATTTCCCAAACAAAAACTCCTGCTGAGTGTCCCTTGGTGAGCTTCCTTCTGCCATTCTTCTTCAGACCGGTGCGCCGTTCGCTGTTGCTTTAAGGTATGTTTTTCTTTCCCTTTTTTGCGTTTTTCCTTTTCTCTTCTGTTTTGATGTGGTTTCTGATTCTTCTTTTTTCCTTTCTTATGTACTCGGTTTCTTTTCTTTTTGGGTTTTTTAGCAAGTGTCATCTTCTCTTGTGTTTTTTGCATTTCCATGGTCCGTAGCTCTGAAGTTAGGATAGATTGCCCCTCAATTTCCTTCCTATTCGCGCGATTAGGAGGGTCTTTGGGGAATTTCCCATACTTAGAAAATTTTGTTTTTGAGGGTAACTGTTTGGGCGTTGCTTTGGCTGATCTATTGCCTTTGCTTCGTCAATCGGTTGATTGGTTCGAGGGTCTAGTGAGAGAGGGAGAAACGATGTCTGAAGTTAGGTCTAGCGACCTTGAGACTGGATTATCGTCGAACGGTGATCCAGCGGAGGGGGGTTCAGTCGTCTCTTCCCCTCGTGAGGTTAGGGCTTTTCACGCCCTCGGGGAGGCGTGTGGTTTGGACGCGGATAGTGTGGCTAGATTTAAGGATAGGTTTCAATTTCCAGCAAGGGTTCGTGTTCGTCTACCTAGTACCGAGGATAGGGCCTGCCATTTCTTTCCGGGTGAGGTGTGTTTTTATGAGTCAGCCTTTACCTGCGGGCTTAGATTCCCCGTCCATCCGTTCCTGATGGAACTTTTGGATCGTTTTGGCATTGCTCCTGGGCAGCTCATGCCCAATTCGTGGAGAATAGTGGTGAACTGTATGGAGATATGGTTGGCTGCTAATGGAGATATGATCAGGATAGACGAACTGACCTATCTATATCGCTTGAAAGAGTCCAAGGAGTATGAGCTGCCCAAGGAGTATGAACCTGCAGACTATGTTCCTCCATACGAAGCTCCGGATCTTTGCTTCAGTGATAGTTGCCAGTGGCTCTGCCTCAACCCATTTTGTGAAGTAATCTATAGCGACGAGTAAGAATTTTACCTGGCCTTTGCCCAAGGGGAATGGGCCGACGATGTCAATTCCCCACTGTGCGAATGGCCATGGGGACGCTATCGTCGTCAGTCTTTCGGCTGGCAGTCGTTGAACATTCCCGAATCGCTGACATTTGTCACACTTCTTGACGAACTCCATTGCGTCCACCTGCATAGTAGGCCAGAAATAACCTGTTCGCATAATTTTGCTTACCAAGGATCTAGGGCCTGCGTGATCTCCGCAGATCCCTTCGTGGACCTCTCTTAGGATGTACTCAGCGTCTTCTTCGTTCACACACCTTAAGTAGGGCATGGAGAAGCCCCTCTTGTACAATGTGTCATTAAGAATTGTGAATCTGGCAGACCTCTTTTTGATCTTCCTGGCTTCATTTGTGTCTTGAGGGAGGTGTCCATCCCGAAGAAAAGATACAATGGGCGTCATCCAGCTATTTGTGTTCTGGATTGCGAAGGTTGGGACTTCTTCTATGCTGGGGCTCTTCTGTACTTCCATTATCAAGTCTGCATTTGACCCAGTTCCTTCTGACGATGCTATCTTTGATACTTCGTCTGCTGCCATATTCTGGCTTCTGGGAATCTGGACGAACTCTACCTCTTCGAATTCTTGAGTCAGGTGCTTCGTCAACCTGAGGTACTTCTGCATTCTTTCTTCCTTTGCTTCGTATTCTCCCTTGATCTGCCCAATTACTAGCTTTGAGTCGTTCTGGACTAACAGGGTCTTGGCTCCAAACACTTTCCCTAGCCTCAACCCCGTCAGAATCCCTTCATACTCGGCTTCGTTGTTAGTCGCCGGGAATTTCAGCTGAACTCCATACTTCAATACCTCTCCGTCAGGGGTGGTTATGACGACCCCTACTCCTCCCCGCTTTTGGGCCGACGAACCGTCGGTCTGTATTACCCAAGGTTTACCCTTACTGGCAAGGTTTTGTTCATCCGGAAGGGTGAACTCAGCGATAAAGTCTGCCAGAGCCTGTGCTTTAATGGCTGCCCTGGGATGGTACTCTATATCAAACTGGCTAAGTTCAATCGCCCATTGGACCATTCTCCCTGCTGCCTCAGGCTTGCTCATGGACTTCTTGATAGGTTGGTCCGTCATTACCCAGATTGGATTTGCCTGGAAATACTGTCTAAGCTTGCGTGGGGCAATTATCAACGCGAACGTGATTTTTTCGATTTTTGGGTACCTGGACTCAGCCCCCTGGAAGGCTTGGCTGATATAATAAACGGGGAGTTATATTCTGTTTTCTTCTCGGATCAGGGCTGCGCTGACGGCTGTAGACGAAACAGCTAGGTACAGATACAAGTTCTCACCTTCTTTTGACGGGCTTAGTAGAGGTGGATTGCTCAAGTAGCGTTTGAGCTCTTGGAAAGCTGCCTCACATTCGTCAGTCCAGGCAAAGGCCTGCTTCAGGGTCTTGAAGAAGGGGAGGCATTTATCCGTTGCTCTAGAGACGAACCTGTTGAGGGCGGCGATCCGTCCCGTGAGCTTTTGGACCTCCTTGACGGTCTTGGGCGACGCCATGTTGATTATGGCCTGAACCTTCTCCGGATTTGCTTCTATTCCTCTCTGGGATACCATGAATCCCAGGAACTTTCCTGAGGCTACACCAAAAACACACTTACTCGGATTCAGCTTCATTTGGTATTGTTTGAGAGTGGCGAATGTTTCCCTGAGGTCGTCCAAATGGGTAAGTTCTTCCTTGCTCTTGACGAGCATGTCATCCACGTAGACCTCCATATTCCTACCTATCTGCCTGCTGAACATTCTGTTCACTAATCTCTGATAAGTAGCGCCTGCATTCTTTAGTCCGAAAGGCATTACCTTATAGCAATAGAGGCCTTGGCTGGTGATAAAGGCCGTTTTCTCCTCATCCTCGTCAGCCATTTTTATCTGGTTATATCCTGAGAAAGCATCCATGAACGTCAATAGCTTGTGCCCGGCTGTGGAGTCTACCAGCTGGTCTATTCTTGGAAGGGGGAAACTATCCTTCGGGCAGGCCCTGTTCAGGTCCGTGAAGTCTACGCACATCCTCCACTTCCCATTTGCTTTCTTCACCAGAACAGTGTTGGCCAGCCAGTCTGGATAGTACACTTCCCTGATGAAACCTGCAGTCAAGAGCTTCTTCACTTCGTCAGCGACTGCCTGATCTCTTTCTGGTGCGAAGACTCTTCGTCTCTGCTTGACGGGCTTCTTCTCTGGGTCTACATTCAACTTGTGTTGGATGATTTCCGGGGATATACCTGGCATGTCGTCATGGCTCCAGGCAAATACATCCAGGTTTTGCTGAAGAAACTGGACGAGCTTTGCTCTCATCTCGGGACTTAAGGTCGTCCCTATCCTGGTTGTTTTGGCTGTTTCTTCCTCAGTTAGTTGCACTGTTTCTAAAGCCTCTACCTTTTCCTCCTCCTTCTCTTCAATTATCCAGGTGTGGTTTTCCTTTGCGGCCAACACAGCCTGGTAGCATTCCCGAGCTAAGACTTGGTCTCCCTTAACTTCACCAACCCCGTTCTCCGCGGGGAACTTCACCTTTAAGCAGTAGGTAGATGTGGATGCCTTCCACTTATTGAGGGCAGGTCTCCCAATGATGACGTTGTATGAGGAGGGGCAATCCACTACCAAGAAATCCAGCTGACGGGTCAGTTGCTTCGGGTATGTCCCCACTGTCACTGTCAACGTGACTATGCCCTTGGGGTAGACCCTGTCACCACTGAAACTGACGAGGGGGGAATCAAAAGGACGTAGCCTTCTGGGGTCTAGTTTCAATTGTTGAAATGCAGGGAAGTAAATGATGTCAGCAGAACTACCGTTGTCCAGGAGGACCCTTTTGGTGTTAAACCCTTCTATGGTAAGCATTATGAGCAGGGGGTCATTGTGAGGCTGCTTCACTCCCCTTGCGTCGTTTTCATTGAAAGTCATGTCTTGATCGGTTCGTCTTTGCTTCAACGGGGGAATCGTGTGGACGCTGTTCACCTGACGTTGGTATGCTTTTTGAAGGGATCTGAACGAACCTCCGGTGACGGGTCCCCCTGTGATCGTCTGTATCTCCCCGACCACATTTTGAGGAGGTTGTGACTGACGGTCATTCCCTCTTGACGAAGCTTCAGGCTGGCCTTTGTTCCCTTCTCGAAATTTACTATACTCACCCTTCTTTACAAATTTTTGCAACTTCCCATTTCGTATCAACTCCTCTACCTGCTCTTTGAGGTCCCGACAGTCCTCGGTGTAATGGCCATGATCTTTGTGGAACCGGCAGTACTTGTTCTTATCACGGACATTAGGAGACGAATGTAAGGGCCGTGGCCACTTCAGGTAATGCTCGTCCTTAATCTGCGTTAGGATTTTGTCAACAGGCATAACAAGAGGAGTAAATTTTACCGTTCGAGGATTCTTATCATCTTTTCCTCTGATTCCGTCACTGATTCGGCGATCTGGACGCTCGCGTTTTTGCCCCCTACGGTCGTCTTCCTTTCTACCCTTGTCTCCTGTCCTCTCAACGTCCCTGATGGCGGCCAGCGCGTCTTCCGCGTTCATGTACTTCTGTGCTTTGAGGAGCATTTCAGCCATTGTTTTCGGGGGATTTTTTGCAAGTGACGAGACGAGCTCTCTGGTTCTCAACCCCGCCTTGAAGGTCGTTAGCTGTACCTTGTCATCAGCCTCGTCTACTTCCAGTGTCTCCCGAGTGAAACGTTTCACATATGACCTTAAAGTTTCCTTCTCTCCCTGCCTGATGGTGAGTAAGTGATCCGCGGTTCTCTTTGGTCGTTGTCCTCCAATGAAGTGACGCAGGAAGGCATTGCTCAACTGTTCGAAGGTATCGATGGACGATGTGGGCAGCTTTGTGAACCATTCTCGTGCGGCTCCCTTGAAAGTGGTTGGGAAGGAACGACACAAGATCTCGTCTGGAGGCTGCTGGAGTCCCAGGGTCGTCTTAAATGTGTTAAGATGATCCTGGGGATCTTTTAACCCGTCGAACGGTTCAAGTTAGGGCAGCCGAAATTTTGACGGCACTGGACAGTCGAGGACGGCCACAGTGAATGGCGAATCTGTTGCCCTGACCAGTCGGTCCACACTTCGTTCAGTTTTTTCTTTGATGGCGTTCCTAAGCTCGTCCATCTCCTTCCTCATCTCCTGGAGTAGATCCGAGTTCTGCTCGGTTGGAGTGGTAGGCCTTCGATGGTCGATTCTTCTATGGCTATCCCCTTCGTCATCCCGATTTCCCTTGGACCTATTCTCTTCCTGCTGAAGTCTCTGCTTCATTTCCTCATTTTGTTTGGACAATTCTTCGACGGTAGCTGCAAGGGCCTGAATTTGCTGCGCCAAGGCTGCGGATTCTTGATTGGACTCCATCTGAAATAAGTATTTAAGAGGAAACTACCTTTTCGCGACTGAATGCGAAAAAATGTCGTCCCCACAGACGGCGCCAAACTGATGGAGCGTGAGCTCGTCAGTCAATGTGGTCGGATGAAGCCAACCTGCAGCCTCCTGGAAGGGTCACCGGTGTGGTGCCTGCCACCACGCCTCCGATGCCAAAGTTAGTATGCAAAGAAATCTCAGAGAAATTGGAGAGTGCAAGAAATAATAGTTCTCTCTTAATGTGTTTGTGTCTGTGTCTTGTTCTTGATAATGAGAGGGTTTTATATGCATACCTTCATGGCTTGTAGCCGTTGGAGTAGTTATAGAGGTCTTAATGCTCCTCCTCGTAACGTCTGGTCTGGTTGTAATGTGACTTTAATGTGCTACAACGGCTCATACAGTTGGCTCTATAACCGTTCTTAACTTAATTGTGCTGTAATGAATGTATTGTGTTTTCCTCGTCAGTGACGTGGGCATAAGATATGCTCGTCCGAGCATGCCTTCGTCTATCTTGTCTAGCATCGTCACTGAAAGACTTCACTGTCACGATGTCACTGGATTCGTCATTCCCATCAATTGGAAATACAAAGATTTACGTTATTAGTCTTTAGGCTTTAAACTTATGTCTCCATGGCCGTCATTGCTAAGAAAATAAGAAGATTATAAAAGTGTCACAAAAGTACTCTCACAAAACCCAAGCTTCATTCGCATCCAAATAGCGCTCTCTCTCTCCCTCACCATAAGTAACACACAACATGAATTCCTAATTCTCTAAAGTACTTAGTAAATTAAACCCTAGATCAACCTTAAGGTTACTTAAACTAGCAGTAATGGTAGTATAAGTTGAATTATTATCACTTCGTTCACACTACATGTCACGTAGAGAAAAAATACTGGTTATATCTACAAAGTACGTGTATTAATCCCAATAATCTAGGGTAGCACATACAAATTGGTCCCAGTATGATAAATCTAAACTAAGATAACTGATTTGGGTATTGAATTAGATTGGGTTTGATATGTCTGACACCCATCCTCAAACCTAATGCTAATCATTTTAGACCAAATTAGATGTGTATAACCATGCTTGACGTGGAATTGAAAATGTGAAAAAGATGTTGACTGCAGTAGTTAGTGATGGTCGATGACAGAATATGGTCGTAGAATAGTTGCAATGGTCAAATAATGGCAGTGCCAATGCCAAATTGATGGATCAACAGATGAGAGTGTTGCTAATGGCTGGATAATAAATGTACTAGTAGCTACAATGATGACATCGGTTGTGGATAGCATTTCCAGTGATTAGTCGGCAATTGATTTCAAGGGTTGCATCTAACTCTAAAAGGCACACGAGGGAGTTGTTTCTAGATTCTGATAGTAGTGTTATCGATGTTCTGTAGATATACTATTAATCTTTTCGAGTGGTGTGATTTGTGACTCAAAATTAATAGCGCCTAGAAGATTTGAAAATTATAATTTATAAGGGGCAAAAAAACAAGTAGATCCCAAAGAAGACTATAAATACTCTTTAACACTATGTTAGAATTAGGGAGAGAGTGTTAGAATTGGGAAGAGATTTAACATGGTTCATCCTAAGAACTTATGTCCACAACTTAAAGCCTTTAACAACTATACCTTTAATATATATATATATATATATATATAAATAGAATAACTCGTAAATTAAGCCAAAGTTAGTTTACTTGTATCATTGCATAGTATTATTACTAGTACAATTATGATAATTTTGTTTTCGTTAATATAGGTCGTGGGATAATGATCCTTGACTAAGATAATGAATTATGAACCCTGACTTAGGATTGGAGAAGATATCTAATATTTCTATTCTTTTTTCGAACAAACATCATATTATTTTAGGGAGGATTCTCTTAAGATGACTCTAAAATACTAGCAAGAGATTTCAAACTCAAGATCTCATTAATATCACGAGTCCTTAAAGAATCATTAAACCAACTCATTAGGGTCAGAATATTCATATCTCACATCAATATTCTATAAAAATATTGTAACATAGTTTTTGGCTGTAGTATTACTCTTAGACTTCTTTAGTAAAATTAAAACTATCCCCTAAAATCACCCTCTCTAATTATTTAATTTTAAACCGAACCTTTTTAATTATTTATCCAAGTCTTCGTCAAGCGTAAGTGACCGTCCATTCATCTATAAGAATAAAAGAGATCAACAGTATTTCAAGCAAGCGGCTCTTACTTTAGGACTACCTGTTCTTCTTCTAAAGGGATAAGCGGCGTGGGTATCTAATCATTTCTTTCAAGTTCGTGAGCCTGTTACCGCTACTGCAGAGTGGAATTTGCCGGCAGCATCTTTTATTTGGAAGACAGCCAGTCTCGCTTGTAAGTTTTAAGTTATAATTACATCTCTTTTGTATCAAATTATTTTTTTATCATTTTTATTGTTTGGGAGACCGAGTTTTGTTATTATTATTATTTTTTGATGAATGGATAATTTTATTCAAAGAAAAAGAAATACAAACCAACAAGGCACCCAGCCTCTTCCCTGATAACCTTAACACAACAGGAAGGGCTGTTACAAAAGTCAAAAGAACCAAACACACCATACATCAAACTCCATTTAGCAAGAGAGTGGGCGGCCTCATTGGCTTCTCCAGGGACCCACCGAGTTTTTTTTTTTTTTTTGATATGAAAACAACAACTTTCATTCATCATGATATTGAAAAACAACAGAGAGTACAACTAGCAAGGATTACATCTACATACAATCGTTTTGGATCAAGTGAGAGATCATGGAAGGATAAGACCCTTTCCAGACCTTAGATTCTTCTCTTCTTCTGGCCTCCTGAGCTAACTCGTGTGCAACTCTGTTGTAATTCCTTTTCACATGGTTTAAGCTCCAGCTATTAAAGTCCTTAAGGATGAGAATTATACCGAGTTTTGTTATTGTTATATTAGTCTGACACAAACCTCATGCACACACATGCGCATATATACATAATAAATATGCATGATAATAGCTAAAATTTACTCTTAACAAATATCATTATTGAGCATTACTTTGGTAAGAGATAATTTTTTTTTTTTCTATTTTTGTAAATGTTCAATATCAAATTAGAATTTTTTTTTTTTTTAATTATTCAATAGTTATAACGGAAGAAGGGGATTTGACCTTAGGGCCAGCTCTACCCACTGGGTGACTTAGGCAATTGCCTAAGGCCCTAAATAATAGAAGGCTCCAAATTTTAACTAATAGAACTCTATGTATTTGTCAATAAATAAAAAATAATTTTTTTATCAAATAAAAAAAATAAAAAAATATCAAAATTATTACAAATTTTACTATATATAAAATATAAAAACTAATATAACAAAAAAATGAGATTGGTGTATTTCAACCAACAAAAATGCATATTTTCATTATACACTGACACATATTTGTAGTTTTAGTTTAGCCTCTATATATAGTAATTATTTGATAGTCTGCACCTATAAGAGCATTTCCATCAGGTGTTCTATAAATATATCATTTTGACACATCAAAAAATTTAGTTTATTATTTTAACATATCATTTTGCAATTTACTGTTCATCACATCTTCTATTTTTCAATTCTATACATTAAAATAATATATAAAAATATTTTTAAAAAAACCATTAAAAAAAAAATACAAAATAAAAACACCCCACCATACATAAACACAAGCATAGAACCGTAACAAATCCACCAGATACCCAAGACGTAACACCAATCCAAGTAGACGGAATGGCCATCTATGTTTGGTTTTACACATCAATATTTGAATACTCCAACAATAAAATTTGAATAAAAGAAATGTGCAAAAAAGTTAATAATCAATATATCTCGCGCTTAAATATAAGGATTCCATTATTTATCATTCTAATGCATTGTAACAAAAAAAAAGTACAGTATAATTATTAATTACATGAATTATTCAATGAAATATAATCAAGCAGTTTCTAGGCAAAATACAAAAACCAAAAACTAAAATAACCAAAAACACTATTGCTTAAATAATACTACATTTTAATGATGAGTTCTTACCCATTTGGGCTGGAGTACAAGGCCAACAATCACAGCACATAATTGACACACAAAAAGAAGTTTTAGTGCAATGCAGCTTGTAGACACTTTATAAATAAATAATATTAGTAGTATATTATTTAAAATTGGAGTGTCACAAGTTTTCCATTATCTAATTTATCTATTTTGTGAGAAAGTCCGGAGTTGAATTTCATGCCAATTTTGAGTAGTCAACTATAAGTGTAGGGAAAAAAATGGCCGGTTTATATGTTAAAGTGATAAGCCTTTTTTTTTTTTTTTTTGGGGCCAGAAACACACACAATGGTAAGGGAATTTGATTCTAATACAAAAGTATACTACGAACTCTACTCAAAACATATGATCATTGCCTATCACTTAAAGTAGTCGCATTAAGCCCCAAAAATGCATTGAGTTAGCCTTGACAAAATCTAGACTGCTCTTCAAAAATATGACAGTTAGTAAAAGACGAATTTTAAAAAAAATATGATCATTATAAAGAAATAATTATGATTATTTGAAATATGAATGTTAGAAATAAAGAATAAAAAAATAATATTTAAATTAAAAGTATATGCTTTATTATTAAAGTGGTTACCTAAAATTTTAGTGTTAATAAAAACTTTTTGGTGATGCAAAATAGAAAAATTATACTAAAACCAATGTAAATACTCGTCATTAATCTTAAAGAATGACAAAGTCCCAGCAATTTGCTTCCATGCCCTTTTCTGTATTATTTTCTCATGTGACCACTAATGAAGATATTACCTCATATATGAAATGTCTTTTTCTATTATATTAATAGCTGACCCGTGCTCTCCACGGGTTTTTAATTTTATCTGTAAATTTGTGATTATTAGTCCTTAGATAACTACTGCATTTTTTTTTTTTTTTACGTAAATTTGTTAAGAATTATAATGAGTATTATTATTTTTATCGATTTTTTATGACTTCCTCTAATTAATCCTGGCCTGGAAAAGTGATCGACCAGGGACCTGTTAATGAATTAAAGAGAGGATTTACGAGCTCTAGCTATGTAAGCCCACACCTGTATAGAATTGATCGTTAAATACCTATGTCACAAATCCATTTTTGACCTATTAGTCCCATTGTTGGGAGTAGTTCCAGAAGAAGTCATAAAGGTAAACAGAGCATGCCCAACGACTAGTTCTCCAATGGCTACTTCAGCAGTTCATCAGAACAATGTCGTTCTGGTTACACAAAGACTTACGAATATATTTAATGAAACGCTGCATTTACACTTACTGAAATGCTGTGTTTTATATGTCTGTTATTATTCTTGTACTACACTGCGTTTTGTATAGCTATTGTTGGATAAGCTCAGTCTGTTAGGCAGTTATTAACAGTTGCTTAGTTCCTAATTTCTCTCCACAATTTACGGATCAATCCCGTGAATTCAGGGATCTCTGATGAGGCCGTTGTTGATCCTTGTGTATATATATATTGTACATCACAGTAATGAATAGTTGAGTAGTGATTCCTCCAGAATTTTCTTCTTCTTCTCTCTCTCAAACTTCCTCTCTTTTCTCTCTGAGTTTGTAGCTTTTCTTTGAGTGATTTAGTGTGTGAACACCATTGTTGCAATTTGTAAAGCTTGGGTTGAAACTTTTCATGGTATCAAAGCGGCCACGATCCCAAGGTCCAACAATGGCAGAAACTAATTCAACATTAACTTCCTCTATTGTGCCTTCAACCTCCACCACCATGCCTTCAAATTCTACATCCTCTTCCATCAATCTCACTAATCAACCTCTATTGTTGCTGTCTAATATGTCAAATATGATGACAGTTAAACTTGATTCTTCCAATTACATTGTTTGGAAGCATCAGATTTCCATGGTATTGGAAACATACTCTATGTTTGAGCTCCTTGATGAAGTCCCTCTTATTCCTGAGAAATTTCTCAAGGATCTTTATGGAGTTGTTACTTTTGTGCTTAATCCAGATTATCTCATCTGGAAGTCAAAGGAAAAGGCATTATTGACCTCCATCAGCTCTACCCTAACTCCTTCAGATTTGGCTATCACTGTTGGATGTTCATCTGCTTAAGAAGTATGTAAGGTTCTTGAAAACAGGTTTTCTTTAATTTCATGATCTCATGTGATGAATCTTAAGGTTGAGCTGCATAATGTGAAGAAAGGATCTGATTCTATGGATTCATATCTGCAGAAGATTAAGGTGATCAGAGACAAGCTAATGGTAGTAGGTGTTCTTTTGGATGATGAAGAGCTACTCTATGTAGCAATCAAAGGTCTCCCAAAGGAGTTTAGTGCTTTCAGGTCTGCAATCAGAACCAGAAGCACAAAATTAAGTTTTGATGAACTAGCTACTCTGTTGAATGTAGAGGAAGAATCTTTGAATGAAGGTATGGAGGTCAAAGACTCCACTTTTGCAATGGCAGTTAACTCCACACCAAGATTCAATAACACTGGTGGTGGTTTTCATACCTACAATTAGTCAAATAATACTAATAGAGGTAGAGGAAGAGGCAACAATGCCAGAGGTCGAGGCAGAGGTCTAGGTCCATCTTCAAGTCAGTTTAATCATTTTTCACCATAGCCTCAAGGACCTAATGCTAGAGCAGAGAGGCCTATTTATCAAATATGTGGTAAAGCAGGTCATACAACCATTGACTGCTACCACATGATGGACTATGCCTATCAAGGCAAGCATCCACCCACAAAGTTAGCAGATATAGTCACTGAATCCAACCATTTGTTAACTTAGGAGCAATCTTGGCTAGCAGATAGTGCAGCAACTGATCATGTCACATCTAGTCTCAACCACCTAAGCTTTCCTAAACCTTACACTGGCCAAGAACAACTCACAGTTGGGAATGGACAGAATTTGCCTATCACTCATATAGGTAATTCACTAATTCCTTCTTCTAATTCTACTATTCAGCTTAAAAATGTGTTAAGGGTTCCTTCTATTGCCTCTAACCTTGCATCAGTCCATAAGATTTGCTATGATAATAACTGTAGTTGTTACTTTGATGCAAATACTCTGTTAATTCAGGCCTTGGCAATGGGGACAGTTCTTTACAAGGGCAAGAGTGAAGGTGGTGTTTACCCTATCTATCCTCACAAGGCCACTAAACTTCTTTTGCCCCAAAAATTGTGTAATTCAATCAAGTTGTCTCATTCTCACTGGCATTTGTGGCACAGCAAGCTAGGTCACCCAAATTCTCAAATTCTTAAACATGTTTTACATAATAATGGAATGTCTTCTCCTAATAGTGTTAATCTTGCCAATTCTTGTATTCATTG
Organism: Quercus aquifolioides; assembly: GCA_019022515.1. NCBI lineage: Eukaryota > Viridiplantae > Streptophyta > Magnoliopsida > Fagales > Fagaceae > Quercus > Quercus aquifolioides. The sequence goes on from CM032333.1 coordinate 46,148,504, forward strand.
TCTTCATGGCAAGATGCACAGACTTCCATTTCCTAGTTCTAGGTTTGTAGCTAATTCTCCTTTTGAACTTGTACATACAGATCTATGGGGTCCTGCACCTCTTGATTCAATAAATGGCTACAAATATTATGTCATCTTTATTGATCATTTCACTTGTTTTACATGGTTGTACTTGCTCACTAATAAATTAGAGGTTTACTCTAAATTTGTCATGTTTCATGCTATGGTTAAAACACAGTTTTCTTTAACCATTAAGGTTCTCAGATCAGATGGGGGAGGTGAGTATACTTCCAAGTCTTTTGAGTCTTTTCTATCTTCCAATAGGATTCATCATCAGATTTCTTATCCCTATACTTCTCAACAAAATGGTTTGGTTGAAAGGAAACATAGGCACCTAATTGAAACCACAATTACCTTACTTTCTCAAGCTTCTCTCCCTTCCACATACTGGTCTTTTGCTATTCAATCTGCATTGACACTCATCAATCTCCTTCCAATAGCCACTTTAGACTTTATGTCTCCTTGGTTTAAACTCTATGGTCACCATCCTGATATCTTTTCTCTCAAAATATTTGGCTGTGCTTGTTACCCTTTCCTCTTACCATACAATCAACACAAACTCAATCACAGGACTATTGAATTCATCTTCTTAGGCTATTCCAATGTTTCTAAAGGTTACTTGTGTCTTGATTTACTCACTAACAAGTTGTATATCTATAGGCATGTGTTGTTTAATGAGAACAAGTTCCCTTTTTCTTCCACATCAACTTCTGTCACACCTTCTCAACCACCTACTCCAGACATATGCCTGTCCAATCTATTGTACTTCCACTCTTCCAATCAGCCCTCTATTCTAGGTCCCTACACCTCTACTTCTTCCTCTTTTCCCATACCTATCTCTACCCCTATCCCATCTGTATCTAGTCCTAGTTTAACTCCTACTCGTAGTTACCTGATCCATCTGAATACAAAAGCATGGTGGGAGCTCTCCAATACTTGACATTCACACGCCTTGATTTAGCTTTTAGTGTGCATCAGCTCTACCAGTTTATGCATCATCCCACTACTTCTCATTTGGAAGCAGCCAAGCGTGTTCTTCGTTATGTGAGGGGTACTTTGCATTTTGGCATACATCTTGCTCCTGGTCCTCTCACCTTCTCAGCCTTCTTTGACGTGGATTGGGCTAGCAACCCCACTGACAGAAAATCTACTACTGGCATGTTGATTTTCCTTGGCTTAAGCCTAATTTCTTGGTCTTCGAAGAAACAATCTATTGTCTCGCGTTCTTCCACGGAGGCAGAGTATCGTGCCTTGGCTTCCACAGTAGCTGAGTTAGCTTGGCTTCGCACACTCTTTAAAGAACTTAAACTGTTTCTTCCTCACATCCCTATCCTTTGGTGTGATAACAATTCTGCTATTGCTCTGGCCTCTAATCCTGTGTTTCATTCAAGAACCAAACACATAGAGGTTGACTACCACTATGTGAGGGGTTGTGTTCTTCGGAGTACTTTGGGGATCAAGTTCATCTCTGGCCATGACAATTTTGCTGATATTTTTACCAAACCCTTGCCTGGTCCCCATTTTTTGGTTCTGCGCAGCAAACTCTTGGCTGACTTTGCCTCGAGTTTGAGGGGGGATGTTGAGAATAGTTCCAGAAGAAGTCCCAAAGGTCAACAACACATGCCCAACGGCTAGTTTTCAAACAACTACTTTAGTAATTCATCAGAACGATGCCGTTCTGATTCCACAAAGACTTGAGATTGTATTTAATGAAACGCTGCGTTTATACTTACTGAGACGCTGTGTTTTACACGTCTGTGTGCTACGCTGTGTTTTGTATAGCTACTGATTGGGTAAACTCAGTCTGCTAGGTAGTTATTAACAGTTGTTTAGTTCCTAATTTCTCTCCCCAATTTTCGGATTGATCCCGTGAAATCAGGGATCTCTGGTAAGGCTGTTGTTGATCCTTATGTATATATATATTGTACATCAATGTAATGAACAGTTGAGTAGTGATGCCTCCAGAATTTTCTTCTTCTCTCTCTCTCAAACTTCCTCTCTTTTCTCTCCAAGTTTGTAGCTTTTCTCTGAGTGATTTATTGTGTGAACACCATTGTTGCAACCTGTAAAGCTTGGGTTGAAACTTTTCAGTAACAACATCAATAATAATAATTTAAATATATCTATGGTGTCCATTCCATAAAATTTATTGCTTAATAGAAGTTTATATTAATGTTCATTTGAATTTTTATGTATGAACCAAGTTAAACAAAAACTAAAATGAAGACGATTTTAATTGTTGCAGATCTCTTTCTTGTTTATGGAGTCCACATTTTTATAGTTATTTTCCTAAATAGTTAGTGTGCATTTTAAATTATTTAGGTAATAATATTTAATATTTTATCTTTATATATTCACTCTCTCCTATTTGGCAAACTAATAAAGGAAATTTGGGAAGACCTTTATGCATTTGAATGGGATATATAATTAGATTGCCACTAAATGGTTCTAGGCTCCCATTCCTCAAGATTAAAATTTGTATTTTCTTCTCACCATTCTTTTAATTGGCGTTGGCCACAACTCTCTATAGGTATTTTGCCTACTAGTCAACCATGGCCAAGAGCAACCACGACAATTCGTTCAAATTTTCTGTTTATTTTATAAGAAAAAACCTACTTTTTCTATTTTACACATCCACTTTTACAAAACACCTACATCAGTTTATCTATTCTACACATTTATTTAATAAAATATTCAATCTTTTTACATTTTTTGTTATTTCCTTCCCTCTCTCTCTAGGACCCTTTCACAGACCCAACACAAACCCAAAATCACCCACACCCAACCGCCAACCGCCAACCGCCAGCCGCCAGCCACCGTCTTCTTCGTCAAGCTACAGCCACCGTCTTTTCGATGCAGAACTCGAAGCTCAATCGCGAATTCTCAGTCATCGCCAACATGTTGAAGAAGATCGAGCCCTGGGATACTTCGGTTGTATCAAAGGCCATTTCTGATTCAGCCAAGGATTCCATGAAGCAGACCATTTCCACTATGCTAGGCTTGCTCCCGTCCGATCAATTCTCCGTCACCGTCTTCGTTTCCAAACGGCCAGACCCAACACAAACCCAAAATCACCCACACCCAGCCACTAGCAACCATCAACGATTAAATAGAACAAACCCGTCGAAATCACTGGCAAGTTCAACAACAAGTTGAGATGATTGGAGAGGCTGATCGGCGAGTTCAACAACAGAGTTGAGATGAGAGAAAGAAAGAGTTGTGATGAAATGAGAAAGAGAGAGTTGAGATGAGAGTCAGAGGTAGGAGAGAGAAAAAAATAATAAAAAAACAAATACACGAGCTACAGTAACCGTGTATATTTACACGGTTACTGTAGCTCGTGGAAATATTTAGACAAGTTTACACATTTTTACACCCACTAGTGTGGGTGTTTTTTTGCTCAAAATGTGTAAAATTTGTAACTTTTTCTATTTTAGAAGACTATAAATGAACTGATGTGGATGCTCTAACATGCTTTCATGCCTAATGCACTGTGTAGGTTGCCCACTTGCAAAGCTCATAGCCTTAACGCTGTGTTGGATATAACCATTAGCTTCAATGCTGACCATTTCTTCATTTCTTCAATCGAACCCTCTTGGAGCAGGAACTCAGCTCAGACATTGAGGTTTGTGTGCTAACCTTTTATTACGAGCTTTTAATCATTTGCATATGCGTAGATGCATTAGCATAGCTTTTTTGAAGCAACTTTCTTTTTTATAGTTCTTAGAATTTATCGTTTAAAAAAAATAATAATAAAATAAAATAAAATGCTGACTAGGGCTGGTACACGATGCGGTGCCGCCGGTTTTGGGAGGCTTTTTTGCACCACACCCTATAGGGGCGGTTTCCCCTTATCCCTGACCGCACCTTACATATGGAGAAGTGGGAACCGGTCTACACAGGGTGCGGTGCACCATGCCGGTTCGGTGCGGTGCATTGGGTTTAAAAAAAATCAAACAACAGCAAACAATCCATACAAAATCATCAAACAACCTAAACATTCATTAAAAAAACAAACAAACAAAAAAACATATTCACTATATTTCTCTAATACAGTAATACCCACAAAAAGATATCTCAAAGAAATTCACAATCATTCTAAAAAGTATAGAAAGACAAAGCATAGTTAGTAACCTAGATATTGAGCATCAAATGAGCAGTGTAGGACAATGGCAGCGAGTGGCGGAGGCTGGGGAGAGAGAGAGGGGTTGTGACGAGAGAGAAAGGGAGAGTGAGGCGTTGTGGGCTGTGGTGAGAGAGAAGACGGAAGAGAGGGAGAGTGATATAAATGAGAAATTAGAAATTTAACTTATGATAAAACGAAGTTGTTCCATAATTTTGATTTTTTTTTTTTTTTAAGTCCAAAACGATGTCGTTTTAGAATCAAAAAGTTTAAAAAATAAAATACAAAAATGGCATCGTTTTATATCACATTACCTAACCCTATTTAACGTGTTCTTCTTCCTCCTTCAGATTCAACGATGCCTCTCTATCTCTCTCAGTCTCTCACTTTTAGTCTCCTCCATCATCTTCTTCTTTAAGGCTCTCTCTATCCCACTGAAACATAAATAAATAAATATATATATATATATATATATATAGGCGGTGCGGTGCGGTTCTCATCGGTGGGCAAAACTCACCACCGCTCACCGCACCTATTAGCTTCGGTTCTCAGAAAACGCTGCCGTCCACCGCGCCGGACACCTGCGGTGGAGCTCTGAGTCGGTCGGTGAGGTGCGGTAATATCGGTGGCGGTCGATGGCTGAACAGGCCTAATGCTGACTGTTTTTTTTTCTTTGACTTCTTCTTTTCTTTGAATTTATTACAATTAAGAAATACAACTGAAATATTTAAGCTCACTGATAAGTGATAACCAACTAAAAAGCATCGGAAAAAACACAGGGAAGAAACATCATTGTACAGAGAAAAACCACAACCACAAGGCAGAAAACAAACCCCAGATTCTACCACAACCACAAGGCAGAAAACAAACCCCAGATTCTACATGGAGGTCGAGGGGCTCACTCTAAGAAACCTCGCAAATAATTGTCTAGTGTAACAAGTAATTGTTTTAACACCCAAGAAAATCAATTCCCATCTCTATATTCTCTACTAAAATCTCTAACTTTCCCGAGAAAACATTTTCTGAGTCCCAAACAAAAATGGCGAATCCCAAATCCAACGAAATGGGTGGTTCCATTTCCTTCACCGATTTCCCAGCTTTGCATCCTCTCGTTCCTCACGCCCTCCGAAGTCTCCACCTTCGCTTGCACATCGAAACGCTTCGTTTTGCTGTGCCGAAACGATGCCAAACTCTGGTTCACCATGTGCCATAGAAGGTGGGGCTCCAAGACCCAGATTGAAAAATGGGGCAACGACAATTCCAATTATTATAGGTTTTTTATAAATTTATTATAGGTTTCAATTCCAATTATTTATTTAATTTCTTATCTCTTTATCCAGTATGCTATATTCTATCCTCAAAGCCTATGTATTTAGTTATTATGTTTATTGGAGATTTAATTTTCATTTTTTTAAAATGGTAGAATTTTCACATGCATATATATTGTGCAAGGTAGAATTTTAATGTTCTTATCCAAAAAAAAAAAAAGATAGAATTTTAATGTTTTATATATAACATGTGTACACATTATCTTTTGGAACCATTTGAACTTAAGTTATGACATAAGTAGGGATGGCAATGGGGCGAGGCGGGGCCGAAGGATGTAGTCTTTATCCCCGCCCCGCATGGTTTTGTCTTGTTGCATCCCCGCCCCACCCCACATGACGGGGAAAACTTTCTCTCCCCATCCCCGCCCCTTGGGGCCTCGTGAAGCTCCGTCCCACCCCGTAAAACTTTACTTTTTGTTAATTTGCCCTATAACTAGTACAATTTTCTTAATGAAACCTATTTCATTAATAAAAATATACTTGAAATTACAACTAAATTTATCCCATCAAATCAAATCAAATCAAGTTTTAGAAAAAATTGAATAATATATCCAAGTGTTTAAAAAAAAAAAAAAAAAAAAAAAAAAAACAAAAATCTCATAGTATAACACATGACAAAATAAAGGTAAAGAACCACAGTGGGTAGAATAAAATAAGCTAATATTGATATATTTGTTTAAATAGTAGGGTTTTAGGTTATGAAAAATTTACAATTATAACCCCTTAGCAACACGAGGCGGGGTGGGGATGGGGAGGGACGGAGTAGGGTGGGTCTAAAAAGTCTAAATCCATCCCCGCCCTGCCTTGTAGTGTGGGGCAAAAATCTTACCCCATCCCCACCCCACCACCTTTGCGGGACGGGGAAAACCCGCATGGGGCGATGTAGGGAGGGGCGGGTTAAGCGGAGCGGGGAAAAATTGCCATCTCTAGACATAAGTGATAATATCTTCAATTGATTCGGCCCATAGAAGAGTACTATAAATGTTTAAAAGAAACAAACAACAATTTTAGTTGCCCTCAATTCTAAACATGTACCTAATTAGATTATATTCTAAGCGGATTTGATTGCCAAAGTGAACTCTGATCCTAAGATTTCTAACAACGCATATAGGAATATTGACAGATTAAAGATGAAAACAGGGACAGCCTCAAGTGCAACTATAAGTGAAGTTCTCAATAAAAACAATTATTGTTTTGGAGCGTTCAAGTGAGAACCTATTTGATTGCTCAAGATCTTTAGGACATTGTGGAAGCAACTGACGAATGTCCTAAACAAGAAGATGATGAAGTTGCTTTTAAGGCTTGTGTTGGGTTAAGATAGCTTGACCCTGATTAATTATTCAATTACCCAAGTTGATTAATTAAGATTAATTAAATTCAATTTGCATGCAAAATGTGAAGGCACCAACAATCACGAAAAATACTGAGCGCAACGGAAAATAAATTAGACACGGTGATTTGTTAACAAATAGGGAAAACCTCGTAAGGCAAAAACCCCATCGGGTGATTTTAAGGTCAGCACTCCAAAAAATCTACTAATCAGCAATCAAGCTGTTACAAGTATAAGGAATCTTACAAACTACCCTGGCCCATCCCAAAATAACAACTTGCTTTTGAACATTTGCTCCAATACCTAATTGGACTTGATTTTGTAGTAGCCTTCTTTCCTTTTGATGCACAAACCTCCAATTTGTGACTAACCCTTTGCATGAATCTGAGTACTTAACTAACTCTAGCAATTTGAACAAATGTTGTTGGCTGCAAAGTTCTTCACTTTATCAACAATGAAGATTAGGAAGCGCTTGATTACAAAACCCTATGGCGTACAAATGTAGTAGCTTCACAGAGAGAAAATAAGTCTCTTGGTTTTTGTATCCGTGTGTGACGACTCTTAAAAATAAGCCTTGTATATGTATAGGGTTGTGAGAAAAGAAACCCTAAACAAATACACAAGCCTCAGCCGAATTTTAGATCTAGAAATACTGAAATCTTAATTCTTGATAGATCGAGCTGCCATCGACCAATCTTTCGAGCTTCACATTAAGTCTCGATAGGAGGCTTCTGTCGAGCTATCTATCGAGACTTAATAAACAGTTTTTTTTCACTTGTTACATGGACCAATTTTCATGTCTTTAATATTTGACTTGAACAACATGTTTCTTATCTTAAATCTACCCAATTACAAGTAAAGTGCATTTTGTCAAAGATTATCCAATTACAATAAAATATGACCCTAATAGCTTGGATCAGGAAGAATGTCATGGCTTTACATGTGATCCAAATTTCATGCAAGCCACGAATATGTTTTGTGATTAGTCAGATCTGATGGTGGTGGGGGGTATACCTCTAATCTCTTTAGATCTTATCTTGCCTCTCATGGTATTCAACACCAAATCTCCTATCCTTATATCCTTCAGTAGAATGGGTTTGTAGAAAAGAAGCATAGGCACTTAATTGAGATTACCATTACTCTGATTTCCCAAGTTTCCTTACCTTCTTAGTTTTGGTCTTTTGCCGTCTAAACTACTATAAGTCTCATTAATCTTCTTCCCACTGATACTCTTGGCTTCCTATCCCCTTGGTTCAAACTCTATGGTCATCATCCAGATATCACATCTCTAAAAGTATTTGGTTGTTCTTGCTACCCTTTACATTAGACCTTACACCAAACATAAACTAGAATACAAACCTATTGAATGCATCTTCCTAGGCTATTCCACTGTTTCTAAAGGATATTTGTGTCTTGATCTGCATTCTAATCACTTGTATACTTGCATGCATGTATTGTTTAATGAATCCAAGTTTCCTTCTCAATCTTCTCACCTCAACCCTCTTCCAATTTCTGCTAAACCAGCACCTGACATATGGTTATCCAATCTTCTTTATTTGCACTCCTCTAATCAACCTTCCATTTTAGGTTCTTATGTTCAATCCACTCCCAGTCCTTCCACTACTACACTTCATACTACTTCTCCTCTCTCTTCCACTACATCTGCTTCCATTCCTGTCTCTCACTCCTCTAGTCCTTCCCATACTTCTCCAAATACTTCACCTGTCCAATCACTTACACCACTGCGATTCGCCACCTCCAATTCACCCAGTCCTGCCCTCCTACAGATCCTGATCCTGTCCTCTTCCTTACAACTAATACTCACCCCATGACTACCAGATCTAAGAATGACATTACCAAGCCCAAGCTTTGCTAGAAGGGAGTTCTTGACTACTACACAGAACCACCATCCTACAAGATTGCTTTTCAATATCCTCAATGGACTAAAGCCATGGATGAGGAATTCTCTGCATTGCAAAGGCAAAAAACTTGGTCTTTGGTTCTTGCTGCACCTGGTATCAATTTAGTAGGCTACAAGTGGCTCTAAAAATTGAAGTTGAATAGTGATGGCTCTATAGCTAGGTTTAAGGGAAGGCTCGTTGCCAAGGGCTTTCATCAACAGGCTGGCATTGATTACACTGAGACTTCTAGTCCAGTTGTTAAACCAGCTACAGTTAAGATTATTCTTGCTATGGCAGTGAGTTTCAGATGGCCTCTTAGACAATGTGTTGTGTCTAATGCTTTCCTTGATGGTTTACGTAAGGAGGAGGTCTACATGCAGCAGCCCCCTGGCTATGTTGACTCTCAATTTCCTTCTCATGTCTGTAAGCTACACAAATCATTATATGGCCTCAAACAAGCCCCTCAAGATTAGTTTGATCACTTTACATCTTTGCTTCTTCACTTGGGGTTTATGGCTTCCTTGGTAGACTCTTCATTGTTGATTTATCATTCTCATCATACTACCATTTACCTGCTGCTCTATGTTGATGATATCATCATCACTAGGAATAATCCTTCTCAAATTTCTCATCTCATCATTGCTCTTAGTCAAGCTTTTGAGCTCAAGGATCTTGGTGCTCTTTCTTACTTCCTTGGCATCCAAATATTACCTACTAGGTTTGGGCTTACCTTGTGCCAATCCAAGTATGGATGTGATGTCCTTCATCGTTTCCACATGGAGAATTCCAAACCCACTAAGTCACCCTGCTGTCCATCCACTCGTCTCACTCCTTATGAGGATTCCTCTTTGCTTAACCCAGCTGAGTATAGAAGTATGGTTGGGGCACTCTAATACTTCACATTCACTCGCCCAGATTTGGATTTCAGTGTCCATCAACTGTGCCAATTCATGCAAAATCTCATTACTACTCATTTGGAAGCTGCTAAATGAGTTCTTTGTTATGTCAGAGGCACATTACATTTTGGGATTCATCTTGCTTCTAGCCCTTTTAATCTCTCTATATTTTCTAATGCAGATTGGGCCAGTGATCCAACTGATCGAAAATCCACTACTAGCATATTGGTCTTCCTTGGCTCTAGCCCAATTTCGTGGTCTTCCAAGAAACAATCCACAGTCTCTCATTCCTCCATTGAAGCTGAGTGTAGTGCTTTGGCTTTCACTACTTCAGAATTGGCTTGGCTTCGTACTCTTTTCAGGAAGCTTCATTTGTGTCTTCCTCACATCCCTATTCTTTGGTGTGACAACAATTTTGCCATTGTCGTAGCTTCAAATCCTATGTTCCATTCCAGGAAGAAACACATTGAAGTGGACTATCATTATGTGTGAGAAAGTGTTCTTAGGCATGATTTGGGAATCAAGTTTATCTCTGGCCATGACAATTATGTTGATATTTTCACTAAGCTATTGCCTGGTCCTCATTTCTTGTTTCTTCGCAGCAAACTCTTGACTGATTCAGCCTCGTGTTTGAGGGGGGATGTTGAGATATCTAAGGCTAAGACTAAAGATAGAACAAAGCCCCAACGGCTAGTTTTTGAATCTCAAGAACAGAGCAATGGCTAAATTTCTAAACGGTGTCGTTGTATTTAATTAGTTGAGTTATGTATAGACAAAACGCTGTCGTTCTAGAGACGCTATTAGTGAGACTGTTGTCGGTTAGTTTAGGCGGGAAAGACCGTTTTCTACCTCCAGGTTTTGCTCCACCTTTCACGGATCAATTCCGTGATTTAAGGGCAGTCTAATTAAGTAGTTACAGTGACAGATGCAATGAAATTGACTCAAGCAAGCATTTACAGAAAAACTCTAGAATTCTCTCTCTCTCTCTCTCTCTCTGTTTGTTTCCTGTGATTCTCTAAGTTTTGCTTCATAGTTTTTGCTTGCTTCACAATTGATCTAGCTTTTCAAGCTTTGCTCAATTTCTTTCATAGTTCGGCCAAAATTGCTTAGGATACTATGGAAGCAATATGCAGCATCCGTAAAAGTGATTATGTTGGTATGTCTCTCTCTATACTGCACGTGCTCAAACATTTTATACCTAAAATATGCATAAGGTCTAGAAGATATGATAATAAACTTACCCAAAAAAAAAAAATCCTAAAAGAAAGAAATGAAACATATAATCACCAGGCTTTTCCCCCTCCCTTCTATCTCGTCTGGTTGCCTCCACCATTATAAGCTTACAACCTTAATAAACCAGCAGTATTAATGGAAGCAAAGGCAACGTTTGAACAGCAAGAGTGGCCTTATGCCAGGGGACATGTGATGGGTGTCAAATCCATGATTAGAGCATTCAAAAAATACCCATTTTGATACTGTCGCAAAAACACTCCAATCCCAACAACAATTTTATTTAGATATAATAGATTATAATTCGTGTTCTTATAATATGCTCTATGCTATAATCACAAAGTTAGGCTCTTTTTATGTCCAAAAAAAAAGTTAACGGATTCTTGCCATGGCACAACTAGTTTTCGACTTCGTAGAATAGGGTTTCCTTTCTCTCAAAGACGTAGTATGTCGTTACCTTTCCCATAGTGGAGGAGGTACTCTGTCCCTATAGGGCGTAGCCAGAAATTTTTATTTGGGCCAACTTATGATACGAATTTATTAGCTTATACAAACTTCCATAAATATGCACAAACACAAATCTATACACACATATAACTTAGTATCTTCCATAGTGAATCCTTACAGTTTTCATTTTTAATATAAGTTACCAAATGATCAACCAAAGTGAGTAAAATATTTTCAATTGAAACTAATAAAGTATTCAAAGACATGAATGATTCAAAACTTTAATAGACACAAGAACACATTTTACAATAAAAAATGAATGTGAGAAAAAAAAATTCTCTATAACATTAGACCAATTGGACAATTTTTTTAAGAGCAGCATTAGACTAGCTCAAATATTTGGAGGGGCCAAGTCCCATTTTTGTATGCTAATAATTAAAATTTTAAATATTTAAATATAGTATTAAAAAAATTTTAAAATTTTTGGGAGGGCTATGGTCCCCCCACTCATACATGTAGCTCCGCCCTATAGTATCTGGAATACTAGTAGGGTTTTTTGGGTTTCTTTCTATTGTTAAGGGAAATAGTGTAGGATAGGTCATGGAGAATCTTACTTGGGAATAGGGGAAATCTCTCTCTCTCTCTCATAAAGAAGGTAAACATGTGGTTCTGGGATCCGGATCCTCTCCATTTCTATTTGAAATGGAGAGTGTTCAGTTAAGGGACCAGATTCACTTAAAATAAATCAAAGGCTTAAACTGTGCCACGTCAATTAAAATTCAAGTCCCTTAACTCTTCAAGTTCAACCAGGGTTAACAAACTTAACTTTTCAACTTCAACCGGGGTTAAACTCTTCACTTAAACTCTTCAAGTTCACTTAATAGAAAATCTTATGTTTAGTCTGAGATATAACTTTATACTTTTCAATCCATGGCACTTCAAAAATTTCATGTCTTCTATCACAGGACTCCCAGCAACTAGTTTTTGAATAGTTTTATCATCTGCATCAACGTAAAATAAAGTGTTTTTCAAAATGGGTAAGTTTATATCACCACAGTTTGTATCCAACTTACACTGCCTTAATCAACACGGTTATGGATTTTGCAACCAAAACACTCTGAGGTAAGTCATAATATCCTGCTGCAAAATGAAGGCTCAACTTCTTGACATCACTCTTAACCACATAGTTAATCCAACAATCAACACAAAAATTCAAACTCCGTTTGTCCAAGCCGTGAGTAAGTATAAATTCCCTTATAGTTAGCCTTTGCTTATGACGGCTTTCTAAAGATTTTTCCACAAAAATATAGAAGTCCTGTAACTTTCTCTGAATATCCAGACTTTCATATCCAAATTATTTGGATATGAATTTGGACTATAAATGTTGGATTATAAATTCATATCCAAATAATCAAACCAAGCCTAAATCCAAAATCATTCCATATTTGGGACAAAAATCAAACAAACTCAACTATAATATCACCTACTTAAATAAAAAATCAAAGCAAATCTGGGGAAAGATCCACAAGTTCATCTTCCAAACTAGATCCCATCAAGTCACTACCACCAACCGCAGCGAACACAGCACTACCAGACCCAACCTCATCAACTTGGAGTGAGCCACCGTTCGCCCATGTCTACCTTGCAACCCCATCAAATCTAGTTTGTGTTCTTAGCGTCCATCTCTGTTGTGCATTTTTCTTCTTCAATAGAGTTAACACAAAGTAAAATATAAGCTTTTCTATTCAGTGAACTTGAAGAGTTTAAGTGAAAGAGTTTAACCCCGGGTGAAGTTGAAGAGTTAAGTTTGTTAACCCCGGTTGAACTTGAAGAGTTAAGGGACTTGAATTTTAATTGACGTGGCACAGTTTAAGCCATTGATTTATTTTAAGTGAATCTGGTCCCTTAACTGGACACTCTCCATTTCTATTTGAAATGGAGAGGATCCGGATCCGTGATTCTGTCACAGTGAGAACAACTGAAGGGGATTGTCCTTGTTGCAAAGTTCCTTACGAAACGTGCTTTGAACATTGACAAAGTTGCACAGACCATTTGCCTTCTCTGGCGAATCAATGGTGGGTTTAAGGTTAGGGAAATGGGTGGTAGTTTGCTATCTTTTGTTTTTGAGTCGAAGCATGATGCTGAGAAAGTTCTTTTGGGAGAACCGTGGTCCTTCGACAGGCATTTCATCTTGCTCCAACAATATGATGGTTTGATGCCTGTCAGGGGATCTTGTTTTCTCGAAAGCGAAGTTTTGGATTCAACTGCATAATCTGCCACTATGGTGTCTAACAAAGGAGATAGCCGAAAATATTGGAGGCACTATAGGTGAAGTCGAGGAGGCAATGAATGAAGGGGAGATGCATATTGGAAATTTTATGTGGGTGAGGGTGACTGTGGATATTTCACAACTTCTATGTAGGGGGAGATGCGTAGCTATTGACAAGGACACTTTGTGGTGGATTCTTCTGAAGTATTAACATTTACCTAATATATGTTTACAGTGTAGGAGAGTTACACATGATGACAAGAACTGTGAGTTGTGGGTTAGAAGTTTGGACCTTGGATTTGTGCCTCCCAGTGTAATCCTTCTCATCACACTATAGTGGAGGTCCTTGGATACGAGCCGAGTCACAGCAAAAAGGTAGCCTGCCCATGAGGCAATGTGGGAACCGTAAGTAGAGTGGAGGAAGCTAGTGGGCTGGCTAAGCATTGAGTTCACACTGAGTGTCAGGGAACAGAAAAGACTATTGATTTGAAGGAAGGAACAAGGCTGGCTGAGACGATGGTGGTTGTAGAGGACAGTAATTGGGATAACGATACGGTAATTGTGGATTCAAAAAAAGTCAGAGAGGATTTTGGGGCTAGATTGCAGGAGATTGATGATGATCTTTCCATTGATCCAATCATTTCAAATTTTGAATAACAACGGGCCATAAAAGTAAATGTATGGGATTGGCTGAGTTTCTGGGGTAGGTATTAATTCAGATTCAAAGTGGGCTACAGATGGTGGGAAGAAGGATCTGGATCACAATTTAGTGGGCTAAAGTTTATCTAGAGAAGTAGAGCCATTGAAGTAGAGAAGTAGAGCCTTTAGGGGAGAAAGTTTTGACATGGGCTGGGTCAAACCCAACCTTATAAGGAAAGCTAATGCGTCCAAGATTACTACACAGGGAAAAGGAAAAAAAGGAAAACCACAACTGGCACGTGAGGGGCTCTCTACCACACAAGCGGCTCATAATGAAATGGTTCAAAATAGCCCAGGCCCAAAAGTTTCTAAGGGGACTTGGCCTAGACTTTCTAGTAGGCCCAAAACAAGTGGTAGTAACAATGACGGGATGAGGCCTGAGGATCCAAAAAGGAAAACTTGTGACAATCCAGACTGGGAAGTGTTGATGATGGAGAGGGAAAAGAAGGTGAAGTTGGAAGATGAAACAAAGCGGTTGAGCTTGCTCTTAACCACACATATGGGATAGGCGGAGGTTGCATCGCAACCCCACCGAGTCCAATAAGTATATTAAGCTAGAGCTGTTGAGGGCTTGGGAACTCTCAGATAGTAAATACCTTAAAAAAGATGATAAAAAGAGAAGATCCCAAAACTGTCTTCCATATGGAGACAAAATCTGATGAAGACTGGGTTTTACGTGTTAGAGATCAATGTGGGTTTAAGAATGGTATTGCAGTGCCTAGTAAAGGAAAAAGTGGTGGGTTAGCTCTATTCTTGGAGTGTGAGTCTTTGGTGCATGTTCAAAAGTACTTACTAGGGCATATTGGTGCTCTAGTGGATGGAGGTAGTACGGTGGGATGGTGTCACTTTACAAGGTTTTATGGCGATTCAGAGACCTCGAAGAGAGGTAAATCGTGGCGACTGTTGAAATCCCTTTGAGATCTTTTTCCATTACCTTGGGTAGTAGTGGGGGCTTTAATGAACTGAGAAAATTGTATGAAAAAGAGGGAGGGAGACCACAGCCTAGGCTGCAGATGGACAGTTTTAATGATGTTATTAGATGGTGTGGTTTTAATGAAGTAGGCTAAATGGGTCCACATTTCACTCAGTTGTTTCAATCTTCTGATGGTTTGCAAATTAGGGAGCGGCTTGATAGAGCGAGTCCAAATCCTCTGTCTCATCAATTGTGCTCCACTTCATGCTTCACCAATAAAATTTGGACAGTTAACCTTTTTCATTAAATGAGATATCTCATTAAATGAGACAACTAGTCTCTCTCATTAAAGTCAGAGTTATCTCATTTAATGAGAGAGGCTAGTTGTCCAAGTTTTATTGGTGGAGCATGAAGTGGAGCACAATTGATGAGACAGAAGATTTGGACTCAGATAGAGCTATGCCAAGTTGGATGTCCATGTTCCCATCTTTAAAACTGTATCATCTATCTTCTTCGGTCTCTGACCACTGCCTTATTTTACTGCACTTGACTTTGGAAGTGAAAAGATAAAAGCAAAACAGATTGTTTCGGTTTGAATCTATGTGGCTGAAAGATCACAGATGCGAGAGTGTGGTAAAGGAGGCTTGCGAGGAAGGTTTAGCTACTGTCACAGGCTCTCCTTTTCAGAGATGCATGGAAGTGTGTGCAGACAGAGACTTCATACTTGGAATAGAGAAAAATTTGGTCATGTAGGAAAGAAGATTGCAAGCTTATAGAAGAAGTTGGAGAGTCTAGAGTTACTTCCAGCCTCAAATATAGCAAACAAGGTAGTAAGGGAGACACAAGTGGAATGATGCTGTTGGCTAGATAAAGTGGATGCCATGTGGAAGCAAAGATCTAAAATTAGTTGGTTACAAGCCAAAGATAGAAACACAAGATTTTTCCATTCCAAGGATATGAATTGTTTTGAGAAAAGCTTGATAGTTGGATTAATGGATGGTAACGGGGTTTGGTAGGAAGGTATGGTTGATATGGAACAAATTATTTTAGACTACTACTTGGACTTTTTCACCTCTTCAGGCCTTACCAACTTTGCTGAGTTGGTTGATGCAGTTGAACCTAAGGTAACACAGGAGATGTATAGTAATTTAATTATGTAGTTCCATGCCTATGAAGTCAAGAAAGCTCTCAAGCAAATGTACCCCCTTAAAGCCCCTGACCCTGATAGTATGCCGCCTTTATTCTATCAGCACTTCTGGCCTACTGTTGGAGATGTTGTCACAAAAATAGTACTAGATTTCCTTAACCTTGGTATTGTTTCTCCAAACTTTAATGATACTTATATTGTTTTTATTCCAAAGGTTAGAGAACCAAAATATGTTACTGAATTTCGCACCTTAAGCCTTTGTAATGTTGTTTATAAATTAGCTTCAAAAAAATGGCTAACAGGTTGAAAAAGGTCTTGCCATCCATTATTAGAGAGACTTAGAGTGCATTTGTCCATGGGAGATTAATTACTGATAATGTTCTAGTAGCTTTTGAAACACTGCACCATATTAGCTAGAAGAAAAATGGTTTAATCGGGGATATGACTTTGAAACGAGACAAGAGTAAAGCTTATGATAAGGTCAAATGGGGGTGTTTTGATAAGATCATGGAGAAATTAGGCTTCCATAGCAAATGGAGGGAGTTAATGATGCAATGCATAACCTCTGTAACTTACTCTATGAGGATTAATGGTTCTCCTCGAGGCTGTATCATCCCTTCTTGGAGCTTACGCCAAGGGGACCCAGTATCACCTTATCTTTTTTTTGATATGTGCAAAGGGTCTCTCAGCTTTGATAAAGAAGTCTGTGTCTGAGGGGCTTTTGGAAGGAATCTCGATTTGTAGAAGAGGACCCCATCTATCTCACTTAATTTTTTTTTTGCAAATGATAGCCTTATTTTCTATAAGGCCACAACAACAGAATGTGATGCTCTACAATGTGTTCTTCGGGTCTATGAAGATGCCTCAGACCAACAATTGAACAGGGCAGAAACCTTCTTATTCTTTAGCAACAATACCACAAATGATATTCAAGAGGATATCAAGCTTAGATTTGAAGCACAGATTATCCACCAACATGAGAAGTATCTAGGTCTACCTACTCTAGTGGAAAGAAATAGGAGGAATACTTTCCATGAATTGAAAGAGAAGCTCAACAAGAAAATAGCGGGGTGGAAGGAGAAAATGCTTTCGAAGGCAAGTAAGGAGGTCCTTATCAAGGCAGTGGCACAAGCAATACTAACATACACTATGAGTTGTTTCAAAATTCCAAACTCACTGTGTGATGATCTAACTAGCTTGATATGCAACTTCTTGTGGGGGCAAAAGAAGGACAAGAAGAAGATGGCTTGGATTAGTTGGGAGAAATTATGTGCACCTACAGATTGTGGGGGTATAGGTTTCAAGTAGCTTAAGCCTTTTAATTTAGCCCTTCTTGCTAAATAAGGGTGGAGACTTCAGATGTGTAGGAACTCTCTAGTGTACCAAGTTTTTAAAGCTAAGTATTTCTCGAACTGTGACTTTATACAGGCCTCCCTAGGAAGTAAACCATCATATGTGTGGCATAGCATTATGGCTGCTCAGAATCTGGTTTGTTAGGGGATGCATTGGCAGATTGGCAATGGGGAAAATGTTGGAGTTTGGAGAGACAAGTGGCTCCCTACACTCTTCATGTATAGGGTGGTGTCACCACAGAGGCTGTCAAATTCAGACTTTAGGGTAAATGAAATGATAGACCAAAATATGGGTCAATGGAATACAGATTATTCACCAACTCTTTCTCTTGTATGAGGTTGATACCATACTAAGTTTTCCAATAAGCTCTAGGATACCAGTAGACAAAAAAAAAAAAAAAAAAAAAAAAAAAAAAAAAAAAAAAAAAAAAAGAACTAGGCAGGGACAGCCAATGGGCATTTTAATGTACGTAGTGTGTATAAGATAGCTGCAGAGATGGCCACGAAGCATACTGGTTCCAGTTCTAGGGGGATATCCTAAAGCTTTTTTGGAAGAAGGTTTGGAAGTTGCATACACCACATAAAATACGGCATTTTTCTTAGAGGGCGTGTCGTGATATTCTTCCTACCAAAAGCAACTTGAAGCACCGAAGGGTTATCCAAAAGGACAAGTGTAGCATATGTGGCGAAGGTGTTGAGGATTCTAGCCATGTCTTTTTGTTGTGTTCTAAAGCAAAAGAGGTTTGGAGTGGCTCTAAGCTTGTCCCTCTTGGCCGAGTCTTTCAACCTCAAAATCTGATGGATCTGTTATGGCACGTTTTAATGGAAGAACAGAGGGAGAAAGATGTTATGACTCTGATAGTCACAATCGCTTGGGAGTTATGGTCGAGTAGAAATGAAGCCATTCATGGAGGAGTTGTGAAGCCGGGCCTGAATTTTGTCCAGTGGTGTAAACAGTATCTTGAGGAGTATTGGGAGGCAAACCCGACTATCCAATCATCTAACGCGGATAGGCTGGCCAGGCGGGTCCCTCCTGTGGCAGCTCTCTTCAAAATAAATTTTGATGGATTGGTCTTTGCACCTCAGAGAGCAGTTGTTGTGGGCGTCATCGTCCGTAATGAAAAGGGTGAGGTTATAGCAACTTTATGCAAGAAAATAAAAGTCCCTTTAGGCGCCCTTGAAGCTGACGCTAAGGCCTTTGAAGTGGGTTTGCAATTCACACAGAACATAGGTGTTTCTGAGTTTTGCTTGGAAGGTGATCTCTAGTGCACTATGTGAATGTACCCCACCCCTATCTTTTGTGGCGCAAGTTGTTTATGACATCCTTTCTACCGCTAATGCTTTCTGTCGTGTTGATTTTCTCATGTGTTCTGGTAGGGTAATAGACCTGCACATTTGCTAGCTAGACATGCTATTGGCATTGATGACTTTTCTGCTTGGATTGAAAAGAGTCATAGTTTCTTAGAACAGACTCTTCACCATGATGTTTTTATGGCTTTTAATTCTTAATAAAAGTTTCTTAGTCTTCCCATCAAAATAAATAAATAAGTTACGCTCTTTTGTGGTCAAATCTCATGCTATTTATCTAATAACTTTTTTGTTATATTACAACTTACGCCATCTAATTTTGTCTAAAATTCAATTCAGTTCAGTTCTTAAACTTCACCTCTATTCAATTTAGTTCTTTATTTTCAAGTTTATTCAATTCATGTCTTTTGTTAAGTTCTGCTGGATGCTCAAGTGAATTTTTGATTTTTTTTAATTAAAAAATCCAAAAAAACCAATAAAAATTATTTTTTAAAAAAAGAAAGTAAAAAATACATTCTCTCAACTTAAAATCGTTGGTTCTCTATTACATTTTAGGATGTTTCAAAATGTAGTTTGTAGGGACACGTTTTTCAGCCCAAGCCTAAAGTGTGTAGGATATTGGCCCAGCGAGCCCTATACAATAAATTTGTAGAGAGTGGGTCAAAGAACTAGGCCCTAATGAACTGGACAACAGCTAGTACGTATTTAGAAGATGATCGAATAAAAACATGAAGCGTTAATCCGAATGGATTCATTGTCCGAGGAGGTAAACTTTCATATAAATCAGTTAAACTGATTACAAGTATAATTCTGATGGCTACAGTGGTCTCTTACATTATATAGCTCCTTCCGGACCATCTTGATCCTACACTTGTTGATCATTTGAGTCCTTACTTGAGTACCTATCCCATCGGACACCCTCTTTGGCTTTCCGTGAATTGTGGTAGCCCAGGCAACACTGTTTAGGGATCTTCTCCACATAAATGCAGCCAGAAAAGTAGCTGCAGTGTATTTAATGTGGTGGTAGCAGCTTTTCCTTAGATATTTTTGAATTCCCATCATCCTTGTATGTTTATGATGCATGTTCCTGTCATTGGAGCTTCCTGGAAGGTCACCTTGAGCCTTTAGGATACACAATTGAGCAGTGCTTAACCTATCCGAGGAGGCATTTCTCCTCGGACCCGCCCTGCTTGTATTTTATTCATTAGATCTCAAGCTTGATCCATTCAACACCATTTATTTGTTCTCAGATTACTATACTCTCAGCCAAGGCCCAAGGCCCAATATACCATTTGGGCCCTTAACCCTACATAGTTATTTTTGAAAAATTAATAAATAAATTTCATATCTTACCCCTTATATTATTTAAAAACTCAATACCATTTTTTCTCTAGAGTTTAAATTAATAAGGGTAATTTTGTATACTTGTAAATTTTTAATTAAAAGACAACATATTAAATGATGTTTACTTCAAAAGTTGGATTTTTAAAACAATACCAACAATTTGGGAAGGAGAGATTTTTTTTTCTCTCTCTCTCTACCTCATTCTGGATCTCTCTCTAAGTCTCTATGTCAAAAAAACAAAACTTCGCTAAACAATATTCTCTCTCTCTCTCTCTAGCTGAGGCCTCTTGATATCTTTTCTCTTCATCTGCTTTTGCCTTTCGACTCCACTAGGTCTCTCGTTTCACTATGAAGGTAATCTTGTCTTTTCAAGTCACCATGGGGGGCACACTTGACATCAGCATGGTTGCCGTACAACGACGCCCATGTTTGAGTAAAAGTAATTTGTTTTTCCCATTTTACCCTCTCTTAAGCTTCAACCAAGGCTGAAACCCATGTTCTGCCACTACCATCTCTTACCCACTCTCTTCGAATCAGTGCCATGGAGCTTAGATTGGGCATGGAGATGGTTGACTAGGGATTTTTGAGCTTTACCTCACTACTGCTACTTTTGTTCCTCGCCAACCACCCTGCTCGTCGCTACTTCACTTGCCATCGAATTTTCAAGGTTATCTTCACCATATTTCAATGGTTCATGGACTAATTTTTAGACTTGGGTATGTATCTGCTAGGTTTATTGAGATTTTGTGGCTAGTGAATTTTTAAATCATACGTGGTAGTAATGGTTGATGCTGGATCCTATTGTCAGTGTTTACTATGCTTTATTCTAAATTTTTGTTATTGAAATTTTGGTATTTGGCATGGTTCTGAAACTTGGACAGTTCAAAAAACCAAAAAAGTGAGAGGTCCAAGGTTTTTAAGGTCGGATCGAAGTTCAACAAAGGTTTAACCATGATGTGTCGTTTAATTTTTTATCATATATAATCCATAAATTGTGTTTATATATAATAATTTTTCATATCTTGCCAACACAAATCTTGTAGGCTAATGGTTATGGTTGACACGCTAGAGATGCATATCAGCCTAGAGAAGCTAGGTTGCATATCAACTGATAGAAGCTAGGTTCAAATCCTGGTGTTGACTAATTTCAACATATTCTTCAAAAACAAGGCTGAATCGTAACCCTTTTTTTTTTTTTTTTGTCCTTGCACTGGGTTTTTTGAATTTGTGTAATGTGTTTTTGGGGATATCTCCATTTATTTTTTGTTAGTTAGTTAGTTAGTTTTATTTTTTTATTTTTTGAGAAACAAGAGAAAACTCTTTGTTCAATGGAGGTAAGGGCTCCATTAGAAGAATCTAACCTCTCACTACAGCATAAGTGTGTGGTCAAAATCTTGTAGGAGAGAGAGAGAGAGAGAGAGAGAGAGAGAGAGAGAGGAATAAAAAAACTTATGGATATGTCATTTTATTTGGGTCAAGTAAGTAGCCTAATAAATTTATGTTTAAAAATAAGTCTCATAACTCGTTAATCTCTATTTTTTTTCTTAAATAATTGTAATATGTTGCTAACCCACAGTTGGAACCCCTTCTCTCTATATTCTTAAGCACTTTGTGCATGGAGATGTGTTAATTAAGCTACAATGCTCTTGGCGTTGGATTCTAATTAAAGCACAAATTTTGGCAAAAAATGAATTTAAACCCACATGTCTATATATAGGTCTGCTAAAGGCGTTGTGGAGTATAAGACAACTACTTTAAGTGGGGCCTATTATTATATTTTGAATATTAATAAACTATTTATTTAACTTTTTGTTTTTTTATTCATTTAAAATCTATTTTTTTAGTTGCAAAATTACGAATTGAAACAAATCAATCATATTACTCAATGACTATACAACTAAAATAAACACTATCTGTTAAGTGAAGCAACCAAATACTAAAAAATTTTGATTGAAAATTTTAATAAAATTATGTATTTAATATCTCTAAATAAAATTTGAGTATAAATTTATTTACTAGTAGGAGATTAATGAGTTCTTTTAGCATTTGTGTGTAGGAGATTAACATGTTATACACTCTAAAAATGAGGAAAAATGAAAAGTCATTGTCACATCCAATGAAAAGATTTATCCTTTTTCTAATTTTTTTAATAGAAAAATTACTTTTTATTTATAGGTGAATATTTGAGACTTAATTAACATTTCTATTTGTACAAGAATATTTCTATGGGTAAAAATTTGAGAGTCTTTTGTCATTGGGGCCTAATTGCCTCATGCATTGAGCCCGCGCTGTCTACATATTGTTTGATTCGTACAATACATTTATATATTATTATATAGATCAAGAGCATAGTTGATACATACTAATTAAATATTATTTACTAATATGCAAGTAGCTTAGGAAATTCAATCATTGATGTAACTGATCTTCCTCTTTCTTTTAATTTTAATTTTTTTTAATTTTTTATTATTTTATTATTTTTTATTGTGGAATTGATCTTCCAATTATTTCTGTTCTCGTACAGTATATTCTCTTAGTTAGACTCAATAAACTTGGTTTTCTCTAAAACAGACTTGGTAAACTTGGACATGTATCCATTAACCCAGGGATGGAGCCTTTGTAGTATATAATAATATTTTAGTAAAAATATTATTATATATGTGTGTACTAATTTTAGCAATTTTATTTTATAAAATTATATTTTGCTCCCTTTAAATAGTATTATTGACTCTTTTAATACTAATGCTATTCTCACAAACTTTTTTAAAAACTGTTTTGGTAGCAAATTTTTACTGGTTCGCATATAAGCTCACTACTTACATAATTTTTTTTACCTACTAATAACTACTTATTACCTCAATGATTTTTAAATAAGTTTGTAATTCTAGCATTTTCCTCAATTTAGTGACCATAAAATTACCAATAGTAAATCTAAAAAAAATTAAGCCCAATCAATCAATTTTATCCAAAATAAACAGCCATACCCTTTAAAAAATTCTAAACAAAAATAATTTTGTTCTTACTCACAAAAAAAAAAAAAAAAAAAAACTTAGCGGTTAAGTAGTAGCAGTGTTAGAGGTTGAAACCACCGCACATAGCTAACAGTAAAACCGCCCCTCCTAACTCAAAGTTCTGACTCCGTCTTTGCATTAATCTTTTTAAATTAAAAGAAGAATCAGAAGAAAAAGAAAAAACAATATGTGTGGTGGGGATAAGTAGAGCCCAGCTGGGAATGTATACCAGTCTACCATCTAAAAAGTTGTTTTATCTATTATACAAACCCAATTTACAATATACTCAATATCCCAATTTTTATTTTCACATATAACCCGTTAAAATAATATTAATTACACAATATAAAAAAACAATCTATCTCTCCTCTCTTTCTAATTTCGGTCTCTTCCCTTTCCTTAACAAAAAAAAAAAAAAAAAAAGGTTTCTTCCCATCTCTCTCTTAGCCATCCATAGCCACTGCCGAGCAACCCAACACACCGTGCACCACCCACCACCACCGCCAAGCAACCTAATCAAACCACCCATCACCAAAGCCATCGATTCAAACTCAAACCCAAACCCAATACCCAAACAAAAGCCAATATCCAAACCCAAAACCCAAACAACCCACCACCGCCACCCATCGTTGAGCAACCCAATCGCATCACCCACCACCACAATTGCTGATTCAAACCCAATACCCAAACTAAAACTCACCAAACACCCAAACAAAACCCAAAACCCAAACCACAAGGCACCACCACCACCACCGCGAACAAAACCCAACCACCATTGAAACTTAAATGTCGAAACACAAACTCAACAACCCAAGCAAAGCAACTCGCTTGGAAAAACAAAAAAACCAACGAGATCCATACCCATCGCCACTGCCATACCCACTGCCAAATCACTAGCCACCACCTCCAATAAAACCCCACCATCACCAAATAGAAAATACCCACCAAACACCCATAAACATAGCAAATACCCACAAACACAACAAATAGATTAGTGTTTCTTTGCTCAATGGGTTTTGGGTTTCCAATAGAGAGAGAGGGATGAGAGAGGAGAAGGGGTAAAGGGTCTGGATGGGTATGGCTGATGGGGAGAGAGATTTCTAGGTGGGTATGGGTGTATGGAGAGAGAGAGAGAGAGAGAGAGAGAGAGAGAGAGAGAGAGAGAGTTGATTTATTTTATTTTATTTTATTTTTAAAGAGGAGATTAATAAAATAATGAAAAATAAGTTTACATCCCCTTGTACAATAAGTTTTATAAATAAGAACTAACTTTTCGCAGTTGATATAAATTTTTAGCAATACAGACCTAAATAATGGTGTGTTTGAGCTTGTGAGTTGCTAAAATAGCAATTGAGGCGTTTTTACATCCCCCAATATTAGTGCTCTTAATACTAATAGTTCTTACCGAATAGAATCAAATTCTAAACCGACGCAGCATACTATAATTATATCTACAAAAAAATATTCTAACCGAGGCCGCGCTGCTGGGTAATAGGAATAACTATTTGTTACTCTCATCCATTTTTAACCCGTTCTAGATTTAGGTAAGACCCGATTGGGCTGGATGTAGCAGATTCAACCCAACCAGTTGCCGAGTCTATGGTTTTAATTCTTTCATATAGTTTATTATTATATAATAAAGCTATATTAGATTTTTTATATGCATATGAAAAATAATGAAAATTGACGTGACATTCTCAAATATAAATATTTCTAATATTAGATTTACTACTTATATGAGTATTAAATAGTTTTTTTTTTTTTTTTTTTTGGAATTCATTGTAGGTTTTTTTTTTTTTTTTTTTTTTTAATTTTTTATATTATAAATGAATCATTTATATATTTTCTTTCTAATAATTTATTTATCTAGCATATTATATTTTATTCTTTAAGTTTAATATGTAGTACTAATTGTTATAAGCCATTTAATTTTCATGTTTTATATATGACAGGTACGCATTTTTTTTTTTTAAAGTTTTATAGGTGTAGTAATTTTTATGAGTGATTTAATTTTCATGTTTTATAAATGACAGATTGACAGGTATGATTATTATTTTTAATGAACAATTGGACCATTAAAAAAATTATTGGATTATAAGATTAAGGATTTTTGTATAATGAAACCATTAAATGTATATAAAAGAAAAGAAAAATTATATCTCACAATGCACACCGTCCATACACCGTGTGTCAGTGTATGTGGCAGTGCAGGCTTGGGGCCGACACTTTGGACATCTGATGCCCACACTTTCCAAATATGTTTCCGTTTAGAATTAAAAAAAAAAAAAAAAAAAAAAAAAAAAAAAAAAAAAAAAAAACAGAAAATCTTTTTTATTTTATGAAAAATATAAATAGAAAATCATTTTGGTATTGCAAACTCATACCAAGTCGGATTATACTTGAACTCGTCCGACATGACTTGATTGCCAAAGCATACTTCTAAGTCCTAACACCATGTGGGTATATTGACAGATTGTAGATGGAAACAAGGTCGGCCTCAAGTGCAACTGTTAGTGAATTGTTTAACGGGAGCAATTATGTGGTTTGGAGTGTTCAAGTGAAAACCTATTTGATAGCTCAAGCTCTATGGGACATTGTTGAAGGAACCGATGTACGTCCTGAACCAGGAAATAAAGCTGCTTTAAAAGTTTGGACCAGGAAGAATGCCATGGCTTTACACGTGATCCAGACTTCATGCGAGCCACGCATATGTCTTTTAATTAGTCAGATTACTTCAGCCAATCTTGCTTGGGATACTTTGGATGCAATAAAAAGCCTCTCTAAAGTCGACAGAGTTAAATGTCTTGGTATCTTTCTCTCTCTATATATGCTCAAACATTTTATACATAAAGTAGGCCTAGGGTCTGGAAGATATGATAAAATGACAAAAAGCAATCTAAAATACAGAACAGTTTCTCTCAAGAAGACAATGATGAGGTCCAAAACTATGATTAACACCAGAGCATTCTTATAATAAGCTTTAGGCTGTTTCGTTGTTGAAAGCTCAAACAGTGCAAAAACATTATTGCTTGTTTAGACCTCCAATTCTTAATTACGGCTTGATTAATTTTAATCTAAACATACTTAATGCGGAATATACATGATTAGCAAATTAATTAATCGAAGCACTCAACAATTGCATGGATGAACAAATAAGTGTAATGCTAAAATGGAAAGGGTAGTGGGTAAAAGAATAGTAAACCCAAGATAACACAGTGATGTGTTATTGATGAGGAAACTGAAAAACTCAGTGAAAGACCTCTCTGCGACCCTCCAAGTCGAAATGATCCACTAGCGAATAAGTTGGAGTACAAGGATACCAAAAAGACCCTCCAAGCCTAATCCACCCAAAGTACTTGAGCCCTTCAACCTCCAGTTACCAACGGACTTCTCAAAGTCTTGTCTTCACTAGCTTCTTGGATCCTGCAATACCGCTTGATTGCATCCGCCAAGCCTCATCAGATTATTTTGGCAAATACCCAATACTTTCCCAAGTTCCAAAACACTCTCTACACTCTGAATAGATGTAAGTTGTGTTTGGATACAAATCTCATCTCAAGGTATATCAATGAAAGAGGGGGGGAGAAGAGACTATAAGGATTTCTCTCTTTGAAGATGAGTAGCTTTCTTTAACAAGGTGGGTGTGTTGTAGAAACCTTTCTAGGGTTTTCTTCTGAATAGCCTCTATACACTTTTGTGGGTAATGAGGGTATATATAGTATGGGTGAAGGGTATAAGAGTCATACTTAAAATCATCCAGGCAGAGAGTTTCGCAGGTCACTCACAGGTTAGCCAAGTCGCAAAGTGACTTGCGAAATACAGCCCGGCACTTGACTCTTCAGCTTTCAGCATGTGCTTCTCATGTGACCTTTCGCGGGTCATCTAGTCGTGAATAAGTCGTGAGCAAGTCACGAACTTTACTGTCTTAAGCAATCTTCACTAACTTTATACTAAACTCATTACAATTAAATCTCACAAAATACAAGGAAATAAATTAGTGAAATCACAACATTTTTTTTTCATGAAATAAAGTCAACACAGACGTTATGTGAAAAACTATAACTTAATAATCTCCCCCTTTGGCTATTCCGTGACAAAACATCCTATAACAGACTCTAGACTTAAACGTGAGTTTGAGAACAATGACAAAACTCACTCATATCTAAATCTAAAACCTGTGACGAACTTGGAACATATATACCTTTCTAAGGTTTTCTTCTGAATAGCCTCTATACACTTTTGTGGGTAATGAGGGTATATATAGTATGAATGAAGGGTATAAGAGTCATACTTGAAATCATCCAGGCAGAGAGTTTTGCAGGTCATTCATGGGTTAGCCAAGTCACGAAGTGACTCGCGAAATACAGTCTGACATTTGACTCTTTAGCTTCCAGCATGTTTTTCTCAAGTGACCTTTCGCGAGTTGTCCAGTCGCGAGTAAGTCGTGAGCAAGTTACAAACTTTACTGTCTTGAGCAATCTTCACCAACTTAATACTAAACTCATTACAATTAAATCCCACAAAATACAAGAAAATAAATTAGTGAAATCACAACATTTTTTGTCATGAAATAAAGTCAACACAGATGTTATGTGAAAAATCATAACTTAATAATCTCTCCCTTTAGCTTTTCCGTGACAAAATACCATATAACAAACTCTAGACTTAAACTTGAGTTTGGGAACAATGACAAAACTCACTCATACCTAAATCTAAAACATGTGACGAACTTAGAACATATATACCTCTAACCTGAAACACTTGCATAAAACATATTAGACCCTCAAGGTAAAACAAGTAATGAAAAGACAAGTATAAAGTAACAAGTAAATTTCGATCAAGTAAAGATGATGTGAAACATATGAGCAACTTGATCAAACACATGACAACAATTTGGAAATTACTACAATGATCACATAGCAAATCAAACGATTATCCGAAAATGCAATCAATAAAGCACAATAGCATAAGGATACATGCATGTCCAACACACAAACACGATGCGCTGAGAACAACAAAGCATAGAAACTAAAAGAAGCTCAAAGCACCAAAAAGAAAACAAGAAAACAATCAAGGTTTTCTCATACAACAAAGTCTTCTCCCCCTTGGTATATGCATCTCCCCTAAGAATTTCTCGCCCTAAGAATGTGCAGAAGAGTCATATAGAAATGTCAAAACTCTTCGGTATACTCTCTAGTATACTCTCTCTCTTTTTAACACGAATAGACAAATGGGCCAAGAAGAATGAGGGAAAGAAAAGAAGATATGAACAAGGATAATGATGCATAAAGGGTACAAAATGAATGAGAAAATGAAGCTTAAATAAAAGACAAAACAACTTAAAAATGATACAAAGCATAAACTAAACGTGACATGCTAAGGAT
Organism: Quercus aquifolioides; assembly: GCA_019022515.1. NCBI lineage: Eukaryota > Viridiplantae > Streptophyta > Magnoliopsida > Fagales > Fagaceae > Quercus > Quercus aquifolioides. The sequence continues at coordinate 46,177,246 of CM032333.1, forward strand.
GCTAGAAGATCAAAATGATGCAAGAGCATAAAATAGAACATGGCATGATACGGGTGACAAGGTGTGTGCAAAAGGTGCATATGTGCAATGCATGAACAAGGTATGAGAAATGCACATATGGGACAAGTTGTGTGAAATATACAACCAATGAACCAAACATGTTCCTAATGAGAAAACATAAACAACCCCAAAGTTTGGTACTCATCAGAGTCCAAACAAGGGAGAAAATGCCTAAGAGGCAATTCATCAAACACCTAACGTGCACACACTAACCCTATATGATGAAAAATGCATGAATATGATAAAATATGTCTCTAATACATGTTCAAATTCCACAAGGGGCCAACATAATTATCAACAACCAAAAAGGAACTAAGCCCAATCATCAAAATTGAAAACATTTTGCAAAAATTAAGTTTTTCCCAACCCTATTGAAAACAAACCCAACCCTAGGTTTTAAGCAATCTAGAACTAAATCTAAGGAATTGAAAGAGTGAAAGAGTTTGAAAATACCTTAGAGTAGTCTTAGAAATGAAATCCATAGAGGTTCGGTTGAGTTATTGAAGATATTTTCAGTTTTGGGGAGAGGGACTCACGAAGAGCTAAAATCAACTTTTTTGAAAAACCGTCAATTTGAGCCCTTTAAAACTAACTTTTCGCACATTTCACGAGTCAGTGACTCATGAGCCATTCGCAAGTTACTCGCGAAATGTGCAAATGCAAAGGGAAAGATTTCGTGGGTCAGGTCTAAGTCGCAAAGTACTCACGAATGAGTCGCGAAGCACTTTGCCTGAATTTGTGAAGAAATTGAGATTTCCTCAAATCACTTCGCGACTTGGATGAGATTGCATCCACTAGTGAAGTGAGTCACAAAACTGCCAAACACCAAGTTTTTTAACACAAAAATTTTGACCTTTTGAGAAAATCTTTCAAAACAAAAGTGACAAAAATCATTTCCAAAAACAAATAAAACACTCAAAAATATTTTTGGGTTTGATCAACAAGGAATTGAGCATACACATATCACATTTAAACAACAACACACATATCACATTTAAACAACAATCACACAAATCAAATAGATATTCATTAAACATTAGAGTTGTGTGTTGTGTGTGAGTATCATGTTTGAATTAGTCCATAGTCTAACATGAAGTTTCAATGATCAATTCAATCAAGTCATACACATATAACACGAAGTCAAGTGACTTATCTCACTTGCAAAAATGAATGTATATAACTCCTCACCAAAGTGTTTATGTTAATTGAAAGTTTTTCATTAGGCTTCCATTTCTCATACTTTTTTATCAATACAACTCAATTTTTGAGCATCGACACCATGAAATTTTTTTATTTCTTTGAAGAATTAGCCTTTGGCTTTGGCATCATACAATTTGGATACATTTATGCTCCACCTTTTCCTAGTCTAACTAGTTTTCAAGCAAGACTTTTTTAGTTCTTTCTCTTTTTAGAGATTGATGTTTGAAGAGTTTTTCGACAAAAATTAAATGTGAGGAGATATATAAGAACAAGTATACGTATGTATCAAGATCAATCAAGACTATTAGCTAGACATTCATGACAAGCTTGAATATCTATTTACAACAATCAAATATAGATTTCAACATTTCACTCACATTCAATATAAGTACATACATAACAAGCTAAGCCTCATAAATACACTATACCATTAGTATGAAGGTACTAGTCCAAACTCACATGTAATATGACACAACACAAGCGATCAAACTTTTTGGATTTTTCACTTTTTATGTGGATTTGGATTTTTTCTCACACAAAATAGAAGTAATAAGGTAAGATCAACAACAAAAACAATGCATATAAAAAGATGCATGATGCACAAATGCATGAGGATATAGCATCTAATGCATGAAGAGTCCTGTACGTTTTTAGACCCCTTAAAACACAAGTTGTTTAACCTAGTTATTTAATCAAGTGATTACTTAGATAAATTATTCAAATCTAGGCTAACACAAGTAAATCATATCAAGTAAACAATGCAGAAAATAAAAAATACAACGATATGATAACCCAGGAAAACCAAACCGGTAAAAAACCTGGGAAGGATTTAACCTAGCTATCCTCAAGGTAAAATAGATTCACTATGAAGGAATTGAAGTTTTACTATAGCGACTTAGACTACTAACATCCTATTGCTACCTCGAGTAGAAAACTTAGTACCACGACCACATGATAATTCCGAGTCTACGGACTACTTCTTTCCTTGATCCACAGCAAACACAAGTACTCCCATTTGTGTTTTTCTTTAAGCTCTTAAAACAGCAACTGAAGAGATCACCAAGCTCTAGACATTGATCTTGATCTTGATAACCCTAAGTACATATGAAGGCAAACACCTCTAGATCTCACAAGAAATTCACACACACAGCAAATCAACAACCTAAAACATGGCTAGGGTTTTTCCTTTTATATTTAAGGCAAAACATAAAATCCTACACGTCATATGGGCTTAGGCTGAGTTGGAAAATTCGGTAGAAAAACAATCTGCACGAGCTTTGATCGATCAAATCTAATTTTCCATCGATCGAGCCTTGCAAAAATTGAATAGTAATTTCCTGCAATTACTTGATTCCAACTTTACACATACACATACTTTGAGTAGCCTAAATCTAGACTAAATGTTTTGATCATGGTTTGCCAACATTACACATTGAAGTTCTAATACATTTAGATCCTAAATCCTTAGAACCTAACAAGTCCTACAAAGATCGAAAGAATTAGATCAAGGACCAAAAGAGTAAAAGCTTAATCATAGGAACCCTTCCTCACCTAAACGGAATAAATGTTTGGAGGGAGTGTCTCATGAGAAGTGAGACGAGGTTCGAAAGAATGAGAACCGGAGATGCCCATAGACAAGGAAGTAAGAGTATTAATCATATGTTTCAATAACTTACCATTTTCATTTAAATCTAGTTTTTCTTTCTTAGCACAACTTTCAAGAAGCTCAAGTTTCTCTTTTTCTTTTAATTATTTTAAGAGGTTGAAACTTAGAGCAATGAGCTCTTAGATGACCAAAAGCACCACAATGTTGACAAACAATTTGTTTAGCTTCCCGGATCCTGCAATACCGCCCAATTACATCTGCCAAGTCTCACTGACTTATTTTGGCAAATACCCAATGCTTTCCCAAACTCCAAAACACTCTCTACACTCTGAATATGTGTGGGTTATGTTTGGGTGCAAATATCCTCTCAAGATATAACAATGGAAGAGGGGAGGGGAAGAGACTATAAGGATTTCTCTCTTTGAGGATGAATAGCTTTTTCTAACAAGGTGGGTGTGTTGTAGAAACCTTTCTAGGAGTTTTTTTTTTTTTTTTTTTTTTTTTTCAATAGCCTCTATACACTTTTGTGGGTAATGATGGTATATATAGTATTGGTGAAGGGTATAAGTGTCATACTTAAAATTATCCAGCAGAGAGTTTCACGGGTCACTCGTGGGTTAGCTAAGTCGCGAAGTGACTCACAAAATACAGCCTAACACTTGACTATTCAGCTTCCAGCATGTGCTTCTCATATGACCTTTTGTGGGTCGTCCACTCGTGAGTCAGTCATGAGCAAGTTGCGAAGTTTATTGTCTTGAGCAATCTTCACCAACTTAATACTAAACTCATTACAATCAAATCCCACAAAATATAAGGAAATACATTAGTGTAATTAAAACACTTTTTGTCATGGAATAAAGCCAACACAAATGTTATGTGAAAAACTATAATTTAACAGTTGTCAACTCTCCTACTATTTAATTTTAATCAATTTCTAAATTATTCTTATATCCTCTCTCCAAATGCCAAACACCCCCCATCTATCTAGCTTCATTTCGATCTCCTATAGCTTCTCTCAATTATAATTTTATTTTTTTGATGGCTGGTCTATAATCTGCTGGTTATATTTTTGTTTCGGTGGCTATTTGTGAGTTTCCTTTCTAACCATTTTCAGTTAGTTCTTTCATTGATCTTCCAAATTATTGGTTAATTTAATTAGGTGTAGAACATTCCGGATCAGGTAAAAACGTAAAGCAAAAATGGTTGAAATGTAAGGGACTGTTTGGTAAGAGAATTTAAGTACAATATTTCATTTTGAAAACCATAAAATAGTGGGTTCCACATTTGAATCTATTGTTTAGCTAATGCTTTGTAAATACAATATTCAGAAAATTTCCTAATTTCTCTGTTCAAGACATGATTTTGAAAAGAATGTTTTCAAGATACAGAAAATGTTTTTAATGGCATAATTGTAAATAAATTGATAATAATGGACTCCATAGATTTTACCAAATTCTTTTATCTCTTAAACTAAGAAACTTATTTTTATCACAAAACATTTCCACGTTTCAAATATGAAGTTTATCATTATCCAAAAATAAAAAATAAAAAGAAAGAAAGAAGGGTACATTAGTTCTATTCCCACACTTTAATTTTAAAAGCTTATCATTATCCAAAAAAAGAAAGTAAATAATAATCTATATGTTACTTCCTTTAAAATAACTTTCTTTTTTCTTAAAAAAAAAAAAAAAAAATCTCAAAGTTGAAATAGTCTCCCAAACATCATTTTTTAAAAAAGTGTTTCGAAAAATGTTCTTACAAGTAGGAACCAAACACGTATAATATAAAAATTATTATCTGAAAATTAGTTTCATATTCAATTTTTTGAAAACTATTTTCTTACTGTGTTAAAAACATAAACAAAAATTCTTTTACCGAATAAGTCCTAAAATAGCCTATATCATTAGGGTGTTTTATGTATCGTAAAAAGTTTGATAGAATCTTCAGAGAGTCAAAATTTAGTATGTGAAAATGATATATTAATTGTTGATGTTGTTTCAGACTGGGAGGAACTCACTTATGTCGATTGGAGTGATTCCATTAAAGAGTATTTAGTGATTGAGGATCTTTGGGACATTCTTGAAGATGAAGATGATGAAGATGCCAGCACTGAAGATGATGAAGATGCCGGCGCTGATGATAATGAAGTTGCCAGAGCTGAAAATAACGAAGTTGTCGGAGTTGAAAATAATGAAGTTGTGGGAGTTGATGATAATGAAGTTGCCAGTGCTGGAAATAATGAAGTTGTCGGAGTTGAAAATAATGAAGTTGTGGGAGCTGATGATAATGAAGTTGCCGGAGCTGAAAATAACGAAGTTGCTGCCGGAGCTGGAAATAATGAAGTTGCAGGAGCTGATGATAATGAAGTTGCCGGGACTAAAGATAGGGATTGGATCAAGAAGAATGCTAAGGCTTTATATTTGATCATGGAATCATGCGGGTCGAAAAGATTTTCTTTGATATCGAACATTGATTGTGCTAAAGACGCTTGGCGTGCTTTGAGAGATGCGCACGATGTAGAGATCTTCTGGAATTCTCTGAAAGACCCAGGTAGCTATTCCTCTCCTCTCCGTAGAAAATACACATGCTCAATCATTCTAAAATAAGTTCAATAGTCTGCAAGTCAACCGAACCACTTGAGCTGGCTTACGGCACTAGCCTGAGATGTTTTAGTTATGATCAGCTTGAGCTAAAGTTTCGGAACTAGAAGAATGATGATAAACTTATTTAAGATAAATTTAAAAAATGAAAAACCTAAAAGCCTTTAAAATTTTGAATGCATTAGCTCTCAAGGAACATTAAAAAAAAAAAAAAAAAAAAGGAAAAAAAGACGAAATGTGGGATCCTCGTGTTCTAGTTTCTCCTTCAATTCCCACAAAGCACATTTTTTATATCTATGTTTTGGCTATATTTTCAATTTAATCACTAAGCTTTCAAAGCTTTCATTTTGGTCATTATGTTTTCCAAAGTTGCTATCTTTTTGGTTCGTATTGTTATATCACTTACAACTAACAATATTCTTAAATTAGCAGTATTGTAGTCCATATATATTTGTAGTACACTTTACATATTGAGTCATCTAAGCAAAGACACATATGATGTACTTGAGCCCTCCAAGATCCTGCTTATAATTGACTCTGTGAATCATTTCTCCAATCTAACTAGGTCTTGCTCGTAGTTGACTCTGTGAATCTTTTCTCCACTCTAGCTCTAGATTCGTAATTGAGCCTCCAATTGCAAACTCCAAGTCAAAAAATGTAGAAAATAAGCTTCTTTCAAAACTTGAACTTGCTCCCTATAGGTGAATAAGCATGTCCAAAGCCCAAACCGTTGGGTCATATGAATGGGAAATTAACATATATAGATACAATTTAAGTATCAAAATTACATGATAACATTAAAAGTTTCCAACCCAAAATACAATCAAATTTTTTTATGGAATTAGCCAACACTCCAAGACTCAACAATCTCTCCCTTTGGCAATTCGCTCACACCTAATCTAAAACTGTTGTAACTTCTTGAATCTTCAACCTGTCATACCAGAAACACTTGCACAAGACTTATTAGACCTTACATTTGAATACTTATATAAAGAAAACAAGAATAGTGTGATCAAGTAAATGATGACATAATCAATATGAGTGCAACTTGATCAAACATTCAACAATCATTTAAAATGACTACAATGATCAATCAACGGGAGTTTAATCATCCGAACTTGCGAACCAATGAAAACAAGCATAATAAACACATAGATTGCATAATATGTCCAACATGAGAATTTTGGCTGCATAGACTCTAGATGGTCAAAACCAAACACAAAACATTGGATAAAACCATATAAACATAAATCATGATCAATAATAAAAGCTTATAGCATAAAAGACATGATCTATGAGAATATAAGGCACATAAGCACAAAATCATAAACAACTGTATAAATGGAATATGCAATAAACCAATGTATCAAAAATAATGTATCATTTTTACCCCAAAAAAAAAAAAAAAATGTATCCAAACACCAAAAGAAAAACTGTAAAATGAACACAAGCTGTAAAATAAAATGTGTCTCCTTCTAAAGATATGCACATTCCTCTCAATCTATATACTTCCTCTCTTTTAAAGATGGCCTAAATCTATCTCAAAATCATCAACCCCCTTTTCTTGTTGCGAAATGACAAAGGGCTCAGGCCGAAGAAGGGGACCATCATCATCTGATGCATCAATGTCATCCTTCTCAAATCCTATATCCTGATCTAGAAAATGCTCAATTGCATCAACCCTTGACTCAATCAAGTCAATCTTCTTATCCATACTCTGAAGCATGTCCAAGATGAGATCTAGACAGTCTTCTGAGGGGCAGAATCAGCTAGAGAAGCAAGGGCATTAGGGATAACCTCATAGCCATCAATCTCATCCTTTGTATCACCGTGAGCCTTGGTAGGAGCAGCAGCAGGTACTTGAACTAGTGGTGTTGGAAGGAATCGATGCAAATGGGCTTGTCTCTTAATGAGAGAACGAAGATCAATTAGAGCCTGATGATGGACAACAACAAAACCCCTAGGACGACAGACACACATGGTTAAAAGTAGCTTGGTGAAATGACTAGAATAGGGAAGACCATTACGTGCTCTCTTATGCCACAAGGACATACACATGGCATGGAACATATGATGCCACAAATCAATGGGCTCCTTATGGAACAAGTCGTACATAAACCTCAACCTAAATGCATGTAGGGCGGATCAGTGTTTGATGGGATACAAATTGTGCAAAACAATGAGAAAGATCTTTTTCTCAACATAGAAACAACTAGTAGAGCAAGAACCTCTAAGACCCCAAGATGATAGACGACCATTCACATGGGTCAACAAAATCATCCTTAGAATGCGAATGTCTTTCTTTATAAGGTTTGGGATTGGCACACTCAGATCTAGGAATATGAAGAATCTCATGGATAAGCTCAGGGGTAAGAGTAAACTTGACTCCTCTAACATGTATCCTAACAGAATCACCCTCATGCCCATGAAATTTGGCATAAAATTATTTAACTAACGGGATAGAAGTTTCTATTACCAAAAAAGAAAAAGAAAAAAGGGGATAGAAGTTTCAATGAACTCACCTAGGGTAGCATCCGAAGCATGATCTACAAAAAGACTAGGGATAGGAGTATCCACAAGACTAGAGAGGTCAACAATCCATTCCAACACCACGAGTGCGTCCTTGAAGATCTCATCAAAAAGCTTTGGTGGTTTTAGCATTGACAAACATTGGGATCGAATTTGTCCCAAGCTTAAGAGTATGGTGGCCTTTCAGAGCTCTGCTTTTTCCCTTGGCCCTTGCACTAGCGACAATGCTCTTTCTTTAGGGTGCCATATATAACACTAGCGACAATGCTCTTTCTTTAGGGTGCCATATATAACGAAGTGTGTGAGAAAGAGTATTCAAATGCTAATGATAGCTTTCATGTGAAATATCAATGTGAAGAACATGAACACATGAACTAATTTCACAATGCCATATACAATTTAAACACGTGCTCACAAAGCAAGCAATAAGATAGGCTAAAATGGCTTCAATTGAAAATTTAGGCAAATTGAGTGACAAGGAGCATGACCATTTTAGTCTACCTATAAAATACCATCACACAAATTTTGACGCTCATCAGAGGTCAAATGGCAATGCAAATGTCATTAAGACATTTCATCAAACACTTGGTGAGCATCCCTATTCCCAACACTCAAAAACTGTGTAATCACCATAAAAACAAGCCTAAATACAACTTATTATGCCACAATGGGCCAACAACAACCACACAATATCAAATCTAACACAATTCAATCAAGAAATTTGAATAACATTCAAAAACCCTAACCCTCTGAACAAAAAATTTAAAAACTAGACTCCTAAATGATGATTGAAGAAGAAAAACAAGTTAAAAGGATTAGGAATTAGGAGTTGGGTTTGATGTGATTTTATTCAAGAAATTTGAGTTTCAAAATTTTGGGGGGGGGGGGGGGGGGGGGGGGAGATTGAGAGAGACAAACTTAAGAGTCCTTTCGGTTGGAGGGGTAAAAAAGTGAAACGATAGAAAATGGTGAGATGATGGAAAAGATGGAAGATGGAAAAGATTTTAATTTCTCTCTTTTTTATTTGGTTGAGAGTGGAAAAGTGAAAAGATGAAAAAAATGAGTTTTTATAAATTTACTCATATATCTTTGTAAAAAAATGATGGTCAATTAAAACAAAAAAGTGACAAAAAAAAAAAAATCACCCAAATGTATTAAAAATAAAAATCATGTAAAAAAAAAAAAATTCACTATTTAAAAAAAAAAGATAAAGAAGATCCCCAAAAAAAAAGAAGGCAACGTCCCAGAACAAAGATAAGAAGAAACTAGTGAGCACAAAATAAAAAATAATGGTGGTAATAAAAAGAAGGAAGAAGCAAATGAGAGCATGTGACAAATTCATGAAAAAGACAAAAAGGAAAAAAGGCATAATGTTGAACATTGGTGTTGGCTAGGGGCAATTTTGTCCAAAAATGAGTGACATGTTTTCCCTTGTGTTTTCTCCCCATTTTGGGGTGATAGAGTTTTGGTGGGCCCAGAGGGAAAATAGCCGGGTCCCACCAATTTTCTCTCCTCCTCCCCTCCCAACCAAACACCACTCTCATCTATTTTCTCTCTTATTTTCAATTTTTTTTTCATCATTTCCAAATTCGTTCCAAACAAACACACCCTAAGACAAAGAGGAAGACTATCAAGTAAAAATCCCCTTTAAAATAGATCTAGAGAGTTTGTACCTATGAAGTTCTTATGAGAAGCAAACTCTCTAACCAAAATTTTTTCAAGGAGATGTGATTTTCGTACGATAGGGTAAAAGGCAAGCAAGAAATTATGCAACCCTTTTATGAATATCTCAAAGCATGAAATTCAAACCTCACCCAATTAGTCATCCAAAATCACAAAGAAAGCACTCTCACTTCTCATAAGACATAAATCTTAATCTACAAAGGAAATTTAAAAATCATTTTAGTTCATCCAAAAGTTGAAAGGCGAAAATTGTAACACACTCAATCAAGTATAATCATGCAAATGAACTAATGAAATTCAAGTACAACCAACTTGTGTGACTTGTGTAAGTGCATATTGAGAGGAAAATGAAGAATGGTGTTCAAGCACTCAATCACTAGATCCATATAATTAGGTGTGTGCATGGGTCGGATTGGGTGGGTAAAGACCAATATTTCTATCTAACCTGCAACTAGCGGGTTGAGAAAATTCCAATCTGCCACCGACCCACCAAAGTCTAAATCTGGCAGAATGGTTACAAATTTTGGCGGTTTCAACTCGGCGGGTTCGGCAGGTTGGCATTAACGACTAAAATCTAATATAATGATGACAAAAGGAATTAGACAGACTTCTAGCAAAGCATAACGTAAGAAATATATAGCTCTTACAAAGACTAAAATCTAATTTATTATTATTACTATTTGTTTTTTAAAATGTGTACAATCACATGGATTTGAACTTTTTCAGCTTGAATCAGATAGAAATTCAAATCTGGTTATGCAAATATAGATATGAAATATATATTTTAGCACAATTTTTACTTCTCTTATGAATACATCGTTTCTAGTACATAGAAGGCAACATTTTTCTTGCTTTGGGCTTTGGCTTTTGCATAAGCTTTAATTTTTCAAGAAATAGCGTCACCTATTACTTATATTATCCACCAGATTTTATGATAAAACTAGTTCTTTTTAGAGCTTCACCTATTACTTACATTCGGCACCTGCTTTTTCAAACATACATGATTATGGCACATAAATTAGTTGTGAGATATAGATATATGAATTACTCTACAAATGTGTTGAAATCAATCTAAACAAGTAACAAGCAAAGAATAAATATTATGATGAATTCTTACCACACACATCCTTAATTAGAACATTAAAGTCTACTTAGAATCTACACAGTACCTAAATATCAAGTCTTAGCTTGACAATCCACTGCGCTATTAGTACAAATGTTAAGGCCAAACATAAGCAATACAAGGTCAATCAAAATTTGGACAAATTTTGAATTTTTTAAAATTTTAAGATTTATAAGAAATTAAAGATATAATGAAAAACACAAGACAACAAAAACAAACAAATTAAACTACCAAAAGAAACAGTCAAACAAAACCAAGGTAGATAATTGAAAATGAAATATGCAATGCATGATAGTAAATGCATGAAAAGATGTCCACTTGCCTTGAAAGAATTATATCAATGACACACATCATCAAATCAAGCATAAGATCCCTTTCTCACTCAATTGGCACGTGCATTTGAAGTAAGTGTTGACGAGAAGCGAGACGAATAGTGAAAGTACCTAACCGTGATTGAGATTTAAGTAAGTATATGGCCAATGAAGGAAGAACATCCACAACTTGTTTCAACAGTAGTAGCCCTTGGCTTCTCATATTTGAATCCACTCTCTTATCACCACCAGCACTCGGCATAGTCCTCTATCTTCCAATCCTCTTCAATGCTTGAAGCTTGAAGCAAGGTTCTAGTGTGTCCCTTTGTTTCACAATGATGGCAAAAGTGATTCGTCTTGGGTTCACAATGTCTCATAGATAGTGAGTTATGACTAGGCTTCTCTTGAGAGGGCTATCGTGCACCATCTCCTTTGTCAACAACATGTTTTTCAACTTCCTTATTGACTTCATCCTTTCCCAACACAAACTTTACCTTCTTCCTCTCACCAATGATTTGTGTAGTCATCTTAGAAGGTCCCTTCTCGTTGTACCCTAGAACGGTCTTGTCAAAAGATTACTTTTGAACACTCAAAGCATGATTAAGGTTGGCATTCAAAATCTTTGCAACTTGGCCTTGGACTCCACAACTTCTTGCTCCAGAAACTTGATCTTAGATAAAAGCATTTGAAAGTTCATCCTTCAACTCTTCCAACTCACTCATGCTCATCTTTAATTACCAAAACCACAAGCCTCTCTTCCTCATCCTTTTTATCTTCTGATGGCATTCTTAGTAGTCTTGTCATACTTTCCACAATCTTCATGTGAGGCATTGTCGACAATTTTGAAGATCCTTAGGGCCTTCAATCTCATCATTTGAAGAGCCACTCAACTCAACATCGGTGTTATCAATCACTTCCCCATCCAAACTCTTCACAAGTGGTTTTTTCTTAACATCTACTATATCAAAAAGAGAAATGTAGTTGCCATCACTCTCACATCCATCTTCGGACTCGAAACTTGAGCTCTAAGAATCACTAAGGGTAGCATTAATTCATTTCCATATCCTTGTTTTCGAGCACTTCTTCCTTGCATGTGTGGTTCCATTACACTCGTAACACTTTACTCCTTAGGATGATGACTCCTTGGCATTCTTCCACTTCAAGTCCTTCAACTTATCACCTATTGAAGTCCTTTGATGTAGATTATTTCCCTTTTTGGAAGCTCTTGTTGGCTCCCTTGTTCCCATTATTTTTCAGTTTGAGTAACTTCTTGAAGTTCTTAGCTAAGAAAACCACATCTTGCTCAATGTTAAATGTAGATTATTAGCAACGTGATGTGTTATACTATGTTGTGTATGCTAGAGTGGATGCGGAAGAGGAGATGCATAGAATAGGAACATCGTGAACACGAGGGTTACATGGTTCAGCCTTGACGGCCTACATTTACGGAGGAATCCCTTAAGGGTTACATCTTTATTGTATAAGAGTGTAGTACAATAACCTGTGTTACAATGAACCCTAACATGAGTATATATAGGCGACTAAACTCTAGACTACTAGTACAAGCAGGAGTGGGCTTGGGCCTATTATATTGGGCTAATATGTCTATTATATATCTCTAACACCCTCCCTTAAACTCAAGGTGGAAGCTCGATGAAAACTTGAGGTTGGATAAGCATGAGAAGATCACTTGGAGATGCCTTGAAGAATGTCTTTGAAGAAACCACAATAAAGAATGTACCAATTGACCAATTTAGGGGCTTCAAATGAAGAAACGGAGTCCAAAATTGGAATCTACGCGAAAAACTGAGCAAGATAGGCCATTTCGGAAATTTTGACTTTTGGTCAAAGGTCAACGCAAAAGTCAAAGTCAACTATAGTCAAAGTCAACATATCAGGGTCAAAGTCAACGGCTGACTCATCCTGATGACGTGGTGCTGACCTGGATTAGGGCTGACGTGGCAACGGCTTGCGTGGTGCTGACGTGGCAAGATGACATCATCAGATGACGTCAGGATGACATCAGGTGAGTTCTTCGGCGCGTGGATGGCACGTGGGAAGTCCACCGGCGCGTGGATTAGATGCCAGAAATTCTACCGGCGCGTGAGGGCGCGTGTAATGTCAGATTATGGCCGGAATTTCAGGGTTTGTAGATCGGTGAACGAGTAGGCCGTCTGGGCGGCGCGTGTGGTAATAAGATGATCTGAAATTCAGGAATCTGAGGCGGTGCGTGGGAGATTTTTGGAGTCAACTGCGGCGCGTGGAGGCGCGTGGCATGGCTTCTGGTGACCGGATTTCTGGGTTTTCCACACGGTAGGCCGTGGAGCATGGTTGTGTAGTTGGTTTCATCAGGCGAAGGCTTGATTTGCACAGATCTGAAAGGTGAGTGGTTCGACTTGCTTGAGAGATTAGAGATGTAGCAGTGAGGCAGCAACGTGGTTTCTGTGGGAGCTGCGTGATGCTGTGGACCCAGATCTGAAAGAAGGCATGGGCACTGTTGTGGATCTGTGTTATGCACGTGAGAATCTTCTTTGCTTGCTAGAGATGTTTGTTTGATGCCAAGAACGAAGTTTGGCTCTGATACCATGTTAAATAATATTATTAGCAACGCGATGTGTTATACTATGTTGTGTATGTTAGAGTGGATGCGGAATAGGAGATGCATAGAATAGGAACATCGTGAACACGAGGGTTACGTGGTTCAGCCTTGACGACCTACATCCACGGAGGAATCTCTTAAAGGCTACATCTTTATTGTATAAGAGTGTAGTACAATAACCTGTGTTACAATGAACCCTAACATGAGTATATATAGGCGACTAAACCCTAGACTACTAGTACAAGCAGGAATGGGCTTGGGCCTATTACATTGGGCTAATATCTGTCTAATATATATCTCTAACACTCAATATCATCTTCATCGGAGGAATCATTCTCAACCTCTTCAATGACCTTCAGAGCATTTGACATGCTTTTCTTGTGAGATGGAAGAGTAAGATCATATGTTTGTAGTAAGCCAACCAATTCTTTAATTTTCTTGGTGTCGACATCTCTACTCTCTCCAATTATGGTCACTTTAGGACGAAAGCTCTTGGGCAAAGATCGAAGCACCTTCCTTGCTATTTTTGGCTCATCCACATTTTCTCTAAGCTTGAACTTGGAGTTGATTGTATCATTCAACTTTGCATAAAATTTGGTGGTAAGCATCTATAGCTTGGAGTTCGTCTCGGCTTTGGTGCCTTTATGAGTGGTTTCAAGTGTGTCCCATGCTTCCTAGGCTGTTTCCACAAAAGAAATCCTGCGAAATTCAATAGGAGACAACATTAAAGATAGCATTTAGAGCCTTGTTGTTATGGTTAGACAAAGTATGCATATCCTAATCCCATTAGGCCATGGGCTAGTTCAGCTTCTTCCAAACTTTTTCTACGGTTATCCAAACATGATCATCAATTGATTTAAGGAATGCATGAGAACCTTTCGATACGCATAATTGTTACTGTAGAAATGAGTCGAAACATTAAGCAATTGTGAATGCTCCATGACAACTGAAATCATGGATCACATCAATGAAATTAATCCACAAATTAGTGTAACAAGTTCTGAAACCAATTGAAATAGTATGATTTCATTCTAGATATTTGGACCCCAAATTAATTATTACTCAGTTAATTTTAGTCTAATCTAACAATTAGGTCCAATTATCAAAGTTCTTAACCAATTACATTAAGCATGGACAATAGCAAGTAAAAGAAACCCACATGATGAAATTCGTTAGTTTATAGGTTTGTCCAAATGGAGTGTGACCAAGCGACTCAGGATTCCTGCACAAGATCAAAGAGGTGTGCTTCTCTCAGAAATGTCACCGGCGTGGTGCCAACCAATGAGCCTCTGATGGTAAAGTTAAACACTGAGAGTGAAAAATGATACCGAATTACCAGAGCTATGATATGTGTCAGTACCTTTGCTTGAGGTCTAATGTAGTTTATATAGGACTTTGCCTTTCTAGCCATTGGAGACTTTCAATGGTGGCTTAAATGCCTTGTTGTAACGCCTCTGGTGATTTAATGAGGTGATATGAAGATCCCTCCAACGGTCATGTCTCTGTGTTCATCTATGTGTAATGGCTCATGCATTAAATGTTCTTTTATGGCGCTTTGATCGTCCAACAGCTTCCATGGACGACAGGAATTTCTTGGTTCATCATTTGCCTCATATTTCGTGATCATCATTACATGTATTGACGAACTTAGGAATATGAAAGGTCATCCCGTGCCAGTCATGACTTTCGAGATTCCATTTCTTTCGCATTTAATGCGATGTGATGGCGCCGCATGCGTCGTGGCCACATGTCATATTCTGTTTGGTTGGACATGGGCATGTCTCTTGACAAGGCTTTTGGTTTTTCCAACGCTTCAGTTTTTTGGAGGCATTTATAAGTTGTTTTGTTCCTCCTTCCTCCTCGCATTATTTTTCCTACAATTCCTTTCTACGAATCTCTTCTTCTTCAACTAGAGCTTCCTAGGCCCTCTTTTCTTTTGGTACGATCTTCTCTAATCCTTTCTCACTTTCTTTTCGATGCGACAATGGTAGAGCTTTCTGAAGTTAGGAATCTTTGTCCTTCAGTTTCTTTATTTTTTGCTCACCTAGGGGCTTTTCTCGAAACCTCTAGTGGCCATCGCCTTCCCCCCCCCCCCCCCCCCCGGTTGGTCTCTTTGTTTCTAAGGATTGTGCATTTAGACCAGTTTTGACTAATTTGTACCCATTTTTGCATCAATCTTTAAATTTGTATCATCTATCGTGTGCAATGTCTGTGGAAGAGGGGTAGAGGTTTATGGATAGGTCCAGTGAACTGGAGATGGGTTTATCATCTAGTGATAAACTTATAGTAATGAAGGTAGACACTGCTGCTTCGAAACCCTTGTCCTCGAAACCCTCTTCTTCAAAACCCCCATCTTCTAAAAAGCCTAGGTTCTTCCATGTTTTCACAAACCGTCTGTTTTGGATAAAGATACGCTCTTTAGATTCAGGGATAGTTTTTAATTTTCCAACGAAACTAGGATTCGTCTTTCTCGTGAGAACGAAAGAGCTTGTGCCTTTGCTTATGGCGAGTGTTGGGTTAAGATAGCTTGACCCCCATTAATTAATTCAATTGTCTAAGTTGATTAACTAGATCAAATTACATGCAAATCATGGAGGCACTAACAAATCACCAAATAAACTAATATGCAACGGAAAATAAATTGACACGGTGATTTGTTAACAAATAGGGAAAACCTCTCGCAAAGTAAAAATCCCACTGGGTGAATTTAAGGTCACCACTCCCAAGAATTTACTAATGAATAATCAAGCAGTTACAAGTATGAGGAATCTTACTATTACCTTGGCCTATCCCAAAATACCAACCTATAGTTAAGCCTTCGCTCCAATACCCAATTGGACTTGATCTTGTGGTAGCCTTCTTTCCTTTGATGCACAAGTTTTCAATTTGTGACTAACTCCTTTGCATGGATCCTAGCATGTGACTAACTCCGCAACTTGAATGATTGTTGTTGGCTACAGAGTTCTTTACTTAATCAACAATGAAGATCATGAAGAATTTGGTTACAAAACCCTATGGCGTACAAACGCAGTAGCTTCTCACAGAGAAAATTAAACTCTTGGTCTTTGTATTTGTGTCTGACGGCTTTTAAAAATAAGCTTTATATATGTCTAGGGTTGTGAGAAAAGAAACCCTAAACAAATCATCAACATGGGCCGAATTTCAGATTTGAAAATTCTGAAATTGTAATCGCAATAGATTGAGCTTGTCGAGCTATGTGTCAAGCTTCCCATTTAGTCTCGATAGCAGCCATCTGTTGAGTTATTGCCAAGCTTTAATGAAATAGCTTTCTTCACTTTTTTCTTGGATCAATTTTCATGTCTTTAATACTAATAGTTGATATGTTTGAGCAACATATTTCTTGATGTATTAAACCCAATTTAGATCTACCCAAATACAAGTAAATTGTATTTTGTCAAAGGATTAGCCAATTACATATAAAATATGGCCATTATAATATCCCCCTTTGGCAATCCATGACAAAACCACAAGCATAATTATGAGAGAAGTATAAAACAATAATCTCCATAACTATTACATAGAGAATTACATAAACTTGACTAATTCAATGAGCTCTTGAAAAACTATGTGAAAAGAGAGATCATGGCATAAAAGACTTGCAACCTGTCTTAGCTAAAACACTTAAACAAGATCCATCAAGTGTGAAATGTAGACAAGTTGTATAAATGAATAGACATGTGTATAAAGAGAGAAAAGAAACAACACATGTGAGATAAGGGTGAAGAAACATACATCATATATATATCAAGTAAGTACAATGTATGTAAAAAGTAGTCACAACACCATGGTAGCTTCCTTGTCTTGAGTAATG
This sequence comes from Quercus aquifolioides, assembly GCA_019022515.1. Classification (NCBI taxonomy): domain Eukaryota; kingdom Viridiplantae; phylum Streptophyta; class Magnoliopsida; order Fagales; family Fagaceae; genus Quercus; species Quercus aquifolioides. Next base: position 46,194,789 of record CM032333.1, read on the forward strand.
GATGATCTTGTAGGGGTCTTCCCATGTTGGCCCTAGTTTGCCATATGTTGGATTTTTTGTCACTGGTCTAACTTTGCTATTCTTTGGGATGCTTTAGTTCTCACTTCGTCTAGGCAATCCAAGTTTATCTTTAGTTGGTCGTCATTGCCTTCTTTGTCGAAAAACTTCCTCCTCATATTGGTGACCCCTACATTGACAGGGATTATTGCTTTAGTGTCGTAGGTGAGATTGAACGACGTTTCTCCAGTTAGGGTTTTGCCCGTGGTTCGATGGGCCCATAGGACATTTGGTAGTTCGTCAAGCCATGCACCCTTCACCCCTTCGAGTCGAACTTTGTTGATCCATAGCAGTGTTTGATTAGTTACTTTTGTCTGTCCATTGGCTTGAGGGTTTCCTAGTGAAAAGAATTAGTTCTTGATTCCAAGGCTCAAGCAAAACAACCTGAAGCCTTGGCTGTCAAATTGGTGGCCATTATTTGAGATGATCATCTTTGGTATGCCGAACCTGCAAACTATGTTCTTCCATACAAATTTTTGTATCCTGTCTACTATGACTGTTGCCAAGGCTTCTACTTTGACCCATCTTGTGAAATAGTCGATTGCTACAAATAGGAATTTTATCTACTTTTTACCTTAGGATAAGGGACCCATTATGTCAATTCCCCACTGAGCAAACGGCCATGGTGATGTTATGGTCGTCATCTTCTCCCCAAGCACTCCTTTTCCTCTGGCATCAGTCACATTTCCTAACGAACTCCTTTTCTTCTTTCTACATCGTAGGCCAGAAATAACCAGCTTTGATGATCTTCCCACTAGAGACCTTGCTCCCGAGTGATCTCCGCATATTCCTTCATGAACTTCTTCCAGGATATACTTAGCTTCGTCTTGTTTAATGCATCTCAAGTAGGGCAGTGAGAAGCCCCTTTTGTACAGTACATCATTTAAGATTGTGAACCTAGTGGCTCGCTTCTTAATCTTTCTTGTCTCATCTGAATCTGATGGCAATTGTTCATCCTTGAGGTATGATAAGATTAGGGTCGTCCAGCTACTATTACCTTGTATCGAAAAGGTGTGGAACTCTTTGATGCTAGGGGACTTTTGTATCTCTAGCTTCAGATCTCGCAAGCTTATTTCATCTTCTGATGATGCATATCTAGCCACTTCGTCTGCTTTTGAGTTCTGACTTCGTGGGACTTGTATGAAATTCACTTGCTCTAAATCCCCAATTATTTGGTTCGTCAGCTTTAGATACCTTTGCATCCTGCTTTCTTTTGCCTCGTATTCACCGTTGATTTGCCCTATCACTAGCTTTGAATCAATTTTCAAGAGTACATTTCTGGTTCCTAGAAATCTTGCCACCCTGAGCCCCGTTAATATCACCTCATACTCTGCTTCATTGTTGGTGGCAGGAAATTGAAGTTGTACTCCATATTTCAGGATGTCTCCTTCTGGGGAAGTAATGACGACTCCAACTGCTCCCATCTTTTGTACTGATGATCCATTTGTATGAACCATCCATAATGTTGACACATCCTGCATATTCTTATCTTCAGATAAAGTAAACTTAGCAATACAATTGGCTAATACCTGGGCTTTTATCATTATTTGAGGTTTGTACTCAATGTCGAATTGACTTAGTTTAATCGCCCACTACACCATTCGTCCTGTTGCTTTTGGTTTGTTCATTGCCTTTTTGATTGGTTGATTCGTCATGACTAGAATCAGATTTGCCTGAAAGTATGGACACAATTTTCGAGAAGCAACGATCAAGGCAAAGGTGATTTTCTCCATGCATGGGTATTTTGCCTCTGTTGCTTGGCTAATGTAGTATATTGGGCATTGAACTTTAGATTCCTCCTAAATCAGGGCAGCGCTTACAGCTGTTGATGACACTGCTAGATATAAAAATAAGTCCTCCAATTCTTTGGACGAACTCAAAAGTGGTGGGTTACTTAGATAACATTTTAACTCCTTGAATGCTGTTTTACAATCGTCTGTCCATGTGAAAGCTTGTTTAAGAGTCTTAAAGAAGGGCAGACACTTGTCTGTTGCTTTAGAGACGAACCTGTTGAGGGCTGCGACTCTTCCCATCAGTTTCTGAACCTCCTTGACGGTTTTGGGTGATGACATTTCTAGTATGGCCTTCACCTTTTTTGGGTTGGCTTCAATTCCTCATTGGGACACCATGAAGCCGAGGAACTTTCTGGAGGAAACCCCGAATGCGCACTTCGTTGGGTTCAACTTCATCTTGTATTGCCTTAGTGTTTTGAAAGTTTCCTTGAGGTTGTCTATATGACTTTCTTCTTCTTTACTCTTGCGACATATCGTCAACATAAACCTCCATGTTCCTTCCAATTTGTTTAATGGACATCTGGTTCACCAACCTCTGGTAGGTAGCTCCTATGTACTTCAATCCGAATGGCATGACTCTATAGCAATAGAGCCCTTAACTGGTGATGAATGCAGTCTTCTCCTGATCCTCCTCTGACATCTAGATTTGGTTATAACCTAAGAATGCATCCATGAACATCAGGAGCTTATGTCCTGCTGTTGAGTCAATGAGCTTGTCAATTCTTGGCAATGTGAAGCTGTCCTTCGGGCAGGCACTATTCAAGTCTGTGAAATCCACACACATTCTCCATTTTCCATTGGCCTTTTTTACCATGACAATGTTGGCCAACCAGTCTGGGTAATAGACTTCTCTAATGAAATTAGCTGCCAGCAATTTTTCTACTTCGTCTATTATGGCCCTATTTCGTTCAGGAGCAAAAACCCTTCTTCTTTGCTAGACTGGCTTTCTTTCGGGATTTACATTCAAGTGATGCTAAATAATATCTCTTGATATGCCTGGCATGTCTTTGTGGCTCTAAGCAAAGACGTCTAGATTCTCCTTTAGGAACCTGACTATTTCTTCTTTTGTCGAGGGATCGAGGCTCATCCCTACTTTCATTACCTTCGTCGACTCCCCTTCTACTAGCTCAATTGTTTATAGTGCCTCTACTGCTTTCGAATTCTTCTCCTCAAACGGAACGTGTGGTTCTCCTTTAAGGTCAATACTACCTGATAGCATTCACGAGCTAAAACTCAATCTCCCTTTATCACTCCCACCTCATGTTCTATTGGGAATTTTACCCTTAGGCAGTATGTTGAGGTTGCAACTTTCCAATGGTTGAGTGTAGGTCGTCCTATGATTACATTATAGGACGAGGAACAATTAACAACCAAAAAAATTAAGTTGTTTGGTTACTTGGAAAGGATATGAGCCAGCTGTGACCGTCATCATTACTATTCTTTTCAGATATACTCTATCTCTGCTAAAACTGACGAGAGGAGATTCGAAAGGACGAAGCTTCTTTAGATCTACCTTCAGCTGCTAGAAAGATGAAAGGTAAATGATGTCAGTGGAGCTCCCATTATCCACCAAGACTCGTCTAGTGTTGAATCCTTCTATCATGAGCATAATAACCAACGGGTTGTCATGTGGTTGTTTCACTCCCCTAGCATCTTCTTCTATGAAAACCATATTCGTAGTTTCTCTTCTCCTGTCTTTTAAGGGTGGTGCTATGTGGACGCTGTTGACTTGCCTTTGCTGTAACGTTTTGAGGGACTTGAAGGATTCCCCTGCTATTGGACCTCCATTAGTCATCCTTATTTCACCTATAGTGCTCTTTGTTCATGCTTGTACCGTTGATCTTGCCCGTTGTTCATGCTTGTACCGTCCCAGCATGTTTGTCTTCACAAACTTCATGCTCATCTGTTTAGTGTCCGTGATCTCAGTGGAAATGACAATACTTCTTCTTATCACAAGCACTGGGTGAAGAGTTCAGTGGTTTCGGCCATTTGAGCAAATGGTCATCCTTAATCTGCATCAAGATTTTGTCAACAGGCATTACTAGGGGTGTGAAATTTACCGTCCTTCTAGTCTTATCGTTCTTTGACTTGACGTTGTTGTGACTGGACGAATAGTCTCTTCTTTCCCTCTTTTTTCCTTTTGAGTCTTCTTGAATGTTTCTCCTTTCTTTTCGTGTGTCCCCCACTCCGATCGCGGCTAAAGCATCCTCTGCGTTCATGTACTTTTGAGCTTTCAATAGCATCTCTGTCATTGACTCTGGAGGGCTTTTTGCAAGTGCGACCACAAACTCTTTGGACTTTAAACCGGCCTTGAAAGTAGTCAGTTGCACCTTGTCCTCAGCTTCGTCCACTTCTAGCACTTCCCTGTTGAATCGCTTCACATATGATCTCAATGATTCCTCTTCTTCTTACCTAATCGTGAGCAAGTGATTTGCTAGTCTTTTCTGTCGATGTCCACTGACAAAGTGGCATACAAACGAATTGCTCAGCTGCTTAAAGTCGTCTATGGATGATTGGGCCAATTTGTTGAACCATACTCGTGTTGCTCCCTTAAGGGTCGTTGGGAAAGACTGGCATAGGATCTCATCTAGGGTTTGCTGCAGGCTTAAGGTCATCTTGAAGGTGGTTATGTGATCCAATGGATCCTTCAGACCGTCATATGACTCAAGTTGAGGAAGGAAAAACTTCGGTAGTAAAGGGCACTCCAGGACCTTTGTTGTGAAAGGAGAATCAATCCTTTTCACCATTCCGTCCAAATTCTTAGTCGTTTTTTCCTTCATTGCATTTTTTAGTTCGTCCATCTCCTTTCTTATGCTTTTAAGGAGGTCGTTACTCGCCTCACCAGATGGTTCCGTCCTCCTTGAACCATCTCTTCTGTGGTTGTTCCTTGTCTTCGTTCCTATTGATTTCGATCCTTGTTGGTGAATGATTTTCCTCTTGTTGCAGCTGCTGTCTCATCTCTTGATTCTACCTAGTGAGTTCTTCTATATTGGCCATGAGCGTTTGAATCTGCAAAGCCAATGCCATTGAATCTTGTGGTACGTTGGATTCCATCTGGATATTGAGAATGGTAGAGCTATGTTTTCAAACTAGAGTTTGAAAGTTGTTCCCACAGACGGCGCCAAACTGATGAAGCCAAATTCGTCAGTTGATAGGTTCGTCCAGATGGAGTATGACCAAATGATTTTGGATTCCTGCATAAGATCAAAGAATTGTGTTTCTCTCGGAAATGTCATTGGTGTGGTGCTAGCCAATGAGCCTCCAATGGTAAAGTTAAACACTGAGTGAGAAAAATGATATCGAATTACTAGAGCTATGATATGTGTAAATACCTTTTTTTGAGGTCTTATGTGGTTTATTTAGGGTTTTACCCTTCTAGCCGTTGGAGGCATTCAATGGTGGCTTAAATGCCTTGTTGTAACGCCTCTGGCAATTTAATTGGGTGAAGATCTCTCTAATGGTCATGTCTTTATGTTCGTCTATGCGTAACGGCTCTTGCATTAAATGTTCCTTTATGGTGCTTTGGTCATCCAACGGCTTCCATGGATGACAAGAATTTCTTGGTTCATCACCACACAAAATCAAAACATCCATAACACACAGAGGTGTTATTGAAGTAAAAAACTTATGTATCAAGTGTAGAAAATCTCTATGCGACCTCACCGCTAAAAAAGATCCATTAAGACAGATAGTTGTAGTACACTACAAAGACTACCTGCAAGCTAAGATGCAAACAATGTACTCTAGCCTTCCAAGATCCTGCTCGCATTCGACTCCATAAGTCCTTTCTCCACTCTAGCTTTGGATTTGCAATTAAGCCTCCAATTGCAAAATTCAAGTTTCCTTGGTTGTACTATAGTGGCTTTAATGCTTCCAAGCTCCATTCAACACTCACAATTTAGAGGTGGTGATGGGTGTGATTGGTTTGATTTCTATCTTGAATTTGGCAGTTGAGAGAGCGAGAAGATAGATAAATAGATGAGAGGGTTTTACCCTAGGGTTTAAAGGTTCTCTCTACTAAATCTTTAAATAGGAATTCAGTGTTACAAATTATCGGGAAATGGAACTTATATAGGTAGGGTAAAGGGGTTGAACTTTAGGCAAAACATAACTAAATTATCTTAGCTTCATACGAAGAAGTTCGTAGCTTTGTACGAAGAAGTGGTGAACTCACTTGTTGGAAATATTTAGAGAATAGACAAGTTTTGATACAACATATAATAATTCGAATAATTTTCAAGAATATAAAATAGAAAAAAAAAGTTTAGAACAATCTCACAATGCTATAGAATCATGATTTGAAAGCGTTGTTCTTAAATAGGTAGGGTAAAGGGGTTGAACTTTAGGCAAAACACAACTAAATTATCTTAGCTTCGTACGAAAAATTTCGTAGCTTCGTATGAAGAAGTGGTGAACTCACTTGTTGGAAATATTTTAGAGAATAAACAAGTTTTGATACAACATATAATAACTCGAATAATTTTCAAGAATATAAAATAGGAAAAAAAAAGTTTAGAACAATCTCACAATGCTATAAAATTGTGCTACGAAAGCATTGTTCTTAAAAGTTGATTCATGCCACCCTGTGTAAAATTCGGTGCGACTGGTTCTCTTGACTAAACAACACTGCAGAATTAGACTATAGTGTCAACCTTCATGATGGATGCACTTTCAACGGAGATTCAAAAACAACCTTCTAATATTATCTTTCCATAAGCAAATAAAATTGTAGAAAAATATGTGGGAGATAAAGATAATAGAAATTGCGTATTTGGAAATATAGAGTAGTAAAATGATTTATAGGAAAGGGTGTTGTGATGGAATTATATTGGATATTAATGACAATAATGGTTTATAATTATTGGTTACTAATAACTCATAAAAGTCCAACGACTAATTTACCCATTATTGCCCAATGGCTATTTTCCTCATAATTATCAAATGGTTATTTTATCCTTTATTGCCCAACATCTAGAAAATAAATAATAATAAAAGTGTTTAGAACACACATCCATACCAACATCACTGTCCAACAAATTATCAAACTTGAAGTTTGTATCTTGTTTCACCTCCTGCACTTGCCATTCGTAGGGATGAGGCATACTTCAACTGTCTTCCAGTTTTGCACTTTGACCACTCCAATCCACAAGCTTAATACAAGTAAAAGCCAACAAAATTACATGAAATATTGAAAGTTTAAGACCTAAAATATAATCAAATTTGTTTTGGAATTAGCCAACACTACAAATACTTAACAATAACTGTCTATACTTGTTCTTGGATCTCAAAAACACGTTTGTATGCATCGGAAGAACAACCCATTCAAACAAACACTTCTGTAATGTCTTATGTAATTTGATTAGTGTTGGATGGTAACGTTAGAAATTAGTTTTGTTGATTCAAATAAGAAAGCTTGAATCAGTATCCTCTATGATTTGTTTTAAATTTTTAATTATAAGTTTTAGGAAGATGGAGTTTATCTTTGTTTAGTTAAATGTTAATGTATAAATTCATGTACGACTTACTACTATTCTCTTCACCCAGTTTGGCTCTGATTGAGTGATTGTTGCCCAGACTGCACTTATATTGCCTAACTTTTAACACCCAAAATCCAAGCATAAGGTGTGCGTGAGAGAGAGAGAGTTTATTAATGACATTGCCGAACTTTGTACAAAGTAACATTTTTGGTTTGTGGAGAACATCTTTCTGTTATAAGTTTTGCCTTAATTTTTTAAGGATTATTCATGCCAATGGATCACTTCTTCTTCTTCTAGTTGTTATTAGGTCTTCTCTGATTGAACATATGTATTCCGGTTGAGCTTGGGGGAAAACTCCTGTGCATATAATATTATTCGTTTAGTCATTGCGAAATTTAAATGAATAATCATCCTGTAATTGCTATTAGATATTCCAAATCTTTTGATTTCTATAGTAAAAGTATGAAAAGCTTGGCAGGTTTTCTGATCTTTGAGAAGATGCGGCTGCGCTACCTTAGATATCAAACCTTAGAAAAAAATATCCGAGAAAATAAATGGGAAGATGTTGATCGGTTCCTTACGTCCAATCCGAAGGCAGTGCGTGCAAAAATTACAAATATGGGAAGAACGGCTCCGCACGTTGCTATCGTTGCTGGACGTGATGCTATTTTGAGGGAGTTGTTGGACAGAACGACCCAAGAAAACTTAAAAATAACAGATAACACTGGTTTAACGGTTCTAGATTGTTGTGCTGTTTTTGGAAACAAACAGATGGCAGAAATTATAGTTACAAAGTTTCCGGCCTTACTTCGCATTGGAAATGGACTTAAGCAAATCCTTCCCGTGGTGTTGGCTATTTGGCGTAACTCCAGTGCAAAAGATATGGTTAGCTATCTCTATGAAAAGACTCCTAAGGAGTATCTAAAGTCAGAAAATGGCGTCAATGGTGCGACTTTTATTAACAAGTGCCTTTATGCCAAAGCTTTCGGTGAGAACTTAAGAATTAATTGAGCATACATTCGTTTGCTATTTCTATGTCCGAAATCTTAACAATAATTCCATTTCAATTAAATACTTCTGTTTGCCACTCAATAGATCTGGCTTTGGATTTGCTCAAGTGGGAACCAACATTCATTACTTCTCTGGATTTGGACGAAGTATCCCCTCTGGTGGTATTAGCTACCTTGTCTTATGCATTTCCGAGTGGAAATCAGCTCGTATTTTGGAAACAATGGATCTATGATGGTGGTAATTATGTTTTCTCATACTTTCCATTAAATTGTTCTGCTATTTTGTGCAAACCTTGGATGGATTTAATTTTTGATAAGATTACCTGTAGTACCGCACAATAAATGATCAGCATAGCACATCAGATCAGATATTTTTTTTCCCCCTAAATCAAGAAATTGAAATTTACATAAAATTAAAGAAGACAAAAGCATATTTTTTTATGGACAAAACTTAGCTACAAACTTGATTATAGCCTAGAGTTACAACTTTCATTAAAAAAATTAGCATAGGTATATATTTTGAAAATCTAACAATTAAATTGTATGTTCTTTATACTCTTAATACACATGTCAAATTTTGTGTCAATTGGATGTTATTTACTGTATGATTTACAAATGTATTTTTCATGCATAATTTTATTGTACAAAAACTTGCTACTTAAATAATTAATTGATAATATAGTTATTAATCTTTAATTTTTTGAAAATTTTGGAAGTATGAAGAATATAAAAAGAAAATGTAATCTAATGGTGGATTTGTCAAAATTCACATCCAATAAAAATATATTGAGTGAAGTTGTAACTTTAAGCTAAAACAAAATTTGTAGCCAAACTTTGTCATTTTTTTTTTTTTTTTTATAAAAAAAAGCATATGTTTTTTTTTTTTTTTTTTAAAAAAACTATGAGAATGTGCATGGATTAATTTCAAATTTGCGGAACAAGCAATATCTCCATATTTTAATAAAGAATGGCGATAATTAAATTAAAATATTTTAATAATTTTTTTACCGAAACATATTTTTAAGCTAATGATAAGTATTGGTCAAAAAAAATTATCCTTATTAAAAGAGTCGGAAGTTGTTCTAAATAGGTTTGAAGTATCTTCTCCAAAAAAAAAAAAAAAAAAAAGGTTTGAAGTAATTGTGAGTGGGATTGAAGTAGTTCTAAATGGACTTGAAGTAGTACTAAATGGACTTGAAGTAGTACTAAATTGGAGGTAAACTTGATACAAAATTATAATGAATTTGAAATCGAAATTGGGATACTTGACACTTGTAGTGGATTGGCTAATTTATTAATAATTACAATGGATTAGCTCAAACGAATTTTTATTTATGAATTCTTAGAGTGAATTAGCTTAATTGAATTTTGATTTAAAACTTAATTAAAAGAAATATTATAATTTTGACATACCAGATTGTGAGCTCTTAAAAACTTATTTGACAATATTAGAAAAAAATAGTCTTTCAATAATAATAATAATATTATTATTATTGTTATTATTATTGTTATTATTACTATTATTATAAATGCCTAACTTATTTTACTTGAGATTCAAGGACCAAATCTGCTGCGATGTATATGCAATCGTGCAACCGACGAACTTCCTGTAAAAATTGCCCACCAACAAGGGGGAAGGGGAGAAAGCGGTAAGTAAGAAATTATCGGATCACGTACATTGTTGTTAAAAGTTAAAACTCTTTCTTTTTTGGTTAGGATTTTTATCTTTTAGTCAGCCACAATGAAAATAATATATTGGGAAACTTTATTTTATTTTATTTTATTTTATTTTTCTCTCAGATAAAATTTTACTCTAACTTAATATAAGTGCATATGTATGTATATCTCTCTCCTGGAGACTTGAATCTCAACTCTTGTCTCCCACATCCTACAAAAACTTATACTTGTGGAGTAATTAACATACTAAGGGTGTGCGGTAGTACTTTATTTTTAATCACGTAATGAACAATAATAGCATGATTTTCTTTTCAATATAGTCGATAGTGATAAAATAATAACTCCGCTTAGCTATTCAAGAGGAGTGCCCCTCTCTTTTAACCCTTTCACTAGCATTATTCCCGTGCAATGCACAGCTTGATAAAGATTCATATGTAAGCTCAAAAATTTTAAAATAATTAAAACTAAATTATTAAATAAATAGTAATGATAAATTATCAAACAAGTAAATAATTTTTTTTTAAAAATTACTTTAAGTTTTGATTGTTTAGAGTTTAGACTTTATCAATTTTTATCTATTTTTATATTTTAAAATTCTCTTTGTGTTTTGTGTTAATTTCTTAATATGAGATATGGAATGAGTTTGATCATTCCTATTTGGGTTATGTTTAATTTATGCCCTAACCACCACAAACAATAATAAACAAAATAGTTCCTCAATACCAATTTTTTCCTAGTGATAGTCTAGTTGAAAAAATCAACACACTCATAAATTAAATACAATAACCAAAACTGAAAATCAAAACATACACAAAAAGTTCAAAAATTGAGAATATAAAAAAATAAATAAAAATTTACATAAGAGAACTAAGAACTTAAATTGGTGTCCATTGTTTTGCTTCATTAAAGCAAACTTGTTTTGACATAATATCCTGCACACAAATTTAGAAGTAAAAAACAATAAGTAATATGAATTTACTAGATTAAAACATAAGCGTAAGTTGCATTTTGAAAAGAAAAAAAAAAAAAAAAAAACAACAACAATGTTGGGTGTATTATGTGGGATTTAATTCTAGGGATGACTTATTGGTTAAGAGGGATTGTATCGAAAAATCATGGCTGAATATATATAAGTTCTAAAAGTTTTGATAATAGACTTTTAGTTGTAATAAAATTTCAATTTTTAAAACTTAGACGATAAAGCTTTATTTAAATTAAATAATTGTTAAATCTTATCCCTCAGTTAAGAGTTTTATAGCTTAATATCCTAATAAAATATTAGTTTAATAAGATGCAACTTGAGGCGAAAAAAAAAGTGTGGGTTGTGTGGGATTTAAGTTTAGAAATTTTTTATAATAAACTTTTAGTTTGAATAGAATTTAAATTTGTTTTAAATTATTGTTAAATCATACAACTTGAGGGGAAAAAAAAAAGGCGGGTTGTGTGGGATTTAAGTTTAAAAATTTTTTGTAATAAAATTTTATTTTGAATAGAATTAAATTTTTTAAAATTATTGTTAAATATTATCCCTTAGTTGAAACATAAGTTGTTGATTTTTTAGGGGAAAAAAAACGTAGGCTATTGTCTGAGATTTAAGTTTAGAAATTTTTTTATAATAGACTTTTAGTTGGAATAGAATTTAAATTCGTATTAAATTATTGTTAAATCAAGCAACTTGAGGGGGGGGGGGGGAAGTGGGTTGTTTGGGATTTAAGTTTAAAAATTTTTTATAATAAATTTTTATTTTTAATAGAATTTAAATTTGTTTTAAATTATTGTTAAATATTATTTCTTAGTCAAAACATAGGTTGCTTTTTTCTTTTTTCTTTTTTTTTTTTTTTTTTAAGAAAGAATACGTGGGTTTTGTGTGGGATTTAAGTTTATAAATTTTTTATAATAGACTTTGAGTTTGAATAGAATTTAAATTTGTTGAAACTTAAATGATAAAGTTCTATCTAAATTAAACAGTTGTTAAATATTATCCCATAATTGAGGAAATATATCCTATCAAAAAAATATATAATTAACTTACTAATAAGTGAGAATAGCCACTTAACGCAACCACAGCTTCTAAGCCTAACTTTAATAATATAGTATATATTTACCCTAGTATTAACGCTTAGCCCATTATGTTGCTTCCATATTACTCTTAACCTTACCAAAATTACTAAAATGCCATTATGTGTTTGAAAAATTAAAAAAATACCCTCACAAAATATCTAATTTGCACCTAATCTATAATTTTAAAAAGATGTCCTACAATCATTCTTAATTACTAATAATTTATTCCAAAGATTTTATCACAATTAAAAAAACACTCATTAATATCACATATGATGATGGTGCACAAAAATCATCAGTGAGCTGAGTGTCCTCGAACGCTCCAATGGATACCTAAAGAACAAGAAACCAAGAACCAACAAAGAGCACTGGTGGGGAGTCGACCAAAGACCCTCCAAAGGTTAAGTTAGCGAATGAAAGATCTCCAGGAACTTTGTAGTGAGAGAGCTAGAGATTTTTTTGCGTACCTTAGAGAAGGGGAGGTTTGGTGTTTATATAGTGGCGTATAGCTTGACAAAGATCCTATGAATGTAGGAGCTTTCCTTGTAGAGAAGAACTTGGATTTAAGGTTCCAAGATCTTAGGGTTTATCTTCCCATATAGGGAAGATATGAATGCATAGTTGGGTCCTTGGACGTGGCGTGCAAGTTATTTCCATGAAGAGGCTCATAAGTGAGGGAAAAGTAAAAACTGTTGGGTCCTACCATGCTCATCCGTTGACATGGTCATTCGTCTGTCGCCATGGATATTCTGTCTGTTGGTATATGATGCAAGGGTCTCGTAGGCTCCGTCATTTCTTCGTCGGCATACTCAATCCTCTGTTGGATGAGTGTCACGTAAGGGCCAACTGTTGCTTTAACTAGATGACACCTGACGGACAACCTTGGAGGTAGACGGCTGCTAGCCGAAGAGCCTGGGCGAATTTTCTTTCGTCTCATCGGATGAGGGAGCTTTGTTCTCTTTCTGGACCAAAATGCCCTTATCAGTTGCCCCTTACTCCGTGGTCTGTTGGGATTACTGACGGACCTCGGAGAACTTGAGCATTTACGGTCATTAATGACCTTGTTGGGTTCGTGCTATCAAGTAAGGGTATGAATCACTTTTAATTGATGTTGATGACAAGTGGTGACCTTTAATTGGCTGACGTGAAGCGTCGTGTCAATTCGTTTCTTGTGTCCCTTTGTTCTATAAATAGGTCGATGCCTTTTCTAACCTTTTTTTTTTTTTATGTGCGTTTTATTCTAAATTTTTTAGAGCTCTCATTTGTTCATCTGCTTTCATGATTCGTCCATCATCTTTGTAGATCATAATCGTATCATCGGCTTTCAAGTAAGTTTTCTTCGAATCCTTCTGCTTTTTCTTTTTCTTTTTTCTTTTTTTTTTTCTTTTTAGTTTATCCAGTTATCAGTTTAGCACCTAGCCGTCGTGAGTGAATGCTTAGATTCCATTTGTCGCTTGTAGGATGTGAGGTGATTGGCAAGCGACAAGTGACCGTCCATTGTTAGTCCGTCTAGATGCAAGCGATGATGAGGTTTGTTCGTCAGGTTACACCTTGATGACAGAGTGCCCGACGGGTTTCCAAGAGAGAGAACCGTTAGCCCATCTTTTTGAGGAGAAGGTGGAGTATGTAGAGGGGGATGACGATGGTGAATATAAGGAGGGTGAAGGTGAAGGTGAGGCGGACGAGGATGAAAGTGAAGTAGGAGAAGAAGAGGGAGAAAGGAGAGAGGAGGAAGATAAGGCTCCCAATTTGTCTGGTGACAATTACAGGACATTTATCTTCCCCAAAATTTGGTTAGTGATTGACTTCCTCTCCAAAATTTTAGACGATGTTTTTGGCAAACTCCATCCTCACTTTCAAATACCTAAGGACATACCTTTAAGGATGGTGGGAAGAAGGAAGAAGTGCTACTCTGGCCAGACGGCAAACATCAACTTTTATGAGGCCATCTTCATTGTCGGGTTAAGATTGCCTCTGTCCAAGCTACACCGATGGTTGGCTGACTACTTGGGTATATCCTTCAGCCAAATCTACCCTAATGCATGGAGGATTGTTATTGGGGTCCAGGTGTTGTGGGGGTAGATGAGTGGGGGTTGTCGTCGGCTTACCCTTGAAGAGTTTTTCTACTACTACGAACCTCAGTAGATTGCGGGCTCGAAAGGTTTCTTTAACTTTGTTGTTCGCAAGCCGTCGTTGAAGTTGGTATCAGATGTGCCTGATTCCAATCGTGATTGGAAGAGTAGATAATTTTTTGTTCAGGGCTCGAACTAGGTGTGTAGGCCCAATGAGTGGGATAGCATAGGGGAGGAATATGATAATACGTGGGGCGTTTTGGACAAGGTTGGTGAGTCATCCGTCGTAGTCTAATCCGTCGTGGTTAGTTTGGTTTGTTGGCGTTCATTTTTTGCTAACTCTTAGCTCTTCCCTTTTTCAGCCCAACATGCCTAACGATCAGCAGGGAGGAGGAAGATAAGTAGATTCTTGTCATTCCTATTGAAGAAAGGAGTTGGAAGAAGTTAGTCACACTTGACACCATGCATGCATTTTGTGGCAGTCCAGTCCCAACGGACGAGGCTAGAAGATTAGACGCTTAATCCTGTTTACATAAGTTTATTGTTATTTGTCCCTTTTAGTATATCCGTCGAGGTTCATCTGACCCGTCGTCTTGTTTTGACTTTTTAGAGATGGATCTAGGGAAGAAGAGAGCCTTGGTGGTAAAGAAGGCAGTTGCTCTTCAAATCAAGTCTAGTGGCTTGTCGGCTCCGTCAGTCAAGGTTGGGATGAAGAGGAAAATCTCGGGTGAAGGAGAGCATCCCCTGAAGAGGACAGCGGACACCTTGACGGATACTATTAAAGGTTCTTCGTAAATTAACGACCCTCCTCGCCATGGAGTGGGCAAGGGTCTGATGACCTCTCAAGGCCCCATCGCCCTTTCGTCTACTGTTGCAAAAGCTATTCCCTCCCACCCCCCTGGCGCCTGTCAACTTGCTTGTGAGGAAAAAGAAGTATGCTGTCATGACAGCTCAATCCATTGTCAAGGATGTGGATCTTGACTAGTGCTCTGAGCATAAGACAGAGCCTTTGGGGGATGCCAGTCTCTTTGATCTGATGAGGTTAAGACACTTTGCTGCCTCTCCTTATTTTTCCTTAGTTTATTTTGTGTGATTTTAACTGCCTCTCCCTTTCGTAGGGTTTGGTGAGGATGAGGGTGCTTCAGATCAAGTTTACTACTCAAAAGGCGGTGGTTAAGCGCCTGAGGACCCGTTTGGCTGCAAACAGTGAGAAGATCAAGGAGTATAAGGAGGCCATGCGCACTTTCAACGGGGATGCAACACCTTGACGAATTAGGTGGAAAAGCTTGGTGGCATTGCTCGTTAGGCCAAAGAGCTAGCAGAAGCCAACTCCATCCTGACGACCGAGATGACTTCTCTCCGAGAGAGCATGGACAAAGCCAAAGCTAATGCCATGGAAGAGTTTAAAGGCTCGCAATTGTTCTTTGACCTGCTGGGATCTCAATACAGTGAAGGTTTTGAGGATTTTCGGAAGCAAGCCATCCTCCTCTTCTCTGGTGTGGACTTCTCCTCTATCCAGATTGATACCATGATCCCAATGACCTCTAGATGGGATGACGAGGTCGTTGACATTCAAGATGGAGAGGACAAAGAGGTGTTTGGAGGAGAAACTTTAGCCCCACGGGTGACCCAATGCAATGGTTCAATGCAACCTGAAGGCTTGACGGAAGATAGAATTGATCCTGCCCCCCTGCCTAAATGCCTTAAGTTTTTTTTTCTTCTTTTTTTATGCAATTTGCATTCCAATTCAAGAACAAGCTGGGTGCCTTGTTTTGGCACATATAATACTTTTTAAGTTTTTATTTGAAGCAATCATCAGTTTCTTTGCTCATATTTTTGTGTGAATGCTTTCACTGTCATCGTCGCTCTCGTGCAAGAGGATTTTTCTTACATCTCATTATCACTAGTTAGGTATACTTAGGATATTCCGTATCATGCTCCTAAGTGCCCGTTTGCTTCTAGGCTAGGCTCATGCTAGAATAGTTGGACCAGGCACCCGTTGGTGTCCTTGGTGATCTCATTATCACTAGTTAGGTATACTTAGGATATTCTGTATCATGCTCCTAAGTGCCCGTTTGCTTCTAGGCTAGGCTCATGCTAGAATAGTTGGACCAGGCACCCGTTGGTGTCCTTGGTGATCCGTCCATCCATAGGTAGGACTTAGGATTTGTTGGATGAGGCACCCGTCAGTGTCCTCGGTGATCCGTCCCTCTTGTAGGTAGGACATAGGATTTTTTGGACCAGGCACCCGTTGGTGTCCTTGGTGATCTATCCATCCCGTAGGTAGGACTTAGGATTTGTTGGACCAAGCACCCATCGGTGTCCTTGGTGATCCGTCCATCTTATAGGTAAGACTTATTACAACTTTTTCTAAAATCTTCTTTGTTTGTAGGCAAAAAATTAGTTGATAATAGTTCCTTTTTTAAAGATAACTTGAATAAAAAATGTAGATAATTTCGCTTGTTGGGCCTTAAGAATTTGAAAACTTGAAAACTTAACAGAATTGAAAAAAAAAAAAACGATAACATAGTCTATAGTCTTTGGTAACACTACTGGTAGTATTTCCTTAGGTGCTCGGCGTTCCAAGGGTGGTGTAGTCTTTACCCGTCAAGCGTCTCTAAGTGGTAGGTGCTCTTCCTATAGAAATCAATGATCTTGTAAGGTCCTTCCCAGTTGGGGCTCAACTTGCCCTGTGTATGGTCTTTGGTAGCTGTCATTACCTTCCTCAGGACGAGGTCTCCGATTTCGAGGCGTCGGGGCCTAACTTTGGTGTTGTAGTGCTTAGCAATAAGGTCCTGGTAGCGTGCAATCCACTGTTCAGCCATCGCCCTCACTTCATCCAGGAGGTCCAATTGTAGGCGCATTCCCTCTTCATTCTTTTCTTCGTCATGGTGGGCTACCCTATAGCTGGTTAGTTCAACTTCTACCAGAATGATAGCTTCACTCCCAAAAGTAAGGTGAAATGGTGTCTTGCCTGTAGGTGTACGAGCTGTCATCCAGTATTCCCATAACACATTTGGTAACTCATTCGGCCATATCCCCTTTGCCCCCTTAAGCCAAGTCTTGATTATCTTAAACAAGGATTGGTTTGTAACCTCAACTTGACCATTAGCCTGTGGGTGGGCAAGTGACGAGTAATGGTTTTTGATTCCCAGTTGTTGGTAGAAATCTCTGAATGTGTCATTGTCGAATTGCTTTCCATTATCAGAGATGAAGACTCTAGGGATTCCAAAGCGACAAATGATGCTTTTCTAGACGAAGTTTCAGATTTTTTTCTCGGTGATAATTGCTAAGGGTTCTGCCTCGACCCATTTAGTGAAGTATTTGATTCCTATGACAAGGAAATTGAGCTGCCGTATTGCCATAGGGAAGGGTTCCATTATGTTGACCCCCACTGAGCGAATGGCCAGAGAGCATTCATCGAGGTGAGCTGCTCTAACAGTTGCCATATGATATTGTTAAAGCGTTGGCATTTGTCATAGGTCTTTACATAAGACTAGGTATCCTTCTGCATGGTAGGCCAATAGTACCTTGCTCGTATAAGTTTGTGAACCAACGATCGTGCCCCGAATGGTTTCCACGTACTCCTTCGTGGAGTTCCCTCATGACGTACTCTGCTTCGTCGGGGACCAGGCACCTCAAGTCCAGACGAGAGAAACCTCTTTTGTAAAGGACATCTCCAATTAACACAAAATATGACGACTATGCCTTTAACCTTCGGGAAGCATTGTGGTCTTCTGGAAGCGACCCATTCCTATGGTAGGAGACGATTGGTGCCATCCAGTTGGCCCTCGTGGGGATCACTTGTACATCTATTTTGTCAATGGTAGGTGAGTATTGGACAAAGAATAATACCTGACTGTTGATGATCATGTGTTCTGCAGACACTGCTTTGGCTAGACGGTCAGCTAGCTCATTCTTTTCCCTCAGGATCTACACAAATCTAGCCAAGAATTTTTTATTTACCCTCTCTTTGACCATGCTTAGGTATTCCTTCATCCGTTCCCTTTTGGCCTCATAGTCTCCGTTGATATGTCCGACGATAACTAGAGAGTCGCTGTGTATGACCACCGACGAGGCCCCTGCTGCTTTGGCCAAGTGGAGGCCCGTCAGGACCGCTTCATACTCAATTTCGTTATTAGTCATTGGGATTTGGAGACGGACTGCGCATTCTATCAAATCCCCTCTAGTGATTGTAGGACCAACCCAATTCCTCCTGCACGTTGGTTGGATGATCCATTCGTCCGTATCATCCATGGTGCCGATCCCCCGCATTCATCCTCTTTTGCTATGAATTCAGCGACAAAGTTTGCCAAGGCTTGGGCCTTGATCACCATCCTTGGACGATATAGTATGTCAAACTCACGGAGCTCTATCGCCCATAAAATCAACCATTTAGCTACCTCTAGATTGTTCACTACCTTTCGCAATGGTTTGTCCATCTAGACCACTATGGTGTGCGCCTGGAAATATGGTCTAAGTTTGCGGGAGACCGTGATTAGAGTGTAAGATAACTTTTCCATAGAAGGATACCTCTCTTCCGCCCCTCAAAGTGCTTGGCTAGTGTAGTATATGGGAAATTGCAAGTGGTCCTCTTCCCGAATGAAAGCTGAGCTAACGGCCGTTGGGGACATGGCCAAGTAGAGGGAGAGTTCCTCGCCGGGCTTAAATGGACTAAGTTGCAGTGGGGACATAAGGTATGTCTTCAGCTCCTTGAAAGCTCTCTAGCATTCATCAGTCCACTCAAAGGCCTTCTTCAGCGTTTTGAAAAATGGTAGGCATTTGTCCGTTGCTCTAGAGAAGAATCTATTGAAAGCTGCAACTCTTCCATTCAAATTTTGTACCTCTTTGGTGTTCTTTGGAGGCATTATCTCCAATATAGCCTGAATTTTGTTGGGGTTGGCCTTGACGCCTCGTTGTAGAGACAGAGGGTCTCAAATGTTTCTTAAAGGTCGTCCAGGTGACAACCCTCCTTCTTGCTTTTTACCAGTATGTTGTCCACGTACACCTCGACATTCCATCCAATCTGCTAGACGAACATCCTATTCACAAATCTTTGATATGTCGCTCCCGCATTCTTTATCCTAATGGCATGACCTTATAGCAAAAGAGTCCTTGGCTTGTGATGAACGAAGTCTTTTCTTGGTCGGATTCATCAAACCTGATCTGGTTGTAGACGGAGAATGCGTCCATGAGGAGGTCAATTTGCAAGAGTGGGTAACTGTCCTTTGGGCAGGCTCTGTTTAGGTTAGTGAAGTCCACACACATCCTCCACTTGCCATTTGCCTTTTTTACCATCACTACGTTGGCCAACCAATCAGGATAATATACCTCTCTAATGAAATTTGCTTCTAGCAGCTTGCAAACCTCTTCCACTATGGCTTTGTCTCTCTCTTGGGCAAAGACTCTCTTCTTCTGTCAGACAAGAGGGAAGGATGAAGACATATTGAGCTTGTGAAATATGACACTTGGATTAATCCCCAGCATGTCCTCATGGCTCCAAGCAAAGACGTCCTGATTATTCTTTAGGAAAAGGGTGAGCTCTTTGCGGATCAAAGGGTCGGCCTGTGTGCCGATACAAGTGATCCGACCTGGGCAGTTGTCATCTAGGGAGATCTCTTCCAGGTCTTCTGTCGGCTCTACCGTGACTCGTCATTCCTCAATGTTCAACGCTTACAGGTGATCATCCATTTCTAACATGGCTATGTAGCATTCACGAGCCGCCATTTAGTCTCCGCCTGCTTCCCATATCCCGTACTCTGTCGGGAACTTCACTAGCAAGTGGTATGCAGACGTGGCTGCTCTCCACGCGTTGTGTGTAGGTCGCCTAATGATAGCGTTGTAGGCAGAGGAGCAATCAACCACTAAGAAGCTAATCTCCTTAGTGAGCTGTTGAGGGTATGTGCCAATGGTTACTAGTAGGATAATGATTCCAACGGGGAAGACTTTGGTATCATCTAATCGTACTAGCAATGTGTCCAAAGGTAGGAGCCGCGCCTTATCGATCCTCATTTGCTAGAAAGTGAGATAGTAAAGGATGTTAGCTGAGCTCCCATTGTCCATTAGGATGCGTTGGGTATTGAAGTCGGCTATCGACAGATTGATGACTACAGCATTGTCATAGGGGTGGTGGAGTCGCCGGGCATCCTCTTCTGTGAAGCTGATGGTTGGTCTGTCAACCTTAGTCATTTTAGGTAGTCGGCTGGAAATCTAGACGCTCTGCACCATCCGCAAGTATGTCTTCTTTGCTTTCCTAGAGGAACCGGCCATTGTACTTCCTCCAAAAATTACTCTTATCTCTCCAAGTGGAGCCCTCGGCCACTCTTCTGCCTGTCGGTTGGGTTCAGGGTCCCTTGGCGCATTCTCTCCGGCTCTGACGAACTGCAGTTTCCCTTGCTTAATGAAGGCTTCTATTTGTTGCATCAAGTCATAGCATTCAAAAGTGTCATGCCTATGGTCCCGATGAAAATGAGAATACTTGTTCCTTGGTCTTTTGTTTGGATCGTCTTTCAGCTTGTCCGGCTAAGTTAGTGTCGTGCCGTCCCTTGCATAAGGATTTGGTCAAGCAAAGTGTTTTAGAGAGGTTGTTAAAGATAGTTTTTTGTGTGTTTGCTCCAAAAATAGCTTTAGAAAGTCTATTGGAGATGCTCTTATTTAAAAAATTAAAAAATTAAATTAAAAAAAAAAAAAAAGTCTATTCAAGTGTTGCCATTCAAGAAAAAAAATTCAATCCAAAAAAGCTAATATACTTTTAATACGAACCCCATTAACGGAATCAAGATCCACTAAAGCCAATATCTTATTTAAATTTTTTAACAATTCAAATTCCATAATTACTTTAATAATTGAAAGTGGAAACTATAGGATTAAATAAGAGAGTAAGACTGCAGATGAAAATAATAATAATAATAATAATAATAATAATTAATAAAGTAGTTGTTACCGACCGTTGATTTTTGAAGAATGGTGCTGCAGCTCCTGGATTTGTCTCGGATATCCTTAAACTCCTGGGTATGCTACATTTAGTCAATTAGTTTTATATGTTAGTGATTGACTGTGTTCAAAATTTTCTATTTTCTTCATTTTGTTCTACTTATTTATTTTTCTTCATGTAGTTCACTAAACAATATTGTTTTAATTATTAATTGATTCAGGATTGAATCAAATATATGAATCGAAGTTGCTTCATAAACAATCCAGAGATGTTCTACGCCACATGTGCCGCGAGTTACCAAAAGTCAGTGCTCATCGACTAGAAAAGGGTCTTGTTTTTGAAGCCATCTGCATCGCTGTCAAGAGAGGGATAGTTGAGTTTGTTTCTGATATACTGGATACATGCCCTGATTTTTCAACGATGTGTCGGGAAAAGTCCACGCAACGAAACATGATTATGATTGCCGTTCTACATCGTCAGAAAGAAGTATTTAACTTCATATACAGTTTTAATGCAAAGAACTCAATTACTGCAAATCACTTTAAAGATAACAAGGGAAATAGCATATTACATATAGCTGCAATGTTCGAACCTTCCGCTACAAGTAATAGCGTTCCAGGCGCAGCTTTTCTTATGCAGAGTGAACGTCAATGGTTTAAGGTAATATCTCTCACTTTA
The DNA here is from genome assembly GCA_019022515.1 of Quercus aquifolioides. NCBI lineage: Eukaryota > Viridiplantae > Streptophyta > Magnoliopsida > Fagales > Fagaceae > Quercus > Quercus aquifolioides. The sequence goes on from CM032333.1 coordinate 46,216,548, forward strand.
TATGTATTTAATATAATTTCAGTGATGAGTTGTTTTTTTTTCTTTTTTAATAAAAAATTTCAATTTATAGCGTTTGCTTACGATGATAGCTCTTTATTATCATACAAAGACTTAGTTTTTTAAAACTCCATTTGAATTTTGTAAATAAATAAATAAATAATTGTAATTTTTCCTCTCTCTAGTAGTATAAGTAAAAATACTACGTAAAAGAAAATTATTTTAACAATATTATTGAAACTTGCAATGATCCACTTGAAACTTTAATAGAACATACACCGTAGCGCATACATATATTGAGCCACTTGTCGTATTGACCATATGTAGTGTATAAGTTTTACTTCATTGAAATGCAAAATTATGATAAATGATCAAAATTATAAAAATAAATATAAAATTTTTATTTTAGATTCCATGAAATTTTTTATAAAAGAGAATTTTAATGAAAGTTTAGCCACTTGTAGTAGTGGTGTAAAAAACTCCGGCCAATTGAATGGAAGACCAAAACTGCAAAAACTAATTGGCTTTCGGTTTCGGTGGTGATGCTAGATTTTTCCACCTCGACACTGACCAAACTGAACCAATATATTTATTTATTTATTTATGTATTTATTTATTTATCTACTTATTCATTCATGTCTAATTATAAAGCATTTAATTAAGGGTTAGTAACTTAGTGGTAAGCCTTAGTTCGAGACTTTGCACAACCCTTTTGAGTTGTTTAATTTTTTATGATCCTATCATCTTTTCTTTAACCCTGGCACCTTTTACACTCCTAGCCACTTGTCCCATAGTGAAGATAACCTAGCCACTTGTTCCATAGTGAAGACAACTACTTTGCACAATCTCAATTTCTAGTACTCAGCATTTACTATATAGTATTGAAAAATTCTTAGGTATCTCTGGAGTATAGAAAAATGATATTTTCTCCTCTCACATTTATAGTGGACCTCAACATGAATTTGAAAGAAAAGAACACAATTTTTCATACTATGGGAACACCTAAGAATTATTTTATAGTACTAATATACTAGTATTAAACCCATGCAATGCACAACTTTACTCAAAAATAAAATGTGAATAATAGAAATCATTTTAATAATTAGTGACTTACTTGACAATTTATTAGATTTTTTACCTAAAATAAATTAAATATATTAATAATTAATGAGTCATATGACAAAATCATATTAAATGTAAGATGTATAATACATACATATATTAAAACACTTGGTGCAAACATGGTGTGTAGTGCGTAAATTTTAATATATTAAAAAAATGATATATAATCACAATAATTGATATAAATATAAATATTAAATTTTATTTTACATTATTTGAAATTTGGTAATAGAATTTCAATTGAAGTTGAGTTTTAAATTTTTTTAAACTCAGATGATTGGGTTTAACATAGATTAAATTACTGGTAGTTGACTTTAATTTAGGATAAATCATCTTAACATTATCAAAAAAGAAAAATTAATAATTAATTAGATAGTACGCAATTGTTGTAAAGAAAAATGTGCCACTTGGCACAACAACTTCTTCCAAAATCTAATTTATATAATACAAGAATTATGCTCGTGCGATGCACGGTTTAATTAAGAATCATATATAATTTAAACAAAAGATAACAATAATTAAGTTTTTGTATTTATCTAAAAATTAATAGAGATGTATAGAAAAAATCAATAAGAACAATTATAATTTTGTGTCTATCCATGAGGTGTTTCAAAAAAAAAAAAAAAAAAAAAAGTATTAAAGGTTGATATTAGTAGTTGTATATGTGTACTATGATTTTTTTTTTTATAAATTAATGTTGATATGAAAAATTAGTGTGAAATAAAAATTTTAATTCCCTGGAGTGCTAGAACTCATAAATAATAAATGAAGTAGATTTCCTATTGCAAATTAAATAGTAAATCACTTAGAAATTATAGATAAAATAATAATAAAAGGATTAGATGAAGAATTTGGATTGTATTAAAATTGAAGAATTTAGAAGATATAGGAGAAGAAGATAAGAACAAAAAAAAAAAAAAAAATTATATATATATTTTTAAAAATCTAACAAATTTTCTACAATTTGATAAAGCCACGTGGCATAACCTCGGCTTCTAAGCCCAAATTTTTTTATATAGTATATGATATGATATGATATAGCCTAAAGGTATTACTACTCAATAAATAAATCATAAATTAATGAGCCAAAACAATAAAACCACATTAATTTATAAATATATATAATTGAGTCAGTTTATAGAAACACCATTTATGACTTCAAAACTTTTTTCTTTTAGAACTTCATGTCTCCACATGTTTGGCTTTATGCTCCACATATTTGGCTTCATAGAACCCTTTCCGAATCTTTTTGCAAAATTAAATATTTATAAGTATTAATAAAATAAATGATGAGCAAAATGAATAAAAAAAAAAAGATTTGGAACTAAATCATATGTAATAGTATATATATATATATATATTACTCCCTTGCGACTTAATTCACAAAGCATGAATTGCATGAAAAAAACTAAAATACCTAAAAAAGAAGAAGAATGAAGATCTCAAAATAGCAATAACTTCTTATAAACAAATTTGAAAGTTGACCCATAGAGAGTATTTCAAACTACATGAAATTATTATATGTACAAAACCTAATCAACATGACACATGGATATAAAACAGGGGGGAATCATAAATAATTCCGATTGTTATTGATTAGAATTTTAATTCTATTAGGAGTTATTATGAAACGCCATACCTTTATGTTTAGCATAAACCTAAATTTTCTAATTTTCTAAAAGGAAATGGCAATGCACTAAGACATGCAAATCTAAATATTAGAAACTAAAACAAAGTGATTTTTGTATGATGAAAATTAAAGATAGAGATCAAAGTTAATTTACTTGATTGGCACATTCAATACCAAAATGAAGAAGCAAATTACAAACAATAAGCATCAAAACCCTTTAGGCAAAACCATTGATAAATGCACCAAATATTCTAACCCAAAGCATTAGTGTCCCACTTCTATATCTATATAGAAATAACACCAATTATATAAGAAAAAATAGAGAAGGGTTGCAATAATTGTAGTATGTTACCTAAAATTTGGAGATCATAACCAAAAATTGAATCACTCGTAACTGCAAGCATGTTATTAAGAGTGATGACTTTGGCAATAAGTTTTCATAGATAATTGAAAATACTTCCTTTAACATTAACATAAGATGAGAATTGAGTAGTAATACCTTTTGTTGAGGTCTTGCATGCCGAAAGTGCATCCTTTCTTGGGCTGTTCTTGTGAATAACAATTTGTATAATGAGTAAAATCAATAAAAAAACAATTTGTATATCCTATGTAAAACAAAGCAAAGATCAAATTGAAAGCAGGAAAAATTTTTATATAAAAATATGTCTCATTATAAAATAAAAACCACATAAAAAAAAAAGGCTAACTTGAAAAGAAAATAAAATTCACACATCCATTAGCATTGTTGAAGCTTTCATTACTCACCTAGCATCGTGATTGAAGTTTTATTATTTCATTCAAGGTCACACCTATATTATATAGGTGTTAGATACATCATATAGAAGTTTGATTGAAAGAAGGCCTCCAACTCTTAATGCCTAATGTTTTTAAAGAATTGTAAGTCTATCCATAATTTCTCTTATGCACAGATACTCTTGTAATGTTTTCGTGATGTGAGTGAGGAGATGTTTATGATCATAATTTTGTGATATGGATTACATCTTGTAGGATTATAATTTTTGTTAAATCTTATCCCTTAATCAAGAGTCTTGTAGCTTGATATTCTAATAAAATATTATTTATTTAATAATAATAATAATTAATATATAAAATGTAGGTTGCAATGTGAGGAAAATAAAAACAGTGAAAATGTGGGATGAGATTTATGTAGGTTGCAACTTGAGGAAAATAAAAACAATGAAAACATGGGATGAGATTTAAATTTAGAAAAATTTTAAAATAGACTTTTAGTTAGAGCAGCATTAAAATTCTAAAATTTAGATGATAAAATTTTATCTGAATTAAATTTTTTTCTGTTAAATACTATCCCTTAATTTAAGAAATATATCCTAACAAATAAAAATAGTAATGTTAATCTAATTTTATTTTAACACTACACATAAAAAATAAGAATTAGATAGATTAAATGAAGAATTTGGATTGTAATCAAATTAAGATTTTTATCACTTAGAAATTATAGTAGAAGAAAAATTATATATATTTTTTCTTAAAATCTAAAACTCTAAGAAAATTTCTGCAATTTAGTGAAGTCACTTGGTGCAACTACGACTTCTAAGCCCAACTTTTATTATATAGTATATTATAAATTAAGGATCATGTTAACATGTACCTTTAGAGTATTTGTTAACAAACCATTTTAAGAAAGTTTTAACACAATTTTTATGGAAAATAGAAAAATTTGTCAGTGTGATGGTCACTTCACAAGTATAAGTGCTTGTAGAGTGTGGGGTGTCGAAGTTAAGGGCCGGGGTTCAAGTCTCCAGGAGGTAGCTTTACACACATATACACTTAGATTAAATTAGAGTAGAATGTCTATCTTGTATTAAAAAAAAAAAAAAAAAAGTTGTCAAAATATCAATTGCTTTATTTTTTTCTTTTCCAATAAAATCTTTCTTAAAATGGTTCATTAACAAATACCCTTAGGGTATTCATTAATATTTCTCATAAATTAAAAGTGAGTTAAACAATAGAAACACATAGTACAAACCTTTGAATTCGTGTCAGTTTTAGAACATCTAACAATTTTAAGATGATTGAATCACTTATAACAAGAGCAGAAATAAAAAATAAAAAACATTAGGAAGAAAATTAATTAACACTGAGTTAAAAGGTAGAACCAATTTATGAGTCTTTATTGGATGATTAGAATTTCCGATAACAAGGTTAAATAAGGTTATTTCTTAGAATAAAAAGGTTAAATAAGTTATATCATTCAACTTCAGTTTCAGGTACATAACCTTCATAATCACAAGGGGGAGGGAGGAATTTGTTTTATATTGTTATGATTCTAATGTCCCACATAAATTAAATGTAAAATTAATCATGTGTATATAAATTCTTGGGCACCTTAAGGAATAACTATTACAACCTTTTTAGAAAAAAATAGTTATTCCTTATTTTAAAAAATAACTATTCATAAGGAATGATTATTCTTTGAAATAAAAACAAAACTAAACTCTTGAATCACTAAACAATAGAAATAACTATTACATTACAGTGCCTATTACAGTCTACCAAACATGCCCTTAATATTTTATATACACAAACCTTAGAGATAAAAATTTTAAAAAAGTATTTTACAAAACTAGTAAGATGACAGGTCGTTAATAATAGATGATAAAATAATGTTAGTAATGAGTCAAGATTGATACCAACAAAAGCTTCCCAACTATTAAGAAAGTTATATTGTTCTGAGTCTTTTGACTATTACTCTTTCATTTAAATCTTAAACTATAGTCTTTATGTGATATTATTTATTAAATGCAGGAGGTGGAGAGAATGGCCAGTCCTTCTCTATTAGAATATACAAACAAAGATGGTAAAAAACCTCGAGAATTGTTTACAGAGTGCCACAAAGATTTAGTGAAAGAAGGAGAAAAATGGATGAAGGAGACAGCAACTTCTTGTACTGTGGTAGGAGCCCTAATTGTTACCATTATGTTTGCAGCAGCAATTACCTTTCCAGGCGGTTACAATCAAAATACAGGCTGGCCAATGTTCTCAAACGAGAAGGTGTTTATGGTCTTTATAATATGTGATACATTGTCTCTACTTTCTGCCTCAACTTCAGTATTGACATTCCTAGGCATCCTCTCGTCACGTTATGCAGAAGACGATTTTCTTAAATCTTTACCTCTAAAGATGATAATAGGCCTTTTCACCCTTATTTTTTCTATGGCAACCATGATGATAACCTTTTGTACTTCTCTTTTCATTATTCTGCCCGGAAAATCATGGATGGTCATTCCTGCTATTTGCCTTGCTAGTGTTCCGGTCACAAATTTCGCATGGACGCAATCTCACCTTCTTTATGACATGCTCAAATCAACTTATTGGTCAAGAATCTTAGACAAGAAAGCGAAGCCTGGATCGTAAGTAATTCAATGTGCTACAGGATGCATACGTGTGTCTTTAAAATTGGCATGTAGCCAGAAATTGTTATTTTTACTTTATTTGGAAACATAGCTGATGAACTTTCCTCTTGTGATCCCTATTGCGTGTTATATGTGTGCCTTTAATAATTGGCATGTAGCCAGAAATTGTTATTTTTACTAATTTTGGAAAGATAGTTGAATTTTCCTCTTGTGATCTATATTGTGTGTTTTACGTGTGCCCTTAATAATTGGCATCTAGCCAGAAATTATTATTTCAACTTTATTTGGAAGATAACCGATGAACTTTCCTCTTGTGATCCATGTTGTGTGTTTTTTTTCATTTTATACTTCTTCTTTTTTTTTTATCTTAAATCAAATAAATCATAACTCCGTGATATATTTTCACTCTTTTTATTATTTATTCATTCTAATTTAGTTCTTTATTTTAAGCAAGGATAGTATAATCCCTGATCCAATAAATCTCATCCACAATATGTTAAATATATTCTACCAAAAAAATATGTTAAATATAGATTTTTTTTTTTAAAAAAAAATTATAGGAGGTAAAATTTAGATCTATTTTTATTTTATTAAAATTTCAATTTATAGCATTCGTTTTTATTATTATTTTTTATCATTAAATCAAATATCAATCAGCGATAGAATATAGATCTTTTTTTTTAAAAATCTTTTTTAAGAATACACCATTTCTTTATTTTGATACTTGATTAATGGGGGGCCAATATGGCTTTTCTTTTTTTAACGTGAAAAAAATACATTTGGTCCTAAATTTTGGTTCAGATTCTATTTTACTTTGTGAAATTGAAATTTTTTTTTTTTTTTTTTTTCCTTATAATCCTCATAAAATATAAGAAATAGCTAGTTAATCTTTTCGTTAATTCCCTTCCCATTATATACACTGCTTGTTTATGAAGATAAGTAGTGGCTATATAACCTCTATCTTTTTCACTTGGTTTTGACCTTAAACGGGTTGGAAAAATGTGGCCAAACATTTTTCACATGCTACACTAGGATCCACAAAATGTGGCGTCATTTGTCATGGTTAGCCATGAGATCAAATTACTTATCCACGACCATTGAATAGAATAAATAATACTCCCATGGCTGACCCAATAATCAACCTTCTCGCTCGGGCGTGGTCCTCTATTATTTGTCTTCACAGTTAAGGATATATGCATGTCCAACACATAAATATGATGCAATGAGAGCAACAAAGCATAGATACTAAACATAACTCAAAGCACCATAAAGCAAAACAAGAAAAACAAACAAAGAATAAAGCAAACAAAGCAAGGTTTTCTTGAAAAGAAATGTCTTCTCCCCTTTGGTATATGCATCTCCCCTATGGCTTTACCCCCTACGATTGTGCATGAGATAGAATTCCCACCCCCCCCCCCCCTCGAGAATGTGTACATGAGTCATATAGAAATGACAATACACTCGGGTATGCTCTCTAGTATACTCTCCCCCTTTTTGTCATGAATAGACAAATGAATCAAGAGGAAGCAGGGAAAGAAAAGAAGATATGAACAAGTGTAAAGATGCATGAGATGTGCAAGATGAATGAGAAAATGAAGCTCAAACAAATGAGAAAATGAAGCTCAAACAAAAGATAAAACATCTTAAAAACAAAATGCTACAAAGCATAAAGAAAACATGACATGCTAAGGATGATGGAACTGTTGGAAAAATACATGTTCGTATTGCATACAAAATATACGCAGCGGAAAATTAATGGATCTACTTCATTCGCAATTGATAACATGTACTATGTAAATTTTAGAATTTAAGAACAAGAGAGCGTATCTTGGTGCGGTAAAATTCAAAACCAAAGATTAGAAGTACCTGGGAACACTCTTAATCTTCACTCTAATTTCACTTGTGCCCAAGAAGTGTGGTCTCTCAATCAGTTTATAAGTATGTGTTCAAGGGAGAATAAGAGAGTGGTTTACACTCACATACACATCATTTCATTCTAATACAAAATTTTGTATGTTTCTCTCCTTATAACTGATTATTTAATTGGACTAGCCTTTTGGGCAATTCCAATTGGGCTTTAATATGTGACTTGGAGTGGGACCAAAAGAGAACAAATAAGACACTACCTCCAATAGGTTTTGGGCTTTTCTGTCAATTCTTGACAAGCTCAAATTACCATTAATTATATTTAATATCACTATATAAATATAATTGTACTCTAGGCCTTATTAATAAATTATATCCAAAGACTTTATTATACATATAACCCTTTCATAAAATATTCGTAGTAATACAAAGTCATGAATGTTGACTGCCACTTTGAAGATTACTACATCTTAATCCTTAAGTAACTCCTTACTAAAGTGGTTAGGCCTAACACTCTGAATAACCAAACCGATTAAATTTATTTCAAGGGAATATTTTATATCTCCGTTAAGAGATTATGAATTCCATCTTGAGAATATATGTTCCTTCAACACTAAATGTGGCTATCCAATAAACTAAGGTTTTGATCGTGACTTTACATCTCACTCCTAATATATCAAAGCAACCTACACTTCATGATCAAGTTCATTATTCTCTCAAGATTAAGAGTTGATGTAAATAGAAGCTGTGAGATTTATTATTCATTTGACAGTCGTTAGTAGAATAATAAATCTCACAGCGGTCCAGTTCAATATGTCTTAACACTTAAAACATATCAACATGTCAATTAGAAGTCTCTACTTCCATGATCAAGACAAATCATCTTAGTTGATATGTTATAGTCTTCACAGATGAAATGCCCAATTTCATCACCGACTACGAACTAAAATTTTAAGTTTACAAAAAACTTGTGATTTACATCTTCTGTGACTAAATCACATAAATCACGTACTATGTATCTCATGGACCATATAATAATGTCTAAATATTCATGTTACTATTATTTTAGATAATAATAAAAAAACTTTATTAATTACAACATAATGTCATACATAGCTCTAAATTTTGGACAATTCCTCTTCCAATAACCTTTCTCGTCACAATGGAAACACTTTCCTTTGGCGTAGTCCTTCTTTCCCTTGTTGGCAACACCTAAGGCAATTTGTTTACCATCTTGCTTGGTGAAGTCCTTCTTCTTCTTTTTCTTCTTCTTACCATTGCCTTTCGACTTAAGTTGAGAAGTAGAAACTTCAGCCATATTAGCATCAACACTGGATGTACCAAGAATGCTTTCCGCCGCCATCAACTCATTCATTAATTCAGACAATGTATAAATCTTTTTGTTCATGTTATAATTAAGTCTGAATTCCTTGAATGATTCTGGTAGTGACTGAAGTATCATATCCGCTTGGGATTCTCTATAAATATCAGCACCCAAAACTTCTAGTGTATTCAGATGAGAGATCATCCTAAGACAATGCTCCCACACTAAAGTACCTTCAGCCATTTTGGTATTATAAATTTGCCTCATAGTTTTTTGTCTTGCAGAACGACCTTGCTCACCAAACATCTCCTTCAGACTTAGCATTATGTCTGAAACTAATTCTACATCCTGCATTTGATGTTGTAGAACATTTGAAATAGATGCTAGGATATAGCCCTTGACCATCTTATTAGATTTCTACCAACAATCATATCGCTGTTTTTCCTCAAGAAGAGTATCTAATGATAGAAAGTTAGGATAAGGTCGACTAAGCACATACTTGTGCTCTTCAGCAGTTAGAAAATTTTCCAAATTTCGTTTCCAGTCAACATAATTGGATTCAGTAAGTTTGTTTTGATTAAAAATAGCAACAAGTGGGCTAAAAGATGTCATGATTTAAATACGAAAATAACAAACATGAATATAATAAGTAAACCAGACATTATCAATTTAGCATATAAACATATAGTATGGAACCTTAATAAAACCATAATATAATATATGGAACGACAACTCAACCCATATTTAATATCCCTCAGCATAGAGTGAACATTAAATACTATGATTGATTAAGAACTATTCTCATTATTAGTGCTATTATGATAATTCTTATCAAACACTATTAATATGTCGTTATACATTTAGCCTCTAAATAATAATAGTTAGAACTCAGCATAGAGGATACTATAATATTTAGTCTTGTGTATACCATTGTCTAGAATCATGTATAGTCACATTTCATCTACCATTAACAGATTTATCTTGTAGTACCATGATACAAAACACCCTACGCATGAAATGCAAAGCTCAATGCTATGACAAAGTGTTTGATCAAACCACTATAAACCACGAAGTTCAATCTTGTAGCACCATGAAATAAATACTCTTCGCATGGACTGCTGAGCTCAAAGCAAAGACAAAGTATATATTTCATACTACTATGAACCAACAACGGAGGCTGTGAGATCCAACCCTTGTATCTCTCTCCCACTAGATGTTTTAAATTAAAACTTTTTAATTAGAAAACATGCACAATCTCATTACACATAGCATTGGACTTTTAAACGTGAAAACACTTAGTGAAAATTCAAAGCTCATAACTTTCAATCAATCGAATGTGTCCCTTGATCGATCGAAATTATGAAGAAATTTTAATAAACAATCTAGATGACTCGATTAATTCTCGATTCCTGTTCGATCGATCAAAAAGGCAAATTCGATCAATTGAAAGAAATTCTCAGTCAATCGAAATTTTAATAAATTCAGCACAAACTCTCATTTTGACTCCATCGATACTCAATTCCTATTCAATTGAACGAAAAGGAACATTCGATCGACTGAAGGGAATTCTCGATCGGTCGAATCTCGTGAAACTGAATTTTTTAGAATTTTCACCAAGCAGTTTTCAACAATCTTCATGAACAAACTACCATCATATGAACATAATAGATTGAGTTTGAGATCAAAACTGAATACCATTGATGCTATAGCCTTAAAGTTCAATTTAACATATTAAATATCAAACTTAAACAACATCATAACATCAATATCAGTTTTTATAAAACAGTAATTTCAACAACCATGCAGAAAATTAATTGTAGAATCTTCTAACATCATGAAATTACTATCTCTTATTTCAAAACTCACAAAACATGTTATACAAATTCGAAACAAAAGACCGCTCTGATACCAATTGTTGGAAAAATATATATTTGTATCGCATACAAAACATACGCAGCGGAAAATTAACGGATCTACTTCATTTGCAATTGATAACATGTACTTTGTAAATTTCAGAATTTAAGAACAAACCTTGGTGCGGTGAAATTCAAAACCAAAGATTAGAAGTACTTGGGAACACTCTTAATCTTCACTCCAATTCCACTTGTGCTCCAAGAAGTGTGGCCTCTCAATCAGTTTATATGTATGTGTTCAAGGGAGAATAAAAGAGTGGCTTACACTCATATACACACAATTTCATTCTAATACAAAATTCTATATATTTCTCTCCTTATAACTGATTATCTAATTAGGCCAACCTTTTGGGCCGTACTAATTGGGCTTTAGTATGTGGCTTGGAGTGGGACCAAAATGGAACAAATAAGACACTAGCTCCAATAAGTTTTAGGCTTCTTTTGTCAACTCTTGACAAGCCCAAAATTACCATTAATTGTATTTAATACCATTATATAAATATAATTGTACTCTAGGCCTTATTAATAAATTATATTCCAAGACTTTATTATACATACAACCCCTTCAGAAAATATTCGTAGTAATACAAAGTCATGAATGCTGACTGTCATTATAAAGATTACTGCATTTTAATAATTGAGTACTCGGTTTAATCTTTTAAGTTATTCATCATATATTTTTGAAATCCAATTTCATAAATATATACTTTAGTAACTCCTTACTAATTTGGTTAGGCCTAACACTCTGAATAGCCAAACTCATTAAACTTATCTCAAGGGAATATTTTATATATCCATTAAGAGATTATGAATTCCATCTTGAGAATATATGTTCTTTCAACACTAAATGTGGCTGCCCAACATACTGAGGTTTTGATCTCGACTTTACATCTTACTCCTGATATATCAAAGCAACCTACACTTCATGATCAGGTTTATTATTCTCTCAAGATTAAAAGTTGATGTAAATAGAAGTTGTTAGGTTTATTATTCATTTGACTGTCGTTAGTAGAATAATAAATCTTATAGCGGTCCAGTTCAATATGTCTTAACACTTAAAACATATCAATATATCAACTAGAAGTCTCTACTTCCATGTTCAAGACAAATCATCTTACTTGATATATTATAGTCTTTGCAGATGAAATGCCTAACTTCATCATCGACTACGAACTAAAATTCTGAGTTTACAAAGAACTTATGATTTATATCTTCTATGACTAAATCACATAAATCACGTACTATGCACTCATGGACTATATAATAATGTCCAAATATTCATGTTACCATTATTTTATATAATAATAAAACAACTTTATTAATCACAACATAATGTCATACATAACATCATGCAATAGGATTTAAAAGACACATATCCTAACAGAAACAAGGTATAGACCATGGCATGACATAGACATAAGAACATGTTATATGTGCTAAAAAGACTTAACTAGCATGAGTGAATGCAAAACATGTCAAATAATAGAGTGTGTGCATCAATGTTGCATCAAGTGTGCATGTGAGATGCATGACCAATGCATGAGCAAGCACTCACGGGGCAAAGTGGGTAAAACACACAACCAATGGTCAAAACATGGTAAACATGCATAATCATGGTAATCCCCAAAACTTCCCAAACTCCAAAACACTCTTTACACTCTGAAAATGTGTGAGTTGAATTTGGGTACAAATCTCCTCTCAAACTATAATAATGGGAAAAGGACAGGAGAAGAGACTACAAGGATTTCTTACTAAGGATGAGTAGCTCTCTCTCTAAAAGGTGGGTGTGTTGTGTTGTAGAAACCTCTAGAGTTTTTTCTCTGAATGGCCTCTTTTACTTTTGTGGGTAATGAGGGTATATATAGTATGAGTGAAGGGTAAAAAAGTCACACTTAAAATCCTCCAGGCAGAGTGGATACACTTGTTTTTATTTCATTACCTAAGTGTGATCCTTGACCCCTTGTGTTTATTGCCATGGATAGTGCTTTGTATGCTTCTATGGATGTTTTGAATGTTGTTGAGTGTAACATGCCATGTGTTTGTGAAAATGCCTCTATGAGTGTTTATCCTCATGATTTTGATGATATGTTACATGAATCTATGGGTGTTGTTAAAATTCCAAATGTCAAACCCTTGAAGAAAAAGGCTAAGAATTTTCATAAGAATTTAAGCAAGTTCATTTATGAAAATGATGATTTGATTGCTAAGCTCAATGAATCCAACAAATTGGTTGAAAAGTATAAGAAACTTGCTAAATATTCTCTTGAAAAACTAAAGGAGTTCGAATGTTTGAATATGAACTTGGATGCTAAACTTGTTTTGTCTAACAAACTTGTTGATGATCTTAAATGTGAAAATGAATCTCTTAAGATGCATGCCAAGTGTTTGATTGCTGAATCTATTGCTAAAAATGAAGAAAATCTTTGTTGCAATCATGTTATGTTGCCCGATTTTGTGCCTATTGTGAGTTCTACCTTTAAAAACAAATCAGTGTACATTCCTCCACACAAAAGAAACCAAAAAGTGGAGAGAGAGGCTCTTAAGCCTAAGCCTTTGTTTAGGTCTCATCCTAGGGATTTGAGTGGATCTAAGTTTGTTCCTACTTGCCACCATTACAGTGTGATCGGTCATATTAGACCTCAATGTTCCATGTTGAAGAGAGAACAAAATCATGTTGCTAGATCCCTCCCTAAAAAGCCTAGTGGACCTAAACCCATTGTTTGTCACCATTGTGGTGCTTTTGGTCATCTAAAACCTCATTGCTTTAAGTTTCAAGCTCTTAAAAGAATCAAAGAAAAGAGAAACTTGAGCTTCTTGGAAGTTGTGCTTTGCAAGCTAAACTGGATTTGATTGAAAGTGGTAAGTTGTTGAAGCATGTGGTTAATGCTCTTACCTCCTTGTCTCACTTCTCATGAGACACTCATTCCAAACAATTGTTCCGTTTGGATGAGGAAGGGTTCCTATGGTTGAGCTTTTGCTCTCTTGGTCCTTGATCTAATTCTTTCGATCTTTGTAGGACTCTTCATGCATTAGATGCCTCATTATCATGCATTTGTGTATCTTGCATTTCTTTATATGCATTGTTTTTGCATTTGATCTTACTTTTATGCATTTGTTTTGTGTGAGTAAAAATCCAAAAACACATAAAAAGGAAAAATTCAAAAGTTTGATCATGTTTGTTTGAGCACATATCACATGTGAGTTTGGCCTAGTACCTCCGTACTAATGGCGTAATGCATTTACAAGTTTAGCTTGTTATGTATGTTCAATTTTTAAGTGTAAGTGACATCTAGAAATCTACATTTGAATCTTGTAAATAGATCTTCAAGCTTATCATAAATGATTAATCAATAGTCTTGTTGGATCTTGATATATGTATAGACTTGTGCCTATATATCTCCTCACATTTATTTTTTTATGTCAAAAGCTTTGATACCATGTGAAATAGCTCGAATTTATGCTAAAAACACACGAGCTTGTTTAGACCCCAAATTTTAAATTACAGCTAGATTGCTTTTACTCTTACTTAATCAAAGTGCGGAATAAGAGTGAATGTGAGCAATGAACCGATAACTACTCTAGTGCATAAACATGAATAACAAACAATAAATGTAAGCACAAGAGTAAGAAAAGAGAGATGCGAACACAAGATAATACCAAGACGTGTTATCGAAGAGGAAGCTGAAGAACTTAGCGAAAAACCTCTCCACAACCCTCCAAGTCGAAATCGATCTACTAGTGAATAAGTTGGAGTACACGAGTAACTAAAGACTCTCTAAGCCTAGTCTACCTAATATACTTGAATCCTCCAAGTTTTTGCTACCAACGAACTTCTCGGAGTCTTATCTTCACTGGCTATCTAGATCCTGCAATACGCCCAATTGCATCCGACAAACCTCACCAACTTCTTTTGGCAAATTCCCAAAACTTTCCAAGTTCTAAAACACTCTCTACACTCTGTAAAGGTGTGGGTTGTGTTTGGATACAAATCTCCTCTCAAGCTAAAATAATAGAAGAGGGAAAGGAGAAGAGACTACAAGGATTTCTCATTAAGGATGAGTAGCTCTCTTTCTAAAAGGTGGGTGTGTTGTGTTGTAGAAACTTATCTAGGGTTTTCTCTTCGAATGGCCTCTTTTACTTTTGTGGGCAATGAGGGTATATATAGTATGGGTTAAGAGTAAAAAAGTCACACTTAAAATCCTCAAAGCAGAGATTTTCGCGAGTACCTCGCGAGATGGCCTGTCTCGCGAAGTACTCGCAAAATACAGCCTGACACTTGACTCTTCAGCTTCCAACATGTGCTTCTCACGTGCCCTTTTTAGGAGAACCTTTCTCGTGAACATCTTGTGAGCTAGTTGCAAAACTACACTAGTCTTCATTTTATGCTCAATTCTTCACCAACTTAATACTAAACTCAATGCAATAAAATCTCACAAAATACAATGAAATAAATTAATGCAAATACAATACTTTTTGTCATGGAATAAAGCTAACATTAAACATAATTGTAAATCACAACTTTACAGGGTTGAAGGTAATTAACCCAAATCCAATACAATTGGGCATGCGATTTTCAAATCCCTCTATTTAGCGTTGTCCACTCTTTCTTATTTTTGTGATTAGCCCCACTCGATAGAATACACATCACCCAAAATTCATGTGTTACTTTGTGGACAATGTTCGGCAGTAGTGTACCCAAATGGCCAAATTAAAAAAATCATGGGTGGCTAACCACAGCTCAGTTTTTTTATCAACATTTTACAACTTTTAGAAATCTGTCCTACTGTTGAAGATATGTCACAGCGATAATAACATGGATGAGTAATAAGAGGAAGTAGACCAGCTTATTTAATCATCCAGAAGGGCTGTATTATGTGGATTAGTATTTGGAGCTAGAAGTTGATAATAGTGGTAAAGGTAAGTCAAAGTTTAATAAGCTGGCTAGGAAGATTCTATTAGGAAAATACTATAGTAGAAACCTGATGAAGGAAATATTGCTGAAGGCTTTGTAATCTGACGCTCGGCGTCGAGGTAAGTCAGTCAGGTTGATAAAAATGTCGTTGTCATTTGGTTTCAAACATGAGACAAACAAGACGAGAATGTACCAGTGTATGAGCGTAGACCATGACCATGGTCTATTCAGAAATCTCACATGATCATCAAAAACTAGAAGCCAGAATAAAGTGTCCATGAACTGGATATATTTCTCCACTACAAATTAACATGTGGGTCCAAATTTGTTAATGTGTATAGTGTTGTGAGCTCTAGGCCCAACTAGATTACTTGTATAGCACACATTTTTGTACTACACTCTTTCTTGTACTGCACTCATATGCCTCCTTTATAAAGGCATTTATGTATATTCTTTCATTGAGAAGTACAATACAATTATTTAGTATTTCTAACATGGTATCAGAGCTACTGCTCTGACCTTTTCTTAGCAATCTTGTCTTTATTGATGTCACTCCATTCTCAACATTGCTTCCGCCGTCACAACATCTGCCACAGCCTTTCGTTGTAGAACCTCCGACGCCTTTCAGTCATCGTCCTTGGGTTCCGGACCTGCAACTGCTGTCGTTAAGGAGTCTGCACCACACAAACTACTGCACTTATTGTCTTCGCCATGCATCTTGCTCTGATAAGTATTTATTAAGTACCACAGTGATCGTCTTGCCTCGATCTACTCAATCATGGAAACCTCATTGTCATCGGAGCCTGCACGCGCCGCCCAAGGATTCTGTGCCAAAGATCATGCTCTCCACGCGCCGACACTTGCTGGCAGTCTTCTTCACGCACCTTCACACGCCGGCAGTCTTCTTCACGCGCCTCCATGCATCGCCACACGCTAGATCTGCACCTGTTAACATCAGCCTTAGGTGACGTCATCTCTTCCATGTCATCTGCTGACATCATCGTCCACTCATTTGCTAACGTCACTCGCCACGTCAGCTAACATCATCATTGACCAAGCTGTTGACCTGGGTTGACCGATCGTTGACTTTGACCAAAGGTTGACTTTGATCATTGACTTTTCTCTAGGGTTGACTTTTACAGTCCAGGTGCTCCTTACCCAGTTTTTCGCGTAGATTTCATTTTTGCAGTCCTTTTTTTTGCATATTTTGCTTCTAAATGAAGAATAAGGACAAGTCTTCTTCTTGTTGCAATAATCGTAGACGACAATCCAGCACATGTTTTTGCAATTCTTGCAAATGTTTTGGCCACAATATTGAAACTTGCTATCATCGCAACAAATCAGCTGTTTCAATTTCTACTACTACTGTTGCTAACACTGAGAGTGTCTAGCCAATGGCTCTATCTCTGCACAATCGAAATCTTTAGGACGCACTTTCACCATGTCCACAAATGACCTTAAAAACATTATCGCCAATGTCATTCATGTGGTTGGTAATGCATCTTATTCATCTTCTCTCTTAGCTTTATCTGGTATGTCTCCTTCCTCTTGGCTTGTGGATTCCGCTTGTTGCAATCACATGACACCTCACTCATCCTTATTTTCTAAACTCAAACCTGCACCACACCATTTTAATATTCGCACAGCAAATGGTTCCACAATATCTGGCCATAATATAGGTTCTGTTTCGACCTCCAACCTTTCGGTTCCCGAGGTCTTTAATGTTCCTTTCTTACAATTTATTTTCTGTGGGGTAATTAGCTGAGTTGGATTATCGCATTATATTTGATTATTCTAGGTGTATTATGCAGGATCCGAGGATGGGATAAGAGCTTGGGACTGGTCCTAGAGTTGGGCGTATGTTTCCCATGTTGCTTCTGTCTTCCACTTGTTGCTTCTGTTTCTATTGCTGCAGCTGCTACAGTTTCTTCAATTCCTTCCCTTGCACTTTGGCATGCTCGACTTGGTCACGCATCTTCTTCTCGAGTACAACAATTGGCTTCTAGAGGTTTGTTAGGTTCGGTGTCTACAAAATTTTTTGATTGTGTTTCATGTCAGTTACGAAAACAATTAGTTTTGCCTTTACAAAAGAGGCTTCTCCCACCCATACGTGAGATGCTTAGTCCCCGACGAAGTAGACTATGTCATGACAGAAGTTTATGAAGGAGTGTGTGGAAACTACTCAGGGGCACGGTCGCAGGTTCACAAGCTCATACGAGCAATGTACTACTAGCCCACCATGCAGAAGGATGCTCAGTCCTACGTGAAGGCATGCGACAAGTGTCAACGCTTTAGCAACATCATAAGGCAGCCATCGTAATAGCTTATTTCGAAGACTGCTGCATGGCCTTTTGCTCAATGGGGACTCGGCAGTATGGCAGCTCAAGTTCCTTGTCATAGAAATCGACTACTTCACCAAATGGGTTGAAGCAGAACCCTTGGCCACCAATACTGAAAAGAATGTCCGAAGTTTCTTCTGGAAAAGCATCATTTGTCGCTTTGGAATACCTAGAGTCTTCGTCTTTGACAATGGAAAGTAATTTGAAAACGACGTGTTCAGAGATTTTTTCTAGTAGCTAGGGATAAAAAAACCACTATTCTTCGCCCGCCCACTTACAAGCTAATGGACAAGTCGAAGTTACAAACTAATCCTTGCTAAAAATAATCAAGACTTAGCTTGAGGGGGCAAAGGGATATGGCCGAACGAACTACCAAGCATCTTGTGGGCACACAGGACGACGACTGGAACTCCCATAAGTAAGAAACCCTTCAGACTTGCATTCAGAAGTGAACTCGTCATTCCAGCAGAAGTAGGGCTTGCGAGCTATAAAGTGGCTCATCATGACGAAGGGAAAATCCATGAGGGAATATGCCTACATTTGGACCTATTGGATGAGGTCAGGGCGACGGTTGAACAACGGGTGGCTCTCTACCAGGACCTTATGGCCAAACATTACAATACTAAGGTCAAGCCCAAGCACTTTGACGTCTGGGACCTCATCCTAAGGAAGGTGACAACTGCTACCAAGGATCCCACTCAGGGAAAGCTAGGCCTTAACCAGGAAGGACCCTATAGGGTCGTCGACTATTATAGAAGGGGCACCTACCACCTAGAAACTCTCGACAAACAAAGGCTACATCACCCTTGGAACGCTGAGCACCTAAGGAGATACTGCCAATAGTGCACCAACTATAAACTATGTTTTATGCTTTTCTTTCAATTTTGTTAAAGTAGACTGCTATCTTTTCAGTTTTCATTAAGTAAACTCTAAAGTGCCCATTGGGCAATCTATCTGCATTTTCATGTATTTTGGTTATTTTTAATAAAAGTATTATTCTTGAGGATTTATCAGACGACTACATAGAAAAGAGAAATAAAAACTGAGTCCTACCTAAAGGGTGGACCGACGACCAAGGACATCGACCAGTGCCTAGTCCCTCAAAAAGCCTAAGTTCTACCTATTGGGTGGACTAATGATTAAGGACACCGACAAGTGCCTAGTCCCTCAAAAAACCTATGTCCTACCTACGGTGTGGATCGAAGACCAAGGACATCGACAGGTGCCTGGTCCTTTATAAAAAACCTAAGTCCTGCCTATGGAGTGGACCAATGACCATGGACATTGACCGATGCCTGGTCCCTTATAAAAAACCTAAGTCTTACCTACGGGATGGATCGACGGATGTATGGACACTCAAAATAAATAATCCTGCCCTTAAGGTGAATCGACAATCAATATATAATCTAGGTAGACCAACGGGCACAAACACTAGGCCCATTTTTTGTGAAACACACTCTTATTGTGTCTCATCAAAGTAAATCTGATGAATGTTTATACTTGATCATTAAACTCGATTAGTGTACCGTTAAGAAAGTCAGCAAGAATATATTTAAAGGGCATTCAAAATTGACATAGGCATTAAGCATTCAATAGGCATAATCAAAAAATATATCTAAAGGGTATGTGGAAACAAAAAATAAACTATAAATATATAGAAATGTGTTCAAGCCTGACGAGGGCATAAACTGTTACTTGTGCCAAAACAAGACACCTTGAATAATTATACTTATGCCTAAAACAAGGCACCAAATTGTTTTTGAATTGCATAAAAAATAAAGAAAGACAGAAGTTTAAAAGGATTACAAAAGATGATGCAGATCAGGTTGGAGGATCATTGGTCACAGTCTAGCCTTCATTGGAAGCTTGCCCATCGTGCTCCTCTAGCCCGTTGGCTTCCCACTCCTCTAGTTCAGCCACGTCATAGACAATCATTTCACTGCCATCATGAGTTATCGAGGGAACCGAAGTATTGATTTGGACTTGAGAAAAATCTAAGCCAGGAAAGAGAAGAATGGCTTGCTTACGGAAATCCTCGAAACCATTGCCATATTGGATTCCCAACTCGTCATATTAGGGTTGGGACATCTAGAATTCAGCAACGGCTTTGACCTTGGCCTTGGCCTTGTCCATATACTTGCGAAAAGTAGTCAATTCAATCATCATGTTGGAATTTTCCTTTGCTAGCTCATCAACCTGGTGGGAGCTCTCCTCTAGCTTGCTGATCTTGGCCTTTTGAGCATTGATCTCTAAGTTTAAGAGTCGCATGGCCTCTTTGTACTCAATTATCTTCTCCCCGTTGGCCTTCAAATGGGTCTTCAAGCACTTGGCTAATGCCTCCTGCACAACACACCTGATCTGGAGGTCTCGCATCCTCACCAAAGCCTGAAAGAAAATAAAGAGTTATTTAAACTTGAAACACACTTGAAAGGAAGAGCAGGCATATAAACAAGAATCAAAACTTACCATTGTCAGGTCAAAAAGACCAAAGTCACCAAAAGCCTCCGTCTTGTGCTTCGAGCATTTATCGAGGTCCTCGTCCTTAACAAGGGACTAAGCTATCTTGACAGCATGCTACTTGTGCCTCACCAGTTGAGGGATAGACGGCTAGGCGACGAGGCCTTGGGAGGTCATGAGACCCTTGTCCTAGCCATGGTGGGGAGGTTCAGGTGTCTTTTGGGCTGTCTCCACCTGCTCCAGAGGGGTGGGAGGGTTCGACGCTTTCTTGGCAAGGCATTCTCCTTCACTTTTGACCCATTTTGGCTGGAGGGGCCGACAACCTACCAAACTGAAGAGCCCGAGCTATTGTAACCTTCTTCACCTCTAAAGCCTTTCTCTTTCCAACATCTATCTCTAAAACAAAAGAACATAGGAAAGCCCGATAGGTTAGTTACACATGTAAACAAATAAAAAGTAAACTGACAAAAGGTAAAGACTTACGAACTTGGGATTGAGCTTCGAGTTGTCAAGCTTTGTCCATAAGTTTAGAACCACCACAAAAGGATTGAAGCCTGTCAAGCGTGACAAGGTCTTTCCACCCTCTCTCCTCAAGTAGGATCAATAGTATGCGATTAAGGAAGTCTTCTTGCTCTAGAGTAATCATCGGGCGAACTAAAGCTACGGAAGTACAAATTATATAGGTTAAAACAAACAATGATAAAGTGAGACCTGACAGACAAAAGCAATTAGATAAGGCTTGAAGCCTCACCAGACTTATCCAATATTCCGCACGTATTATCATAGCCCTCTCCTATGCTCTCCCATTCGTTGGGTCTACATACCCTGTTCACACCCTGAACAAAATAGTACCTACTCTTCCAATAGGGATTGGAATCAGACATATCTGGCACAAGCTTTAACCTCCCCTTGCAACCTACAAAACTATAAAAACCCTTTGACACAGCAATCTCTTGGGGCTTATAGCAGTAGAAGAACTCATCAAGGGCGAGATTACGACAACCTCTACTCATCTGGCCCCATATTACCTCAACCCCTAGGAATATCCTCCAAGCATTTGAGGATATTTGGCAGACGGATACATCTCGATGGTCCGCCAACCGACAGTGAATCTCAATAAAAGGTGACCTTAACACCGCAATAATGGCAGCCTTAAAGAAACTAACATCTTCAGTGTCTCTCGAGTAACACTTCTCTCCACTCTCTGCTTTCCTTATAGGAACATCGTCGAGTATTCGGAAGCAACGACGGAGCCTAGCAAATATGTCCTTCATCATTTTTGGAACAAATTCGTTCACTAACCAAATTCGAGGAAGGACGAACTCCCTAAAGTTCTGGTTTGACTGGCTAGCAACTTCCTCGTCCTCTGCGAACGAATTAGCCAATGACTTTCTCTCTTAAGAGTCAACTAATCATCCACCATGGACTCATATCCCGATGGATAGATCTCGTCAACATCCGACTCTAAACAGACTGATGACAAACATTCACTCGTCGCTTCACTATAACCTGACATCCTCTCACTTACAAGCGATGAATGAATACTATGCATCTACCCACATGAAGACCAAACACTAGACCGATGACAATTTAAGTTAACAAAAAGAAAAATAAATATAAAAATATAGTTGGGAAAGGAGAACTTGGTGACGTCGACAGTTAAGAAGAAGAGAGAGCGACGGATAGCTCTGAATGGTGACGAGAAACTCTGGGGGACGACGGTCAACAAGAGCATAAACAAGACAAAAAGTAAGAAAAAAAAATAGTAAGGTCAGTAGAGGAATTGGGCTATTTATAAGGCGAAGAAACACAAGAAATGATAGAAGCAATGCAACTTTTAATTCACCCAATCAGAGATCACCACATGTCACCTAGCATCCCTAAAAGACCTTTTTACCTCTATAGATGGCGCACACCCCGAGACAAAATAATCAATAACCAAAAACATTTCGATGTACTCCATGATCCGTCAGTTATCCCGACGAACACAGAGTAGGAGGTAGCTGATAAGGGTATTTTTGACTAAGAAAATTTCTTAACTCTTTGTGACCTGTCAGGATAAACATCTCACTCAGGACTCGTTAGGACAAATATCTCATTCAATCTCCTTGAGACTCGTCGGGACAAACACCTCATTCTCCAAGGGAGCCATCGGTGCAGTATCTCCATCAATCTCCTAGAGTCCTGTCTGGACATTATCTCCATCAGTCTCCATTGAGACCCATCTGGGCAGCGTCTCCTTTGGGTCTGACGGCCACGGAACATCATCCGTACCTCTGTTGTCAAGCCTAAGAACTCCTGATGGATTGATTTGCATACCGATGGTTGAATACACTTAATCCCACAATATTTTACGTATTCTCCGCTCATGTCACCCTATATGGAAAGAACTTACATGACACATACAAAAACCCTACTACATATTTGTATCCTCTCAGTATGGGAAGTAAAGTCCTAAGATCTCGGGGGCCTTAACTCCAAATCTTCTCTACAAGGAAAAATCCTACATTCAAGGGATCTTGGTCAGCTCTACGCCACTATATAAGCACCAAGTCTCCTCTCCCTTAAGGTTCGTGAAATTTCCTATCACTGACTCAACTTTCGGGGGGTTTTTGGCCTGCACCCCACTGGTATTTTGTAGGTTCTTTGCATGTTTTCTTGTTCTTCAGGTACCCTAATTGGCATGCATACGGTCAATCAACTCACTGATGATTTTGTGCCTCATCAATAACATTCTATGATTCTAGTTCTTAAAAGTGAATCATCATCTTCTTCTTCTTCCTATTATTATTATTATCTCTTTATATTTTTTATAAAAAAGTTTCAATTCAACCCATCAAAGAACCTGTACCTAACGCCAAGATGATAGCTTAACCGCCCTACAAAATGACAGACTATAGATGACTTTTTTTTTTTTTTTTTGCTGAATAACAGACTATAGATGTTAGAACTTAGAATCTCTTTACATGATATCTCCGTGTAAGCATTTGACATACGTGAATAATATGAAATTGCATTAAGTCGTCTTTAGTTGTTAAAGGTAATTACCTCTCTGCCTCAATGTATCGCACACGTGAAGACTTCTGTCTATTGGTGCAAACTGGTTCGGCTAAGGCTAAGGGTTTCTTTGGGAAGGAGTTGCTAGAGTGAACGAAAATAATTGCACCCACACAAGTAATGGAAGGGAGAATTTATTCATCATGTCACTAAAGGGAAGCTTATTAATATTTTTGTGGTCATATTAGTCCATCTAAATAAATTTCGCACAAGTCTTTTTTTTTTTTTTTTTTGAGAATCAGTACTTTGAACTTTATTAAATAGTAAGCAAAACAGCTAGATAAATAGCAATGATGTGCGATGGGACATCTTTCATCCACACTTGAAAACCAGTGACATGTCGTGCATGTCGAACTAGGTTGTGAGCTACACTATTCCCTTCTCTACGAACATGTGGATACCTAAAACAGTGAGATAAATTTGCAAAACATTTAACCTTATGACTAGATAAACTAAAAGAAATCAAAGAGAACGTGTCAGAATCTCCTTCTGGGATGGCAACAATTAAACTCAGATCAGCAACTAACTGTAGAACACTCGATATAGGCAAAGTTTCAAAATCCATGACAGTTAAGGGGAGAGGGATGATTTCGACCCTGTGCCAAGCCCTACCTTGGCAATCTCGAATTATCAATCCAATCCCAGCCCTATCATCTCCTTGAAACAATGCATCGATGTAATTTGTGCCTGAAACCTCCATAGCTACATCAATAGTCAATCCCCAGAAAAAACATTGATCCACCTCCTCTCAGAGTTATTGGGTAAACAAACACACTTTCACACTAAAGTTTCCTCATCACCTCTTTTAGCCTAACTTCATCTGCCCATGTTTCGGCTAAGAACACGACAGAGGGATCTTTTGCCCGCACCATCTCAACAAGCTCGTTCACTGTACATGGGTTCCCCAGGCCACGACAGTTCCAGACTAAGCAACTCATTATGATTGGCGGGGCTGAGTATCAGCCTCCACCATTGAAAAAAGTTTGTCACTCTCATCTTCTGATACCCGCCTATGCTTGCAAGATAACTCCAGATGACCATCACCACTCCTCTTCCCACAAATTTTCCTCCCCTCTTCTGTATGGCCCACGGATTCTGAGTAGTTCCCACTAGGGCTTAATTTTTTGGTTCTCGGGTTGCTGCTGGTAGCAGACTTCGAATTGGATGGGAGAATTTTTTTCCGTGTTGCCCTAATTCCAGCTGGCCGTGTTGCTTGCTTCTCAGCTGAGGTGGCATGCTGAACATGGTAAGGAATCTCCTCATTAACTGCTGCCTCCTTCTTTTGACTTAAATCAGAATTAATGTAATTAATTCCCGTTACACCCTCATTAAGCCCCTTTATTGGAATTTCAAACAATTCTGACGTTGGCATCTGATTTGGAATAGACTTCATGGCGCCATAACCCTCCTCCATAATGTTAGGAGCATTAATAGGATTAGTAATGATTGGGATAGACTCCATATTCGGCTCAACCACTGAAACATCTTGTAACGTATCATCCAAGTCAACCACTGAATCTGTTGCCCTAGAATCATGGCTATTTAATCCGCATTTATGGGTTGCTTCACTGTTAGAATCAACCTCAAATTGCTTCTCATCCGTTTCTCTTAACGTGTCATTAGTACCATCTCCTATTATGGCATTGGCCGTTATTTCATTTAATTCCAATGATTGCCCATTTTGACCCTCATTAATTGTGTCTGTAGAATCCGTTCGTTTCCCCTTCTGGACTGTGCTCGTCGGAGGAGTTTTCACCGTCGTTGCATCCTCCCCTGCCGTAGAGGCACGGCTTGACCTTGACAGCCACTTTTCCTTCTTCCTTGACTCATAGTAACCTGGGACTTTGATTAATGTTTTCCTCGGCAAGGCATATGGGGAAGCTCTGATCCATGGACCGTATTCCCTGTCATCTGTGGACAGAGTGCCATCACTCTCAATCCATTTGTTGCAGTCTCTGTTTGCATGGTCAAGACAACCACACCAGTAGCAAAGGATTGGTAATCTCTCATACTTGAAGCCGTTTCTCTTTTTCCCAGTGAAATCTTGCGTCCACGACATAATGGAATGCTCACATCCACAATGACTCTTAACCCGAAAATATGTTCCTCCTTCCATCTCTGAGATGTCCGTGTCCTTACACACCTCTCCAATCACAGTGCATAGTTCTTCGACCACACCCCTGTTTATGAAGCGAAGTGGAAGATCGTGGATTTGAATCCACAATGGAACTTTGTTGAAGCTAAGTTCACTAATAGGTGTAGCCGTATCGTGCTGGCAGAGGGCAACTAGATGTTTGTTGAAGCTCCATGGTTGGAGTGACAAAATCTTTTCAGTCTCCTCCGCGTTGTCAAAGACAAATAGAAGAATGTGATCTCCCGTAGAGCGGACATGGAAGCCGTTTTTTCGAGCGCCATAGAGGGTTGAAGGTTCTAATGATGGCCTCGGTGTTCAGTGCACGCTTTGTGAAGAATTTTGCTACTAAAATTACTTCCCCAGACGATCTCTCCTCTGATAGGTGAAGTTTTCCGTCTTCCCTATCGTTCAATGTTAGTTTGCTCCAATGTTTAGTTAGTCCCTCCATTGCTATGGGAGCAGACACTCGTGTTTCCCTAAACCCCAAGAAAGAAAAACCCCACAAACCCTACGAATAACGGTGTTATCCTAGGGACAAAAACAGCCTTACAAGAAGGGACAAACTGAATTCTACAGTCAAAGAGAAGTTTGGAGCTCCAAAACTTTTCTTAGCACTGAGAAACTTCAAAGATTAGTGGTTTCTTGAATGTGAACCAGTTTTGTTTAGGATTTACGGGTTTCGCACAAGTCAATGTGAAAGTTTGATATAAATGGATGGTTTACCAAATTTTGAGGTTAAAGATGGTGTCAAACATCTTCTAATCTATACTACTATTTAAGCGGCTGCCCCTATTTAGACCGGATTTTTTTTTTTGTCCAAAATACCCTTATTTTCCTAAGTTTAAGTAGAGATAGAACTAAAGGACAACAAAATAAAAATATAACTTTAACTCTCACTAAAACATTGCCTACAAAATAGGATTACTCTCCCACTAACCCACTTATTCAAAAACAAACTTCACGTTTAAACTTTTCTCTTTCTTTATTTATTTTTTTTTTTTGAGAATGACTTTCTTTATTTTTTTAATTGGCCAATTTTTTTTTAACCCACGTTAAAAAGTTTTTTTTTTTTTTTTTTTTTAATTTTAGAAACCCAGGTTAAAAAGTTACTATTTTTTTGGGTAAAATTTAATAATTTAAAAATACTTATTTAACTTCCACGTAAAACACTATCTATAAAATAGGACCACACTCTCAGTACACTCACGTTGGTTTTCAAACTCAAATTGCTTCTTCTTCAGTTCTCCAATTCTCTCAATTCTTTGTTAATCTTCTTTTCACCATTATCATCATTTTTTCTATTTGTTCTGCTTAAATTTGCTCTTGCTTAACGGAATGTGTATGTCAATATACATCGGTCTTTTCTATTTTGGTTTTCTAATTCATAAATAACTTCTTATATTTTAAAAACAAATCAAATATTTGTGTAAAATAGCCCTTCTATTTCAACCTCACATTTAATTTCTTTCACATATTTCGTCAAGGAACGTACTGACTGGAAAACGAATGGCATTAGTGTTGGAGAGAGTGGTGATTTCGTTGATGGGCTTTTGGCAATAGTTGTCAATCACGGGTTGCATTCTGCAAGCAAAGATGAAGCAAACATTGTTTGTAATCAGGTTTCCCAAATGCGTATACAACTTTGCATTGACATCCTTTTGGCTCTCTCTCTCTACTCCTCTTTTGGTTTGATGATGTGTATAGAGATTAGAGGTAGATTGTGGCTAATATGAACTTTGTGCAGGAATCAGATGTGAGATTGCCCATTGTGATTGGTCAGATGGTAGGCTGAAACAAGGTCATTTGCAACAAGTAGCTCAGTAAATGAGGTATTTATTTATCTAAACTCCATGGAACGTGTGGATTTTCAAGATTTTCGTGTGTTTTGTCCTCCAACTCCAACAGTTTGTTTGGATTTTAGACTTGAAGTGTAGTCAATAGCAAAAATGTAAATATCTTTGATGATCTCTATTTAGATGCCTCATGCCTGTTGGGTTCTCTATATCAACAAATTACGTTTGCTTTTATTAGTTGTTTGGTTTATATTTGATTTCCTTATTTTGTTATTATTATCCTCTCTATATCATTATCTTTTTTTTTTAGAATGATTCCATATCATTGTCTTATCTAATCTTTTCTTTTCTTTTTTAATCTTTTCTTTTCTTTTATTTGGTCTGATGAGTGTTTAATATTTTCTCTAATTAATGAGTCTTTTTTAAAGAGTGGGAATGATATATATTATTGAATTTTTTTTGTCTATTTTTCCACTAACCACACGTTTTTTACATTGCATTTAAAATTTTAAAAAAAAAAAAAAAAAAACATTCTCACGTTTTCTTTAATTCCTGTTGTTTTGTTCAAAATTCAAGTATGAGTTCTATTTGAACTCAAATTACTTTTTTAAATCTCAAATTGATATTTAAAAAAAAAAAAAATTAGTTGAACACTCTCTTAAAATTTAGGGGGGGAAAAAAACTTATTCTTTTAACGTGATTTAGAGTCTAAAAGAAAAAAAAAAACAATCTTTTAACTTCCACATAAAATAGTGCCTACAAATAGGATCATGCTTTTTCAAACTCTACTTCAAATATATTTTGTTTGTATAGGTATACATTTATTTTTATTTGATTACAATATTATGGTAGAATTTGGTTTATATTCGACTTCCTTACTTTCTTATCATTATTCTTTCCATATCATTATCTTATCTTTTCCTTTCTTTTTTAATCTTTTCTTTTCTTCATTTGTTTAGTTTGATGAGTGTTTAATATTTTCTCTAATTGTTCTTAAAAAAAAAAAAAATCTCAAATTAATGAGCTTTTTTTAAAGAGTGGGAATGATATATATTTTTGTCTTTTTTTTTTTTTTTTTTTTGTCTTTTTTTCTACTAACCACACGTTTTTTACATTGTATAAAATAAAAAAAAAATAAAAAATAAAAACTCACGTTTTCTTACATTCATGTTATTTTGTTCAAAATTCAAATATGAGTTTTATTCAAATTACTTTTTTTAAAACTCAAATTGATATTTAAAAAAAAAAAAAAATATAGTTGAACTCTGACTTAGTGTTTAGGGAAAAAAAAACCTTATTTTTTTAACGTGATTTTGAGTCTGAAAGTAAAAAAACAAAAATTCTTTTAACTCCCACGTAAAATAGTGCCTTACAAAAATGGTGCAAAACTATTGATCCAATTGATTTATGTCTTTTATTTTTGGTGGGGGAAAGTCTCAAAAATGGATCAGTTTTGTTCAGTTATATGCTCTAAAAACTATTCCTTAATTCTGGCTTCAACATGTAAGTTGATTGTAGGACGTGTTATGTTAGAGCTGGTGCTACTATTAATCATATTCACACCACTGTTTGAGTGGAAGCAACAATATTCTAATCAACTTGAAGCAAATCTAACCATATTCCAGAAATATAAATATATATCTGAAAGAGAGTGATATGTGAAAGAAAGGTGAGATTGAAATAGAAGGGTTATTTTATTTTTACAGTAATGCACAAATATTTTATTTGTTTGTGGAATATAAGTTGTTCATGAATGTGGAGGTGAACTTCCAAATATATGTGTACTCATTGGAATGCAATCTAGATAATGATATTTAACATTACCAATAAGAGTAGGTAATGGAGAATTTTTAATTTTGAAATCACTAAATGGATTCTAGAAAGCAATTTTTTTTTTTTTTTTTTTTTTTTTTTTTTGCTGAATAGAAAACAAAAGAGTTTGCTCTCTAATTTTAGTACTCATTTAATAAGGAATCATGAATATAAAAAATGCTTAAAACTGGTGTGCAGATATTCTTATGCAATATTCAAGGTGAAAATCTGCTTTGGTATTTTGTTTAACTAGAAAGGGAGCACACGAAGCAGCACAATTCCTCTCTCAAACAGCAACACATTACATATCTCATTTTCTCCTCCCACTCCAACACAAAAATAAAAAGTGGGTCAGCATATATTGTCAAATTGTTAAAACGATTGGTAAATAAATATTTAAGATTTTTTTTTATTATAATGAAAACCTGTCAAAAAAACGACCCAGGTTGCCCACTTTACATTACAAAAAGTGCTTAAAAGTAGTTGCTAAATTTAAATTTAGGTTCTTTTTAACTTTTGTATGGATGTGTAGTAAGTAGCTAAATTTTAGGATTAAACAAAAATTGATAACTGCCATAAATATATATATATATATATATATTTTTTTTTTTTTTTATTTGAAAAGATAACTGCCAAAAAAAACAACTCAAAAAATTAAGGAAATGCTCCAGGCTCCATGTTTCTTTAATTTTTTTTTTTTTTTTTTTTTTTGTAAATATTAATAATTTACATTCACTATAAATTGAAATTACTACACATTTTCCAATCACTAAAAAACTAGGAGTGTGATGAGTGTTAATATTTCGTACAAAAGCATAACACTCATAACGCTCCTAGGTTTTTTTGTGATTGGAAAATGTGTAGTAATTTCAATTTATAATGAATGCAAATTATTAATACTAGCCTTTGAGCGCATGCTCAGAGACTCTTCTATTTTTTAGGTAAGGGTTAATCTAGAACATTTATTATAATTTGGGATTACTACATTTTCCAATTACAAAAATATTTAGGGGTGTAATGAGTATTATGTGTGATGAAATAGTTTTTCATCACACCCCTAGGTCTTTTTTGTGATTGAAAAATGTAGTAATTTTAAATTATAATAAATATTCTAGATTAATCTTTACCTAAAAAATAGAAGAGCCTCTGAGCACGCGCGTGAGCGCGTGCTCAAAGGCTAGTATATATTAAAGGTCTCATTTATATCGGTTTACCCATCATCAGATGGTGCGAAAGCTTCATGGATGACGGGTGATCTTAAATACTTTATTATTTGTCTCTATTATATAATAGCTTTCTCTTATTTTCATTTTTTAAGTTAGCAGATTTTATTAATCATATTATTATTATTGTTGTTGTTGTTATTCGCTTCTTCTTTTTTTTCTTTTTTCTTTTTTTCTCACTTTGCATAACTTATGATTTTGTTTCGAATCTCCTTCAACTGTTGTCTACGATATATTTAGTCAATTAATTCCGTATATTAGTGATTGATTGTGTTCAAAATTTTCTTTTTACTTCATTTTTTAATATATTTATTTTTCCTCATTTAGGCGGCTAAACATTTTTATTATTATTATTGACTCAGGAATCCGACAAATATATGAATTGAAGTTGCTTCACCAACTTCTACTTCGCATGTGCGAAAAGTTAAAGGATTTACGTGGTCAACAACTGAGAGAAATTTGTGTTGATGAGGCCATCATCAAAGCTGCCAAGAAAGGGATGTTTGAGTTTGTTACTGCTATTTGGAGCGCATGTCCTGAACTTGTGTGGTCCAAGGAACGTTCCACAGGGAGAAACCCATTTATGTGCGCCGTTCTACATCGTCAACATGAAATATTTCGTCTTCTGTATGGTTTTGGTTTAAAGGACTCAATATTAGCTAAAACAGATAACGAAAGAAATAACATATTACGCATGGCGGCGATGACAGAACCATCCGCCAGACGTAATACCGTTCCAGGGGCAGCTTTTCATATGCAAAGAGAAGTACAATGGTTTCAGGTAATATCTCTCGCTTTATATTATTTAGGTATGTGCTCAGTTCTCTCGTGATATTATGATTAATTATCTGTTTGAAAACTCCATTTTTTTTAATTTTTTTTTTAAGCAAGAGGACAAAACAGTAATTTCATAATATACAAATTATCTGTATTAAAACATGGAAGAAGAAAAAATGATCTTATCAAAGAGGTTTCTGGAGTCGAAGAAGTTAGTCAGAATGTGATTTTTGAGGTCTTTTTAACTCTTAGAAAATATTTTAGATCTGGTAAAAAATTGGCCTATTATTAATTATTTAAATATTTTTCAATAAATTATTACAATTGATATAATATACTTAAATTATATTCAGAATTTCTAAGTTCATCAAACTAATTCTCAAAATACCAAAATCAATCCAACTAGAAAAAAAAAAAAAAAAAAAAAAAAAAAGAAAAAAAAAAGGGGTAATAAAATAAACTTATTTACACGAATAGGTTAGATTGGGTCAGACGGTTTGAGAAAATCATCATCCTCAACTTGACCTGACATAAGGCTCAAAATAAAATTCTAACTCAACCCACCAATCCAAGAAAACAGTTTCGAGTTTAAGGCACACCTCTACTGAAAATTCTGAACCCAACCCAAAGAACACTAGCAATTCCTATAGAACCTGTGGTGAAGATTGGCTTTGCCACAACATTTTCAACTCCATATGCAAGTCCTATGGCAAGGTGTGTTCGTCCAATGTCAGTGATAATGAAAGTTGTGAGAAGGTCTCTCATGAAATGGAAGAAAATCAAGTGGATGTGAAACATATACATGATGGGAATCTTGATAAATATAACATGGAATAAAAGTTAATAGATTCTCTAAGAACTGTAGTTTAAGAAAAATTTTTGGAAACTTTTTATAAGAAAATAAAAAAAGTAACTAATTTTTTTATAGCTTTTTATATTTCTCATAAAAATGGTATCAAAACTTTCTTAAAATGACTCATTAACAAATGCCCTTAAAGTAGTTATAAAAAAAAAAAAAAAAAAAAAAAAAAAACCCTTGAAGTACCCATTAATTAGACCCATATAACATTGTAGATAAAAGAATCTCCACCAATCTATAATAATTATGCAAACGAATGGTCTTTCTATATCTGTGGTGAAGAATTTGATAGTGTTGGTGTCGCTAAGATTCTGTACAATGTTGAATCCATAACCATAAGCAACACTTTGACTTGAGGTTAATATAATCTTTTACTTCTGGTCGACTGATGGAGTTCATTCCTTTTGAATGTAATAACGGTGTAGATGCTAGGAATATTTATGAATTCCTAGGTTTATGAGAGACAAAAACAAAAATAAATAAATAAATTACATACACATAAAGATAATTACATGACACAAGAAAATTACATGGATCGTCAATTTGCCTATATTCATGGATTTCCAATAATTTCACTATTTTTAGGGAAAATATAAAAGAAGTGACAATACAATTTTTCTCTCTAAACAACACATCAAACCTTAATATGATGCAATAATATTTATTTCCCTCACAATAAATTCACAATGGGCTAAAAAACAGGCCAAAAATTTTTTCCTAGGAATATAATAATGGTGTAGATGCTAGGAATATTTATGAATTCCTAGATTTATGAGAGACAGAAACAAAAACAAACAAATAAATAACATACACATAAAGATAATTATATGACACAAGAAAATTACATGGATCGTCAATTTGCCTACATTCGTGGATTTCCAATAATTTCACTATTTTTAGGGAAAATATACAAGAAGTGACAATACAATTTTTCTCTCTAAACAACACGTCAAACCTTAATATGAAGCAATAATATTTATTTCCCACAAAATAGATCCACAATGAGCTAAAAAATAGGCCAAAAAATTTTCCCTAGGCATGAGCATTCCAACTTGGGCTTATCAATCATGCCTCCGCTCTATAAACTAAGTTTCAGAAAATCTCCCATTACAAACTATAATACTTTTATTTCGGGTCAGTTTGTAATCCAAATCAAACTCAAACTAAGCTTCACATAGCCTAACATTAGAGATGTTAGATTACATTTGGAAAGGGTTGTGAAAGGTGAAACAATGAAAGTAGATAAAAGTGCATGCAAAGATTAATTTATTTTTTCCTTTCACATAAAATTTTTAAAAAAATATTTCCTAAATAAATACCCTTGAAATATCTGTTAAAAAAAAAATCATTAATTAAAGCTTGCGTGGAAGACATCATATTAACAATTCGAGAGATGCTACGTCTACAACAATTTTACAACATTTTTACAACAAATCACAGGTGGTTAGTTGTTATTGGTTTAAATTTAAAACTAACACTAAGATTACTTTTTTGCCCCAACAATAACAACTAGTAATAAGCTGCCACTTAGGATTTGTTGTAAAAATGTTGTAGACATATCATTTCTCTAACAATTCAAGGATATGATGTGATTAGGTGCAACTGCACAATCCGTTTCAATCTTAATCATTGCAAAGAAGGTTATCCATCCGTATTCATTTTGCCATGTCTTTAATGAGTGAGGGTGAGGCAAGATTAATAAGAACGTGTTCATTTGTCTTGTGTTTTCGAAAATGACTACATGGAAATTATTGGTAGGGTGGTGGTGTCTTTAAGCTATATATATGGTGAAGATGTGGGAGGCCAGTATCAAGTCTTTTGTTTATCTCCCATTTTAATAGAGCTTAGCTCCCATTTTATCTAATCTCCATTTCTTTAGGTGGCTCTAGATTTCCTAATTCTCCCTTCCTCCATCTTTTACCCGCATCAATTATGACCATCAGGCAATAATAACATTTTTAATTTTTACTCCTATAAATCTTTCATTCAAATTATATTGAACCATAGGTCTCGGTTCTTTAGATTAGCTAGGGATGAAAAAAAACGCAAAATTACAAGGTGTATAATATATTTTATTTATATATTAAATTATTTCGTGATGAGGTTTTGTTTAATTAACGCAGGAAGTGAAGAGCATTGTCCATCCCTCCTTTATAGAAGCTAAAAACGATAGAGGTTATACACCTGATTATTTGTTTGCAAATGACCATAAAGACTTGGTTGATGAGGCAAAAAATTGGGTCAAGGAGACAGCCTCTTCTTGTACAGTGCCAGCTGCATTGATTGTTACTATTATGTTTGCAGCAGCAATACCCGTTCCAGGTGGTAACAATCAAAATACAGGCTTACCAATGTTCTTAAGGGATACGGTATTTATGGTCTTTATCCTATCTGATGCGTTGTCTCTAATTTCTGCCACAGCGTCATTAGTGGTGTTTCTTGTCATCACATCATGTTATACAGAGGAAGATTTCCTTATATCCTTACCCCAAAAAATGATATTAGGCCTTTCGTCCCTTATCTTTTCCATAGCAACCATGATGATAAACTTCTGTACCTCTCTTTTCATTATTCTAGACGGAAATTTATGGGTGGTCATTCCTGTCATTTGTCTTGATACTGTTCCTGTCTTCCTATTCACATGGAAACAATTTCACCTTCTTCTCGACATGTTCAATTCAACTTATAGACCAAGAAGAATCTTCAGCAAGAATGTGAAGCCTTGGATTTAAACTATTTCATTGTGCATACGATGTATAAATGATCCTTTTTTTTTTTTTTTTTTTTTGGTTCTTCGTATAAATGATCCTTTAATAATTGGCTTAGGGCCAAAAATTACTCTCTTTATTTAGAAAGATAGCTGATGAACTTTTGTGATCCATATCATGCGTTTTTTTCTCCTATTTTAGAACTTTTGTGCCTAAATCAAATAAATCATAACTCCATTATAATATATTTTCAATCTTTTTATTATCTTAATTCATTTTCTAATTTTGTTATTTATTTTGACGGCAAGGATAGTATAATGCCTAATCCATAAAATCTCATTTGTAATGTATATATCTTTTATGAGAAAAATCTTCAATGTATATGTCGAA
Organism: Quercus aquifolioides; assembly: GCA_019022515.1. Taxonomy (NCBI): domain Eukaryota; kingdom Viridiplantae; phylum Streptophyta; class Magnoliopsida; order Fagales; family Fagaceae; genus Quercus; species Quercus aquifolioides. The sequence goes on from CM032333.1 coordinate 46,252,256, forward strand.
TTTAGATATTCAGCTTTTGAAGCAAAAAAAGAAAAAGAAAAAGAAAAGTCTAGTTAAGTCTATAATATATATATATATATATATATATATATATTATGGGTGAGTTGGGCCCGAGGAACCAGGTCAATCTACTTGGACAAAGCCTAACATAAAGCCCAAGGCCCGTTAGGTGACGTAGGCTCGATACATGTGGGGGAGGTAACCCCAAGCTTCATCACAATGGGCCCGATCTCTAGTTGAGTGTTGAGAATTGGAGCAACAACATCATGAGAGATTCCTTAGAGGTCCGCAGGCAGAGCAGACCACAAAGGAAATCTGTGTGGTCCCAGCAAGGTTGTTCACTGAGAACTAACAATTCTAAAAGGGATCCACTCCCGAACACCGTCCGACATCTGGAACAGGGTCCAAGGGAATTCTTTGAATTCGTGAGGATCCTTTGGGATTCTGGTGGGCATGGGAGTGTGTGAGTGAGTGGAAAAGGAAATGATAGCCATTCCACTAACAGAGGTCTATAAAAGGAGGTCGAAGTAAAGATAGAAGGGGTTGGAGAGAGAGAGAGAGAGAGGGGGGGGGGGGAAGAGAGGAAAACACAAAGTGAGAGTGGGTGAATACACTGAGATATTCAGGGAAATTATGGGGGAGTACTATCACTTGTTTGGTGACCTTAGCAATATATTGTTGTATATATAAGAGGAAGAAAAAAAAAAGAAAAAAAAAAAGAAAAAGAAAGAAGAAGAAGAAGAAGAAGAAAGTTAAATTTAAAACGTAAAAGTATATGTTTATTCCCTAAATTTTAGTACTTTTATTTTAGTCTAGTCTTTTTTTTTTTTTTTTTTTTTTTTTTTTTTTTTTTTTTTAGGAAACTTTAATAAAATTAAGGTCAAATTACATTGTTGGTCCCTAAAATTTACCTATTGAACATTTTTGGCTTCTAAAGTTTCAAATAAATACTTTTGATCTCAAAGTTAAAAAAAAAAAAAAGTATTATTGATCCATCCATTAATTTTCTTACCTATATGTCTAATAGAAAAAGAGCGTGTCAATTTTTTAAGTGGTGTGGCTGTTTGTTTATTTAGACTCCTGTACACTCAGATTGTTTAACCTAATTAATTAACTAAGTTGATACTTAGGTTTATTATCCAGATCTAGGTTAAACACAAACAATCATATTACTAAATGTAGAAAAGTAAAGAAGACAAGCGATATAATGACTTAAGAAAACCAATGAAACTATCCAGTTTCAAGGTAAAAAACCTGGGCAGGATTTAACCTAAACTATCCTTAAGACAATAAATTCACTAAATAGAATGGAAGTGTTTACAATAAATTTTTTCCTATATCTAATGCTACTTCTTGTAGTGCTTATTCACGTGAACACACGCAAATCCGAATCCACGAACTCTTCTATCTGAATTTGTCGCACACAAACACCTATGTTTATGACTTTGAGATCCCACTCAAAATTTTAAATCATCAACTATGTATGATCTTGTATACAGCAGCTTTTACAACACCAGATCTTGAGTTTTTTCAAAAAATATTGCCGGTATAAGATTTGAGAGAGTTTTGGATACAAAAACTCTAGATCTACAATTGGACGCTCAAGAAGCACTCTTCTCTCTCTTAAAACCCCTCTAAAACATGTCTTAGGGTTTCCTTTAATATTAGGAGAATTAGATCCGAAACCTTAATCACTTAATGGGCTTAATGAGCTATTGCGCTATAATTAAATTCTGCAGATCCGTGTCTCGATCGATTGAATATGTTCTCTCAATTGGTCGAGAAAGATAGATTTCGAATTCTTCATTTTGCAACTTGTATGTTCTTTAATCTTGACCTATATTAACTATTGATCATTTCCTATTGGTCATTTCCCTTGACATAGTGTTCTTGTTGGTTGGTACTATGTCTTCTCTGGTTGCACTATTTTTGTTGAGTTTGAGGCACTATTCTTGTGCAATAATATTATTCGTTTGGTCAATACTGAGATCCAAATGAGTAATCATATTGTAATTGCTATGAGATACTCTAAATCTTTTGAATTTTTACAGGAAAAATAAGAAAAACTTGGCAGGGATGGCAGACAATGAGAACAGTGACCTCCGTCAGTATGTACCGTTTAAAAAGTATATCCATGAAGGTAAGTGGGACGATGCTAAGCAGTTCATTAGGGACAATTCGGAGGCAAAGAGAGCAAAAATTTCACATAGGGGAAGTACGGCTCTACACATTGCTATCTTTTCTGGACACACGAATATTGTGGAGGAGTTGGCGAAGATAATGACGAAAGAAGACTTGGAAATAAAAGATCGTGATGGTGTTACGGTTCTAGCTAGTTGTGCTAAACGTCAAGATGGCAGAATGCATAATAAAGCAGAATCAAGACTTGCTTAGCATTGAAAACGAATTTGACAAACTCATTCCAGTCGTGTTGGCCATTACGGATAACTCCAATGCAATAGAAATGGTTCGCTATCTCTATAAGGAAACTCCTCCGGAATATCTAGGCCCAACAAAGGGCGTCAATGGTGCTACATTTGTTACCAGGTGCATTTTTGCCAAAGCTTTTGGTAAGAGCTTAAGATTTGACTATACATTCGTCGTTATTTATATTCTTCGAAATCTTGGCTATAATTTCATTTCAATTAATCGCTTCTGTTTGGTACTCAATAGATTTGGCTTTGGATTTGCTCAAACTTTACCCTGCTTTGGCTATTGCTGAGGATTTCATGAAGCAGGCCCCTGTGGAGGCAATAGCTAGCTTGTCTTTTGCATATCCGAGTGGAAATCAGCTCATATTTTGGAAACAATGGATCTACAACAGTGAGTATCACTCTCTTTTCTCATTAGTTCCATTGAATTATTCTATTTAGCACCATACATTAAATGATCGGCACATCAGATTTTTAAATCAATAAAGGGCAATTTACTTTAAAATCATACCATTTTCAAATCTGTGAAAATCGGCATGGATTGATTTCAAATTGAATAATTTTAAAGATACAAATTATTTTACAAAAAAATTTACAAACGGCTGATGTGGTGAGTGATTATTGATAAATGAAAAAATTATATTAATAATGAACCTAAATGAAAATCAATAAGAAGTTGACAATATTAACACTTTGTAACATTTTGGAAACAATGGATCTACAACAGTGAGTATCACTCTCTTTTCTCATTAATTCCATTAAATTATTCTATTTAGCACCATACAATAAATGATCTGCACATCAGATTTTTAAATCAATAAAGGGCAATTTACTTTAAAATCATACTGTTTTCAAATCTGTGAAAATCTGCATGGATTGATTTCAAATTGAATAATTTTAGAGATACAAATTATTTTACAAAAATTTTTACAAAAGGCTGATGTGGTGAGTGATTATTGATAAATGAAAAAATTATATTAATAGTGAACCTAAATAAAAATCAATAAGAAGTTGACAATATTAACACTTTGTAAAAATATTGTAAATTAGTTTGTGACTGTACTCTTTGAAATTTGGAGAACAGACAAAATCTCCACATTTTTAATAAAGAATGACCATAAGTACATATGAATGTATTTTAATATGTGATTAAATTAAATTAAATTAAATTTTCAGTTAATTTTCACTATTGGTTTATGTTTGTATATATATATATATATATATATATATATGTATGTATGTCTGTTTTAAGGCGTTGTTGTATTTTCACCCAATTTAATTTTGGAGCAAAATAAGCTATCCTGGGAAAATTAATACACATTATTGTTCCCATGTTGTTGCATTAAATGGTGAACTTAATTATCTATATCTTTATTTAACTTTATGCAATTAATAAAGTGGTTTGTGATTTATCCGAAGCATAAAAGAGAAAAGTATTTTTTTTTCCTATTAATAAATATTGCATGTTGTATTTATTTTTATACAATAATAATATTCATTTTGAAATTATCGAGCTCCAACCCGTCGGGTTGGCGACGCATGTGAGTGGTGTTTTGTATGTTGTCCATATGAAAATTGGTTCAAACTTAATTCTGATGGTTCTTCCTTTGGAAATCCAGGGCGTGCTGGTGGAGGAGGTATAATTAGAAACACCAATGGTGAATGGGTTAGCGGGTATGCTAGAGCTATCGGTACCACCACCAGTGTCGCGGCAGAACTTTGGGCGTTGAGAGATGGTCTAAACCTTTGCATTTCACTGAACCTTCAAGCTGTGGAAATTGAACTCGATGCAAAGCTTCTTGTTGATCTTATTAGCAAAGAGGGAAGCCAGCCTAACAGCAATGATGTAATAGTTGCAGATTGTAGAGAGGGACTCAAGAAAATTCCCAGAGTGAGAGTTCTTCATTGTTATAGAGAAGCCAACAAATGTGCGGATGCCCTCGCTCGCAGAGGAGCTCTCCTTTCCCAAGATTTTGTTATTTTTTCATTTCCCCCTTCTGATGTGTCACTACTGGTCAGTCTTGATGCATCAGGGGCAATGTATGAGCGAGTTTGGTCCAATTGTATTGCTGCTTAGTTAATGATATTTCCCATTTCTACCATATGTAAATTATGAGGCCCCAACTGCTTCTAAGTCTTTTTTTTTTTTGAGAAACACTTCTAAGTCTTATATGCATGGGACAAGGAAATGTCAAAAATGAAAGTAACCAATAATGATCGAGATTCTGAAGTCTCACCTCACCGATGTGTATTTGATTTTATTACCAATCTTTAAGTGAAAAACGTTTTGAGTCCTCTAGCCTCTAGATGGATAAAATTTGAGTCTTGTACTATATATGAATAGATTTTGGGATTTAGTTATATACAAGGAAGAAGGTATTGTGTACATTGCGCACCAGTAGCATTTCGATTATGCTGCACTGAAGCGCACAACTTTTCACGCGGTGCTGTCTAACCTATAAGGTTATACCTACATAGGCCAAGGAGCAAGGACACCGTTCATCCACAGGGTGTTATGATATTTATAGCAATTTTGAAACTAAGAAAACTTTTAGTCATTACTAGAAAGCATTCATAATTGAAGAATTTTAAATAAAGCTGATTAGGATTGATACCATACTTCGCAAAAACTTTGGCTGGGATTATATGTATCGCAACTAATTAAGGCATAAACTTTAGGAAAAATCGATAATCTATCACTCCTATGTTTTATTTTTTATACTCTTAATGTTAGAATATAATTAGATCGAGAATCAAGATCCACTTGAACCAATACCTTAATGTATTTTGCACTTCAGCTAAGTATAGCCCATTGGTTTTGTTGAGGTTATATTGAAGATGAGTAGATGACTCTAATATAGCCCATTGGTTTTGTTGAGGTTTTGGAATTTGATGCACATTCTAACCTTGCCACCCTTCTTAGGTATCGGAATGACGTTTGCTAACTACTTAGGGTAGTTAACAACCCTTAAGGAACTCGACTTTGTATTGTTTCTTTACTTCCTCCTTCTTGTTCTTCTTCATTGTTCACTTAGGCTTCATTCGTCTCAAGTTTTGCATGTAGGTTCTAACCATGCCATCCTTCTTATGTACTGGAATGATATTTGCTAACCATTCAAATTAGTTGACAACTCTAAGAAAAGGAAAAAAAACAAAAAACAAAGATGCTTATTATTATTATTATTATTATTATTATACCTAACTATTTTTACTTGAGATTCATGGCGCAATTCTGATGCAAGGTATATGCATTGTACCGGCTTATGAAAAGGGAAAAAGTGGAGAAGAAGGATATATCGAATCAGGTACATTGTTGTCATGACTCTCTTTAGTTTTATAGGATTTTTAGTCTGCCACAATGAAAAAATATATATTTTGGACAACATTATTTTTGCTGACGTAGTGAACAATAATTGGTGATATAAAAAAGTAATGAGTTTTTAGAACTTATTTGTAACAGTATTAGAAAAAGGTTGACACGTTATTAAAACTAACAAATTATTAGATCCTAATAATTGCCAGTGACAATAAGCAAAGTTTTGAAACCTTGACAATTTATTGAACTGTAAAAATGAAGGGTTCAAGGTTTTTAAGGTCGAACTGTGATAACTTCATAATTAATTTAATAATTATTTAAATATAAATAAATATATTAAATTTGTAAATATTAGCAAAATTTTGCTAAAAATATCTTAAAAATTGAAACAAAATACATAAAATAGTACATAATAAGGTTAATAAAAAATAGTACAACATAAATAAGCATAAAAAGAAATTTTTATAATAATCCTTTAAGAGAAATCATTTCAATTAACTAAAAACGACTTTTAAAATAAATTCATAAATTGCATAGGTATTATTCTTAAATAAAAAGTTAATTTAGTAATATTTAATATGTTCAGAAAGATGACATAGAAGTTTAGAAACTATAAATCATGCAAATTTAACATAAATTTAATAGTATTGCATATTAGCTCCTAAGAAGAGCACTTGGTTCGTTGGTCATGGCTTTAGTCTTGCTTACAAGGTGTGAGAGCTCTGGTTCGGATCTTGGCAGTCGCATTTTTCTTTAATTTTTCCCTATTCCATGGCCGGTTGAATCGGCCTACGGTTTGTCCGATTTTCCCGGTTGAACCTCGGTTCGTATGGTTCTCTCACAACTCACTGATACCCAGTTCTCTAGGTTTAAAAAATTGAATTTCAGTTCAATTCCCAGTTTTTCCGGTAGGACCGCCCGGTCCAGTCCAGATTTCAAAACCTTGACAATAAGTGACAAAGTTAGAATTTCAAATGAGGGGGGCGAGATACACTTAGGGTCCGTTTGGATACAGCTGAAAACTGAAAACTGAAAACTGAAAAACACTGTAGCAAATAATTTTTAAATGTGTAAATAGTACCGTGAGACCTATTTTTAATGAAAAAGTTGCTGAAAAGTGAAATTTGTGGGTCCATGAACAGTAAAAGTTGTTGAAAAAGTCACATGTTGCGGCTACTGTTCATTGTGTTGCTACAGTAAAAAAGTGGCTGGGAACTGCTGGAAACGCGTGAAATGAAAAAACAAAAAAGAAAAAAAAAAGAAAAAGAAAAAAGAAGAGCTGAAAACGTAAACGCCCAACGCCCAACGCGCCAGCCAAACGCTCTCTTAAACTCAAATGCTTAAAAAAAATTGTTATAGTATAAACCTTCATATTGTAGCTCTAGATTAACCCAAAGACAACCATGTTTTTTATCCAAGCAACTTATAAAAGAATATAGGCATGCGTGCGCATGTGTGTGTGTGTGTGTGTTTATCCCAAGTTTCTTTGGGCAACTTCATCAAATATTTAAACTACAATTATCCTATGTAACGCTTTAAGATAAATTTCATAAATCATTTTTAAATTCAGACAAAAACCCACAAATAGAATCAAAATTTAATGAAAATTTGAATAAAGAAAGTGTACTTTTTGTTAAAGCATGGAAGTATTGAACAAAAATATAGCATGAAAATTTAAAAACAAGCTTTATATATTATATATTTTGCTTTTTCTCATTGGGCCAAGGGGGCCATTGCCCCCCCTGGTCCAAGTATAGTTCCGTCCCTGGTGACAATCCACACAAGTTGTAGAAAAATTTAACAGTATTAGATTCATTTTCCAAACATGTTATTAAAATTGACAAATTATTTAATCTCTTAGATACAAATTTTAGATCAAAGTTTAATGAATGCATGAATTTGTGAAGAACAAACAAAAACATGTGAAGAACGTTTAATCATACTCAAGCAATATTCAAACATTCCTAACCTAGCATGCTTTGATATAAAATTAGCATTACAATATTATGATATAATAAATAAGTCTAGGAAAGAAAATATACCTGAATGCAAATCTACACAAAGGAAGGAAGAGGAGGCTCTTTTATGGTTCCTAGGGTGGAATCATGCTCACTCACAACCTGAATCTCAATAAGACCGGGGAATGACAAACACTAGAAATACTTCCTTAGGACTTAGGAAGTGACAAGGAAAGAAATTCTAGGAGAGGTAGAATTGCACTCACCCACAACCTAAATCTTTGTAAGACTAGGAAATGACAAACACTAGAGCTACTTCACTAGAACTCTTAGAGCGCCCACGCCTGGGGGGGGGGGGGGGGGGGGGGGGGGAAGCGGTGGAGGATTTTGGTGCTTTTTGGAATGAGTTAGGATGGTAGCTTTTATAGTAGTAGATGGAAGAATCTATGAAAGGTGCATTTATGTGGGGGTTGGTAAGAAAAGGAGGGAGTTTTGAAAATTCAGAGTCAAATTGGGACCAAGTCCCCATGGTTGCATGTGCATACTCACCAAAAATGTTGGCCTAGAACCAATCAGATCACTACACATAATTGTGAGAGACCGCACTTTCGGCCTGCTACGATCTAATTAGGCCAAAGCCATATATATGAGTGGAGTTGCATTGGTGCCTCTCAAAATGGAAGTTTAACTAACAATAGCCCTTAGATTGAGGGTTTTATATTGAGTTGCCAATTATTTTTTATTAAACGAAAAAAAAAAAAGAAACCATATGAAATTTGCATCACTTTTACTTATATATTTGAATGTATATCATTTGAAAAATAACTACAATTATACATGGCTTCGATCCTAAATACAATATAAAAAAAGTGCATGACCTTGATCCTAGTTAGAATCTAAAAATTGAAAAATGCATAGAAAAGCATTAATCTACGCACTCTTGATATAAATTCGGAAGCTAAGTTATAAGGTAGGAAGGGATTAGACATCCACCTTACTTGGTGAAATCGTTTTTCTAAACTATGGTAGCCAATGGTCATGTTACATCATCGAAGTAAACAACATGTTATAGCATCCAAGCATATAATTCAAGATTGAAATGAATGTTTTTTTTGGTTTGTGTGTGCATGGTAAAGAACCCCAGTTCTAGCATACAAATCACATCAATTTGGATTGCAAATTAAAGGCACCGTGGTTGTGTGTGATTGGTGTAAACTCTAATTCTAAGCAAGTGATCATATTATTTGATAGAAATGTGTTTTGCATAAAAATTAATAACATCCTATGATCTAGCATTATTTCATACATGAACGTGTGAAGAACATAGCATAGATATTCAAGAACATAAGCATAGGCATTCAAATCATATTCAACATAAGAGCATGCTTGAATCTAAACTTCCATCACATAATCAAAAAAGAAGGTTATGAGTGAGTAGGCCGTTGTTGAGGAAATATTCCTCTTAGAGGTTGTTGAGGAGTGAGCAGGTTTTAAACCCAAGAACAAGAGGACTAGTCAGGGACAAAGTTGTTCATGAACTAGTGGGGCCAATCACAACAACACCCCCCCCCCCCCCCCCCCCCACACACACACAAATTTTTTTAAAATCATAATAGTATATATATTCTGAATTTTTTAACATTTAGGTCCAAGATAATTACTCTTGGCTCCCCCTCTCCCCAAAAATTTATAAATTGGCCCTTAGAACCCAACCAAAAAAATAAAACAAAAAAAAAAAAAAAAAAAAGCGCATCACTTTGGTTGATGGCCACTCCACAGACAAACAAACAAAATCCCCCAAAACAAGTAATAAATCCTTGAATTGCGAGATATAAAAAAGAAAACCCCTTTGGCATCCTGTTCCATGTTGTTCTTGAAGAATGAGAAGGCAACTCAAAGAAATTTACCAGACACTCTAATATTTGGAAAGTCACTTACTCTACTATGCTTAGAATGATTATTTGAGAGAGACGAAGGATTTGTACTTAGACTACTCTTACTCACTTATAGCTCTTTTTTGTGTGTGGCCATAAGCTATTGAGTGGGTTAATTACTAAAAGGACTACATGTGTGGCTATTAATTTTTAAGGGAATACAACTATTTGACTTGCTAAATTAGTGGGCTTTTAAGTTTTAAGGAAATAGCTCTAATGTTTAACTTGTTCAATTGGTTTAACATGAAAGTTGAAACATTTGAAGTTTTTTTTTTTTTTTTTTGGAAAACATCTTAGAGGTTTTGTGAATAAAATAGTATTTATATATTTAAATTGAATAATTGTGTAAATAAATTACTGGTATTTTTTTTATAAAAAAAATTTGGTAGTTACAATGAGAAGAAGGATTTGAATCTTGGATGTCTTGAAAACATTGTAAGATGTCAACCAGTTGAGATACAAAACTGATCTTGGCAATAAATTAGTATTAATATCCCTGAATAGTGTGTGTGGTCATTGATATTATTATTGTAAAATTTTAAATTGGTGAAAAATACTATATCTAAGTTTTGTCTTCAAGAAATTTTTTTAGCGTATGTTTTGCCCACCCCTAAGTCTAAAGTCTAGCTCCATCACTAGGACTAGTGTTTGTCCAAAGAGGGTGACTTACTTTGTTGCTTCCTCTAAAACCCTAAAAGAGAAATTGCGTACTCCTATAGAACTTCAGAGGAGTGAAGCAACAAGTTTAAGACATAAACCATAGACTAGGAGGCTAGAATTTACCCTTCTAGTTATTTGAGACCTGGAGGGCCAAAACACCAAAGGAAATTTTCTTGTTACTTCAACTAAAGGTTAGGGAGTGGTGTTTTGGAATGGTTTGGAGAGGCCTTTTATAGTGGGGGAAGAAGGCTCTACAAAGGGGTTGGGTTCCTTATTTTGAAGCTAAATTGGAGTGGGGAGAAAGTTAATTAAGTGGAGAATAAGCAATTCCATAATCTTTTTTGCAGTTTCCCAAAACAGCTAGCAAGACCAACTTTAAAAAATCATCTCACTCATTTTATAAAAAAACTAGCGAATGTCCCACGCGATGCGTGTGTTCGTTATTATTTATTTTATAATACTTTTATGTGTTAAAATGTTTGAAAAATTATTTTCAATTATGTATTATATTTCACTAAAATAATGAAGAAAAAAACTTATAATACAATATATCCATATATAAGTAACCATAATTAATTTGACCCTAAAAATACCACTACATGCCTATTGAATTTATATATATATATATCAAGTGTACATGTATATTTTGGTCCTTACATTTGACATTTCAATATAAAAATTCTTATTATTTCTTTTTCTTTTTTTAGGAGTATTTCTTTTCTTTTTAAAAAAATAAAAAGAAAACACATGAACTTTGGAAGGCTGAACTTTTAAGATTTAAGGTTTATAATTTTTAATTTGCAAAACTAATTTACATGTCAAGAGATTAAAATTATAACAATTGAATAGAGAAATAAAAAATTATACTATTTCATATCGTAAGTTTAATTTTACATAATTTGAGTATCTCAATCACTTACAAAAATGAAGCACTCCCAAAAATATAAATAAACACAAATAACACATATGAAGGCTTTATGTCTTCCCTAAACATACCTTTTAGAAGCCCCAAATATCATTGAAGCATTGTATCAAGCCTTGACAATGTTGTTGAGAGGTTTAGATCATATGCATCTAAAACCAAAGCCAATTTCATACTCTTCTTGACACTAACTCTCTCTCTCTCTCTCTCCTACTTTTCTTTTGGCCCTTCAAAAAGATTATGACACATCATTAATTTTAAATTGGACTTATATTGGATCAATTAAAATAAATTTTTCTTAATTACATCTGGTTGATTCATGCAAGTGCATATTACTTGTTAAAAACACGATTTCATGATATTTTTCTATTTAGTGGTTCGATTGATGCCCGTATCTAGTCACTTTGATCATTATGACTTCAAGATTTATTTCATGAGATGTTAATTGGAAATCAAAAAATGATCAAATTTAAAGTTTTACCCCTAGGATGTGAAATGATCATTATGCTTTCGAACAAGGTTAAATGCTAGTTACAAAATGGGTGTATGCAGTAATTATATTTTAAATTGACCAAAATTTATGTCAATTAAATTAATTTTTTATAATCATCTATGGTTAGGTTTAACTCATGCAAATGCGTATAACCGTTAAAACTTGACTTATTGATATCATTTAATTTGGTGGTTGGATTGAGGCATGAGACATGTTGTTTTGATCGTAATGACTTTAGGGTTAATTTTATGTGAAGAAATTAGAAATCAATCGATCAAAATTACAGTTTCATTCCTTAGGCATGAAATTACCAGTTTACTCTTATGAGAGGTTTAATGCAGGTTGCAAAATAAAGTGTCTACAATGTGTCTGTCTCTTAAAAGTTTCGTCTCCTTTGACATCAAATCGTAACTCTGCCACTGCCACCAACCAAACTTCTATAAACATCCAAGAATCAGAAAACATAAAAAGTGGTGAAGAAGGAAGTATCAAATCAGGTACATTGTTCTCAAAACTCTCTCTTCTTTATATTTTTAGTTTGCCAAAATGAAAATAATATTTTGGGCAACTTTATTTTCACTCACGTAATAAAAAATAACAAGTGACATACAAAAACGTGAACTTAAAAAAAGTACATTGTATTCTTGATGTGTTGCTCCACTGCATACATCATGCTCTAATTCTCATCATTTTTTTTTCTTCATTATTATGAGTTTTTGATACAGGATATCAAAAGCATATGCTTTTTCATATTTTTGACCATCAAGTTTTATAGCCATTTTATATTTGTTTATACTTATACTAAATGTATACTCTATGTAGTTTGTTTTAGTCCCATTGAACTTAAAGTGGTTACATTTTGAAGCATCCTCCGAATTTTCAATTTCGTTCTATTTTCATCCACTAAAACTATATCCTTAGTAAAAAAAATATACACCATGGGAAAACATCATGAATTGATCTAATAAGATCATCTATAATTAGTACAAAAAGATATGAACTTAATGTTGATACCTTATTCAAACCAACGTGATAGGAAACTCATTTTTGAAATCTTCACTTTTTTTTTTTCTCACTCAAGTTAGTTATAACTCTGTTATACATATCCTAAATTACTTTACTATATATACTTTGGAGGGACTCTTTTCTTTTCTAAAATTCACCACATAATCTCACTAGGTGTCATATCATAGGCTTTCTTTAGTTCAATAAAAGCATATAAAGATTTCTATGGGTTTCTCCTGCATACTTCTCCATCAAATGTTTTGGCAAACTATGGCTTTCATGACTTTTAATAGGAATCCCATTCGATGTCACGTCAAACAGAATCAAGATCCACGGGAACCAAAACCCTATTAATTTTGCACTTCTAGTTAAGTCTAGCTAAGTTAAGAAGATGACTCCGGTATAGTTATTGACTTGGAATTATATACAAAATTTCTCAATTTTAATTTTTAATGCTTTAAATTCCATAACTACTTTAATAATTGGAAAAGGAAACTATTGGAATTACATTTGAGAGTAAGGCTCCCACATCAACAGGGACAACTCAATAGTAGAAGCAATTGATGCCATTGCCTAAGGCTCTAGGTGCTAGAACACCCCCACCCCCCCCCCCCCATAAAAAAAAAAAAAAAAAAAAAAAAAAAAAAAAAAAACAGATCAACAAAATTTAAAAATATAATCTCAAATATTAGTTAATACTTATCCAATCTTGTATTTATTAAAAAAAAAAAAAACCCGTAGAAAAAATTTTGGATTATTAATTATCTTGGAGAGTATTAATTAAGCCCCAAAATTTAGCCAATACATGAAAATTTCAATCTCAATATGTATGTATTTTGTTTGACTCTCTCTTTCAAACGGTCAAAGTTTTTTAGAATTTTAGATTAATTATTTTTTAGAAACAATTTTAGATTAATTTGAGTCTCCTAGACACACTAAAAGGTCAAAACATAAACGAAAAAGGTAAGAAAGGTAAGAAAAATAAAATTTTAAATAAAAATATTATGGACAATGTTGATAATATAAAGTAGATATTTAAACAGTAAAAAAAGGCCCAATTTAAAATTTTGGCCTAAGACCTCAAAATACCTTGGGCCACCTTGCACGTCGAAAAATAGTGGTAAAAAGTGAAAGATTGATACCTTGATTTATATGCATGGTTTACGAAATTTTGAGCTTAGAGATGGTGATGAAACTTCGTGGTCGATTTTGAAATGATGACCTCCTTAGAATCCAACATACAGACAATGCCTAGGGCGGTTGTTTCAAGTCATGCATAAGAATCCAGAAACAGGAAGAAAGGTGTTTTCGACCTATAAGATCTTGGAAGAATGGTGCTGTTGAAGCTAAGGAATCAATATACAGCGCTAATAAAATACTTTATTGTCTCTATTATAAGAGCTCTATATTGTCTTTTTAGTAAGCGTGTTTGATTTTTTTTTTTTCCTCACTTTGCAGCTCGAGGATTTGTTTGGAATCTCCTTAAACCCTTCGGTATGATACATTTAGTCAATTAATTTCGTATCTTTCTGATTAATTGTCAACTTCTTTGATCTTCATTTTGTTTCATTTATTATTTATTTATTTTTCCTCATCTAGTTGACTAAACATTGCCTTAATTATTGACTCAAGACATCCATCAAATTTATGAATTGAAGTTACTTCATCACCAAGCCAATGAACTTCTAGTTCATATGTGTAAAGAGTTACCAGGTTTAAGTCATAAAGAGCTAGAAAATGGTCATGTTTTTAAAGCCATCATCAAAGCTGTCAAGAAAGGGATACCTGAGTTTGTTACTGCTATACTGGAAGCATGTCCTGAACTTGTGTGGAGTACGGAACAATCCTCGAGACGAAACTTATTTATGCTTGCCGTTCTACATCGTCAGAATGAAGTATTTCGCCGCCTATGCAAATTTACTGCAAAGAACTCAATATTAATTGACGCAGATAAGAATTACAATACCATATTGCATATGGCAGCGATGTTTGAATCTTCCGCTAGACGTAATAACGTTCGAGGCGCAGCGTTTCTTATGCAAAGAGAAGTGCAATGGTATAAGGTAATATCTCACTTTAAAATTTCAGGATGAGTTTTTTTCAGTTTTTTGGTGCCTTATGGTTAATTATCTGACACTCAATTTAGAAAACACTAATGGCTTATTTAAAAAAAGAAAAAAAGAAAAAAAAAGAAAACTCTCTCTCTCTTTCTCTCCATATATATATACACACACACACACGTGTCCATGTATATGTTTTCTCAATCCAAAAAAAAAAAAAAAGCGTAAATGCACTTTTAGTGCCTACATTTTGATTTTTTTTTTCATTTTAAACCCTACATTTTATTTGTACCACTTTTAGTTCCTAAAACAATTAACGCAAAACATTTAAGTTCTTGAAGCATCATTTCGTCACCAAACTAACGGGAAAACTGACGGATCAATAAAATAATAATAAAAATTCAATGTAGCATTGACACATTAGCATATAAATTTAAAAAATTAATTTATTAATTTTAACTAAATTAAAAAATTAAAAACAAAAAATCACATGAATTGAGATCTAAAAGTGCCTTGAACAAGAACAATGAGAACACAAATCCAGATTTAAGAACAAGAACATTTTCCTTTATTTTGAGCCATTGAATAAAAATAAACAAGAAGATGAACCCAGATCACAAGAACATAAGAACACGAACCCAGATCATAATAACACAAGAAAATTTGTATACATTGTTCCCAACAAAAATCAATTGTAAATTAAATAAAAAATGGGTGTTGTGTTCTTCCACAAAAATCAAAACCTAAACCATCAAACCCAATGACCACCACCATAATCTGCCACACTAACCCATATCCATCTCAGTGTCTCAGCATGAGTCTCTCGTCATTGGCACTCAGCTCGAACCCTATCAGGGTCTTACAGACCCCTTTCTTGGGTGCTCGCCACCACCACCTCAGACCCATTATTCTCCCTCACCACCCAAACCTCATCGTCTGCTCCTCAGCCTCAGCCTCTGCATCTTTGAGCATAGTCGAATTAAGCACAACCCAAGGAACCAACTGGATCGGTTCTCTGAGTCAAGTATCTGGAGTGTTGGGCTGTCAGTGGGGAGATGAAGGCAAAGGCAAACTGGTCGACATCTTGGCCCATCACTTCGACATCGTTGCTCGTTGCCAGGTACACTTTTTCCCAGATCTGCTCGCCGTTGGTCGACGAGGGAGAAACCGAACATCGCCAGCCACATCTCAGCCTCTCTCTCTCTTTCTAAACCCAGATCATTCTCTCTCTCTCTAAACCCAGATCATCTTTTATTCTCCCTTCTTTCCTTTCTGGTCAGCCTCCAAGTGATTCCCTCATCCACTGCAATTCTCAGAAGTTGGCTGAAGCTGTTGATAAAATGATAGTCGTCGATTTTGGTCCCAGATCACTCTCTCTCTCTAAACCCATATCATTCTTCTGATCTGGTTCGTGTTCTTGTCAATTCAAGTGATTTTCTTTTTTGAGTTTGGCATTGTGTCTGGGTTTAATGTTTATTGATGATTTTGTGTTTGGTTGACAAGAAAATTTAAAAAAAATTGAGAAAGTTACTACAAGTTTTTTTTTTTCTTAATCTTTAAATCATAATTCATGTTAATTTTGATTTTTAAATTTGTTTTGATTTTTTTATTTAGTTAAAATTAATAAATTAATTTTTTAAATTTATATGCTAATGTGTCAGTGCTACAGTGAATTTTATTATTATTTTATTGATCCGTCAGTTTCCCTGTTAGTTTGGTGACGGAATGGTGCTTCAAGGACTTAAATGTCCTGCGTTAATTAGTTTAAGGACTAAAAGTGGTAAAAATAAAATGTAGGGACTAAAATGGAAAAAAGTCAAAATATAGAGACTAAAAGTATATTTATGCAAAAAAAAAAAAAAAAAAAAAAAAAACCTGGCTAGGGTTTCCTTTTTATATGTGAAGAAGTTTAAGTGAAGCCCTAAATATTTTCGCGGGCTTGGGCCTGTTTAAAAATTCTGTAGAAAAACTATGCTTGCAATTTTCGATCAGTCGAGCTTAATTCTCAATAGGTCGAGAAAGGCAGAACCTCACTTTTCTTTTCTATAAACAGTTGGACTTGAAAACCTGAAACACCCTTATAGCATTGCCTAAACACCTAAACTAGACATGTTTTGATCTCGGTTTGCCAACACAATACAATAATGATTCTAAGTATTTAATTCTTAAATCTTTAGAACCTAACAATGTGGAATGAGATTAATTAATGCACAATCAATCAGGATTACTACCTAATGCATGGACATACATAATTGACAATTAAGTATAAAACACAAGGAGTAAAGGGAAGAGAGAAGTAAACACAAGATAACATCACAATGTGTTATCAAAGAGGAAAACCAAATTGCTCTGCTTAAAAACCTCTATGCAGCCCTCCAAGCCGAATCAATCAACTAGTAAATAAATTGGAGTACGAGGATTACAATATAGACCCTTCAAGCCTAAACTACCATCTGTACTTAGACCTTCCGAGTCTCAGCTAACAAAGGGCTTCACCCAGCCTTATTTTCACTAGCTTTCCGGATCCCGTAATTATCACCAATTGTATCCACCTTAAAATGACATGACCTAATGCTTCCCAAAAGCTCCAAAGCAACACACAACACTCAAAATGGGTGTGGTTTGTGTTTGGGTTAAGAACCTCTCAAAGGATATGAAATTAGAGAGGGAAGAGAGTGAAGAAAACTAAGATAGATCTGCAGAGGATTGTAGGTATGCAATTTCTAACTCTCCAATGAATTTCTAGGGTTTTCCCTTTGAAACTCTTCTTACATTTTTGTGGATAATGTGGACTTTTATAGTGCGAGTAAAAAAATGAGGGAAACACACAAAATAGTCTGTCAATGCATCTTGCGAGTCATCTCATGGGTTGGCCAAGTCGCAAGACACTCACGAAATACCCCTGACACTTGAGACATTTGAACTTCCACATGTGATCCTTGCATGACCTTTCACAGGTTGTACAAATCATAAGTCAGTCATGAAATGCTCTGTTCTTTACAGTTCTTCACCAATTTCTACACTGAACCCATTACATTTAATCCCACAAAAATGTAGGGAAATAATTGGAGAATTACATTCAAATTTAATACAGAATTAAAACCAACCAAACAGAATTAAAAATCACAACTTTACACTATATACTTTTTATTACTCAATGCGTCTACACAAAGGCAACCCTTGAATAGTTAAACACATGGACAAAGCCAAAAAGGCAACCCTTGTATAACTTTTACCATTTACTGAAGATAATTTTACAAAATACAAGGTGAATTGAGTGTTAAAAAATAATAAACAAAAGAAAAAAAAAGAAAAAATATTTCCTAATACATTTTAATTTTATGTTAATTATCTATCAAGGTGTATTAATTTGTGTAGTAATTTCTCTTGACTTTAAAGTCAAAGGCTATCCTATATATTCTTTTCTGTAAATAAAATCATATTATCTTATATGGAAAAAAAGAAAAAAAATTAATTGAGAACCAAAAGCAAAAATCAACTTTGAGAACAAAAAATAAAAAAAAATAAAAAAAATAAAAGAAAAAGAAAGATAAACTACTATGATGGTTAGAAAAAAATCTAATTTTGAAAAATTCAAAAACTAAAAAATTTAACTCAAAAATAGCATTTTGTACAGACATAATTTGCATTATGTTTAATTCATTAAAACTATATAAAGAATAATGATTTAAAAAAAAAAATTGTTATTTTTTTCTTTATGCATAATTATACAGACATAGTTGTTCTAGACTTTTTTTTAAGTAACTAAGGAAAAAAATAATGAAAAGGAAAAGAAATCATATATTTTTCAATCCTACAATTTAAGCATTTTGTAGTTTTTAAAAAAAAAAAAAATTAAAAGATTGATCCAAAAAAATATCTTACCTTTTTTTTTTCTTAAAAAAATTAATTCAAGTGAGTGTGGATGACAAAGGAAAGATCCCTTGCCTCATTGAAGACCTCGAGGCTAGGTAGTAGACTACTAAGACTAGTGGTCTGTCGATGAGTTGACAGCATTTTTTTATTATTATTTAAAGTTAATTGAAGCCTTCAATTGCATTACTTGAGTTGAAGTCCTTATTAATTAAAAATTATTTTTTTAAGGAGGTGCATAACTGTTTGACTATAAGACAGTTGAGCCGGTTCGGTAATCTTGTTTTATAGTGACGTTATTTAAGTGTTGTAAGAATATGTATGGGTAAAAAAATATTTTAAAAATATGTGTTAAGTTGTTTAAATAATGAAAATTATTGTTTAAATAACGCAACTAAACAAGGCCTTAATAATTTTTCTTTTTGGGTATCTTTTGGCAGACTTAATTTTTTAAGAGAGATTTATGATCTGTTTAGATACTGTTTATTACTAAAAATGAAAACTGAAAACTAGGGGTTTGTCGGTTCGGTTTCGGTCGGTTTTCTAAGTGTTGGCCAACCGAAACCGAAATTTTTGGTTTGTGAAATTCTTAACCGAAACCGACCGAAATAATTGAAAATCCATCGGTTTCAGTTGGATTTCTGTTCCAGTCGGTTTCGGTCGGTTTTTTGGTTTCCTTATCAAATAAAAAAAATTAACAAACCCAGAAAATATTAACAAACCCAAAAAACATAAACAAACCCAGAAAAAATTAACAAACCCAAAAAACATAAACAAACCCAGAAAAAATTAACAAACCCAGAAAATCCCTTTGCTTTCCCACGTTTTCTCACCACCCAAACACCAATTTTCTCACCACCCAAACACCAACAAACACCAAGCACCAAGCACCAAGCACCAAGCAAACAGCAAAGTAGCAAACACAAAACCAAAAAAAAAAAAAAAAGAGAACGGCGAAGCCAAACTCACAACCTTCTACCTTGAAACCCAGAAATCACGAAAAACAAAACCTAAACCACGAAGAACAAAACCCAAACGATGTCAAAAAAAAAAAAAAAAAAAAGAACAAAACCCAAACACCCAGAAAACTTGAAACCCAAACACGAAGAACAAAACCCAAACCACGAACCCATAAACCTTGAAACCCAAACAAAAACCCACAAAGAACAAAACCCAAAACACGAAGACAGAAAAATCAAACCAAAGAGGCGGCGACAGCGAAGGAGGCGGCGGCGATTGAACCTAGGTGACGAAGACTCCAGGCGGCGGCGGCAACGGGGTTTGTTGATGTTTTCTCTCTGGATCTTTGGGTGGGTTTCTTGATTCTTGTTCTTGATTCTCTCTGAATCTTGTTCTTGGTGTGGGTTTTTCATTTCTTGCTTCTTGATGTTCTCTCTTGATGTTGCCAACGGAAGTGAGAGAGAAGAGAGAACAAAACCCACACGTCGGCTGAAGAAAGAAAAGGGAAGCTGAAGAAAAGAAAAGGGAAAAATAAACAGGGGTATTTCCGTATTTATGCTACTAGTAGGGTTTTAAAAAATTAAATAGCAAAAAAAAATACCCACCGCGCGAAGGCTTGAACCTGGGATCAGCTAGCTAAACCATAAGGAGCATACCATTAAGGCCACTGATCAGTGGTGTAATAATATTACATAAATATATATATATATATATATTCGGTCGGTTCGGTTCGGTTTCTGGTGAAAAAATCCAACACCGAAACCAAAACCGAAAATTTCGGTTTTTAAAAAATGAAACCGAAACCGAACCGAACTGAAAATTTGGCAACGGTTCGGTCAGTTTTGGTCGGTTTGTTCGGTTCGTCGGTTTTTTGCACACCCCTACTGAAAACATTATAGTAAAATAATTTTTAAATGTGTAAATAGTGTCGTGAGACCTATTTTTAATAAAAATTTTGCTGAAAAAATAGATTTGTACCGTGCATTGTTCACGAGACCCAAGAGCAAAACGCTGGATGCGCAAATGTTGGACACTTGCTGCTATCCGAACGTTCACTTAGATGTCATTTTTGAAAGACTAAACTTTTTCAAATTTTAATTATATATATTATTTTAAAAATTTTGTGGGGTCAATGGAGTCTCAATGTGCTCCCATCCTTGATTATACACAGGGTTCAAGTGTGTGTTTGGGTTACACTTAAAAATTAAAATTATTTTACTATTTAATTTATTTTTGCAATTATTCATGGGCTTCACTGCACTTTTTGACACTATTTATAGACTTTATTATACTATTTCAATTAATTTTTACCTTTACTTTCAGTAATAATTTTTCAGTTTTAACAAAATAAATGGTATCCAAACATACCCTTTAAGTCCTTTAGTCTTTTCAATTAATTTTGTAAATCTTTCATTAACAATATATTGAATCATACATCTCAGTTCTATAAAATTATGGTGAAAAGACTCAAAATTGCTAGGTTTTGTTTAATAAACGCAGGCGGTGGAGAAATTTGTCCATCCTTCCTTATTAGAATCTCGAAACAAAAAAGGTCATATACCTCGGGAATTGTTTACAAAGAGCCATATACACCTGTTGAAAGAAAGAGAAAAATGGATGAAGGAAACATCAACTTCTTGTACAGTAGTAGCTGCTCTAATTGTTACTATTATGTTTGCAGCAGCAATTACCTTTCCAGGGGGTAACGTTCAAGGTAAAGGGTTCCCAATGTTCCTCAAGAAGAAGCTGTTTACGATCTTCATAATATTTGATGCAGTATCTCTACTTTCTGCCTCAACTTCGTTATTGATGTTTCTTGGAATCCTCACATCACGTTATGCAGAGGAAGATTTCCTTAAATCCTTACCCATAAAAATGATAATAGGCTTTTTCACCCTTATCTTGTCCATAGCAACCATGATGGCAACCTTTTGTGCCGCTTTTTTTCTTATTCTGCCCGGAAAATCAAAGATAGTCATTCCTGTCGTTTGCCTTGCTAGTGTTCCAGTTGCCTTATTCGCAAGGATGCAATTTCGCCTTCTTTATGATATGGTCACTACAACCTATGGACCAGGAATCTTAGACAGGAAAGTGAAGCGGTCGTAAGTTATTCATTGTGCTACATGGTGCATTCGTGTGCCTTTAATAATTGGCATGCAGTCATAAATTATTATTTTTTTCATTGTGTGGAAAAATAACTGATGGACTTTCAGCTTGTGATGCTTATCGTGTGATTTTCCCTGTTTAGACCTTTGATCTTTAAATTAAATAAATTACAACTCTATTGTATATTTTCATCTTTTTATAATTTATTATCTATTCATATTCTAATTTATTTATTTATTTATTTTGAGCAGGGATGGTATAATTTCTAATCCAGTAAATCTCATCCTTCTCAATTCATTTTCTAATTTAGTTAGAATTTATTTTGAGCAACAAAGCAAGGATGGTATAATTTATATTCTCGTAGATCTTAATCATTATACGTGGAACATAGATCTTTATCTTTTGAACCAAAAGAATAATTAAGATACAAAGTATCGGTATCCATCCATGGATAATAATAATAATAAAGTAGTACTACAACCTACACATACTATAAGTTTTATTACATTCTTTTTTAGAAAGTTTACAAACTAAGAGATAATTCAAATATTGGCTATGGTATAATTGAAGTTCATTAATTACATCTATTATCAATTTATCACATCAGTTTGTAAGCAAAACTTCTATAATTTGTAGCATTTAATAGCTATTCAATAAGACTAATCCAAGACTATTCACGGTTTATGATTAACCTTTTTTTTTTTTTTTTTTTTGATAATCCTTGCGGCGGACGAGTTCGTGACTAACCTGAGTTCCACGAAAGTATATCTGTGAAGACTTGTTGAACATGCACGACATGCAGACAGACCCGCTAGCTTCCTTGAAACCGCACGCGCCTTTCCCCCAATTCCTCCATACACACCCAGTGGACTTCTTAGTTATGAGTTCTTCAATCTTCTTTTTGTTAGAAATGGAATTTGGGTAAAACTGATTTCTCATCGAATTAATTAGTAAAGGAAAACTTATATACAACTCAGCAGAGCAAAAAAAAAGGAAAACTAACTTTTTTATTTGATAAACTGCGATAGAAAGGAAAACTAAGTTAACCGACTGAAGAATCAAACAACCAATATGACCACCTCAGTCACGTGTGACACGTGTAAACTAAACTATCAACACAAAAGCTACAAGTCGTTCCACTGTACAGAAATTAAAACACTAACTAAAGCTACACTGTCGTTTATGCAGCTTCTTTCTCATCTTGTTTCACCTTTTTTCCTTTGCTTCTGCTACTCAAAACTTCAAGCACTAAAGGTTGTTGTGTCTCAGTACCTGTTTGGATACTAATTAAATACGTCTGCGTCTGCGTTTTTTTTTTTTTTTTGAGAAGCGCATTTGTGGTTGTGGTGGCTTTTCCGGTGGGTTCTGTGCACTGTTCACAAGACCCACAATCCTCTTTTTTCAAAAAATTTTTTATTAAAAATGGGTCTCATGGTACTATTCACACATTTAAAAATTATTTTGTTATAGTGTTTTCAGTTTTCAGTTTTCAGTAAAATAAACGGTATCCAAACACACTCTCAGTGTCTGCATTTGATCAACAATCACTTACTTTGCTGCAATACTTCTATCAGCTCCTTGATACTTTTGTCACCCAACAGAACACGTTTTTGAACTAGTCTATATAATGCATCTCTATTGCCCAAGAATGCCATTAGAGTTATGGGCACTTACTGTGCTTTTTTAAAAACAATATTTCTTATAAACTTTTAAAACACTTTTATGGATTTAAAAACCAAAATTACGTCGTCTTTTAGCACTTAATAATAAGTCACCTAACTTTTATGGTAATGATATCATTACTAAACTTTGAATGGTGTAAACTTAAGAATTTATGTAAAACCGTCCAAGATGGCGGTAATCCGTCCAAGGTGGCGGTAACAACAACTAGTATAATGAACAAAAAACTGAAAATACTTGTTATTGAAAGTAGAATAAACACTTACAGTAGTAGTGAATACAAGATCTCAACAGTACAGGTTAACAGTTACAAGACTTGTAGGGAAATAGTAACAGTTACAAGGCTTGTAGGGAAAGTAGTAGTAGGAACAAGGTAGTAGGAATTCTCTAAGGAAAGCTTCTAAGAAAAGAAGGTTTTCTAAGGAGAGAATTCTGAGAACAATTCTATCAAAAATTCTGTCCTAAGCTTAAGGGACAGTCCCCCTTAAATAGGCAAAAATTCGGAGTGAATAGTGTCATGAATAGTAACAGGTTAACAGTAACGGATGAATAGTGACAAGTGAATAGTGATAGGTGGATAGTGACAGATGAATAGTAAAAAGTGAATTTTCCCACTTTTTGACTCAAATTTTTGGAGAATTATGAGGAGGATACGTAGAGTTCAGAAGCCTACAATTCAAGGGTCTAGACCTCATCATTGTTGTTCTTTTGTGCCAAAGGAAACCAAGTGAGCACCATTATTAGGAATCTTCAGAAGCATCGCATTGGTAGGAAACAGGCTTTTAGCAGTGGTAAATATTGGAGTGTTTTGGCCATTGTGTAGGCCAGACAAATAGGAGAATCAATCCGGGGTATCTTCAAACAGTTCTTCAAATAGTTCAACACCAATCTTCCGCCAAATCTGGGGTATCTTCAAACAGTTCCGGATTGTAAGGGTTTTTAGCAACATATTCTTCTAAAACATTGTAGCATTTTGGCCTTTGTACAAGCCAGAAAATTAGGGGAATCAACTTTATCAGTGAAACTTAAGGAGACCATTCATCAATCAGTGGAAGAAGCATCACATGGATAACCATCATATATATATATATATATATATATATATAACCGAATCATCTGAAACTCTCACAATTTTCCACGTCAGCGTAATATTTAAAAAAAAAAAAAAACATAAACCCAAAAAAAAAACTTTTTTAAACTTTAAAAAAAAAAAAAAAAACATAAACGCAAGAGCTTTTCTGAAACCCAAACCCGATATACACTCTGCCTTCTCTTTCTCCAAAATTCAGACAAGAGCTCCTTCTAACAACTCCCTTAACCCAAAGCTCCTCCCCTACCAGCTCCCCCAACGTTCAGACCTACGGCAGATCTCCTTCCTCAGACCCACGACAAAGACACCATACCCACAGATTCCTCAATCAAAACTCACCATACCCACAAACAGGGATGGACCTACTAAGGGGCAGGGGGGGGCCCTTCCCTTCAAATTAGCTATTTTATTTGCATGCCCATATTTTAGAGTTTATAGTTGCCCCCCCTCAAATTTTTGGATTAGTCCAAATAGCCCAAAAGAAACTAATCACTTAACCCTTCCTTTCTTTGGACCCATGGCCCCTCCAATATTGATGATGTAGCATTGCCAACTCTTAATATTAATATCCCAATTTTTTAAAATCCTCAAACAAAGTTTTGAAAACTTCATTAGTGTGATTTTTAGTTGCATCCAAAAGTATGGGTTTATCATATTGGTGAGTTGGTCAACGTAATAAAATCAACATATTAATTCCAATTATCCAAAATTTGGAGATCCAAAGTCCTCTTCTTTTTTTATTCTTCTTCAAAAAAGTTAGAATATCATATTGTAACTTTCAACTTTTTTTGTTCATATTATTTCCTTCTTGACTTAAATATTTATGGTAATAAAGTGCAATTGTTTTGTTTGCCATGATTTTTTTTTAATAAACCATGTCACTTGAAATTTTTTTGGTTCATGCTTTGGCCCCCACTAGGTTCAAATCCTGGTTCCGTCCCTGCATCCAGGCCTACCACCATGGAAATGCAAAGAAAATTCCTTCCCCTGGGTCAATTACCAAGGTGACATGCAGAACTCTCTTCTCGAAGTAATGAAGGTACCACGACTAACTAGTTCCCTTCTGAACCAAGGTTTCCATTCTATTCAAACTTACCTCAAGCGACACGGCAAAGAGGACACGAGAACTAATGCAACAATTACCTCCGCATTAATGAGGCCCCTCACCTAATTGTAGCCCTATTCAAAGCTGAATGTTTGGCTTGAATAGTAAAAGCATCCCTAAAAGTTCTCCTTCATGATCAAAATATGGTAGAGTAGAAGAGGGATGAGACAAGTATCCCCCAAATCCAATTGGGGGCAAGCCAACTGGAAAAAGAGGGAAGAGGGGAAGATGGCTATAAAAGGAGGAGGGGGGCAAGAGAGAGGGGGTTGGAAATATTAGAGAGAAGAAGTGTGGACAATAACAAGAGAGAGAAAATGAATAGAGAGAGAGAGAGAGAGAGAGAGAGAGAGATAGTTCTAAGGGTTTTTAGTTATAGAATCCACCCTATGTTTCCAGGGAATTTCATTCCCAAGCATTTATCTAAATTTGATTCGGTCACCTTTCATCTATAATTTATTGCTTAGACTTCCCATTAAGGATCTTTTGCCTCCCTTTAGAAATTAGTTGTGCAAATCTTATTACAACCTCAACGAAAAGTTGTTGATTGTTTTTGACCCCCACAATCATATAATTTAAAATAATTTTTTAATTATCTATTTATTATTCAAGTATAATTAGATTATTGATATAAAAAGAAAAATTACATGTAATTTTTTATTAAGTTGCGCATCACATAAGAATAATATTAGTTAGATATATATATATATATATATATAAGATGAGAGGGAAAGGTAAGATTAGAGCATTCATAGTGGTGGTGCTAAAAAATTTAGCTTTTAGCACCTCAAAAAACTATTTTATCTATTTTACCACCTCACTTTACAATACTCCCAACATCTATAATTCTATTTTTACATTCATCCCGTTAAAATTAAAAAAATAAAAAAATAAAAAAATAAAACACCAGAAAAAACTATAGTTACTAGCCATAGCCACCTCCACCATCGGCCATAACCACCACTATGGCAACCACAACACAACAAAGAAAAAAGAACAAAAAAAAAAAAAAAAAAAACAAAAAACAAAAAACAAAAACAAAACCACAACCACACACCCATCATCATAAGCCACCGCAACCAGCCATGACAATCCCCCATCACAACCATAACCACAACCCATTGCCACAACCCATTGCCACAACCAAAATCCACAAAACCCAAAGTCACTACCAGTCACGACAACACACCATCACAACCACAATCACAAACCATGAAACCGATAGCCAAAATCCAAAAAACCCACTGTGAAAGCTAAAATCATCCACCACCATCACAACGATAGCCACCCATATGAACACAAACACAAAAAAAACCTAATCACAACCAAGTACCAACACACCCAAATTTAGCCAAGAGAGAAGAGAGATGGACTCAAGTGCCATGATGGAATTGGTCATCCGCGGTGGCAGAGTGGAGATGAGTGAAAGAGAAGGCATAAAGAGGAGGGATGAGGTGGAGAGATGGAGAGATAAAGCAAAGAAGAGAGAAGAAATCGAGAGAGAGAGAGAGAGAGAGAGAGAGAGAGAGAAGCCTTGGTGTCAATAGCAGCAACAAGATGGTGAAGAAAGACACTTGAGGAGGAGAAAGATGGAGAGACAAAGTAGAGGATAAATGAGAGATGAGAGAGAAGAAACTGAGAAAGATTGTGCCAAGCATGAGAGAAACAAAGAAATAAATAAAACTTTAGTAGCAAGTTGCTACAATAACCTAGTACTAGTACTAGGTTACTGTAGCAATTTGCTAAAAGTTTTTAGCTTTGGCACTATTGATAAAAGACTGTCTTTGGTGTTTGAGCTAATAAAATAGCTAAAAAGCTATTTATCATAACCATTGTGATTGCTCTAAGAGAAAACAGTAACAACGTAATAGCTTTTATTGTAATGGTATTTTTGGTATTTAAAAAAAAATTATATAGCACCCTGCCAACCTTCACATGTCCATATATGAGGGTGACATACTAAAGTAACCATATCGAAATTTGAAAAAATTTTGTAATAAAATTTGACGTCAAATTATTTTAGGATAGTTATAATATATACATGAAGGAATATGTACGGTTCGGTTCAAGATTTTAGAAAACTTAGAAAAATATAACACGAAAAAAAAAAAAAAAACTTATAGAAATTGTATATTACGAATTTAAACGAAGAAATTCAAGACTAAAAGAATGGTTATATATTAGTAAAACTAGTTATAGGCCTATGCACTGCACGTTGCACTGTTTCATTTTAAAGTTTCTTTTAGTAATAAATTCATGGTATTATCATTGTAATGAATGGAACCCTTAATTGTTACTTAAAAATATTAATAAGAAGTAACAATTGTAAGTAATTAAAAAAAAACTATAACCAAGGAAAGCAAAATCATTGCTTTTGCTTCCAACCTTTGCAAATTTATAAAATATACATTTTTTATTTTTATTTTAATAATTTGATAGTTCCTCTAGAAATTAGAAGGAAAAAAAAATCAATCTTTGGCTATAAAAAAACAGTTCAACCTCAAATTGTTTTTATTTTTATTTTTATGTATAATTCGATAGTTACAATGGGAATGAGGTTTTTGAACTCTAAATGTCATGTATATACTAAAAGTCACCAATCAATTGAATTACAAAGTTCTTAGGCAACCTTAATTCTAATTACAAAGAAAGAAATATGTGAAACGAAAAACTTTGAAATATATCAAAGAGAGAGAGAGAGAGAGAGAGTATCAAAAAGGGAAATGTGGATTGTGGTGATGAAGAAATGTAAAGAGTTTGAAATCGAAGGAAAAATGATTAAAAAAATAATAGAAGAATTTCCACCAAAGAGGCTGAGGAAGGAGAATGGATATTTATGGAATTGAAGTTTTGTGGGATGGGAATGGTAGTAAGATAAGTTTCTTACGTTTTGATAACAGACATATGAATGGTTTGGGTACAAGTCCATTAATGTAACAATTAAAAAAAAAAAAAAAACAAACAAACAAACAAACCAGAGCAATGTTCAACTCATATGCTAAGTAAGAAGAGAAAATATTCTCTTACACTCATTTTACATTCACTATTTTATACAATGTTTTATCAACTATTTTACACAATATTTTTAAATATTGTTGCATTGATGTACACATTTTAAAAAAAGAAAATGTATTGTCCACATTTAAAACATGAAAGTGGGTGTAAAAAAGTCTAGATGTAAAAAAGTGCATGTGAGAAAATAAAATCCCAATTACTAAGAAGGGCGAGCTCAATTCCAATGTTGTATGAAAGGAGGTATCTGAATTTAGGTTAAGTCTCACATTATTTAATTATATAATATATATATATATATATATATATATATATATATATATAAATTTAGATTAGTTGTCAAGGTTTATAGTTCAACTGGTACCTTCTGGTACTTCTTATCAAGACATCTAAAGTTCAAATTTTCCCACCCCAATATAATTATCAAATTAAAACTAAAGAGATATAGATTAGCTTATAAACATCACAATTGCTGTTAAAGATGACAATTACTCTTGGCAGAATAAAAAAATCTGTGCTCCACATTTTCCCTCTCTAGTCTCTACATCTAGATTCTAAACACTCTTTAAGTATTTTCTATCCTCAATCTTTTTCCTTTTATATTTCCCTACTCTTTCCTCTTCTATTTCCTCTCCTTCCTTGCATCCAAACATAGTGTAGGAGTCCGGTTGACCCTATTTATATGTTTTTCAAAGCGTGTTTTTTCTGCATTTTGCAAAAACTACTTGTTAAAAAAGTGGGGCCTAATGGACTCTTGGGCAAAGGTTCGATATATACTTAACTATCAAGGCCAGTAAAAAGTAGAGAGAGATAGAGCTTTCAATTAATAAAAGAGTATTTGCAAAACTCTTCCACATGAAACTTAGTTAGGAGAATCCAATTTTTATTGGGCATTAAGATTCTTGAGAATTTAATGTATAAGACTGAATAAGAATGTCTAGATAGCAATGTCACGATCCAAGCGCCCCATATGATTTAAGTGCAAATTTAATCATGTATATAAAAAATTTTGGGCACCATTTCCTTGCAAGACAGTGCAACCCAGTTTTCAAGAATGAGTTCTACTCATGAGTTTGTATCACTTGGTAATAGAGTCAACCACCATATTGTGTAAGCTGGTTTTCAATGTTGAGTTCTACTCATGGATTTGTATTATTTGGTATCATAGCCAATCATCACGCCTAGTAATCAGATGTAGCTTGTTGTGTATGAGATCAAATTAGCTGCAGCTTTGTGGTTGAATCTCGGAGAGTTGACCTAGAAGCTAGAGGAAAAAATTGCCAAATGCCCATTTCGGGCAATAATAGGAGCTCTTTGCCCCTCTTTCCCAAACTAATTAGGAAAATGCCCCTCTTTTGAAACTCGATTTGTGATAAATAGAGTTAGGCCCTATAGCGGCATTTTTAAGGAGTTTATAGTGACGTTTTAAGGACTTATAGTGGCATTTTGTAACTCGACCTCTTTGAAATTGAGTTATAGGTAAAAAAAAAAAAAAAAAAAATGCCTATAACTCGATTTCATGGAGGTCGAGTTACAAAACGCCACTATAGGTCCTTAAAACATCACTATGGGTTCTTAAAAACGCCGCTATAAGGCTCCAATTTTTTTTTTTTTTTTTAACTCGATTTATCACAAATCGAGTTACAAAAGAGGGGCATTTCCTTAATTAGTTTGAAAAATGGGGCAAAGAGCTGCTTTTTTTTCCCGAAAAGGGCATTTGGCAATTTTGTCTAGAAGCTAGATTAATATGTTTTGATAAGTCATTGAATAATTGATAGATGAGTTAAGCCACAAAAAAGAAAAGAACAAAGTTTCTCTCCAAACTAGTTTGGAGAGAAACTCTTCAAACTTCTCATATATTTCTCTTTTGGGTGTGAATTTTGAAAATCTAATCGTTGAATTTCATATTCTTTATGTTCTTAACATGCATATCAAATTTTGTTCAAATCGGATATTATTTACCATTTAATCGATTAACTTATTTTTTATATACAACTTTAGATTACAAAAACTTAAAATTATAACATTTGTTTGATGACATAACAATTGATCTTTGATCTTTTTGAAATTTTGTAAGCGCTAAGGATATAATAAGAACATGTAATCTAACGGTTAAATTTTCAAAATTCACACTTAATATAAATATATATGATGAGTTTGTAGAGTTCCTCTCCAAACTAGTTTGGAGAGAAACTTTGTTCAAAAGAAAAATGGTTACTATTAAGTCAGTGTATTGGGTGAGTGGAGCCACCAAAAAGAAGTAGAGCTAATATTAGGTTAGTGTGTCGATAGAGTGAGCCGTCATGAATGTTGGTTGCGGAACATAGTGGTATTTTACAATCCAAGTAATGCAATTACAATCCAAGTGGTATATATATTAGGAAGGTTAAGACGGAATGATGAATAGTGACCTATTAAACCGAAAATCAAATAACAATTATTTTTTTAATCAGAAAATCAATTAACAACTTAAAAGGAAACCAAACCAAAAATCACATAATTTGCGAAACGAAACCCCAATTCATATTATAGAAAAAGTAAAGTTTAGTGGATATTCATCTGCATGCATGTAAACATTTGATTCCCTATTTGTAACCTAATACTGGAATGTTCACTAATCCTCATCACCCGAGCCATGCATCTTGTAATTGGAACGGTTTCATTTCATTCCATTATAGTATGTTAAAAAAAAAAAAAAAAAAATCTTGGCAGGGAAGGACGTCAATGTTCACATGAAGATATATAATCATGTGCGAAGTGGTAATTGGATCGCTACAAATGACTTTTTGGCGCGCCGCCCGGAAGTAATTAGTAGTAACATTACAGATGTGGGAAAGACGTTACTTCATAAAACATTTTTCATCTCTCAATATCCATTCGCCGTTATTATTCCAAATCTTCGCAGAAAATATTTCCCTATTGTCTAATTATTTTTATTATTATATCTGTCCACCTGTGCAACACGTACAACAGATATTGCTTTGGATTTACTAGGACGTGATCCAAGCTTGGCTTTTGCTCAAGACAGAGACGAGTCCTCCCCTTTGAGCGTATTGGCTTCAATGCGTTGTGCATTCAAGAGTACCGATCCGCTTGTGTTTTGGAAAGAATGGATATACGAACGTAAGTAGCACCACTCTCTTTCTCTACTTTAATTATTTATTTTAGGTCTTTCTCTTGCATTTCATTAAGTTGTGCACATAAAATTAATAGATTTTAATTTTTTTTTAAGACCAAATTGATTTTAATTTTTAAGGATTAAATTTAATACCATCTTCCAATGGGTTGCAATATTGACCTTTCTTTTTCTACCAAATTAGTATTTGTACCTGATGATGCTAGGATCGTCAGTAGAGATGTTCGTCCAGAGTGATATCGTCAGCCTTCGCTCCAGATCCTGCAAAGAATGTTCCCAGATACAAATGAATGTGGTCACCGGTGTGGCGCCAGCCACAAAGTCTCCGATGCCAAAGTTAGGAAAGGTCCTCTTGTATCAAGAAAGAATAAGATATCTTTTAATAATGAAATTTCTAGTGAGTGTTTCTTGTACCTTTTCCGGATCCCGTTTGGGGATATATATAGGTTGTTTTCAGTACCCTTCTAGCCGTTGGTTCTGCCATAATGAGGGTGTAATTCCTTGACTTCGTAACGCCCGTGCAGGGTAGTAAATTTGACAGATACTTCTTCAACGATATTGGTATTTATTGTTCATTTTGTAACGGATGGTCGTGACAGGTGTATGGACGACTAACTTGTAGTTTCGGGCATTTACTCTCGTTCTTATTAGTCGTCCACAAGCAAGGTATGGACGGTCATATATTTTTTGGATCTATTAGCTGCCCCCTTATTCCGAGATCGTCCATAAGTCGGACGATCCTAGGAATACGATAGGGTTTTTTTTTTTTTTTTTTTTTTTGGGAAGTGCTCTCCGCATTAATTGCCTTCTGGCGGCGTGGCGTGCGTCGTGGCCACGTGTCTAGTTCTGACTGGTGGGGAAACATCGTTTCCGGTGAGTGTCTTTTCGGTTTCCCGCGGTTTTCCAAAGCATTCCTTTTAGCTTGACCTCTCTCTTTCCTTTCATTTCCTCCGTTTCATATTTCTTTGGTTTTTCTGGGTTTCTTCCTTTTTTGTCTTCTCTGCGTTTGATTCTGAGTCTTGCTGTCGTGGCTGCCTTGCCTTTTCGACCTCCGATTTTCTTCCTTCTCTTCAGGTGCATATCCCTTCTTTTCTGCTTTTTTCCCCTTTTTTCTACTTTGTATTTACTTAGTTTCCTTTTGTGTGTATCCCTCCTTTAATGGTGGACTACACGGAATTTCAGCAAATTTGTCCTTCTGTTGCTTTTCTTTCCGCGCGTCTGGGAGGTTCTCTAGAGTTTTCCAGCGACCGGTATCTATACCTTGGTGATTTTGTGGTTGAGGGGAGTGGTTTAGACTTAGCGCTAAGTGAACTGCACCCATTGTTGCAGCAGTCTTTTTCTTGGTTTAAATCTGTTCGCGGGGTCCTTGAGAGGGAAAAAATGGGTTCCGCGGTGAGGTCGAGTGATCCTGAAGGAGGTTCTTCTTCTGGCGCGGCCGTGGACGGGGCTGTGCTGGACATAGCTACCTCTGCGCTTCCTTCGTCCAATCCTCCTTTGTCAACTTCCTTCGTCTTCCGCTGTCGTTCCTCGTCCCTTCCATGCTCTTAAGGAAAAGTGTAATTTGAAGGTCGATGTTTTTAGTAGGTTCAGGGATAGGTTTCAATTCCCAGTGGAAACTAGGGTTCGTCTCCCCAGGAAGGGTGAAAAAGCTTGTGCTTTTGCCCACGGAGAAGTTTGCTTTTATGAGGCGGCCTTCCTGGGTGGTCTAAGGTTCCCCGTTCATCCATTTATCATGGAGCTTCTAGATCACCTGCGGATTGCTCCTGGGCAACTTATGCCCAATTCTTGGAGAATTGTCATAAGCTGTATGGTGATCTGGACGACTATAGCAGATGGAGAGATGATCACGGTGAACGAGCTTACCAATCTCTATCGTCTAAAAGAGTCTAGGGAATTCGGGTATTATGATCTTGTCCCCTGGGAGAGGAGGTCACGTTTGGTAGCCGATCTCCCTTCGTCCTTCCGTTACTGGAAGTCAAGATATTTTTTTGTGTCCGGAGATGGTTGGGAGACCTTGTCAGATGACGTTTGGGGAAATGTCCCCAGGCTGCTGCGTCGGTGGGAGATCCCTGGTCTTGGTGCGTTTGTCTTTTTATGCTCCTTTTTTTTTTTTATCATCGTTAGTTTCTTTTTGATCGTCAGTGTAATCTTGAATGACTTTTTTGCTGTGCAGTGAAGGAGCGTCCTGGTCTTGACAGCCGATTTGAAGCGAGAGTTCAGGAAGCGATCAAATATTCAAGGACGATCGAAGATTTCAACGAACTTATCGATCCGCGTACTCTGGCTCGTCACTGTTTGGGACCTGATCCTTCACTCTACGTCCTCCAAGTTCTTGATCGGGAGCAGAAAAAACGTGAGTAGATGTGTATGATACGTATGTGTATATGTATATATATTTTTAACTTTCCTTAGCTTTCTTCTCCAGAAATGATGAGCAAATTCAACAAAGATCTGTATGCGAAAATTAGGGGGAAGAAGAACGAACCCCTTTCAAGCATTGGTCAGAAAACTTTGAAGTTTACTGACAGAGAGAAAGACAAGGAGAAAGAGAAAGAGACGGTGGAGAGGGGGTCGTCTACCCCTACTTAGGACGAGGCAAGGACAGCTTCTCCTGCAGTTTCAATTGAAGAGGTCCCTGGACCAAAAAGGCGAAAGACATCGCACAAAGGTAAAGAGAAGGTGGGTTCCAGTATCTGGGACGATGCGGAGGCTGCCGTAGCCCGGGCCAATGATTTTTTAACTCCTGAAGAGAGAAAGGAGATTTCTCTCGTTCCTTCTCATGAAATGGTGAACCAGCATGTTCATAAACTCATGCAGGTATGCTCTTTTTACCTTACCATCATATTATCGTCATCTTATCATTTTCTTAGAAAACTCATAAGCTAATATCTTTAGGTGTTGGGGGAAACGATGCACCTTACTTCACAATTCTTGGCGAGTGAGGAGAAAGCTGTTATGGCCACTTCGAAGGTGGAAGCTTTAGAGGCTGAGGCTTCGGGCTTGAGGAAGGATCTGATTGCGGCGATGGACGCCAATAATACTTCCAAGGAGCAAATCAAAGTCCTTACTGAGCAACTTGAAGCTGAAAAGGCGAAGGTGAAGCAGAAGGACGATCTCCTTGCATCCGCGGGTCAAAGGATGAAAGCTGCTGTAGCCAAGGCTGTCCTTGCCTTCCAGTCGACGGATGAGTACAACACTGTGCTGTTCCAGTGGCACTTCAAGGGGTTTGAGCTGTTAAGAAGATACATGATCAAACATGGGCAAGGAGTCAATCTGGACGACCTGGACTTTGAAGCTGTGGATAAAGAGATAGAGGCGGACGAGGCTGCCCTGGCAGCTCAAGCTTCTAGAGTTTCGGGTGAAGACCCTCCAGCAACTGACGAGGGTGACGGCCAGGCTCCTCCAGCATAAACATTTAGTGCCCTTTTTTTTTCGTTTTGTTTTTTTTTTTTTTTTTTGAACAAACACTATTTCAGGTCCCCGTATGTTTTGGGGTTTTTCCTTGAACAACTTGCATTTTTGTGCATATATATATGAGTTCTGTTTGTTGTTGTTTCTTATGCTTATTTTAATCGTTTCTCCCCTTCAGCCTTAGAAGAATTTGAGTTGAAATTACTTCTTCGTTTCTTGAAGTATTCATTCTCTTCGTCCGTCTTGTGGACTTAGATGATTTTTGTTGGAATGTTCTCGGTCGATTAAAGGATTTC
Organism: Quercus aquifolioides; assembly: GCA_019022515.1. Taxonomy (NCBI): domain Eukaryota; kingdom Viridiplantae; phylum Streptophyta; class Magnoliopsida; order Fagales; family Fagaceae; genus Quercus; species Quercus aquifolioides. The sequence goes on from CM032333.1 coordinate 46,287,702, forward strand.
CTCGTCATTTTGATCTGGACAATGAGCATTCCTTGCGGGAATCTCATCATCTTTTCGATCTAGACGATGATAGCTCCTTCAAGGCTTTTTAGGACCTGCTAGATCTGGACGATGCTTTATCCTTTCGCAGGGTTTTATTGTCTCTTTAGATCTAAACGACGTAAACTCTTGTAGTGAGTTTTATGGCCTTTTCGATCTGGACGATGTACATCCTTTCGTAGGATTTAATCGTCTTTTCGACCTGGGCTATCAGCCGTTTTAAATTTTGAGAAGGCAATTTAGAACACGGGGAGTGCTAAATAACCACTTATGGAGCCCTGAATGATTACTTATACAATTTTGCATAAATACATAACTTGTGGTAGACAACATAAAATTAATTTGAATAAACAGAAAGCATGGAATCAAATTTTGTTAACTGCTTACAATTAGGCCATGGGTTTTTTCTCGTAATACCTCTTTAGGTGCTCGACATTCCATGGACGAGGTAACTTATTTCCTTCTTGGTCTTCTAAATGATAGCTTCCTTGTCGTGAATAATGGACGACTTTGTAGGGTCCCTCCCAGGTTGGGCCTAGTTTGCCTTATGTAGGGTCTTTTGTCGCAGGAGTTACTTTCCTGAGGACGAGGTCACCGATGATGAATCTTTTTAGCTTCACTCTTTGATTGTAGTATCCTGCCATCTTTTGCTGGTATTTGGCCATTCTCTGCGAGGCTTGATCTCTTACTTCGTCCACACAGTCCAAGTTCAATCTTAGCTGGTCGTTGTTTTCTTCTTCGTCAAAAAAGTTTCTCCTGATACTAGTGAGCCCTACTTCGACGGGAATAACTGCTTCCGTGCCATAGGTTAGGTTGAAGGGGGTTTCTCCTGTTGGTGTTCTTGCCGTCGTCCTGTAAGCCCATAGGACGCCTGGTAGTTCCTCGGGCCACGCTCCCTTTGCCCCCACTAACCGAGACTTGATTATCTTGAGCAAGGTTCGGTTCGTTACTTCCGTCTGTCCGTTGGCTTGAGGATGTCCTGGTGAAGAATACTTGTTTCTGATGCCTAAGCCTGAGCAGAATGATCTGAACCCTTGGCAGTCGAACTGACGACCATTGTCGGATATGATTGTCCGAGGAATCCCGAACCTGCAAACAATATTTTTCCACACAAAATTTTGTACCTTAGCTTCTGTGATCGTTGCAAGTGCCTCTGCTTCGACCCACTTCGTGAAATAATCAATCGCGACGAGTAGGAACTTCATTTGTCTTTTTCCCTGTGGCAGGGGACCAACGATATCGATTCCCCATTGTGCGAATGGCCAGGGAGAGGAAATGCTCGTCATTATCTCACCTGGGACTCGTTGAACGTTCCCATATCTTTGACAGCTGTCACACTTTTTTACAAAGTCGGCCGCGTCTTGCTGCATTGTGGGCCAGAAATAACCTGCCTTCATGATCTTTCTGACGAGTGACTTTGACCCCATATGATCTCCACAGATTCCTCCGTGAACCTCCTCGAGGACATACCTGGCCTCTTCGTCTTCTACACATCTTAAATACGGTTGAGAGAAACCTCTTCTAAATAGTTGATCATTTAAGATAGTAAACCGAGCAGCTCTTCTACGGACCTTCCTGGCCTCTTCAGTGTCTGATGGCAGTTGCCCGTCTTTAAGAAAAGCAAGGATCGGACTCGTCCATCCCTGGTGTGTATGCACAGAGAAGGCTTGCAGCTCTTTAATGCTCGGGAGACTTTGTTCTTCTAGTCTCCAGTCATAATTCTTGTCCTGAAGATCTGCTGATGCGCTGCGGGCTACTTCGTCGGCTTCTGTATTCTGTTCCCGTGGAACCTGTAAGAACTCCACCTGATTGAAATTGCTTACCAGCTGGTTAGTTAACTTTAGATATTTTTGTATCCTCGTCTCTTTGGCTTCGAAATCCCCCCTGACTTGTCCTATGACGAGCTGTGAATCACTTTTGACGACAATTTTTTCAGCTCCCAATGCCTGAGCTAGTCGTAGACCTGTTAGCAAAGCTTCATATTTTGCCTCGTTATTTGTTATGGGGAACTTCAGCTGGACCCCGTATTTGAGGACATCGTCCTGGGGAGAAACAATAACAACGCCTGCTCCTCCCCCTTTCTGTGTAGACGATCCATCTGTGTTGATCGTCCAGATATCTTCCCGCGCTTCGTCCTGCCCGTTGGTAGTGAATTCTGCTATAAAATCTGCCAAGGCCTGAGCTTTTATGGCTGTTCTCGATCGGTATTCGATATCGAACTGGCTAAGTTCGATCGCCCACTGTACCATTCGTCCAGCTACCTCGGGTTTGTTCATCGCCTTCTTGATTGGCTGATCCGTCATTACCTTTATCGGGTTAGCCTGGAAGTATGGGCGTAGCTTCCTGGAGGCCATTATTAGGGCGAAAGTAATCTTTTCGATCCGGGGATATCGAGCCTCTGCCCCCTGGAAGGCTTGGCTGACATAATACACAGGGAGTTGTACCTTGTCCTCCTCCCTGATTAAGGCTGCACTTACTGCCGTGACAGACACTGCCAAGTATAAGAACAGATCTTCTCCTTCCTTGGATGGACTTAAGAGCGGGGGATTGCTCAAGTACCGTTTCAACTCTTGGAATGTCGTCTCGCACTCCTTCGTCCAGGCAAAAACCTTCTTCAGGGTCTTAAAGAATGGAAGACACTTGTCCGTTGCTCTCGAGACGAACCTGTTGAGTGCCGCTACTCTTCCTGTGAGCGATTGTACTTCTTTGGTCATCCTCGGTGAGGACATTTCAAGGATGGCTTTTACTTTTTCTGGATTTGCTTCAATTCCCCTTCGTGAAACCACAAACCCGAGGAACTTCCCTGAAGAGACTCCGAAAGCACACTTGGAGGGGTTTAGCTTCATGCTATGCTGCCTGAGCGTATTGAATGTCTCCTTAAGATCGTCCATATGATCCTCTTCTTCTTTGCTCTTGACGAGCATATCGTCGACGTACACTTCCACATTTCTCCCAATCTGCTTGTTGAACATTTGATTTACCAATCTCTGGTATGTGGCTCCTGCGTTCTTTAGACCGAAGGGCATGACCCTATAGCAATAGAGCCCTTGGCTAGTGATGAATGCAGTTTTTTCCTGATCTTCTTCCGCCATTTGTATCTGGTTATACCCCGAGAATGCGTCCATGAAAGTGAGAAGTTTGTGCCCGGCAGTAGAGTCTACTAGTTGGTCGATTCTAGGTAAGGGGAAGCTGTCCTTCGGGCAGGCTTGGTTTAGATCTGTGAAGTCGACGCACATTCTCCATTTCCCATTTGCCTTCTTGACCATGACGACATTGGCCAACCACTCCGGATAATAAACTTCTCGAATAAAGTTTGCATCAAGTAGTTTTCTCACTTCGTCCATCACCGCTTTGTTTCGTTCAGGGGCGAAAACCCTTCTTTTTTGCTGGACGGGCTTCTTTTCCGGATCTACGTTTAGGCGGTGTTGGATGATGCCTGCTGGGATCCCTGGCATATCTTCGTGGCTCCAGGAAAGTAATGATTTCTGCCCTCGTCCTCGGGTTTAGGTCTGTTCCTACCTGAGTCGTCTTTATCGGATCCCCTTCGACCAGTTCTATTGTTTCTAGCTTCTCCATGATCTCAGGTGTTTTATCCTCGATCACCCACGTATGGTTTTCTTTCGAGGCTAGGACAGCCTGGTAGCACTCTCTTGCCAATACCTGATCTCCCCTTATTTCTCCGACTCCCTGTTCTGTAGGAAACTTTACCTTCAGGCAGTACGTGGAAGTGGCAGCTTTCCAACGGTTAAGGGTTGGTCGTCCTATGATAACATTGTAAGACGATGGTGAGTCTACAACCAGAAAATTGTGTTTGTTGGTTACCTGGAGGGGGTATGAGCCAGCTGTGACCGTCAACGTCACTATCCCGCGTGGGTACACCTTGTCTCCGCTGAAGCTGACGAGGGGTGACTCAAAAGGACGAAGCCTCTTCAGGTCTACCTTCAATTGCTGGAAGGCGGACAGATAGATAATGTCCGCTGAACTCCCGTTATCTACCAGAACTCTCCTCGTGTTGAATCCCTCAATCATGATCATGATGACGAGCGGGTTGTCATGAGGTTGCCTTATCCCCCTGGCATCTTCCTCTGAAAAATACATGTCCTGGTTCGTTCGTCGCTGCTTTGTTGGAGGTAAGCTATGAACACTGTTTATTTGCCTTTGGTATGACTTTTTAAGGGATCTGAACGAGCCTCCTGTGGACGGTCCTCCCGTGATGGTTTTTATTTCTCCTTTTGCATTTTGTGGACGAGGTGGCTGATCTTCAGTTCTTTGGAAACCTCCAGGCTGATCCCTCTTACCGTATCTGCTGGCTTCTCCTCTTTTCACGTACCTTTGAAGCTTCCCTTTTTGAATAAGTTCTTCTACCTGCTCCTTCAGGTCTCTGCAATCCTCCGTGTAGTGTCCGTGGTCTTTGTGAAAACGGCAATATTTCTTTTTGTCACGTACACCGGGTGGTGATTGGAGTGGCTTGGGCCACTTTAGGCTTTGTTCGTCTTTGATCTCCACCAAAATTTGATCGACGGGCATCACTAATGGCGTGAATTTCGTTTGCCGAGAATTCTTATCATCCCTTCGTCTATTCCCGTCGTCATTACGTCTGTCAACTCGGTCTCTCTTCTGCCCCCTTCGATCGTCATTCTCATTCCTCTTTTCTTTTGTCTTTTCTGCCCCGTCTATAGCTGCCAGGGCATCTTCAGCGTTCATATACTTCTGCGCCTTCAACAGTGCTTTCGCCATCGTCTTGGGAGGGTTTTTTGCCACAGAAACCACAAAGTCCCTGGATTTCAGTCCTGCTTTAAAGGTCGTAAGTTGTACCTTGTCGTCAGACTCGTCTACTTCCAGCATTCCTCGTGTGAAACGTGTCACATAGGACCTCAATGTTTCTTTCTCTCCTTGTTTGATTGTGAGCAAGTGATCGGCAGTTCTTTTTGGACGTTGTCCACCAACAAAATGACGAACAAACGAACTGCTTAGCTGTTCGAAATTATCGATGGAAGATGTGGGCAATTTTGTGAACCATTCTCGGGCGGCTCCTTTCAGGGTTGTGGGAAAGGATCGACATAGAATCTCGTCAGGAGGCTGTTGAAGACCCAAAGTCGTCTTGAAAGTATTCAGGTGATCCAACGGATCTTTCAATCCGTCGAAGGGTTCGAGCTGGGGTAGACGGAACTTGGAAGGTACCGGGCACTCCTGGACGGCTGCGGTAAAAGGGGAATCAGTTTTCCTGACGATTCGGTCCAGCCCTTGATCTGTCTTTCCTCTGATTGCGCTTCTCAACTCGTCCATCTTTTTCCTCATCTCCTTGAGGAAACTTGAGTTTGGTTCTTCTGGAGTGCCGGTTCGTCTCCCATGACTGTCTCCGTCCTCATTTCCATTGACTTCTGTGTGGTTGTCCCCTTGTTGCAGTCGCTGTTTCATTTCTTGATTTTGCTTGGTGAGTTCTTCCACCGTGGCTGCAAGTGCTTGAATTTGTAGGGACAACGCAGCGGGGTCTGGGATACAGCTGGACTCCATCTCCTTAGAATAGAACAGTACCTTTGAACTGAAGGCTCAAGAGTAATACGTTCCCACAGATGGCGCCAAACTGATGATGCTAGGATCGTCAGTAGAGATGTTCGTCCAGAGTGATATCGTCAGCCTTCGCTCCAGATCCTGCAAACAATATTCCCAGGTACAAATGAATGTGGTCACCGGTGTGGCACCAGCCACAAAGTCTCCGATGCCAAAGTTAGGAAAGGTCCTCTTGTCAAGAAAGAATAAAATATCTTCTAATAATGAAATTTCTAGTGAGTGTTTTTTGTACCTTTTCCGGATCCTGTTTGGGGATATATATAGGTTGTTTTCAGTACCCTTCTAGCCGTTGGTTCTGCCATAATGAGGGTGTAATTCCTTGATTTCGTAACGCCCGTGCAGGGTAGTAAATTTGACAGATACTTCTTCAACGGTATTGATATTTATTGTTCATTTTGTAACGGATGGTCGTGACAGGTGTATGGACGACTAACTTGTAGTATCGGGCATTTACTCTCGTTCTTATTAGTCGTCCACAAGCAAGGTATGGACGGTCATATATTTTTTGGATCTATCAGTACCAATACAAAACACAATTGATCTGTATGTCGGCTTTACTATTGGCAAGAATGCAAAATATATCGAAGAAATACAAACATCACATTCTCCATCCTCTCAGCTATGGCTTTTGTTTGTGAAAGGAACACAAAATTAGTATTATGTGTTCGAATCTGGGTCTTCACGGCCTTCGTCATCATCCTTTGATTGAAATCTCTACAATTCCAAGCAAGGATAATCTTCGTGCTAAGGTTAGGCCTTAGTCGGAAAATTTATAAAACATGTATGCTGCCTAATGGTCACATTTGGAATGGGAAACAGCCTCCGGATGCCTCACCAGTGAGCAAAAGATAAAAGTGAAGGATCATAAATCGACATGAGAACTGAAATTAACCGAATCACGACTAGGATGCTTTTTTTTTTTGGTAAAACAAGAGAAACCCAAACCCCTAGCCAGGGGCTAGGGCAACACGGAGACAGGCCTCAGGAGATAAATCAAAGGAAAGCATGTCCTTAATACAATTTGGGGGACTAGAATAAAGAACAAAATCAGGGGACAAGGAGCCTTCCAATCTAGCCATTGCATCAGCACATTTGTTCCCCTCGTGAAACATGTGGGACATCCTGTAGTTAGAGATTTGCAGTAACAAAGACCTGCAATCATCAACAACGTTCATCAGCCAGGGATGGACAATAGAGTCCTAGTTAAAGGAGGGAACACTGGGGCATCCAACTCAATAAGCACATTAGAAAAGCCTGCAGAAGTGACTAGAGAAAGGCCATCCTTCAACGCCCAACGCTCAGCAAGAACATTAGAAGTAAATCCAACATTTTGAGAAAACCCACAAATCCAAGAGCCATTGTGATCACGAATCAATCCACCAGCCCCAGCAGGTCCTGAGTTACCCAATGAAAAGTCGTCCGTGTTTATTTTGACCCAACCAAAAGGCAGGGCACGCCAAGAAACCAACACAGAGCACTGGGGACTGGACTGGAAAGGAGTACCCGAGACAGCAAAAAATTCACAAGCTATAGCAACACAGGTGTTCTACAACCTTACTCAAAGCCGAGAATTGATGGGGATTGAAGACCAACCTGTTCCTTTGAAAACAAATAGCCCAAACACCAAAAGGAAAAAGAATTTTCCAAGGGATACAACGCCTAGAGGTGGCATTAGAATTGTAGTTAACTTTCACCCATTCCATGAGGGGTAAGCAGAAAGAACAGATGTTCTCATCCGGGATACCCAGTCTATTCCAAAAGGAGGTGGGGACCTGAAAATCACACAAAAGAGTGGAGATGGATTCTCAGTCAACTCCACATTTGGGGCAAAGGGGGCATAGGTCAATACCTCGGTTAGCAAGGACATCTCTAACCATAACACTATTATGGGCACAAAGCTAGATGAAGAATTTGATCTTAGGACACATGTTTACTTTCCAAATCCATTTGTCAAAGGGGAGCGGGTCCTCTGTCATAGAGAGATGGTCCTCAAAGGCTAAAGAGTAGGCAGACTTGTTGTTGAAGTCACCATTCGAGGAGTCAAGCCAAATTATTTTGTCTTCTCGAGAGCCAAATCTATGGGTGGGAATGGCCTTTAGCCTTGAGAGAAAATCAGGGGGGAGGAAGAAGGGGATAAGGTCAATATTCACCTGGCCATTTCCAAGCAAAAGATCCTTCACACAAAGCCTCTCATCCTCAGGCTGGATTGGCCCCACAAGGAAAGATCTAAGGGAGTAGTTACCAATCTAGTTATCAATCTAGATTTTGGTCTTTTCTTCATTGCCTATGGCCCAACCAAAGCCCTTCTTAATCATCGTCCACTCTTTTTTTAAGCCAGCCCACGTACGAGAGCCACAGAGCTTAAACGCATTGCTAGGGACAAGCCTTCCCAGGTATTTGTATTTAGGCACCATGGCCTATCTCCTTGATTGTCTTTCAGCATACGCCAAGCACAATTTGCCAAAGAAGCCTGGTTTTGAGTTTTCATAGAGTGGAGGTTGAACCAACCAGCTGCTTTTGGTTTAGTTACCTTTCTCCAGCTGACAGCATGAATTTTCCTTTTTTCAGGGGTAGAACCCCAAAGGAAATCTCTATTTTTCGCATCAATTCGATCACAAATAAAGGCAAGATGGAAACACATTGCATGACATAGGAAGGTATTGCCTCTGAACCCGGCTGGATAAGAGTGGCTCGACCTGTAAGGGAGAGGAGTTTAGATTTCCAACTAGCAAGCTTACCAAAAAAAATTTCAGCCACATAGACAAAGTCATTAGCCTTGATAGGGTAGATTTAATGGGAGTACCTAAGTATTTTCCAATTTCCAAGGATTCCCTAATGTTGAGCAATTGGCAGATATCCCCACGGATAGTGGGATCCACATTATGGGAAAAAACTGCCTTGGATTTAGCAAAGCTAACTTTTTGGCCAGAGAAATAGCAGAACTTTTCCAACACTTCTTCAATGGCTCTAGCAATAGATGTGGTGGCCTTAGAAAAGAGAACAAGGTTATCGGCGAAGAATAAATGGGAGAAGCTACACCTAGATCTGGAGGATTTTAGAGGCTTCCAATCCCCATCTTGGCAACTCTCATTAATGAGGAGCCCAAGAAATTTTATGCATAAGATTAAAATGTAGGGTGAGAGAGGTCCCCTTAACTCCACCCTCTAGAAGGCCTAAACGGCTCAAGCATACCACCATTCAACAAGATGGAGATAGAACAGCTGGAGATACAAGCCATGATAATCTTGATCAAAGGGGGAGGAAAGTGAAAATGCTCTAAGACAACCTTGATAAAGCTCCATTCCATCTGATCAAAAGCCTTCTCCAGGTTCATTTTAATAATCATACCACCTTTCCTACCATTCTTAATAGACGAGTGAATTAGCTCTTGCACAACGACTATGTTATCCGACCCTCTACTACCAGGACAAAAGTGGACTATAATGGGGAAATAATTAAGGGCAGAACTTGCCTAAGCCTGTCCACAATAACCTATGTCACAGTCTTATAAATAGTGTTATAGAGGCTGATTGGCCTGAACTGGCTAATACTTTCAGGGCCATTGAAATTAGGAATGAGGGCAACTAGGGTTTTATTCAGATACCTAGAGATAACGACAGTATGGTGGATGCGAAGCACCTTATTTGTGAAGGAATCACCAGCCACAAACCAACAATTCTGGTAAAAACCCGCATAAAGACCATCAGCCCTAGGGGCTTTGAAAGGCTTTAAGTCAAAGAGAGCCAACTTGACCTCTTTCTCTTAGAAGGGACTAGCTAGAATGTCAGCTTTTGAATCCAGGAGGTGAATTCCAGAGGAGGGCAGGAACTCCAAAGCCTAAAGGGAAGAAAAGTGATCAGAAAAGAAAAAGGATTGGAATATATCTTGGATAAAGGAACATGTCCTCTTCATTTAAGACCCAAACATCTGAGTTGTTCTTAATCCTATAGATCTTATCCCTCCTTCTACGAACCAGGGAAAAGATAGGGAAGAACTGAGTATTTCGATCCCCTTGGAGAATTCAAGAAATTTTTTACTTCAGCACCCAAAATTCTTGCTCCTGATCTAGAATAGAGTTATACTCCTCCATAAGCTGCTTCTCCAAGGACAGGAGGAAATTATTAGGCTTGGTGGCTATGGCACACTAGGCACCTTTAAGTCTAGCTAGAACAACACACTTCCTGTGGAATGTGGAACAAGTTTCCAAACACATTCTTATTCCAAACCTTAATTCTTTCAACAAAAATGGGGACAAAGAGGGAGTAAGCCCCATTACCATCCCGCTAAACATCGTCAACAAAATTCATAAAGGAACGGTAGGACATCCACATACGCCTAAATCTAAAAGGGTAGTTCTTGGAATGAGCGATGCAGTGGTCGAGGGATAAGTGGATGGGATAATGGTCTGAGTGGGTTTTGGAGAAATGGGAAAGAATAGCCTCGGGGAAAAGAGTTTTCCAGGCCGAGTTAGCCCAGGCCCTATCTAACCTCTCCAAAATAAGCCCATCAAGCCCTCTTCAGTCCAAGTGAAGTGAAGGCCTACAAAGCCCAAGTCAATCATTTTACAACTACCCATAAAATTCTAAAAGTCAGTGGCTCGATGAACAATTACCCGATTACCACCAAATTTCTTTCTACCAAAGACAACCTCATTGAAGTCCCTTATAATCAACTAGGGAAGGTTATGAAGACCAGAAATAATCTTAAGGTTATCCCAAAGACAACGACTCTCAGAAATTCTAGGACTAACATAAATTGAAGAAAATAACCAAACACAATCAAAATAGAGGGGACTTACCAACGCATGGATTTCCTGCTTAGTAGAATTCAGGATTTGCACATTCACCTCATCTGTTTGCCAAATAAGCCAAATACCACCCGCTAGCCCATTGGTGTTTGTGAAGTGCCAGTCTTCAAAGGGAAGCCTACGCTCAATTGAAGCCTTTCGATCACCATCCAAACGAGTTTCAGAATTGAGTAAGCCGCAACCTTCTGTCATATGGCAAGAGGAATTGAACAATATCCTTAATATTTCACTAGATGAGATTTTATTTCTTGTAGTGAAAGTGGAATGTTTTTTAGAGGCCTATTAGTTAAATTATATATAAAAGAATAAGGAGGGTAATTTTTTAAAACCAAGAGGGGCTATGGTCCCCTTCCTTCTCTTCCTCTACCAATGTGAATAATATTTAATTTTAATCATAAAATGAATTGATGTCAAATGTATAGAATCCTAATACAAGAGGAATTCTCCCATCCCCCAACCCCCTAAAGTGTTGAATACAAGGTGAATACTTACTCTAAAACTTTCAAAAGATTATATATTTAAGGTCTTTTAAATATGACATATATGTTAAGAAAATTTATTTACGACAACTTAGTTAACTTACTCTAAGCTCTCTTGAAGTTTGGAGAAATGTCAAAGACCTTCTACATTTTTACAATGATACTTTATCTTGACTTAATTTGTAATGGACGAAAATGTTCATAAGCGTTATTTATTATAAATCAAAATCTCAAATGGTAGAATGTCATTAATAAAAAGAAGAAAGGGTTTTGACATTTCTCTCAACCTGAGGGATGTTATCGAAATTTACCGTAACTATACTTTAATAAGGTAAACTATACCTTGAATCTAACACATATGGGATTTATTTTATTTGGGCCTCCCAAATTTAAAATTTATTATTATTATTTTGGTCTATCCAATATTTAAAAAAAGGGACATTTTAGTTGATTTGTAATTTTTTTTTATTTCATTTTTTTGCAGGGCTAATAATATTGCATTGGTAATTGGAGTGGCATTATTTAGTTGATGTGGCATAAATTAAACATTATTTATTCTTTTCTTATTATTACTAACTAGTAAGTTGTTTGTGCGATGCATGGATAGCATTATAATATTTTATGTACGATGGTATTAGAGAATGTTGTATTAGTCACATCCTTTACAAATTTACAAATCTACAACGTTTGACCTTAAAATAAAAATTACCATTGTGAAAGAGTTCCCTAAAACATTAAGACTGACTGAGAATGGTGGCTAAGTTCGAGGACAACTAACCTCCAAGAAGAGAGAGAGAGAGAGAGAGAGAAATACAAGTAAAACTGAATGTGTATTCTTATTGCTTATCGTCAAAGTACATGTATCTCCCTATTTATAAAATTCAATATACTAATTGAATACATCTCTTAATAGAATACAAGTATAGCTCATATAACTACTAGCTAGTTGTCTTAGCCAACTAACCACATATCAGCAACTAACTAACTGATAAAGCTATTAAGACCACATCACCAATTACCCTTAATGGCTATCACAGCTAGTGTCTTAACAATTTCCCCTCTCTTAGAGACTGTACAAACCTTCCCAAGTGGCGTCATCAGTACTGCCTCCTTGCCATTGAACCAAAACCTGTGTGATAACCTGTTTCGAAGTCAGCGAGATCTTTGCTACAGCACTACTATTGGTTCAACATTGATGACTCTTGCTGTCATGGCAGGTAGGGTGGGAATAGGAATGACTTGTCCTAATTTAGCTTTGAATCATGAGACATGGAAAATTGGGTGCACTATAGTCTCTGCTGGTAGATCCAACTTATAAGCTACCTCCCTTATCTTTTGTATCACTTGAAATGGACCTTAGTACTTAGGAGCTAGTTTCCTAAGAGTCTTGTGACTAAGGGTCTTTGGTCTATAAGGCTGCAACCTTAAGAATACCCAGTCTCCTATTGAAAATGATCTCTCAAACCTATTCTTATCAGCTTGAAGTTTCATTCTCTTTTGAGCAAGTACCAAATTATGCTTCAACAACGAGAGAATTTGTTGCCTAGATTTCAAATGATTATCCACAGCTTCAACCTATGTAGTACCAGGTATATAATCTAGTAGCCTAGGAGGGGGGTAACCATACAATGATTCAAAAGGGGTTAATTTGGTAGAGGTGTGAAAATTGTATTGAACTGATATTTTGCCAAGGGTAGCCACTTCACCAAACTAGAAGGTTTGTCAGCTGCAAAGGCCCTTAAGTTATGTTCCAAGCTCTTACTAACCACTTTAGTTTGACCATCTGTCTGTCGATGGTAAGATGATGACATGGCTAATTCAACTCCTTGCAATTTCATCAGTTCAACCTAAAAATGAGAAGTAAAGATGGGATCTTTGTCACTCACAATTAAAGAAGGCATTCCATGGATATTCAGAATATGTTGAACATATAGGTTTGCTACCTTAGAAGCTATGTAAGGGTGGGCTAAAGGAGTGAAGTGAACATACTTGGTGAGCCTGTCCACCACTACCAAAACCACATCCTTCAAATGAGACTTAGGCAATCCCTCAACAAAATCCATGCTAATAGCTAACCAAGGTTTGGAAGGAATAGGCAAAGGTTGCAACAAACCAGCAGGTTTACAAGTCTTATGTTTCATCCTCTGACAATTGTCACATTCCCTGATATACTGTCTCAAATCCTTCTTCAAGTCAAGCCAACAAAAGTCTTGTTTAAGTTTGTGCAAGGTTTTAAGATATCCAGAATGTGCCCCTAAAGGACCATCATGTACATGCCATAAAACAGAGGGTTTAAGCCCACATCGTGCCCCCAAGATACCCTTATACAATACAAGCCCATTCTGATAAGAAAATTGGAAATTCTTGTGCTGAATGGAAAGCTGAAAGGAGGTTCCAAACAAACTGATCAGTCTCATAACTAGCCTTAAGATCCTATATCCAAGTAGGAGTAGGAAAAGAGATAATAAACAAGGTCCCCTCAATAGGAAAAAATCAGCAACCTCTACAGAAAACAAATCAATAGTAGAAACATCCATGGACTCTTCCCTTTGTCTTGACAAAGCAATTGCTACCACATTTTCCTTACCCTTCTTATACTCAACCAAAAAAATTGTAACAAAGAAGCTTAGTAATCCACCTTTGTTGAGCTAGTGTACCCATTCTTTGATCTAGCAAGTATTTATGACTCTAATGATCAGTTTTTATAACAAAAGGTTTACCCACCAAGTAGTGCCTCCACTTTTGAACAGCTGCCACCACAGTAAGGAATTCCTTTTCATAAGTAGAAAGAGCCAGACTTCTACCTATTAAGACTTGGCCATGAAATGCAATAGGCTTTTGATCTTGCATTAGGATAGCACCAAGACTAAACCCAAAAGCATCACATTCCACAGTGAAAGTCTTGGAAAAATCTGGAAAGGCTAACACTAGAGGATTAAAAATAGCAAGCTTAAACTGTTGGAAAGCCTAAGCAGTAAGGTCAGACCAGATAAAAGATTTCTTCTTCAAAAGTGCAGTCAAAGGTGTAGCTATCTGACCATAACCTTTAACAAATTTCCTATAGTAACTAGTGAGACCCGAAAATCCCCTTAAGGCCTTGATATCCTAAGGGATCAGCAACTGATGCATGGCTGCAGTCTTCCTTGGGTCAGTTTTCACACCCTCCCCAGAGATGAGATGCCCCAAATACTCCACTTCCTCATAAGCAAACATACATTTGGATTTCTTGGCATATAAATGGTGTTTAGCTAATAACCCCAAGACAATTCTAAGATGCCCCACATGGTTAGGCAAAGATCTATTGTAAACTAGAATATCATCAAAGAAAACCAAAACAAACTTTCTAAGAAATGGCTTAAACACCTCATTCATTAAAGATTGAAATATTGAGGGGGCATTTGTTAAGCCAAATGGCATCACTAAAAAATCATAGTGGCCTTCATGAGTTTAAAAAGTAGTTTTAGGGATGTCTTGCTCCCTCATTCTAATTTGATGATATCTTAATCTCAAGTCTAATTTAGAAAAGAGACAAGCCCCATGAAGTTCATCCAACAATTCATCAATAATAGGGATGGGATACTTGTCTTTAATGTTAGCTTGGTTTAAATCTCTATAATTGATACACATTCTCCAAAAGCCATCTGCCTTCCTCACTATTAGGATAGGAGAAGCAAATGGACTCTGTTTATTTCTAACAAAACCTACTGCTAACAACTTTTGCACTATCTTCTCTATTTCATTTTTTTGGCAGTAGGGATACCTGTAGGGTCGTTGACAAATTGGTTGTGTTGCTTCTTTGAGGTTGATTTGATATTCATACCCTCGAACAGGAGGTAGCCCGACTGGAGTGGCAAAGACTACACTAAATTCCAGCAATAAAAGCTTCAACATTCATAGAACACAGATGCTAAACCACTATAGAACCTTGATTTTCTATGTGGAGAATCAACCCTTTTTAGAAGGTTTCTTAAAGAATTGAGCCCCTTCTTGGAAGTTAGAGCCTACAACTTTAAATCTCTGTAACACCACCTGTTGCCCACAATGATGAAATTCCATGGTCAAGAGCTTAAAATCCCAATTGATTACTCCTAATGTACTGAGCCAATGAGTTCCTAAAACCACTTCACAACATCCTAAGGGTAATGCATGTAATTGCACCATAAAAGTATAACCTTGCACCTGTATTCATGGTTTTAAAAATCGGAATGGACAAAGAACCGGAAAAGAGACTGATTACTGGTTTTATGGTTTGACCGGGGTCAGACCGATGGTCGAACCGATGATGTCATAATTAATATAATTTAAATATTTAAATAATTTTTATATGAATTTTGAATTTTAATAACTTATTTTAAGAAAATATAAAATATAGAATTTTTTTTTTCTTTTTTTACATACTACCTTTTTTTTTTTTTTTTTTTCTAGTAAGTAATTATTGACAATAAAAGAATAATCTACTATTAAAGTTTCAAATTTTTATTTTTATAAATAATAGTCAATTTTAACTATTTATTTATTCAAAAAAAAATTAAAAAACCCCCCAAAAGTCAAGTGACTAGACAACACACTGACTTGTTAATTATTATGACCAATTCACTATCCCATTCCCAGCCACACACGTACACTCTTCTTTATTTTATTTTTAAATTTCCTCTAATAAATCTAGCATCCTACAGGCCCACACGGTTTACTATCAGGAACTTTTATTTTTTCATTCTCATTGTTTTGTCCGCCAGGCTCCAGTACCTCTATCTCTGTGTGTGTGTGTGTGTGTGGAAGTTGATCTCCATCAGCTCCTCTCATTTCCTGTCTCACCGAAGAGCTGTGGATGCATCATACCAGTCCAAGAGGCTGGTTTCAACACCAAGCATGAGCATTCAGTAATTTTCACTCTCTCAAGCCTAGCAGATCTGAGAAAAAAGAAGATTTTTCTTCAAAATAAAGCTCCATTCCAGATCTCTTTCATCAATTTTGCAAAACCGATTCAACCATCCCGATTTTCAGTTTTTCCAGTTTTTCTGGTTTTTCCAACGGTTATCGATTAATCCGGTTTTTCTTACATTTTCGATTTTTAAGCATAACCGGACCGGATTATTGTCCGGTTCCCGGTTGAACCGGTAGAATCGGCCGGTCCGGTCCGGTTTTTAAAACTATGCCTGTATTGCCACATCTCTACATACCCCTTGTGTTTTGATAACATCTCCATCAGCCACCTTAACCTCAAATATTTGAGTAACATCCACTGAAAGCTGTAATTTCAGCAACAAAGCAGCATTAATGAAGTTAAGATTACTACCAGAATCTAAGAGAATGATCAACCCTTCTCATAATCATGCCATTAACCCTCATTGTGCCTAGAGTGGGACTACCAACAAGTGCATAAAAAGAGTAATCTTAGCCTCTTCTATTCCCTCATCCTGAGACTTAATGACACCCACCATACCATTTTCTTTCATTTCAGTAATCTGCACCCTTGAAGTTGGAACTATCTCTACACCTTCTAACAAAAACAGCTTAGCACTCTTACACTTATGACCTGGTGCCCATTTATCATCACAGTTATAACAAAGTCCCTTTTTCCTCCCCTCTTCCATTTGTGCTAGTGAAATTCTCTTAATAGGTATTCTAGTCTCAGCTTCTATAGGACAATTGAACTTAGGCAAGCCAAGTATTGAAGACGGACCTTGTTCTTGCAGAAGCTTTGCCCTTTTCTTGCAACCCATCCATTATTCCTCTTGAATCTTGGCAAGACCAAAGGCTACATTCAAGGATGGAGGATTTAGCATCCTGACTGATAATTTGATCTCATCTTTAAGCTCACTTAAGAAACAACTGAGCTTATGCTAACTCAAATTCTCCCTTGTAAACTAACATAGTTGATGATCGTATCAATATAATGAGAGCCTCCATAGGATCATCATAAGCTATTGTACCAAATCTGATCAACATATCCTAAACCAATGACTCCCAACTATCAATTACACTTGCTTTCTCACCCTATTGGAACCAAACTAAAGCTTCAACATCGATGTGGAAGGTAGCCATTAGTAATTGCTCATTTGTTAGGATCTAGTAATAGCTAAAATACTGATTTTCTTTATAGATCCAAGCAGTTGGATCTTCTCCAAAAAATCTTGGAAATTCTAACTTTAGGGGTCTAGGTGAAGAAATAACTGCATTTCTAGGTTGGTTAGTTTGGGGGGTTTGTGAAGTTTATGGGTTTTGGCTTTGATCTTCCTCTGTTATACTAAATTTCTGCAGAATTGCAATGAGTTGTTGATTCATCTCATTTAGGGTAAGTGTGTGGATATGGATAACTTGGTGAATTTCTTAAATGTCCTTGGAATGGTGATCTGAAGTAGTCTGAAGAGTAGCAATTGCTTCATTGAGAAGAGAGGTAGATCGAGTTTCAGTCATGGTGGACGTAAGGAACTGTTCTTTCCTACCAAATGAAAGGGTTCCCTAAAACTCTAAGATTGACTAGGAATGATGGCTGAGTTTGAGGACAGCTAACCTACAAGAAGAGAACTCTAAGACTGACTGAGAATGGTGGCTGAGTTCGAGGACAGCTAACCTCCAAGAGACAGAGAGAGAGAGAAATACAAGTAAAACTGAATGTATATTCTTATTGCTTACCATCAAAGTACATATTATACAATTCAATTTACTAACTGAATACATCTCTTAAAAGAATACAAGTATAACTCATGACTACTAGCCAGAGATCTTAGCCAACTAACCACATATCAGCAACTAACTAACTAATTAAGCTACTAAGACCACATCACCAATTACCATCAATGGCCATCATAGGTAGTGTCTTAACACACTGTCAATCAATATAAAATGCATGCCCCCCTTCATTAGTTGTAGCTAACTCATATGAGTTAGAATTAGATGAGACAACAATGTCAAAGTTAGATTGGTGTCGTCGAAATATTGAAGATAAATGAAATCATTTTTGGTATGTTGTATTTGACATGAGATGCCATGAAGGGCTAGGAATAGGTATATATAAAGGAGTAGAAGTGCAAGAGGTGAAAATGGTGAATTGAGATGCATAGAATTTTGTGTGTATGTGTGGGGGAGGAAAAGTCTTGATACATTGCACCAAAAGATACAAAGAGTATTTACTTTTTAATTAAAAAAGTCTTGAAAAACTGAATCAAATAAAGCAAAATTTTAATATTTAATTTGTTCTTATCTCTGATATGACACTTGAGAATATTTTATTTTCTTTGCCAAGGGTGTGTCACTTGGCAAAACCTCATGCTTTCCCCACATGAGATCTCTGCTTATATATATATATATATATATATACATATATATTAATATTAATTAATTGATAATATGACTCTCTCTCTCTCTCTCTCTCCCTCTCAACCAACTAGAAGTAAACGAGGAAGAAAACTCACATGGTAGCCTGTAGAATGGGGCATTACCACTGCGCTTAATTCTCTGTGCATAATACATATATATTTATTTATTTTGATAGTTCTGAAACCTCAGTTTTTCTATTAAAAAATAGTAGGTTGTAATGTTGACCTACAAGGTTTTTTTTTTTTTCAAGTATATTATAACGCTGATGTACAAGTTTTCTCTATTCAACAAAGTAGGTTATAAAAAAAGTAGGGCGATGACAATATTAAAGTTTCAAAAGCTTTTTTTTTTCTTTTTATGTTTATTGAAGATATATTTTATGAGATATGCTACGTTCACAACATTTTAATAACAAATTCTAGTTTGCAAATTGTTATAAGGTTTTAATTTAAATCCACTACTAAAATTACTTTCTTAATCCACTACTGAAATTACTTTCTTACCCACTAGTAACAGCAAGTAACAACTTGTTACATAAGATTTGTTGTGAAAATATTGTAAAAACGTTGTAGACATAGCATTTCTCATATTTTATTATTATTATTATTTTCAGTGTCTTAGCAAAGATTATTGCTCGTGAGAAACATACATTGCTCCAAATTTATACAGGAGTTTTTTTTTTTTTATTTTAGTACATTTATACTGTTTGATTAATTGGTAACATTTTGTTATGAAAGTTATGCATATAGAAGTGGCTACAAGTCTTACCACCAATGAAACTCGTTTGAATATTCAAGAAGTAGAAAGACAAAAACGCAATAAAGGAAAAAATGCCGGATCAGGTATGTTGCTGCCTAGACTTTCTTCCCTCGAGTTTTGGCTTCTAACAATGAGAATCATATTTTGGGCATTTCATTTGTTCTGTTATGATGGGTATGTTAAAGATTACAACCATAAATTCCTTTATGATAGAAAACCGTAATTGAAGATAGTTTTTTGTTCTGTGCTAGCGACATTTGTGAAGAAATTACTTTGCTTTGTGCACAATATTTCCTTAAAGTAAACATCAATGTTAGGTTTTAGATCTCTGTAAACTAGATTATTTAACCTAATTAATTAACCAATTGAATATTTAGATTTATTATTCAAATCTAGATTAAAACAATAAAGCCATATATGTAAAGTAGCAAAAAATAAAGAACACAATGATATGATCACCCAGGAAAACCGAATTGGTAAAAACCCTAGGGAGAATTTAACCTAGCTATCCTCAAGGTAAAAAGCAAATCCACTATAGAGAATCGATGTTTATAATAAGACTTACCCCACTAACATCATATTGCTACCACATGTAGAACTTACTGACATAACTGTGTGCAAGTTCTAAATCCACGAACTCCTTCTCTATTATGCCTTTGCAGCAACACAAGCTCACCTGCTTGTGACTTTGAGACTCCACTCAAAGGTTTTGGATCTCCTTAAACATTGATCTTGTATGCAGCAACTTCTACAACACCGAATCTTGAGATTTTTCAAGGAATAACACCGGTAGAAGACTTTAGAGAGCTTTTGGGTACAAAACCCTAGATCTACAAAAAAGGCACACTCTTCTCTCTTTGAAAAGCCTCATAAAAACGTGCTTAGGGTTTCCTTTATATACTAAAAGAATCAAATCTGAAAACTCTAATCCTTAATGGGCTTGAACTACTGTTTGGGCCGACTTAAAATTCTGCAAATACGTGTTTCGATCGATCGAGCCTGTCTTTCGATCGATTGAACCCGACAGTTTCTAAACTCTTCTTTTTATAGCTTGTATATTCTTGAATCTTGACCTGTATCACGTTGAATATTGTCTAATAATACCTGTAGACTCTAGGATCTATATCTAGACAAGTTTGTGTTCAAGATTTGCTAATTGTTATAAACTTTTAGAACCTAACAATCAAACATCACATAGTTCGACTAGAAGGAAAGTATAACAAGGAAATGATTAAGCTAAACACTACTCTTTAAGAAATGTCAAACATATCCCAAGTGTCATGTTTAGTGTTTTTTCACATTTACCGAAGTCTGTGAGAAGATTGACACCGAAGTGTACCAAGTTCCTACAAGCTCAATTTGATACTAAGTTCGACCTAAATGAATAAGAAAGAAGTCAAATAGTCTTTAATTAGTGTCTCCTAGGATGTATCAGACTTTATGTTTTATTTCTCCTAGGCAAACAACTATTTTTATTGCGCTTCTAGTTCCTAAAAGTCATGTCTAACTTTGGTCTTGCTAAGTTTTAATGTTTTAATTACTATTTTTGTTCTTTTATGCTTAGAGGGTTGTTCTAAGCTCTATATAAGCCTTTTGGTTTAAGTAAATAAAATCAAAGTGAATTTTTTAGATTAAAAAGCTTTGTGCTTTAGAAGATGGATTTCTTATTTTAAACTCTTATCCGATTGGTGGATTTTTTGGGTGGCAAGTTCTGGTTTTGTATCACTTTGGGTGTCTTTTTTGTATCCCATAGAGTGGTGAGCAGTTTATCCCTTTTATTTATTAAGTGTTTGGGTTAATCCATTGTACCATATTATATTCTAGCCATCCTTCACTTCCTTATTGGATTAGTTTGGTTTTTCCCATCCCATCGGTGCTTTTTGCAAGTTCTTCATCCTTTTTGTTCTTCAAGTACCTTATTGTCAACTCACTGACGATTTTTGTGCATCATCAGTTGGCGCTCTGTTGGAACAAGTGATTTGCCATATCATTATTTCTAAGACAAAAGAGTTGTATGGTCCTAACACAGTCAATGGCTACCATCGACCAGAAGACTGGGAACCCATCCAACGCCCTAGAAAGACAAGTGCAAACCCTCGTCGCTATAGCCGGGCGTCTCACCCAGCGCAATCAGGAGTTAGAGTAGCAGTTGACCTAGAGGAATGAACGACGTCCTGATAACCAACATGACAAACGGGAAAAAGAACAGCGGAACGATAGCCACCCCCCAACAAGAGATCAGCAAGAAAGGGAAGACTAGGAATAAAGCAACGCAACCAGTAGGTGGGAATGACAGGAGGACACGGACCATCCATCTAAACTGGAAAGTGGCACAATGCGCATGGCATAGGACATGTAGATGATAAAAGAGAAGAATTAATGAAAAACCTTGATACCTCTCTATCTATCAAGCTTCACAGATCCATAATTCCCAAGTTTGCTTCATTCACTAAACTTCTAAGGGATATAAAAGGTTTATTTTAAAGCCATCATAAGATATAGAGACTCAATTAGAGAATCTGTACACTTATTGTGAAGCTACTACATTCTTATGCGCCTTAGGGTTTTGTGATCAAGTGTTTCCTTCTTTACAAGTGTATTGAGGAACTTTGCATCCAACAACAAGCTTCAAGTTACTGGGAGTTAATCACATACTATTATCCATGTAAATGAAAGAAGTCTTTACAAAATTAAGACCAATTGGGATTGACGTAAGGATCCAATTATAGGTTAGTACTTTGGGATATGCCAGGTTTGGGGTAAGATTCCTTGTACTTGTAATCTCTTGATTTTGATTAGTAATTCTTGGGAGTGATGTCCTGAAAATCATCTAGTGGAGTTTTTTACTTGAGAGATGTTTTTCTCATTAGTCAACAAATCACCATGTCAAATTTACTTTCCACTACACTCTAGTTTATTTGATGATTCATTTATGCCTCCATGATTCGAATGTAATTTGACCTAATTAATCAACTTGGATAATAGATATAATTAGTTGGGGTCAATCTATAACCCGACAAGTGATATCAAAGCAGGCTGTTGACACTCCATTTTGTAATCTGCATTTAACCTCCCATGGAAGGTAAAAGAGTAATTTCACCTTGGAAATAGGCATCTTAATTTTGGCCACTAATATTATTTTATCAAAATGATCTTAATGTTGTAACGATCAAATTGACTGGTCATAAGCTTTAATCGGATCATTAGATTGAAAGTTATCATCAAAACAAGTTTTAATGGCTAACATGTACTATTAAAAATTAAGTCTAACTATATGTGATGTTTGACAATTGATTCCAATTGGTTATAATTATAATCAATTTGAAATTAATGATATGTCATAATTTGATTGGCCATGACTACAGTTTATGGTAAGGTTGCGTACACTTGATTAATTAGATAATCAAACATTAATTATTCAATGAGTGATTTGTGTAATTATCTTTTTTAATTAGAGTAAATTTTTAATTGATTAATTCTGAAATGGAAGTAATTGGAGCCTATTAATGTTAATTGGAAACTAATTTGGGGCCTATAGATGTTAATTAGGCCTAAACAAATTTCCAACAAATGACCTATTCTCACCATTTTGTCAATATCTCTTAGAACATTTTGAATTTGTGAGTAAGGTTAATTTTTCCAGAAACTAGACAATTAGGGCTTCAATTTGAGCACAATAATAAGGAAATTTTGATCAATATTGAGAAAGATATGATTTTTCTAAGTTAGCTCTGAGAACTATTACAATAGCTACGAGAAGAACCGAGGTTTTAGTAATTTTTCTTGCTCATCACTCCCACCAACCTCCAAATTTAATGCATTAGCTTTCTCTAAATACTAAAATAGGGTCTAGGTTCATGATTCTCTTTGATCATTTGTCAACCCTCATTAAATGCCCTTACATTCATATTTTCTCCACTACTACTATATAAACTTCCCTTCTCCTCCATTCTGAAGCACACAAAAACATCCTCTCTTCTCCCCTCTTGAGTTCTAGTGAAGTAGAGTTAGTCTTGTCATATCTTGGTCTTCCTGAGACTCAAGATATTAAGTGAGACTCACTCTCCCTCTCCTAATTCTTTTCTTTACTCCGCCCTTAGGACCTCTACAAAAAGCATCCTCCTTCACCGTGTGGATATTAAATGCAGGTATAATCCCTTTCCCTAACCTGTTTTTCATTTTACTATAATGTTGATTTAAGATTAAATTATGCTAGTTGATTATTTAAACTCCTTGATTATGTTTAAATGTTCTTGATATTCTTAAATGTTTATATGCGATCTTTACATGTTCTTCGTTATTCATCACATATTCATGAATGACATTAGCTTTAATCTTAAATCCACATCCAAAATATGAAAAACATGTTAGTTTCATAATTCTCTCAAATCCTTGAATCTAGGATATCACCATTCACACACACTCACTAAAATTTATTTTTCAATCGAAATGCAATGATTAATAAATGGCACACACATTAAATTCAAGCAAAGCAATGAACATGCAATTGATTGGTAATATGTTAAATGAGGTGACATGAATGTTGTCCACTATAGTCTAGAACACATTTCCATCTTGTAACATAGCCTCTAAGTTTAGATTAAGGGTTAGTAAATCAAATGCTTATCCATGTAATTTTTAATCTTTAGATTGTAACTAGGAAATAATGTCATGTACTTTATCTTAGATTGTATCTAGGATGAAAGCCGTGTAATTTCCTATAATCAGTGTACATTCATTCTCAAATCATTAAAATGATGAATTTTTCAATTATGGTTTTCTTATTTTTTTTCTAATAATTAAATAAATGGCGACTCCATTGTAAAACCCTTAATCTAAAGGGAAAAATATAATCATTCGAACCTCCATTTTGAGACACAATAACACAACTCTACCCATTCACGTGGATTTGGCCAAAACCAGACCTAATTCCAAAATGGGCCAGGGGAGCAGTCTCTCACAATGGTGACCCTAATGGGGCTATTGAGGGCTAAGATTTAATTAGGTCATGGTGGCCAACCATGTTAGTGTTTGTTTATTGCTTTTTTTTTTCCTATATAATATGTCTAATATGTCATTATATTGCATGTCATGCATCATTTACTTGAAAGAAATTTATTTTATTTGTGTGCTAGCCTGGAAGCCCGGTAGTATTAGCCATGGATTGCGGTCCTCTTGAGACTCACATACCCAGCATAAACCTACCACCCATCGTGACAAGGATCATCATGGTTATGCCATGGTGGTTCATAGGGACAAACTGTACCATTTGGACCAACACGGTGCTCCTGTCAAGTTGGAAGGTACGACGTCCTAACTTGTTGGGACCTTTAACCTACCTTCTAACCATGCTATGATGACCCACAGAACCTACCTTTAGGTCAATTCTTGTAAATTGCATTTCATTATGCATGTGTTTGGCCGTTGTTTGAACCATGATGACTAAAGCCCAATGCTTGAGTTTATCATGATTGTTTGAACCTTGTATGTTGTGAATGAACTCAAGCCCAAAAGCCTATGATTGAACTCTACTTGGCATGGAAGCTCAATTTTGTTTCTTGAATGAGTTGAAGCCCAACACTTAAACCCATCAAAGGTGTATGCATGATCATCATCAAAGTCTAAAAGCTCACAAGATGAAAGCCTTCCAAGTGCAAGCCCAAGCCATTTCATCATAATCAAGATTCAAGTCTACCCGGTCTTAAGCATCCTCAATGGACCAAGAAGAAGTAAGCGGACCAACTTTGCCTCACTCCATATTAGGTTTATAGTATCACTGTTAAGCTTAAAGTTTGTTTATTCCATATTTATATACTTTGAATTATAAAATTTCATGTATTTTTTGATATACTTTGTTCATTAAAAACAAACAAACAAAAAAATCCAAAAAAAAAAAAAAATTATTTCTAAATCTTTCCAAAAAAAAAAAACAAAAAAAAAAGAGAAAAAATTTCAAATGAAAAAAAGTCTTTGGAATAAGGGCATTAGGCCCTTAAGTCATTTTCAAAAACATTAAAAAATAAAAAATAAAAAAGTTGAACTAGGGGCGTTGAACTTCCTAGAGACTTTTTTCAAAAATGCCTAATTTTTTCTTTCAAGGATTTCAAGATTTTTTACTTATTTTAAAAAAGAGTCTTCTTTTCAAAATGGTGCATGAGGATCTCTTCGACAAAACTTTTTCTAAATCGCGATGCTTGAACAATCAACTTGTACTGAGAAAAGATTAATTTCATTTGATTCATGTAAACACTTTCGCTAAATTAAACTGAATAAAAGAAGAAATGGTCTTAAAAGGCAATCAAAGAAAATCTATCAATTAGAAAATTTAAAAAACTCATGCATTCATTCCAAAATTTTGAAAACTTTTGTGTCTCCAATAGAGCATTCATACTTTTTTTTTCTTTGAAGACGAATTTATTAAAAGAGCTCAAGCCACTGTGCCTACAAGCAAGCGTTGCTAGAGATAGGATGCCG
This sequence comes from Quercus aquifolioides, assembly GCA_019022515.1. Taxonomy (NCBI): domain Eukaryota; kingdom Viridiplantae; phylum Streptophyta; class Magnoliopsida; order Fagales; family Fagaceae; genus Quercus; species Quercus aquifolioides. Next base: position 46,313,151 of record CM032333.1, read on the forward strand.
TCTTTGGTTAAACAAGATTATACCTTAATACCTTGATTGATCATTATCCATTGCTAACCCATTTGAGCCTTCAAATACTTAGCCTTTTTTTCACATGAACCTACCAAAATCTAAACCTAGGGTGGGAAAAATCAAAGTATGCATGCTTGAATCTCGTGTTGAGAAGGAGTCAACCTTGTAACTTTGAAGCTAATTGATAAGGGCCTCCCAGAAGACATGAAAGACAAGTGGAGAATTCATTAAGCTAAAAATAAGAGATCATCATAGAAAATGAGTTTTCACTCAATCAAGGAAAGAGAAATGAAATTCCACCAATGTGAGAGAAAAAAAGGGAAAGCCCGCTAGGTTGAAAACCCAAATGAGCAGTCTAGACTATAGCCAGGGCCAAAAAAAAAAAAAAAAAAAAAAAAAAAAAAGAGGAAGAAAGTCTGCTAGAATGAAAACATAAAAGGGCAGTCTAGGCAAAATCTAGGGACAAAGAAAAAAGAAAGAGGGAAAATTCCAACATATTGAAAACTTGAAGATGTAACCTAAAAAGAAAAGGATTTTACAAAATGAAAGTCTAGTGATATGATTCAAGAGAAATGAGTATGAAAAAATGTTGATACAAGTGACCAATAAAGACTAGTGAGAAGATGACATAAAAGAAATGGGAAAACTCCTCCAATACTTGATATGATTATTGGCTAATTAATTAGATTAAACAAATCAAACATTCATGATTTTAATATTTTTTGCATGAAGATTTGAAAATATATTATTTTATTTCTATTCTGCCCATTCGTACAACAAATTATATTATATTATTGAAACACATATTGTGAGTAAAAAGTGACATTGTATAATCAAAAAGTTATCTTATCTATTTTAACATATCATTTTATAATACACCTTACATCAAATCTTTTATTTATTTTTTTTTACCACTTTATTAAAATATTCATTTTAATCCTTTCTTTCTTCTCTCTTTTCTACTTTTTTTTTTCTTTTTATTTGGTTCCATGTCCCAATGCAGAGAGAGAGAGAGAGAGTAATGAAATAATGCAACTTGACCAGTGGTAGCTCTAGGAATTTTGTTTAGGATTTTTGCTCAACACAAATGCTTGAACAATTACTAACTTTAAAATTTTTTTCATGAATTTTACTAACTTTATAAAAAAAAGTTATTATAATATTATAACAATATACACACATGTAACAAACACTCTATATATCCTAATTATTAAATTATATAAAGTTATATTATATTTATATCATGCACACAAACATCTACGCACACATCATAATTCACACAAATAACATTATAATAAAAATTAATGCATACAATCAATATTAGACACACTCACACACATATAATCTAAATTTATAATAAAGAGTGATACTTACAATTCACAAATACTTACTATTTACTTTTAAAGTCGGAAATACTTTTAAAAAAAGGTGTGCAAGATTTAAGTTAAGGTATGCAAAAATATTTTTAAGAATAAATTAAAGTATTAAACTAACAAAAAAAATATTATATATATATATATATATAATATTATTATTATTTTATTGAAGTAGGAAGTTCATTTGAACCCCCTGAATAGATTGTAGTGCCACCCCTAAACCTGACGAAACAAATAGAAACGTGAGTTTAAAAATTTGCTAAAATAATAATAGCACATTTGACCGTACAGTGCTATTGTTAGAATTGTACTATAGCAAATGCCAAATATATTTGGTATTTGACACATCTCTTGATGTATGGTTATTGGTGTTTAGAGCATTCACATTAAGGGGGGTATAAATGCTAAAATGCTACTTTTAGCAATTGAAACCACAAAAATCTACTCCATCAAAGATGCTATATGTTAAAAAATTTGACATCTTGCTATAGTGAGCTCTCAAAAATGAGAGCTCAATGTAGCAACATGTTATCATTTTTTAATGTTTTTAATTCTCTTTCCTTGGACTCAGTCATACTCTCACTCTCACTCTCATTCTCTCTCATCTTTCTCTTTCTCAAACTCTCCCTCTTGTTCTTTGTCCTCTTTCTTACTCTCTCTCTCTCTCTCTCTCTTGTGGACGACTCTCGATCTCTCTCCTCCCTTTCCATGGGTTCCAATCTATTTTTTAGTGGGGTTTGCTGGTTTGATTAGTTCCTAGGTCACGGTGTAGTGGTTTGTTGTTTCGATTTAGGTGGTTGGGTAGTGGGTCGTGGGTCCAATGGTTTGATTTGGGTGCTTTGATGGGGTTGTGGGTCCAATGGTTGTTGATGGTTTTGAATTTTCTTTTCCTTTTTTTTTTTTTTTTTTTTTTTTTTTTTTTTTTTTTCTGCTATTGATTGTGGTTGTGGGTGGATTTGGCTGGTGGGGGCGATGGTGGATTTTTTTTTTTTTTTTTTTTTCCTTTCCTTCTGTGGTTTGTGGAGGTGAGTGAATGTTGGTGGGGGCAATGGTGGAGGTGTTTTTTTTCCTCTGCTGTTGTTTATGGTGGTGGGTGGATGTGGTTGGTGGAGGCGATGGTAGGTTTTTGTTGGTTGTGGCATGTGTGGTAGGTTTGTGGTGGTTGTGGTATGGGTGGTGGGTTTTGTGGTGGCTGTTAGTATTGTGGGGTCTGGTAGTGCTTAGAACAGTTGGGTTAAGAAAGAGAGAGAGACAGAGGGAGAGAGAGGAAGAATAAAAAATAATAAAGAAAGAATATTTAAATGAAGTGGTAAAAAAAATAAAAGTTTTAATATTAGGTGTATTGTTAAGTGATGTGTTAAATGCTATAAATTTGGTTTTTTAAGTGCTAATTGCTCAAAATTTTAAAACCCTTGATGTGAATGCTCTTAGTGTGCCTAATGCTAAAACTTTTAGCATTTGGCACACCTGATAAAAATGCTCTAATACCCTTTTGCAATGTAAAATTCTTTGGCCTTGGCTGCACCGTATACACTACAAAAGACTTGAATGTTTCAACATGTTTTTATCCACAATCACTAAAAAAAATGTTGATAAAAATATTATTTGTCAACATTTGTACACAATGTGGAGTTAAAAAAAAGAAGAAATTATCATACTTATTTCAATAGTTGTGATAATGTTGAGATAAGTGTTAAAAATAAAGGAACTCTTAACCTTGGATGACTCTCCCACGTAAATTTCAATTTCTTTTTATTCCTCAACATAAAAGAGGGTAGAAAAAAATTTAATTGAGAAAAGTTTTATCCACAGTTAATAAATGCTAATAAAATAATTTTATATATATTTTTTCCGCACTATTTGTAATAGTAGAAAATCAGGAACACATTCACAACCCAAAGGTTTCTTGTTCACGCTCTTAGGTTTCATTTGGCAATAGTTTAAAAAGTCAAATATTTACTATTTAGCTCATTTTTGTTAGGGTAAAATATTATTTTCATTCCTAAACTTTTACAAAAGTTCATTTTCGATTCTAAACTTTCAAAATTTTTTTTTTGTATAAAAACTTTGTAAAGCATTCTATATTGAGAAATGATATGCCTACAATATTTTTACAACAAATCCTAAGTGGCAGGTTGTTACTGATTGTTATTGTTGGGATAAAAAAATAATCTTAGTGTTAGTTTCAAATTTGAATCAATTACAACTAATCACCTGTGATTTGTTGTAAAAATATTATAAAATTATTGTAAACATAACATCTCTCTTCTATCTTTGTTAGTTTATATCCTGTATGGCCAGAGTATTGACATGGCATTTGACTTGTACAAACTATTTTATTTAAAAAGTTTTGGACATGTGGCACAAAGTTTTTGGCACACATGGAAAAAGAAATCTGATGAAGTTATCTCCACTTAAAGTAGAACCTAACCTTATTCTAGAACCACGCAAGCCAAGACCCAAACCCCCATAGCGGCAGCCTCAACTGGTGACCCCAATCGGAAACTCTAAGGCGGCGACCGCGACTGGCGACACTAATTTTGGGTGGCTGGTTTGAATCTTTATGTCATTGTGAAAGGTTTGTGTGAAGCTTTAGGAAATTTGTATTTGGACTTGGCGTGATTTTTTTTTTGACAATATTGTTGCTCAGTAAGTGAGATGCCATCTTTGTAGGTTGGTATGGGGTTGTTTTGTTGAATCTTGAATCTCTGAGATGCCTTCAAAGCATCATAAAGTCTTCTTTGTCGTATTTGCACACTTCAAGGACCTACTGTAGTAAGTCAAAAGAATTGGAGTTCAGTTTTTCCTAGTCTTCTTTGATAGACTGACAGCCCCACACAACATGAACATGATGGTCCAATTCCATTGGGTAGGGGGCCCGGGCCGCCTACTGGACCTGTCCCTGCTCGTCAATATGGTAAATTTTTGTTAAGAATCTTATAATTCATAATTCATCAAGTCGATATTTATCGGTATTTGCAATGTTTAAATCTCGTGTCCCAACCATCGAATTATCAATGACAAAACGTACCGTATAATTTTCCGTTTAATTGGCGTTACTCTTTCTTAAAATTTAAGCATTTTCAAGTGAGACTGCTACAGCAATGTGGGAACACAAGAAATTATAAACAATGACGCATTATAGTCATTTGACTCAATTTATAGTCCTCTACTGACTGGAAAAATGGGGTTGGTTGTAGTAAGTGGAAAGTGGTTTAAGGCATGTTACGCGTTTAAAGCTTTTACCTTTTACTCGTTGACTGACTCTATGATTGACTAGATGATGCTCAATGATTTATACATGGCAGCCTCATAATAATAGTTAGTTAATATCACACTTGTTAGCTGTTACTAGAGGTGGCAAATGGGCGGGTTGGGTCATAAATGGGTTAAATGTGTAATTATCCATTTATCCATTTATGACCCATTTATGTATAAATTAATTATCCATTACCACTCCAACCTATTTAATTAGTAACCCACCCATTTAACCCAATATGACTCAAATACCTCTAAAACTACTTGAATACCTTCTTGACCTCCAAAATTACCAAAATACCCTTAAATACCTAAAATGATACAAATACCCCTACACTTCCAAAATTACCAATATACCCTTGGACATCCAAAATTATCCCCAAAATCTCTAAAATGAGCAAAATACCCATGAAACCTCTAAAATGACCAAAATACCCCCGATATCTCTAAAATCACCATATATGCTTAAAACCCACTAAAATAACCAAAATACCTCCTGTAGGGTCAGATTCTGCAACCCAAGCCCAAGAAGATGTGGATTTGGAGCTCACTGAACCCAAAACAATAAATTTGTAGAGAGTGGGTGAAAGAGCTAGGCTAATAATGAAAAATAACAGTATTAAACGGCACTGATGATAGGAAGATTTGAACTAATACGTGCTCGGACAGATGTGAATGTCTCGTCCGAGGAGGTGATTTTCATTGATGGACTTAGGTTACAAATGTTGGAGCTACAGTAAAATAATATGCTCTTTTCTCTCTCTTCTTTTCGATCCCCACTATCAGAGACTCCTCTCTCTTATATAGTACTGCCTTTCTACATCTCCACCGTCCACTTGTTCATCATCTGGGCGCCCACTTGAGTGCATGTCCCATCACACTCCCCCTTTAGCCCTGTCTGAGTGGCGGTAGCTGAGGATGCACTGTTCAGGGGTCTTCTCCATATAAATGCGGCCAGAAGGGTAGGTGCAGTGCATTAAATGCGGTGGTTGAAGTCTGTCTCCTTGATATTTCTCTGTTCCAGTCACCTTCTTGTGTGTCCGAGGTCCCTTTTCTCCCTTGACACTTGTCAGACAGATCGCTTGACACGTGCCGGACAAAAACCTCGTCGGGTCTGAGGGTATCGGTCTCCTCGGACATATGAACAACTCCTCGGACAGTGCACGTGTTCGCCTGCGGACATCCTCCTTTCACATGGGCCTCTGACTGTGTACTGGTCTCCTCGGACTAACAGTGGTCCTCGGATAGGGCCTTGGGCCCAATAAGTTGGGTTGGGCTTTTCTCCCCCACAATAGCCCCTCAAAATTGTAGTTTTTCCCTCGCATCCGAGGAGAAAAAGTAGGATTTTGACTTGCCACGGAGCAAAAGCTTGGAAACACGCACAACCGAGCTGGCACGTGTGTAAGCGTGGGAACAGACGCCTCATTAATGCCGCTGCGGTTTCCTTATTCCCAAAGCGCTGCATTAACTGCACCAGGTGACGTTTCGTCCTTCGCATCCAACGGTGGCTGATTGATCCAATGGCTGTGGTTTTTTCCTCAGGATTTGGGCGGGAGTGCCCCTGACCCTTCGCTTGACCCCGTATAAAGCTTCAGAGGAAATCATTTCCTCCTCACTTTGCAAATCTTCAGACGCTCCAGCAAGAACAGACGCCTCACTCCGTCCAAATCTCTCCGTCGCCGGTGCCAACCTAACTCAGAATCCTCGCGAGTCCTCCTACGAGCCTGCAGTCGCTTCTCCGGTCTGGCCCTTGTAAGTCATTGCCCACCGAATCTTTTAGTTTTCTCTTCGGCCAACCGTTTCACTTAAGCACCATGGGGAAACTCGAGTACATGATGGATAGTCCTGAGCAAATAGAGGCATTTAGGACCGCGTACCGCATACCTCCTAACGTGGGTGTGAGGTATTGCCCCCCAGAGAAAATACTAACACACCGGCAGACGGGAGAGGTGGTTATCCCCCTCATCGCCTTCAAAGAAGGGGGAATGACAATCCCCATGGGTCCCATCACCACTGCCTACCTTCGGAACCATAGACTTACTCCCTGGCAATGCGCGCCCAACATGTTTAGGATCCTAGGAGCGATTGAGGACCTTGAGCGCCATTTGGGGCTGGGACTCACCTGGCTTGACGTGGTACATATGTACAAATGCCATAGCCAGCAAGATGCTGGGTACTACCTAAAATCCCGGTCGGATGTTGTCAGGCTCATTTCCTGCCTTCCCAAATCCAACAAGGGGATGAAAGACGACTATGTGATCGTCTCGGGCGCCTGGCGCAGCGGCCCTGGTTGCCCTACCAAGCCTGGGAAGCCAGGTGTGACATGTAGATTTAGGCGCACTGACCATAGGCTTAGGGCTCCCGTCTTTTAACTGTCTTTGATTTCTCTTCGGTCGCTATTTCTGAGCTTCTGACCATTTTTTCTTTTTACTTGCAACAGATAAGAACCAAGTTTCTCCTCGGCTCAGCCAAACGAATATCGTTGCCCTCAACTACCTTTTAAGGTCGGAGATCTTCGTGAGCGAGGACGGGCAACTACGATCTGCTCCCCTTATTCTTGGATATAAAGCGAAGTCAAAGGGTTTTCAACCGGTCGGCAACGCAATCGTCCAAGGAGATCATCGCCTTGCGCGTATCGACGTGGGTCGGAAGAGCTTCTTAGCGCCAGACGATCTTGAACCTGTACCCCGTCCAATTCCTCGGGCTGCACCTCCCCTTATCCAACCACTCCAGCAAGTTCCCCTCGGACAAGAGATTGAAGGTGAGGGGGCTGGCTCTTCCACTTCCTCGCTTGAAGAACAAATAGACGAATTTCGGTTTGAGGGAGAAGCTTCAAGGGTAAACCAGGTGGTAGAGATCTCAGACGCCGAGGAAGAAGCCTGCGAGCAGTCAGGCGCCCAACTTAACTTGTTAGCCACTCATTTAGAAGACTCCTCGGACGAAGATATGGATCTGAGGAATTTGATGAAGGGGAGAGGCAAAAAGTCCGACCCAAAAGATGCTGGGACATCTAAAACAGTGGTGACACCTCCTCTGGCGCCTACCCAGATCCCTGACCCAAGCTTGAAACCCATGCTAAAACTGCAGAAGAAGAGACCCCACACTGAGGTAGAGGAAAAACAGGTGCCACCAACCAAGGGGGCCAAGCAGCAAAAGGTGGCACAGGACAACCGAAGTCGCAGGGCTCCGTCTACTGAAAGCCGAGACGAGGGCACAGTGGCAGAGGTGCGCCGAGGAGGAGGGGGACCGCGAATTTGGTCTCCAAAATTGGAGTTGGAGGGTGCTCCAATCCTCTGGGAGACCTCCCTCAGGAATTATGATGGAGGGAGGGCCGGCTACGTTGCTGAGGCCCTGCAGCAACCACTTCTCCTCCCTCATGACATGGAGTCCTTCAGGCGTTTCAACCAGGCGGAGCTCTTTCGATCCCTCAAGAGGGATTTAGCCATCGTAAGTAACCTCAATCCGATTACCTGAATCATTGACTTTTGCCTTTCCTATTTTTCTGTGTTTGACACTTAGAGTTTCCATCATGCAGGTCACTCAGCAGATTTACGTAGCCGAGGAATGGGACAAGAAGAATCGCCTTGAAACCCAGGCGGCGTTCTGCTCCCGAGACGAGGCGGAGAAATCTCTGGGCCAACTGAAAGACGATTATACCCGTCTGTCCGGGGAGCTCGCGGATATGACCAGCCAGAAGAAAAGCCTGGACGCTGGGATAAAGAACGCTGAGAAGCAGGCTGAGGATCAGCGTAAATTGCTGAAGACGGCAGAGGCCAATCTGAAGACCGAGAGGGAGCTGGTAACGGGCTAAGGGATGAACTCCGAAAAGCCAAGGACAGCGTCGGATATGCCGAGGAGAAAGCCCAGTTGGCCCAGGAGGCGGTTGAGGCTGAAAAGAAGGCAGCTCACCAGCTGGGGGTAGAGACGGCCACGTCCCAGCTTTTAGAGCAGTTCGCCTCGGTCAGCCGAGACTACTGCGACATAAGTTGGGGCAAAGCCCTGGATGCAGCTGGAGTCCCTGCCGACTCGGAGCTGAGGCTGCCTGGGAGCGTATACTATGATCCCGATATCCGAGAGCTCCCAGGAACTGATCTCCCTCCTGTTCCACAGCTTCCAGAGGCTTCAGAGCCAACTTTGGTCAGCCATGCTCCTCCACTCACTCTTGGCGCAAGCAAGGAAACTGGTCAGCCAAGCGGCAAGGATAAGCCAGCTGAACCAGCCAAAGAGAAAGGCCAAGGGTCAGGCGAAGAGAAAATTCCTTCTGAGCCCACGGACCGAGCCCCTGACGCAACTGCTCGGACAGGCCAGGCTGCTGACCCCGTGCTCCCCTCAGCAAAAGAATAGACGTATAGGGCTTTTACTTTTTGCGCCTGTGCTTTCTTTTGTTTTATCCAAGGAATTGTAAACCATACTTTTATCTATGAAATAGATTTTCATTTGTCTATGATGTTTTAAATACCTGCCTTACTAATTACTACTGTCATATACAACTGTACATTGCACTTATCACCAAATAATGCAAATAAATCTGCTTGATACATCATACTTATGGTGTAAGTAATCAAAATTAATATTGAAAAGGATAGGCTTAGCCAGAGTTAATGATGATTTGCATGTCTTTTCAAGTTAAACATAAGTTATTATTCCTCGGCTTCAAACTAAACACAACTAGGGGAAGCATTTATAAATCAGAAACAATTTAAACGCGATTAGGAGTTTTAGCACTAACCTGTCGCTTGGTTCAAGGATTATAGAATTCGAATGTACTCGAGTGTTAACTAACCCTAGTCATCTGGTCCGAGGACTGCAGGCATGACTGGATTTAAGTTTAAACACGAACCGCACCGGAGTGTTAACTAACCCTAGTCATCTGGTCCGAGGACTACAGGCATGACTGGATTTAAGTTTAAACACTAGAACCGTAACTGAGTGCTAACTAACCCAAATCATCTGGTCCGAGGACTACAGGCATGATTGGATTTAAGTTTAAACACTATAGAACCGTAACTGAGTGCTAACTAACCCAAATCATCTGGTCCGAGGACTACAGGCATGATTGGATTTAAGTTTAAACACTATAGAACCGTAACTGAGTGCTAACTAACCCAAATCATCTGGTCCGAGGACTACAGGCATGATTGGATTTAAGTTTAAACACTATAGAACCGTAACTGAGTGCTAACTAACCCAAATCACCTGGTCCGAGGACTACAGGCATGATTGGATTTAAGTTTAAACACTATAGAACCGTAACTGAGTGCTAACTAACCCAAATCATCTGGTCCGAGGACTACAGGCATGATTGGATTTAAGTTTAAACACTATAGAACCGTAACTGAGTGCTAACTAACCCAAATCATCTGGTCCGAGGACTACAGGCATAATTGGATTTAAGTTTAAACACTATAGAACTGTAACTGAGTGCTAACTAACCCAAATCATCTGGTCCGAGGACTACAGGCATGATTGGATTTAAGTTTAAACACTTGAGCTAACGGTGTTAACTAACCCTAATCATCTGGTCCGAGGACTACAGGCATGATTGGATTTAAGTTTAAACACCTAAGCTGGTGGCGAATGAGTGTTAACTAACCCTAATCATCTGGTCCGAGGACTACAGGCATGATTGGATTTAAGTTTAAACACTTGAGAGAAAGCGGTGAATGAGTGTTAACTAACCCTAATCATCTGGTCCGAGGACTACAGGCATGGTTGGATTTAAGTTTAAACACTTGAGAGAAAACTTTACGCAGCGAATTGGTATATCAATTAAAGAGAAGACTTGACTAATAGAAGTACCTCTTGAGGTTATTTACATTCCAAGGGCGAGGGATTACATGACTATCCAAGTCTTCCAAGAAATATGCTCCAATACCAGCGCCTGAAGTGATACGATATGGTCCTTCCCAATTGGGTCCTAATTTTCCCCAAGCTGGGTTCTTCGCGGTGCCCACAACTTTCCTCAGCACCAGATCACCGGGCTCTAAAGGCCTCAGCTTCACGTTAGCGTCGTAGCCTTGTCTGAGCTTTTGTTGGTAGTGTGCCAGCCGAACCATTGCATTCTCCCTTCTTTCCTCAATCAAGTTTAAGCTCTTCTGTAGCTGCTCGTCGTTGTCGGCTGGACTGAATGAGCTAGTTCTTAGTGTTGGGAACCCTGTTTCCAGAGGAATAACAGCTTCAGCCCCATAGGTCATCGAGAAGGGGGTCTCTCCAGTGGACCGGCGGGGCGTAGTTCTGTAAGCCCAAAGCACATGTGGCAACTCTTCTACCCATTTGCCCTTTGCATCATCTAGCCTCTTCTTTAAGCCGTTCAATATGACCTTGTTGGAAGCTTCTGCTTGGCCATTACCCTGGGGATAGGCCGGAGTGGAGTATCTGTTCGTAATTCCCAGCTCGCTGCAGTAATTCCTGAATGCGTTACTGTCAAACTGTAAACCGTTGTCCGAGATGAGGGTGTGAGGAACTCCAAACCGTGTGACAATGTTCTTCCACACGAACTTTTGCACATCAACGTCTCTGATATTGGCTAGCGGCTCAGCTTCAACCCACTTGGTGAAATAGTCTGTTCCGACCAGGAGGTACTTCTTGTTTCCTGCAGCTTTGGGGAAGGGTCCCACAATATCCAAGCCCCACTGAGCGAAGGGCCATGGGCTAGATAGGGGATTAAGGTTTCCCCCTGGCTGGTGAATGTTCGGAGCGAAGCGCTGACATTGATCGCACTTTTTGACGTATTCATGTGCCTCCTTCTGCATGTTAGGCCACCAATAGCCTTGGGTGAGGGCTCGGTGAGCCAAGGACCTGCCTCCAGTGTGGCTCCCACAAATTCCTTCGTGCAGCTCTTCTAGCAGTGCCTCAGTCGCCTCGGGGTGTAAGCATAACAAATATGGTCCCGAATAGGAGCGCTTGTATAGTTTCTGGTCTTCGGACAACCAGAACTTAGTCGCCTTCCTCCGAACTTTATCGGCTTCTACCTTCTCTTCCGGCAATATATCTTCTTTGATAAATTTGACTAAAGGGTCCATCCAGCACGGCCCGGCCCTGATCTGGTGAACCTGGACTCCCCCTGACCTCGTCTCTGTAGGACTGTGCAGGTCCTCGACGAGGATGACCCTCGGCAAGTCCTGTGCCGAAGAGGTGGCTAGCGTGGCCAAGGAGTCAGCATGTGAATTGCCACTCCTGGGGATGTGCAGCAAACTGAAAAATTCGAACTTTGATTGCAGGTGTTTAACACGACCTAAGTATCCCTGCATTCTTTCGTCCTTTGCCTCGAACTCGCCTTGTACTTGACCTACTACCAGTCTTGAGTCCGAGAACAGCTCCACGGACTTCCCACCCATTCTACGGACCATAGTCATCCCCATCAGTAGGGCCTCATACTCTGCTTCATTATTCGTTGCCGAGAAGTCCATCCTTAGCGATTTCTCGATAATGATTTTCTCGGGGGATATCAATACTAGCCCAACTCCAGAGCCTCTTTGGTTTGCCGCGCCATCGACATACACTTCCCAATGGGAGGGATTCTATTGAGAGACCATGCCAACTGATTTTTCATCCATGTCCGACGTGGGCTTCACCTCCTCTAGCTGGGGCTCCGTGAACTCAGCCACCAAATCTGCGAGGACCTATCCCTTGACCGATGTGCGGGGCATATATCTTATATCGAAAGCCCCTAAGATTGTACCCCACTTGGCAATCCGACCAGTGTAATCGGCACTTCGGAGTATAGCTTTGAGCGGGAGTTGTGTGAGAACGATCACCGTGTGGGCTTGGAAGTAGTGAGGTAGCTTCCGTGTGCCAAGCACTACTGCTAAGATGGCCTTCTCCAGTGGCAAGTAACGAATCTCAGCCTCATGCAGCGACTTGCTTACGTAATAGACGGGCCTTTGTACACCAGAGTCTGACCGTATTAACACCAGGCTCACCGCATAGGGAGCTACAGCGATGTAGGCGAACAGTACTTCGTCTGGCTCAGGGCTGGACATGATTGGTGGCCGAGAAAGATAATCCTTGAGTTACTGGAACGCCAAAGCACATTCCTCAGTCCATTCGAATCCCTTCCACTTATTGAGCAGAGAGAAAAAGGGGCGACACCTGTCTGCTGATCTAGAGATGAACCGATTGAGGGCAGCAGTCATTCCAGTCAGTTTTTGAACTTCCTTGGGATTCCGAGGAGCTCGGAGGTTGTTGATGGCCTTTATCTGGTCGGGGTTGACCTCAATTCCTCTGTGGGTGACCATGTATCCCAAGAACTTGCCGGACCCTACCCCAAACGAGCACTTAGAGGCATTTAGTCGTAGCTTGTGTTTCCGTAGAACCTCAAAGGTACTTTCAAGGTCTTTCACATGCTCGGCTATAACTTTGCTCTTCACCACCATGTCATCTATGTAAATCTCGATGTTCTTGCCCAGCTGTGGCTCGAACATCCTCGTCATCATCCTCTGGTAGGTAGCTCCCGCGTTCTTCAGGCCGAACGGCATCACTTTATAGTGGTAGTTGCCAATAGGGGTGACAAAAGCAGTTTTCTTCTGGTCCTCCAGGGCTAATGGTATCTGGTGGTAGCCTTGGAAGGCGTCCAGGAAGCTCATCCGAGGGTGGCCGACAGTGGCGTCAACCGGCTGATCGATCTTCGGCATAGGGAACGGGTCTTTGGGGCATGCCCTATTCAGATCCGTGAAGTCCACGCATACTCGCCACTTCCCACTCTTCTTCCTTACCACCACGGTATTCGCTAGCCATTCGGGATAAAAAAACCTCTTTGATAGCCCCAGCTGCTTTGAGTTTCGCCACCTCGTCCCTCACTGCGTCAGCATGCTCCTTGGATGGGCGCCGAATAGGTTGCTGCTTGGGGGTGACCAGTGGATTCACCTTCAAATGATGGCATATGAACTCCGGGTCCACCCCTGGGGCCTCATAAGCACTCCAGGCAAACACGTCGAGATTTTGCTTGAGGAACTCTATCAGCTCCTCCTTCTCTTGAAGAGGCAGCTGAGATCCGACTTGGAAAAACCTGTCAGGATCATCTCCAATGATCACTTTCGTTAGATCCTCGCATCGAGTGCCTTCATCTGATTCTTCAAAGGGCAATCCCCGGGACTGTAGTTGCTATAAATTCCTCCCAGCTACGTCCGAGGACTCGGCTGGGGCCTCATGCTGAATGGCGGCTATCAGGCACTGTCTAGCAACGGACTGATCTCCTCGGATTTCATGTATCTGTCCTCCTGATGGATATTTGACCTTCTGGTGCAAAGTAGAGGGGACAGCCCCAAGTGCGTGAATCCAAGGTCTGCCTACGAGTGTCGTGTAGGGCGAATATGCGTCCACGACGATAAAATCCAGCTCTACCACCTCGGAGCCGGACTGCACAGGTAAGCGTATCCGGCCTTTCGGAATGACAGACCTTCCTTCAAAGGTGAAAAGGGGGGAATCGTACGGCGTCAGGTCCTGGGGTTTTAGGCCTAGCCCCTTGTAGAGGTCCGGGTACATTATCTCCACGGCACTGCCCTGGTCCACCATCACCCTCTTTACATCGTACCCTCCTATTCTGAGGGTGATGACTAGTGCATCATCATGGGGTTGGATGGTGCCGATCATGTCCTCGTCCGAGAATCCCATAACCAGCGGGGCACCAGACCTAGCTCTCTTCGGTCCTCGGCTCGACTCCCCTGCGGGTGGTCGGCCTACTGACATAACTTTCAAAGGCCAGGACCCTGTTCTTCCCGGCGCTGCGAAGACGACGTTTATAGTCCCAAGCGGCGGCTTTGAGGGGTCGTCCCTGCGTGGCCCCGAGCCTGTCTGCCCTCGGCCGCTGGAGGGGTGCAGAAGGTGCTTCAGTTTACCATCGCGAACTAGTTGGTCCATGTGATCCCACAGGCTCCTACAGTCCTCCGTGTTATGCCCGTGGTCTTGGTGGTATTGGCAGTAGAGATTATGGTTGCGTTTCTCGGGGTTTCCTATCATCTTGTTCGGCCACCTGAAGTACGATTCGTTCTTAATTTTTTCCAGGACCTGATGCACTGGCTCTTTGAACACGGTGTTGACCGATTGAGGATTCATCGATCCTGATTGTCCGGCAAAATCCCTCCGCGGTTTATTGTAATTGTACCGGTCCGACCGCGAATCTCTCCTCTCCTGAGGGATAATCTTATCCTTTCCCTTGCCCTGCTGCTGATCTTCTTCAACCCTCTTATACTTCTCTATGCGGTCCATCAGTTGTCGCACGTTTGTGACTGGTTTACCAGATAGGGATCCCCTCAAACCGTGGTCAGTAGGGAGGCCGAGCTTGAACGTGCTGAGGGCCATTGCATCGTTGTTGCCCTCCACCTCATTGAACATCTCCCAATATCTGTCTGAATACGCCTTCAAGGACTCGCCTTCCTGCATAGACAAGGATAGCAGGGAAGAGAGAGGCCTGGCCACTCTTCGGCACGTAACAAAACGGGAGCCGAATGCCTGAGTGAGCTCTTTGAAGGAGTTGATGGAGCCCGCCTTCAAACCATCAAACCATCTCATAGCAACGGGCCCAAGACTGGAAGGGAAAACCTTGCACATCAGAGCTTCATCTCTGGAGTAGACAGCCATCCTCTGGTTAAAATGACTCACGTGCTCCACGGGGTCAGTTTTACCGTTGTAGACGGTGAACGTTGGCTGATTAAAACGCCGAGGGAGTCTGGCCTCCTCTATCCTGCGCGTGAAGGGTGATTTAGATATCTGATTTAAAGCCCTGTTCATGGCGTCATTCTCCATGTCCCCGCGTGACGGGCTCCTACGCTCCCTTTTACGATGGGACTCCTTTACATAGGTGTAGGACTCGCTAGCTGGTGTCTTGGACTGGTGTTGATAAGAGACGTCCTGCTCGTCATCAAGATCATCTTCAGAGTACGAGGAAGCCCGCTTCCTCTTTGCGTGCCGCAACTCCCTCTTTAGTTTTTCCACTTCCAGTTGTAAGTCACGGTTCTTCTCTGCATGGGACATGTGACTCCCGCTCTGTGATTGGCTCTGGCTAAGGCGCACAGTGTGTACACTGCCCTCACGGTTTTGTCTCCTCTCTAAGTTGACAAAATGGCCCACGTGTTGGGATGCCCTGGATTCTGCTTGTTGTTCACATTGTTCTGCCATTGTTAACTGTTGTTTTCACTCTTGCACAAGCTCTTCCCACAGACGGCGCCAATTGTAGGGTCAGATTCTGCAGCCCAAGCCCAAGAAGATGTGGATTTGGAGCCCACTGAACCCAAAACAATAAATTTGTAGAGAGTGGGTGAAAGAGCTAGGCTAATAATGAAAAATAACAGTATTAAACGGCACTGATGATAGGAAGATTTGAACTAATACGTGCTCGGACAGATGTGAATGTCTCGTCCGAGGAGGTGATTTTCATTGATGGACTTAGGTTACAAATGTTGGAGCTACAGTAAAATAATATGCTCTTTTCTCTCTCTTCTTTTCGATCCCCACTATCAGAGACTCCTCTCTCTTATATAGTACTACCTTTCTACATCTCCACCGTCCACTTGTTCATCATCTGGGCGCCCACTTGAGTGCATGTCCCATCACACTCCCCCTTTAGCCCTGTCTGAGTGGCGGTAGCTAAGGATGCACTGTTCAGGGGTCTTCTCCACATAAATGTGACCAGAAGGGTAGGTGCAGTGCATTAAATGCGGTGGTTGAAGTCTGTCTCCTTGATATTTCTCTGTTCCAGTCACCTTCTTGTGTGTCCGAGGTCCCTTTTCTCCCTTGACACTTGTCAGACAGGTCGCTTGACACGTGCCGGACAGAAACCTCGTCGGGTCTGAGGGTATCGGGCTCCTCGGACATATGAACAACTCCTCGGACAGCGCACGTGTTCGCCTGCGGACATTCTCTTTTCACGTGGGCCTCTGACTGTGTCCTGGCCTCCTCGGACTAACAGTGGTCCTCGGATAGGGCATTGGGCCCAATAAGTTGGGTTGGGCTTTTCTCCCCCACACCTCCAAAATCTCGAAAATGACCAAAATACCCCATAAAACCCAAAAAATGACCAAAATACTCCCGAAACCTAAAAATAATCAAAATACTTCCAAAACCCAAAAAATGACCAAAGTACCCCCGAAACCTAAAAATGACAAAAATACTTCCAAAACCCAAAAAATGACCAAAATAATCCCAAAACCCAAAAAATGACCAAAATACTCCAAAAACCTAAAAAATGACCAAAATACCCCCGAAACCTAAAAATGGGCAAAATACTTCCAAGACTCAAAAAATGACCAAAATAACCTCGAAACCCAAAAAATGACCAAAATACTCCCGAAACCTAAAAAATGACCAAAATACCCCCGAAACCTAAAAATGACCAAAATATTTTCGAAACCCATAAAATGACCAAAATACCCCCCGAAACCCAAAAAATGACTAAAATACCCCCGAAACTCAAAAAATGACCAAAATACCCCCGAAACCCAAGAATGACCAAAATACCCTCGAAACTCAAAAAATGACCAAAATACCCGCGAAACCCACGAATGACCAAAATACCCTTGAAACTCAAAAAATGACCAAAATACCCCTGAAACCCAAACATGACCAAAATACCTTTGAAACCTAAAAATGATCAAAATACCCCAGAAACCTAAAAATGATCAAAATACCCTTGAAACCTAAAAAATGATCAAAATATCCTCGAAACATCCAAAATACCCTAAACCTCTATTTCGGTAATTTCAGATGTTTCTGGTGTATTTTGGTCATCTTACATGTTTAGCGGTATTTTGGTCATAATTTGGGTTTCAGGTGTTTTTATCGATCATTTTTTTTTAGCTTTTGGGGTTATTTTGGTCATTTTTTAGGTTTTTGGGGTATTTCGATAATTTTTTAGGTTTCAAGGTATTTTGGTCACTTTTTTAGGTTTCGGGGGTATTTCAGTTATTTTTTAGGTTTTGGAGGTATTTCGGTCAATTTTTAGGTTTAGGGAGTATTTTGGTACTTTTTTAGGTTTATGGTGTATTTTGGTAATTGTTAGGTTTTGGGGGTATTTCGATCATTTTTTTAGGTTTTTGGGGTATTTTGGTCATTGTTTTAGGTTTTGGGGTTATTTTAGTCATTTTTTAGGTCTTGGGGTATTTCGATCATTTTTTAGGTTTCAAGGTATTTTGGTCACTTTTTTAGGTTTCGGGGGTATTTCAGTTATTTTTTAGGTTTATGGTGTATTTTGGTAATTGTTAGGTTTAGGGGGTATTTCGATCATTTTTTTAGGTTTTTGGGAAATTTTGGTCATTGTTTTAGTTTTTGGGGTTATTTTAGTCATTTTTTAGGTCTTGGGGTATTTCGATCATTTTTAGGTTTCAGGGTATTTTGGTAATTTTTTAGGTTTCAGGGGTATTTCAGTCATTTTTTAGGTTTAGGGGGCATTGTGGTAATTTTTTAGGTTTAGGGTGAATTTTGGTAATTTTTAGGTTTCAAGTGTATTTCGGTAATTTTTTTAGGTTTTGGGGGTATTTTGGTCATTTTTTAGGTTTCAGGGGGGATATTTTAGTCCTTTTTTTAGGTTTCAGGGTATTTCAGTCATTTTTTTAAGTTTAGGGGGTATTTTGGTAGTTTTATAGGTTTCGGAGGTATTTTAGTCATTTTTTAGGTTACGGGGTAATTTGGTAATTTTATCAGGTTTCGGGGATATTTTAGTCATTTTATAGGTTTCAGAGGTATTTTGGTCATTTTTTAGGTTTCAGGAGTATTTTAGTCATTTTATAGGTTTTAGAGGTATTTTGGTATTTTTTGGGTTTCGGGGGTATTTTGGTCATTTTTTGGGTTTCGGGGGCATTTTGGTCATTTTTTGGGTTTTGAGGGTATTTTGGTCATTTTTAGGTTTCGGGGGTATTGTGGTCATTGTTTGGTAATTTTTAGGTTTTGGAGGTGTTTTGGTCATTTTTTAGGTTTCGGGGGTATTTTAGTCATTTTTTAGGTTTTAGAGGTATTTTGGTATTTTTTGGGTTTCGAGGGTTTTGGGTTTCGGGGGCATTTTGGTCATTTTTTGGGTTTTGAGGGTATTTTGGTCATTTTTAGGTTTCGGGAGTATTTTGGTCTTTTTTTTTTTTTTTGTAATTTTAAGGTTTTGGGGGTATTTTGGTCATTTTTTGGGTTTTGGTGGTATCTTGGTAATTTTTAAGTTTTTGGGGTATTTTGGTCATTTTTTAGGTTTTTGGGGTATTTTGGTAATTTTTGGGTTTTCAAGGTATTTTGGTCATTTTTTGGGTTTTGGGGGCATTTTGGTCATTTTATTGGTTTTGAGAGTATTTTGGTAATTTTTAGGTTTTGGGAGTATTTTGTTCATTTTTTAGATTTTGGGGGTATTTTGGTCATTTGTTGGGTTTTCAGAGTATTTTGGTCATTTTTTGGGTTTTAGGGGTATTTTGGTAATTTTTTTGGTTTTGGAGGTATTTTGGTAATTTTTAGATTTTTGGAGTATTTTGGTAATTTTTTTAGGTTTTCGGGGGTATTTTGCTCTTTATTGGGTTTTAGAGGTATTTTGGTAATTTTTTGGATTTTGGGAGTATTTGGTCATTTATTAGGTTTCAAGAGTATTTTGGTCATTTTCTAGAAATTTAAATGGGTTTAGTGGGTATTAGTGGATATATCCATTTAGACACATCTAATTAAATAACCAAATGGGTCTTTACCCATTTAACCCAAATATTCAAATGGGTTGGGTTAAGACTTATCCAAATAAGGTGGGTAATGGGTGGGTTCATGGATATGGGTAAAAATTGCCACCCCTAGCTGTTACTCTTACTGTCTTTACTTACCTCTCAGCTTTTACATTCTAGGATTTCAATTTCATTGAAAAGAATTCCAGATTTGAACTCGTACTTCTTAACGGTAAATAAAATGCGTCCAAATCACAGGTCTATCTCTTCATGTTGGACATCTAATTGGGTGAAGGAAATGTATTCCAAGCGACTTAAATTTTTCAGGTTAGTTTGCTTAAGCCTGAATTTTAGCAGTCCCTCCTTCTGTTGCTTTTATTTCTTGCACACAATTTTGTCAGCATGTCTTTGTTTTTTATTTGAGTATATGCTCGTGTCACAAACATGGTTTTGAAATCCAAACCAAATTGCACGGTCCGATCCGGTTAACTGTGAATCGTTTACCAAACAGTTTTTTTAACTTCCAAAACAGGTATATGTAAATAAGTCAATGAATCATGTGAACCGCGGTTGAACCACCTAATTTTAAAAACCGTAAACAGTTCTCACGGTTCAAATCAGAGCTTTAAAAGGCAAAAAATGAACCTTAGTAATTAATTACAGCAGCACCTTATTATTGCCATTGTTAAGAAAACTCCAAAAGGAAAAAGAAGGATCAATTGATACAAAGAACCAAAATTAATATTTGTTATATTTAAGTCTTAGTTTTTGTTGATATTTGTGTACCACAACAGCTTTTGACTTCATCAACTTTACCTTTTTAATATTTTAGTAATATTTTATGTTAGATTTAAATTGGATACCGGCGGTTTGTTATTTGTTTACTTCAATAGTAGACTAGTAGTTTTGATATATCAATTATGTTTCTTTGAGGGAATAATTATTGGTTTATATAATAGCAGTCATGTGATGCATATTTGTATGACATGTAAAATATTGTATATATTTGCCTAAAAATATATAATACTTATTTTTATTTATTTAGTTTATAATGTAAATTTTACATGAAAATTACAATGTAAACTAATAATTTCTTTTTGATAATTAGTAAATCAACTATGATATTGTTATATATTTTGTTTATTATGTTTAATTAAGATTTCAAATTTTTTATTTATCTTATGAAAGTTATGATATAAAAAATATATTTTTGAAAGATATAATTCTATATTTATTTGGACTATTTTAGTCATTTTTTCAAATTTTACTAATTTAATATATTTATTTATATTTTAAATAATTATAAAATTAATTATGACATTATTATAGTTTGATTTCGGTTCGACCTTAGTCTAGCCTCAAAAATCTTGTACCCCTTTTATGGTTCATTAAACAGTCTAGGCTTCAAAATCATGGTCACAAATACTATCATGCAATATATTTTTTTTTTTGAAAAGTCAGATGGTGTGAAACTATCATAAAATATCCTAATGGAGGAATCTAATTTTATACGATCATTGTATGACATTCTAGTTTAGGAAAAAAAATAAAAAGCAGAATTGGTGAATTGGTTGTGTTGCAAAAAGTTGAATTACTGAATAATAGTCAGTCGTTCTCTGATATTCAGTTTTAGGGCAGAATTCCATAGTTGGGACCATTCAAATGTGTTAGTTTATGGAAGAAACTTATGGATGAAAATGAAATGAAACACGAAAAAAAAAAATGAAAAGTATGGATGAAAATGAAATGAAAGAAAAGAAAAATAATATAAAGAATTAAAAATCCTAATTGAGAAATACTATCACAATATTTTCACAATAATTTGGTTAAAAAAAAATAATGTTGTTATACTAGACGATAATAGGTTATCATGATGATTAAGAAATTTTTTTTAGTCAAAATATAAATTTGTATATATATAATTTGGGGTTAAAACAAAATATTATTGTTACATTATATGATTATTTGCTATCATGATGGTTGAGAAATTGTTTTAGTAAAAAAAAAAAAATATATAAGTATAATTTGGGGTTAAAAAAAATCACTTGTTAACACTAAACAATTATTTGCTATCATGTGGTGGTGACGGTGGGGGCGGTGATGGTGGCGGCGGTGGAAGAGTCGGCGGCAGTAGCAACGGTAGCGGTAGCGGTTGTAGTGGTTGTAGTGGTTGTGATTGTTGTTTATTGTAGTGGATATATTATTTTATTATGATATTTATATTATTTTATTGTACTGAAAGCTAAAATAAATCCAATGTTGCTGGATGTTTTGTAAAGTGAATAAATAAAATAGATAAAAGTAATTTTTTGTGGTGCCGAATAACTAAAAAAAAGAACACAGAAAGCTTATATCCTATATTCAAGGAAGTCAATACTGTACTGAAGGCTGTACCGATTTGGCCACCAGTACGATATATTTCGAGTACCGATTAATACCGTTGTACCATTTCAGATTTACCGCTATTTTATATATTTAATATATATATATATATATTTATAAAACTAACAATAAATATGAATTTTTGTTTAATTGACTAGACATTTAAAAAAATAAATTATAACACAAATTCTAGATCTTTTTTCTAATCAAATCCAAAGTTGTCGCACATGAACAAGCCAAGGTATACCTGCCAACATTTGTTAAAAAGTTTTTATTCTCTTCCACTATCTTTAGTATCTTTTATTATTATTTTTAAAATCTTTTTTTCACTCTCACTTTTGAAGATAAGTCTTATCACATTTAATGCTTTACATTACTTTTTCTTTTCTTGGTTGAAGAACTCCTCTACCTCTTCACGTGGCCACACAAAACTAGGAAAAAAAAAAGCTTTAAAAATACAAATGGAAAGGAACAAACAAACATAGACGCTCAAATGCTGAGAGAGAGATTTGAAGAAAGAACTGAAGAACGAAAAGTGGAGGAAAGCTAGAAAAAGTGGAGAACAGGAAAGTCACAAACAAAGAAAATATGAAGACAAGGGAGAAGAAGATGAGAGAACGAGATAATAGAAAGAAGCATTATCAGGTGAAAACAAAAATGTTTCGAAGGTAAGTCAGTAAGTGTTTTTGTTTTGCCTGAAGTCTATTTACTGGCCGGAGTCTGGTATTTATCTAGGTATGGCCGGAATAACAGCGATATGGCTGGTATTTAATCCGAGATGAAATAAGAGAATTTTTGTATCGGCCTACCCACCGATGCGGTAAATTGTACCGGCCGGTACAGTGCTGACTACACTGCCTATATTGCGTAACAGAGTATTGACATGGACTTGTACAAACTATTTTATTTAAAAAGTTTTGGACATGTGGCATAAAGTTATTGGCACGCATGAGAAAAGAAATCTGATGAAATTATCTCCACTTAAAGTAGAACCTAACCTTATTCTAGAACCACGCAACCCAACACCCAAACCCCCATAGCGGCAGCCAACCCCGATCGGAAACTCTAAGGCGGCGACCATAGTCGGCTATTCCAAGGCGTCGACCCCGACTGGCGACACTTTTTGGGTGGTTGGTTTGAATCTTTATGTCATTGTGAAAGGTTTGTGTGAAGCTTTAGGAAATTTGTATTTGGACTTGGCTTGATTTTTTTTGACAACTTTGTTGCTCAGTAACTGAGATGCCATCTTTGTAGGTTGGTATGGGGTTGTTTTGTTGAATCTTGAATCTCTGAGATGCCATCAAAGCATCATAAAGTCTTCTTTGTCGTATTTGCATGCACACTTCAAGGACCTACAGTAGTAAGTCAAAAGAATTGGAGAACCTGGAAGGCTGCGATTACTTAGACTTGAACTGATTTCGGTTTTTCCTAGTCTTCTTTGATAGATTGACAGCCCCAAACAACATGAACATGATGGTCCAATTCCATTGGGTAGGGGGCCCGGGCCCCCTTGGACCCCCTACTGGATCTGTCTCTGCTCGTCAGTATGGTAAATTTTTGTCAAGAATCTTATAATTCATAATTCATCAAGTTGATATCTATTGGTGTTTGCAATGTTTAAATCTCGTGTCCCAACAATCGAATTATCAATGACAAAAAGTGCTGTATAATTTTCCGTTTAATTGGCGTTACTTTTTCTTAAAATTTAAGCATTTTCTAGTGAGACTGCTCCAGTAATGTGGGAACACAAGAAATTATAAACAATGACGCATTATAGTCAGTTGACTCAGTTTATAGTCCTCTACTGACTGGAAAAATGGGGTTGGTTGTATTATGTGGAAAGTGGTTTAAGGCATGTTACGCGTTTAAGGCTTTTACTCGTTGACTGGCTCTGGTCTAAGGCATGTTACGCGTTTAAATCTTTTACTCGTTGACTGACTCTATGGATTGACTAGATGATGCTCAATGATTTATACATGGCAGTCTCATAATAATAGTTAGTTAATATCATACTTGTTAGCTGTTACTCTTACTATCTTTACTTACCTCTCGGCTTTTACATTCTGGGATTTCAATTTCATTGAAAAGAATTCCAGATTTGAACTCGGTTCTTCTTAACGGTAAATGAACTGCGTCCAAATCACAGGTCTGTCTCTTCATGTTGGACATCTAATTGGGTGAAGGAAATGGATTCCAAGCGACTTAAATTTTTCAGGTTAGTTTGCTTAAGCCTGAATTTTAGCAGTCCCTCCTTCTGTTGCTTTTATTTCTTGCACACAATTTTGTCAGCATGTCTTTTTAACAGTGAATCGTTTACCAAACAGTTTTTTTAACTTCCAAAACAGGTATATGTAAATAAGTCAATGAATCATGTGAACCGCGGTTGAACCACCTAATTTTAAAAACCGTAAACAGTTCTCACTATTCAAATCAGAACTTTAAAAGGCAAAAAGAACCTTGGTAATTAATTACAGCAGCACCTTATTATCACCATTGTTAAAGACCCCCCCCCCCCCAAAAAAAAAGGCAAAAGAATGATCAATTGATACAAAGAACCAAAATTAATATTTGTTATATTTAATTTTTAGTTTTGTTGATATTTGTGTACCACGGTAGCTTTTGACTTCATCAAAATTTGATACCGGTGATTTATTATTTGTTTACTTCAATAGTAGTTTTGATAAATCAACTATGTTTCTTTGAGGGAATAATTATTGGTTTATATTATAGCAGTCATGTGATGCATATTTGTATAAGATGTACAATATTTTACATATTTGTATAAAAATATATAATATTATATATGTTTATTTAGTTTATAATGTAAATTTTACATGTATATTACAATGTAAACTAATTATTTTCTTTTTGATAATTAGTAAATTAACTATGATATTGTTATATATTTTGTTTATTATGTTTGCATAGCATTTCAAATTTTTATTTATCTTATAAAAGTTATGATATAAAAAATACATTTGAAAGATAGAATTCTATATCTATTTGGACTAATTTAGTCATTTTTTCAATTTTTACTAATTTAATATATATATATATATATTTATATTTTAAATAATTATAAAATTAATTATGACATCGTTATGGTTTGATTTCGGTTCAACCTTGGTCTAGCCTCAAAAATCTTGAACCTCTTTTATGGTTTATTAAACAGTCTAGGCTTCAAAACCATGGTCGCAAATACTATCATGCAATATTTTTTATTTTTATTGTTTTTGAAAAGTCAGATGGTGTGAAACTATCATAAAATATCCTAATGGAGGAATCTAATTTTATACCATAATTGTATGACATTCTAGTTTAGGAAAAATAAAATAAAAAGCAGAATTGGCGAATTGGTAGTGTTGCAAAAAGCTGAATTACTGAATGATAGTCAGTCGTTCTCTGATATTCAGTTTTAGTGCAGAATTCCATAGTTAGGGACCATTCAGATGTGTCAGTTTATGGAAGAAACTTATTAGTAGACTAAACTGCAATCGGTTATTTGATATTGTGCTACTTAGACTCTCTTTATGCTACTTTAATCTATATATTGTGTTGATCCAGGTTTAAGGATCAGAGTTCTGGGCAGAATTATGACTTTGAACGTGGACTATATACAAGAAACTTTAGAACAGCAGTTGGCATAGTTTTGGAGAGACTTCGGGAAGGATTTGAGAGGGGTTTCGAGAGGATTAAAAGCTTCAAAAAACTGAAAAGCATCCCTTATGCAGGTGATCAGCCAAAAAAAGAGGCAGGTCCTCCTCCTAAGAAGACAATTCTTGATCCTCAGGGTCAATTTCTTCAAACTTGGAACAAAGTATTTGTGCTCTCTTGTGTGATATCTGTGGCCTTGGACCCTTTGTTCTTTTACATCCCAATGATCAGTGAGGACAATAACGGCGAGTACGAACACAAATGCCTTGGTGCAGACAAAAGACTAGCTAAAATTGCTTGTGTTCTTCGATCACTCTTTGATGCATTTTATGTACTTCATATAATCTTTCAGTTCCGTACTGGATTTATTGCCCCTTCTTCTCAAGTCTTCGGAAGGGGTGAGGTGATTACTGATCCAGTGGCTATAGCAAAAAGATACTTATCCACATACTTCCTCATTGACATTCTGTCAATTCTTCCATTGCCACAGGTATGCAGGACATTCAATCAATTTGAAGCATCACAAAATCTTATTTAGTGCATTTTGATGTAGCTTTTTATCTAAAGCTTATTGGTTGAAAAATAGTTTAAGTATAGTTACACCTTAAAAAATAAAATAAAATAAAATAAAATAAAAGCGAGGCTTGCAAATAAACTATAAAGCGACGGGGGAAAGCTCACCAAACAGACACAAGTCTTTGCGTGTTCATAACTACATTCAATTCTGTAGTCATAGGTTTTATAGTAAGTGACTTGCTTCCCTAATTGTTACTTTTCAATTAGTGTATTAGTTCGTTTGGCTTCCATTTTTGCTGCTGTTAAACCAGTTAAGGAAATAATGATAACGAGTCTCTCAAGGGAAATTTACCATATGATGAGTACCACAAGTCTTAAGGTTATATTTCACAGGCCCCAACATATATTTGACCATTATTTTTAATTTTAATTTTCTGATAATTTGATAGTTGAGGAAAGGGGAATTTGAACCGTGGACGTCATGGAAATACCAAGAAGCGTTTGTTGAGCTCTTAGCAATATTTGACATTTATTAGTTCAAAATGATACTTTGGACACACATAGACACATAATGCATCTATCAAATTATATGTAAAAGAATTGGGTGTGCAGGGGAATGTCAATTTTACAGTTATGGATGTGTTCTGCTTTTCAGGTGGTATCTCTTGTTAGCATTCCCAAAATCAAAAGCCAAGCTCCATTAATAGTGAAGCAAAGGTTGGAGTTCGTAATATTCGCACAATATGTGCCTAGAATTACTCGGCTCTATCCACTATACATGGAAGTAAAAAGAACCTCTGGGATACTGACTCAGACAGCATGGGCTGGAGCTGCTTATAATCTTTTTCTCTATATGCTAGCCAGTCACGTAAGTTGATTTTGGAGGTGGATTTTAATTTCTTAACATTAATTACTTGCAAGATTTTATGATCAAAAATAAATTTGACAAATTAAGCAGGTTGTTGGAGCTTTTTGGTACTTGTTTGCCATTGAACGAGTGGGTACATGCTGGCAAAAGTACTGTAATAATTCTACCGCTTGTGAACATAAATATCTTTACTGTGATGATGAAGAACGTAAAAGCTTTACAAGTGTATTTGAGAATTGCCGTTTTAAAAAACCTGATGATATTGAAAATCTAACGGACTTCAACTTTGGAATGTTTACTGATGCTCTCAAGTCCGGAATGGTACTAAAGTCAACAAGATTTAGAGTGAAATTGTCTTACTGCTTTTGGTGGGGTTTTCGTAATCTTAGGTAAGTAAATATATAGAATCCTCCAAATATATATAATTTAATTGTTATAATAAGTGAGGATAAAAGATTCGAACCCTGATGGTAGGCAGCTTTCCAGTCTATCTCTGTGTTCATTTTGATAAAAGAGACCACAACAATACCAATTGAACTACAAATTTTTTGGCAATATTTAGTTTCTTTTAATTTCTTTTTCCTTTTTTTTTTTTTCATGAAAATGTGTCTACTCCCTTAACTCAGTTGTATCGCCTCAAATATTATTTCAAATGTCATCTGCATAGGTTTTAATTTCCAAGAGTGAATATTTTCCTATTAAAATTTGGTTACCTACTGAAGTTCCTATATATAATCAAGGCTTGTCAACTTATAACAAGATCTAACACATTGCGAGTTACAGCTTAGGAGCTAAAGGCATTTTTATATTGAATCATTTTGTTATTCCTCAGCTCTGCCGGCCAAAACCTTGAAACAAGCACTTTTATTGGGGAGATAGTATTTGCCGTCGGAATTTCCACCTTTGGGTTGGTTTTATTCTCGTTACTTATTGGCAATATGCAGGTAACTCTCTGATTCTTATGAGTTCTCTTTCTAACCTAATGTTTTAGCACTATGATATCATTATGTAATTAGATATTTGAGTAAGTCTGACTGTTTGTTTTTTCTTTTTTGATACAACATAGAAATTTTTGTTTCATGCTAGCATAAAATAATAATCTATATATATTTAAAAACCGAAGTATAACATTTATTGTTATTACACTTCTGTTGAGTCATATTAGCAGCCATATCATCCACCTATTTCCACCTATTTCTCTTTTATTGTACCTTGTTGTTACACTTCCTCCAATCTTTCTCCATTTTTTTTACCTTTTCATTTTTCCACTACTCTCAACCTTAATGTTACTCTTCTTTTATCACTACATCTTCCTTTTATTTCGGCTCTTTTTATCCCCATCGTATCACTATAAATTTGTTATTCTCTCTCTCCCATTTTACACATATTAAAAAAAAAAAAAAGGTTATTACTCTGTCTCTCACTTTTTTTTTGTGTGGATATTTTATTTTTTGTATCTCTACTTTAGGTTGATAAATTTATGTATTCTTTAGAACTCTATTTTGAGTTGTGCAATCTGATTTTTTTTTTTTTAAAGTTATTATATATATATATATATATTTTTTTTTTTTCATTTCTTTAATTGTTAAATGTTATCTTACTACATACAAAGATAGAGTATAAAAATATAATGTTATTCTATTATATAGCATGACTTTAATAATTTGGTGTTTGAGTGATGACTATATCTTTAATTTTGACTCTTCTCTTCTCATCTTATTCTCTATCTCTCTCTCTCTCAAAAGGTGATTATCTCTCTCTCTTTCTCTTGCTTTCTATTATTTATTCTTTCTTGCAATCTACTTTAGGTTGATGAATATTCGATTATTAATCATTGTATTTTTATATAACACTATTTTGGATAAATACGTATGATTTGGTGGTGTGTTTTTTGAGTTTTCCATCACGTCTTCTTTCTCCCTCTTATAACTTTTGTTTGATTTTTGTTTAACATAATATTTAGATATTTTAGAAGTGATAATTTGAATTTATATCAAAATACAGTATTTGCTATATAATTGAATGTGTCTATCAATTATTTGAGTAATATAAAGTTTTTTTTACGAGTTTTTATTATCATGATAATCTCTTTTAAGAGAATGCGAAATTTAAATAATATACTTAAAATTTAAATAGTTTAGTTGTACATAAAAAAAAAGGAATATATATTGCACCATAACATAACATAGAAAAATGTGGACCACCTAAAAAATGAATAATATATTCAATAAAAAAAATTTAAATAATAAAATGATGATGATATATTTTTTAAAATAGATAAAAGAAAAATAATCTTAGGAATTGTTTAATTTTTGGAAAAAAAATTATATTATACTATAACTACAAAATAATTATCTATACTCACATATCGTTTGGTTCTACAACTAGTAATAATAATAATAAAGTTCACGAGTGTTTAATGCTTGTTTAACTCAGTTTACAACTAAACTTAAAATCCTACACACAATTGTCAGACATTCAAAAATGGGTCTTTCTATTCTCTAGTAGTTCAGGTCTTCCATTATGAAAGAGCAAATTCAAGGGGCTTTGGCAACCCGGGTTATTATGCCTTGAGCCTGC
Source organism: Quercus aquifolioides (assembly GCA_019022515.1). Lineage (NCBI taxonomy): Eukaryota > Viridiplantae > Streptophyta > Magnoliopsida > Fagales > Fagaceae > Quercus > Quercus aquifolioides. Next base: position 46,342,412 of record CM032333.1, read on the forward strand.
TTGGTCTTGGTTAGGACCTTTTGAAATCCCCCTCCTTTGCTTGGTATTGGACTTCTCCTTTCTATGACACACACACACACACAGAGTCAGTATTAATTGCTAATACTCTAAATTCTTGTTTGTAGAGCTGTGAAAGTCATCCTTACCATTGCTATCTCCTTCTCCTTCATTTTAGTGAAAGCCTTATACCAGTGATATCCAGAAAACATGCATGTTTATTCATCCAATAAATATGCATAATTATTGTATTAATTTCTCTGTGGTGTATTTTTCTTAAAGATATGCTGTTCTATTTTAGCTTCAATAGAAACATGATGTTGGTCAGTTCTCACTCATTCTATCCAGTCTTATGACTTATGAGTAGAAACCTGGATAGTCCTAAGATTTGATTAACTAAAAGTGCTATATTATGAATGTTATAGAGATATCTGCAATCCACAACAATGAGAGTAGAAGAAATGAGAGTGAAAAGGAATGATGCAGAACAGTGGATGTCCCACCGCATGCTCCCTGAGGAATTAAGGGCACGAGTTAGACGATACCAGCAGTATAAATGGCAACTAACCAGAGGTGTTGAAGAAGAGAATCTACTTCAAAGCCTTCCTAAGGTTCTTAGAAGGGACATAACACGCCATCTTTGCTTAAATCTTCTCAAGAGTGTGAGAATTTTTCTTTGATTTCTTTTTTTCCCATACATCTTTTTGTCCAACTTTTAGCTATTGTGTTCATCAAGTAAATTTTATCTTTTAGGTGCCGATGTTTGAAAAAATGGATAGTCAACTGTTTGATGCACTTTGTGATCGTCTCAAACAAGTGCTTCACACAGAGAAGAGCTGCATTATCCTTGAGGGGGACCCAGTGGATGAGATGCTCTTTATCATGCGAGGAAACCTGACCACTATGACTGGAAAAACAGGTAATGCTGGTGATCTGAAGGCCGGTGACTTTTGTGGAGAAGAGCTTTTTGCGTGGGCCTTGAATCCCCGCTCCTCTACCAGTTTTCCCATTTCAACAAGAACAGTAATAGCTCAAACAGAGGTTGAAGTCTTTGCTCTAAGGGCTGCTGATTTGAAGTTTGTGGCCTCTCAGTTTCGGCGTCTTCATAGCAAGCGGTTCCAGCATATTTTCAGGCAAGTCTTTAAGCTAAGCTTATCAACATTTTGGATGATTATTGTCAGCATTCTCCAAATAAAGTGAGGCTATACAAACAAAAAAATTGTTCAGAAATTGTACAAAAAGATGTGCTCCTCAATTCTTCATTTAATTTTAAATCGAAATGCCATGGTTATCCCATCAAAATCTACAATGCCCCTGTCGCATTGGATTTCTAAACAAAATAATAAATATATATATATATATATATATATGATAGCTTTTCCTTCGTCTGTGATACGCTTTCATTGTTAGAATTAAATATTCATAGTGACTTTGAAGAAAAATTACATTAGAGCTCAGCTTACCTTCATTTTTCCAAGTAGAATGATCCCATGTGTAATTGTGCATTGATGACTTTCAGGTTCTACTCCTTACAATGGAAGACGTGGGCAGCCCGTCGCATCCAAGCAGTTTGGCGCAGGTACTATGAGAGAAAGCTTTATAAGTCTTTGCATGAAGCGGAAGACGGATTGCAAGATGCTGTGACAGACGAAGCAGCGACCTCAAAGGTTGAATACAATGATGAACGCAAAGCACCAAAAAGGTTGCTACTACTGCCACAGAAGCCTGATGAATTTGATTTCAATGGTGAAGATTATTAGAGTATGGTGTTCCAAGTGATTATTATGTAATTTTTGTTTTAACAAACAAGGTTCACGTGCAAGAGGTTTCTATTTATAGCATGTGTAACATGTGCTAAGTAAACTTCAGACTTCATAATTTAGAACTACTGTTTTACTGTGTCATTGAGAAGCTTCAAACACATACATGAGGAATTTCTAGTGATATGCTTTTCTCAATTAATTCCCTCTTCAACCAAAGAACACCTTAGAGTGAAGCATGTAACAGGGATGACTTTTTCACGCCACTAGATATGTCTCCTATTCAATACAACATTATTGGGGGTTGTAAGCCAGTTAGTTTGCACAAGATTTCACCATTTCAAGTTCATGCAGGTTATCCTTTTTCTTTTCTTTTTTGGGGTCATTTTACCCCCTTTCGGATAATACTAGTAAATTACCCAGTGCGATGCATGGATATTGTTGTAATGTTTTATGTAAAATGGTTTAAAAAAAATGTTGTACATGTATTATAGCATAATTGTTATAGAGTTTTATTAGAAATGAGTTTATCATAAAAAATAACAATTATAATTATACATATATCCAATATAATTATTTAATTGAAGTAATGAGAAAAAAAAAATACTTAGGAGGAATTCTGTAGAACAAAAGATGATATAGAATGTGTCTTTTTTTTCACCTTAATTCTTAAACAAAATACATGTACCAAACACTATAGTCAATCACATCATTTACAAAACTCACAAATATACAACGTCCGACCTTAACGTCAAAATTGTAATTGCAGTTGTCACTCAATATAAAATGCAAGCTCTCAATCCTTGGTTGTAGCCAACTCATAGGGTTAAGATTAGATGAGACAACAATATGTTAGAGTTAGATAAGTGTCGTCGAAAGATTGAAGGTAAATAACATCAATTTTAGTCTATATATATTTGATATAAGATGACATGAAGGGTTATAGGTAGGTATATATAAAAAGGTAGAAGTGAAAGAAGTGAAAATAGTGAATCAAAATGCATAGAGTTTTGTATGTATGTGTGAGGGATGAAAAGTCTTGAAACATTGAACAAAATGATACAAATAATATTTATTTTATAATTAGAAAAGTCTTGAAATGTGGAACCCAATAAAACAAAAAGTTAATATTTAATTTGTTATTATCTCTAATGTAACAATTAAGAATATTTTAATTATTTTTACATAGAATGCGTCATTTGGTAGAACCTCATTCTTTCCCACAGGAGGTATTTACTTTTACATAGATATTGATGTTTGAAGAGATGGGTTCACTCTTGGTGTGATGGTCACTCCACAAGTATAAGTGCTTGTGGAGTGTGGGGGGTAAGGGACGGGGTTCAAGTCTCCAGGTTGAGTTTCGCATACATATACACTTAGATAAGACTAGAGTAGAATTTCTATCTTGTAAAAAAAAAAAAAAGATAGGTTCAGCTTAATAGGCCCAATATTATGCATAGCTGGATTTCAATAGTTAAAATTTATTTGACTCATATGAGGGGTGTATATATATATATATATTAATTTAAAATAATAATAATAAATTCTAAATTTTAAAAATAAAATCAACTAAAATTAAATTGTAAAAATAATTTTAAATAAAGAAGAAGGAAATATAGATAAATAAAATTTGGGAAAGTCCTTCTATTGAATCCTTCAATTCTCTTTGATTTTTAAGTCAATGTGAGACATTTAATCACTCAATATGAGACATACATGACATTTATTTGATTTTTAAGTGCCATATTTCTTACATTTAAATATAAATTATATGAAATTAGAGGATTTAATGTGAATGGATCTTATCCCCTAAAATTTCACCTAAATAAAATAAATTTTTCAAAAACAAAATAACTAAGCAAAATTTTATGTCACATTCCTTCACTTTCCCACCAATCAAACAGCTCAAATTTGTCAATAAAAAATAAAAAATATTTTAAAAATTATTGCCCTTTAATGACCCGACAAAGCATTCCCCTCTAACAAACTCTGCCAGTGCACTCACTCCCACGCCCACCATTAAATACAAAATTTTATTCTCTTGATTCATTTCTATGGGCAGAGAGAAAATCCTCTCTAGCCTCTTTCATTTCTCTCCCGCTACGAAGTCCACGCCGATTGGGCTGACTTCATGGTCCTCGCCACCTGTAGGTCCACCTGGCACGTCAAGAACATCGCTCAAGCCCTTATCTACAAGGCAGGTTCGTCCTCTTCACTCGCATTTTTTTTTAATTGTTAAAACCTTAATTTTCTGTTTAGTTGCCGAGAAAAACAAAATATGATTGTTAAATTTCGGTTAAAGGAAAGTACTTCATTTCTCTTAATACGTTGAATTTCTTTTGTGTTTGATTAATTTAAGATTGAATTCCTTATCCTCTGTTTGGTTGCAATAAGGGATATCATCTATATACCAAAATCTGCTATAGCAATTTAGCTGGTATTGTAGGCAATTAGAAGGAATAATCTTATTTTCTCAAAAAAGAAAAAAAAAGAAAAAAAGAAAAAGAAAAGATAAAAGAAGAAATAATCTTTGTGGTTATTGCTATTCTACTATAGCAATTTAGCCTACTATTGTAGGCTATCAAAAGATATAATTTACATGCAGCTTAAGTGGGTATTATTTTTTAAAACTAGGAATTTATGAGATATGGTTTATGAATTATGGATTTTAACCAAATTTCTTAGATTAAATGATGATGTGGGATTAAGGGTTTGTACCATAGGCACTCGTTAAACAATAATTTAATATTTAAATCATATAATGTGACATTAATTTTCATCGATAAATTTTATCAATTTAACTAATGAATGTTTAAATTACTTTTCGTAATTAATAACATGTCAATTTGTAAGCCAATATTAAAATTTGTAATATTCTTAATACTAGTCGACTATCCCATTAGCCTTTCATCATGAGTTTTTATTTATTTTTTATTTTCATTCTTTTTTTCACCTCCATACATTTTGCTTTGAAGTCTTGTCATTTTACTTTTTGATTGACTACTTAGTTTCTACTTTCACATGAATGTACCAAAACCAAAAAGAAACTTAAGAGACAGACACACATTGAGAGAAAGAGGGAGAAATAAATGAACAAGATAGAAACAGAGGCCGGCGAAATGAAATTGATCGACTTCCTTTGTTCACGATCTTTATAATATTTGATGCAGTATCTCTACTATAAAGTAGAAATTTCTCCCTCAACTTCATTTTTGATGTTACTCGAAATCGTCACATCATGTCATGAGAGGAAAATTTCCTTTAAATCCTTACCCAAAAAAATGATTATAGGCTTTTTCACCCTTATCTTGTCCATAGCAACCGATTATCAAAAAAAAAAAAAAAAAAAAAAAAAATGTCCATAGCAACCATGATGGCAACCTCTTGTGCTTCTCTCTTTCTTATTCTGCTCGGAAAATTAAGAATAGTCATTCCTATCGTTTGCCTTGCTAGTGTTCCAGTTGCCTTATTCACAAGATGCAATTTCGCCTTCTTTATGATATGGTCATTTCAACCTATAGACCAAGAATCTTAGACAAGAAAGCGAAGCGGTCGTACGTTATTCATTGTGCTACATGATGCATTTGTGTGCCTTCAATAATTGGCATGTAGCCATAAATTATTATTATTTATCTTTGTGTGGAAAGATAACTGATGGACTTTCAGCTTGTGAAGCTAATCGTGTGCTTTTTTTTTTGATGACTAATCGTGTGCTTTTCCTTGTTTAGACCTTTGATCTTTAAATTAAATATATTACAACTCTATTGTGTACGTATATTTTCACTCCTTTTATAATTTATTATCTATTCGCATTCTAATTTACTTATTTATTTTGAGCAGGGATATATGATTTCTAATCCAATGAATCTCATCCTTCTCTATCCATTTTCTAATTTAGTTAGTATTTATTTTGAGCAACAGAGCAAGGATGGTATAAGTTATAATCTGGTAAGTCTCATCCATTACACGTGGAATATAGATTTTGAAGCTATCTCAAAAAAAAAAAAAAAAAAAAAAAAACCTTTTATTACATACATGGATAATAAGAGGAAATAGTGCTACATATTATAAGTTTTATTAAGAAGTATAATTAAGATACAAAGTATCCGTTATGCACCAAAAAAAAAAGATACAAAGTATACGTATCCGTCCATGGATAATACGAAAAGTATTGCTACATAATACAAGTTCTATTATATTCATTTTTAGAAAGTATACCAACTAAGAGGTAATTTAAATATTGGTTATGGTATACTTGAAGTTCATTAATTATATTATTGTCAAACTAGTTTGTAAGTTTTTTTTTTTTTTTTTTTGAGTAAACAATAATATTTATTAAAACACACATAAAATTAGTAATTTTAGTATTTTAAACTGAGTTTATGATACATTATGAAAATAGTTTGTAAGTTTTATATAGTATAGCTTTTAATAATTGTGGCATTTTCCTTTTAAGAATAGATATGCAAATATGATTAATGCAAGAATATTCATGGTTCATGACTAACCTGAGTTCCATGAAAGTATATCTGAAGACTTATTGACCATATGCAGCACAGAATGACCCGGTAGTATAGTACACCATATATATGCGGTAAAATTGATAGTATTTGTAGCTTTTTCCTAATAAGAATAGCTATTCTATAAGACTAACGCTAGACTATTCACGGTTCATGACTAACCTGAGTTCCACGAAAGTATGTCTGAAGACTTGCTGATCATATGCAGCTCAGAATGATCCGCTAGCTTCCTTGAAAAACCGCACACGCCTTTCCCCCCAATTCCTGCACACACACCCATTGGGCTTCTTAATTATGAGTTCCTCAATCTTCTTTTGTCACCCAACAGAACACGTTTCTGAACTAGTATATATAAATTTCCAAGTATCAACCAATAATAACAACATAGCATAGTATTCTTCTCTTGGTCTGTTGAATCCTTTCTTTTTGTTCCCCATGGATCACGCTCTCCAAGCACTCGTTGCAGTCATCGCATGCTCTCTCTTCATTTTAACCGTATTCATTACTTTCTGGGTGTTCCAGTGTCGAAAACCCAAGAAAACCCAACAAGTCCTAAAACCCAAGTCCACAACCAAGCTATCCTTCATCACCGTCGATGGTAGCGTTTCCTTCGACCCCACCCTCCAATTCTCCATGATCGAGCTGAGGGTGGCCACAAAAGACTTCTCCGCAGACTTTATCATCGGCGATGGCAGGTTCGGCCTTGTCTACAAGGCCTGGCTCTCTAACGGCGTCACCGTGGCCATAAGAGACTAGACCCAGACGCTTTCAAAGGCTCTCGAGAGTTTTGCACTGAGATGGTGACCGTAGGTATGCTCCACCACCCGAAAATCGTTAAGATTCTCGGCTATTGCATGACCGGGTCCGATAGGCTCCTCATATACGAGTTTATTCAGAATGGCTGTTTGGACCAGTGGTTGCAGCAGGAACAGAACGTGGCCACACCCACGTTATCTTGGAGGACCCGGATTCAGGGTGTGAGGGGTGTGGCTAATGGCCTCTCTTTTCTGCTTGGTTTGGACATTGTTCATCGGGATATTAAGTCCAGCAATGTGCTCTTGGACTCCGATTTTTAGTCCCATATTTCTGATTTCGGTCTCGCAAGCCCCCAGAATGCAAGGAAGGCCTCACTGCAGCTACTCTAGAGGCTGATGTTTACAGTTTTGGGATTTTAATGCTAGAGATTGCTACTGGGAAACGACCCAATTTGCCTACCCTTTTGGATGGGAAAGAGGTTGGGTTAGTCCAATGGGCCATAAAAATGCTGGCCCAATGTCAGCATATGGAAATGGTGGATGCTAGTATTTCGAGGGAGGATGGCCTAATAGAAGCCCATGTGAAAGAGTACTTTGGAATTGGTCGTATGTGTACTAGTGAGATACGAAGAGGCAGGCCAACTATGGCTAAGGTTTTTCAATTGCTAAATCGAATATCTATCTGAATTTGCACTGCATTTTATGATTGCTATAATGTTATCAAAATTGATATTTGCAACAAAATGGAAGAAGAGTATTTTTATGACTGCTATGATGTTATTTATTAAACAAGGCATCAATATTTTTTAAGTATAAATTCAATCATAAATGATTTCAAATATTTAAAAAAACTTCGGTTCCCTTTCATAAATGATTACATTGTAATGTTTGAGTTTAGCTTAACAACAAAATTAAAATGTTTAAGCTCGATCGGCTTGAGTTCAAACAAACTTGCAAATAAGGTTCAAGCTCAAGCTTCTAAAAAATTCTAAAAACTTAAGCTTGCCCTGGCTTGATATATTAGTCAAGCTGAGATAGAACCCTTTACCAAACTTGAATTTGTGCTCAATATCAAGTTTTTGAGCTTGGGATCCAACACAAGTATGTTATCAAGTCCATATTAAGTTTATTATCATGCCCATTCACTTTGTAAGAGTGGTCCTAACTCCCAACTCTTGATTACTTGAAATTTTAGCATGGGTTTATTTTTCAAGCTCATATATATAAAGTCTATAAACAAGCATAGACTTAGTTTGTTTCTTTTCTTTTCATTTTTTTTTAATTTTATTTATAGAAACCTAATATTCATGAGCTGTTTAAATTAATTTATAAACTTTGAAATTCTACACCTTAGACATTTTCTTTGAAATCATATAGCCAAATGATTCATTGTTATATTTGAATGGAGAAATATATTTTTATACCATGAAAACATTGTGTCCATTTTTTTTTTGTTAGAAAAAAAGTTTAATTTATATGCTTCAATCTATTAATTATCTCATAAAACTTAAAAGACACAACCTATTAATTAAATCCCATAAAATGGAATAAAAACCAACTAATATAAATTAAAGTGGCATCTTATTATAAAATCCTAAATCTTGGTTTAGAAATTATATATATACTTACTAGTTACTAGGCACTAGGCCTCCCCTAGGTCCCTATTCCGAGATCTTTCACATCCTCTAGGTACTTAAGGCAGTGCCATTGGACTTGTCGATATCGTATTTTGTCCAACCCCAATTTATGCATCAAAACAAAGACCAAAAAATCAAAAATTTTAAAAGAGTGTAAAATCATAAATTTCAAAGCCAAAAAGGGTAAAAATAAATACAACATGTTTGAAAGGTGAATCAAAAAGTCACAATATTTAAAAAATCCATATGACCAAAACCCTAACCAGGTATGGTAAGAAAGTTGACTTTTTGATCAGACCATTGAATCATGTTGAATTTTTGGACTATCTCATAGGGCATATTTTTCGCTTCGAAACAGTAGTTTACGGGCCAAAATTGGAGTTAAAACAAGTGAGATATCACAAAAATACCGAAACCCTAATAAAATCTTCACTATATTTTTCAGGAAAATTGGTAGTTTTTTACCCAACTTCGCGCAATAAATTGTACCGATTGGGTAAGAACGGGAACAAGTGGGCTCGACCATCTTGAAGAACAAGGTCTTAGCTAATTTCCATCAAAAGGGATTGATGATATCTGCTTCGGATTGGAAGATATGAATTTTTCAAGAAAAAACATCCAAAATTTTTCAGTTTTGCATCACCTTCCTTCCGAGCGCAATATCTCGATGACCGTAAATTCAAATTGAATGAGGCTAGGACTATTGAAAACTAGACATTCAGAGATTTATGTGCATATAAAATTCGAAGAAAACAAAGCTCGAAAACAGTCATGCAAAGATTAGGCCAGAAATTAGAAAAAGACAAAAAGGATTGATGAGGTGACAAAAGGAGGAGGCTAGCGTTGTTGTATTAGGATACACCAATGCTAGCCAACCCTTTGAATGGGCGACTAGCACTAGTGTACCTTGATACACTAATGCTAGCCCCTCATTTTCCTCCTCTCCCTGTAAATACTCCCCCCCCCCCCAATTTTGTGAAAACTAAGAAGAAAAACAGGAGAACAAGTGTGGAAAAAATAGAGAAATAGTGAGGAAAATCATTCAAATATGAGAAAATTCTGAAAAAATAGCTTTAGAAGATTCTGAAAATTCTCTCCACTCTCTCTCTTTCTAGGAAACCCTACACAAAAAAGCCTCATCCTTTTTCTTTGTTGTAATCTTTGTGGGTAAGGCTATAGGAATGGGTTAGTTTCTTAATAGCTAAACCCATCCCACCCCTTTTACTATTATAATAATCATTTCCATATATATAAAAATCTCTTCTTTACTTTCCTTGTGTTTATAGTTGCATTTTTATGTGCTTGTACATATTGTGGATATATCTATCTCTTTATTTCAATGTTCATATTATTGTTGTTACTTTATATTATTGTGTTGGTATCCCTAGATGGGTATTGGACCATCTCCTAGGCTATGTACAGGAAGTACCCTTAGCAGGAAGAAATCCCATCCCACCTAGGCATCTAGGATTTTTCTTTTAATTCTTTTAATTTATGTCATCCCATTTATTTTCAAGCAATCCCCATCCCCTTTAAATTATCCCATCCCATTTAATTTCTTGCACATCCCCTCTCCCCTTTTATTTTTATTGCACTTATGTGTGTGTGTGTGTAGACACCAAAAAAATTGGATTTGCTACTACTTTTAAATGGTTTTTAGACCTCCATTAGAGCACAATATGGGTATGGCTCATAAGAATGGTTATGGCTTAAAACTCCCATTTCTTTATGTTGAAAGATCCATAAGGCTTGAAAGAGATTAAAATTTATTTAAGAGAGAAAAAAAAAAAAAAACATTTTAATCAATCTTTACAATATTCCAAGTTCTTTACTTTTATGTCATTTAAACTGCAAGCTCTTTATTTTTCAAGCTATTTTTTTTCCTACACTTTATTTTTGTTATCCCTTTACATTTTTTGTTAATAAAATAAACATGCTTGGGTAAAGCATTTCCCTAACACCCTATTCTAAGAAAATGCTTTTCTTTTTAAGTCTTTCCCCATCTTTTTCTTAAATAAAGTCTTTTTCAAAAGAGGATCTTTTTAAAATGTCTTTTGTTCTTCGTAAAAGTTTTCAAAACAAAAACCCTTCCTTTATGTTTTTTTTTTTCCTCTCTTTAAAAAAAAATTTCAAATAAAAAAATTTTGTATTTTTAAAGGGGGAACCCGAACCTTTTTTCAGAAAAAAATATGCTTTAAAAAACTTTAAAAAAAAAGTTGAATATATACTGTAGGGACATTGGGCCTATAAGCCCATCGTAGGTTTGTATGATTAGGCCTATGGTCCAAGTCGAGGATACGGGGCTGTCCGAGGAGAGGGAATCTTTATTAGATAGGACTGTATGGTGCACAAAGGTCAACTTTGACCACCATGGCCCGAAGCAGTGCGCCGAGGATAAATACATCCTCGGTTGACTAATGCTGAGGTCTGTAAAGGTTGGCCGATGAGCAAAGTAAGACTCCAAGAAGTCTTACGAAGGCTGACAGTGCTTATCAAGATGTTGGGTGGGGAAGTGTCCTGAAATATCTGAAGGGAAGGCTGCTACTATCGCATTAAATGCTGGGCAACTAATTTCCTAGCTGCATTAATGTAGAGAAGACACCTGAACAGTGTAATATTGGTTGTCCCAATGCAAATAAGGTCAGTAAGGATGTCTGATAAGATAGGTACTCAAGTGGTAGCCTCTAGTGACTGACAAGTGTAGGACCAAGATGCTTCAAACGGAACTATATAAGAGGAGAGACCCTTCATGAAAAGGGGAGCGAGAATGAGGAGGAATGAACATTGTAGCGTTTAAGAAACAAACTTGTAACTGAACCTGATAGTAATACAAAAGATCTAATATCCTCGAACTTTGCCGAGATCGATCATTCTTCAATATGTATCTTTTTCTTTTTCTTTTCTTATCATTTGGACCCATCTAGTGTCTGTCTGATTAGCTATATCTAGCATCCAAACTCACTCTCTACAAATTTATTGTTTTGGGCTATTTGGGCCTAAGTTCATTTTCATCGTGGGCTAAGAATCCAAACCTGGTCCTAACATATACATTTATTATTATTATTATTATTATAAAACTGTCCTTCAAAACTGCTTTCAAATTAAAAAAACTGTTTTCCAAAAAAAAAAAAAAAAAAAAACTGTTTTCAAGAAAAACTGTTAAAAAAAAAAAAATCTGTTTTATAAAATTGTTTTCAGAAATATAAAACCTTTTTCAAAATAAAAATCTGTTTTCTGAAATCTGGTTTCCAAAATTGCTTTTCATAAAACTGTTTTTTCTTTTCAAAGAAACATAAACTGGTTTATAAAACTGTTTTTTTTTTTTTTTTTTTTTTTAATATGATTTCAGAAATTGTTTTCCAAAGCTGTTTTCGAAAACTGTTTACTAAAATAAAAATCTGATTTCAAAAATCTGTTTTTCCCAAAACTGTTTTTATAAAACTGTCTTTTTGGAAATATAGTTTTTTTTTTCATAAATTTTTAAAAACTGTTTTTCAAATCTGTTTTCTTAATAAAAAAAAAAAAAAAACTGTTTTCAAAACCGTTTAAATAAAAAAAAGCTGTTTTTCAAATCTCTTTTATAAAAATAAAAAAAAAGTGTTCAAAACCTTTTTTTAAAACCGAAAATCTTTTCTTTTAAACCAAAATCTTTTTTTTTGTGAAGAAATCCGAAACTTCCAAAGAAGAAATGTTTTCAAATGTTTTTTTTTTTTTTTTTCTCCAATGTGTTTTCAAAAACCTCTTTGGAGAAAACCTATAATTTTTTTTTCTATAAAAGGTGTTTTTGAAAGTGCTTTTCAAAATATATAAACTCCAAGATCAACGCCAGAAAATGCTTCAATCATAAAAATATTGACTTGAGGATGTTTTGTGAAAAATTCCCTCTTTGATTCACTATTTCTAGTGAACCTTGTGTTTTCCCTTAGGATTTTCTGTGTGTTTTGAAAATGTACCATGTATGGCTTTATATAGTGAGAAAATAGAGGTTTAGAACGGCTCCCAACGGATGTGAGAGTCATTCGAAACCTCAGCTTTAATGTAGAAAAACTTGTCTTTCATAGTTTTTGGAACCCTAGCATGCGTACGCATGCCCATGTATGCATACGCATGCATGAAACATGCACAGCAGCTTTGGAACATGCATGCGCATACGCATGTATGTGTACACATGCCCTAGGGTTTCTTGGCCTTAGTTTTCTAAAAATAGATTTATTTAGTTCATGAAATAAGTTATATTTTTTGGAAAACACTTTCCTCAAGTCAATTTCAATCTGATCGGGTCTTAAACCAACCTTAGACTTTAGAATTTCAATATCATTGGGGAATAGAGGCCCAAGTCATAAGGGGTACAAAATGCGGTATCTATAGTATTCTTTCCCTTTTTACTTCCCTTCCTCTTTACTTGCATTTCTGCACATGGTGACACTCAGGTATAATTTTATGTCAAGCTGGCCCTACTGCTGATGGTCCTGTCCCTCCATATCTACCCTGGTCAATCTATGCTTATGGCCCTGACAGCTTTGCTCGGGAGCGCCTTATGGGCACTACAAAAAAATAGTTCTGTGGCCACGTTTGAAAAACGCGGCCTTAGGTTAGAAAAACGTGGCCATAGGATGATTTGGCCTATAGCCGCGTTTTTTTAGGCCACGTTTTGAAATGTGGCCTAAACCCCATGACTATAGGCTTAGGGGTCCTATGGCTGCACTTTTTAAACGCGGCCTAAGACCAGGACCTATGGTCGCGTTCTAAACGCGGCCATAGGTCTTGGTCTTAGGCCGCGTTTTAAACGTGGCTATAGGATCGATCCTACAGCCGCATTTTAAACGCGGCTATAGGTCATAGTCTTAGGCTACATTTTAAACGCGACCATAGGACCCCTTAAGACAGGTTCGAAGAGGTATTTTAGCCGTGTTTTAAACGCGGCTATAGGCTACAACTATAGCCGCATTTTAAACATGGCTATAGGCTACACCTATAGCCACGTTTTAAACGCAGCTATAACCCCCTGAATAATTTTTGAATTTGTCTATAGCCGAGTTTTACAAACGAGGGTATAGGTTTTTGTTTTTGTTTTTGTTTTTTTTTTCTTTCTAGACCAGATGGCGAATGCAATTTACAAATGCTGCTATATGTTTTACAAACGCTGCTATAAAAAACCTGTCACACACACAATTCTAGCTTATTATTCCTAGAAAATAACAAGCTGGAATTTTCACAAACCTGGCACAATTCCAATCAATCTTTAACGAATACGGGAAAATTTCATATCTTTATAGAATATGCAACAAAATTTCATATCAATACAACAACAAAATGGAGGACAGTTTAGGGTCCATTTAACACAAAAAAGATGCAACAAGCATCGCACATGATTATGGTTATACCTCAACTGCAAACATTACGCACATAGTCTCTAACTTTCCTATGGCTATCCCGGAAGCTTCTAGGGGTGCCTTCCCATCTCCAAGCTCTTGCCTACAAGCGGGGCATCGGTTTTGTACCCTTGTCTACAAGAAGAACACAGTTTCTATCCATGATGGCACTGGAAATATATAAAGAAAACCTTAACACTTGGAAACATATATATCACTTGGAAACAAACTCATCAAAAGCAATACATATATATCACTGAACTTTTTTTTTTTTTTTTAATTTCTATAATGAATTAATAAAATTCATTTACAAAACCAAACTATACAAAAAAAAGTTTCCACAGTATTAATGGAGGTAGTGTATCCGTCGTTCTTAGTTTGCTTTAGATTGTCAACAAGTTTGGCAAAGCAAGTTTGAACCGCAACTAGTGACAGTAAAGTTTGCCAAAGAAATTTGGCTTCAAAACGTGACTAAAGTTAGTCAGATCTTGTACGCTTCCTTCCAAACCCATAACTTCATTCTAATCACCTAAGAACACTCGAACTTCACTAGGAAGAGTCTATAACTTCACTCGGAAACAAACTCATCAAAAGCAATACAACTTCCATAGAATACCCAATATAGGTCAATAACTTTCAAAATCAAGTCAATTTCAATTTCATTTTAATTTTAACATAATTAATATTAATTATGGAGAAGTAAAGCATATGTTATAAGCTTATTATGGAGAGAATACCTAATGATAACGATAATAATGACATTGATTTTTTATTTATTTATTTTTATATAGTTTGATAGTTACAAGGATATTGACTCGATTTTAAAAGTTGAGAACCAAAATTGATACCATTAATAGTTGAGAGAAAACCCTGAGGCATGTGTCTTTCACCCTCCATATTCAATACCATTTTATTACTAGCTACTTGTATATCACGGAATGGAACCAAATTTTTTAGTTTTATGCCCACCCTTGAATCAAAGAATATATAGGAATATGCTAAGATTCAAGATGCTTCAAGTTAACTCAATGGACATAGTGGAGTAGGACTCTTGTTAAAATTGCATGTGATTGTGTGTGGTGATTAAATATAATGAGTGGAAGCATAAAAGAGAAAGTGTACATAAAAGTTTACGTAAGGTTCATCTCAACGAATTTGGGACCTAAGGTGAAAACTTTAAGTGGGGCTTTTTATTTTATTTATTATATTTATATATTAATTAATTAATTAATTAATTACTATTTATTTGACTAAAACTATTTTCATTATTATCTTCTGTGGGGCCTGTGGGCCTGGCAGCCTCAGCCCATCTTGCATTGGCCCAAGGCCTATGCTGAGGAGGGATGATCGTCTGAGACTGTTGTATAAAGACTTATGTTTTTTTGGATCCACGTTGAGGACATCCCTGTCCTCGGCGTACTGAGGCTAATTTCAGGTGGGGGACAAGCCCAGAACAGGTTGTCACCTCCACACTTAATGCGCTCATCTAACCCCCCTGGTCGCATTAATGGGGATGTAACCCCATGGCAGGATAACATTGATCATTGTGAACCGCTCGAGTACTGATAAGGCTTCTGATGGGACAAACGGTTAGAGGGAAAGCAAATGGATGATCAACAGATGGAAGAACGAGAGAGGAGGAAGAGGACTATATAAGAAGGGCGAGCAAAGCAGTCAAGGGGAGGGAGAAAGGAGGAAAAAGAACCTCCTCGGACAAGTGCCGAGGAGCTACCCTTAGTCATAAATTGAGTTCGCTCCCCTTCAATGGTGAAAAAGTTGCTTGTGAACTGTTGTTAGTCTGTTAGGGCCTAATTCTTCACCCCACTCTCTAGAAATGTATTGTTAGGGCACCTTTCTAAATTGAGTCCCTACAATTGGCGCCGTCTGTGGGAAGGATTAGTGCACTAGCAGGCGCAACGGACGATTGTTCCTAAGTAGTTAATTTACATAGGGTTGGCGGTGATGCATCAAAAAAAAAAAAAAAAAAAACATTGCAGAAAAGCAAAAGATTCGACAAAAAAGAAAAGGAACTTCATTTTTATTTTATTAAATGAAAGGTACAAGATACAAACAGAGGCTCAGGCAGGCTTGTTTTAAAGCTATTTTTACAAGCTAGCTCTACAAATAGAGGCCCAGGTGGACTTGTTCTAAAACTAGTTGGAGGGGATGGAGCTGAGGCTAGCACGCTTCAAGGCTACCAACAACTCCTTGACCGGCGCGGCGGAGCTGGAACAAAGAGAGGAGCCGACGCAGGGGCTCCGGGAGGCCTTTCCCCATGATGTTCCCTTGATTCTCTCCAGTCCTCACGAGGGTTGGCCGTTGGAGACGGCAACACTCGGGCACCAGCCATGACGTGATCTTGCGCGTCTCCTCCGGCAGGGGTGCACCCCGGGGAGGAGCGTTAGGTACTTCAGAGACATCTATCTTGGCCACCATGCACGGCGCTATCAGGGTTACGCTCAGGCTCTGCCGCTCCGAAAGTCCGGTGGGGGCTGCGACCGCAACGGATCTTGGCCGAGGAGGTAGGGCCTTTGGCCTGCATGTCCCCACGACCACCCAAGGTCGTCCCATATCTCCCAACTCTAGTCACAATCCTGGCAAGGTTATTGAAGGGGCTCGAGGAGCTGAAAGAACGTGTCTCTAGTTGTGTGAGGGAGTTCATGGAGTGTGGGTAGACTTTGCCCCCCAGAAAGCTTTATATAGAGGATGAAGTTTGATGGGAATTGATCCACACAGAGTTCGAAAAGAGGATTATCAGTGGTATTAACCCTACCCAAATCCCAAGGAGGCTGTAGACTGCTGGGTTTGTATCAATTTACGAGGATATTAATGAGGGCGCGTCTCGCGCATCAAAACGTCAGACGCGGAGCACGAACAGTCAAAGGAAGCCTCGTAATTGGGGAGATGGGGAACTTGAGTTGAAGACGAGGTCAATGTCACACGCAAAATCAAAGTCCAAATTACCCCTGCCCAGAGCACAGTAGAGTTAATGGTCCAGCCCGCGGAGGAATCATTTTCAGCAAAATGGTCTGAGGATATTATTATACCAAACGTAAGACTCCCAGAGCCGAGGACAAACCCCTTCTTACAGAAAAATAGAAGTGTTAGACAGAACCAAAGCATTGCATGGTCCTCGAACTCAAGCCTATGGGGAAACTAACCACTCAACTATACCTGGGTACTAGACAGAACCAAGGTATTGCATGGTCCAAGGACTCAAACCTATGGGGAAGCTAGCTACTTACAGAAGAACTGAAGTGTTAAACTAACTATTTGCGGAAGAACCGAAGCGTTATTTAGAACCGAGTTGTGATACGGTCCTCGGATTCATGCTTGAAGGATAGCAGATGGTCTCATGATACTAAATTCAGAACAGAACACAAGTATTGAGCAAAACATCAAAATAAGGCAAGTAAAAGAAAACATTAGTAACTTGAAGCAAAATATTGAACATTCA
Source organism: Quercus aquifolioides (assembly GCA_019022515.1). Taxonomy (NCBI): domain Eukaryota; kingdom Viridiplantae; phylum Streptophyta; class Magnoliopsida; order Fagales; family Fagaceae; genus Quercus; species Quercus aquifolioides. Next base: position 46,359,910 of record CM032333.1, read on the forward strand.
TTTTAAATAGAAAGTGTATAGTTTCATTACAATGCCCACTAGGCAAGAAGCGAAATGGAATGAAAAAGAAAGTAAATAACAGTGTTATATGCCATTGGCCCTTTCCCCCCAACTCAGTAGGCAAGTTGTCTTGAGGGGCTTGTCAAAAGGCTTCAACCAACACCTAGGGACCTTGTCTCGGAGGGGCCACTTCAGAGAACCCTTCCACGGTAGAAGAAATCAGAGGAATTGTAAGTGTGGCTGGAGGTTCAGCATGAGGCCTCACCACATCTTGGGGCACTTCTTAACCCTCGGTTCTAATTCCCTCCAACGCTCTATGGGCCCAAGCCTCATCAATAGGTCTGTCAGCTGAAGGTGTGTCCTCAGCTGCTTGGGTCTGACTTTCACCTGCCACCGGTAGTGTAGTCTCCTCCTCGAAAGTAACGAGGATAACCTCGCGTATTGCCGGGGGGTAATATACTCTTTCTGCCCTTCTAAGATCAGACGAAACATCAACTCCCACCTGGTTGAGCGCTTCGTTCCAGGTCTGGGAGCAATAGTTCCTGCACACTTCAGAGATTTGGTCCTTGAAGATAGCTTCAGTCTTAGCCATTCCTTCGGCAAAAGCCTTTTCCTCCGCTTCGTCTAAGGAACGCTCATCGTCTGTTTTCGCAAACACAGCCTCTTCCTTGGCCCTCAGGGCCTCATCCCTGGCATATTCGGCAACACCCTTCGTCCAAATCGCCTCGGCCAGTTTTTTCTTCAGATCGGCGACATTCTCTTCAGCGGGTCGCAGTCGGCCCTCAACCTCTTGCAGTCGCCTCATATGATCCTCGGCCTTCTTTGTAGCTACGGCTAAATCAGAAGCTGTGTTATCTCTGGCCTTGGTCATCTCCTCCAAACTTTCGATCGCCTTTTTTAGATCTGCCTCAGATCTCTTAAGGGCACTTGCAGCTTTCAAAAATTTGTCATGCTCCTGCGCTAAAGTGTTACTCTGGCCATCGACCTCCTCATCCAGCCTGAAAAGGGCCTGGACAGCCTGCTAACAAAAACAAGTACACCGTAAAAAGAAGGGAAAGGGCTAAGCAATAAAATTCTAACATAGTGAACAGGTACCAGGGGACCCACCATGCCTAGATATCTCTTAAGGTTAAGGGCAACCTCTGGCCCACTCATGTTCCCAAGCTCGGCCATGTCGGTGGGAAGGAGAAGAGACTTCTCTAAGGCGTCAGCTACGAGAGCCCCCTCAACTCCTCGGGACTCCCGAATCGATGCGTCATCCATCAGGGGTTGACCATGGAGCATGGCAGCGGGTAGCCAGGCCTGGGCCTTGGACTTATGGATGGTCTCCTTCCATTTACGTTAACCGCCGAGCCTCAGTTGTTTAAGAGGTTGGTGGACTCCACCTTCCTCTGGTGAAGAATGGGATTTGCCCCCATCTACTGGGTCCTTGCCCTTGGAAGATCTCTTCCTTTTTGGGTCGGAAGGCTCGGTTTGAGGGTCTGAGACTGGAAGGATAGAGGACGACCTGGTGCGCACAGACAAAGGCTGGGGCTGAGGTGATGGGGGATTGGGCTGTGACTCTAGTGGCGCACCCTTCTTGGAGCTGCCTTCAAGCAGATCGAAAAGGCTGGTTTGGGGCTGTCTCTTTAAACCTATCTCGGCCTGAATACCAACTCTTGGGGACTGAAGATCGGCTTCGGACAAATGGGGGTCCCCCAAGTCACCGGAGGGATCCTCGGGCTGATCAGCTAGGTTAAACACTCTGTATTCGTCCTCAGGCGAGCTCAGTTCGACCACCTCCCTTGCCTTTTTAGGTTTCCCTTCCTCGGCCTCCGATACTTGATGGGATGAGGAAGAACCTGCTAGCGGAATGCCTTCCGGAATATAAGATCCCTCGGGAAATGCAAAACCGTCCTCCACCACAGTGATTTGCCTGAGCCGAGGATCACGAGCCCTAATGACGTGCTTTGGGACGAGGAACGACTTCTGGGCTGGGTCACATCCGAGGATCTTGTGGGCAGCTCTAACCTGGTTGTCAGCCTCGTTCAAGAAAAGTTCCGCCCTAAGAACGGCTTCCAAATCCTCCTTGTTGACCAGGTGGAAATGAAGCGCGAAGGCGTGCGGATCTGCAGAAAGAGAAGCAAAACTCCTGTGATCAATCAATCAAAGCAGATACACAACAATGAAAAAAATACTAGAATCCAGACCGTCTCCTACTTCGGATACCCTACCTGGCTCTCCCTCTACTGTTGGGCAGTGGAGACCGTCGTGCCATTCCCCCGACACAATGAGGAAGTCTTGGGTCAGCCCCTTATTAGAATCGGGAAGGCACTGGATAAGTCGGATCCTATCGTCCCTCGTCTTCATATAGTACGTCTTACCGCTCAAGTGGTGAAGGTTGTAGCACCAGTTTACATCATGGTGAGTTAATCTCAACCCCATTTTCTCATTCAAGGCGTCTACACACCCTAGTATCCTAAATACATTCACGGCACACTGGGTAGGAGCCAGACGAAAATGCCTAAGGTAACCGCTCGTCACTGGCCTCATAGGGATTCTCATCCCTCCCTCTACGAAAGCGACTATGGGGATCACATAATCGGCGATGAATTTCTTCATCATCTCTTCGGACTCAACCAATTTCTTAAACTTACCCATCCCTAGCAACGACTAGAGGATCCAAAAGAAGGAAAGAAAGAGTAGAATCAAAGAAATTTTTGTGCTACTAAGATGAGAAGACTTACATAAATGTGGAGGTCCTCCTCGGGCAGTGTGGAAGTTGAACCAGATTCAAAGTATATGCACCAAAGTTCGTAAGCGCGCAAATAAGGAAGCCAGGCGGTTCAAACAAGTATTTATATCCCCAATTTAAGTTCACCAAGTGTAACCTCCCGCCCATAAAAGCAGGAGATCCCCACCGAGCGATTACCATCAGACCGTCGGAAGTGGGAAACGTGGAGCCGCCAAAATTTAATGCGAGCGTACATTGGAGCCTCGAAACGCCAAAACGTACATTGGACAGATGAAAAGTCACCGGCCCTAACGCGGGCCGAAGTGGGGTGATTCGTCGAGAGGGCCCATGGATATCAAAACCCTCCTCCCCGTCCGAGGGAACGTGCAGCAGGATTTTGAGGGGCTATTGTGGGGCCCGTGGGCCTGGTGGCCTCGGCCCATCTTGCAGTTGGCCCAAGGCCAATGCCGAGGAGGAACGATCGTCCAAGGCTGTTGTATGGAGACTTAGGCTTTTTTGGATCCACGCCGAGGACACCCCTGTCCTCAGCGTACCGAGGCTAATCCCAAGTGGGGGATAAGCCCAGAGCAGGTTGTCACCTCCGCACTTAATGCACTTATCTAACCCCCCTGGCCGCATTAATGGGGATGTAACCCCTTGGCAGGATAACGTTGATCAGTGTGAACCACTCAAGTACTGATAAGGCCTCTGATGGGACGGACGGTCAGAGGGAAGGCAAATGGATGATCAACAGATGGAAGAACGAGAGAGGAGGAAGAGGACTATATAAGAAGGGCGAGCAAAGCAGTCGAGGGGAGGGAGAAGGGAGGAAAAAGAACCTCCTCGGACAAGTACTGAGGAGCTACCCTTAGTCATAAATTGAGTTCGCTCCCCTTCAATGGTGAAAAAGTTGCTTGTGAGCTGTTGTTAGTATGTTAGGGCCTAATTCTTCACCCTATTCTCTAGAAATGTATTGTTAGGGCACCTTTCTAAATTGAGTCCCTACATCTTCTAAACATTTGTTATATCTTCACCCAAATTTTTTTTGTTGTGTGGACCTAAGATAAAATTGCATGCATCACTTACAAAATTTATTCCCAATACTTGTTATAGTTTTCTAAAAAGTAAATTCCAAAATAAAAATAAAATTATACTTAAGATCAATTTTGTTACAAAAGGATTAAGCAAACTAGCTATTATCAATATAGAAAAACGTATGAGAAACTTACATACAAAAACTTAGTTAGTAATTTTGAAGCTCAAAAAATAAGAATGGTTTTCAAATAAAAAATTAGAAATATAGATAGTTAAGTAAATATTATTTAATTAATATTTAAATATTAAGAAAAAAAAAATCCACTTAAAGTTTTTGACATAGTCCTCACTATATCGAGTCGGATCTAGTTTGATTTATTAAATCCATTTGTTAATTGATATTTAGTGGTTATGATGGTTCAAAAAAAAGTTTAATCCAACAATATAAATTTTAAGATATTAATCCAAAAAAATGTTATCAAGGGTTAAGAATGAATTAAAATTTTGTCCAATAATTAAAGAACTAAGTTGATAATTTAACTAAAAGTAAAAAATTAGTTCTAAATTGTATTGAATATTTTTTTTTTCAATTTTATATTGAGCTTGTCTAAATTAAAGTCATCTAGGTTCAGTTTCTCTTAATTACTTTATTCTTTACGGATCAAGTTTTATGATATGTCAAACACCTCGTTAAATAGTTATATGGGTAAAATATCATTTTCGTCCCTAAATTATCACAAAAATTCGTTTTTTGTCCCTAAACTTTCAAAAGTTCTATTTTCGTCCCTAAACTATCACAAAAGTTCGTTTTTCGTCCTTAAACTTTTAAAAGTTCTATTTTCATCCCTAAACTTTCAAAAGTTCTGACGGAGTGCTGACGTGGCTTGACAGAGTGCTGATGTAGGAGGGACGAAAATCAATACGTTTGGAAAAGTTTAGGGACGAAAATAGAACTTTTGAAAGTTTAAAGACGGAAAATGAACTTTTGTGATAGTTTAAGGACGAAAATAGAATTTTTGAAAGTTTAGGGATGAAAAACGAACTTTTGTGATAGTTTAGGGACGAAAATTATATTTTACCCTAGTTATATGTACTGTGAGTTTCTTTTGAATGGTCAAATTAATAATGATGATGGTTTGGAAGTTTGTGAGAGACACAAGTGCTCCTGTGCGTAGTAGTGGCAAACAAAGGCTTAATTTGGATTTGATTTTTTAAAGTAATTTGGATTTGATTGTTTTCTTTTTGGTCTATTCTATACAAGACGGATGTAGTCACAGGCAAATTTATATTTAATATTATTATCCCTCTTTTCATTAAACTTTATAATATCAGTATGAATTGGAAAAATCTACAGAGCAAAATCCAACACCTTTTTTTATTTTTAACACCATCAAGGTGAATGTCCACTTATAAAGGCACACCGGTACAAGTGGGAGATCCCTCCCATCCCTTTCTTCATGGCTCTCTCACTCTCTAAAGACAAGTGATAGCTGTAACCAAGTACTCTTTGAAAAGAGAAAAGATACAAACAATCCAATTCAAATCATTCAATATAGACTTTGTCCAATTTTTTCTATATTTAAACCTTTTAAAAATTACATGAGGTCCTCTTGATTTGGTACTATGTATCTTAATTTATGACCAATAATTAATAACTTAAGTTTAGTGCTAGTGAGGAAAGATTTGAGTTAAAAAAAAAAAAATCTATAGCCACTAGATTTATATATCGCTTATCAAGCATTAACAATCCATTAAGCAGCACATAATTTAAAATTTATTCAAAAACTAAACTCAAAAAGAAAAAGTAAACGTAAAAAATGTGAACATAATTGCATTAGATTTGATTAATCTTGCTTAGAAGGTCTTTGTCCTGTTATTTGTAGATTTTGTCCACTATCAAAACCAAATATATATAAATAGCTTTCTTACTTACTAGCCTCTAAGCACGCGCGTGCTCGCGTGAACAGAAGCTCTTCCTTTTTTTGGGTATGGGTTAATTTAGAGTATCCATTATAATTTTGGATCACTACATTTTCCAATTTAAAAAAAAAAACCTATGGGTGCGATGAAAAATTATTTCACCACACATAATACTCATCACACCTCTAGTTTTTTTTTTTTCTTTCGTAATTGGAAAATGTAGTGATCCAAAATTATAATGGATACTCTAAATTAACCCTTACCCAAAAAAAAGAAGAGCCTCTGAGCACGCTCGTGAGCGCGTGCTCAGAGGCTAGTTATTTATAACCAATAAATCATTCATCCAAGTAAGTTAATTTTTGTTGAATTATTTCAACACAACACCTACGATGTTCAGCAATTTCTCTTTAGAATCGCGTCTATCATTCATTGAACCTTTAAAGCTTCCATAAGCATGATTTGAGATTTTTAAATTTTTTTGAGAAGCTTGAGATTGTTAAAGTGAACTGCAAACAGTGATGTGACTTGAAAATAGTAGATTATAATTACTAAATGCTTAATTTTCTTACTACTAAATTTTTTTTTTCCACCTACAATGCTTGGTGGTTTCTCCTCTATCACAGGATTTGTCCTCTTTGAAAGAAAGCTTGATAACTGCTAAGCCTTCATGATAGAAAGAAAGCTTGAAAAATTAAAATATTTTCTATCCTCTCACTTTTCCTTCCTCCCACCATTTTTTAATTCTTTCACTTTTTTACCCCTCCAATTAACGAATCCAGAAGTTCACGTGAGGAAATTCCTAGTGGATTTATCGATTACTAAGCCATCTAGGTTCAGTTTATCTTAATTACTTTATTCTTTACTGATCAAGTTTTATGATATGTGAAACACCTCGTTAAATAGTTATATATACTGTGAGGTTTCTTTTGAATGGTCAAATAATGATGATGGTTTGGAAGTTTGTGAGAGACACAAGTGCTCCTGTGCGTAGTAGTGGCAAACAAAGGCTTAATTTGGATTTGATTTTTTAAAGTAATTTGGATTTGATTGTTTTCTTTTTGGTCTATTCTATACAAGACGGATGTAGTCACAGGCAAATTTATATTTAATATTATTATCCCTCTTTTCATTAAACTTTATAATATCAGTATGAATTGGAAAAATCTACAGAGCAAAATCCAACACCTTTTTTTATTTTTAACACCATCAAGGTGAATGTCCACTTATAAAGGCACACCGGTACAAGTGGGAGATCCCTCCCATCCCTTTCTTCATGGCTCTCTCACTCTCTAAAGACAAGTGATAGCTGTAACCAAGTACTCTTTGAAAAGAGAAAAGATACAAACAATCCAATTCAAATCATTCAATATAGACTTTGTCCAATTTTTTCTATATTTAAACCTTTTAAAAATTATATGAGGTCCTCTTGATTTGGTACTATGTACCTTAATTTATGACCAATAATTAATAACTTAAGTTTAGTGCTAGTGAGGAAAGATTTGAGTTAAAAAAAAAAAAAAATCTATAGCCACTAGATTTATATATCGCTTATCAAGCATTAACAATCCATTAAGCAGCACATAATTTAAAATTTATTCAAAAACTAAACTCAAAAAGAAAAAGTAAACGTAAAAAATGTGAACATAATTGCATTAGATTTGATTAATCTTGCTTAGAAGGTCTTTGTCCTGTTATTTGTAGATTTTGTCCACTATCAAAACCAAATATATATAAATAGCTTTCTTACTTACTAGCCTCTAAGCACGCGCGTGCTCAGAAGCTCTTCCTTTTTTTGGGTATGGGTTAATTTAGAGTATCCATTATAATTTTGGATCACTACATTTTCCAATTTTAAAAAAAAAACCTATGGGTGTGATGAAAAATTATTTCACCACACATAATACTCATCACACCCCTAGGTTTTTTTTTTTTTTTTTTTTTTTGTAATTGGAAAATGTAGTGATCTAAAATTATAATGGATACTCTAAATTAACTCTTACCCAAAAAAAAGAAGAGCCTCTGAGCACGCGCTCACGCACATGCTCAGAGGCTAGTTATTTATAACTAATAAATCATTCATCCAAGTAAGTTAATTTTTGTGGAATTATTTCAACACAACACATACGATGTTCAGCGATTTCTCTTTAGAATCGCGTCTATCATTCTTTGAACCTTTAAAGCTTCCATAAGCATGATTTGAGATTTTTAAATTTTTTTGAGGAGCTTGAGATTGTTAAAGTGAACTGGAAACAGTGATGTGACTTGAAAATAGTAGAATATAATTTACTAAATGCTTAATTTTCTTACTACTATAAATTTTTTTTTCACCTATAATGCTTGGTGGTTTCTTCTCTATCACAGGATTTGTCCTCTTTGAAAGAAAGCGTGATAACTACTGAGCCTTCACGACAGAAACAAAGCTTGAAAAATTAAAATATTTTCTATCCTCTCACTTTTCCTTCCTCCCACCATTTTTTAATCCTCTCACTTTTTTACCCCTCCAACTAACGAACCCAGAAGTTCACATGAGGAAATTCCTAGTGGATTTATCGATTACTAAGCCATCTAGGTTCAGTTTATCTTAATTACTTTATTCTTTACTGATCAAGTTTTATGATATGTGAAACACCTCGTTAAATAGTTATATATACTGTGAGGTTTCTTTTGAATGGTCAAATAATGATGATGGTTTGGAAGTTTGTGAGAGACACAAGTGCTCCTGTGCGTAGTAGTGGCAAACAAAGGCTTAATTTGGATTTGATTTTTTAAAGTAATTTGGATTTGATTGTTTTCTTTTTGGTCTATTCTATACAAGACAGATGTAGTCAAAGGCAAATTTATATTTAATATTATTATCCCTCTTTTTCTTAAACTTTATAATATCAGTATGAATTGGAAAAACTACAGAGCAAAATCCAACACTTTTTTTTTTTTAAATTTTTAACACCATCAAGGTGAATGTCCACTTATAAAGGCACACTGGTACAAGTGGGAGATCCCTCCCATCCCTTTCTTCATGTCTCTCTCACTCTCTAAAGACAAGTGATAGCTGTAACCAAGTACTCTTTGAAAAGAGAAAAGATACAAACAATCCAATTCAAATCATTCAATATAGACTTTGTCCAATTTTTTCTATATTTAAACCTTTTAAAAATTATATGAGGTCCTCTTGCTTTGGCACTATGTACCTTAATTTATGACCAATAATTAATAACTTAAGTTTAGTGCTAGTGAGGAAAGATTTGAGTTTAAAAAAAATCTATAGCCGCTAGATTTATTTATCACTTATCAAGCATTAACAATCCATTAAGCATCACATAATTTGAAATTTATTCAAAAACTAAACTCAAAAAGAAAAAATAAACATAAAAAATGTGAACATAGTTGCATTAGATTCGATTAATCTTGCTTAGAAGGTCTTTGTCCTGTTATCTGTAGATTTTATGCACTATCAAAACCAAATATATATAAAAAGCTTTCTTACTTACTAGCCTCTGAGCACATGCATGAGCGCGTGCTCAGAGGCTCTTCCTTTTTTTGGGTAAGGATTAATTTAGAGTATCCATTATAATTTTGGATCACTACATTTTCTAATTTAAAAAAAAAAAAACTTATGGGTGTGATGAAAAATTATTTCACCACACATAATACTCATCGAAAATGATTCAAACTATTTAAAAGTAGCACATGAAATTCAAATAACACTATCAATACAATCCAACTACGAGTCTATAGTCAAATACCAACAATTTCCTACTCCCACTAACTCATATCTTAACTGGTACTAATTTCCTAGTAATGTGAACCAACTAATAAATAATCATTACTGTTCCTTTCTAAAAAATTAATATACCTAACACCGAATTATTTATAGAGCCTTAATAACCCTCCACCTTCGAATAAAGTTCCCAGATTTAAACCGAGCAATTGAGTAATTGAGCTTGTAGCTACTTTGGGCCATCCATCTTTGAATGGTGTGGTCAGTGGTCATAGCCTAATAACTTATATTACATTGTCTAATGAATAAAATCAGGGTATAGATCTTCCCATCCTCTATGTGTTGTAAGTGGGTGGGGGAGATATCAAAAGTGTGAGTTAGTTATTATATTAATAATTAAAAAGAATAACAGGACAAAATCATGTTATTTATACTTATAATTTATGTAGACATAAAACGTACAGTGCTTCCATGTAACACACAGATAGCATTTTACAAAAAAAAACTAAGAAAATATCTTTAAAAAATCATGCCAAAGATCCTTAGAAAATCCTATCAAACAGAGAGAACAAAGATCGATGTGAGCATCTTGTGAGTTTTCTTTCTTTCTTTTTTTTTTTTTCTTTTTTTTAATAAAACCCCATTTGGTGCTCATGTAAAGAAAAAAGTTTAGCTCTAATTTGGTTATGAAGTTATCTTCCTTCAACTAACTATATATGTGACAATTGAAGAAACTATATAAGTGTAGTTCTAGTCACATTACCAAATCAACCTGGAAATAAATTAAAAAGTGAGTTACTAATAATACAGTTTTGGTTGCTAGCAAAAAGAATCCTCAACAATTAACGAATAATAAATATTTCAAACTTCCATTCATTTTCGAAGGTTCTCATTCACCTAAAAACAGCATAAATCCAAATTCCAAAAAATTAAAAGAGAGTATTTTAATGCAATAAAAAAAAAAAGTAAAGAAGATATTAAAAATTGGAAACAAATTTAGTGAAGTTTTGAATGAAAAAAAAAAAAGGAAAAGAAAATAGTTGAAAAATATGTGAAGGGAGTTTTTCATTTCAGTCCTATAGATTATTTGTAAATGTGCCATTCTGTTGAATCCTAGTGCTGACATTTTGTTTGAATTTTTTTTCTACAACAGCAGAAACTTTTATTAAATTAAAGAAATTTTTTAAATTGAAATAGGATTTTCACTTTTAAAATCCATTCTTATTTATGTTTAACCAACAAATATTTTTTGAAAGTTCATTTTTATGGATTAAAAATAAACTAAGTATGTACCCTTCAAGATCAAATTTGAACCATTTTCACCCTATATAGAATCATAGATAGGAAAATTACCAATCCATTAAAGCTACAAAATTTGAAAACACAAATTCAAACTATACCTTGTCTGCTTGTCTTACTGTTTGTTCTCAAACTTGGGTTGCTTCAAAAGGTTCCTTTACACCTACAAACTCACAAAAGAAAAGAAAATGAAAATGAAAACCAAATAATTTATGGAGATCGAACAGCAAAACTACGAATTTAAGTTGAATTCAATTGATGATAAATGAAATGAATAATCAAATCCAACATAGTTAAATAGACAAACCAGAACCTCACAACTTTGTACTTTTTAAGAAATAAAGGAGTAGAAAAAATAGAAAAACTAATACTTGAATCTCACGTGTTACCCAATTTTAGTTTTGATTGGTCAATCAATATTGGGAGTTATTGAGTGCTTGAATTTTGAAATTTCAAAGAATTTTTTTGAAAGAGAGGTAACTACCATGTATATGTTTATTGGTGAGAAGTCAAGAGACAAATGAGGATTACAAAGTGACAATGGATGTTTTTTTTTTTTTTTTTTGTGTGTATTGGAAGTTCTAATTTGTAGTAAAAGGGTTTTTTTTTTTTTTTTGGTAATTGAGAAAGTGGAAAACGTTGTTAGCAATTGTTGTGATAATTATATAAGTTTTCTGCTAATAAAAATATAATTTTATAGGTTTATCTCTTATCTCTTAAAAAGTTTGAATTTAGTTTACAATTTGTTGAAAGAGTTTAAAAGTTTGAATTTAGTTTACAATTTGTTGAAAGAGAGAAAAATAATTGAATTTAGTAATTGGATAAGTGGAAAACGTGGTTGGCAAATTAAAATCATTTTTTAGGAGTAAAACAATAAAACGTGAGGGTAAGCTATCATTAAAGCTATAAAACACAAATACAATAAAACAGTAAAACAATGTAGATTAAAGCTATCATTTTTTACTTCTAACAAACAAAATACATCACACATTTGAACAAATCCATTTCCCTTTTAAGACAAAAAAGAATAGGAAAAAAAAATTAGAGTAATACAAAATGCTCATTTCTTTATTGGGAAAAACACAAATTTCACCAAACAATTGCAAGTGTTATCTCTTTGGAAAAATAACAATTTCAAGTTTTCAACATTCATGTTTCCTTAAAACCCCACCGGGGAATTTCATCAAACACCAAACATGCATACACAAATCTCATGTTATTCCCACCAAACCTTTCAAACCCACATGACCCAGAAGCGTTCTCAACCAACCAAACACGATAAAACTCAAAAAAAAAAAAAAAAAAAACCATTTCACCGAAACTCACTTACCTCCTCAAAATAGTCACTATCGATGTTATCAGCGATTCTGATAGAAGCAAAGAAAGTGAAAGTCAAAAGAGAGGGGTGAGGATTGAGATCGGAGAGAGGTTGAGAGGGGTTGAGATCGGAGAGATGGAGGGTGAGGGTTGAGATTAGAGATGGAGAGTGAGGGGTTAAGAGAGGGAGGGCTTGGAGGGTGAGGGTTGAGATCGAATGTGGAGAGTGAGGGGTTGACAAAGGGAGGGCTTGGAGGGTGATGAGGGTTGAGATCGGGCTTGAGAGATCGATTGGGCTTGATGTACGATGGGAGAGGCTAGGGTTGAAAGTGGTTTTTCAGTTTCCTATCCATTATTTATACAAAGCCTAAAGCCACATTTTTAACTTGCGGCTATAGGCAAAATTTGAGGCCGCATTTAAAAAATGTGGCCCCATCCCAAACTAAAGCCGCATGTTTACAACGCGGCTTCAGACCAAATTTAAAGCCGCGTCTATAAAACGCGGCTTTAGGCAACCTAGAGCCGCATTTTATAAACGCGGCTCTAGTTAAGAAAAAAAAAAATGTTTGCCAAAAAAATAAAATAGGAAGGTCCTAGAGCCGCGTGTTTTAAACGCGGCCATAGCTGGCCGTGTTTAAAACACGGGTGTAGTTCAAAAAAACGCGGCTTAACAAAGGTTTTATGGCCGCACGTTTAAAACGGGGCTTCAGGAAGGGTCTTTAAGCCGCGTTTTATAAAAACGGGGCTTTAGTACTTCTATGGCCGCGTTTTTATAAACACAGCCTAAAAAAACGCGGCCCAATACCCCCACATTTTGTAGTGGGGGCGTAATACAAATGTCATGGGTTACCCTTTTCCTGAGGGTACACGAGCGGTGAGTTTTCTTTCATCCTTGTCTTGTCTTTTCTTTTCTCGCATTTGTCAATCCTTGTTCCAACATTGTCTTCTTCTCAATTTTTAGCCCACTGTGGAGGAGCATGAGAAGCTCATTTAGCTGGCCGGGAATCTCAAGCTAGAGGTGACCAAGTACTCCAGGCAGATCTATGGTCTTGGAGGGTTTAAGTGATGATGATGATGATATGGACTAGCATCTATAAAAGAAATTGAAAGAAATAAGCAGTAATTGTGCATGGAAGAAAGACAATAAAATAAAATAAATTAAAATTATGGCTTTTTCTTGACCATCTATCTTTGATCTCTTTCTATTGATTATGAAAATTTTGAAATTTGATTTGATTTGATCTTTCTATTGATTTTAATAGAAAATTTTGCAACCTTTTTGGCCTCTAGAAATTTTAATGGCCAACAACAAAGAATTCATTTGAATCTCAGCGGAAGCACTCAAAGCCTCATGAATATAACCAAACTTTAAAGAAACAATAATCACCAGTGGATTTGAATACGAACAAGAGTGGTTCATAAACTCAATCAAAGGGGTATATATAAAATTTAAGGAAAAACATCTCGTATATCTACAACAGCTTCTTTCCAAATTAAATTGCTAGTCTAATTTTCTTTAAAATAATAAAAATTTATTACATCCATAAGAACTTAAAAAAATATATCCATTTAAAACCGAAGGAAAGAAAACCAAACTATTCTATCCATGATGGCACTGCAAACATATAAAGAAAACCTTAACACTTGGAAACATATATATCACTTGGAAACAAACTCATCAAAAGCAATACATATATATCACTGAACTTTTTTTTTTTTTTTTTAATTTCTATAATGAATTAGTAAACTTCATTTACAAAACCAAACTATACAAAAAAAAGTTTCCACAGTATTAATGGAGGTAGTGTATCCGTCGTTCTTAGTTTGTTTTAGATTGTCAACAAGTTTGGCAAAGCAAGTTTGAACCGCAACTAGTGACAGTAAAGTTTGCCAAAGAAATTTGGCTTCAAAACGTGACTAAAGTTAGTCAGATCTTGTACGCTTCCTTCCAAACCCATAACTTCATTCTAATCACCTAAGAACACTTGAACTTCAATAGGAAGAGTCTATAACTTCACTCGGAAACAAACTCATCAAAAGCAATACAACTTCCATAGAATACCCAATTTAGGTCATTAACTTTCAAAATCAAGTCAATTTCAATTTCATTTTAATTTTAACATAATTAATATTAATTATGGAGAAGTAAAGCATATATTATAAGCTTATTATGGAGAGAATACCTAATGATAACGATAATAATGACATTGATTTTTTATTTATTTATTTTTATATAGTTTGATAGTTACAAGGATATTGACTCGATTTTAAAAGTTGAGAACCAAAATTGATACCATTAATAGTTGAGAGAAAACCTGAGGCGTGTGTCTTTCACACTCCATATTCAATACCATTTTATCACTAGCTACTTGTATATCATGGAATGGAACCAAATTTTTTAGTTTTATGTCCACCCTTGAATCAAAGAATATATAGGAATATGCTAAGATTCAAGATGCTTCAAGTTAACTCAATGGACATAGTGGAGTAGGACTCTTGTTAAAATTGCGTGTGATTGTGTGTGGTGATTGAATATAATGAGTGGAAGCATAAAAGAGAAAGTGTATATAAAAGTTTACGTAAGGTTCATCTCAACGAATTTGGGACCTAAGGTGAAAACTTTAAGTGGGGCTTTTTATTTTATTTATTATATTAATTAATTAATTAATTACTATTTATTTGACTAAAACAATTTTCATTATTATCTTCTAAACATTTGTTATATCTTCACCCAAAATTTTTTGTTGTGTGGACCTAAGATAAAATTGCATGCATCACTTCCAAAATTTATTCCCAATACTTGTTATAGTTTTCTAAAAAATAAATTCCAAAATAAAAATAAAATTATACTTAAGATCAATTTTGTTACAAAAGGATTAAGCAAACTAGCTATTATCAATAGAAAAACGTATGAGAAACTTACATACCAAAACTTTGTTAGTAATTTTGAAGCTCAAAAAATAAGAATGGTTTTCAAATAAAAAATTAGAAATATAGATAGTTAAGTAAATATTATTTAATTAATATTTAAATATTAAGAAAAAAAAATCCAATTAAAGTTTTTGACATAGTCCTCACTATATCGAGTCGGATCTAGTTTGATTTATTAAATCCATTTGTTAATTGATATTTAGTGGTTATGATGGTTCAAAAAAAAGTGTAATCCAACCATATAAATTTTAAGATATTAATCCAATAAAATGTTATCAAGGGTTAAGAATGAATTAAAATTTTGTCCAATAATTAGAGAACTAAGTTGATAATTTAACTAAAAGTAAAAAATTAGTTCTCAATTGTATTGAATATTTTTTTTTTCAATTTTATATTGAGCTTGTCTAAATTAAAGTCATCTAGGTTCAGTTTATCTTAATTACTTTATTCTTTACTGATCAAGTTTTATGATATGTCAAACACCTCGTTAAATAGTGTTGGGGACATATTTTTACATAATTGGCATATCCTTTGATAAAACGCACTTTACTTGTATTTGAGTAAATCTAAGTAGGTCCAAGATGATCATTACAAGTGGTTAAATTGAAGACATGAAGACTACTCAAGAACTGCTAAAGAAAAGTGCAATTTGCAGGTCTCGATACCTGCTCGATAGAAGCTCGATCTGTCGAGATTTATTAAAACTCAATAGATGCCTCGATCGATCGAGCTTACGGGATTTTGTCTATAGCCAACAATGTTTTTATTCTAAAAGGCTATTTGTTTGTGGGTTTGTATAATCCTTATTGGACAAGGAAAAGCCCAAGGTTTGTGTAAACCTATTTGGAATAGGAGAGCCCATTAAACTCCTATTTAAAGGAGGTGGAAAAAGAAAAACCTAACCCTAGAGAGCTTCATAAGGTTTTCTTTTTGAAACCCTAGCCTCCTTCTACAGAAGAAAGAGTTCTTGCTGCGTTTCTTGTACGCCTTTGGGTTTTGTAACCAAGCAAAGTCTCTTGCATCAACATTGAAGATCTTATTGCTGTTTCTATGTGAAGCTGTTGCAAATCAACTACAACAATCAAGAGGGTGTTGTGGAGTTAGTCACGTACTTGGATTCGTGCAAAGGAGTAAGCCGCGTACTGGGATCCGCGCATCTGGTTAGTCACGTACTTGGGACTCGTGCATCAAAAGGGGGAGCTGTCACTACAGATCAAGTCCAATTGGGTATTGGGGTAAGGGTTCAACTGTAGATTGGTAAGGTACTTGGGATTCCTTTACTTGTAACCGCTTGATTTGATAATAGTAGAGTTTCGGGAGTGGTGACCTGAAAATCACCCGGTGGGGTTTTTGCCGTTAAGGTTTTCCCCATTCGTGAACAAATCACCGTGTTATTTATTTTTCGTTGCATAATTAGTTATTGGTGATTTGTTTGTGCTACCACGCGTTTGCATGATAAATTGATTAATTAATAACTGGGCTAATTAATTAATTAATTTCTATCACAATGGGTCAATTCAGTTTGTGGCCTATCAAGTGGTATTAGAGCAGGCACACTCTGATTAGGATAATCTTTGCTGTGTTTGATCCATTAACCCCTGTTTGTCATGGATAGAGGACAATCGTTAATCATACCTCTTTTATTTAATGGGACTAACTATACCTACTGGAAAGTACGTATGAGAGCTTTTTTGCAGTCTTTAGATGAGAAGGTGTGGCAAGCTGTAGAAATTGGCTGGACTAAGCCAAAAGAAGCGCCGGCCGATTGGGATGAAGCCAAGATCAAGGCGGCAAATTTTAACAGCAGGGCATTGAATGCGTTGTTCAGTGCGGTCACCAATGAGGAGTTCAAGAAGATATCCTCAACTGAAACTGCTAAGGAGGCTTGGACCATCATCCAAACAACCTATGAAGGAACCAAGGCTGTCAAAGATTCAAAACTTCAGAGGCTCACTACAAGCTTTGAAGAAATAAAGATGGAGGAGGATGAGTCGTTCGATGAGTTCAATGCCAAGTTCAAGGACATATTGAACTCAGCCTTCAATCTTGGGGAAACCATCCCTGAACCCAAGATTGTGAGGAAAGTGCTCAGATCTCTACTCGAGAGGTTCCATGCCAAGATTATGGCGATTGAGGAATCAAAGGATATTGACAAGATTCCGTTGATTGAGCTGGTTGGAAACTTGCAGACCTACGAGCTAGGGTTATCTAGGATTGGCAAGTCAAGCAAAGGCAAGAGCATGGCCTTGAAGGCCAAGAGTAGTGAGACAGATGAGTCTTCCGACGATGAAGATTCCAAGATGAAGTCCTACATCATAAGGCAGTTCAAGAAGTTTATGAAGAATGCCAATGGAAGGAACTTCGACAAGGACCGCAGAAAATCCAGTTCTTCTCAGTTCAAGAGCCAGGACAAAGGGGAGAAGGATGCAAAGGAAAGTGGTCAGTACACTGTTCCCGCAGGGCCTAAGTGCTTTGGGTGTCATGGGTTTGGACACATGAAACATGAGTGTCCTACATATCTCAAGAGCATTGGGAAGAGTAAGGCACTTGCTGCAACCTTGAGTGATACTGAGCCTGAAGATGATTCCGATAGTGAGGATGACGAAATCCTAAATGCCTTCACTGCCACAGTCAATCCTACTGAAGGGATTATTGAAGAAGTGGACGAAGAAGAAGAATTGGTGGACACCAAGTGTGAGAAGATGGATGATCAAGATGATATCCATTCAGCCTATGAGAAGCTTTACAAGCTCTCTGAGAAGCATGAGAAATTGTATAGGTTGGCCACCAAGAAGCTCAGTGATGTGGAACTTGATCGTGAAGAGTTGCCCACAAAGTTTGATGAGGCGAATCAAACTATTGGTGCACTGAGGTTTGAGAATAATTTCTTGGCTGAGAAGACCAAGAAGCTGGAAGCAGAGCTGTTTCAAGTTAGAGCTCAACTGGAGAGGACTTCAAGTGCAAAGCTTGATGAGATGCTCAGCAATCAGAAATCTGCTTCGGATCGAACAGGTTTAGGGTATGGTCTTTCTTCCTCTCATATTGCCTCTACTAGTACTACTGTTTTTGTTTCTCCTGCTAATAACACTGAAATTGAGAACACTGATGTTAAAACTGAATTAGTTAGTGAGAACTTAGACAAGGGTAAATCTATCTTAGGAGCACCCCTTAAGCAAGATAAGAAAGATGCTAAAAACCTTAGGGTTAAGAAGGCTATCTCTCAAAAGCCTAAAAAAAAGAAGCAGCATCTCTGTCATCATTGTGGAGCTGCCGGTCATACTCGACCAAATTGCTATAAGTGGTTAGCCACTCAACAGAGCAACGGCATGATAGCATCTGGAAGCCAAAATCAGCTTCAATCCTCTCTTGCTCCTCTTGGAGATCTTCTGAAAGCCCTTATGTTCCTTTCGAACTTGAACGGTTTCAATTCTTCCCCCTCACCGCCGGGTCAAGGTTTCAATCAAAGGAAAGGTTCTTCCAAGGTGTGGAAGAAAAAGGACTCTAAGTGATTATATCACTTTCTTCTCTCTTCTTGTTTTTGATTGATTGCATTACTTGTGTGTTTTGCTTTTATTTTGAGTCAGTCTAGTTTTTATGTTTTTCTTTGATAACATGTTTTTGTTTGTTTATTTTCAGTTTTGTTTATTTTGTTTTTGCTATAAAAAAAATTTTGAAAAATCAGAAAATACAAAAACAGTGTGTGTTTTGTAAATTGGTACTTGTGTACCTTGGATGGCCAATGAAACAAAGTTTTCTAAACTTTGTATCTCTTCTAGCTTAGATGAGCATCTCTATGCACAACTAAGCAAGTGAGCTCTGTGGCTCTTGTTTGTGATGAGTAAGATTAAGTTATCTCTTATACTTAACACTCATATCACTCTTTTTGACGGGTAGGACTAGAAAATCCTACGAGAAATGCATAAATAACCATCTCACCACTGTTACTTGCCAATCATGAATGACACCCGTATGCTTCGGCATAGCAAAAGTGCAGTGTCAATGACATTTGTGTGCTTCGGCATAGCAAAATTGGAATGTCAAATATCAAGGGTATTTCTTTTCTCTCTCTTATATGCCCATGCATGATATGCTTAAAAAGAAAATATGCAAAGAAAATAAAAAGCAAAAAGATTAAAAATGCTTTAAATATGGTTGCAAGCGTGTATTCTAGGAGATGTGGGAGTTATAGGATGTACCTCAAAGGTGATAGTCCCCATCAAACAGTTATGATTGTGTGTGAGTTAAAGTTATTTTCTCATATCTCAGATCGTCATAACATGTATACACTTATGCAATCTCGCGATGTTTATCACACACAACACGCAATATTCTTTGCTACTCTTGATACATGTGCAGGTACAATGTGATTTGGCCATCACTAGGTTTACATGTGCTTATGTATGCTCACTAAACTGTCATAACTTCTTTTTGAAATATAAAATTGGTTAGACTTATTTAGTGTGTGTGTGTGTTTTTGGAGATCCATGTGCTTAAAATTGCTATTAAGAGATGATCTTGAGAGATTAACATGTTGTTTGGATCTTTGGTTGAGTTGCATGTTGGATGGCATTCATATCTGTGTTTTTCACTTCTCGAAAAACTATTTTTAAAAGCTAGCTCGACAGCTTCTCGATACCTTCTCGATACCTAGCTATCTGTCGAGCTTCTCTAGCTTTTTCTTATCGCAATCTCGACACTTCCTCGACACCTGGTGGATCGATCGAGAAATTTTCTGTCTCCTCGATAGCTTCTCGACACCTGGTCGATCGATCGAGATTCTGTTCTTGGATCTGGTGTTCATTCCTCGATACCTCCTCGACACCTGTATTTGTCGAAGACTACTTTTCTCGACACCTACCTCGACAGATTCCTCGACACCTCTCGATACCTCATCTGTCGAGAATTACTGAAGCTCCTATATAAGCTTCTGTCGCGATCCGGATCTCATTTTCTCGATCTCTCTCGATCTGTCCGCGTCTGTTCATCTCCCAAACCCAGTTTTCTCACTCAAAACCATCAACCAACGTGATTTTCGGCCCTTCCTTGCTTCAAATCACTTGGTATGATCTCTTTTTCATTCATATTTCATGCATTTCATGTTTTGAATCTTAGGTTTTGGGTTTTTGAAAATTTTAGGATTTTTCAAAATTAATGAGCTTTTGTTGAAAGTTTGGGATGGGATTTCATCTTAATATGTTCAAAAACTCATGCATTGCATCACATTTGCATTATAATGATATTTTCATGCATTTAGATGTGTGCAATATGTCTGTGTGCTGGTAGGATTGGATTGGGCTGAGCCCATGATGAATTTTGTTTTGCATGTCACATGTTCATGCATTCCCATGCATACGTACTCTCATTTCAATATATTTTGATATATTTGAACTGTTTGGGATTTTTCTGATTGTCTCTCTCTTTCCCTCTATCTCTATTGTTTGCGTTAGTCGTGTCTATGGCACCTAAACGTAAGTCTATTCCGTCTCAGAACCCTCTTCGTCCTGGGGCATCATCTTCTTCTGATCCTGCTCCTTCTAACATTCGGTTCTGTGATGAGGATGCTCGTAAAGCATTCTTGGAGAACTTCTCTAGACGAGGTGTTCATTCGAAACGCCGAGTCATTTTGGCGGACTTCACCGACACTGACCTTCCCGATGTCATTCACAGTCGGGGATGGGAGTCACTGTGTGACGTTCCGGTCACTTGTCCTCTCGTGCTCATTCAGGAGTTTTACTCCAACATGCACGGGTTTGATTCTTCAGTACCTCTCTTTCACACTCGCGTTCGAGGTACGCGCCTTGTTGTCACTCCGCAGCTTGTTGCGGATGTGCTTAGAGTTCCGAGGGTAGATCATCCTGATTACCCTGGTTGTGAGCGTCTGGGGACTGTGTCCAAAGACGAGATGATGTCTGCGTTCTGTGAGCGCCCATCTGTTTGGGGTGAGAGTCAGTTTTCATCATGTCGGCCTTTTGCTAAAGGTCCTAGATTCATGAACATGGTGATGACTTTTGTGTTGCACCCACTCTCTCACTATAACTCTATCACAGAGCCTCGTGCTCGATTTTTGCTTTCCTTGCTAGAGCACCTCACTATAGATTTTCCTTCACATTTCATTCTCTCCATCATAGATGTGTGTAAGGATACGGCTACCCGTGATAAGCTCATCTTTCCTTCTGCTATCACGAGGATCTTATGCCATTTTTCTGTTCCGTTTCCCTCCTCTGATCACTTCTCTGTCATGTGTGCCATAGATGCTGCTACCATAAAACGTAGTGATGCACAGTTTAGGTCACGACAGGAGTCAGCAGCTCCTCCCTCTGGGTCGACTCCATCTCGTTCAGCACCCTCTCGATCTGCTCCATCTACATCTGTTCCCTCCTTTTCCTTGGGCGATGTATCTCTTGGAGACATCATGGCGCAGTTACAGTGCATGGATGCTCGCCTCGATTCACTCTCTATTGAGTTGTATCAGGTGAATATTCGTGTTGGTCGTATTGCAAGACGACAGGCGACCATGGGTGGTTTTGCTCCTAAGGCTACTCCTTCACCACCTCCTCCTGTGGCTTCTGATTCTGATGCTGAGGATGATGCTGATGCTGGTGATGACGATGATACTTCAGATGATGATGATGGGGATGCTAGCTCTACCGATGAGATGTTTACTTGACACTCTTGCCTTTTGTCAGTCGTGACAAAAAGGGGAAGTAGTTTTGATATGAGAGTAGTCATACTTAGGGGGAGAGTTAGTTTAGGACATATGTTGTTTGCTTGTTAGGACATATGTCACTATTATCTGTAATCTTGAGTAGAATGTATTCTAGGACATTCAATGTACTCTTGTGGTTTTGTCACAGATTGCCAAAGAGGGAGATTGTTGGGGACATATTCTTACGTAATTGGCATATCCTTTGACAAAATGCACTTTACTTGTATTTGGGTAAATCTAAGTAGGTTCAAGATGATCATTACAAGTAGTTAAATTGAAGACATGAAGACTACTCAAGAATTGCTCAAGAAAAGTGCAATTTGTAGGTCTCGATACCTGCTCGATAGTAGCTCGATCTGTCGAGATTTATTAAAACTCGATAGATGCCTCGATCGATCGAGCTTACGGGATTTTGTCTATAGCCAACAATGTTTTTATTCTAAAAGGCTATTTGTTTGTGGGTTTGTATAATCCTTATTGGACAAGGAAAAGCCCAAGGTTTGAGTAAACCTATTTGGAATAGGAGAGCCCATTAAACCTATTTAAAGGAGGTGGAAAAAGAAAAACCTAACCCTAGAGAGCTTCATAAGGTTTTCTTTTTGAAACCCTAGCCTCCTCCTACAGAAGAAAGAGTTCTTGCTGCGTTTCTTATATGCCTTTGGGTTTTGTAACCAAGCAAAGTCTCCTGCATCAACATTGAAGATCTTATTGGTGTTTCTATGTGAAGCTGTTGCAAATCAACTACAACAATCAAGGGGGTGCTGTGGAGTTAGTCATGTACTTGGATTCGTTCAAAGGAGTAAGCCGCGTAATGGGATCCGCGCATCTGGTTAGTCACGTACTTGGGAGTCGTGCATCAAAAGGGGGAACTGTCACTACAGATCAAGTCCAATTGGGTATTGGGGTAAGGGTTCAACTGTAGGTTGGTAAGGTACTTGAGATTCCTTTACTTGTAACCGTTTGATTTGATAATAGTGGAGTTTTGGGAGTGGTGACCTGAAAATCATCCGGTGGGGTTTTTGCCGTTAGGGTTTTCCCCATTCGTGAACAAATCACCGTGTTATTTATTTTCCGCTGCATAATTAGTTATTGGTGATTTGTTTGTGCTACCACGCATTTGCATGATAAATTGATTAATTAATAACTGGGCTAATTAATTAATTAATTTCTATCACAAGGGGTCAATTCAGTTTGTGGCTTATCAAATAGTTATATATACTGTGAGGTTTCTTTTGAATGGTCAAATAATGATGATGGTTTGGAAGTTTGTGAGAGACACAAGTGCTCCTGCGCGTAGTAGTGGCAAACAAAGGCTTAATTTGGATTTGATTTTTTAAAGTAATTTGGATTTGATTGTTTTCTTTTTGGTCTATTCTATACAAGACAGATGTAGTCACAGGCAAATTTATATTTAATATTATTATCCATCTTGTTAGGTTTTTAGACCCCTTAAACAATAAAAAGATTAACCTAGTTAATTAGCCAAGTGATTAACTTAATCAAATTATGCAAATCTAGGTTAACACAATCATATAATCATATCAAGTATAAAACAGCGGAAATATAAATAACACAATGATATGATGACCTAGGAAACCACACCGGTAAAAACCCGGGGAGGATTTAACCTAGCTATTCTCAAGGTAAACTTGAATCCACCATATGAAAGAATTGAAGTTCATACAATAGGACTTAGACCACTAACATTCTATTGCTACCCACCAGTAAAACTTACTGACACGACCACGTGCAAGCTCCAAATCCACGGACTCCTTCTTTCTTGGATTCTTCAGCAAATACAAGCACTCCCGCTTGTTTATCTTTAAGCTCCTATGGCAGCAACTGAATGATGATCAAGATGTTGAAGTAATCTCCTTCTTGATAACCCTAAGTTTATGTGAGGAAAGCTCTTTAAGGATCTCACAAGAGATTCACACAAACAGCAATATGAGCAACGTGAGCAACATAAAAACGTGGCTAGGGCTTGTCTTATATACCTAGGGCAAAAACATAAACCCATAAACATTTTAGGAGTTAGGGCTGAGTTGGAAATTCTGCAGAAAAAACAATCTGGCCGACTTTCGATCGATCAAGTCTAAGCTTCGATCGATCGAGCCAGGCCGAAAGTAACAAATACTTCTGCAGCCACTCAATTCCAACTTTACATAAAAGACACAACTTTGAGCAAGCCTAAATAAGACTAAACAACCTGTTTTGATCATGGTTTGCCAACAATATACATTAGAGTTCTACATACATAAAATCCTAAGTCTTTAGAACCTAACACCTCTTTTTCTTAAACTTTATAATATCAGTATGAATTGGAAAAACCTACAGAGCAAAATCCAACACCTTTTTTATTTTTAACACCATCAAGGTGAATGTCCACTTATAAAGGCACACTGGTACAAGTGGGAGATCCCTCCCATCCCTTTCTTCATGTCTCTCTCACTCTCTAAAGACAAGTGATAGCTGTAACCAAGTACTCTTTGAAAAGAGAAAAGATACAAACAATCCAATTCAAATCATTCAATATAGACTTTGTCCAATTTTTTCTATATTTAAACCTTTTAAAAATTATATGAGGTCCTCTTGATTTGGTACTACGTACCTTAATTTATGACCAATAATTAATAACTTAAGTTTAGTGCTAGTGAGGAAAGATTTGAGTTAAAAAAAAATCTATAGCCACTAGATTTATATATCACTTATCAAGCATTAACAATCCATTAAGCAGCACATAATTTAAAATTTATTCAAAAACTAAACTCAAAAAGAAAAAATAAACATAAAAAATGTGAACATAGTAGCAGTAGATTCGATTAATCTTGCTTAGAAGGTCTTTGTCCTGTTATCTATAGATTTTGTCCACTATCAAAACAAAATATATATAAAAAGCTTTCTTACTTACTAGCCTCTGAGCACGCGCGTGAGCACGTGCTCAGAGGCTCTTCCTTTTTTTGGGTAAGGGTTAATTTAGAGTATCCATTATAATTTTGGATCACTACATTTTCCAATTTAAAAAAAAAAACCTATGGGTGTGATGAAAAATTATTTCACCACACATAATACTCATCACACCCCTAGGTTTTTTTTTTTTTTTTTTTTTTTTTTTTTTTAATTGGAAAATGTAGTGATCCAAAATTATAATGGATACTCTAAATTAACCCTTCCCCAAAAAAAAGAAGAGCCTCTGAGCACGCGCGTGAGGTTAGTTATTTATAACCAATAAATCATTCATCCAAGTAAGTTAATTTTTGTTGAATTATTTCAACACAACACCTACAATGTTCAGCGATTTCTCTTTAGAATCGCGTCTATCATTCTTTGAACCTTTAAAGCTTCCATAAGCATGATTTGAGATTTTTAAATTTTTTTGAGAAGCTTGAGATTATTAAAGTGAACTGCAAACAGTGATGTGACTTGAAAATAGTAGATTATAATTTACTGAATGCTTAATTTTCTTACTACTATAATTTTTTTTTTCACCTACAATGCTTGGTGGTTTCTTCTCTATCACAGGATTTGTCCTCTTTGAAAGAAAGCTTGATAACTGCAGAGCCTTCACGACAGAAAGAAAGCTTGAAAAATTAAAATATTTTCTATCCTCTCACTTTTCCTTCCTCCCACCATTTTTTTATACACATGCATACACAAATCTCATGTTATTCCCACCAAACCTTTCAAACCCACTTGACCTAGAAGCGTTCTCAACCAACCAAACACGATAAAACTCAAAAAAAAAAAAAAAAAAAAAAACCATTTCACCGAAACTCACTTACCTCCTCAAAATAGTCCCTATTGATGTTATCAGCGATTTTGATAGAAGCAAAGAAAGTGAAAGTCAAAAGAGAGGGATGAGGATTGAGATCGGAGAGACGGAGGTTGAGGGTTGAGATCAGAGATGGAGAGTAAGGGGTTGAGAGAGGGAGGGCTTGGAGGGTGAGGGTTGAGATTGGATATGGAGAGTGAGGGGTTGACAGAGGGAGGGCTTGGAGGCTGATGAGGGTTGAGATCGGGCTTGATGTGCGATAGGAGAGGCTAGGGTTGAAAGTGGTTTTTCAGTTTCCTATCCATTATTTATACAAAGCCTAAAGCCACTTTTTTAACTTGCAGTTATAGGAAAAATTTGAGGTCGCGTTTAAAAAATGCGGCCCCATCCCAAACTAAAGCCGCATGTTTACAACGCGGCTTCAAACCAAAGTTAAAGCCGCGTTGTAAACACGCGGCTTCAGACCAAATTTGAAGCTGCGTCTATAAAACGCGGCTTTAGGCAACCTAGAGCCGCATTTTATAAATGCGGCTCTAGTTAAGGAGAAAAAATATATGTATATGTTCGCCAAAAAAATGATATAGGAAGGTCCTAGAGCCGTGTGTTTGAAATGCTGCCATAGCTGGCTGCATTTAAAACACGGCGCAAGTTCAATAAAACGCGGCTTTAGACGCGTGTTTAGGTTGCACTTTTAAAACGGGGCTTCAGTGGGGGTCTTTAAGCCGCGTTTTATAAAAACGGGGCTTGAGTACTTCTATGGCCGCATTTTTATAAACGCGGCCCAATACCCCCGCGTTTTGTAGTGGGGGCGTAATACAAATGTCATGGGTTACCCTTTTCCTGAGGGTACACAAGCGGTGAGTTTTCTTTCATCCTTGTCTTGTCTTTTCTTTTCTCGCATTTGTCAATCCTTGTTCCAACATTGTCTTCTTCTCAATTTTTAGCCCACTGTGGAGGAGCATGAGAAGCTCATTTAGCTGGTCGAGAATCTCAAGCTAGAGGTGACCAAGTACTCCAGGCAGATCTATGGTCTTGGAGGGTTTAAGTGATGATGATGATGATGATGATGATATGGACTAGCATCTATAAAAGAAATTGAAAGAAATAAGCAGTAATTGTGCATGGAAGAAAGACAATAAAATAAATTAAATTAAAATTATGGCTTTTTCTTGACCATCTATCTTTGATCTCTTTCTATTGATTATGAAAATTTTGAAATTTGATTTGATTTGATCTTTCTATTGATTTTAATAGAAAATTTTGCAACCTTTTTGGCCTCTAGAAATTTTAATGGCCAACAACAAAGAATTCATTTGAATCTCAGTGGAAGCACTCATAGCCTCATGAATATAACCAAACTTTAAAGAAACAATAATCACCAGTGGATTTGAATACGAACAAGAGTGGTTCATAAACTCAATCAAAGGGGTATATATAAAATTTAAGGAAAAACATCCCGTATATCTACAACAGCTTCTTTCCAAATTAAATTGCTAGTCTAATTTTCTTTAAAATAATAAAAATTTATTACATCCATAAGAACTTAAAAAAATATATCCATTTAAAACCGAAGGAAAGAAAACCAAACTATTCTTCCTAATACCAGGAAAATCAGCTGGAAACCCCTTTCTAAAACCCTAAGATTCAACCAAAAAAAAAAAAATCCAGAATAAAAACCAAATGGATATGCAAAATCTGTTAGATTAAAAAAAAGGAAAAAAGAAAAAGAAAAAGAGCAGGCTGAAAGTTCATATAGGAAATTAAATCAGACAATTCCAATTGTGGGAAAAGATGATGCTATAGAACTAATATCATCAAGAGGGAGAAGAGATTTTAATTTGCTCTCTTCTGGATTTAAACCGCATCTCTCTTTAGAAATTTCATATAGGAACACTGGGGGAAGATGATTTTGTAGAACTGATGCCGTCAAGAGGGAGAAGAGATTTCAATTTGCTCTCTTCTGAAATTAAACAACATCTCTCTTTAGAAATTTTGTTTCACCCTCACTCTCTTTTATTTTTTGTAAATTAGTTGTGTAAACAAATAACGTTTAAACGTACTTATCTTTTCTTTAATTTTTATCATAAAATGATTAAGCACATTTTTGAATAAGTGGGAGTCTTTTAGTGGAATTGTGGACCACTAAACAAAAATGACGTGGTCAACCATAAGGACCTTATAATTTCTCGTAAAGTAGAGAAGTGCAACAATGTTTATAGTGTATTTAGATAATATGATTTGGGCATTTGAATTTGGATTTTGATTTGGATGATTAAAATCCCAATGGATATGCAGAATCTGTTAGATTTCAAATAACTCTTAGAATCAATGGATTTGAAATCAATGCAACTTTTAAAGTAAAACATAATTAACAAAGTCTTTTGAGTTTTGACCCGTTATAATACACTAATTTTTTTCCCCTGCATTTACACAACCATTAGACTGGAAAAGATCCTATTTAAATCATCTAATATCCTCCGACTTCAATCTAAATGTAAAACACGTGATATTTAAAAAGAATTAATGATCTTAAAAAATTCTATATAAACCATACAAAATCACAAAAATACCATGTTTCATTTCCATTTTAAATAGATGCATTGAATAATTGTGTTTAAATATTACAAATCTAATCAAATGTCAAATTGTTTAAAATTTTAATGAAGTGGCACATAGTACACTTAGTCCTAAATCTTTTAAGGCTGACTATGGATACTCAATAAATTAGTTAGGGTTGATCATATGTTAGACCCAAAAAATAAAATCTTAACCTTGAAATAGATTCCCTCCATTTCAATGTGTTTACACACACACACACACACACACACACACACACAAACTTGTAATTTAAATATTTAAACAACTACAGAGCTATTTGTAAGGACCAAGTTTGGGAATCCAAGCCCACGATGGGAATGAACTTACGCCCAAGTGGCTCAAAACAATAAATTTGTAGAGAGTGGGTTGGGATACTGGATATAGCTAATCAGGCAGACACTAGATGGGTCCAAATGATAAGAAGAGAACAAGAAAAAGACACATATTGAAGAATGATCGTTCTTGACAAAGTTTGAGGATATTAGATCTTTTGTATTACTGTCAGCTTCAATTACAAGTTTGTTTCTTAAACGCTACAGTGTTCCTTCCTCCTAATTCTCGATCCCCTTTTCATGAAGGGTCTCTCCTCTTATATAGTTCCGTTTGAAGCATCTTGGTCCTACACTTGTCAATCACTAGAGGCTACCACTTGAGTACCTGTCTTATCAGACATCCTTATTGACCTTATTTGCATTGGGATAGCCAATATTACACTGTTCAGGTGTCTTCTCCACATTAATGCAGCTAGGAAATTAGTTGCCTAGCATTTAATGCTGTGGCAGCAGCCTTCTCTTCAGATATTTCAAGACACTTCCTCGCCCAACATCTTGATAAGCATTGTTAGCCTTCGTAAGACTCCTTGGAGTCTTACTTTGCTCATCGGCCAACCTTTGCAGACCTCAGCATTAGTCAGCTGAGGATGTATTTATCCTCGGTACACCACTTTGATCCATCGTGCTTATAATTGACCTCTATGTACCATACAGTCCTATCTAATAAAGATTCCTTATCCTCGGACCGGCCTGTGTCCTCGGCTCGGGCCATAGGCCCAATCATGCAAACCTATGATGAGCTTCCAGGCTCAATATCCCTACACTATTGAGTTTAAATCATTTTAAAATTTTGTAAGCACATAAAGTATAAGAAGAAAATCTAACTTAATGGTAGATTTGTTAAAGTCATATTCAATAATAAAAAAAATATTGAGTTGTATAAGACAATCTAGAGTTGAACCAAGTTTATCTCTCTCTCTCTCTCTCTCTCTCTATATATATATATATATATATATTCTTCTATTTACAAAATTTATTTCTATCTTTTTTATTTTATGAAGAAAAGGGGTATGGAGTTCATAAAAAAGAAAAAAAGAAAAAAAAAAGAAGAAGAAGAATAGGGACAAATTATAAAAAAATTTATACCGAAAAAGTAACATTGCTCATGGAAGAACCTGTCCGAATGTGACCGTATCCGTAGCAACACATCCATAAAAACATTATCCTATATTTAATATTCCATGAGAAAAGGCTTTCATTTTCATGATTTGTTTACTTTTTCCTAGATCTCTAACATGCTTTCTCACATGCCAACCATTCAGTCAAGAAGGAACAACTTTGGACAGACACCTAGTGCGTTGCGAATGTCTTTCTTTACTGTCGTCAAACTTGAAGTTTGTTGTTTAGAATATTTAGATCCTTAGGTAACATACTTTAACGAATTATTAAATCTATATTGCCCAAGGATGAACAAGGAAATGAATTTAGTTTAATGGATGTCTAGCTAGCCAACAAAATGTATAAGCTGTCATTTAGATTCTTAATTAATTCATTCTCTATTCCTTTATAGGTCCAGTAATCAGGTGCTCTTAAAACATTTGTTGATGAATTATTTTAAGAAATATTTTTATTATTTTATGAAAAAATAAAAATTATCAAAAATAATTAATTTTTTCTTTTTTATAAAAAGATTTTATAAATAATTTTTAAACAACTACTTAGACTATCCATTAACTTTACCTTTCCTTATAAGTTCCAGTTAGTTCAACTGGTAAAATCTTTGATGGATGAATAAGAATTCTGGGTTTAATCCTCACCTACACAAAAAATTGATTGATGTCTTGGTCTGATAATAAAGAGTTATCATTAGGAGCAGACGCCATAGGTTGAAACTCTCTCAACAAAAAAACTTTACCTTTCCTTTATTCACTCAAGTCTTAGTGAACTTAAAACATTGGTAATTGATTATTATCATCAATACATAAAGTTTTTCAATGCTCTATTAAATAAGCAAGTTGCTGAAAAATAAAATAAAAGGCAAGATGCCGAGTTGGAGTAAAAAAAAAAAAAAAAAAAGTAGAAAGAGCAAGTTGCTGTAATTTCAAAAGCGAGTAGCTCTTATACATAAGCAGCGTGGGTGTCTAATCATTTCATCAAGTGATAGCTACCGCTGAGTGGCACTTACGGGCAGCAGTTTTGGAAGACAGAACCCTCAACTTCTGTAAGTAATTACTTCAATTTTTGGATCAAATTCTTCGTTTGCATGCATGGCTGTGTGATGAAAGTTATTTATTTTATATTTGTTTTTAATAAAATGTTAATTTTCACCACTGTTTTGTACATCGGGATCAGACACTAGTCGTGTGAGGTTTTCTGAATCTATGAACGTTAAATTTGTAAGCTTATTAGGAGAGAAAGAAGAAACGAACTCAAATCCACTATTTATATGCTTCCTACTAATGTAGTACTTATGACTGTTAAAGATATAAACATAAGAATAAGGCCAATCCTACTTTGTGTGCAAGCCAACTTTCTTACTTGTACTAGAAGTCTATTATCTATATTTAGTGTATGATTAGTCTAAGGTGTTAGGTTCTAAGACTTTAGAAACTAATGTATTAGAACTTCACTTTGTATTTGTTAACAAACCATGATCAAAACATTTAGTCTATGTTTAGATGTGCTCAAAGTTTAAATTGATGTAAAGTTGGAATTGAGTAATTGCAGAAATTACTATTCAAAATCTGCAAGCCTCAATCAATCGAAAGTTAGACTCGATTGATCGAAAGTCGTGCATCAATAATTTTTCTACAGAATTCTCAAACCAGCCCAAGCCCATATGACGTGTAGGGTTAAGTATTTCACTCCAAGTATAAAAGGAAAAACTCTAACTACGTTTTAAAAGCCTTTGTTGAGTTGTGTGTTGAATTTTTTGTGAGATCTGAGAGGTGTTTACCTTCATACACACACATAAAGTTATCAAGATCAAGATTCATGTCAAAACCTTGATGATTGCTTCAGTTGCTACATAAAGAACTTTAAAGAAGACCTGAAACCTTTGAGCGGAGTATCAAAGTCACAAGTAGGAGAACTTGTGGTTGTTGCAGATCAAGGAAAAAAGTAGTCCTTAGACTCAGAGCTGTCACGTGCTCGTGGTAGTAAGTTTTCTACACGAGGTAGCAATAGGACGTTAGTGGTCTAAGTCTTATTGTACAAACTTCAATTCTTTCATAGCGGATTTGTTTTTACCTTAAGGATAGCTAGGTTAAATCCTCCCCAAGTTTTTTTACTAGTTAGGTTTTCCTGGGTCATCAGATTTGTGTGTTCTTTATTTTCCGCATTATATCTATTTTACACATATTGGTTTAACCTAGATCTAATTAACAAACTTTTTAATCAACTTTGCTTAATATTAGGTTAAACATATTGTGTTAGAGGGTCTAAAAACCAACATAAGATTTAATCTATTATATATATACCCATGTTGAGTTCATCATAATTAAGATGTAACTACGCAACTCCCATATTCTTATTGTATTCTTTATTTTATGTTTCTGCTTTCGTATCTATTTTAGTATATTCAACATAGTATCTGAGTTAATATTCAACTTGGTATCAGAGCCAAAATTTGTTCTTGGTCTCTAGCAAAGTATTTTTGAAGCTTTGATTCTTCCACTGTTTTGAACCTAATTTGTGTTGATTAAATATAATCTGATGATAATCTATCTAGACAAACTAAGTTCTAAACATTACAATTGTTTATGATTAAAAACCTAAAAATTTTCTCAAAAAAAAAAAAAAAAAAAAACCTAAAAATATGGACCTAAGAGCAATTACATCATTTCGTGCAAAAATTCATGTTTATTTTAACATAAGAACTTACTTTTTCTATTTTACATACTCACTATCAAATTATCTATTTTACACTATATTTCATTAAAATATAAAATTTTCTTGATTTTTTTATTTGTTTATCTTTCTTCACACACAACAACAATTATCCACTATTTTCTTTCATCTCCAAGATAAGTAAAATAAAAAACTACAGGCAACTTGAATAGTGTTAATGCAAATTTATATTGTTACAGTAGCAACAATGCATATATAGACAATTTTGGCTTGTCTGATGTGGGTAGTTCATAGAAACAATGCAAATTTATGCAATTTTGTCTTGTATGATATGGGTAATTCTTGCAAAAAAATGTGTAAATTTGACACATTTTTCCATTATACACCCTCTAATGTGAGTGCTTTGACACCATAAATCACTTTTTCTAATGAGATATGCATTAAGATAAGTACAATACTACTTATAGGTTGCTAGAGATTCTATTTATAAACAAATTGAATTTTGTGTTATACTTTTGTTTTACTCACGGAAAAGAAAAAAAGAAAAAGAAAAAGAATAAAGTTGCAAACCAGTTTACAAAATTATTGATAAATGGTTGATGTGATGAGTGTTTATTAAGAAGTAAAAAAGTGATGTCAATGGTCGGTTTAGGAGATAATCAATAAGAATTTGCCTTATTAATAATTTACAAAAAAAAGTTTGTGTTTATAGTATTACTTGAAAAAAAAAAGAGCTCTTATTTCAATAAATTGCATTAGTGTTTTTTAAGCGACTTTAATTAATTATCATCATTCAATTAAAATACCTTTCCATTTTCCTTCTTTTAGCCATTGGGGCATATGTGTGTACTTAGCATATTAGGATCCTAATCCTATATTAACTAGGAATAATTAAAAAGTAGCAAATGATTAAGCATTACATTAGTTAGTAGTGTGTACTCCCTAAGTAGCTTGGGGAAGTCAATCAAGCAATTATCATTGATACAAAACAAATCTTCCTTTTATCAATGCTGTATATATCATCCTGTATGTATCTTCCTAATAGCAAGCGGATGTATTCACAGATTTAAACATGGCACCAAAGCCTGCCCCACCTGCACCTGTCAATACAATTCTTTGGGACCCAAACAATTATTTGGATTGGAGTCTTCAAGTGAAAACCAGATTGACGGATCAACAGCTCTGGGACATAGTAGAAGGAACCAATGAACCACCCAAAGCAGAAAATGATGAAGCTGCTTTTAAGGCTTGGTCCGAAAAGAATGCCATGGCTTTACAAGTGATCCGGTATTCATGCGGATGGCCTTTTAATTCGGCGATTTGGAAGATTACTTCAGCCAAAATTGCTTGGGATACTTTGGCAGCAATATGCGCACTCTACAAAACTAGTTTCATAGGTATCTCTAGATCTCTCTCTAAAATGCACAAGCTCAAACATTTTTAACATAAGACTGTTATATAATATACCGTATAAAAAGTATTATAGTATAAGGCCCCCAATGAAAAAAGACCCTTAAATTTTTATTAATAGATCTATCAATATACCAGTGAGAGAATTAATTAAGTATAAAATATTCACTAATAAATAAAAAGTAATTTCTTTTATCAAAGAAAAACTAAAAAAATAAATTTATTTTCATTAGATGTTACAATGACTGTTTTTTCCTTAGTTTTTCAGTGTAGAACTTATTATTCTTCCACTAGTAAATAAATTTATTCTAAAATTTTATTTTAAGAAATTAAATATATAATTTTGTTAAAATTTTCAATCATAATTTTTTACTATTGATTCTTTTTAATTCGTAATTTTATGTCTAAAAAATAGATTTTAAATGGAAAAAGTCCAAAAGTTAAATAAATATTTTATTAATATTCAAAATATAAGAATAGACACCACTTAAAATAGTAGCCTTAAGCCCTACAACGACTTAAGTTGACCTTGCTTTGTAATAAAAATTACTTTCTATGTTACCTACTTAACTTTGAATCAAAAGAACTGATTTTAATGACTTAACTAATTCTATTGGCATTTTTTTTTTTAATTCACTTAACTTATCGTTATAAGTTTGATTATTAATTATAATTAATAATCAAAGGAATAACTAAATAAGTAAAAATAATTTTTTTTACAAAGTTTCAACCTATAGCGTCTGCTTCTGATTATTGTGTTCTTTATCATCTGTGTAAGACATTAATTAATTTTTGATGTAGGTGGAGATTAAACCTTCAATCTCTTATTCAACCATTAGAAATCTTACTAATTGAGTTAATTATTTTTAATTCGTAATTTTGTCTAAAAAATAGATTTTAAAAGAAAAAAGTCCAAAAGTTAAATAAATCTTTTATTAATATTCAAAATATAAGAATAGACTCCACTTAAAATAGTAGCCTTAAGCCCCACAACGACTTAAGTTGACCCTGCTTTGTAATAAAAATTACTTTCTATGTTACCTACTTAACTTTGAATCAAAAGAACTGATTTTAATGACTTAATTATTATTATTTTTTTTTTTTTTTTTTTTTTTAATTCACTTAACTTATAGTTATAAGTTTGATGTGTGGACATATAGAATTGTAGACATATTTTCTTTATTTAATTTTTCAATTGTTTGTTCATATTTGATTGCGGATCAAAATACTAAATTAATAATCAAAGGAATAACTAAATAAGTAAAAAAAATTTTTTTTACAAAGTTTCAACCTATAGCGTCTGCTTCTGATTATTGTGTTCTTTATCATCTGTGTAAGACATTAATTAATTTTTGGTGTAGGTAGAGATTGAACATTCAATCTCTTATTCAACTATCATAAATCTTACTAATTGAGTTAACTGGAACCCACTAAATAAGTCAAATTTAATGTTACAGCAAAATAGTATTAATATTTTAGTACATGTATATGCTCATTAGGATTTAATAAGATAATACGCCTTCTTCAAAAGTTTTGTATTGAATATTATCTTTGCAATATATTTATAATTAAGTTACGCAATGTCAAGAGTCTCGTAGCTCAACTAGTAGTTCCTAATAATTCCAATAAAGACATTCACTTCTCTTCCTACCAACTATCGATATAAGTTATTTAATTATGTTTACAAGTTATATCCTATTCTAATTTTGATATTAAAAAATTAAGATATATTTCTTCTAATACATGAGCGTGCATGTATGCATGTTTGTATATTTACGTGTGTGTTTTAAGTTTCTCTTAAGTGGTGTATCAACACCATATTTAGCATTCATTCAAAAATTTTGGCACCCCTAATGCTCTCATCTCCCCCCCCCTTTCTTCGCTCTAATTTTTTTTTCCTCTTTTTTCTTTGGGATTTTTTCCGCTGCATTTCTAATATCTTATTGTCTCCTTCTTTATCCATTAGGATTTAGGACAAATGTATATTATCTCTTTTTTTTTTTTTTTTTTTTTTTTTTTTTTCATGAGAAACTATTTTATTGATCTAGGAAAATTTTAAAAGTAGCACATAACATTAGTTAGTAGTCTGCAAGTAGCTTAGGGAACTCAATCCAGCAACTGTCATCGATAATTTGATACATAACGAATCTTCCTTTTATCAATGCTGTATATATGCTCCTAACAGCAAGCGGATGTATTCACAGATTTAAACATGGTATCAATGTCTACCCCGACTGCAGCTGGTTTTAAACGTCTTGAGGACATAGACAATTATATGGATTGGAGTATTCAAGTGAAAACCAAATTGACAGATCGACAGCTCTGGGACATTGTGGAAGGAACTGATGAAATTCTCAAGGCAGAAACTGATGAAGCTGCTTCTCAGGCTTGGTCCGAGAAGAATGCCATGGCTTTAGGAGTGATCCGTTATTCATGCGGAGGGCGTTTATGTTGGACGATTGAGATGATTACTTCGGCCAAAATTGCTTGGCATACTTTGGCTGCAATTTGCAAACTCCCCATAAGTAGTTACAAAGGTATCTCTAGATCTCTTTCTAAAATGCACATGGTCGAACATTTTTAACTTAAGATATATACATATATATATATATATCAAGCATGAAAGACCTAGGCCAACCTGCGGTCTAAACCAAGCAAAACAACTGTAGTTATTACCAACCAAACAATAAAACCTCAATTATATATATACATACCACCCGACTACACCAAATATGAGGGTGTTTGGTACTGTTGTTTAAACAACAGTTTTCAGTATTTAAACAACATTACACATATTTCTATATATTGTTTTACTCATACGTATTTCCATAAAACAATAACAACGTTAGTAGAAATCTCTTACCAAACGGACCCTGTATTTTCTAGGATACCTGCTTAACTCTGAATCAGTGGTACTGGTTTTAATGAATTAATTGATTCTATTGGCATTTTTTTAATGCATTTAATTAGCATGTAGCTTCATGCATATGCATTAGTATATTTTTAAATATGTAATTAGATGCATTTTATAAGTCATACACATAAGCTTTATTATGTTCATTATAATATATATTTTATATTCTTAAAAAGTCTTGCAAAAATATTATTTAGTAGAAAATGTAAATTGTTCATGCCTGTGAATTTTATTCTAGGAAAAAATTATTATCTTACTTCTTAACATAATTTTTTCTATTACAATGCAATAAATTACAGTTTAAGTTTTTTAATTATATTTTTAGGAAGATTTTATTCTTGAGTTATCTTACTTAAAAAAAAACAAAAAAACAAAAAACAAACTATTAAACACACACACACACACACACTTAATTACACTCTCTCACTTAGCTCAAACACATTACTTAACCTAGATTACCACTACAAAATGGCCTAACTCTTGTAGTAGTAGAGTGGGGCTTTAAGCAATGGGAAAGAGTTACACTCAAGCAATGTGGAACAACACCCACTTTATCTTACTTAATTCATATACAAAACAATATTCTCTCTTTCGAATAATAAGGTTCTTTTAAAAAGAATTTGTTGTCTATTGTCATAAAATAAATTAAAGTTTTAAAACTAAAAGTTCAATATTCTATAGAATTATTATATTTAAAAAGGAAATAGTTCTTATTGAAAGTGATGTTACATTTAATATAAAACTAACAAAACTCTCAATTGTTGCAACCCGTGATAAATACTTGTATCAAAATTAAAAAAAATTATTTGATACTTGGCACGAAATTAGACTTTAATTTTAGAATTTAATTGAATTTTTTCTCAGTTTTAGCTATATATTTAATTAATGATTGAATGAGTAACTAAATAGGTCACATGGGGAATGGATTAAGTACAAGAGGTCCATGGGCTCAAAGGCCATAAGAATAAGATAAAAAAGGGGAAGCAATACTTCCGGCCCAAGGCAGTTACAAAAGGAACGATCCAAGCACTGACAAGGGAGAAACCGAAGGGACCTTAATGGGTAATAAGGTCCGATTTACTAAAGAACCCCTCTCTCTTTAGGCACATGCCTAAGGTGAATCTTATTCTCGGCCCGTGACCAAGAATATGATCTAATCAAGGGATAACCAAGAAGTACTTGAAAATCATTAGAGATATATAGCTGATGAATCAGGGAAGGTAGTGCCTAACCTAGCAACCTTCACCTCTACATTAAATGACTACACCTACCAATCAGGAGGCATTTGATACTAAGTGACTTGTCAGAACAGTGCCCACCACGCATCCACCCAATTACTTTTTCAAAAGAAGGGAGGATACCTCTAATGGGACATGTATTATCCTCCCCATTACTCCACCCTACAAATGATAGGAGTATTAGGAGAGAGAAGGTCCCAACATGTATAAATAGAGCCCTTCTACCATCATAAGAGGGGATAAAAATATTAGAGAGAGAAAAAGTGTGAATTGTAAATCCTAACTTGTAATAATTTTCTTCTGCTAGGTCCAAAAGGAATATAAGAGCATTTACAGTAGTTTGTCTAAATTTTTCTATCTATTTTAGCATAAGAACCTACTTTTTCTATATTACACAACTACTTTTACAAAACGCTCACACCAAATTTTCTGTTATACACTCCATTTTATTTAAATAATTATTTTTTATTCATTTTTTTATCATTGTTTTACCGAAGCTCACATGGCCACCACAAAGGCGAACCTTTGTGGCTAGACCTTCGTTTCCTTTTTCTACTATTGCCACTGCCTTTTCTTCTTCTAGGCTGCATCTTTTTTTATTCCCTTTTTCTTCTTTGATGATTCACACGGGTTTGTATAAGGGTTTGACAACTCATATGATTTTGTATATGACTTTGATGTGTTTGAGATCTAGATTTAGGATGTGTTTGATGAACTTGATGATTTGTAGAGCATTTTGTTGAGATTTAAGAGGAGATGGAGAAGGAAGAGAGTAGAGGAAGAGATTCAAGGGAGAAGAAAGAGAGTTTGTTGCGAGTATTGAGAGAAAAAATTATTTAAAAAGTAAAATACAAAGCTAGAGTAACGGTGTAATTAGTGTAGAAAAAAATAGAAATCTATAGTGTTTTATATATATTGATATGGAGAGTTCTTGAGGAAAAATTTGTCAATTTGACACATTTTTCTATTATACATCCACTAATGTAAATGCTCTAAGGATCTTTGCTATCAATACAATCTTATCAGTCTTGATTTAATCTCTTGCTTGGTTGTTCCACTGTGAATTGCCTTCCCATACTTATAAATTAATTGTAGAGTTAATTTTACTTTTCTTTGGTATTTTGACCAATATATGTCAGATTTAATGTTAAAAATTTAAAATAAAATAGTATTGATATTAATTTTGTACATGTATACGCTCATTAGGATTTAATAACTAAGATAATAAGTGTTTTTTTTTTGAGAAACAACTAAGATAATAAGTTATTTTCAAAAAATTATGTATCAAATAATTTTATTTGCAATATATTTATAAGTTATGCAATGTCAAGTATTTTGCCACTCAACTGGAACATTTTACTATTTCTAAAAGAGACATTCAAGATTCAATTCCCCTCACTTCCAACTATTAATATAAGTTATGCAATATGTATACAAGTTATAATCTACTCTAATTCTAATATTATAACCTATGCAGATGTTTTTAAAAATCTTGAGGATGCAGACAATTATTTGGATTGGAGTCTTCAAGTGAAAACCAAATTGGCAGGTCAACAGCTCTGGGACATTGTCGAAGGAAACGATGAAGCTCCCAAAGTAGAAAATGATGAAGCAGCTTTTAAGGCTTGGTCCGAAAAGAATGCCATGGCTTTAGGAGTGATCCGATATTCTGGCGAAGGCCCCTTAAAGTGGGCGATTTGGAAGATTACTTCTGCCAAAATTGCTTGGGATACTTTGGTAGCAATATGTACACTCCCCAAAAGTAGTTTCATAGGTATCTCTAGATCTCTCTTTGAAATGCACATGCAAATATATATATATATATATATATATATATATATATAAAAGTGATTTAACTTTATTCTAATGGTTAGCATTTTAACGTTTTCATAAAAAGAACTCAAACACGCATCACTGCTGAGTCTGCTGTTACCCTTGGCAGTTAACAGTTAGCACACACCTAGGCCAAGGAGAGGCCTAAACCAACCAAAACAACTGTTGTTATTAGTTATTTAGTTATTACCAACTAATCAAACAATAAAACCTCAAATATATATACACACCAACCAATTACAAGAACAACTTTTTTTTTTTCTTACCTACTTAAACTTTGAAATCAGTAGTACGTACTGGTTTTAATGACTTAATTAATTCTATTGGCATTTTTTCTTTTTATTTCCTTATAAGTTTAATTTTTGGACATATATAATTGTACGACAATTTTTTCTTCATTTAAGATTTCAATTGTTTGTCCATATTTGATTGAGAATCAAATATTAAATTAACTATAGCTAATGATCAAAGGAATATTAACTAAATAGATAAGATTTAACGTTACAATAAAAGAGTATTGAAATTGTTGTACATGAATATCAATACTATTTATAAGTTATGTAATTATGTATTGAATAAAGTTGTTTGCAATATATATATATATATATATATAAGTTATGTAATGTTAAGAGTTTTATAGTTCAATTCCCTCCATCCCCAACTATCAATGTAAGTACATATTAATAATTAAGTTATGATCTATTCTAATATTAAAAAATTAAGATATATTTTTTTCTAATATATACACATGTACATATAAACGTTTGTATATTTTTTCTTTGGTGGTTGTCATCTTAAGAGACCTGATATACTCCTCAATTCTGTCACCATAAACTTGTGAAATTAATGTTACTAATTGATGATGCCGAAAAAACTACCAGTGAGCCACACGATACTCGCGCACTCGAAACAACACCTGCAAAGCAAAAAGAGAAAACCTAACAGAGAGCACTGGTGTGGTGCCAGCCAAATACCCTCCGAAAGTCAAGTTAGAACTTCTCACAACCCTAGAGTGCTAGAAAGTGGTCAATTATGCGTACCTTGATTTGTGAGGGTATTGAGGCTTTTATAGTAGTAGAAGGTTGACTTCTCTTCCTTGGTGTAGAAGTCTTTTCCTTATAGGAATCTTCTTGAATAGTCCTAAATGCAATGGACAAGACATTTCCTTATAGAGAAAATCTTCATTAATGCGCGTATCTTCAGGAATCCTCTTTGTGTTAGGATTCCATTTACCTTAGGATTCTATAGTGGCTAAGCGTGTACCGCAAGTATTTCCTATCTAGGGTTTCTGACTGCCATGTGGGTGTTCAATCCATTTCTGTTGCATCCGTTTATGCTGGATCCGTCCATAACAGACCCTGCATGCATTGGGCCCGTCCTTTAACGGCCCACGGATGTGGAACCGTCAGGCCCATTTCATGGAGATCCGTCAATCTAGATTTTTACCCTCTTCACTGATTTATTTATAATATTAGGAGATATATTAAAGCACCAACAAGGTAATCTATCAATTTATTCTCTAATTTATGGAGAAGACAACTTTAGCGAAACGTCATATTATCTAAATTCTATGAATTATGAAATGCAATTTATAACATCTTCACAGAACCAGTTTCGTATGTAACATAATATATTTAATTTCTGTTCTTCTACATTTAGTTCCTGAGGAATATGATTATGTGGCTTGGAGCGTCCGGATGAAAGCCTATTTGAAGGCTTGCGATCTTTGGGACATCGTTGAAGCAGCCACCCAACCTCCGAAACCCGAAGATGATGAAATTGCCTTTAATGCTTGGAGCAAGAAGGATGCCATAGCTTTATATTTGATCAGGGAATCGTCCTCTGCATTTTATAGCTCTCTGTTTCCTGCCGGAACTGCCCAAAATGCTTGGGATATCTTGGCCAAATTTTACAAATCAGAAGGTAGCTCCCTCTCTTTTAATTTGTTCTTGTTCAGGATAGTAGCTATCTCTCTTCTATCTCTCTCTCTCTCTCTCTCTCTTTTTTTCTTTTTTGAGAAGAATCTCTCTTCTATCTCTTGAAAATGAACATGCTCAAACATTCTAAAAGAGGCTTAATCCGCAAGACAATGACAAAGTTATATACACAGTGCAAATCCATGAAAGACAAAGATACAATTCACAATATTAAAAATTTTAATTTATTAATAAAATCATTTTTATTTGATTTTGTCAACACTAAAAGTCCGCCCAAAAGGGAAAGATAATAAGTGAATTTTTTTTTTTTTTTTTTTTTTTCTTTTAAATGAGATAAGTGAATCGTTTAAATGGATTTATTTATTTATTTATTTATTTTGGGGGTAAGGGATAAGTGAATATTTTTTTCTTTTTTTTTTTGAGAAGAGGAAAAGTGAATCTTTTGAATGGAAAGGATGATAATTATAGTTATGAGTTATTCTAGGTGGAGTTTTTATTTATTTATTTAATAAATTCGGTAGAATTTGAATTTATGATATCTATTTTTGATGATCACACTTTATCATCAGGTCTAGACATTAATTGTTTTTGGTGTATGCATAATTTCAATCTATGTCTTTTATTATAGTTTGAGAGAAAACATAATCCCAAGAATAATCTGTGCCATAATATTTGGGTAACTCTAGAGACAATATCACCAAGTCTTTTTCACTCTCTTTTTAATAGGAATAACAATGGGTTGGGTTCAGGGCGGGTTTTTCTATGCCCAAACCCAACCCGTGGGCCTGCCCTTATGACCCGAACCCAGCCCGTTTAATAAACGGGGTTTTTTTTTTCACCCCAAACCTACCTCGTCAAGCCCCCGAGGCCTCATCCCATCATGCCTAGCCCAGCCTAGCCCAAAATCGAAAACACAAATTTCAATTAATGATTTTTCAGCCCAAAATCACAAATGTAAACACAAATATAAACACAAAAATCACAAACACAAATTTCAGATTTATGATTTTCCTTTTCAAAATCACAAACCAAACACAAATTTCAAATTTATGGTTTTCCCTTTCAAAATCACAAACACAAATCCTAACACAAACACAGAAATCTTAAACACAAACACAAACTCACATGATTGAGACGAACTGAACCCAGGAAAAAAAAATGGAGAACAAGGTGGAGCGAGGCCATGAGGCAGTAAGGCCATGAGAGGGTAGCTAAGCGAGGCCGTGAAGGGGCCGGCTGAGTGAGGTCGTGAGAGGGTGGCTGACTGGCAGGGTGCGAGATGGGTGATGGATATGGCAAATGGGCGAGGGAGATGAGATGGGCAGAGGGCTGTGCGGCAGTGTAAGATCGGCAAGGACGAAACAGAGTTGAGAGAGTAGAGAGCTATGCTTGACTGCTTGTGGCTATGTGAGTGAGAGAGCTAAGAGATGAAGAGGGGAGAGGCGGCCGTGTGTGTGAGAGAGCTAAGAGATGATGAGAGAGTTTAGAAGATATTTATACTTAGGGTTAAGGTTTTTAAATTTTTTTTAATATTATATATGTATACAGGTCGGGTTCGGGCCGGGTTTGCATAATACCCGAACCCAACTCAAACCCGTTTCGGGTTTTTTTTATTAAAACCCAAACCGGCTCCATTTGCTTCATGGGTCGAGTAAAACCTGCCCCATTTGCTTCATGGATTGAGTAAAACCTACTCTATTAGGGTCGAGTCGGACCGGGTACCCACGGGTTGGGCATATTTTGCCATCCCTACTTTTTAATAATTATTTTTATTTTGAATTTTGAGCAAGTGTCATAGTGTTCATAATAGGACATCCTAAGAAGAAAAAATTAAATTTCTTTTTAAAAATAGTAATATAACTGCAATCTTATTATAATCCTCACAAAATGATAGCTATGTCACTTTCTTTGTTGTCAATAAGAAATAAGAAAGTGAAGTCTCAGTCTTTAGATAGACTCTACCCACAAGACACCTCAAAAATTCTATGAACTAAGTGTGGTGGATTAAACCTGTGATCTTTGAATTTACGTTTTTCGCTAGACCAATAAACTCATCACTTAAGTACCCACTTGGGGGTGATCCTTGATGTGACCTTGATTGTTGTCAATAAAAACTATATCTTCACGTTAAGAGTCTTGTAACTCGATTGAAATCTCCTGATATTTTTAACAATATATTCAAAGTTCACAACCCCCCTCTTTCCAAGCCCCAACTATTGAAATTTAAAAAAAAAAAAAGTTATATCTTCACTTAATTTGCACTATATGTATTTTGGGTGGAGTTTAGGGTATAACCCTCGTGCAAATAAGATTATTCTTTTAGTGCTATTTTTCTTCTTGTTTTTTATAATTTGATAATCGGGAGGTTTGATCCATAACTGTTTCTATTGAAAACATCAAGAGGTATAAGTTGAAATGTAGATCAAAAATCTTGTAATTGCTGTTAGATACTCTAAATATTTTGTTAAAAACTTTGCAGGGAGAGAGAACTGTGAACTCCGTAAGTATGTATTGCTTAAGCAGTATCTTCGTGACGGTAATTGGGCCGCAGCTAATCAGTTCATTACTTCCAATCCGGGGGCAGAGAGTGCAATAATTTCAAATACAAGAAGTACGGCTTTACACAATGCTATCATTGCTGGACATCTGCATATTGTGAAGGAGTTGGTAAACATGTTACCCACAGACAAATTAAGAATGACGGATAAAGATGGTAATACGGTTCTTGGTTGTTGTGCTCTTGTTGGAAACACCGAGATGGCAAAATGCATAGTTGAAAAGTGTCCAATGTTACTTAGCATTGTTAGCGGAAACAAATTTGACAAACTCATTCCAGTCGTGATGGCTCTTACTTGTAACTCCAATTCAATAGCTACGGCTCGATATCTCTATTCTGTAACTCCTCCAGGAAGTCTAAGTCCTGGAAAGGGCAGTGTAAATGGTGCTACGTTTGTTACTCGATGCATTTATTCAAAAATTTTTGGTAAGAAGTTTAATTAAATTTGAGTATACACTCATTATTATTACTATTATTTGACAATAACTATGCTTTCAAATATTAGCTATGATTCCCTTTCAATTAGTTCCTTCTGTTTGCAACTCAATAGATATGGCTTTGGATGTGCTGGAAAAATTCCCTACTTTGGTGACTGCTTTAGATATCGAGGAGGAGTCCCCTGTGCTGGCATTAGCTAGCATGTCTTTTCCATATACGAGTGAAAATCAACTCATATCTTGGAAACAATGGATCTATAACTGTGAGTCTCACTCTCTATTATCTACTGCCTATTAAATTATTTTGCTATTTTGCACACACCTTGGATGGATTTATTTTTATTTTTTTTATTTTTTTTGAAAAGGATGGATTTAATTTATAATACTAACTGCAGCACTAAACAATATTGCAAAGAGAACAAATTAGGATTTTATGTCATACATAAAATAAAATAAAAAGAATAAATATATCATTTAAAACTAAATTAACAAATTCAAATTCAAACTAACATATATTCACTATATATTAAAAAGGAATAAATA
This sequence comes from Quercus aquifolioides, assembly GCA_019022515.1. Classification (NCBI taxonomy): domain Eukaryota; kingdom Viridiplantae; phylum Streptophyta; class Magnoliopsida; order Fagales; family Fagaceae; genus Quercus; species Quercus aquifolioides. Next base: position 46,404,909 of record CM032333.1, read on the forward strand.
AAATAAAAATACAAAAAATAAATTTTCCTTATACATTTCTATTTATTCTTTTTAAAATATGGAATTTGACATTTTTTAAATTCTGAAAATGATCTTTAATTTATTTCACATTAAAGTTTTCAGCAATTTTACTTTACCTATATAATATAATATTAATGAGTCTTATTAGAAAATTATCTTTCATTTTGCTTAAAAATTTTGTTTTAATAATGTTTATGACCGAAAGGTCGTATGCTACATAGTTTACGTTTCCATAATCTACTAATTAAATAAATGATATACATTATCTCATTATATTTCCAATATTTACCTAACTAACCAAAAAATAATTAGTGTTGACAAATAAAAATTTAAAATATAATAGCCAAGCCTAAACAAAAATTTGAAACCACTGATCCTCAACCCTTAATTGCTCAACATTATGTTTTACAACTAGTTTCTAACATGTACAATGCATAGGAAAGTTTAGCAATACATATTTCATTCATAAGTATTAAAATCATATTCTATACATATTCGATTATATGTATATAAATATATGAAGTTAATTCTACTTACTCTGTTGCATATCAAAGTTCCAAGACGTCTAAATTTCTATTAAGATTATGTATAATTTTGTTAAGTGTAACTTATTTTAATTATTTATCTTTTTATTTTCATGTTTGACGAAATATTCAATTCTATACAATATATATGCTTCCATCATATAATTTAAAGTATGTTTTCATTTACCAAAAAAAAAAAAAAAAGTATGTTTTCAATTGTTTTCATTGACTATTTTATTGTTCATTTTTTTATAAATATTTGTAAAATATTTTCTTTAATTTGCATATGAATTTTTAATAAACCCATACCTCACACGTGGGCGAATAATGATAGTTTTTTCATAGATTTGATAAAAATTTAACACCTCATAATGATACTAATCAGTGTTAAGTATACTTAGGATTCGAACCTCAAATTTTTTGTTGTTGTGAATATTGAAGCCACAACGCGAAATGATGATAGTTTATACAATAAAAATTATGTCTTGTAATTTGCAATCACACCGTATGAATGGCCTTGCCCTTAGACAGTAGATCCTTTTACCCTTTATTTTATACATGTAAAAGTTTTTATCCTCATAAATAGAAGAGCTCCTACCACATAGTAGATATATTAAAATTATTACGTGAATTGTTATGAACAATGTTTAGCTACAAAACTTGTTGTAGCTTAAGACTACAACTCTACTCAATAAAATAAATGTTACTACATATTTTGAAAATTTAATCGTTAAATTGCATGTTCTATATGCTCTTAATATATATGTCAAATTTTGTGTCAGTCAGATATTATTTACCATATTATCTATAAGCTTATATATTATGCATAATTTTAAACTACAAAAACTTGCAATTTAAACAATTTATTGATGACATAGTTATTGATTTTAATTTTTTTTTTTAAATTTTGTAAGTATGGAGGATATAAGAAGAAGATGTAATCCAATGATGGATTTCTCAAAGTTCAACTCCAATGAGTAAGTTTGTAGCCTTAGGCTACAAACCCATTTTGTACCTAAACTTTGTCCAATTGTTATTTGAAATGTGTTTGTGCTCAACATTGGTACTGGGTGAAAGTTTTCATTTAATGGGTAAAATGGACAATTTATTGAATTAGGATCATGTGACTTGGACATGCAATTTTTAAAATATGGAGTGGTGATTGCTTTGCAAGTTTTAGTAGATTGGAGTGCAAAGTAGTGCAATGATCCCCATAATTTTAGGATGAATCAATACAATTAATCCTAATTTAGAATATAGGGTAAAATACTATTTTGGTCTCTAAGTTTTACAAAAAGTATGTTTTGGTCCCTAAACTTTAAAAAGTTCTTTTTTCATCTCTAAATTTTGTAAAGAGTTTTTTCAATAGTTAACTGACAAAAATAGGGATGAAAAAAAAACTTTTTTAATAGTTTAGGGATGAAAAACAAACTTTTGGTAAAGTTTAAGGACATGAATAAAACATTTTCAATAGTTTAAGAACAAAAGATGAACTTTTCAATAGTTTAGGGACAAAAAGAAAACTTTAATTTTAAGGATGAAAAACAAACATCTGATAAAGTTTAGGGACTAAAATAATATTTTTCCATAGAATATATTTAGCAAATACAAAACCCAAATTATTCCAAATTTGTTTAATGTTAAGTTGCTTTAGTCTAGTGGATTTTAATTGTTTTCAACTAAAATATAACAGTTGATCGCTTCTTATTATATCTCTTTAAATTTTTTTTAAAATAAAAAGTAAATATTATAATGTCGACAAGGTTACGTAATAACATTGAAATAGTCATAAAATTACAAATTAAAATTTTTTACTTTTACTATTATTATATATATACTCTTTACTCAAGATTCATTGGTCAATTCTGCTGAAAGGTATACGCATTCCCGGGGTTGATGACATCAATCAAATTCCTGTAAGCATCCAAAAACCAGAAAAGGGAAAAAGTACTCAAGTAAGAAATATCGGATTAGGTATGTTCCCGTCTACACTCTCCTGTCTTAGGAATTTTATTTTGTCACAGTGAAATTCATATTTTTGTGCAACTTTATTTTTCTTTTCAAGAAAATTTAGAGACAACAAAATTTCAATACATTTTCATAATACTCTTATTTCATTTTATTAATTTGGACTTATGATGGTTTGACATATCATTTATTGTAAGAATATTGTGAGATATTGTAATGGCCGTAAAATAACTTTTTTTTTTTCTCACACGGTAATGGTAAAATGATATTTAAAATATTTTTTGGTTACTGGAAACAAAAATGGAGAAACTGATTTGGTTTTTTATATATACTTGATTAATCTGTAGGACATTGTTTGAAAATAGGAGAAAAGAGAAAGAAGAAATAAAAAATCAAACAGGAAAGGTATAAGCTAAGATGTTAAAAGAAGGGAAAGAAAAAAAAATTAAGAATTTGAACTACTTTTTTGGTGATATTTAATATCTCAAGACAAATGTCTTGTTCAGAATTTATGCGATATTCTTATTTATTTTAAAAAAAAAATTAATAAGGACTTTTACTTACTAAATAATGAAACTAGGAATTAGAAAAACGGAGTATAAAGCAAAAACGGGAAAGATAAAAGAATTGTACAATGTTGAGAAGAAAGTGGTAGAAATCCACAAACTAGCAAAAGGACATATAAATATGCAAGTTGATGAGAAAACTTGACTTACTGATGAGTTGGTGGAGTTGACTTTCTGGACGGATTTCATATTGGTTCAAACTGTGAGTTTAGTTATTTGTCTGTCTAGAAACAAAAACAAAAGATAAACTACTTGGTTAGGTTCTAAATATTTAGATATAAATATTTAGGTTTTAAATACTTTGTATGTTGCCAAACTGAGAACAAAATCTTATTTAGAATTAGATCTTATAGGGTCTATGAAGTGTTTTAGACATTATTCAAGGTGATACAAGTCAAGAAACAAGAATGTATAAGCTGCAGAAAGTTGAATTGAAAAACTGAAGAGCTTGATCGATCGAAGGAAAGGCTCGACCGATCGAGATGCGACTCTGCAGAATTTTAAATAAGGCCCAACAACTCGCGAAATGATTAGGGTTTGAACCCTATTTTACTAGGTATATAAGCAAAATCCTAATACATGTTTTTCAAGACTTGAGAGTTACTCATATGAGATTTGTGAGGTTATTGTACCTTCTAACTCTTTCAAGCACCTACTGAAGATCACACACATATTGCTAGTACTAGTGGAGTAAAGTTTTAGTCAAGTTTCAGCTATCAAGCATACCAAAGATCAAGACGTGAACTGGAGGTTCATGTTGGAGCAAGTTAACATCAAAGAAGTTTGAGAGGTTCATAGCTCAATTTGGTAACTGCGTTAGCTTTACTATGAATTGGTATTCTTGAATTGTAAATCTCAATTTGATATAGTGGATTATTCTCTTGGGATAGTTCCCTCCAAGTTTTTACCTTGAAACTAGTTTGTTTCATTGGTTTTCCTAGGTCATCACATCTTGTTTTATCTAGATCTCCACTGTGTATGTTGATTGTGATGAACGTGTAACCTAAATCTAGATAATTAATCTAAGTGAAAACTTGATTCAAAATAAATTAGGCTAAACACTGTGTTTTTCCAGGGGTCTAAAACTAACACTACTTAAAAGAAGATAGCTTTTTTCTTTTAACATAAAGAACAGGATAGAAAACTTTAACAAAGACCCATAAAACCAAGGCGGATAAAATACTCTTTAAGTCTCTATCATCACTAGCATATATTTTGGGTTAGAGTCTTAAAGATATATTAATCATATAGGCAACCCCAATCCTATTTGCGTGCAAGTAAAGTATCTTAATTGTACTATAGGTCTATTAACCATAGTTAGTGTTTTATTAGTTTAAAATTTATTCCAATATAAATATCATTGTTGGGTTTATTATAATATCAGACTTGTACTTTACTCTTATAATAAATATGTAGCATTTAAAGGTTTCCTTTATGGATATAGGCTATTAAGCTGAACCATGTAATCTTGTGTTCTTGTGTTTATTTCATACTTTTTCTTTCGCATCTATTTTAGCATGTTGGGTTGTAAATTGAACCTGGTTAATTGATTCAATTATCCAAGATGATTAATTATTCAGATTTTCTACAAATAATGTAAAGTCATAAACAAATCACAAATCTAATCTAAAGTGTAGCAAAAACTAAATTTGACATTGTGATTTGTTGACTAATGGAGAAAACTTTCACAAGGCAAAAACCCTACTAGATGAATTTCAGGTCACCACTCTCAAGAATCCACTAATAAAAAACAAGTGGTTACAAATATAAGAAATCTTGCTACTACTCTAGCCTATATGAAAATACCAACCTACAGTTGAACCTTTGCTCCAATCCTCAATTGGACTTGACTTGTAGAAGACTTCTTCCCTTTGAACAGATCCTCAATCAGTGACTAATTGTTTTGCACGAATCCTACTACGTGACTAACTCCATGCCAAACCTTTTGATTGTTGCAATTGATTTGCAACAGCTTCACAAAAAAACACCAATAAGATTTTCAATTGTTGATGTCAAATACTTTGCTATGCACAGAACCCAAAGGCACATAAGAGTCGCAGCAAGATCTCTTTATTCTTTTTTTTTTTCCCTAAACTCATAAGTTCAAAAGGTGGAGGCTAGGGTTTTAAATAAGAAAACTTTATGAAGCATTAGGGTTTTGGTTTTCTTTTTCTACCACCTTATTGAAATAGGAGCTTAATGGTTCTTTTAAATGGGTTCTCATATTCCTATTAGGTTTACACAAACCCATAAACAAGTAACATCTTAGAATAAAATGTTCTAGGCTATATTCTGAAATTTTGTTAGCTTGATAGATCGAGACGGGTGTCAAAGTTAAATCTCGATAGATCAAAGGTATTGAGCTAGGCATCGGGACTTGTAGATTCAACTTTTCTTGAGCAATTTCATTAGTATTCTTCATGTTTTCAGCAATACCACTTGCTAAACTTCTTCAAGTACTTCATGATGATCTTAAACCCACTTAGATCAACTTAATTACAAGAAAAGTGTGTTTTGTCATATAATATGCCAACTATATAAAACTATGACCCTAACATAGCATTTTTAACAATTTGTAAGAAAATATAGGAGCACAACATACCTTATGAGGAATCAAAATAGAAGGAAGAAGCCATGCAAAAAAGGGAGTGTTTGTGTGTGAGAGGAAGGAGAGCTACACCTCTTCCCTTGCTCCCCTCTGTCTTCTCCCTTATTCGGCCAAAAGGCCCAAAACCACACACATTTGAGTCACGCCAAACACAAGAAAATGGTGTATATATACAGGTCAGAGATTACCGAGTATATTGGTTTTAATGGGCTAAACCAATACTTCAACAAGTAGAGAATATGGACCTTTCTACCGTGAGAACTAAAATTGCAAGCACATTCCATTAAAAGCTGACTATAATTAAACAAAATAGATGATAATAAACGCATTAAAATGACCCAATATTATCAATATGTGGTGATCGCTATTTACTATTGGGTCTTTTAATAAATGCTTACTAAAATACACTCAAACTAATCCTTATTTTATTAAATACATAAAAGTAAACAATGACTACGCTAACTCACAACATAAAAAATGCCAACAAAACATTTGGTTCACAAGTAGACTGCTTTATTAGAAGGTAGAATTTATTTTAGAAAACTTTTAAAATCTTTTTTTTTTTTAATTTTAAATTTAGAACTTATAGAAAACTCTTAAATCTCTTCTTATGGTATATGGAATGAATACAAATTCTTTGTGCTAGATTTTGTGTTTCACTTTATGTTCCACCAATCACAACTTGTCATAAGTTTATTTTTTTTCATTTTAAATTTTGGCTATTTTATAAGGAAAATTAAATAAATACATGACAAGTTATGATTGGTGAAATACAAAGTGGAACACAAAAAATAGTAAAGAGGATTTGTATTCATATGGAATAATTTTTTTTTCTTTTTTCTTTTGATAAGCCATATGGAATAATGTAATTCATAGGAATTTGTTGGCTGTTGCTGACTATTACATATATATATATATATATATATATATTAATTCAATTTTCTTCTCTTTAAATAGAAACAAAAATCCTATGAGTAATTTTACAACTACAAACTGTTTTATAATATTTTTAGAAACTTTTGATGCAGCCAATCCTTACTAGTTCTCATTTTGAACTCACCACCGACATTACTTTTTCACTTAATGATAACAACTTACCACATTAATAATTTATAAAAATATTATAAAATAGTTTGTATTTCTAATATTTTCGAAAACGCTATTAGCCGCATACATTACTCCGCTGCCCACAAGTCTCATAGTCGCCAAACTACGCTAAAGACTTTTGGAAAATTCATCATATGTACTTATCTTTCTTCTCCTATGTTTTATTTCTTATTTTCTTTATGTTAGAATATTAGCTCAAGATTCGAGATCCACTTGGACTAAACCCTGTCGTACTTTGTACTAGTAAATTGGGTAGTTAAACTAAGTTAAGAGCTTATATGAAAACGATTCTTGTACAGTCATTGACACAAAATAGACGGGACTTTCGTTTCTCAAAAAAATAAATAGACGGGACTTTCATAATTTTCTAACTACTTTGAAATTTGGAAATGTAAAAAACTGATATTACATTTGATAGTAAACTCCCGCATCAAAAACTAGTGCAATGTGAAAGTTTAATATCAATAAATGGTTTACCAAATTTTGTGGTTAAAGATGGTTTCGAACGTATGGTCTCATTAAGTATTGGCCTTCCCATCATCAAATGGTGTGAAAGCTTCATGATTGATCTTGTAAAGATGATCTCGTTAAAGGTGTTTCCCATGGTTGATCTTAGATAGAGGAAGAAAGGTGTTTCTCACGGTTGATCTTAAATACTTTATTGTTTGTCTCTAATATAATTGATAATGCCCAAATTTAGAATTTTTGACCCTTTTTCAAGATTTGCAAGAAAAAGAAAGTTGATCAAAGAGACTACTAAAGTATGCTCGCTTCCCATGTTTAAGTTAGTATCAATTAATTTATTTTGTATGTAGATAGTATTTTGTGGTTTTTTTACTCATACTTTAGCAAATTGAGATAGGCTATTCCTTTTATAGGTGGCCTAGGTTGTTAGAAATTAATCACAAAGAAGAAGCTAGAGAGAGGAAAGACAAGAAAGAAGAAACGACAGTAGTTTAAGTAGTCATTTCGATTAAGCTACAAGTAATTTAATTTATTTTGTGAAGTGTGCTGGTCACGTGGCTTTAAGTGTACAGCTGTAAATAAGCAGAGTGCTGAATCTAATAAGATGAAGTTATTTATTCCATCATTTCACACTTCTGTTATAGATAGCCCTTATATTATAGGGGCTTTGAGTAACATAATTATTTAATAGTTATTTTTTAGAGAGAGTTTCAATGTATGGTATCAACACATTAATCGGTCTTTGGTATAAACGGGGATTGAATCTCAGATCTATTATTCATCCACCAGAGACTTTATTAATTGAGTTAACTAGAACCGACAATTATTTAATAGATTGAATGTGTTTAAACGGTTACATCTTTTTTTTTTTCTTTTGGGCAAAAATGCAAAACTAACCTTCTAACTTTCACTCTTTTTTCATTTCAGCCCTCTAACTTTTAGTTTTGTCAATTTAGTCCTTTAACTTTCAATTTTTGTCAATGCAGGATTCTGTTAAATTCAGTCCATAACTGCCGTTAATGCCACTGTACTTTATTTTTTTTTGGCACTCATCATTTATTAATTAACTCTCTATATTACTAGCTTCCCGTTTGTTTCCCAAGAAAATCAAAAAAGAGAAGGCATCAAGATCCTGAAACTCCTTTTGGTCCCACCATCTCTTCCATTGAGTCTGGCAGAACCTTGCATTCACTGATGCCTCACATGCATCAATGTGGAAGCTCTTATTAGAGGCTACAAAGGGAGCCTTGGACTAGTCTGTCTTCTCCAAGCCACCCCATGTGGCCCAGTTGTCTGCGTCTTAGAGGCTTGAATATATCTTCATGGGTTGGTTAAATGGGAATCTTACCCCTAAGTCTTTGTGTAAAGTTGAAATTTATCAACCATCTTGTTGGCTTTATTCCATGCTAATTTGCTTGTAATTTAGCACTTAATAACCCTATATTTAGGTGCGATTCATGTAAGGGTAGTGTGTGAAGAGAGTATGAAGAAATGTTCCTCAATGTGTAAAGAAGCAGGGACTTGTGACTGGAACTCACGGGTGGCTCGCAGGTGCAAACCGCCAGATGAGAGTCACGTGCCAAGAATGCGGGAAGCTGAAGTGTTTTGCCAGCTGGTGCACTATAGGACAAAAATACCCAGGCTGGTCAGGCCGTTATCTCGTGACTTGAACTCGCGACTTAGACCAGTCGCGAGGCCAAGCCGCCAACCATCCCTGTTTGGGAAAAACTGACTCTTCGTATTCCAAACACACACCACTATATATAGACCCTTATACCCACGAAATGTAAAGAGCTTCTAGAGAGAATTTTGTGAGAGAAACCCTAGAGAAAAACAAGATTGCCTCATTCCCAATCTTCACTAAGAGACTCTTCAAATTCCTGTACTCTTTTCCTCTCCATTGATATATCCTTGAGAGGTCATTGACCAAATCCTTTTCTCATCACACCCACGTCTGTGAAAAGGCATTTTGGTGTAAAGGGAAGCAGTTTGAAAGGGACCAATGGTTATTGGTTGATGCTATGAGTTATAGCGGAATTCAGTAAGCTAGAAAAGAAAAAGGTTCGGCGCAACCTCGTTGGAGCAAGAAGCTTGGAGGGCTTAGGTACCTGGATAGATTAGGCTTGAAGGGTCTATTGCTGTTCATGTATCCCAACTACATTTTCTAGTGGATTATTGACCGCTTGGAGGGCGGCAGAGAGGTTTTACGTCGAGGGTTTCGGTTTCCTCTTCGATAACACATCGAGTGTTGTCCTTGTGTTTGCATCTCTCTTCCTTTATCTTTGCCATTTATTTTCTGTTGTGGATGTGTTTATATTTGACTTAGATTGTTTATCAATTCTGTGTTTGGCTTATATTCATGTTCCACACGTTAATTGTTTGATAATAAGTTTGAATTGATTTTTTGTAATTTGGAGTCTAAATTTTTTTTTTCCGAAATTAAAAAAAAAAAAAAAAACAAAAAAAAAAACAGCGTCATTTCAGTGACATTAATGGCAGCCCATAACCGGGATTTAACGGAATCCCACATTGACAAAAATTGAAAGTTAAAGGACTGAATTGACAAAACTGAAAGTTAGAGGATTGAAATGAAAAAGAGTAAAAGTTAGAGAGTCAGTTTTGTATTTTTTCCTTTTTTTTTAAACCTGCCATGAACACAAGGTTGTCTATTATGGTGGACTACCTAATGATTTTCTATACTCATCAATAATAGTTCTCTTATTTTTATTTTTTAATTAAGCAAATTTTATTAAATAAATTAATATTATTTGCTTTTTTCACAATGAAGAACTTATTATTTGTTTCGAATCTCCTTCAACTTTTGGTTACAATATAATTAATCAATTAATTCCGTATATTTGATTATTAGTGATTGATTGTGTTAAAAAGTTTATTTTTACTTCATTTTTCCCCTCATCTAGTTGACTGATCATTGTTTTTATTATTGACTCAGGAATCAGACAAACATCTGATTATGAATCGAAGCACCAATACAGAAAACTTCTACTTCGCATGTGCCAAGAGTTACAGTGTTCAAGTGATAAACAACTAGAAAAGGGTCTTGTTTACGAGGCCATCATCAAAGCAACCAAGAAGGGGATGGTTGAGTTTGTTACTGCTATTTGGAGCGCATGTCCTGAACTTGTGTCGGCCGAGGAAGAGTTCACGGGGAGAAACCCATTTATGTGCGCCGTTTTATACCGTCAGTATGAAATATTTCGTCTTCTGTACTGTTTTAGTTTGAAGGACTCAATATTAGCTGCAACAGATGACGAAGGAAATAACATATTACACATGGCGGCGATGACAGAACCTTCCGCCAGACGTAATACTATTCCAGGCGCAGCTTTTCATATGCAAAGAGACCTACAATGGTTTAAGGTAACATCTCTCGCTTTACATTATTAAAACCCTTATATTATTTAGGTATATACTTTCAGTGCAGAGTTTTTTTTTTATTTTTTGGTAAAATTTCAGTGCAGAGTTGTTTTCAGTTCTCCTCGATATTATGATTAATTATCTTACTTTATTTTATATTTTTTGAGAGGCAAATCGATAGCAGACTTGATAAATAATCAAGTCATACATTTGGGAACAGAAAATATGGACATTCTTCAAACTAATAAATAGTATTCTTTTTTTTTTAAGCAACACTAACAAATGGTTGAACAGCTCTATTACAATTCAGTGAGACACTAGCTAACAAAAGAAACTAAATGAAAATTTTTACAAATTTGATTAATATATTCATGTAATCAAAGCATCAGATTCTTTGCCTACCCCGAATCATTAAAAACACCCGAAGTATACTTCATTCCCAGCTTCAACTTCATAAATATATATTTCAGCTCTTCGAGTAAACAAGTTTAGTAATTTCCGTAAGAAACATAATTTGGGGATCTAACTCCTTCACAAAACTGTGAATGTCTCTAACTGCTTGTGAGTTTCCAAGCCCATAATAGTTTAAACTAAGAATTTTCATGTTGGGTAGTGAGGCTGAAAGATAGCTTTGCAGAGGAAATTAGAACATCATCTTTTTCCGACCCCACTGCTCTCTTCTTCACCAAATTCACCTAATCATTGCTGTCACTTTGATTGATGATGAACAATTTTTTGAAATAGGTATATCTACTCCCTCGTCAAGCGAACAAGATATATCTTTAGCCTCTCCAATAAGTCTTTTCCATGTTCTCAAACTTTTAGTTGTAGGTATCTTTTTAAAGTTAGAATTTTTTTTTTTATATTTTTGAATCCTTACTCTTCTTACTTTTGGGACAAAGTTTAGCTACAAACTAAATTGCATACTAAGGCTACAACTCCCCTCAATATCATTTTATTAAATATGAATTTTACTAAGCCTATCATTAGATTGTTAATTTACCGATTGTTTCAATTGGTAATTTAATATGATATCATTGCAGCAAGTCCTAAATTCGATCCTTATCTCCTCCACATTACCTCCTATTTAAAATCCCACGCGTTGGGTCTCACCTATTAAAATGGAGTTTGAGCCCACACATGAGGAGAAATGTTAAAAGTATATGGTTAAATAAATAAATTACCATATCTCAATAGTTTAAGTTTTTGGAACAGTTGATAATTTAACATTGATTACATTTTCTTTTTACATCTTTCATACTTGCAAAGTTTTCAGAAAATAAAAAACTAATAGTTATCATAGTCATGCAAATGAATCATCTTCATATATATGTGGAGAAGAATTGATAGTGTTGGTGTCGCAAAGATCGTGTACGGTGCTGAACCCATAAGCCGCACTTTGACTTGAGGTTAATATAATCTTACTTTAGATCTACTGTTGGAGTTCATTGATTCATTCCTTTTGAATGTCATAATGGTGTAGAGATGTTAGATTCCATCTGGAAAGCCTTCGTGAAAGGTGAAACAATATATGAAAGCAGATAAACTACATGCAAAGATCAAATTAATTAAAGCTCTTGTGTGGAAGATTTCATATCAACAATGAAAGATGTGACTGGGTGCAAGCCGTTTCAATCTTAGTCAATGCAAAGAAGATTATACATCCGTACTCATCTAGCCATCTTTTTCACGAGTGAGGCAAGATGAATAAGAAACGTGTTCATTTGTCTTGTGTTTTAGAAAATGATTAGATGGAAATTATTGATAGGGCTTCCAAAAGATCTAAAGGAAAGATTATTGGCTTAAACTCGAAGAAAAATTGTGGGTGGTTATTATTGGTCACTGTCTTTATAGAAGTGTGAGATCTTTGAGTAATGGTCATCATTTAATGTGTTGAATATGCTTGAGTAGTTACATCTATTTCTTTGATGGCTTGCTAGTGCCTTAAGGGTATCCATTAAATGACCTTACTGATGTTTTCGTACTCATTATATAGTAACTAAGGGTGTGGAGGTGTCTTGAACCTATGTGAAGATATGGAAGTCCAGTATCAAGTCTTTTGTATTGAATTTTATCTTTTAATTGAGCTTAGCCCCCATTTCATCTATCTCCTTATCTTTAGGTGGCCCTAATTCTCCCTTGTTCCATCTTTCACCCGCGTCAATTATGACCATCAAGTAATGATAAAAATTTTACTCCTATAAATCTTTCATTCAAGTTATATTGAGCCATAGATATTGATTCTTTAAATTAGGGATATGAAACACGCAAAATTACAAGGTGTTCAATATTTTATTTATATATTAAACTATTTTGTGATGTGAGTTTTCTTTTTTAATAAACACAGGATGTGAAGAGCATTGTCAGTCCTTCCTTAATAGAAGCTGAAAACGACGATGGTTTTACACCTCAAGATTTGTTTGTAGAGAACCATAAGGGCTTGGTTGATCAGGCAAAAAATTGGATCAAGGAGACAACCTCGTCTTGTACAGTGCCAGCTATTTTAATTGTTATTATTATGTTTGCAGCAGCAATTACAGTTCGAGGTGGTAACAATCAAAATACAAGCTTGCCAATGTTCTCAAAGGATAAGGTGTTTATGCTCTTTATGCTATCCAATGCACTGTTCCTAGCTTCTGCCACAACATCATTATTGGTGTTTCATACAATCACATCACGTAATTTAGAGGAAGATTTCCTCATTTCCTTACCCCAAAAAATGATAATTGGCCTTTCATCTCTTATCTTTTCCATAGCACCCATGATGGTCAACTTTTTAACCTCACTTTCCATTATTCTAGACGGAAATTTGTGGGTAGTCATTCCTATCATTTGTCTTGTTACTGTTCCTGTCATCCTATTCGCATGGAAACAAGTTCACCTTCTTCTCGCCATGGTCGCTTCAACTTATAGACCAAGAATCTTCGACAGGAATGTGAAACCTTGGATGTAAGCTATTTCGTTGTGCGTACCACGTATAACTGTTTCTTTAATAATTGGCTTAGAGCCAAAAATTACTCTCTTTTTTTCTTAGAAAGATAACTGATGAACTTTCAGTTTGTGATTGGTATCATGTGTTTTTCCTCCCAATTTAGACCTTTTGTCTTTAAATCAAATAAATCATGACTCCATTATATATTTTCAGTTTGTATTATCTAAATTCATTGTCGAATTCTGTTATTTGTTTTGAGCAAGGATAGTATAATGCCTAATATAATCCACAAAACCTCATCTGTAATGTATATCTCTTTTTTGAGAAAAATTTGCAATGTATATGTCGAATTTAGATCTTCACCTTTTGAAGCAAAAGAAGTCTAGTTAAGTCTGTATTTAAAAATAAAAATAAAAAATCTCTAGTTAAATCTGTCAAGATACTTTTCTATCCATGGATAATAAGAAAAGCTATTTGAGGACAAACTGTTCAATATTTTATAATTTGTGTCTGAATTCCAAGTTTTGGTGACATTCAGCAATATATTGTTGTATATAAAAAATAGAAGAAAGTTATATTTAGAAGGTAAAACTATATGTTCTTTTTTGTTCCATAAATTTTAGTACAGGTTTTATTTTAGACCACAATTTTTTATTTTGTTTTAGAGGAAATCAGGAAAAAATTGAGACCAAAATGTACTGCTGGTTTCTAAAATGTTCTTTATTTTATGTGTCTAATAAAACAATGACGTAATAACTTTTTAATTAATGTTGCAACCTTTTATTATTAAAAATTCATACATCAAAGCCAAAGCACAATCTAAGTTATGAAACACTTATTGTCATATTAAACTTAGGAAAATGTTAATGAGTGCCGTTGGGGCATTGGTTAAGAATCTATTTTAAGAAAGTTTTGATATAACTTTTATGGGAAATGAAAAAGGCTGTCAAAACATTAATTGCTTTTTTTTCTTTTCCCATAAAAACTTTCTTTAATTGGATTGTTAACCAATGTCTTACGGCACTCGTTAACATGACCCTTAAACTTATACTAATCTTCAGACAATCCAAATCCCTTTATCCTAAGGAAAAGCGAAAGCCAATCTAAGAAAGTCCAAATATTTTGGAACCATCGCAGTTGACAAATTGATTGCCAACAGAACTATTTTATTTTATATTTTAAATTCCATCAACAAAGGCACGTGGCCTTAATTAGATAGCCACCAAGAAAACTAAAATCCCAGCCAAAAGTCCAACTAAACAACTTTTTGACAAATCAACCGGTTCAGAAGATTTGGACTTCACTATCGTATTTGTGGCAGTGTGGTATTTGGTTTTGCGGATTTAGTAAGGAGGCGGGCAGAAGAGTGCGGTGACGGGAATTGGGTTGTTTGGGGATTGGTCTGGAAGAAGTTTAGGCTATGTTTGACAATTTTTTTTTTTTTTTTTTTTTATCAATTTCCTATTTCCAAGGACCATTTTCTATTTCCAAGCACAAAAAACTAGTTTGGCAAGCTCAAAACAACGGAAAAGATAAAACAATAACAGCCATTGGGCTCTTTTTAATTTTGTGTTTTTTTAGGCTTGTGAAAATATGGGAAAAAATTTGTCATTTTACAACTTTTAATGAACTAGGTCTTCAGTTCAAACTGTGCAACTGAACATACTCTTATTTTTATTTATAATTTTTTTTTTTCTCTTTGCTACTACTTTTGATCTTTTTTTTTTTTTTTTTTTTTCTCTTTGCTACTACTTTTTGCTAAAATTTCTGCACAAATCCAGCTATATATTTCTTATTCTTTGTTGCACCTCCAGTTTGTCTCAAAGAGGCTAAAGAGAACGAAACCAGATATACGGTATTAGAGCATTCCCATCAAAGCTTCTAAAAAATTTAGCATTTACCTTCTCAAAAACCAACTTTATAATATATAACACATCACTTTACAATATCTCTTACATCAAAACTTCTATTTTTTTTAACACTTCATTTAAATATTTTTTATTTATTTATTCATTTTTTATTCTTCCTCTCTCTCCTCTGTCTCTCTCTCTCAACCCAACTATTCTCAGCATTGTCGACCACCACATCCACCCACCCATACCACAACCACCACATCCACCCACCATCAGCGCCACTAGCCACCAGCCAGATCCACCACAACCACAAACAACAGCAAAGAAAAAAAAAAAAACCTCCACATCCACCCACCACACCTACCACATCCACATCCACCATCAAAC
The DNA here is from genome assembly GCA_019022515.1 of Quercus aquifolioides. Classification (NCBI taxonomy): domain Eukaryota; kingdom Viridiplantae; phylum Streptophyta; class Magnoliopsida; order Fagales; family Fagaceae; genus Quercus; species Quercus aquifolioides. The sequence continues at coordinate 46,420,718 of CM032333.1, forward strand.
CAAAAAAAAATCAACAACAATTGGACCAAATCAACATCAACATCAACATCCACCCACCACACCCTCCACATCCCACATCCACATCCACATCCAATCAACAGCAAAAAAAAAAAAAAAATCAAAATCAAAATCAATCGGACCAAATCATGGATCTTCCAGAGAAGACCAAGGAACACGAGTGACCCAAGAACATGATCCATGTCAGTGAGCAAATGAGCTCACTCGATTTGCGTCGATGACCCAGGAACACGACCCATAACCGTCGGTAACCCAAAATCAAAATCAAAACCATAACCCACGACCCAGTAACACCGCACCGTGACCCAGAACAACACCGTGACCATCGGACCATCAAACCACATCGAACCCATGACTATCGAACCACCATTGCCAAACCAGAACCATCGTCAAACCAAAACCATCGCCGGATCACATCCATCAGGAGAGAGAAGAGAGAAGGGAGAGAGGAAAGAGAAGAGAGAACTAAAAAAGGAGAGGAGTTGTGAGAATAAAAAAGTTTTTTTTTTATTTTATATATATATATATATATATATTTTTATATATACAATCTAGCTACAGTGAGCTGTTATTGATAACAACTCACAATAGCTTGGTGCTAAATTTTTTAGGATTTAGAATGTTTGATGGAAGTGTGTTTTTATCATTTGATGTGCTAAAAATGCTAAAAAATAGCATTTAGCATTTTTAGCACCTTTAATGAGAATGCTCTTAGGTACAGTTAAACCCATTCCTCTCTCTCTCTCTCTCTCTCTCTCTCTCTCTCTCCCCTAATTTCATATTTCTATTTCTCTATTAGCAAATTCACACAATCTTTCACAACTTTCTCTTCCTAATTTAATTTTTCTATTTTTCTATAAGCAAATTCACATAATCTTTCATAGCTTTTGGTGATCCATCGGTCAAAGGTACACATTTAAAACAATATTTTATAATTTGTATAAATAAAACTTGCATTAACTTTGAATAAACTAATGTTACAAGGACAAATAGTTTTATAGAATCCATCTTAGGGATTGATGTGATTTTTTTTTTTTTTTTTTTGATAATAAGGATTGATGTGATAGAATAACACATTTGGTCTATTCAATAGACCATATGTATATAGTAGTGATATATTTTATAGGATTTCTATTTTGTAGGTATATAATAGTGCAACAACAGTGTGAGATGTGCTTATTAATGGGGAACCTAGAGGGTTTATCAATCCATCACGGGATATAAAGCAAGGCGATCCATTATCTCCATATCTTTTCCTGCTTTGTACGGAGGGCCTTTCAACTTTGCTGAGAAAAGCAAAGGAATCACAGAACTTCCATGGTATCTTGTCATGTCTAATGGGGTATGTATCTCGCATCTTCTCTTTGTTGATGATAGCTTTATTTTATGTCAAGCTACTGTGGAGGAATGTCAACACCTCATTCATTTGCTTGGGTGTTTTGAGGCGGCTTCGAGCCAGGCAATCAATGGACAGAAAACATCCTTTTTTTTTAATAGAAACACAAGACAAGAAGTCAAAGCAGACTTCCAGGCATTAATGGGGGTGAGAGTTATGGATAATTGTGAAAAATGCCTTGGCCTTCCTATGGTGGGGGGTAAATCAAAGGTGAATACGTTTAAGGACCTGCAGGAGAAAATTATTGAGTGATGGGATGGAAAGAGAAATTCATCTCTAAAGTAGGTAGGGAAATTCATATTAAAATAGTTGCTTAAGCAATTCCTACTTACTCTATGGTTTCAAATCCCAAAGGCTTTATGTGATACTATCAACTCTATTTTGGCTAAATATGGGTGGGGGCAAACAAAGGATGAGAATAAATCCATGGGATTAATTGGAAGAAATTGTGTACATTAAAGAAGACTGGTGGCATGGGTTTTCGGGATATTCAAGCTTTTAAGTTAGCCTTACTAGCTAAACAAGCTTGGAGGTTGATACACAAAACACACTCGTTGTTCTATAGGGTCTATAAATCAAAGTATTTTCCCAATTGTTCTTTTATGGATGTAGTACTTGGTAATAATCCATCGTATGTTTGGCGGATTTTGTTGGCAGTGAGGGATATCTTCACTGTAGGCTCTTCTTGGTGGGTGAGGGATGGTCGAAATATTGTAGTTTCAACTCACACATGGCTGCCACATAAATTTGTGTTCCATAGAGAAGACCGGCCTAACTTGCATGTGACTGACTTGATTGATAGTACTACAATGCAATGGGATAGGGAAAAGATATTTGACCTCATTGCTCATCAAAGTAGAATGGAGATACTAGTTGTTGGGTTAAAATGAATTGACCCATTGCAGATTAATTAATTACCCAAGTTAATTAATTAGGTTCAATTACATGTAATAGCGTGATAGCATAAACAATCACCAAAATATCTAAATGCAGTGAAAAATAAATTTGACACGGTGATTTGTTTACGAATAGGGAAAACAACTGAGGCAAAACCCCACTGGGTGAATTTCAGGTCACCACTTCCAAGGATCCACTATTACCAATCACAAGCAGTTACAAGTATAAGGAATCTTACCAAACTTTTTGGCCTATCCCGAAATACCAACCTACAGTTGAACCCTTACCCCAATACCCAATTGGACTTATATTGTAGTGGCAATCTTCTAGTTCAATGCACAAATCTCAGTACGTAACTAACCAATGATACACGAATCCTAGTATGTGACTAGCACTAGCAACTTGATGAAGATGTTGGCTGCAAAGTTCTTCATTTCATCAACGATGAAGATCAGGAAGCTCCTTAGTTACAAAACCCTATGGCGCAAAGACATAGTAGCTTCTTTAGAGAGAATAATGAACTATGTCACTTTCTGCATGTATTCTCCATGTATGAAGACCTTTAAAGTAAGCCTTGTATATGTCTAGGGTTGTGAGAGAAGAAACCCTACACATACATGTCAGCTAGGGCCAAAAATTAGATTTGAAAATTTTGATTTCGTAGATCTCAACAGATTTAGCTTCTGTCGGGCTTCGTTCTTAAATCTCAATAGATGCTGTTTCTGTCGAGGTTTCTGTCGAGCTTTAATGAACAGCTCTTCTTCACTTGTTTCTTGGTCAAATCTTTATGGCTTTAACACTTGACTTGAACAACATGTTTCTTGAAGTCTTGAACTCATCCTAGATCTAATCAATTATAAGTAAAGTGTATTTTGTCAAAGGATTAGCCAATTACATAAAATATGTCCCTAACAATCTCCCCCTTTGCCAATCTGCGACAAAACTACAACAAAACAAATGAATCATGAGAGAAGTCTTAAATCACTAAACTCATAACCACTTGTTGTATTACAAAATAAATATATCCCTACTACAAACTCTTGAAAAACTTTGGAAGAAAAGAGTTCACGGCATGATAGACTTTCACAACCTGTCTTTCTAAAACACTTAAATAAAACTCATTAAGGCATCATATGTGAAACAGAAATAAGGATTGCATCCATAAAGAAACATGTGCATAATGAGAGAAAAAAAAAAACAACACATGTAAATGTAGGTGAAGAAAATGAATATACATCATCATCATATCTAAGAAAATAAAGTACAATGTATGTCATAACAATAATGGTCACAAGACCAGTGTACAAAAGGCTAATGTAACTAAAAAGAAAGAAAAGTACATATAAACCTCACTACATCCCTCAAAACTATACACAATCCCCTTATAAAAAATGTCATATACTAACTCTCCCTTTAAAAACAAGACTACTTTCAAACCCAAAACTACTCCCCATTTTTGTCACGAATGACAAAGGGTAAGTCACTGAGAGGTTATCTCGTCATCACCGGAAGAGCTAGCACCATCCTCATCATCCTCATCGGGTGAGGCCTCTAGAGAAAGAAAGGGAGAAGGAGCAAGACCAGCTATGAGAGCCTGTCTGTGGGCAATGTGACCGACTCGGGTGTTCATCTGACACATCTCATCGATGAGATAGTCAAGACGACCACCAAAGTCAGCCTCCATCCACTGGAGCTGCACCACGATGGCCTTGAGGGTCACACCACCAACTGCGGAGGTAGAAAGAGCCAAAAAAGAGGGTGGAATAAAAGAAGCTGCAGGATCGGTCGTCTCCTCTCGTGGTCACTTCGGTGCCTCACTCCGCCGAACAGAACAAGTGCTGATGGCACCCATGATGGTGAAAAGAGGAGAGAAAGGAATGGGAATGTGAAATTGTGTGAGGATTCGTGTGATAACCGAAGGGAAGATAAGCTTATCACGTGCAGTAGTGTCCTAATACGCATCTATGATAGATGTGATGAAGTGAGAGGGAAAGTCAATGGAAAGATCCTCCATCAAGGAAAGAAGAAAATGAGCACGAGGCTCAGTGATAGAGTTATAGTGAGACAATGGTGTGAGAGTGAATGTCATCACCATGTTAAGGAATCTCGGGCCTTTAGCAAAACTTGAGCATGGAGTGTTTAGCTTACCACCCCATATGGAAAGAGTCTCACAAAAGAAAGAGATGAGGTCATCTCTAGACACGGTCCAAAGACATGCACAGCCAGGGTAGTTAGGATGCGCTACTCTAGGGATGTGTAGTACCTCGGATATAAGATCCGAAGTAACTACGATACTTGTACCTCTGAATGTAGAAACAAACTGAAGCACAGAGGTATCGATGTCGTGTATGTTAAGTAAAAATCCTGAATAAACATGACGAGACAACGCACGGGTTTCTGACAAAGAGATTCCCATCCCCAAGTCCGAATGACATTGAGTAGCATAGTGTTGGAGAAATTCGACAAAATGACCTGGCATTGCAGATGAATGCCACGATTCTAGAAGTTCTCAAAGAAGTTCGTCTTGGCCTTCTCATCACAGAACCGAATATGAGATGGAACAAGAGGATCAAAAGAGGATGACCCGGAACCAAGAAGAGGGTTTCGAGCCGAAGTGAATTTTCTCTGTTTGGGTGTCATAGAAAGGTTCTATCCGAGAGAGAGAGAGAGAAAGAAAAGAGAACAGAAGGAAACACAACACTGGTTCAGAAAAGGAAAGGAAAGGGAAGAATGTATGCATGAAAAATGCATGAACATGTGACATGCAAAAATTAAAAACATCATGCGTAAAACCCAATCCAAACCTAATAGCGCTCACAAGTTTAATCAAGCACACATCTAACAAATGCGTGAAACATTGTTATAGTGTATAGAAGATGCAATGCATGAACATATAACAACAATTTCACAAAGCCCAACCCAAAAATTTCATGAAAAACTCAAAAACCCCAAAATTTTTGGAAAACCCCAAAACCTAGGTCTAAACTGCATGAGTGCATGAAAAGAAAGAAGAAGAGAACACTTACCAAGTGTTTGGAGCTTGATCTAGGCCGAAGAACACGTGGGTGAGGAGATTTAAGAGTGAGAAAGAGTTTTGGGTCGAGAGAGAGAGAGTTTTCTGTCAAGAGAGAAGTGAGAAAATGAAAACCGGATCGCACCTTAGCTATATATAGAAACATGCAACTCAATGGATCAAGGATCTATCGAGAAACTATCGAGCACTAAATCTCGACAAAAGAGAATCTGTCGAGGTGCTGTCGACAGCAAAAACATGATCTTGATGGATCGAAACATTTGTCGAGAAGGTGTTGAGAAGACAAAAACTCAAGGAAATCATCTCAATGGATTGAGAAGCTGTTGAGGTGCTATCAAGAAGAAACCTAGAAATCTCGATAGATCGAGAATGTATCAAGGATCTGTCGAGCAGACAGAGAGGTCAGAAGAAAATCTCAATGGATCGGCCTGTTGTCAAGAATCTATTGAGAGCAAAGCAAAGGGGCTCGATAGAAGAGGATGTGTCGAGGTATTTGTCAAGAAGCCGTCGAGCTTAAAGAAAAAGAGTTTTTCAAGCGAGGAAAAACATATAAAGATGAATGCAACAAGCAAGCTACTCAAATAAAGATCCACTCAACATGTTAAGCTCTCAAAACATCTCTTAACATATAAGCAAAGCATCATTAGATCCAAAACACACACACACACCCTAAACAAGGCTAACTAATTTTATATTTCAAAAATGAGTTAAGATAGTTTAGTGAGCATATATTAACACATGTATTCCTTGTGATGGCCAAGACATATTGTACCTGCATATGTATCAAAAGTAGCAAAGAGTATGCGTGTTGTGTGTGAAAACATAGCAAGAGTGCACAAGTTTCTCATATTATGAAGATTCAAGATATAAGGTGATCTAATACACTTACACACAATCATAACTGTTTGATGGGGACTATCACCTTTGAGGTACATCATATAACTCCCACAACTCCTAGAAACACACTTACAATCATTTTAAAAGAATTTTGATTCTTTTTTGCTTTTATATATTTTGCATATTTTCTTTTTGAACATATCATGCATGGGCATATAAGCGAGAAAAGAAATACCCAATTATGTAAGCCAAAACATCACAATTTTGCTATGCCGAAGCACACAAATGTTATACATGATTGGCTGGTTTCAGTGGTGAGATGGTTATTTATACCTTTCTCTTAAGATTTTCTAGTCCTTCCTGTCAAAAAGAGTGATTAGAGTATAAAGAGTGAAAGATCACTTGATCGTACTCATCACAAACACGAGCTACAAAGCTCACTTGCTTAGTTGTGCATAAAGACGTTCATCTAAGCTACAAAAGATACAAAGTTTAAAACACTTTGTTTCAATGGCCATCTAGGGTACACAAGTACCAATATACACAAACACGCACTGTTTTTGTATTTTTCTGATTTTTCAATTTTTTTTTATTTTTATATAAAACAAAATAAAACAGAACTGAAAACAACAAACAAAAACATGTTAAACAAAACACACAAAGCAAAAAGACTAGATTGACTCAAAAACAACTAGAAAGTAGAACAAACAAGTTATGCAAGAACATAAAGGGAGAGCGAGAAAAAGTTACAGAATCACTTTAAGCCTTTTTTTTTTTTTGCCAAACTTTGGTTTTAGAGGAAGATCCTTTCCTAGAGTTGAACCTTTGTTCCAGAGGTAAGGGGGAAGAATTGAAACCATTCAAGTTCGAAAGGAACATTAAGGCCTTGAGAAGATATCCAAGAGGACCCAAAGATGGTGGAATCTGTCCTTGACCACCAGATGATAACACACTATTACTCTGTTGAGTGGCTAACCACTTATAGCAATTTGGACGAGTGTGTCTTGAAGCTCTATAGTGATGACAGAAATGCAGCTTCTTTGGTTGAGACTTCTTATTTTTAGCCTTATTGCTCTTAGGGTTTCTAGTCTCTTTCTTCTCTATCTTAGGGGATGCCCCTAGAATAGATTTTCCTTTGTCTAGATTGTTCTCACTAACTATCTCAGTTTTAGTTTCATTTTTCTCAAGATTTTCATTATTAGTAGGTGAGGAGACAAAAACAGTATTACTAGAGGAGGCAAGATGAGAAGAGTTAAAGAGTTCATACCCTAAGCTGGTTCTGTCAGAAGCTGATTTTTAGAGGTTCAGCATTTCATCCAGCTTTGCGCTGGAAGTGCTCTCCAATTGAGCTCGAACTTGGAACAATTCTACTTCAAGCTTCTTGGTTCTTTCAGCCAAGAAGTTGTTCTCGAACCTCAGTGCTCCAATGGTTTGATTTACTTCATCAACCTTTATGGATAGCTCCTCTCGTTCCAGCTCTACTTTACTAAGCTTCTTAGTAGATAGCCTATACAACTTTTCATGCTTTTCAGATACCTTGTATAACTTTGCAAAGGTTGTATGGATGTCATCCTGTCCATCCATCTTCTCAAACTTGGATTCCACAAAGTCCTCTTCTTCATCCACTACTTCTACGACCCCCTTAGTATGATCTACTGTGGTAGTGAAAGCACTCAAGATTCCCTCATCATCACTGTCATCTGATTCAGTCTCAAGCTCGGTATCACTCATGGTAGCAGCAATAGCCTTGCTTTTCCCAATCGACTTGAGATATGTTAGACATTCTTGTTTCATATGTCCAAAACCTTGACATCCGAAGCATTTTGTTCCGATGGGAATAGTATACTGATCGCCATCTTTAGCATCTTTATTCCCTTTGTCTTGACTTCTGAATTGAGAAGAACTGGATTGCTTACGGTCTTTGTCAAAATCTTTCACATTAGCATGCTTCATGAACTTCTTGAACTGCCTAGTGATGTAGGACTTCATCTTGGAATCTTCATCATCTAAAGACTCATCAATCTCATTACTTTTGGCCTTCAGTGCCATATTCTTACTTTTGGTTCCTTTCCCAAGTCTAGTCAAACCTAATTTGTAGGTTTGCAAGTTGCCAATCAGCTCCGTCAAAGGAATGGTGTCAATGCCCTTTGATTCTTTAATCGTTGTTATCTTGGCATGAAATCTCTCAGGGAGAAATTTGAGCACATTTCTCACAATCTTGGGCTCGGGAATATGATCACCAAGATTGAATGCTAAGTTCATTATGCCCTTCAGCTTGGAATAAAACTCGTCGAATGTCTCATCCTCCTCCATCTTTATCTCCTCAAAGCTAGTCGTGAGTCTTTGGAACTTTGAGTCCTTGACAGCCTTAGTCCCTTCATAGGTTGTCTAGAGGATGGTCTATGCTTCCTTTACAGTTTTAGTTGAGGATATTTTCTTGAACTCCTTATTGGTCACCGCACTAAATAGGGCATTCAATGCTCTGCTGTTGAAGTTTGCCGCTTTGATCTTGGCCTCATCCCAATTAGCCGGTGCTTCCTTTGGCTTCACCCATCCAATTTTCACAGCTTGTTAGACCTTCTCATCTAAAGACTACAAGAAAGCTCTCATGCGTACTTTCCAGTATGCATAGTTAGTGCTATCAAATAAAGGAGGTACAATAAGCGACTGTTCGCTATCCATGACAAACAGGGGTCAATGGATCACACAACAAAAATTAAAACCTAATTAGAGTATGCCTACTCTGATACCACTTGTTGGGTTAAAATGAATTGACCCCTTGCAATTTAATTAATTAGGTTCAATTACGTGCAATAGCGTGGCAGCACAAACAAATCACCAAAATATCTAAATGAGCGAAAAATAAATTTGACAAGGTGATTTTTTTACGAATGGGGAAAACCACCGAGGCAAAACCCTACTGGGTGAATTTCAAGTCACCACTCCTAAGAACTCACTATTATCAATCACAAGCGGTTACAAGTATAAGAAATCTTACCAAATTCTTTGGCCTATCCCGAAATACCAACTTACAGTTGAACCCTTATCCCAATACCCAATTGGAATTGTATTGTAGTGGCAATCTTCCAGTTCAATGCACGAATTCCAGTACGTGACTAACCAATGATGCACGGATCCAACTACGTGACTAACACTAGTAACTTGATGAAGATTGTAAGGTTGAAATTTATCAACCATCTTGTTGGCTTTATTCCGTGCCAATTTGCTTGTAATTTAGCACTTAGTAACCCTATATTTAGGTGGGATCATTGTAAGGGCAGTGTGTGAGAAGATGTGAAGAAAAGCTCAAGTTTGTGCAAGAAGGCAGAGTGTCGCGGCTAGGACTCGCGGCTGACTCGCGACTGGCAAGCCGCCAAATGCTGGCACGTGAGATGCACACAGGGGAGCTGAAGGGTCGCGCCAGCTGTCGCACTACAGGACAAAAGTCCCAGGCTGGCCAGGCCGTTACGTCGCGACTTGAACTCACGACTTGGACAAGCCGCGAGGTCAAGCTGCCAACCAGCCCTATTTGGAAAAAACTGTTTCTTCGTATTTCAAACACACGCCACTATATATAGACCCTTATACCCACTAAATTGAGAGAGCTTCCAGAGAGAATTTTGTGAGAGAAACCCTAGAGAAAAACAAGATTGCCTCATCCCCAATCTTTACCTTAGAGACTCTACAAATTCCTCTACTCTCTTCCTCTCCATTGTCACATCCTTGAGAGGTCATTGACCAAATCCTTATCTCACCACACCCATGTCTGTGAGAAGGTTCATTTGGTGTTAAGGGAAGCAGTTTGAAAGGAACCAATATACATTGGTTGATGCTATGGTATAGTAGCGGAATTCGGGAAGCTAAAGAAGAAATAGGTTCGGCGTAACCTCGTTGGAGCAAGAAGCTTGGAGGGCTTAGGTACTTGGGTAGATTAGGCTTGGAGGGTCTTCTGCTATTCATGTATCCCAACTACATTCTTTAGTGGATTATTTACCGCTTGGAGGGCGGCAGAGAGGTTTTACGCCGAGGACTTCAGTTTCCTCTTCGATAACACATCGTGTGTTGTCCGTGTGTCTGCATCTTCCTTTCCTTTATCTTTTCCTTATATTTACTGTTATGGATGTGTTTATATTTGGCTTAGATTAGTTATCAATTCTGTGATTGGCTTATATTCATATTCTGCACATTAATTGTTTGATTATAAGCTTGAATTGATATTTTATAATTTGGGGTTTAAACGTTCAAGGGTGTTTTATACACATATTGAACTTTCAAAGATGTTGGCTGCAAAGTTCTTCAATTCATCAACGATAAAGATCAAGAAGTTTCTTGGTTACAAAACCCTATGGCGCAAAAACGCAGTAGTTTCTTTAGAGAGAATAATGAACTATGTCACTTTCTGCATGTATTCTCCGTGTATGACGGTCTTTAAAATAAGCTTTATATATATCTATGGTTGTAAGAAAAGAAATCCTACACATACATGTCAACAAAAATCAGATCTGAAAATTCTGATTTTGTAGATCTCAACAAATTCAGCTTTTGTCGAGCTTCATTCTTAAATCTCGATAGATACTGTTTCTGTCAAGGTATCTGTCGAGCTTTAATGAATAGCTCTTCTTCACTTATTTCTAGATCGGATCTTCATGGCTTTAACACTTGACTTGAACAACATGTTTTTTGAAGTATTGAACTCATCCTAGATCTACCCAATTACAAGTAAAGTGCATTTTGTCAAAGGATTAACCAATTACATAAAATATGTCCCCAACACTAGCCATTCCTCTGTCCAAGACTACCTCTTGTTACACTTAGATATGGAAGGAAAATTCGGCAAAGTTGTTTAAAGTGAAGACTACATACCAGGTTGCTCTAAGGTTAAAGGAAAGAACTCAAGTCAAGCATTCAAGAGTAGGAACTGACCGGGCCATCTGGAAAAAAAAAATCTAGGATCTAAATGTTCCATCTAAAGTTCGGATGTTTTTGTGGCGTGCTTGCTCCAATATTCTACCTACAAGGGAAATTTTGCACCGATGAAAAATTAGGGTTGATCCAACGTGTGAAATATGTTGCCAGCAAACTGAGTCTACTGGTCATCTTCTATGGGAATGCCCATTAGCAACTAGCAAGGAATGTATGGGCACTTTGTCGAGGAAAAATCCAAGAATGCCCGAATGATGCATGGGAGTTCTTTGCACTTTTCTGAATGCTTGCAGATTGTCTTTCACAGTTGGAGTTGGACAGATGGGCAACAATATTATGGGCGCTATGGACTGCTAGAAACAAATTCTATTTTGAAAAGATCCAACAACATCCTAATGCTAATCTGGATGGGGCAATCGGCATCTTGTTGGAGAATCACAGATTAGTTGCAGCAATGACGAATTCTTAGTTTTGTCTTTAAAACTTGTTTTGAGTTGTTGCACGTTCAGTTTTTTGATGTATTTCTCTCCAACAGTTTTGGAGTTCTTGAGCTTGTGCTATTTTTGGCCATGGCGTTGTACCTACTTATAGTTCCTTATATTAATAAAATCTTCTATCTTTTATCTCAAAAAAAAAAAAAAAAAAAAAAAAGTGGAGCTTTGTGAAACACAAAATATTGCAGCTTAATTGTCACTTCAACTAAAAGAAATCGGTTGTTATTATGAATTATTTGCTATTTATTTTATTTAATTTTGTGTTGTTTTGATCTCTCTATTTCTGTGTGATAGTTGTTATTGTGAAGTATTTGCTTCTTCTTTTTCTTTTCTTTTTTTTTCTTTTTTTTTTGGTTGAATTCTGTGATATCTTTTTGTGTTGTAAATTGTAATAGTTCTAGTCTTGTATGATTAAAGTTTCAGGCTTGAATGTTATATACAAATCATTTGATTTTATAATTCCTCTAGGTGTATTCATTTAAATACTTTGAAGAAAACGTATTATTGAATTAGAATGAATAGACAAAATGTTTTAAATTAACAAAACAAAACAAAATTCAACTTTTTCAAAACAATTACCAAACAGATTTCCTAAATTTTTTTTTGGAAATTGTTTTTTTTTTTTTTTTTTTTTCCTTTCTTTTAACTAACCTAACGTATTTTTCATCTTGAAAAAGAAAAGTTTTTTTTTTCTTTTTTACTTAAAAACAAGAAAAATAAAATAGAAAATGAAAATAGTTACCAAACATGACCTTAATCTTTTAGTGTTTGAGAACTAAAATTGTGGGGTTTTTTTTTTGAGAAGACTAGAATTGTGAGTTGTTGTTGATGTTTAATTAATAACAAATTATCACATCACTTTAAAAATTGAGATATCATTACTCAGTTAAACATAGGGCAAAAAATTTTGGAAGTTGATCGATGGACCAATAGTGCAAATTTTTTAAAGTTTAAGGATTAAAAGGACTAAAACTTCAAGGACAACTAGGGCAACAATACATTTTGACCATAATCGTTACTAATTAAAACCAAAAAGGACTTGTGGGTGGGGGGGCTATTCTATTTCTACCTCCAAATTACTGTAATTTTTACAATTAAAAGCTTTTTTATCCAGAAAAATGTTAAAGGTATTATAGGTTTTACATAAGTTAAAATTTACAAATTGATGCGATGATTAATGTAATTGGTAAATTTTAACCATCTCCTAAACAAACATATGAATGACCTTATTAGCTACACATCAATATGGTAAAATTTGTAGTACACATAGCACTATATCATGAAGAAGTCCAAATTTGCATTGCACCTATTGGTTGGTTCTCTCTCTTCCAGAAATTTCATTTTTATATCAAAACGCGAATCACCAGAGAGAAAGAGCTTTTCTTTCGGAGTGAGTTGTAAAGCTTGAATTTCAGGTATATAATGGGAATTTTCTATTTATTAGAGTCTTCTATTTCCAAGCTGTAAAGCGTACCTGTTACGGCTTTTTTATTGCAAATTTGCTTTAAAATAAATATATATAAAAAATTGTAAATAGCCTAACATAAATAAATGAAGCAATGAAATTCGCGTGCTGGGCCTTTTTTTTTTTTTTTTTTTTGATTTGAAGTTGTGCTAATTATTCTTTCGGTTTGGTTATATTTGGAACTTTTAAAAATATTAATAGAAAATCTAGGGTATTACTGGGTATTGGGTTTTTAATTGCAAGTTCTAAAGGAGTGGTTGAATTTGAAGAACCATTGATCACCAAGTAGTATACATAATTATATATTATATATAGTTCCTAAACTTCCTTCAACCCAATATCAGGGTAAAGGCCAGGAATCTAGCGTTTTTACTGCATGATCTTTATTAGTAAATCATGAATCTACAACACCTCCTCATCCAACAATTAATTTTTTTAAATTTCAATCTAATAAAAAATAATTAACTAGTATAACATAGCTTAGAGCTGATTGAAGAAAAGTCTAAGTATATAACAAAAATTTGCATCCAATAAATGATAAAAATAGTATAGCCAAATCATAGAAAGTCTCTTATTTGGCCATACATGACAAAAATCTCACAATATTTTTCTAACACTTGGGGAAAGAAAGAAAAGATAAAAGGGACACATCATCTCCGAATGATTTAGTTCTTACCTTTAATAACTGATTTTCCTACCTTCTATTTTTATATTTAAAAAAATGTTATGTTCACAACATTATCACAATAAATTTTAACGGTCCATTTGGTTAGAAGAGTAGAAAAGTGAAAGGATAGAAAATGGAGAGATGATAGAAAAATTTTTAATTTTCCCTTATAGTGTTTAGTTTGAAAGTAAAAAAGTGGAGAGATAGAAAATATAGTTTATATAAATTTACTTTCATGCTCCTAATAGATTAAAAAAAAAATAACGAATAATAAAAAATACAGATGAACCAAAAAAAAAAAAAAAAAAAGCACCATAAGTGTCCAGAGAAGGACAAAAAAAAAAAAAAAAAAAAAAAAGCTAAAGAAGGAAATTTATTTTTTTAAAAAAAGGAAAAAGACAAAAAAAAAATGAAGGAGATTAAAAAAAAAGGACAAAAAAACTAAAGTAGGAAATCTATATATATAAAAAAATAAAAAAAAATAAAAAGAGAGAGAGAGAAACAGCTGACACGTAAAAAAAAAAAAAAAAAAAAACGTGTAAAAAAAATTATGACAAAACGGAAAAGAAAACAAGGAAAAAAAAACTGTAAACAGTACCCAACACGCTAGCCTTGGGGAGTTTTTTGTCCAAAATTTTCTCTTTTGTTTTCTCTCTATTTGAGATCAAAAACTTTCTGGTAGGCCTGGAGAGAAACCATCCAGCCCTACTATTTATTTTTTTTCGTCTCTACCCAACTAAATACACTCTAAAAAAAATTTTCTTCTTATTTTTACTTTAAAATTTTCCATCTACTCTATTTCATTTTCAAATAAACACACCCCATGTAGTAGATAGTTATCGGCTATTACTGAAGGGTAAAAAAGTAATTTAAGTTGTAAATTCAAATCAAAATTAATAACAACTTACTATCTATAATTTGTTGTGAAAATATTATAAAAATATTATAAATTTAATACTTCTTTCTATACCTTTTCCGTTAACTACCTATGATCTGTGCTAGTGTTGAAGGTATGTCACCGTGATAACATGGATAAGTAAGAGGAACTAAACCAGCTAATTAGTCAAGCAGAAGGGCTGCGATGCGTAGATTAACATTTGGAGCTAGAAACTGATAGTAGTGGTAAAGACAAGATTCTGTCAGGCAAAAGCTATAGTAGAAACCTGATGAAGAAAATATTGCTGAAAGCTTGTAATCTGACGCTTGGCATCAAGGTAAGTCACGTTAATCGAAACGGTCGTCAGTTTCAAACTAGAGATAAAACAAGATGATAGTGTATGAGCGTAGGCCATTGTCTATTTGGGGATCTCACATGAACCTCAAAGACTTGAACACGAAATTCAAGTGTCCATGGATTTTTCCACTACAAATTACCACATTGAACACAGTCAATGTGTAAGTGCAAAATGTGTTGCAACTTTCAACAAGGCTGCTAGTATGCTTTAGCATTAAGTGCCAATGTCTTTTTTAGTGTCGGGTTCATCTGTAGCCAGTAGTCAAATTTTTCTCCTTTCTCATCTCTCTTGCTCTCAAACATAGAAACACCACTCAAAACACAACACAGAAATCTCTCTCTCTCTCTCTACCATCTCAGTTCCCACACCCTCCCCTGCTCCCCAAAAAAGCCCACATTATAGACATAGCACTCTCTCAAATTAACCAAAAAATTATCTCTATACAGATTTTCCCCACCCAAGCAATCCATGGACGAACCATCCCAACACTCACAAGAAGCTCACTTCACTCTCTCTCTCTCTCTAACTGCAACAATCTCCAGAATAAGTGCAAGGGAGGACAAAATTCCTCCCAAATTTCGGCCTGAAAGCCCTAGCCCAACTCCGAAACTGAGGTCCATTGTTTAAAGCCCATCAAAGTTTCGAACAGAGTCCACGAGCCCTGATCAGATCCAAATTCCATAGCCCACACTAATCCTGGTCCAAACCCAGAAGGAGGCCCAAACCTTATTCCCAACTTTTAAGGTATATGTTTCTAAATTAGATAAGTTTGACTAATGCAATATCTTTTCTTAATATTATTGTTTGTAGCTCATTATATTGAAATAAATATGTTTTTAAAGTTAGATAACTAAATTTCTTTAATTAAAGCCTTCTTTATTAAAAATTTTTTCCTAATTTACAGCAAATATTAACCTGGTAGTTACATAATCCATGTTTGAATAAAACTGATATATGGATAAATGCATTCAAGAATACAAAAAAGTGAAAAACACAAACCATAAATACACACACAGATACAGCATATATTCACCAAGTAGAAATCCTAATAGGTGAAAATAACACTATGAGGCAAACCTAATTAGCAAATTCGCTGTAGAAGATTGTTACAGTACAAATGATACTCACCTGACTTTCTGTACATGTAGTCAAACATTGTACTTGAGTTCTCGTGCTTTTCCTAACAAACCCTAACTCTCTAATTCTAATTTTATTTATTTATATTTTTTAATCAAATATGTATCATAAGTAAATATTTTTTGTTATGGTTTTTTTTTTTTGCATTCCGGAGATTAAGCACTCACATCAATACATATATAATACGATAAAGGTTAAATTTTGTCCATCTAATTCAGTGGCGACTCCAATATTATTTTTTAGAAGGGTCAATAAGAAACATAAAATATGCAAAATTTAAAACAAAAGAAAACTTAAATGTATCGACATCACAAAAAACAAAACCAAAAAAAAAAAAAAAAAAAAAAACAACAACAACAACGAAATATATAAAGTTTTACAATTGCTTTCTATGATGTTTCATATATTGAAATTGTTAAATGATATCTTCATTATAAATCTTACGAACTACATCTTTTCAACGTATACAGCCAAACAATTATTCATCCATTGATCTCCTATTGATCCATTGGACTTATTAATTTTTTCTGCCAGATTTTAAATCAAATTGGTTTTTTTTTTTTTTTTTTTTTTGCTAAAATATTTTTAAGAGGATCATATTCAAACTTATTTTAACTAGACTTAAATAAAAAAATATCCATGATCAAGGTGTTCAAAATTTTATTTTAGGGAGGTAAATATATATATATATATATATAGTTTTTGTGTGTGTGTGCTGAGGGGGGGGGGGGGGGGGGGGGGCCGCAGCAGGGAATTCATTTGAACCCCCTGGGCTTCGAGTGGAGCCGCCCATGATCTAATTCCAAAAATCACTTATATCAGTCTATGTAAATTTGGATTGCTACTCAATAATGGTGTAAATATACATTGTTACTATTCACATATAAATTTATTTTTTAATACTTTTTTATTTATATACACGGAGAGAGTAGTAAAAAATTGATAAAGAAATAATCTAACGTGGGTGTTTTTAAAAAATAGTTGTGTAAAATAGAAAAATAAATTCTTATACTAAAATAAATAGAAATTTTTGTACAAATTGACGTGAATTAGTGATTGAAAAATGGAAATATAGCTATCTCAAATCTCAGTATAGAAAACATAGAAATGTACATCAAAATGCAGGAAAAGGAATGGGTACATAAAGAACCAAAAACTTTGGAAACGTAGCTTCTTCAATATAAAAATTAGCTTAAAAGGAATGGGTGTTAACGTGTAATAGGTTGTGGCTTTTAAGCTCACCTTGTTTACTTGTAAAACACACATACTTGTACTACACACTCTGCCTCCTATATAAAGCTACTCATGTATATTTTATTACTTGTGAAATACAATACTATTCATTCAGTATTTCTAACATGGTATCAGAGCCACTGTTCTAACTTTCCTGTGTCTTGCAGTCTTGTCTTTGTTGATATTCTCTGCTGCCTCATCTTCCCTGGTCAGTAAACCTTTTCAGTGCCCCCTCCGGATCACTCTGCCACTGTCAAAGGTCCTCAGGTTGAGTCTTCGCCGCCAGAAGCTCGCTCTCTGCCAACAAGACCACTGCATTCATCGAATCTGTCCCTCCGGACCTTCGTTTAAGACATAAGACATATCGTCGTATAGATTGTCATAGATTGTCAACCGATCTACTCAACACTACCAAAATCGTCCTCATCGAACACCACACACGCCTCCACACGCCTCCCAAACATCCGGCAAGATCCTCCACGCACTTCATGCGCCGCTGAAAATCCTACTAACATCATCTATCCGCTAATGTCACTTGCCGACAATCCAACAAACGTTTTTGCAATTTCTACAGACATCTTGGCCATAATATTGAGACTTGCTAGCATCATAACAAATCAACTGTTTGTGTTTCTGATGCTACTGTTGTTAACACTGAGAGTATCCAACCAATGGCTCCCATCTCTGCAAAGTCCAGTTCTTCTGGATCCACTATCACCATTTCCACAGTCGACCTTCAAAACATCATCGCTAATACCATTCGTATGATTGGTAATGCATCTTATTCCTCTTCTCTCTCAATTTTATCTGGTATGTCTCCTTTCTTTTGGCTTATGGATTTTGCTTGTTACAATCACATGACACCTCACTTGTCCTTATTTTCTCAACTTGAACCTGCACCACATCCTCTTAATATTCGTATAGCAAATGGTTCCACAATGTTTGGTCATAATATAGATTTTATCTCGACTTCCAACCTCTCGGTTCTTGGGGTCTTTAACGTTCCTAACCTTTCTTACAATTTATTTTCTGTGGGACAATTAGCTGAGTTGGGTTATCTCATTACCTTTAATTATTCTGGGTGTACTGTGTAGGATCCGAGGATAGGACAGGAGCTTGGGACCAGCCCTAGAGTTGGGCATATGTTTCCCGTGGACAACCTTCGTCTTCCACCTATTGCTTCTGCCTCTGTTGTTGGTACAGCTACTGCAGTTTCTTCTATTCATTCCCTTGCACTTTGGCATGCCCAACTAGGTCACTCATCTTCCTCTTAAGTACAACACTTGTCTTCTAGAGGTTTGTTAGGTTCAATGTCCACTAAAAATTTTGATTGTGTTTCATGTCAGTTAGGAAAACAACCAGCTTTGCCTTTCCATACTAGTGAATTAATATCCACTGATATCTTTGACCTAATTCATTCTGATGTCTGGGGATCTTGCTCTATCTCTAGTATTGATGGATCTCGATATTTTGTTGTCTTTGTTGATGATTACTCTCGCTATAGTTGGATTTTTCATATGAAACATCATTCTGAATTATTGCAAATATATTGTAATTTTGCAAAAATGGTTGAAACTCAATTTTCCAACGCATCAAAATTTTTCGATCTGATAATGCTCTTGAATACACTCAATATGTTTTCCAAGCTATTTTGCATTCCTATAACACTATTTATCAACTAACTTGTCCAGGTACCTCTCAGCGAAATGGTAGAGCTAAACGAAAACTTCATCATATTCTTACATTATTTGTGCTCTCTGTCTCTCTGCCAAAGTTCCTGCTCATTTTTGGGGCGAAGCTGCTCTTCATGTTGTTCATGCTATTAATCGCATTCCCAGTCCCATCATCCAAAATCAAACTCCATATGAGCACCTTTTTAGGTCACCTCCAAACTATCACCACCTTCGCTCCTTCTGCACTGCCTGTTTATTCTTCTTCAGCCACATGAGCATAACAAACTTAAGCCTCGGTAGACTCTGTTGTTTTCTTGGCTATGGCAAAACTCAAAAGGGGTATCAATGTTATGATCCTCTCTCTCATTGTCTTCGTATCTCCTGCAATGTTGTCTTTTAGGAACATTACTCCTTTGTCGAGCTCTCTCACTTCCATGTCTCACTGTCTACCTCGTCTGTCTTAGATCTTTTTCCCGTTGAGCCACATATTCCTTCTATAGTTGCTTTTGATCCTCCTATAGACTTCTCTATCCAACCACCAGATATTTTTGATGCTTCTCCTAGATCACCCTTTAATGAACAGATGAAAGATGAACAGGTCGAAGACGAGCCACCAAACCTTGAGCTTGGGTCCACTACTCCTGCTCTGCCTGAAGATCTTGCATATGACATTCCACCTCGTCACTCAACTCGGGTAAGATCCATTTCCTGTAAATTTACTTGACTATTATTGTTACACTGCCCTTGATACATTTCACGAGCATCACACATATCGTGAGGTCTACACTGACCCATTATGGCAGATTGCAATAAAAGAGGAATCTGCTGCATTATCTAAAAACCATACTTGGGATTTAGTGACTCTTGCCCCTAGGAAATCTGTGGTTGGTTGTAAGTGGATCTACAAGATTAAGACTCACTCTGATGGGTCCATTGAGTGCTATAAAACTCGTCTTGTTGCAAAAAAATTTATACAGGAGTATGAAATTGATTATGAAGAGACCTTTGCTCTGGTTGCTCGAATCTCATCTGTTCATGCCCTTTTAGCTGTTGTCACTACCAGTAAATGAGACATTTTTTAGATGGATGTCAAAAATGTCTTCCTTAATGGGAATTTAAGTGAAGAAATTTATATGCAACCTCCTCTTGGTCGCTCTATTGAACCAAACAATGTTTGTCACATTCGACGTGCTCTTTATGGCCTTAAACAAGCTCCACCAGCTTGGTTTGTCAAGTTTAGCTCTACCATCTCTAACTTGGGTTACATTGCTAGTCATTATGATTCTGTTTTATTGCTTCGTCACACTGAAAAATGCACTATTTTGCTTCTCCTATATGTGGATGATATGATCATTACTAGTGATGAGCTCAATGGCATTCAAGAACTCAAGGATTTTCTCAATCAACAGTTTGAGATGAAAGATCTTGGACATCTCAACTATGTCTTTGGTCTTAAAATCACTCATTCTATAGATGGACTTTATATTACTTAAGCCAAGTATGCTTCTGATCTTTTGTCTCGAGCTGGACTTCACTAATAGCAAGACTGTTGACACTCCAGTTGAACTTAATGCGTATCTAACTCCTTCAGGAGGGAAACCATTGTCTAATCCTTTTCTTTATAGACGCTTGGTTGGCAGCCTAGTTTATCTCACTGTCACTCGTCCAGACATTTCCTATGTTGTTCACCAAGTGAGTCAATATCTGTTTGCTCCACGATCGACTCACTATGCTGCTGTTTTACGCATTCTTCGATACCTGAAGGGCACTCTCTTCCCTGCCCTTTTCTACTCTACTGAGTCTCCTTTTATTCTCCGTGCATTCTTTGATGCTGATTGGGCAGGAGATCCCACTAATCACAGGTCCACCACTGGTTATTGCTTTCTTCTTAGTTCTTCTTTGATTTCTTGGTGAAGCAAGAAACAAACACTTATGGCCCGCTCCAGTATTGAAGCAGAATATTATGCCCTTGTTGATACTACATTTGAGCTCTTTTGCCTACGATGGCTTCTTAAGGACTTAGGTATGTCCACATCCTCTGCTACTTCTCTTTATTGTGACAACCAGAGTGCCATTCATATTGCTCACAATGATGTTTTCTATGAATGAACTAAACATATCGATATCGATTGTCATTATGGTGCTCTCAAGTTGTTTGAGGGGGGTTGTTAACGTGTAATAGGCTGTGGGCTTTAAGCCCACCTTGTTTACTTGTATAATACACATACTTGTACTACACACTATGCCTCCTATATAAAGACACTCATGTATATTTTATTACTTGTGAAATACAATACTATTCATTCAGCATTTCTAACAATGGGAATATACCTTCCTCAATATAGAAACCACATGGAAATATAATTGCAAGGCTAAGTATCAGTTCCTTAATTCTAAAGCCTTGATTATTTACTTGTGTGAGTAGGTTTGGATCACTCTTTAG
Source organism: Quercus aquifolioides (assembly GCA_019022515.1). NCBI lineage: Eukaryota > Viridiplantae > Streptophyta > Magnoliopsida > Fagales > Fagaceae > Quercus > Quercus aquifolioides. The sequence continues at coordinate 46,442,170 of CM032333.1, forward strand.
TCTTTTGATCAGTCTTAACTCTTGAGGGAGGGAGAGAGAGTTATCCAAACCTAATCACACAACTAAGATATTTGGTGAAAATTATATTCCTATGGCCAACTAAAGTCTAAAGACACAAAATCTTTAATGATCTTTTTCCCGACTTGTAATTTGTAAATGTGACAAGATTTCATTGGAGGAAGATTATGTTTATATAGACATAACATTAACACTATTCTAATTACAATAGCTACATTAGTGGTACTAGCCTCTGAGCACGCACTCACGCACGTGCTTAGAGGCTCTTTTATTTTTTGGGTAAGAGTTAATTTAGAGCATTTAAATTAACTCTTACCTAAAAAATAGAAGAGCCTTTGAACATGCGCGTGAGTGTATGCTCAGAGGCTAGTTATCAATACTTATATTGTATTTTATAAAGTACATAAGATTTTCTATGGAGTAGTAAATTAATAAGATTTTTGTTAAAGGAAATGCTCCTAAAAAGATCCTAAAATTTAGTAACTACCCATCCACGTTTTTGTTTTTTGTTTTTTGTTTTTGTTTTAATATTTTTCAAATTTTATTTATGACACTTGTCATTTTTTGTCTAATCCTAAAATGTAGTTTTTTTTAATCCTAAAATTTAGTCATTTACTACACATCCTAAAAGCTTAAATTGAAAATTTTATGGCAAGAGATACACGTTAATTCATAATTGTATAAAACCACAATTGTATTTTGAGATTTTTTTTTTTTTAAATAAAGTATTAAATTAACCTTAACAAAAGGCTAATACAATTGGGAATTAATGATTAGAAGTATCTAGAAAAAAAAAATTGTATAAAAACTTCATGATTGTTTGTTGAGAAGAAAAAAAAAATACTATAAAGTATTATTAAAGGTGGTTTAACAAAAACCCAATAGGAATAATAATGAACTTTTATTTTAATTCATCAATGTTGTTCTTCTAAATTTTTTATTGAACAAAAGTACACTAAATGTAGTTTAAGTTCATAGCAGTTGGAACAGCATCCAAATTCACGTTTTCCTCTTTCTTTCTTTTTTTTCTTTTAAATCTCTTCCATATTTTGGGGAAAAAAAAAGACTTCTACTATAAAACCACTACTATAACTTCTCCATCCATATCCTTATATTTAGGCACTAACATATCTGATTTTGAAAGAAAATAAAAGGCTAGATTTTAGGGAAATTTAAAAGATTAAGGTGGGGAATTGGTGTGACCCTATCCTTATTTAAAAGTTTATCAAAAAAAGAAAAACTACGCTTTTAAAAAAAAATCCCACTTTCTATCCCACGTTTAAAAACTACCCAACCACCTGATACATGGCTTGCATTTTTGGATTGGGATTTGGATTTGGATGCTTCTACTAATTTTTACAATAGCTGAGTATCCAATGAGTTTAAAATTGACAAACTATGATTATCAATACTTATATTGCATTTTTATAAGGTACATAAGTAAATTAATAAGGTTTTTGTTAAAGGAAATGCTCCTATAAAGATCCTAAAATTTAGTAACTACACATCCACATTTTTTTTTTCCTTTTTGGTGTTGTTGATGTTGTTCTCCTTTTCAACTTTTATGTATGGCATTTATCATTTTTTGTCTAATCCTAAAATTTAGCCATTTACTACACATCCATAACATAATTAAATAAAAGCTTAAATTTCAAATTTTATGACAGGAGATACACGTTTCTTTTGGTGGTGTTGTTCTTTTTAAAAAAATTTAATAACATTTATCAATTTTTGTTTAACCCAAAAATTTAGTTTTTTAGTCCTAAAAGTTAGCCACTTACTATACATCCATAACAAAAGTTAAACATAATTTAAATTTCAAATATATCAACAACATCAACAACCTTTAAAACTGAGAAAAATGTACATAACATTTTTTATGAAGTAGTAAATTAATACTTATGGAAAAAAAATGTAAATTGAATTTGACATAGAATTATACAAATGATAAATATAGTTTCTATTACAAAAGAAATTTTTTTACAACAATTTCTTAGATAACAACCACTTTATGTGAGGTTTAATACATATAATAATTCTTTTAAAGTCTCTCACCCGAACTTATCTAATATTCCATTCCAATGACTCCTCAATGTAATTCGAAAAATTTGTGCGTACGTGAACCTAAGAGAGATAAAATAATTAGGGTTAAACCAAGTATTTTATCCAAAAAAAAAAAAAAAATCAACAAACCAAAGTTAGCGTGCGTGTTATTAAAGATAATAGCATAAGTTTGTTAGAGTTTGTGTTTGATTTAAATTTTGATAATATCATTTTTCCTGAAAATCCTATTAAAATTGTTTAGAATAAAGATAAATATGTTTTATAATTTAACTCTATCATGGACTCTTTAAAATCTTATCACAACATCATCAACTATTTAAATAAATAACTAATGGAGATCTAAAAAAAAAAGGGGGGGGGGGGGGAGTTAACGTGTCAAAATTACATTTAAAAAAAAAAAAAGGAGTTAATGTGATACATATATTAAAAAAAAAAAATTGTAGAACTCAAGATTGCTACATACCTAAATTAAAAAAGAAAAAAAAAATTAATCAACAAACCAAAGTTAGCGTGCGTGTTATTAAAGATAATAGCATAAGTTTGTTAGAGAGATCTAAAAAAAAGAAAAGAAAAAAAAAGGGAGTTAACGTGTCAAAATTACATTTAAAAAAAGAAAAAAAAGAAAAAGGGAGTTAACATTTTAAAATTACATTTTAAATAAAGAAAAAAAGAAAAAAGAAAAAAGGGAGTTAACGTGATACATATAAAAAAGAAAAAAAGAAAAATCAACAAACCAAAGTTAGCGTGTGTGTTATTAAAGATAATAGCATAAGTTTGTTAGAGTTTGTGTTTGATTTAAATTTTGATGAGATCATTTTTCCTGAAAGAATAAAGATAAATATTTTTTAGAATTTAACTCTATCATGGACTCTTTAAAATCTTATCATCACATCATCAACTATTTAAATAAATAAATAACTAATGGATATCTAAAAGAAAAAAGAAAAAAGAAAAGGAAAAAGGAGTTAACGTGTCAAAATTACATTTTAAAAAAAAAGGGGTTAACATTTCAAAATTACATTTTTTTTTTAAAAAGAAAAGAAAAAAAAAAGGTAGTTAACATGATACATTAAAAAAAAGAAAAAAGAAAGAAAGTAGAACTCAAGATTGCTACATACCTAAATAAAAAAATATAAAAAAATTAATCAACAAACCAAAGTTAGCGTGCGTGTTATTAAAGATAATAGCATAAGTTTGTTAGAGTTTGTGTTTGATTTAAATTTTGATGAGATCATTTTTCTTGAAAATCCTATTAAAATTGTTCAGAATATAGATAAAGATTTTTTAGAATTTAATTCTATCATTGACACTTTAAAATCTTATCACCACATCATCAACTATTTAAATAAATAACGAATGGAGATCTAAAAAAAAGAATAAAAAAAGGGAGATAACGTGTCAAAATTACATTTAAAAAAAGAAAAAAGAAAAAGACAAAAACGGGAGTTAACATTTCAAAATTACATTAAAAAAAAAAAAAAAAAAAGGGAGTTAATGTGATATATATATATATATATCAAAAAAAAAAAAAAAAGAGTAGAACTCAAGGTTGCTACATACCTAAAAAAAAAAAAAAAATTAACGCCAAAAACATATACAATGATGGTAAATGTATGGACTAGATTTGAACTCCTAGCCCAATAGGTGTATGAACTTAAGCCCAAAAAGCCCGAAACAATAAATTTGTAGAGAATGGGTTGGAAAACTGAGTTTTTAGTGAATTAAGTAACGGGCCAATAGATTTTGGTGACAAAGGAAGAAAGATAATGGACGTTTACTAAAGAAGAACGTCCTCGCCAAGTCCGAGGAGTCTAATTCTTAAATATTGCTCTTAAAGCTATGTAACGAGTCTGGTTCTAGATTGCTACAGTGATTCTTCCTTGATTTTCCGATCCCTTCCTTATGGAGGGCCTCTTACACTATATAGTTCCCTTTGGAACATCTTGATCCTACACTTGTTGATCACTTGAGTCCTCACTTGAGTGTCTATCCAATCAGACACCCCTTTGGGCTCTCTGTGAGTTGTAGTAGCCAAGGCCGCACTGTTCAGAGATCTTCTCCACATAAATGTGGCCAGAAAAGTAGCTGCAGTGCATTTAATGAAGTAGTAGCAGCTTTCCCTTAGATATTTCTAACTCCCAGCCCTATGGTACGCTCGAGATACACGTCTCTATCATTGGAGTATCCTGGAAGATTTATCTTGATCAATAGGATCTACATTTGATCTGTGTTTAGCCTATCTGAGGAGATATTTCTCCTCGAACCATCTTCCTATTCGCATCTAACTCATTAAATCTTGAGTCTGAGCCACTCATTACCATCTGTCTCTCCTCGGACTACAATATTCTCGGCCAAGGCCTAAGGCCCAATATGTGTTTTGGACCTTTAACCCTACAATAGCCCCTCAAAACTCTAGTTTTTCCCTCTCATCCAAGAAGAAAAAATGGTGTTTTGATTTTTAAGAGACAAAACCATTCATTTCTTTGGTTCACAAGTGCGAAATCACCGTTTTGCGCGTCCCATGATTGCTATTGACGCTTCGGAGGCTGCGATGCATCATTAATTGCTCCAGGCGGCGCTTTGTCCCCCGCATCTAACAGTGAGGCACAGATCCAACGGCGATCTTTTCCTTTGAATTTTTGGCGGGATAACTCCCATTCATTTTTACCCTTTATATAAAGCTCTGAGGGAGATCACTTTCCCCTCATTTTATAAGTCTTCAAGCTTTCAAAGATTTCAAGCACTTAAAATTACAGCGTTCTTTAAGTTTCCAAGCTTCACCACACCTTTTCTCTAAGAAGTCCTTGAAAGTCTTTCTAAGGGTTTTAGGGACTATCACACATCCTAGTTCTTGTAAGTTTTAATTCCTTTAAACCTTTATTTTTCTTCTCCGCCAGTCTCCTCGGCCTTCCAGTTCTTACATCTCCATTTATCAATTTCAGTGGTTCCCCTTTAACTTGTCCAAATGGGTAGATTTAAGCACCTAGTGGACTCTCCTAGTAAAATAGAGGCCTTTAAGGAGAAATACCATATACCACAGGGAGTTGCCCTACAATACAATTCCCCAGAACCATAGGATATGCCTCCACTAGGAAGCGGGGGAAGTCATCATCCCATGATAGCATTCATAGAAAGGGGGATGACTCTCCCTATGCATAGGATAACACGGGACTACCTCTTCAACCATAGGATATGCCTTCACCAGTGCGCGCCTAATCTATTTAGGGTCTTAGGTAGCGTTGATGCTCTCAACGAGCATCTGGGTTTGGGGCTCACCTGGTATGATGTGGTCCACATGTACGAGTGCCACTACCTCAAAAGTGCGGGATTTTACCTCAAGTCCCGATTTGATGTCGTTAGGCTCATCTCGTGCCTCCCCAAATCTAACAAAGGGATGAAAGACGACTACCTGATTGCTTCGGGGGCGTGGCATGATGGCCTTCATTGCCCAGTCCGAGAGGGGGAGCCAAGTGGGATACCTTAGAGTTGGGCTCCTTAGCAAGAAATTTAGATTCTTTAACCGTAACCATTTCATTATTTCTCTTTCATTTTGCTTTCTTTTGATGGTGAATTTTAACTTTCTAACCATGTTTTGCTCCTCGGCTACCTTTGCAGACAAAAATCACGTAGCACCCCGGCTCAGTTTGACCAATGTTGCAGCTCTCAATTATCTGCTAAGGTCCAAGATCTTCGTAAGTGAAGACGGGCAGTTGAGAGCAGTCCATTTAATTTTGGACTTCCAGCCTATCTTGGAAATATACCAAGAAGTAGGCTACGCCATAAGAGCAAGCAACTAGAGACTGGCTAGGAGTGAAGTGTCACGCCCAAATTTCCTTGCCCCATACGATCTTCTACCAGTCGTGCTGCCACTTCAACAAGCTCTGCCTGAAGTAGCAGCAGCGCCTGAGGAGGAGATCCCTTCCTCATGCTTATCCCTTGAGGAGAAGATAGACATGTTTCATTTTGAAGAAGAGGAGACTCAAAGGGCTCAACCAGTTCACATCTAGGACGCCAAGGAAGAGGTTGATAGGCATTCAGGTGTTGGCACCCTAACTTTAGTGATTGCTCATCTAAATGACACCTCAGAAGAAGAGGAGGACGAAATGGCATTGAACAAGGGTAACAAGAGTCTAAAGGACCTCATGGCCTTAAGGAACAAGGTGTCAACTTTGAAAGAAGTCACCAAGCCCCAAGTTCCACCTACTCTTCCCTTTCCTACCCCTCAAAACTCCGCCGACCTCAGACTAAAGGCCATGGCAAATCTAAAGAAGAAAAGGCCAGTTGAGGATCTCAAGGAAGGAGAGGTGGGACCTCAGAAAGGGACCAAGCAGCAGAAGGTGGCTAAGGACAAGGACAAGAGGTCCACTTCTGTGTATAGCCGGGAGGAGCAGACTAGGGCTAATGTGCGCTTCTTGTAGTGCACCTGGGCTCCTCGGCTAGAGGTGGATGGGGCTGCCATCCCTTAGAATGCCTCAGATAGGGATTTCCAAAAGGGGCATGCAGGCTACATAGCTAAAGTCGTAGAGCAGCCCCTCCTCCTCCCTAGAGACATGGAGGCTTACAGGCACTTTAAACAGAACAACCTCTTCCTGTCCCTGAAGAGGGACCTCGCTATGGTTAGCAATCTGTCACATCCTTGAATTTAAATGTTAAGCTGCACTTTCCTACTCTTTTTTATTTTTTTTTTATTTTTTAATTCATGTGATTCTTCCGTTGTTTTTGTGCAGATTACTCAACAAGTTTTTGTGGTAGACGAGTAGGTCCGCGACGCCCGTAATAAGGCCAACGCTGAGGCCCCCTCCCATGCTGATATTAAGAAGTCTTTGGGGGCCCTCAAACAAGAACAGGCAGGGTTGTACGAGAAGTTAAAGGAAGTGGACAAAGCTCCCTGAGGTGGGTCTAAACACCGTGGAGAGGCAGGCTAAGGATCAGCGCCAAAAACTGCACCTGACCGAGATAGATCTGGCCACCGAGAGACAAATGGTCCGAGATCTCAAGGCCGAGCTATAGAAGGCCAAGGAGGCAGCTCAACTAGTCAAGGAGGCAGCTGAGGCTGAGAAGCAAGCGTCCTATTTGCTCGACGTGGAAGAAACACAGATTAGGCTTGTTGAGGAGCTCTCAGAGGTATGCAGGGATTACTGCAACGTAACATGTGATAGAGCCCTTAGCGTTGCGGGAGTCCCTGCGAACTCTGTCTAGAGGTAGCCTGGGAATATATATTATCACCCAGACATCTGCGAAGTCCCTAGTGCCACTTCTTCCCCCTCTGCCCCTGCTATAGAGACCTCTAAGCAGCACCTAACTGCCCAAGCTTCTCTCGCTCTCCCTGAGGCTTCGAAAGGATCCAGCCAAGTTGGTGATCAAGGCTAGGGGGCTAAGGAGACTAAGGACAAGGGTAAGGGCAAGGGGAAGAAGTCCTCCTCCGAAGCGAGAGACCCTGCTAAGGCCATGGAAGCTGAGGCCAAGACAAAGGAAGCAGAGGCTGAGACTAAAGAATCTGATCCTAAGGCCAAGGATGCTCCTATCTCCCAGGCAAGCCAAAAAAAAGACCCCTCTGCCTCCAAGGCCAAGACTTAGCACATAGGATCTTCTTGTACTTTTCCTTTTTTTTTTTTTTTTTGGTAGTGACACTTGGTCACTGAATACAATGTACTCCCTCCTTTTAATTAATGAATGGATTTTCCATTTTATTTCTAGTATCTTTGCTTTACACGCTTTCAAGTTCACTGTTATTGCAAATAAACTTAATCTGTTGCCACTTTAGTTTTAATAAGAGCTAACAACAATACCCTGCTATCAATTTAAGTAATTTGATCAAGTACCAATAATAAAGAGGCCTATCACATATTTGTACTGAGAATTGAACCTTCTGTAATGGAGGCTAAGTCCAATAAAAGTGGATATATACTTTTTAAAAAACAAAAGGGGGAGACTGTCTTCATCCTATTCATTACTTAGATAAGTAAATAAGGACTTCAACTTACTCAAAACCATTGATACCCGGAGTTGGGTATAATCCTTGATTTGTATTGACACTTAACAAAAGACCAATAGGTATCATAGTATTGACCTTCCCTTAGTATGTGACCCTAGGGATCAGTCATGACTAGGATTCGGTTAAACACTTATAAAGATGTCATAGAGTGTTAATTTCCCCAAAGCATCTGGTTCGAGGACTCAGGAATGACAAAGGTTCTGTTTAAGCACTTATAAAGATGTCATAGAGTGTTAATTTCCCCAAAGCATCTGGTCCGAGGACTCAGGCATGACTAAGGTTCTATTTAAGCACTTATAAAGATGTCATAGAGTGTTAATTTCCCCAAAGCATCTGGTCCGAGGACTCAGGCATGACTAAGGTTCTGTTTAAGCACTTAAAAAGATATCATAGAGTGTTAATTTCCCCAAAGCATCTGGTCCGAGGACTCAGGCATGACTATGGTTTTGTTTAAGCACTTATAAAGATGTCATAGAGTGTTAATTTCCCCAAAGCATCTGGTCTGAGGACTCAAGCATGACTAAGGTTTTGTTTAAGCACTTATAAAGATGTCATAAAGTGTTAATTTCCCCAAAGCATCTGGTCCGAGGACTCAGGCATGAATATGGTTCTGTTTAAGCACTTATAAAGATGTTATAGAGTGTTAATTTCCCCAAAGCATCTGGTATGAGGACTCAAGCATGACTAAGGTTCTATTTAAGCACTTATAAAGATGTCATAGAGTGTTAATTTCCCCAAAGCATCTAGTCCGAGGACACAGGCATGACTAAGGTTTTGTTTAAGCACTTAAAAAGATATCATAGAGTGTTAATTTCCCCAAAGCATCTGGTCTGAGGACTCAGGCATGACTATGGTTCTGTTTAAGCACTTATAAAGATGTCATAGAGTGTTAATTTTCCCAAAGCATCTGGTTTGAGGACTCAGGCATGACTAAGGTTCTTTTTAAGCACTTATAAAGATGTCATAGAGTGTTAATTTCCCCAAAGCATCTGGTCCAAGGACGCAGGCATGACTAAGGTTCTGTTTAATTACTTATAGAAAGATGTCATAGAGTGTTAATTTTCCCAAAGCATATGGTCCAAGGACACAGGCATGACTAAGATTTTGTTTAATCACTTGTATAAAGATGTTATAGAGTGTTAATTTTCCCAAAGCATCGGGTCCGAGGACACAGGCATGACTAAAGTTCTGTTTAATCACTTGTATAAAGATGTCATAGTGTTAATTTCCCCAAAGCATTTGGTCTGAAGACACAAGCATGACTAAGGTTCTGTTTAATCACTTGTATAAAGAGAATAATAGAAAGTACAATACCTTTATATAACAAATGAACATATTGATAAAGGAAACTTTCATTAATAATAATACATTTTCCCCATGTTGGGTTCTTTGTAGTACTTAGAACTTTTCTCAAGACCAGGTCACCAAGCATTAATGGCCTCAGCTTCACATTGGCATTATAACCTTGTTTGAGTTTGTGTTGGTAGTATGCTAGTTGAACCATTGCAATTATCCCTTCTTTCTTTAATAAAGTCTAAACTTTTTTCTAACAACTCATTGTTACTGCTCGGATTGAATGAGCTGGTCCTTAACGTTGGAGAACCAGTCTCTAAAGGAATAACAGTCTTGGCCTCATAAGTCATTGAAAAGGGGGTCTCCCCAGTTGATTTGCGAGGCGTGGTTTGGTATGTCTAGAGGACATGTGGTAGTTCTTCCACCCATTTTCCCTTCGCATCATCCAACCTCTTTTTAAGTCCATTCACTATGACCTTGTTAACAGTCTCGGCTTGTCCATTCCCTTGGGGATAAGCTAGAGTAGGATATCTATTCGTAATTCCTAAGTCACAGCAATATCTCCTGAAAGATTTTCTATCAAACTAAAAGCTGTTGTTCGAGATGAGGGTACGAGGGACTCCGAATCGTGTGACAATGTTCTTCCAAACAAACTTCTTGACATCCACGTCTCTGATATTTGCCAAAGGCTCGGCTTCAACCCACTTAGTGAAGTAGTCCGTGCCGACTAGCAGATATCTCTTGTTTCCTGCTGCCTTGGGGAAATGGCCTACAATGTCTACACGCCATTGAGCAAATGACCAAGGGTTAGATAGGGGGTTAAGAACTCCTCTTCGTTGATGTATATTTGGTGCAAATCTCTGGCATTGATCACACTTCTTCACATAGTCTTATGCTTCCCTTTGCATATTTGGCCACCAATATCCTTAAATGATGATTCTGTGTGCCAAAGATCTTCCTCCAATGTGACTTCCACAAATCCCCTCATGTAACTCCTCAAGGAGTAATTCTATTGTTTCGGGGTGTATGCATAGCAGGTATGGCCTAGAGAAGGAACATTTATATAACTTTTGATCTTCGGATAGCTAGAACCGAGAAGCCTTTCTATGTATCTTGTTTGCTTCTGATTTCTCCTTGGGCAAGATGTCCTCATTCAAGAATAGTATCATGGGATCCATCCAGCTAGGCTCTACTCTGACTTGGTGAATATGGACCACCTCTCTCCCCACCCCTGCGGGTTTGTGCAAATCCTCTACAATGATGACCTGTGGTAAGTCCACTGCTGAGAAGGTCGCAAGCGTGGCCAAGGAATCAGCATGCATGTTTCCGCTTCTAGGGATCTGCAACAGGTTGAAAGATTTGAACCCTAATTATAGGTGTCTAACCTGACTCAAGTACCCCTGCATTCTTTCATCTCTCACTTCAAATTCTCCTTTCACTTGGCCAACGACTAATCTTAAGTCCAAGAACACCTCTATTGCCTTTCCGCACCATTTTTTGAACCATGGCCATTCCCATCAGTAGAGCCTCATATTCAACTTCATTATTTGTGGCCGAGAAGCTCAGCCTTAATCACTTCTCAATAGTGATCCTTTCGGGGGATACTAGCACTAGCCCCACTCTAGAACCCTTCTAATTTGTTGCGCCATCAACTTATACTTTCCAGGACAAGGGGCCTTGTTGGGAGACCATGCCAACCGATTTTCCATTCGTGCGTCGTGTTTCTGCCTCTTCTTCCAATAAGGATTCAACAAACTCGGCTACCAAATCCGCGAGGACTTGACCTTTAACAGATGTACGAGGCATGTATTTGATGTCGAAAGCCCCTAGCATTGTTCCCCATTTAGCAATCCTCCCCGTATAATCAGCATTTCGAAGTAAAGCCCTAAGCGGGAGCTGAGTTAGGACAACTACTGTATGTGCCTGGAAGTAATGGGGGAGTTTTCGTGTAGCATGTACCACTGCTAAAATGGCTTTCTCCAGTGGCAGATAACGGATCTCAACCTCATGCAGTGACTTGCTTACAAAATAGACCGGCCTTTGGATGCCGCTATCAACTTGTATCAGTGCCAAGCTTACTGCATGGGGGGCTACAGCGACGTAGGCAAACAAGACCTCATCCAAATCAAGACTGGACATGATAGGTGGCCAAAAGAGATATTCCTTAAGCTACTTGAAGGCCAGGGTGCATTCCTCCGTCCACTCAAATCCCTTCCACTTGTTCATCAGAAGGAAGAAAGGCCTGCATCTGTCTGCTGACCAAGAGATAAATCGGTTTAAGACAGTAGTCATCCCTTTTAGTTTCTGGACCTCTTTGGGATTTTGAGGTGGCTGGAGGTTGTTAATTGCCTTAATGTGGTCGGAATTGACTTCAATCCCCCAATTAGTGACCATGTAGCCCAAAAACTTACCTCATTCGACACCAAAAGAACATTTGGAAGCATTGAGTCGCAAATTGTGCTTTCTCAAGATTTCAAAAATGTTCCCGAGATCTCCCACGAGCTCGAACACCACCTTACTCTTCACCACCATGTCGTCTATATAGACCTCAATGCTCTTGCCCAATTGTGGCTCAAACATCCTAGTCATCATTCTCTGATAGGTAGACCCTGCATTTTACAAACCGAAAGGCATTACTTTGTAATGGTAGTTTCCAATGGGCGTGACGAAAGCCGTTTTTTCCTGATTTTCCAAGGCAAGTGGTATATGATGGTACCCTTGAAAGGCGTCTAAGAAGCTTATCCAAGGATGGCCCACGGTTGCATCCACCAGCTGGTCGATCCTAGGCATAAGGAAAGGATCTTTTTGGCAAGCCTTATTCAAATCTATGAAGTCTACACGTACTCGTCATTTCCCACTCTTATTCTTTACCACCACCGTGTTGGCCAGCCATTCAAGGTAGAAGACCTCCTTGATAGCCCTTGCCTACTTGAGCTTCTTCACCTCATCTCTGACAGCATTAGAGTGATCCTTGGACGAGCGCCAAGGTGATTACTTCTTAGGGGTGGCGAATGGGTTAACATTTAAGTGGTGGCAGATGAAGCTCGGGTCCACCTATGGAGCTTCATAAGCGCTCCACGTGAATACATCCATATTTCTCTTAAGAAACTCTATCAGCTCTTCCTTCTCTGGGGGAGGAAGCTGAGCCCCGATCAGAAAGAACCTCTCCAGATCATCTCCGACAATAATCGCTTCTAAGTCTTCACACTTCACCTCCTTAGTTGATCCATTGACTGGTAACACCGGAGTTGTTAATTACTATAAGCCCCCTTCAGCAGAGGCCGAGGACTCGGCGTGGGGTTGATGCCAAATGGCAGCCACCAAGCATTGCCTGGCCATGGATTGATTTCCCAGGATCTACTTAACTTGGCCCTCCGACGGGTACTTCACCTTCTAGTGTAAAGTAAAAGAAATGGCTCCTAGGGTATGAAGCCAAAGTCTGGCCACAATGGCTGTATAGGGTGAATAAGCATCCACCACAATAAAATCCACCTCCACCACTTTTGAACTGGTTTGTACAGGCAATCTAATCTGACCCATCGGAATGACAGTCTTCCTATCAAAACTTACCAAGGGGGAATCATAGGCAGTTAGATCTTCGGGTCTCAAATTCAACCCCTTGTATAGGTCAGGGTACATAATCTCAGCACCACTGCCCTGGTCTACCAACACCCTCTTCACATCATACCCCCCAATCTTGAGGGTGACTACTAAGGCATCATCATAGGGTTGGATGGTTCCGATCCTATCCTTGTCCGAGAAGCCCAGAACCGGTAGGACTACTATTCTAGCTCTCTTCGGTTCCGAACTGGTGCCCTCGGCAGATAGCCGAGCCACAGACATTACTCTGGAAGGGTAGGAACCGATCCTTCTTGAAGCAGCAGAGATGATATTTATCGTTCCCAATGGTGGTCTTGAAGAATCGTGTCTTTGGAGTTCTGAGTTTGTCTGGCCCCCCTGACCACTAGAGTGATGCAAGAGTTGTTTCAACTTTCCTTCACAAACAAGTTGGTCAAGATGGTCCCACAGATTCCTACAGTCTTCTGTGGTGTGTCTTGGATCTTGGTGGTACTGGCGGTAAAGGTTTTGGTTGCACCTTGCAGGGTTTCCTGCCATCTTATTTGGCCATTTAAAGAATGGCTCATGCCTAATCTTCTCTAGAACTTATTGTACCGACTCTCGAAACATGGCATTAACGGCCTGAGTATTAGCAGATCCTGACTGCCCTGCAAAATCTCTTTGTGGCTGGTTGTTAATATATCGGTCCGACCTGAAATCCCTTCTCTTCTGAGGGATAACCTTCTCCTTTCCTTTCCCTTGCAGCTAGTCTTCCTCAACCCTTTTATACTTGTCAATCCGATCCATGAGTTGGCGCACACTGGTGACAGGTTTGCTAGTTAAAGACTTCCTTAAACCGTGCTTGGTTGGGAGGCCAATCTTGAAGGTACTGATGGCCACATCATCGAAGTCACCATCTATCTCATTGAACATCTCTCAGTATCTATCCGAGTATGTTTTCAAGGTTTCTCCCTCTCGCATGCTTAAGGATAGTAGGGAAGTCAAGAGCCGAGGAACCCTACTGCAGGTGACGAAGCGGGAACCAAATGCCTGGGTAAACTCCTTAAAGGAACTTATGGAATTTGCCCTCACGCTGTCGAACCATCTCATCGTGATAGGACCCAAACTGGATGGGAAAACTTTGCACATTAATGCTTCGTCATTTCCTAGGCCTTTGCAACATGGGCTCCTATGCCTACATTTGTGATGGCGCTCCTCATCAAAGGAGAAAGACTTACTGGGTGGGGTCCTCGACCTTCGTCTATAACTGGCATCCTCTCTATCATCAGAGGAAATGCCAGAGCTGGAGGGGGTCCGCTTTCGCTGTGCATGGCGCAGCTTTCTCTTTAGTTGGTCAACTTCCTGTTATAGGGCTCTAGTATCTTCCTCACGAGAGAGATGGCTCTTACCCCAGGAGTGACTCTTACCGGATTGGACAGTATGCACACTCCCCTCTCGGTTTCTTCTACGTTCAAGGTTAACAAAAGGATTTTCACGTTGGGATCCTATTTATTCTCCCTGGTGTGGACCTGAACCTACCATGGTTGAATGTTGCACTCACTATCAACCAAGTAATCTCCCTACAGACGACGCCAATTATATGGACTAGATTTGAACTCCTAGCCCAAAAAGGATATGGACGTAGGCCCAAAAATCCTAAAACAATAAATTTGTAGAGAATGTGTTGGAAAACTGGGTTTTAGTGAATTAAGTAACAAGCCAATAGATTTTGATGACAAAGAAAGAAAGATAATAGATGTTCATTAAAGAAAAACGTCCTCGGCCAAATTCAAGGAGACTGATTCTTCTATATTGCTTTTGAAGCTTTATTACAAGTTTGGTTCTAGGTTACTATAGTGTTTCTTTCTTGATTTTCTAGTCCCTTCATCATGGAGGATCTCTTACATTATATAGTTCCCTTTGGAACATCTTGATCCTAGCTACAGTGCATTTAATGTGGTGGTAGCAGCTTTCCCTTAGATATTTCTGAGCTCCTAGCCTTATGGTACGCTCGAGATACACGTCTATCATTAGAGTATCTTGGAAGATTTACCTCGATCAATAGGATCTACATCTAATCTGTGTTTAGCCTACCCGAGGAGATATTTCTCCTCGGACCACTTTCTTATTCGCATCTGGCTCATTAAGTCTTGAGTCTGAACCACTCATTACCATCTGCCTCTCCTCGGACTACTCATACTCTCGGCCAAGGCCCAAGGCCCAAGGCCCAATATATGTTTTGGACCTTTAACCCTATAGTTAAAAAAATAATAATAATAATAATAAAAAAATAATAAAAAAAAATCTTAAAAAGAAAAAAAATACGAAAAAGGAAAAAAAAAGTGAGGAAGGAGAAGGAAATAGTAATTGATCATTAATCAGGGAGTACTGTGGTAACTATTTTTATTTCAATTCAAAAATTTTAAATAAAATGTAAACAAAGGCTACTAAAGGAGGTAAGGGAAGCCATACTGTTTAACTGTTCACGAATGATTTTGAATGCTTCTTTTGTAGCATAAAGCAGTCTTTGGATCACAATACCTACAACATGAAATGACAATTCATTAAGAAGTACAGTGGTAGAGTATATGAAGGAACCATTCATTTCAAAATTACATTAAAAAAAAAAAAAGAGAGAGAGAGAGAGAGAGTTAACGTGATACACATAATTTTTTTTAAAAAAAAAAAAAAAAAAAACAAAGAGGAACTTGCAAAAGATAGAACCTGAAAATTTGTTAGAGCCTCTGACAATAAATGTCTTTAATCTAAAGAAAAAGAAAAAAGGATGTAGAGCTAAACTAAATGTCTTCAATTTGAAGAAGAATGAGAGATAGAATGTGAGATAGAAACTGCAAAGTGTACGTGAGTTTGTGGGTCTTAAAGTGTAAAAGTTTTAATTTACATACTATTATGACATATGTGGTTCACTTGTTAAGAACATATGTCACTACTTTATGTAATTGACTAATCCTTTAACAAAATGCACTTTACTTGTAATTGGGTAGATCTAGGATGTGTTTAATACTTCAAGAAATCTTGTTTCAAGTTCAAGTGTTAAAGTCATGCAAGTCTGTCCAAGAATCAAGTGAGAAAGTACTGAATTTTAAAGCTCGATAGCTGCTCGACACCTCCTCAACACCTGGCTATCTGTCGAGCTCTTCAGCTGATTCTTATCCCAATCTCGATAGCTTCTCGATAGTTGGTCGATCGATCGAGAAAGTTTCTGTCCCCTCGACACCTCCTCGATAGCTGTATCTATCAAAGTTTAAATCTCGACACCTACTCGACACCTACTATCTATCAAGGTTACGGAAATCAGAATTTTCAGATCTGATTTTTGGGCCAGGCTTATGTATTTGTGTAGGGTTTCTTTTTTCACAACCCTAGACCTAGATAAGGCTTATTTTAGAGGCCATCACATAAGAGAATACAAGGAGAACATATGCAAAAGGTGACTAATGCCTTATTCTCTCTGAAAGAAGCTACTGCGTCTTTTGCGCCTTAGGGTTTTGTAACCAAGTGCTTCTTAATCTTCATTGTTGATGAAGTGAAGAACTTTGCAACCAACAATCTTCTTCTAGTTGGTGATTGAAGTTGCGTACCGGGATTTGCGCTATTGGTTAGTCACGTACTGAGATTCGTGCATCATCAAAGGGTGGCGTTCATATATTGAAGAGTTCAGAGGTTCTAAAGCGGTAGAAGGTTTCTGCTGTAAGTTCATTTACGGGGATTGTAGAGTCTAGGGATAAAGGTTTTTTACTAGATCTGAAACTTCTTTTTACTACAGTAGATTGCTTTTCGGGAAGGTTTCCCCTAGGTTTTTTACTGTGAAACTAGTTTATTTCACTGGTTTTCCTGGGTCATCATATCTTGTCTTATTTATTTTTCCGCTGCATGATTTTGACATGATATTGATGTTTGTTTGTTTTAACAAGTTTATTCATAATAAATCTAATTAACAACTTGGGATTAAAACTTGTTAATTCTATCAACCGAAGTCTAAATTTCCCAACACATATTTATCCCTGTTAGTTGAAAACTTGTAAGTAGGTATGATGAGGGTATTTTAGGCATAAAAAATGAGGAATCCAAACAGGAGAAGCCCCATAAATAGTAGTATAGATGCAATTTTTTTTTTAATTTATTGAGAAAATATATATAAAAAAAAAAAGGTGTGAAATACTTATCCATTGCTTCTTTTTTGAGAAAGTATCCATTGCTTCTTTGTTATTAGATCCAAGTTAATATATAAACAAAGCTGTATTTTTGTGTTAGAACATCTTTCTCTCTCTCTTTATTGTGTATTTGTTTATTAAAAAAAAAAAAATAATCCAATTTTTTTGATAATCACAGTTCTCGCATTCCCTTATTTTATGTTTTGGTTGGCCAAAAAATATTTCTTGACCATAATCAAACCAGTCTTCTTGGAGCAGGAACTCAACTTAGCTGTTCAGGTTCGTATGTTGACTTATTATTACTAGCTTTTAATTGCATTTATATGCACAGGTGCATTTAAAATTAACTATAATTAAACACACATATGAAACATTCATACAAGTTTAATATCATCGAATTTCATTTTTGAATTTTTTTATTATTTTTTTTTATAGAAGTACTCCCTTGTTTATATGTGTATTTGTTTCTCAAAAAACAAAAATATTTATGGGAAAATTTTTCATTGAAGTTTATGCATGAGTTAGTAAGTTCTAGAAAGAGAATTTGAATTAATTTCAAATTGTTTGTAAGTGGTTTAAATAATTTTTGAAGTAGTTTTAATTGTCTAAGCTATTTTAAATGGATTAGAAGTAGTTTTATATGAATAAAAATTCATGACCTTTTCATTTTGTGTTCCATTTAATACTCCATTGATCACAATTTACTACATAAAATGGAAAAAAAAAAATACTCCATTATTTTTCTTTCCTTATCAAATAACCAAAGATTAAAATGGAAAAAATTACACGTTTAAATGAATATAGAATGAGCATGAATTAACCAAACATTTAATCTTTAAATTTTAAAGTGTTATTTTAATTGTGTTCCATTTAATACTCCTCTATAAATCACACATTAAAACTAATTCATGCTCATTGTTCTTTCCTTATAAAATAACCAAACATTTAAATTGGAAGAACATTTAAAATATAATTAGATTAAAATCAATCTAATATGTGACAATTAGCCAGAATTATAGTGATTGACTTAATAGTAATATTACGTCCACAACATTTTCATAATAATTTGACAACAAAGCCTAAGTAGTAAGTTATTACTAATTTTAATTTGCACATTTTATAAATTCATCACACCTTTTCTTTGCAATTATTATTTTTCCTTGTCTAGCATGTTATCTTATTATTTTTCTTGTTGCTTTATATTTTTACTAGAACGTTAGAATTAATTTTCATGTTTTATATATGACAGTTATATGGAGTTTTGTGTGTGATAGACCAAGTAATTACCCTCGTCTAGAAGAGCCAACCTGGACGAGGATAGTGATGGAAATAAAGATAAATGCAGCGGAAAATAAGTTTTAAACGGATATAACACGTACTAAGTAAATTTTAGAATTTTAAGAACAAGAGATCGTACCTTGAAGCGGTGAATTTCAAAACTAAAGATTGAAGCACTTGGGAATACTTTTAATCTTCACTCCAATTCCACTAACGCCCAAGATGTGTGGTCTCTCAATTGGTAACAAAGGGATGACTAGTGAGTGACAAAACTCACATGCACACCATTTCAATGTTGTTTTTCACACACAGAAAAATCTAAACGTTTTTCCCTTTGTATCTAACCAATTTTTCTAATTGGGCTGGCCTTTTGGGCCTTACCAATTGGGTTTAAGTGTGTGGCTTGGAGTGGGACCAAAAAGGACCAATAAGACACTAGCTCCAATGGGCCTTGGGCTTTTTTGTCAACTCTTGACAAGTCCAAAGTTACCATTAACTATATTTAATACCACTATATAAATATAGTTGCACTCTAGGTCTTATCTATAAATTATATCCCAAGACTTTATTATACATGCAACCCCTTCATAAAATATTCGTAGTAATACAAAGTCATTAATGTAGACTGCCACTTTGTAAATTACTACATCTTAATCCTTGAGTACCCAGTTTAATCCTTTAATGTTATTCATTATATATTTATGAAATCCAATTCCATAAATATATACTTTAGTCTTACTAAAGTGGTTAGGCCTAACTCTCTGAATAACAAACTCATTAAACTTATCTCAAGGGAATACTTTATATCTCCGTTAAGAGACTATGAATTCCATCTTAAAAATACATGTTCCATCAACACTAAATGTGACTGCCCAACATACTGAGGTTTTGACCATTACTATAGATCTTACTCCTGATATATCAAAGCAACCTACACCTCATGATCAGATCTATTATTCTGTCAAGATTAAGAGTTCATGCAAATGCAAGTCGTGAGATTTATTATTCATATGACAGTCCTTAGGAGAATAATAAATCTCACAACGGTCCAGTTCAATATGTCTTAACTCTTAAAACATATTAACACATCAACCAGAAGTTTCTACTTCCATGATCAAAACAAATCATCGTGGTTGATATGTTATAGCATTCGCAGATGAAATGCCCAATTTCATCACCGACTACGAACTATAATTCTGAGTTTACAAAGAACTTGTGATTTATATCTTCTGTGACTTTTCACATAAATCACATACTATGCATCTCATGGACTTAATGATAATGTCCGAATATTCATGTTACCATTATTTCAGATAATAATAAAACAAATTTATTAAACATAATATTAAGTCATACATAATGTCAAACACAATGTCACACTTAATATCATACATAGCATCATACAATAGGATTTAAGGGCACTAATCCTAACAATCTCCCACTTGCCCTAAAGACTATTGTGCACTAATCTAACTCCCATTCTTTCCAAATGCGACTCAAACGTCCTTTGAGGCAAGGCTTTAGTAAATGGATCTGCCAGATTGTTTGCACTTTCAATCTTTGCTACTACCACATCTCCACGAGCAACAATATCTCGAATGATATGGTACTTTCTCTCAATGTGTTTTCCTTTCTTGTGATTCCTTGGATCTTTAGATTGTGCAACTGCTCCACTGTTATCACAAAACAATGTGATTGGAACTTGCTCCATTCTTATTACACCAAGGTCAGAAAGGAACTTCTTGAGCCATACAGCTTCCTTTGCTGCTTCACAAGCAGCAACATATTCTGCCTCCATGGTGGAGTCTGCAATACAAGATTGCTTAATACTCCGCCAACTAATGGCTCCACCTCCCAAGGTGAAAACACATCCTGAAGTGGATTTTCTGAAATCTAGATCCGATTGAAAATCTGAATCTGTATAGCCAATGGGAATCAAATCCTCACAACGGTAAACAAGCATATAGTCTCTCGTTCTCCGTAGATACTTGAGAATATGCTTTACAGCTTGCCAATGTTTTGGTCCTGGATTTGATTGATATCGACTGACCATGCCAACTGAATAGCAGATATCTGGTCTAGTACAAAGCATGGCATACATGAGACTTCCTACTGCTGAAGCATAAGGAACTTGTCTCATCATATTTTCTTCCTCTTGAGTTTTAGGCCTTTGGTCATCAGACAGAGGAACTCCATGTCTGAAAGGAAGCAATCCTTTCTTGGAGTTTTGCATGCTAAACCGTTCTAGAACCTTATCTATATATCCAGCTTGTGATAAGCCTAACATCTTATTCTTGCGATCTCGCAAAAGCTTGATCCCTAGAATAAAGTTAGCCTCACCTAAGTCCTTCATATCAAATTGACTTGACAACCAAACCTTTACTGATGACATTACCCCTACATCATTTCCAATGAGTAGAATATCATCAACATAAAGCACTAGGAACATTACTACTTTATCTTGATGTCTTTTGTACACACATGGTTCATCAAGATTTTGTTCAAAACCAAATGACTTGATTGCTTGATCAAATCTGATGTTCCATGACCTAGATGCTTGCTTAAGTCCATAAATGGACCTTTGCAACTTGCATACCATATGCTCTTGGTTCTTTGCTATGAAACCTTTCGGTTGCATCATATAGATTTCCTCTTCAAGATTGCCATTTAGAAATGCAGTCTTGACATCCATTTGTCAAATCTCATAATCAAAATGAGCAGCAATGGATAAGAGAATTCTGATAGATTTAAGCATTGCTACTGGAGAAAAGGTTTCACCATAATCAATACCTTCTTTTTGTGTATACCCTTTCGCCACTAGCCTTGCTTTAAAGGTTTCAACCTTTCCATCTATCCCTCTCTTCCTCTTGTAAACCCATTTGCAACCAACAGTTTTAATGCCGTTAGGCGCCTCTACAAGATCCCAAACTTGATTGGAATACATGGAATCTAATTCAGATTTCATAGCTTGGACCCAATGATGTGCATCTATATCATTCATTGCTTCATCATATGTGTAGGGATCCGATTCAACCTCTTCTGAGATAGCTTCATAAGTTTCTCCCAAACCTATGAATCTTATAGGAGGCCGAACAATTCTCCCACTACGACGAGGCACCTGAGTACTAGACACGTCATGAGTAGTATCTTGTGGTGTATCTAATACAGCCACATCATCCCTAGTTTCATCTATTGGTTGTCCATTTACAGGTTCATTCATTTCAGCCAACACAACTCTACTTCTAGGAGTAAAATTATTCATATAGTCATTTTCCAAGAATTTAGCATTTGTACTAACAAAAACTTTGTTATCTTTACGACTATAGAATAAATAACCCCTAGTTTCTTTTGGATAACCTACAAGCAAACACACTTCAAATTTTGGTTCCAATTTATCAGGCTTCCCTTTTAACACATGTGCAGGACAACCCCAAATGTGGAGATATTTCATACTAGGCTTACGCCCACTCCACAATTCCATGGGTGTTTTGGGAACAGATTTTGATGGGACTAAATTCAAAAGATGTATTGCTGTATTTAAGGCATAACCCCAAAAAGAAATCGGTAAAGTTGAAAAACTCATCATGGACCTAACCATTTCTAAAAGAGTCCTATTCATTCTTTCTGCTACACCATTCTGTTGAGGAGTTCCAGGTGCAACCAATTGGGATACAATTCCATTTTGAGTTAAGTAATCCTTGAAAACCCCTAAAAGGTATTCACCACCTCGATCAGATCGAATGGTTTTTATGCGTTTACCCAATTGATTCTCTACTTCAGCCCTAAACTCTTTGAACTTTTCAAAGGCTTCGGACTTCCGTCTCATTAGGTACACATAACCATACCTTGAGTAATCATCAGTAAAAGTGATGAAATACTCATAACCTCCTTTTGCTTGGATTGACATAGGACCACATACATCAGAATGCACTAGCTCTAGCAAATCTTGAGCTCTTCTACCTTTAACATTAAAAGGTCGTTTGGTCATTTTACCTTCCAAACAAGATTCACAAACTGGAAATCCATCAAAGTCCATGGGCTCTAAGAGTCCATCTTTGATCAGTCTTTGAATCCTATTTGAATTAATATGACCCAAACGCAAGTGCCAAAGATATGCATCACTAGTAGAAGGAAACTTTCTCTTTAATGATTTTACATGTGAGTTATTATCTAATTCAGAATTATGTAATTCATGCTTATCAGGAGTTAAAATATAAAGACCATCAACAACATTGCCAGAACAGATAACACAATATCCTACGAACTTTATCCTTCTTTATTACAACATTGTCTTTCAGGATAACACAATATCCATGTTTACCTAAGTAAGTAGCTGAAATTAAATTCCTACGAACATTAGGTACATACAAACAGTCTTCTAATATTAGAACTCTAGATTCAAAACATAAATTACAAACACCAATAGCTACAACTAGAATCTTGCTCCCATCAGCCAAAGTAAGAAACAACTCCCCTTCTTTAAGCTTTCTGGTCTCCTGGAACCCCTGCAAGGAATTGCAGATATGATTAGTACAACCTGAATCCACACACCAAGAATCCGTGGGATTCTGTACCAAACATATTTCAAGAAGGAATGTATTAATCATACCTTTGTTCTTGGCAGCCTTAAATATTGGACAATTTCTCTTCCAATGTCCTTTCTCACCACAATGGAAACACTTTCCTTTGATCTTCTTTCCTTTATCAGCAACCCCTAAGGAAATTTGTTTACCCTCTTGCTTGGTAAAGTCCTTCTTCTTCTTCTTCTTACCCTTGCCTTTCGACTTAGGTTGAGAAGTAGAAGCTTCACCAACATTGGCTTCAACATGGGAAGTACCAAGAATGCCTTCTGCCGCTACCAATTCATTCATTAATTCAGACAAGGTATAAATCTTTTTATTCATATTATAGTTTAGTTTGAATTCCTTGAATGATTCTGGTAGCGACTGGAGTATCATATCCACTTGGGATTCTCCATCTATATCGGCACCTAAAACTTCCAATGTGTTCAGGTTAGAGATCATTGTAAGACAATGCTCTCTCACTGAACTTCCTTCAGCCATTCTGGTATTATAAATTTGCCTCATGGTCTCTTGCCTTGCAGAACGGCCTTGCTCACCAAACATCTCCTTCAGACTTAGCATGATGTCTGAAGCTAGTTCTACATCCTGCATTTGATGCTGTAGAACGTTTGAAATAGATGCTAGGATGTAGCACTTGGCCATCTCATTAGATTTCTGCCAACGATCATATCGTTGTTTTTCCTCAAGAGGAGCATCTAATGAAGGAAAGCTTGGACATGGTTTAGTAAGAACATACTTATGCTCTTCAGCAGTAAGAACTATATCCAAATTTCTTTTCTAGTCAACATAGTTGGATCCAGTCAGTTTGTTTTGATTAAGAATAGTTACAAGTGGACTAAATGATGCCATGTTCAAATCTGAAAACAATAAACATGAATATAATAAGTAAACTGGACATTATCAATTTAGCATATAAACATATAGTATGGAACCTTAATAAAACCATAATATAATATATGTAACGACAACCCAATCCCGCAATTAATATTCCCCGGAAGCGAGGTCATACCAATCACTATGATTAGGCGAGAAACACTCTCATTATTAATGCTATCATGGTAACTCTTACCAAACAAAAATAATTTGTCGTTTTCCCTTTAGCATCTAAGTAATAATGACATAGCTCCGAAGGGAGGTTAACATTACACTTAGTCTAATGTACACCATTGCTTAGAATCAATGTGAATCACCAAGTAACTCCACGGAAGCGTGGTCGTTCTCAATGTAAAAACACATTTCATCTATCTTTAAGAAGTTTAACCTGTAGTACCATGAATCAATCACCCTCCGAAGGGAGCAAGGCATATACGCCAAGGCGAGGTGCTTAATCACACTACTTTAAACCGACAATGGAGGCCGTGAGATGCAACCCTTGTATCTCTCTCCCACTAGATGTTTTAAAAGAAAGGTTTTTAGTTTTAAAACATGCATAATTTAATTACACATTGTCTTGTCCCTTTTACATGAGAAAACACTTAGAAAAAAATTCTAACTTTCTTTCTTTCGATCGATCGAATGTGCCCCTCGATTGATCGAAAAAATTAAAAAATTCGAACTTGACCTTCTGACTTGTTCGATTGATACTCGATTGACTTTCAATCGATCGAAAAATAAATTCGATCGATCGACCAGCAATCGAAAATCAATCTATTTAAAAGGTTTGATCACTGTCTCATTCGATCGATCGAAAGTGATTTTCGATTGATCGAAAATCACGAATTTCAAATTTCCAGAATTTTTCCTAAGGCAGTTTTCTTCGTTTTTCATGAACAAACATTCAACATATGAACATTACAGTCAGAAATTGATGTCAAAACTGAAATTCATTGATGCTAATGCCTTAAGATTCAATTTAACATTCTTAAATTTAAATTTAAACTACATCATAACATCAATTTCAGTCTTCATCAAATCATAGTTTCAACAACATGCAGAAAATTAAGAAACATAATCTTCTAACAATATGAAACTATCATCTCTAATTCTAAAACTCACAAAACATGTTATACAATACGAAATTGAAGACCGCTCTGATACCATTTGATAGAAATGAAGATGAACGCAGCGGAAAATAAGTTTTAAACGGATCTACTTCATTCGATATTGATAACACGTACTAAGTAAATTTCAGAATTTGAGAACAAGAGATCGTACCTTGAAGCGGTGAATTTCAAAACAAAGATTGAAGCATTTGGGACTACTTTTAATCTTCACTCCAATTCCACCAACGCCCAAGATGTGTGGTCTCTCAATTGGTAACAAAGGGATGACTAAAAGAGTGACTAAAAAAAAAACATGCACACCACTTCAATGTTGTTTTTTCACCCTCAGCAAAATCTGAACGTTTTTCCCTTTGTATCTAACCAATTTTTCTAATTGGGCTGGCCTTTTGGGCCTTCCCAATTGGGCTTAAGTGTGTGGCTTGGAGTGGGACCAAAAGGGACCAATAAGACACTAGCTCCAATGGGCCTTGGGCTTTTCTGTCAACTCTTGACAAGCCCAAAGTTACCATTAACTATATTTAATACCACTATATAAATATAGTTGCACTCTAGGTCTTATCTATAAATTATATCCCAAGACTTTATTATACATGCAACCCCTTCATAAAATATTCGTAGTAATACAAAGTCATTAATGTAGACTGCCACTTTGTAAATTACTACATCTTGATCCTTGAGTACCCGGTTTAATCCTTTGATGTTATTCATCATATATTTATGAAATCCAATTCCATAAATATATACTTTAGTCTCACTAAAGTGGTTAGGCCTAACTCTCTGAATAACAAACTCATTAAACTTATCTCAAGGGAATACTTTATATCTCCGTTAAGAGACTATGAATTCCATCTTAAGAATACATGTTCCATCAACACTAAATGTGGCTGCCCAACATACTGAGGTTTTGACCATTACTATAGATCTCACTTCTGATATATCAAAGCAACTTACACCTTATGATCAGGTCCATTATTCTCTCAGGGTTAAAAGTTCATGCAAATGTAAGTCGTGAGATTTATTATTCATATGACAGTCCTTTGGAGAATAATAAATCTCACAGCGGTCCAGCTCAATATGTCTTAACTCTTAAAACATATTAACACATCAACCAGAAGTCTCCACTTCCATGATCAAGACAAATCATCGTGGTTGATATGTTATAGTCTTCGCAGATGAAATGCCCAATTTCATCACCGACTACGAACTATAATTCTGAGTTTACAAAGAACTTGTGATTTATATCTTCTGTGACTTTTCACATAAATCACATACTATGCATCTCATGGACTAAATGATAATGTCCGAATATTCATGTTACCATTATTTCAGATAATAATAAAACAAATTTATTAAACATAATATTAAGTCATACATAATGTCAAACACAATGTCACACTTAATATCATACATAGCATCATACAATAGGATTTAAGGGCACTAATCCTAACAGATAGAGCACCATAAAGACAGCTATTCAATGCCCCGACGGTTACATATTAGTGAGAAGATCATTGGGACCTCTATTAAGCCCGAATTAAGTAAGCCTGAGACGTTACCAAATTAGCTTTCAAGTCACCATTTAAGAAGGATAATGGCTAATAAGAAGAGCCTATATATAAGAACTACCAAATCCCAGACAAGGTATATAGACATTTGTCATTTTTTCTCTCATTACCAAATCCTCTCTATTTTCTGAGCTCCACTTGCCAACTTTACCATCGGAGATTCCGTGGCCAGCATCACACCGATGACCACTTGGAAGGATTCTTCTTTTTCGCTAACCCTGTAGGAACTTGGACAAGCTCGTATTGGAAACCCTCTAGATGAACCCCTACTAACGATCTCAGCATATCAATTTAGCGCTGTTTGTGGGGATGACAAATTCAGACCTTCATTTGAAATCGTAGTCCTATTTGGTTTTGACATCCAGATGGAGTCCAATACACCACAAGATTCTGTGACATTAGCTTTGCAAATTCAGACACTTACAGCTAGCATGGAAGAACTCACCAGGTAAAACCAGGAGATGAGGCTACAACTACAACAGGAAGAAAATCGTTCACCCATGAGGATTGGGACTAATAGGAATAACGACGAAGATAGTCACAGAAGCAGGCGAGATAACTACCGACGACCGAACTCTTCAGACGAAGCAAATTCAGATCTCCTCAAAGATATGAAGAAGGGGGTGGACGAGCTAAGAAACGTGATGGTTAGAAAGACGAATTCACCCTTTACTACAAAAGTCTTGGAGTGTCCTTTGCCCCCGAAGTTTCGTCTTCCACAGCTCGAATCATTTGACGGCCTGAAAGACCCGCTAGACCATATCATTACCTTCAAGACGACTCTGAGTCTACAATAACCCCCAGACAAAATCTTATGCTGCTCCTTTCCTACCACCCTCAAGGAAGCAGCACGAGTGTGGTTCAGTAAGCTAGTAATGTTGTCCATTGACAATTTCGAGCAACTAGGCAATTCCTTCATGCACCATTTCGTTGGTAGGCAACGTCAAAAAAGACTAGCAGACCAATTGTTAAGGACATATTTTATGTAGTTGGCTAATCCTTTGACAAAACGCACTTTACTTGTATTTGGATAAATCTAGGATGTGTTTAATACTTCAAAGAACATGTTGTTCAAGTCTAGTATTAAAGCCATGAAGATTGGACCAAGAAACAAGTGAAGAAAAGGTGTTCAATAAAGCTGGACAGATAGCTTGACACCTGCGGATAGATAGCTCGATAGCTGCTCGACACCTCCTCGACACCTGGCTATCTGTCGAGATCTTCAGCTGAATCTTATCGCAATCTCGATAGCTTCTCGATAGCTTCTCGATCAATCGAGAAAGTTTCTATCCCCTCGACACCTTCTCGACACCTCCTCGATAGCTGTATCTGTTGAGATTCATTAAACCTCGACACCTCCTCGATAGCTGCTATCTGTCGAGGTTACGAAAATTCAGCTTTTTGATTTTTGGGCCAGGCTTTTGTATTTGTGTAGGGTTTCTTTTCTCACAACCCTAGACCTATATAAGGTTTATTTTAGAGGCCGTCACATAAGAGAATACAAGGAGAACATAAGAAAAATGTGACCGATGCCTTATTCTCTCTGAAAGAAGTTACTGCGTCTTTACGCCTTAGGGTTTTGTAACCAAGTGCTTCTTGATCTTCATTGTTGATGAAGTGAAGAACTTTGCAGCCAACATTCTTCTTCCTCAAGTTGGTGAGTGAGTCACGTACTAGGATTCGTGCAAAGGAGTTAGTCACGTATTGGGATCCGTGCAACATCAAAGGGTGGCGTTCATATATTGAAGAGTTCAGAGGTTCTGAAGCGGTAGAAGGTTTCTGCTGTGAGTTCATCTACGGGGATTGTAGAGTCTAGGGACAAAGGTTTTGTACTAGATCTGAAACTTCTCTTTACTATAGTGAATTGCTTTTCGGGAAGGTTTCCCCCCAAGTTTTTTACTGTGAAACTGGTTGGTTTCATTGGTTTTCCTGGGTCATCATATCTTGTCTTATTTATTTTTTCCGCTGCATGATTTTGACATGATATTGATGTTTGTTTGTTTTAACAAGTTTTATTCATAATAAATCTAATTAACAACTTGGGTTTAAAACTTGTTAATTCTATCAACTGGGGTCTAAATTTCCCAACACCATTTACTCACCATCAGGCAATGAGAAAGAGAGCCCTTGAGGTCATACGTGAAACATTTTACCAAAGAAGTCCTAGAAGTTGATGAAGCGGATAACAAGGTGCAAATAACAAGGTACAGTTAACCACTTTTAAAGCAGGGTTAAAATCCAGGGAGTTCGTAGTCACCCTCGCGAAAAGCCTGCCAAAGACAATGGTCGAGATGCTGCTAAAAGCTAAGAAGTACATGAATACAGAAGATGCCTTAGCTGCAATAGAAGAAGAAAGTATGCCTAAAGGAAAATAAAGTGCCAGGGAAAACTAAAGGGGACGCAAGAGAGAAAGGAAAGATCACCAGACTAGTTCCAACGAAAATAAGTGAAGAGATGACAAAATTTCGCGGACGGTAAAATTCACTCCTCTGGTGATGCCTGTCTACAAAATTTTAGC
The DNA here is from genome assembly GCA_019022515.1 of Quercus aquifolioides. Taxonomy (NCBI): domain Eukaryota; kingdom Viridiplantae; phylum Streptophyta; class Magnoliopsida; order Fagales; family Fagaceae; genus Quercus; species Quercus aquifolioides. The sequence goes on from CM032333.1 coordinate 46,471,220, forward strand.
GCAAATTAAAGACGATTATCATCTCAAGTGGCCAAAACCACTTCATTCCTTGCCCAACGTATGAGACAAGAGGAAATATTGTCATTTCCACAAAGACCATGGCCATTACAAGAATTGATTTGAAGGAGCATATAGAAGAATTGTAGAGACTTGAAGGAGCATATAGAAGAATTGATTTGAAAAGGAAAGTTGCAAAAATTTATAAAAAAAAAAGGCGAGTCTAGCTGATCTAGGGACGATAGTAGAGAGAAATCTGAAAACCATCCCATAGACAAAGATAATTCATACAATCATCTGCAAAGTGCGATCGGAGAGATAAAGATGATTGCTGGAGGACCATCCATTGGTGGATCTTTCAAATCCCTTAAGAAATCCTAACAGAGACTTATGAACAGCGTTCACGGGATACCTTCTTTGAAGCAAAGAAGATGAAAAAGTATGGACATCCTGTTCTCGGAAGAAGATGCTAGAGGTGTGAAGCAACCACATGACGGCCCCCTAGTCATCATGCTTATGATAGAGGGATTCAACACCAGACGAATCCTTATCGACAATGGCAGCTCTGCTGACATTATTTACCTCTCGACTTTCCAGTAGTTGAAAGTGGATCCCAAGAGGTTGCGGCCATTCGAATCTCCCCTCATCAGTTTCGGCGGAGACTGGGTATACCTCAGAGGAATAGTGACATTGACGGTTATAGCAGGTTCATACCCCTTGCAACTCACCTAACAGCTTGACTTCTTAGTGGTGTATTGCCCATCATCGTACAACGTGATCATTGGGAGACCCACATTTAATCGTTGGAAAGTAACAACATTTACATACTCTCTGAATGTAAAATTCCCAACAGAACACGGCATAGGCGAAGTCAAAGGAGACTAGGTGTTAGCCAAAGAATGCTACCAAGCCGTTCTAGCTACCAAGGAGAACCATACCTGGATGATCGAGGAGGAAGAGAATGGGAAGATGGAAGCCCTAGAAATGGTAGAATTAGTAGACAGGGAACTGACGAAGATGACGAAAATAGGGATGAACCTGAATAATCAAATAAAGAAGGAGTTGGTACAGTGTCTTAAGGAGAACCTAGATATTTTGCATGGGGTCACGAGGATATACTTGGCATAGTGGCGGAAGTTATTCCGTGTCGTCTAAATGTTAATCCTAAAAGGAAGCCCATCCAGTAAAGACGACGAGTCTTTTCCCCTGAATGTAACAAGGCCATCATGGACAAGGTGGATTAGTTACTTGTAGCTGATTTCATTCGAGAAGTTTACTACCTCAATTGGCTAGACAACGTTGTCTTAATGAAGAAAGCAAATGGGAAGTGGAGGATGTGTGTCGACTTCACTGACCTGAACAGTGCCTGCCCAAAAGACAGCTTCTTATTGCCAAGAATTGACTAGCTTTTGGACTCCACTTTTGGGCATAAGCTCCTCACTTTTATGGACGCCTTTTCAGGCTATAATCAAATCAAAATGTCAGAAGAAGACAAAAAGAAAACTGCCTTTATCACTAATCAAGGGCTTTACTGCTACAAAGCGATGCCCTTTAGGCTGAAGAATGCAGGAGCCACTTACCAAAGGTTGGTTAACAAGACGTTCAACAAACAGATCGGGAGACATGGAGGTGTATGTTGACGATATGCTCATCAAGAGCAAGGAAGAGGACACACACTTCGCGACCCTTAGCCAATACCAAATGAGGTTAAACCCTAGCAAGTGCGCCTTTGGGGTATCGTTAGGAAAATTCCTCAGGTTTATGGTATCTCAGCGAGGAATAAAAGCCAACCCAAAGAAGATATGGGCCATACTGGAAATGACCTCTTCAAAAACAGTGAAGGAGGTACAGTCACTGACAGGGAGGATCGCCGCTCTCAATAGGTTCATCTCAAAAGCTACAGACAGATGTCTGCCTTTCTTCAAAACTTTGAAGCAGGCTTTTGCTTGGACAAGTGAATGTGAAGAAGCCTTCCAGGAGTTAAAGCGCTATTTAAGCAATCCTCCCCTTTTGAGCCCATCAAAGGAAGGGGAAGATTTGTTTCTATACCTAGCAATATCAACCATGGTTATGAGTGCAGCACTAATTTGAGAAGAAAATAGGGTATAGCTCCTTGTTTACTACGTGAGTCAAGTGTTCCAGGGAGCAGAGGAAAAATATCCACGCATGGAAAAGATCATCTTCGCCTTAATCATTGCTTCATGTAAGCTTCGTCCCCACTTCCAAGTGAACCCCATTTTGGTAATGACAAACCAACCTATAAAGAAAGCAATGAACAAGCCTAAAGCGGTCAGGAGGTTATTATAATAGGCGATTGAGCTGAGTCAATTTGACATCGAATACCGTCCTAAAACAACCATCAAAGCTCAGGCATTGGCTGACTTCATCACCAAGTTCACCCTATCGGATGACAAAAAAGCACAAGACGGTTCAGAGATCTAGAAGATACTAACAGATGGCTCAACAATTCAAAAAAGATGAGGAGTTGGGGTCATCATCAACACTCTTGAAGGGGAAACCCTCAAGTATGGAGTACGGCTTCAATTCCCCGCCACCAATAACGAAGCAAAGTATGAAGCCATACTGACAAGACTCAGGATCGAGAGAGCCTTGGGAGCCAAAAACCTACTCCTCAAAAGTGATTGTAAGCTGGTGATAGGGCATATAAAAGGAGAATACGAAGCAAAAGAAAGCAGGTTGCTAAAGTACCTCAAGTTGACGAACCAACTGGTCCAAGAGTTCGACCAAGTGGACTTCACACAAGTCCGACAAAGCCAGAACTCAGAAGTAGACGAAGTGGCAAGGCAAGCATCGTTAGGGGAAGGAACGGGTTCACCCGATTTGAAAGTGGAAGTGCAAAGGCATCCAAGTATTGAAGAACTCCACACTTTCGTGATCCAAAACCAAAACAAATGGACGAGTCCAATCCTCTCTTTCCATCGAGATGGACACCTCATAGCAGACATGGACGAAGTGAGGAAGGTTAGGAAGCAAGCAGCTAGGTTCATAATCCTAAATGACGCTTTGTATAAAAAGGGCTTTTCAATACCCTACTTGAAGTGCGTTGAAGAAGACGAAGCCAAATACATCTTGGAGGAGGTTGAAGAAGGAATCTGTGGGGACTATATAGGACCGAGGTCCCTGGTTAGCAAAATTATTAGAACAGGTTGTTACTGCCCAACCATGTAGAAGGATGCGAAGAAGTACGTGAAAAAATGTGATAACCTCCCCAGAGGTTCGGGAATGTTCAATGTGTCCTCAAAGAAAAGATGGCGGCCATAACCTCCCCATAGCCCTTTGCTCAATGGGGAATCGACATCATGGGCCCCATACCATAAGGTAAAAAGCAGGTAAAATTTTTGCTAGTTGCAATTGATTATTTTACTAAATGGATAGAAGTAGAAGCTTTGTCAACAATCACAGGAGAGAAAATCCAGAGCCTTGTATTGGAAAAATATAGTCTGCATGTTTGGCATACTAAGGGCGATCATATCAGACAATGGTTGTTAGTTCAACAGCCAAGAATTCAAGAGCTTTTGTTCAGGACTCAGAATCAAGAACCAGTTCTCTTCATTAGGACACCCACAAGCCAACGAACAGACGGAAGTGACGAATCAAACGTTGCTAAAGATCATCAAAGTTTGACTAATGGGGGTAAAAGGTGCGTGGCCAAAAGAGTTACCAAATGTCTTGTGGGCCTACAGAACCATCATTAGAACCCCAACTAAAGAGACACCATTCAAGCTCACCTATGGCACTAAAGAAGTAATACCAGTCGAGGTAGGAATCACCAGCATGAAAAGAGAATTCTTTCAAAGAGGCAGCAACGACAATCAGCTGAAGGTCAACTTGGACTGTCTGGACGAAATGAGGGAGGAAGCATCTAAGAAAGTGGACAAGTACCAACAAAAGATGACTAAATACTACAACAAAAGAGTAAATTTCAGAAGACTCAACATAGGAGATCTCATTCTACACAGAATCACACCAGCAACAAAGGACTCAACACAAGGAAAGCTCGGACCAACTTGGGAAGGGCCCACAAGATCGTCCACTACTCGAGATAAATGAGATACCACCTGAAATCGATGGACGGAAAAGACTGCTACGTCCATGGAACATTGAGCATTTGAATAGGTATCATCATTAGAGACAAAATCATTGTTGTAATCGTGAAAGTAATATTTTCATATGAAAATAAAGCAATAAAAGTATTATTCAGAAATATTCTTGAAAACTGTGTATAAGTTTATGGTGACGAAGCCAAGTGATTAAATTCCTTAAATGGATGTAAATTACTGACGAAGTCTAGTGATAAAATTCCTAAAATGGATGTAAATCACCTAAAAATGGCTAAGTGATAAAATTCCCTAGATGGATGTAAATCACTAACGAATTCAAGTGATAAATTTCCTTAAATGGATGTAAATCACCTAAAAATGGCTAAGTGATAAAATTCCTTAAATGAATATAAACCACTGACGAAGTCAAGTGATAAAATTCCTTAAATGGAAGTAAATCACCCAAAAATGACTAAGTGATAAAATTCCTTAAATGGATGTAAATCACTGACGAAGTCAAGTGATAAAATTCCTTAAATAGATGTAAATCACCTAAAAATGGCTAAGTGATAAAATTCTTTAAATAGATGTAAATTATTGACAAAGCTAAGTGATATAATTCCTTAAATGGATGTAAATCACTAACGAAATCGAGTGATAAAATTCCTTAAATGGATGTAAATCACCTAAAAATGGCTAAGTGATAAAATTCTTTAAATGGATGTAAATCACTGACGAAGCTAAATGATAAAATTCCTTAAATGGATGTAAATCACTGACAAAGTCAAGTGATAAAAATCCTTAAATGGATGTGAATCACCCAAAAATGGCCAAGTGATAAAATTTCATAAATGGATGTAAATCATTGACAAAGTAAGGTGATAAAATTCCTTAAATGGATGTAAATCATCTAAAAATGGCTAAGTAATGAAACTCCTTAAATGGAAATCACTAACGAAACTCGGTGGTAAGGTTCCCTAGACAGATGTAAACTACCAGAAGGATATGGAACATTCAAATGGAGCTAAGGGAGGCAAACCTCATGGCAAAAGTAAAAAAAAATAAATAAAAGAAAAAAAAAAACTCACATAGCAAGTAAAGACAATCATCATAGGTAAAATAAGCAAACACATGATATATATATATATATATATATATAAAGTTGTAAAGAGAAATTGTTCCTAAGCTACCATTAAAAGCCCAAAAACATGTTGGGTCCCTAAAAAAAAAAGAAAAAAAATGGAGAAAATGGCAACAACAGCAAAAGCAAAAGAGAAAAACTTCAAATCGCAGCCTTGTCCCCTCTAGCTGCATCAACAGGAGCATCCTCAGGTTCAAGATTGTTGCCCTCTGGAGCATTCTCTTTGGAAGTAGCAACAACTTGGGTAGCCTCGCCGGCCTCCATTTCTTTGTCCACTTCCTTGATGTCTAGATCCTCCAAGTTTACTCCAGAGGGGTGCTTTACCAGATACCGCCTAAGGAGCTCAAAACCTTTGTAATACTAACTAAAGAGCACGGTGTTGTACTCTTCAGTCAACTAAAAATCTTGAATACCCTTGGCAGCCACAGATTTAACCTTTTGGTTTGCAACCTCAAACTGTTCGTCCTTTTGCATCGTTAGCTGCTTCTTGGCCCTAAGATCATCGGCCAAAGCCTTGTCATTCTCCTTGGCTAAGTTGGCTTCATCCATGGTAGCAATGAGTTCCCTTCTCAACTTCGCGATCTCAGCCTTTAGATCCTCCACCTTGGACCCTGCCACTATTGTCTTCTCCTCGTGACTAAGGTACTTAAAAGATATGTGGATTGCCTCTCCTAGCACCTGAAAATCATAATAAAAGAAGAGTTATAAACATCAAGAACCATCCCACTTCATGAGTTACGCAACCAAATGAAAAAAAAGTCTCACCTGGACGAGCTTGTGAATATGGTGGCTCATAACCTCGTGAGAAGGGATGCTAGAAAGTGCCTTGAGGTCCTCGGCAGTAACGGTAGAATGGGCCCTCACCAAGGCAAGGCCAGCATCGTCCCAAACAATGGACATCTGGGAAACCACCTTCTCCTCCCTTTTGCCAATGTCCTCTGCCTCTTTGGACAAGGAATAAGCTCTTCTAGCGAAGTAGTAGGAAAGGCCATCTTCGTGACCTCAGGGACGAAGGTGGCCGGAGTAATCGGGGTCCCCTTCTCAACAACCTGCACCACTTTCTTTCCCAAGCTTGAAAAAGACTCGTTCTTCTTGGCCTTCATCCTGGCGTACATTTCTTGATAAAACTTGGTCGTCATCTCTGCATGACTAAAAGGAGATACATATAAAAAAAAATTTATAAAAAGAAGGAAAAGAAGGAGAGAACTCAAAACTAAACTCACTTTTTTCTTCAATCTTAATAGCACACAGGACAAAAGGAGAAGGTTCCGAACCAAGGAAGTGACAAGCTAAAGTTCTGGGATCGACAAGGTCGTCGAAGTCGTCAATCGTCTTCGCGTTCTCAGTGGCTGCCTGGACACACTCCTTGTATCTACTCTTGAGCTTGTGTTGCTTCTTAACTACAAAAACACAACAAGTAAAGGTTAGCGAGGAATCAAATTGAAAAGAGAAAGAACGGTCAAGAAATAAACAAAGGACGACGCACCTAGCCTCGGGGGCCCCCACTGACGAAGCAACCTAGGAACTTCACCCTAAAAGTCGTCAGAAAGAGTCTCCCATCCATCTCTAGATACGAAAAAGTACTTGGACTTCCAGTACCAGAAAGACGAAGGAAGATCCGTGATGATCCTCATCTTCTTGACCCAGGGTACAAGCTCATAGTACCCATATTCTTTGGATTCCTTCAAACGATACAAGTGAACAAACTCGTCCAACCTAATCATATCCCCTCAATGATGACCATCTAGATCTCCATACAACTAATCACTATCCTCCATGAGTTTGACATTAGTTGCCTAAGAGCGATGTTGAAATGGTTCAGGAGTTCCATGATAAATGAATGGATGGGGAACCTAAGGACACATTGGAAAGCAGCCTCATGAAAGCACACTTCCCCAAGTGAGAAGGCACAAGCTTTTTCCCCTTCACGAGGAAGTTGAATCCTGACCTCCTTGGGGAATTGAAATCTATCCCTAAACTTGAAGAGGGTGTCAGCATCTAAAGCACACTTCTTCCTAAGGGCATGAAAAGACCTAATCTCCCTCTGTCCAGATGATTTAGGACCAGAGGTAGTGGTATCTACCTCCGCCTCGACGGGGTCATCGCTAGACAACAGCCCCATCTCAAGCTTACTAGATTTCACCTCAGACACCCCTTCTCTTTCACCAACCATCTCCCTAAACCAATTAAAAGACTGATGTAGCAAAGGGTATAAATCAGCCAACATGAAACCTAAACCACTATCCCTAGACACAAAACATTCAATTGGGGGGCAACAGGCACTAAAAGAACCCAAAGATGCTCCTAAGCGAGCAAAAAAGAAAGAGACAGAGGGAAAAAGCTGCCTAATCTCAGTATTTTCAACCATAAAGTCAATAAGAAGTCCTAAGTTGAGAAAGAAAGGCAGAAAAACTCTACTGTAAAAAGGAAGAGAAATCATACCTCAAAAACAGAAAAACCAAGCTTAGAAAGGAAAAAGTTACTGGAGTTCAAAGAGCTCAGAGAGGAAAAGTATAAAGCAACAATGGCGAGAGAGAAAGAGAGAGAGAGAGAGAGAGAGAGAGAAAAGTAAAGAAAGAGAGGAAAAACTAAGTGGTTTAAAAAGCTAGACTTGGAAAACTAAAAATCGACAGGAAACCCAAAAGTCCCTCGAACAAAACGCAGCTATCCACCGTTCAAAGTGCGCCACGTGGCCTTGACACGTACGGCGTCGCCACTTCGCATTAAATGCAAACACAACAAAAATCTAAAGAGTCACATCTGAGCAAATGAACTTTCATATTCTTAAGATCGTCATCACACGTAAGGAAGATCTTAGAATAGTGGCAACTGATAGACCAAGTAATTACCCTCGCCCAGAAGAGCCAGCCTGGATAAGGATAGAGTGCCATAAAGATAGCTATTCAACACCCTGACGGTTACATATCAATGAGAAGACCGTTAGGACCTCCATTAAGGTTGAATTAAGTAGGCCTGAGATTTTACCGAATTAGCTTTCAAGTCACCATTTAAGAAGGACAATGGCTAATAAGAAGAGCCTATATATAGGACCTACCAAATCCTAAACAAGGTACATAGACACTGGACATTTTTACTCTCATTACCAAATCCTCTCTATATTCTGAGCTCCATTCGCTGACTTTACCATCAAAGACTTTGTGGCCAGCACCACACCGGTGACCACCTGGAAGGATTCTCTTTTTTCACTAACCCTGCAAGAACTTGGACGAACTCATATTGGAAACCCTTTGGATGAACCCAACTACTGACGATCTCAGAATCATCAGTGTGTATTTGTGTGTGTGTGTGTGTGTGTGTGTGTGTGTGTGTGTGTGAAATTACTGGACCAATAAAATATTAAAAACAAACTCATACCCGAATAGATTATATTTGAACTCATCCAACCCGTCTTGTTACCAAAGTGTACTCCTAACACCATGTACGTATATTTGATAGATTAAAGATGGAAACAATTTCTGCCTCAAGGAGTGTAGCTTTTAGTGAAGTTCTTGTTGACGGTGACAATTATTTGGTTTGGAGTGTTCAATTAAGAAACTATTTGATGGTTCATGATCTTTGGGACATTGTTAAAGCAACCGACAAACCACCTAAATCAGAAAATGATTAAGCTGCTTATAAGGCTTAGACTCGAAAGAATATCATGGCTTTACACATGATCCAGATTTCATGCGAGCAAAGCATATGGTTTGTGATTAGTCTAATTACTTCGGCCAAAATTTCTTGGGACACATTGGAAGAAATATGCAAAATCCCCAAAAATGTTTATGAAGGTATATCTCTCTCTCTCAAACGTTTTGCGATTAAACACCAGTGCATTCAAAGAATACCCTAATCAATAATTACTATTGTGTCTCCTTCACGAGGAAATATACGAATTGAGATCATGTGGTATTGCACTTGATGCATGCAATTACTATGAATGGTTGAGATTGATAGTTGCAAAAAGCAACTTTCAATCTCAACCATTGAGTTAAAAAAAGTTATGAAAAGTAAAAAAGTGAAAAACAATTGTGAGAGAAAGAGGGTGAATGCTTTCTCCCCTCATAGCTAGTAGGACCTATCAGCTGTGAGGGGGAGATACATACACCATGTACTTTCTCCTCCTTCACATCATGTTTTGGTATATTCAAAATTCACATATAGTCTAGAAAGCACAAACATGGCTATTCGTTTGCCGTACGTGTGTCTAACACGTATGGGACACGGGGTATGCTTGGGACACAACTCACATGTGTCCCAACCATTTAAAAAAAAAAAAAAATGGACATGGCTGGGACACAGCAAGGACATGTATGGGAAACGGTTTCATTCTTGCCCTCTTCTCAAAGCAACGTGTTAGGTTCTAAAGACTTAAGATTTGATGTATTTAGAACTCTAATGTGTAATGTTGGCAAACCATGATCAAAACAATATGTTTAGTCATGTTTAGGCTTGCTCAAAGTTGTGTAATTCATGTAAAGTTGGAATCGAGTGGCTGCAGATGTATTGGTACATTTCGGCCTAGCTCGATCGATCGAAGGATAGACTCGATCGATCGAAAGTCAGCCAGAATGTTTTTTTCTGCAGAATTTCCAACTCAACCTTACCTCATTAAACATTTAGGGTTTTAAGTTTTTGCCCTAGGTATATAAGGTAAAACCCTAGCCACGTTTTGTGAGTTGCTCTAGTTGTATTGTTGCTCATATTTTGCTATTTGTGTGAATCTCTTGTGAGATCCTTGAGGAGCTTTTCTTCACATAAACTTAGGGTTTTCAAGATAGAGATAATATCAACATCTTAATTATCAACTCAGTTGCTGCCATTGGAGCTTAAAGAAACACAAGCAGGAGTGCTTGTACCTGATTGGAGAATCCAAGAAAGAAGCAGTTCGTGGATTCGGAGCTTGCACGTAGTCGTGTTAGTAAGTTCTACTAGTTGGTAGCATTAGGAAGCCAAGCGTGGGCGCTTGTAAGTCCTTTTGTATGAACTTCGATTCTTTCATATAGTGGATTCAAGTTTACCTTGAGAATAGCTAGGTTAAATCCTCCCCAGGTTTTTTACCGGTTTAGTTTTCCGGGGTGATCATATCATTGTGTTCTTTATATTTTGCTGCTTTATTTCTTGATATGATTATTTGATTGTGTTAACCTAGATTTGCATAATTTGACTAAGTTAATCACTTGACTAAATAAACTAGGTTAATCCAATTGTTATTTTAAGGGGTCTAAAACCTAACAAGTGGTATCAGAGCGGGTAGCTCTCTTGTTGTAGATCTTTTGATCTCTGAGCTGATCCTTGACCCCTATTGTCATGGAACACAGACATTCTCTGGTTATTTCTCCTCATTTCGATGGGAATAACTATGCTTACTGGAAAGTAAGGATGAAAGCATTCCTGAAATCTATTGATGAGAGGCTTTGGAATTCCGTTGAGTACGGATGGGAGAAGCCCACTACTCCTGTGAGTGAGTGGCAAACTTCTCAAAAAGAAGCAGTTGCGTTCAATAGCAAAGCTATGAATGCTATCTTTAACGCTGTTTCTATGGAGGAATTTAAAGAATCTCTAATGCTGAGGTTGCTCATACTACTTGGAAAATCCTCCAGACTGTGCATGAAGGCACAAAGGCAGTGAAGATTAATAAATTGCAGCAATTAACTTCTAGATTTGAAAGCATTAGGATGTCTGATGATGAATCTTTTGATGAATTCTATGCTAAACTGAATGATATTCTTAATTCTGCTTTTAATCTGGGTGAAATCTATGATCAACCTAAAATTATTAGGAAGATTCTTAGATCCTTGACTGAGGACTTTAGGCCCAAAGTGACTGCCATTACTAAGAGCAAGGATGTGGACTCCATCCCTGTTGATGAACTTGTAGGATCTCTTCAATCCTATGAGTTGGACCTACCCAAAGCTAGCAAATCCAAGTCAATGGCTCTTAAGTCAGTTGATGATGTTGAGGTTGGTGGATTTGATGATGAGCTCTCTGCTACAGAGATTGCTTACCTTGCCAAGAACTTTAGAAACTTTCTTAGGAACAATAACAGAAAGGCAAGAAATACAAACACTGCTGAACCTAGAAATTTTAGGAAGAATGATCCCATTAAGGTTAGCAACACTGAAAAACCTAGAGAAAAAGTAGGTCAATCTTTCAATAATACTTTGGGTTCACAATGTTTTGGATGTCAAGGGTATGACCATGTTAAATTTGAATGTCCTACATTCTTGAGGTCTAAGGGAAAAGCTATGGCTGTAACGCTTAGTGATAATGAGGTTTCTAATGATGAGTCTGGATGTAACGAGGATGGAAACTTCATTACTTTCACTGCTACTGCTGTAGTCAATGAAAGAGTGTCTGTTGAAGAGAACCCTTCTGATGGGGAACTCTCTGGGGATGCAGATCTTCAAGAGGCCTATAATAAACTTTGCAAAGTTGCTGCAAAGGATGTTATGAATGTTGATCTTGGCCTGAAGAAAATTGAATCTCTTGAGGTTGATAAGAAGAATTTGCTTGTTAAACTGTTTGATGCTAATGATCTTTTGAACAATGTGAAATATGAGAATATGCTCTTGCTTGATAAAGTTAAAACTTTGGAACATGATTTATCTGTTGCTAGATCTGCTAGTTCAAAACTTGATCAAATGTTGAGTGTTTAAAAGTATCATTCTGACAAATCTGGATTAGGCTTTGTTGAAAGCATCACTGTGTCTACACCAAGTTTCACAAACTTTGTTCCTTTATCTTCTTCTGAACCTTTTGTGAGTGAGGTTATGAGTGAAACTGTCAAACCCCCTATGAGTGAGGTTGTCAAACCTATAGAAGTTTCACCATCTAAGAAGATTAGGGTTGATCTGAAATAGTCTAAACCTAAGGAGTCTACCCTTTCTAAGGAGAAGATGCATGGTAAACCTGCTTGGGTTTGTCATTTTTGTGGAAAGTCTGGACACATTCGTCCTAACTATTACAAGCTTCAAGATGCTAAGAGAGCAAACAAACCAAAAGTGCATGTGCCTCAAGCACAAGATCCTATGGCACTAATTGGTGAATTAGTAAAGGCTTTAAACCTTTATTCCAATCTTGGAGTTGGAAATCACTCGAATGTGAATAGGAGCTCCAATGCTCGTGGTGCATCTAAAAGATTTTGGATGCAAAAGACTCGATCTAATTGAGTCTTTCTGACATGGTCCTTGTGCTTCATTGCTCTACTCTTTTGTGACCATTGTTCTTTGGTTTTTGTGTTGTTTTGTTTCTAGGATTTGCATTGCATAACATTCATGCATTTCATTCTAGGATTTATTTTTGTTTTCTCTTTTTTTTTTTTAAAAGGAAAGCAAATTGTGTTTGGCATTATTTTTCTTGGTTTTTGAAAACAAGGTTGGTCAATTTATTTACACATAACATGTCTTGTGTACCTTGTTTAGCTTTGATGAGCTTATTTATTGCACTTGACTAGTTGAAGCTTTGTAGTGCATGTTGTGTGGGAAAGATGTTTATGGTGTTTATCACTTTGTCTTAATCTTGAAGTCATATGTTATTTGACTGTCAGACTTGATCCTTTTGAGAAATGCATAAATAACCATCTCACCACTGTTCACTAGCCAATCATGAACACCTTAGTGCATATCTTAAGATTCTGTGCTCGAGAAAGTGTAGCACATGCACAAAAAGAACATAAGGTGAAGCCTCGGTTTAATTGCTTAATGCTTAAAATTGGTGTGTACTATTAGGCTTGATGTCAAATCACATAATTAAAATTGGTGTGTATATTATGAGGCAAAATTCAAGAAACTTACATGATTGCAAGCTTATGATCTAGGAGATGTGGGAGTTATATGATGTAACTCTTTAGGTGATAGTCTCTTTCAAATTCTATGTGATGAATTTTGTAGACTTTGTGTTTGATTTCTATTCACATATCACCTCACATGTATCTCAAGTTTTTGCTAATTGCACACACTACACAAGTTACTCGTTGCTAAACACTGTACATGTTATTGTGTGTGTTTTTGGTCTGACCAACCAAGTTTGAGAATACCTTGAGTATTATGTGAAACATTTTTTTTGCTTGAGAATTTAAAGTGAGAATGGCTGAAATTTTCTTTGAAAATTTGGGTTAAAACTTGGGTTTTTGAAAAAGCATTTCATCTCATACTCATGCATTTTGATTCATCAATTTTAATGCTTTGAGGAGTTGAGCCCAAAATGTGTTTTTTTTCAAAACTGTGTTTTTTCTCAAAAATTTTGTGAGCCTCTGCCTGTTTCAATCAATCCATTCTATTTTTCAATCGATCGAAAATTATTTAAAATCCTTTTAGGAGTCTCGGGTTGATTCGATCGATCGAATGTAATTTTCGATCAATCGAATATTGCGAATCAGGTTTTTAAAACACTGTTCTTGACTTTTTCAAATCACTTTTTCAAATAGTTTCAAAACTTTTCTCTCTCTCCGACTCGGCAAGCTCACTCAGCAATTTTTTGTCGTTTTCTTCCGAATCTTTTGCAAGGATTTTGTCCTCTAAGGCCGGTAAGTCCATTTTACCCATCCTTTTTCTTTTATTTTCATGTCTCTTGCATTTTTCATGCATTTATTCTTCAAATTTTCCGACCTATTCTTTTTGGGGATTTTCATGATTCAAGCCATTTTAAGTGAAATTGATCAATGGGTTTTTGTTGCGACATGATATAAACATGATATTGATGGTTTAATTTGATCAATTCTATGTTTTATGGAAAATTGCAAATTCTAGGGCTTGTAATTGATCTGAATTGGGGATTTGTTTAAATTGGGTTCAATTGATGCAATTGGCTTGTTGAATTGATGTAATTGATCATTATATTTTGTATTCTAGCTTGTGTGATGATCAATTCATCAAAGGTTTACAAAATCTTAACAAGTGGTTCTCAATTTTGGGGTTTTTCCTTTAGAAACTCTGTGTTCAAGCCAATTGTGTGAATTTGAACTTAATTTGAACTTAGTTTACTGCATTAGAACATGCATCATGACATTGTAATTGTTCATTCATCATATAGAGTTTTGTTCTATATATTTTTTTGCTAACTTGCAATCTGCCCTTGGTTTGTGCTTTGTTTTTATTCTTTTGTTTTTTTTTTTTTTTTTTGTCTTTGTCCTTTCCTTAGCATCATGCCTAGGAAGACTAGAGCTCATAGGTCTGTTCCCCACCTTCTCCTCCCCCATCTTCTTTTGACCGTGAGAAAAACCAAGAGATTTTTGAGACTTTGAACCTTAGCAAAAAGATTTGGTCTGAGCGTGCTGTAGTGTTAGATGAGCTTGATCCTGCCATTAGGGCAAATTTTGAGCGTCGGGGCTGGTTACTTCTGTTGGATATTTCTGATCCTCCTCCTCCAGCTACCCTGGTTAGAGAGCTCTTTTAGAACATCTCTATCCGCATCTATGATTCCAACACTTTAGTAAAGAATTGGATACGAGGCGTAGAGTACACCATTACTCCTTTTGTAGTGATTGATGCTCTAGGGGTACCTTTGGTCCAGCACCCTGTCTATCCGTATGACGAGTCTCCTCTTTTGAGTGATGTCATGTCATACATCACTGGGTCTACTATCCAGTGGGGTTCTGATCCTAGGATCACCACTGCTGAGCTATCTGAGTTGCACTATCTTTTCTTTATGATAGCTTGTCATTCGATATGGCCCATTTCTCATCTTCACACCATTCCTCTCGAGCGGTGTGTCTTTTTATATGCTCTTGTTACTGATGCTCCTATTAGTTTTCCTCACTTGTTTCTCTGTTCTTTGAACGAAGTTTATAGGAGTTCATCTTCCTCTCATACTCTTGTCCATCCCATTTTTATTCATAGGATTTTATTATATCTTGGTCTAGATGATTTCCCTTCGTCTGAGCCCGTACATGTTATTGGTCCCATAGGTGCGTCTTTTTTTCGACAGAGGGCTGCTCATCTTCGAGCTGGCTTTAAACACCCTAGGTCTGAGCCTTCTGGTACCGCACTTCCTCCTTCTTCTTCTACAGGTCCTGCTGGTGAGGATGTTGCTGATCCTGTTGGTGATGCTGCTGCTGCTGATGTTCCTCCACCTCCTTCGGATGACTTTGATATTCGTCGTACCTTGGAGACTGTCATGACCGTTCAGGCGGCTCATAGTCAGATTTTGGTGGACTTGCTTGATGAGATTCGTGCTTTGCGAGCCGACTTAGCGCATCTTCATTCACCCTCACCACCTCCTTTTGATGATGGCATGTGATTGTCCTTTGGCAATCCGTCACAAAAAGGGGGAGTAAAGTTTTGACACTTATAAAGGAGTTTTTGTAGTTAGGGGGAGTTTTTTTTTTTTTTTTTTTTTTTTTTTTTTTTTTTTTTTTTTTTTTGTGGAGCTAGTGGAGATATTAGATTGTATCTAGGTGCTTCACTTTGTATTTTTTTTTTTTTGGGCTATTCATGTTAGGGGGAGATACATTTATTTTGATATGTGTGATTCTTGATTCTTGTGTTCACTGTTTATTGATTTATATTTATGAGTTATTTATTGATATATGTCTTTATTGTGTGTTGTGTGAATCTTACAAGAATGTTTTATTTTTGTTGTGTCTAACTGAAGGGGAAAGTTAGTTTACATATTTGTTGATTTACTATTTTCTGTCACACATGCGTTTATGCGTTTGTTGAGTGTTTCAGGAATATACAAGTTGATTCAATTGAGCTGCTGTCTACACTTGCAATTGATAGATAGTAGTTAGGGTTGAATTCATGTTTATGAGCATTATTTTTGTAAAGGGCTTTTATTTGTAAACTTTGAACTTTTAATTTGTGTTTTGTCACGGATTGCCAAAGGGGGAATTTGTTAGGTTCTAAAGACTTAGGATTTGATGTATTTAGAACTCTAATGTGTAATGTTGGCAAACCATGACCAAAACAATATGTTTAGTCGCATTTAGGCTTGCTCAAAGTTGTGTAATTCATGTAAAATTGGAATCGAGTGGCTGCAGAAGTATTGGTACATTTCGGCCTGGCTCGATCAATCGAAAGTCGGCCAGAATGTTTTTTTTTGCAGAATTTCCAACTCAGCCCTACCTCATTAAATGTTTAGGGTTTTGTGTTTTTGCCCTAGGTATATAAGGCAAAACCCTAGCCACGTTTTGTGAGTTGCTCTGGTTGTATTGTTGCTCATATTTTGCTGTTTGTGTGAATCTCTTGTGAGATTCTTAAGGAGCTTTCCTTCACATAAACTTAGGGTTTTCAAGATAAAGATAATATCAATATCTTAATGATCAACTCAGTTGCTGCCATTGGAGCTTAAAGAAACACAAGCAGGAGTGCTTGTACCTGATTGGAGAATCCAAGAAAGAAGGAGTCTGTGGATTCGGAGCTTGCATGTGGTCGTGTTAGTAAGTTCTACTGGTGGGTAGTATTAGGAAGTCGAGCGTGGGCGCTTGTAAGTCCTTTTGTATGAACTTCGATTCTTTCATATAGTGGATTCAAGTTTACCTTGAGGATATCTAGGTTAAATCCTCCCCAGGTTTTTTACCGGTTTAGTTTTCTTGGGTGATCATATCATTGTGTTCTTTATATTTCTGCTACTTTATTTCTTGATATGATTAGTTGATTGTGTTAACCTAGATTTGCATAATTTGACTAAGTTAATCAGTTGGCTAATCAATTAGGTTAATCCAATTGTTGTGTTTTAAGGGGTCTAAAAACCTAACACAACGTAATCAGTTTCTCAGCGTTAGCTTGCTCCTCCCTCAAATTGTAGAAGTGTCTCTTCTTTTAGCCTCTCTTCCCATTTCAGTCTTTATTTCTTTCTCTCTCTTTCTCGGTGGCGTGTAAAATTTAAAGCTGATTGCAGCATCTCTTGTACGCCCAAGACAATTACACCCAAGAACTTTACAGCTTGCAAAGATGTCAAAAGTCAATGTCAGCTTTTGTATTCTTTTAATTTTTAACCCCAACCCCACGTGAATAGCGATGGCTGAAGACTAGGGGGTGTGTAATTACTGAACTGCACCAATCCACTGTCCCGAAACCGACTGAGCTACATCGCTCCACAGGCCGACCGATTGAACTGAAGACGACGATCAAAGAAGATGGATAATTATGACACCGGTGTGGTATGGTCTGTTAGGGTTTATGCCCTAAAATCCAATTTATTGGCATGTTATAAATAATAAAATTGTTTTATTATATGAGACTATTTGTATATGAACTAATTGAACATTATCATAAAGTCCTTGAGATGCACTGTATGTGATTTATGTAATTTAGTTACCGAAGATATAAATCACAAGTTCCTTGTAAACTGAAAAATGTATTTCGTAGTTGGTGATGAAATTGGGCATTGCATCTGCGAAGACTATAACATAATGGTTTGTCTTGGTCATGGAAGTGGAGACTTTTAGTTGATGTGTTGCTGTCTTAAGTGTGTAAGTCACACATTGAATTTGACCACTATGAGATTAATTATTTAATTAACAACTGTTTCCTGAATAATAAATCTCATGACTTCTATTTTCATAGATTCTCAATTCTGAGAGATTGTGAACCTGATCATGAAATATAGGTTGCTTTGATATATCAGTAGTGAGATCTAATCTAATGGTCAAAACCTCAGCATGTTGGGAAACCACACGTAGTGTTGAGGGAACATATATTCTCAAGATGAAATCCATAATCTCTTTCTATAAAGATACGAAATATCCCCTTCAGATAAGTTTAATGAGAACTGGTTATTCAAGGTGTTGGGCCCAGCCACTTTAGTAACCACTTTAGTAAGGAGTTATTAAAGTTTACATTTATTGAAATGAGATTTCATAAATATGAATAACTAAAAGATTAAACTCGGGACTCAAGGAAAAAAAATTTTTTTTACAAAGTGACGGTTTATTATAACTTCATTCACTATGGATGTTTGACGGAGGGGTCAAATGATATTATATTAGAGTCTTGAGATATAATTTATTAGTAAGGATTAGAGTGCAATTATATTTCCATAGTGGTACTTGTTATATAATTAATGGTAATTTTGGACTTGTCAAGAGTTGACAGATAAGCTTAAGGCCCATTGAAGCTAGAGTCTTATTTGTTTCCTCTGGTCCCATCCCAAGCCACATACTAAAGTCCAATTGGGCTGGCCTAAAAGGCTAACCCAATTAGATAATCAGTTTTTATTTAATAAGAGTTATTTAATAAAGTAACTGCCCAGATAGTTAAAATGTACGTATGTTTAAAAGAAGAGAAAACAGTTTTTCTCTATAAAAGTTGAGAAAACAATTTTGAATAGATTTTTCTATTGAAAAATCAACGTACTTAAAAACTGATTGAGAGATCACTCATCCTAGGCACAATGTGGAATTGGGATGAAAATTGAAAGTATTCTCAAGTCTTGTTTTGAATTTTATTGTATCAAGGTACGCTTTCTCTTATTTGTTCTAGAATTCAAGGTTATATGTTATATCTCACGATTGAAATAGATCATTGTGCTCTTTCTGCTAGGGCTTTGTATTAGATGTAAAATCAGTTTTTCCAATAATTAGTATCAGAGTCTACTTCAATATCATGCTTGTATAACATGTGATTGGGTTTTAGAATTAAAGAAAACCGTTTTCTCTTTTTCTTTTTTTCTTTTTTTTTCTTTTTTTTTTTTGAGAGAGAGAGTTTCAACCTATGGCGTCCACTCCTGATGATAGCTTTTATCATCAAACCAAGACATCAATCAATTTTTAGTGTAGGCAGGGATTAAAAACCGTTTTCCTGATGTTTCAAAATTTTGCAGTAGCTTTTTCTGCATGAAGTTTTTTGTTCAATGGACCCATATGCCGTGATTAATGTATGAGATACATTGATGGTTGCTTCAATAGTCGAGGCCACGGTTTAAGTTTTTGTTTTGAACCATGTTTTAGTGTTTGTATTAGAGTTGGACTCTGACTATATATCTTATTAGGTTTAAAGAGATAAAAACTGATGGGGTATTGAAACTTTGAACAATTTTATTCTCATATCTTTTCGATAAAGTTTAATTTTGTATAGATTACAACTATTTTAATTGTTGTATTACTTCTGCATGATATGAGCATATAATATGGTTAAGTGATATGTTCCTGACATCTTTTGAATACTTGAAAATGCATAGTGCCCTTAAGTTTCAAGGAACGAATCTGCCAAGCTAATGCTATAATTGAAATTGTGCAATTTTAATTGCACAGTTTGCTCTCTATGTTATTAGCGTTAGAATTGATATGCCATGGTTTGCTTATTGTTTTGGGAAACATGATGATATGCTTGTTGGTTTTTTGAACCTGTACTATTTTTTTTTTTTTTTTTTTGAGAGAGTTTCAACCTATGGTATCCACTCCTAATGATAGCTCTTTATCATCAGACCAAGATAGTAATTAGTTTTTGGTGTAGGTGGGGATTGAATCCCAGATCTCTTATACAACCATCAGAGACTTTACCAATTGAGCTAACTGGAACCCACAAACCTGTACTATTAATTACGTTTTCCTGGAAAAAGTTATTTATAATCTATAGATTATGTTAATGATAGAATTAACGTATTATGTTTCCCAATTGAAATTCTGTAATGAATTTATTCCTAATGGGATTAGGATTTTGTTTTCAAGGGTTTCTAGCATTTTTAGGGTTCTTGTTTTTGATCTTGAAACCCTTAATGTTTGATCTATAAATCTTCATTTATAAAATCAAAAGGTGTTTTTTGATGGAAAATAATAAAAAAGTTAAAAAAAAGGTTACCAGAAAAGTCTGAAAAAATTTAGTTTTACGAGTCTCGATTGATTGAGAATTCCCTTCGATTGATCGAATGTTTTTTCGATTGATCGAATGGGAATTGAGAATCGATTGAATGAGGCAGCGGCTTTGTGAAGAATTTCTTCACTTTTTCGATCGATTGAGAAAAAGGTTCAGCCGATCGAAGGTACTGAATTTTGAATTTTCACTTGCTTT
Organism: Quercus aquifolioides; assembly: GCA_019022515.1. NCBI lineage: Eukaryota > Viridiplantae > Streptophyta > Magnoliopsida > Fagales > Fagaceae > Quercus > Quercus aquifolioides. Next base: position 46,491,370 of record CM032333.1, read on the forward strand.
TGACTAAGTGTTAAAACTTTGATCAAAAGCAAGGCTTTGTGTGATGAGATTACATATGATTCTATATAAAGTGATTAATTTTTTATAGTCCTTAAAAGTTAAGGACATTTATTAATCATTATCTAACTAAGAGGCCTAATGAGATTAAAAGATATTAGTTAAATAGAACTCTTAGTCCTAAATTGTTTAGGACTTGTCTTTTAAAAGACATTCTAATGAGATTGGAATTGTTGTATGATTAAAAGTCCTTGATTTATTTTAATTAGGAGTTTTTAATGAGATTAAAGCTCTAATTAAAAGTTATATATATTCTAATGAGATTAGAATTCTTTATCAAGTAAGTTAAGGATAGAGTTCTTTATAACTAATTTTTGACCCATTAGAGTATATGGAACCTAAATAGTTTAGGACTTCCATTTTAGTTAGTGATTCTAATGAGATTAGAGTCTTTAACAAGTGCAAGGTTATAAATTGTGATGAGATCACAATAGTCTAAAGAAAACCCACATAACAGGTGGGAGTGTTGGATTTAAAATAACCCTTTTGTTAAGTTTATTGTAATGTGAGTAGGTACCTTGTCTTGGCCATGAGCCTTGCATTCCATGTGGAGGGTATTTACTTCATGGATTACACGATTAAACTTCTTTGTGAATACGCGAATATTCGTTATGCTATTGTGACGTGACTTAGTCAGATCACATCGAATTTAAACAAATAAACACATCTGATGTGTAGGGTTAAAGTTGTGATGAGTTCACAATTATTTTAGGACAATCCACTTGTTTTAAAATTTCTAGTGGGAGAGAGATTCAAGGGTTGAGTCTCACGGCCTCCATTACCAGTTTACAGTAGTGTGATCAGGCACCTTGCCTTGGTGTATATGCCTTGTTCCATACGAAGAGTGCTTAATTCATGGTACTACAGATTAAACTTCTTAATGATGGATGAAGTGTGTTTTTACATTGAGAGCAACCACGCTACCGTGGAGTTGCTTGATGACTCACATAGAGTCTAGGCAATGGTGTACACTAGACTAAGTGTAATGTTAACCTCCCAACAGAGTTATGTCATTATTACTTAGAGGCTAAGGGAAGAGCAGCAAACTATTTTTGTTAGGTGAGAGTTACCATGATAGCATTAATAATCAAAATAGTTCTCGCTTGATCATAGTAATTGGTATGACCTCGGTGCCGTGGAATATTAATTGCAGGATTGGGTTGTCATTGCACCTAATATAATATGGTTTTAGAGTTCCATATTATATGGTTATGTATGTAAAATTATAATGTCCTTGTAATTATGTTCATAGTATCAAATTAAAGTTGTCATAATTTTTTGTCCTCTGGCTACTATTTTAATTGAATCGCATTGTGCTTAAAGGAGCTGAAGTACATAAATATATTTTGATTCAGCATTGTCATAATTTTCCTTTACATGATGCATTTTTGGAAGATAAGCTTATGATGTAATCATAGTCTTATTGAGATGCTAAAATGTTACATTAGCTTCTATCTCAATTGTGCTATAGCATGAGATGCAAAAGTTAGCACTAGGTTTAGACTTTATATTAAGTCTAAATGAGATGTTTAGTATGGAATATCATGCTACTAGGCAATAGCCGATATAAATTATATTGAGTGCAAAGAAAGGCTTAAGGAGTTCCAATTCAATGTCATTTGATGAAAATATTTTCTTTTAAAAATGAATTGGAATCCTTGGATGTAGAGATTAATTGTTAATCTCATATGGAAATGATCCACAAGTCCTTGTTAGAATCATTTGATCAATTCAGATTGTTTTGAAAATAAATAAATTCTTTTTATTTTAGTTGGGTTGATGAGTGAGTTCTACGCAGCGGAAGACATCCTAAAAGCTAGGGCTAGGATCAATATGACTTAATTCAAATTCTAAACCTTAACCGAAAGGTAAGGGTAAGAAGAAGAATAATAATACCAAACAGTTGGGCAAGCAAGTTGTCCTAGGATTTGCCAAAAAGGAAATTAGACTCAAAAGCATGACCAAAAGGAAAGTGTTTCCATTATGGTAAAGCTAAGCATTGTCCATAATTGTAATCTAGACGGAAATTTACATGTTTTACTTTAAAGAGAAAGTTTTCGTCCTTTAGTATTGTATGTTTTGACACTTAAGTCTAGATTTTGTTCATCTAAATGATATTCTAGACTAGTGAAAGATGGGCTTTTAGAACCATTAGTTTTTGTTGTATTCCTAGTCTAAGAATTCAATTTAAAGGATAATATGACCTAGGGCTCCTTTATTGTAAAGGAATGTAATTCCAATGACTTCTTTAAGTCAGTGCATACATGAAAGAAGAGTGGAGCTCTTTTAAAGGTAGAACTATTCTAGAAGTAAAATGCCAGAATCTGTTGTAGGACAACTATAAAATACATTTAGAAATAAGATGTTTGTATTAGATACACCACAAGAGATTATTCTATAGATAGCTACTACACCGTTACAATATCGTAGTGGGAGGATTATTAAATTACCTAATAAATTCATACTTTTGGGATAAACTTGTGAAGTCATCCCATAAGGATATGAATTTGATCTTCGATACTACGTAGAGGAAATAGATGATATGAATATGGATTACTGGATCAAGATTATGCAAATAGAATTAGATTCTATTTAAAGTCTAGAACTTGTAGAGGCGCCTAATGGCATTAAGCCTATTGTTTTAAATAGGTCTACAAGAAAATGAGATTGATAGATTAGAAGGTGTAAACCTTCAAAGTTAGGACTAGTGGCGAAAAGTTTTTTCAAAAAGAAGATTATGAAAAAAAAAATTCACCAATAGTCATATTTAACTCTATTTAGATTCTCTTATCCGTTATATTTCATTTAGATGAAATATGGAAATGGATATTAAGAAAGCTTCTTTTAGTAGTAATCCTAAGGAAGACATCAATATGATGTAACTAGACTAGTTCATAGCAAAGAACCAGTTATATATAGTAGGCAAGTTGCTTAAAATCCATTTATGGACTGAAGTAAGCATCTAGATAGTAAAATATCATTTTTGATCAAGCAATGAAATTGTTTGATTTTGATCAAGTAGTGATAAGCCTTACGTGTGTAAAAGCTATATAGTGTAATAAATCTCTTAATGTATGTTGATGACATTCTAATCTTTTAGAATGTTGTATAAATATTGTTATTAATAGAAAGTTTTGTTGTCAAGACCAGTTTGATATAAAGTACTTAGGTGAGATTGGTCACATCCTAAGAATCAAAGTTTTGGTAAGCTTCAGAAATTAGGATGTTGAGTCTTAGACTGCTTAAATAGATTAAATTCTAGCAAAGTATAGCATGTGATGCTTCAAGAAAGGATTGCTTCCCTTTAAGTTTGAGGTTCCTTTGTAAAGGACTATAGTCCTAAGACATATAAAAGGAAGAGCATATAAAGACGGTTCCTTATACCATGTTAATAGGAAGTCTCAATTATGCTATGCTATATATTAGGCCAAATATCTATTTTGCGGTGGGCATGGTACGCAAATATCAATTAAATCCAGGATCACTTAATTTAGTGGGAGTAAAGCATATACTCAAGTATCTTAGGAGAATGAGGGATTATATGCTTATCCACTAAAGTGAGGATTTGATAGTTACTGCTTGTACAAATACTAACTTGTAGTTTGATTGTAATTCATAAAGTTTGACTTCATTATATGTGTTCACCCTAGGCGGTGAAGGTACACATTAAGCTTAAGTATGATCTCATTAGAGAGATACTAGAGCATGGGATGTAGTAGTAGAAAAGATAGTTTATGCAATAAATCTGGCTTAAACTTCTTTCTAGATCATGCCTTAAAGTGAATATTATTTACTCTAAAGGGAAATAAGTGTCAGACATAGGCAAAATTGTCTTTGAGGGCAAGTGGGAGATTTTTAGGGTTAATTCCCTAAAATCCAATTTATTGGCATGTTATAAATAATTAAATTGTTTAATTATATGAGGCTATCTGCAAATGAACTAATTGGACATTATCATAGTCCTTGAGATGCATTGTATGTGATTTAGTTATAGAAGATATAAATCACAAGATTCTTGTAAACTCAAAATGTAGTTCGTAATCGGTAATGAAATTGGGCATTTTAATTGTGAAGACCATAACACATTAACTAAGATGGTTTGTCTTAATCATGGAAGTGGATAATTTTAGTTGATGTGTTGATGTGTCTTAAGTGTGTAAGACATATTGAATTGGACCGATGTAAGATTAATTATTCAATTAACAACTGTCACCTGAATAATAAATCTCGTGACTTCTAATTTCATAGACTCTCAATCCTGAGAGGATAGTGAACCCGATCATGAAATGTAGGTTACTTTGATATATCAGGAGTGAGATATAATTTAACGGTCAAAACCTCAATCTGTTGGGTAATCACACGTAGTGTTGAGGGAACACATATTCTCAAGATTGAATCCATAATCTCTTTCTATAGAGACACGAAATATCCCATTGAGATAAGTTTAATGGAAACTGGTTATTTAGGGCTGGCCACTTTAATAAGGAGTTACTAAAGTTTGCATTTATTGAAATGAGATTTCATAAATATGAATAAATAAAATATTAAACCAGGAACTCAAGGAATAAAATAGTTGTTTACAAAGACACAGTTTATTATTACTTTGTTCCCTATGGATATTTCATGGAGGGGTCAAATGATATTATATTAGAGTCTTGGGATATAATTTATTAATAAGGCCTATAGTGCAATTATATTTCCATACTGGTACTTGTTATATAATTAATGGTAACTTTGGGCTTGTTAAGAGTTGACAAATAAGCCCAAGGCCTATTGGAGCTAGAGTTTTATTTGTTCCCTTTAGTCCCATCCTAAGCCATATGCTAAAGCCCAATTGGGCTAGCCCAAAAGGCTAACCCAATTAGATAATCAGTTTTTATTTAATAAGTGTTATTAAATAAAGTAACTACTCAGGTAATTAAAATGTACATATGATTAAAAGAAGAGAAAACTGTTTTTCTCTAGAGAAGTATCTTTTGAATAGATTTTTGGAAAATCAACATACTTAAGAACTGATTGAGAGACCACTTATCTTGGGCACAATGTGGAATTGAGATGAAGATTGAAGGTATTCTTAAGTCTTGTTTTGAATTTTACTGCATCAAAGTGCGCTTTCTCTTATTTGTTCTAAAATTCAAGGTTATATGTTATCTCTTATAATTAAAACAAATCCTTGTGTTACTTCAGCTATGGATTTTGTATGAGATGCGAACCCAGTTTTTCCAACATGGTCATCGAAGATAGATGTTATAGATTTTACAGAAAGAGATGCCAAGTTACAAAGTTTAGAGTTTTATTTATTTATTTATGAGATAGATTTTATTGTGAAGTACGTGGACTCTGAAGGCTAGGATTTTGGTGTTTATGGGTTGGTTTATTACTTTTCTACATGGGCTTTGTTTTTTGAATTGTAAGTTTGGTCCATACAGGCTAACTTATGAATCTTGGGCTTGGGCTTTATGTTAGGATATACGTGAGATTGTTAGAGACATATGTTATGTAAATTGGCTAATCCTTTGACAAAACGCACTTTACTTGTAATTGGGTAGATCTAGGATGGGTTTAGTATTTCAAGAAACTAGTGTTCAAGTTTAGTATTGAAGCCATGCAAGTCTGACCAAGAAACAAGTGAGGAAGTGTTTTTCATTAAAGTTCGACAGATATCTTGACAGAAGACTTTCTATCGAGGTTTAATGTTGAAGCTCAATAGAAGCTGTATCTATCGAGAATTACGAAATTAGAATTTCCAGATCTGATTTCATGCACATCCATGAGTATTTGTGTAGGGTTTCTTTTCTCACAACCCTAGACATATGGGGTGAGAGGCAAAACACCCCATGTTCGGGCTTTGCAAAAAGTCCGAGATTCCTTAATATAGTGATGACATTTGTTCTTCCTCCATGTCTTACTAGAACTCTATCACAGAGCCTCGTGCTCGATTTCTTTTATTCTTCTTAGAGGATCTTTCGATTGAATTCCCCTCTCACTTCATCACTTCTATCCTTGATGTCTATCAGGATACAGCGACCCGTGATAAGCTCATCTTTCCTTCAGCTATCACACGGATCCTTCATCACTTTTCCATCCCCATTCTTTATTCTCCTTACTACACCACCATAGGTGCCCTCAATGCTGGTTTTGTTCAACGGAGTAAGGCTCAGCTTCGACTGAAATAGCCACGAGTGGAGTCTATCGGTCCTACACCTTCTGCTATTCCTTCCACCTCTGCTCATTCTTCCTTGACTGGTGATGTGACCCTTGAGGCTATCATGGCACAACTTCAGCACATGGATGCTCGCCTTGACACTCTCTCTAATGAGTTATGTTAGGTGAACACCTGTGTCTGTTGTATAGCATGATGACAGGTTCGCCTTGGTGGCTTTGCTGCTTCTCTGTCTCCTTCTCCAGAGACTTCTACAGATGAGGATGATGAGGATAAGGATGAGAATGCTAGCTCTTCCAATGATGATGAGATGACAACCTCTCGGTGACTTACACTTTGTCATTCGTGACAAAAAGGGAGAGTAGTTTTGGGATGAGAGTAGTCTTGTATTTAGGGGAAGAGTTAGTATAAGACATTTTTGTTAAGAGGAGTGTTTATATTCTTAAGGGATGTAGTGAGGATTTTATGTACTTTTCTTTTCTTTCTTTTTTAGTTACATTATCCTCTTGTACACTGGTGCTGTGACCATTTATTTATGACAAACATTGTAGTTATTTCCATATATATATGATGATGTATGTTGTTCTTCACCTATCGCTCCATGTGTTGTTTCTTTTCTATCTTTATACACATGTTTCTTTATGTACACAATCCTTTATTTTTGTTTCACATGTGATGCCTTGATGAGTTTTGTTTAAAGTGTTTCAGAAAGACAGGTTGTGAAAATCTATCATGCCATGAACTCTCTTCTTGCAAAGTTTTTCAGGAGTCTGTGTTAGGATTAGATTTTATTGTATTCAACAAGTGCTTATGAGTTTAGTAATTTAAGACTTCTCTCATAATTCATTTGTTTATTGTGGCTTTGTCACAGATTGCCAAAGGGGAAAATTGTTAGGACATATGTGAGACTTGTTAGAGACATATGTTATGTAAATTAATTAATCTTTTGACAAAACGCACTTTACTTGTAATTGGGAAGATCTAGAGTGGGTTTAGTACTTCAAGGAACAAGAGTTCAAGTTTTGTATTGAAGCTATGCAAATCTGTCTAAGAAATAAGTGAAGAAGTGTTGTTCATTAAAGCTTGACAGATTCATTTCTATCGAGGTTTAATGATGGATTTCAACAGCAGCTTGACAGAAGCTGTATCTATTGAGAATTACAAAATTAGAATTTCCAGATCTAATTCACGCATATCCATGTGTACTTGTGTAGGGTTTCTTTTCTCACAACCCTAGAAATATATAAAAATTATTTTAAGGGCCGTCACACTTGATGCAAAGTGATGCAAAGGTTGTTGCACTTGTTGTTACATGCATATTGTGACCGAAGATAATTTGCCCTAGTACATCATATTTCTTTCTAGAAGCTATTGCGTCTTTGCGCCAAAGGTTTTGTGACCAAGGAGCTTCCTGATCTTTATTGTTGGATGAACTGAAGAACTTTGTAGCCAACATCATCCTCAAGTTGGTGTGTTAGTCATATACTGGATCCGTGCATGATTGGTTAGTCACATATTGGGATTTGTGCATTGAAAGGAGAGATTGTCGCTACATCACAAATCCAATTGAGTATTGAGGTAAGGGTTTAACTGTAGGTTGGTATTAGGTACTAGAATTCCTTGTAACCGCTTGTTTTGATAATAGTGGATTCTCGGGAGTGGTGGCCTTAAATTCACCCGGTGGGATTTTACCTTAGCAGTTTTCCCTATTCGTAAACAAATAACCTGTGTCAAATTTATTTTTCGCTGCATTTAACTTAGTTGGTGACTTGTTTGTGCTACCACAATTATTGCATGTAATTGAATCTAATTAATTTCACTTGGCTAATTAATTGATTAAGTTACCAAATGGGTCAATATATTCTTGGCCTATCACTTTAGTCTTTAGGTCATTAGTTCAGAGAAAAAACCCCACACACACATCAAACACAGCTCCTTTTTTTTCTTTTTCTTTTTTGGCAGTAAACACTCTTTCATCTTTTCATGGTTAACTCTCTCTTCCAAGCCCAAACCCTAGCCACGACCACCTCTTTTTAGAAATCTGGTTGACACGACCTCTTGAATCTTGGTTGCCATTGAGACTTTGGATGAACCTAAAACATCTCTTTTTTCATTGTGGGTAACTAGGTACAGATTGTTAAGGTATTTAGCTTACTTTCTTCCTTTGTGGTTTTCAACTTTTGATCTCTCTGGCTTTGGGTTTTCGATCTATGGTCATAGTGTGGTTTTTGATCTATGGCTATATGGGTTTTGATCTGTCACTATGGTTACATGAGTTTTGATTTGTGGGTATGTCTTAGAAAGATCAACTAAACCGAGCCACACAGATGCTCCAAAACCGCACCAATGGGCACCGGAGAACCAATCTTTGGTGATGATGAACAGAGGTGGTGGGGACGTAGTTGTACTTGTATCTATACTATATATAAGAGGATTCTCCTCTTTGAACTGGACTTTTATGTGGTTCAAAAATGCCTTCATTAATGAATGATAACTTTTCTTAGAAATAGGATCATAATTGTCAAATAACAAATTTCATTTTGAATTCATAAAGAGAACTCCTAAAATTTTGGATTTTTTTCCCTTTACATTCATCTTTTTATTCCCTAAAATTTAGCCCTTTTTATTCCTTTTTTCATCCGAATAAAAGTAAAACACCCCCAATTTAAAAAAAAAAAAAAAAAAAAAAAAAACAACAACAACAACAACAACAACTAAGAGAACTCCTAAAATTTAGTCTTCTTTCCCACCTAAACTTTTCTCTATATCGCTACACCACTTTCAAAAACACGTCCAAAAAAAAATTACAATTACTGCTTATCTCTAATGTTTATCATTTTTATTTGTTTGAATAGTAAAAAAATATATTTGCAAATTATTATCCTTTACCCAACAAATTAGAAGAGCCTCTGAGCATGCGCAACGCATGTGCTTAGAGGCTAGTAGTTATATATTCACTTTATATTATCTAATATATTTTATTGTTATTAAATTGATATATTTTCAACACAAAAAAGGATATATGTTTAACATTATATTAAAAAAATGCTTAACTATATATAGAAAATATAAATTAAAATTTATTTAATAATTAATTAATATACATATCCCCATAGTACTTATATCCTCCTTTTTCAAAAATGGCTATATCATTGTACTGTATTTGTACACATACTTGTACTTGCATCTGTGCATGTGCTTCTTAGCACATAGCCAAGAGCTTTTTAACTCAACTAACACCATCTAATATTTCTAACTAAAATGTCTTGAGTTTAAATTCCTCCAACCCCATTTTTCGAAATATCAACCAAAAAATGGTGGTGTAGCCCTGTTTATAAATTTTTTAAGCTCCAAGATTTGAGTTTTTAAGCTGAACATTTTGCGTGATGACCAGTTGTAATGATGAATATAATTTGCCATATTTGAGTTTTGTAAGCCCACTTAGTTGGATTAGCATATCACTCAGCTTCTTGATTTTGGGAGGGAAAATTACATAACATTGTGTAAATCTAAGATTTACAAAAACTTAAAATATCACTGTGTAATGGTGTCTCTATTTTTAAAACGAATAAAATCAAGGGGAGAATCATCGTGTATATATATCCTTCTCTTTTTTGGGACTATTCTGTTTTATTTGTTTCTAATCTAAAGGGAAAAGAGATTCGGTATACATTGAAAGTCCAAATTCATGAAAACTGTCCTTGTTTGAGTGCTTTTATGAGGTATGAAATTAGCATCTGCACTTTAATCTCTAAGCACTAACTTGTGGGAGTTAGTGGTTTGAGCATAACACAAGGGGATTTTTTTTTTTTTAAAATTTTTAATCAATTTTATTAAATTTCAGTTTTGTCCTTCATATCATTTTGTTGCCTAACCGTTACTCTATGTTGTAAAATGGTCTCTAACTTTTGAAACGTGTTATTTTAATTCTAAACCTTTTTTTCTTGAGTCAAAATAGTCATTGTCACTAAATTATATTACAAAGATTTTCAGTATCAAATATGAGGAGAAGCTAAGTTAAAAACATGGAGCAAGAACGATTGAAATGTAATATAGCCTATGCCATTAGGCAGGGACGGATCTAGGTGGAGGCCCAAGGAGGCCTGGGCACCCCTAGTCTTAAGGGAAAAAATATATATAAGTATATATATATATATATATATTTTTTACAATTTTATATTTGGGCCCCTTCTTTCAAAAATTTTGGGCATCTCCCTTACAATTTTACATTGGTTTTACTGTAATAGAATTTGAATCGATTGTAAAATAGTACAAGGCTCCAAATTTGTCCAATCAACCCCAAAATATACTCACATTAGTCTATATATTATTGTGCAAAAATAAATATGTGCTACAATAATTGTGTAAATTTACACAATTACTTTAGCACAAATGTATTTTTGCAAATTTATACAATTACTATAGCACAAATGTATGTTTGCACAATGATACATGGACTAATATGGGTGTGTTTTATTATTGATTGGGAAAATTTACACAATTGCTGTAGCTATGCAAATGAATGTTTTAGAAATTATTTAGATTCAGGGCAATGGTATTTAGTTGAGGAAAAGAGAAATGATTTGGGATAAGAATAAAAATTGATAAGAAATTAGTACTCTAATGAAATGTAGTGCAAAATAAATAATCTAATGTGTGGTAATTTGAAAAGCAAGTATATAAAAATATTTTTTTTTTTAAAGTAAGTTATTATGCTAAAAATAGGCATAGATTTTTGCATAAGCTAATACGAATGTTCTAATCTAGTAAGAAACAATGATGTTTTGTGTCTTTGTCAGTAGATGATTACATTATAATGTATTATGAAACAATGATTTTGTGTATTTGTCTCTATAAATAGTTTTTTAATATTAAATAGAGGCTTATTTGAAAGAGTCTACTAGCAAGGGTAAAATGCCCTTGCAAAAATTCAAATATCGTCTGTTAGGTTCTAAGGTCTTAGGATTTTATGTATTTAGAACTCTAATTTGTAATGTTGGCAAACCATGATCAAAACATTGTATTTAATCTTATTTAGACTTGCTCAAAGTTGGTTTAATCTTGTAAAGTTGGAATCGAGTGGCTGCAGAAGTACTTGGGACTTTTGGCCTGGCTCGATCGATCGAAGATTAGACTCGATCGATCGAAAATCGCACAGGTTGATTATTCTGCAGAATTTCCAACTCAGCCCTACTTCATTAAACGTTTAGGGTTTTGTGTTTTTACCCTAGGTATATAAACTAAACCCTAGCCACGTTTTTGAAGGTTGTCCATATTGTATTGTTGCTCATATTTTCTGTTTGTGTGAATCTCTTGTGAGATCTTCGAGGAGCTTTCCTTCACATAAACTTAGGGTTGTCAATATCTTGATGATCATCTTAGTTGCAACCATTGGAACTTAAAAGAAAAAGCAAGCGGGGAGCTTGTAGCTGATTGAAGAATTCAAGAAAGAAGTAGTCCGTGGATTCGGAGCCTGCGCGTGGTCGTGTCAGGAAGTTCGTACTGGTGGGTAGCATTAGGAAGTCGAGCGGGGAGCTTGTAGTCCTTCTGTAAGAACTTCAATTCTTTCATAGTGAATTCTGGTTTGCCTTGAGGATCGGTGGGTCAAATCCTCCCCAGGTTTTTACCGTGTGGTTTCCTGGGTGATCATATCTTATGTTATTTATTTTCCGCTGCATTATTATTCTTGATATGATTGATTGAATTGCTTTAACCTAGAATTGTTTAATTTGACTAAGTAACAACTTGGCTAATTAATCTAGGCTACGCAATTTGTGTGTTTAAGGGGTCTAAACAAACCAACAAGTGGTATCAGAGCGGGTAGCTCTTTGTGGTTGAGATTTTTAATCTCTGAGCTGATCCTTGACCCCTGTTGTCATGGAGCATGGACACTCTTTGTTTGTTCCTCCTCATTTTGATGGGAACAACTATGCTTATTGGAAAGTAAGGATGAAAGCATTCCTGAAATCCATCGATGAAAGGGTCTGGAATTTCGTTGAATACGGATGGGTGAAACCCGCTACTCCTGTGAGTGAGTGGCAAACTTCTGAAAAAGAAGCAGCAAGCTTCAATAGCAAAGCTATGAATGCTATCTTTAATGCTGTTTCTATGGAGGAATTTAAGAGGATCTCTAATGTTGAGGTTGCTCATATTGCCTGGAAAATCCTCCAAACTGTGCATGAAGGCACAAAGGCAGTTAAGATTAATAAATTGCAACAATTGACTTCTAGATTTGAAAGCATTAGAATGTCTGATGATGAATCTTTTGATGAATTCTATGCTAAATTAAATGATATTGTCAATTCTGCTTTTAATTTGGGTGAAATCTATGATCAACCTAAAATTGTTAGGAAGATTCTTAGATCCTTAACTGAAGATTTTAGACCCAAAGTGACTGCCATCACTGAAAGCAAGGATGTGGACTCCATCCCTGTTGATGAGCTTGTAGGATCTCTTCAATCCTATGAGTCTGACCTACCTAAAGTGAACAAATCCAAATCAATGGCTCTTAAGTCAGTTGATGATGTTGAGGGTGGTGGATTTGATGATGAGCTCTCTGCTACAGAGATTGCCTATCTTGCCAAAAACTTTAAGAACTTTCTGAGAAATACAAATAGAAAGGCAAGAGGTACTTACACTGCTGAACCTAGAAATTTTAGGAAGAATGATCCCATTAAGGTTAACAATTTTGAAAAACCTAGAGATAATTTTGGTCAATCTTCTAATAACTCTTTGGGTCCTCAGTGTTTTGGCTGTCAAGGGTATGGTCATGTGAAATCTGAATGTCCTACATTCTTGAGGAATAAGGGTAAAGCTATGGCTGTAACCCTTAGTGATAATGAGGTTTCTGATGATGAGTCCGGTGGTGACGAGGATGGAAACTTCATTGCTTTCACGGCTACTGCTATAGTCAATGAAAGCATATCTGCTGAGGAGAACCCTTCTGATGGGGAACTCTCTGAAGATGCAGATCTTCAAGAGGCCTATAACAAACTTTGCAAAGTTGCTGCAAAGGATGCTATGAAAGTTGAACTTGGCCTAAAGAAAATTGATTCTCTTGAGCTTGAGAAGAAAAATTTGCTTGTTAAACTGTTTGATGCTAATGAGCTTTTGAATAATGTTAAATCTGAGAACATGCTTTTGCTTGATAAAGTTAGAACTTTGGAACATGATTTATCTGTTGCTAGATCTGCTAGTTCTAAACTTGATCACATGCTGAATGTTCAAAAGTATTCTGCTGATAAAACTGGGTTAGGATATGTTGAAAGCATCTTTGAGTCTGGACCACATTCCACTAAGTTTGTTCCTTCTTCTTCTTCTGAACCTTCTGTGAGTGAGGTTGTGAGTGAAACTGTCAAACCTTCTGTGAGTGAGGTAGTTAAACCCGTAGAAGTTTCACCACCTAAGAAGATTATGGTAGATTTAAGAGAATCTAAACCTAAGGAGCCTACCAAATCTAAGGACAAGATGCATGGTAAACCTGCTTGGGTTTGTCATTATTGTGGTAAGTCTGGACACATTCGTCCTAACTGTTACAAGCGTCAAGCTGACAAGAGAGCAACTAAACCAAAAGTGCCTGTGCCTCAAGCACAAGACCCTATGGCACTAATTGGTGAATTGGTAAAGGTGTTAAACCTTTATTCCAATCCTGGAGTTGGGAATCACTCGAATGTGAATAAGAACTCCAATGCTCATGGTGCATCTAAGAAGTTTTGGATGCAAAAGACTCGACCTAACTGAGTCTTTCTGACATGGTCCTTGTGCTTAATTGCTCTATTCCTTGGTGACCATTGTTCTTTGGTTTTTGTGTCTTTTTGTTGTTTTTGTTCTAGGACTTGCATTGCATTACATTCATGCATTTCATTCTAGGATTTATTTGTTTTTCCTTTTAAATTAAAAAAAAAAAAAAAGAAAAAAAAAAAGGGAAAAGTAAAAGCAAAAATAATGTTAGACACTATTTTTTCTTGATTTTTGAAAAACAAGGTTGGTCTATCTTTTGACACATGTCATGTCTGTGTACCTTGTTTAACTTTGATGAGCTTAAATATTGCACTTGACTAGTTAAAGCTTTGTAGTGCATGTAATGTGGGAAAGATGTTTATGGTGTTTATCACTTTGTCTTAATCTTGAAGTCACATGTTATTTGACTGTCGGACTTGATCCTTTTGAGAAAGGCATAAATAACCATCTCACCACTGTTCACTAGCCAATCATGAACACCTTAGTGCATATCATAAGATTTTGTGCTCGAGAAAGTGTAGCACATGCACAAAAAGAACATAAGGTGTAGCCTCGGTTTAATTGCTTAATGCTTAAAATTGGTGTGTACTACTAGGCTTAATGCTAAATCACATAATTAAAATTGGTGTGTACACTATCCTGGCTTTTTAATAAGTTTCTGAATAAATTAAAATTGGTGTGTATATTATGAGGCAAAATTCAAGAAACTTACATTATTGCAAGCTTTTGTTCTAGGAGATGTGGGAGTTATATGATGTAACTCTTTAGGTGATAGTCTCTTTCAAATTCTATGTGATGAATTGTGTAGACTTTGTGTTTGATTGCTATTCACATATCACCTCACATGTATCTCAAGTCTTTTGCTAGTATCACACACTACACAAGTTACTCTTTGTTAAACACTGTACATACTAGTGTGTGTGTTTTTGGTCTGACCAACCAAGTTTGAAAATATCTTGAGATTTGTGCACAACATTTTTGTTGCTTGAGAAAATTCAATGGAAGAATGATTGAAATTTGTTTTTGAGAAAATTGGGTTTCAAATTTTGGGTTTTTGAAAAATCATTCCATCTCATACTCATGCATTTTGTTTCTTTAATTTAATGCTTTGAGGAGTTATTTTCAAAATTTGGTTTGTGTTTTTCAAAACTGTGATTTTTTCTCAAAATTTAGTGAGCCTCTGCCCATTTCGATCGATCCAGCATGGTTTTCGATCAATCGAAAAAGTGCTCTCATTTGTCTTAAAATGACTGTGCATTTCGATCGATCGAATGTGTTTCTCGATCAATCGAAAAAGTGTCTTCGTTTGTTCTAAAACGACTGTCACATTCGATCGATCGAATGTAATTTTCGATCGATCGAATATCGTGAAAAAGGTTTTTAAAAGGCACTTTTCTGACTTTTTCAAAGTTACTATTTCAAAACTTTTCAAACTTTTTTCTCTCTCCGCGTGGGCAAGCTTGGTTTTTGTGATTTTTGTCATTTTCTTCCGAAGATTTTGCACAATCTCTCTCTCCTCAAGCCGATAAGACCCTTTTGCCCTTCCTTTTGATTTATTTTTCATCATTTCATGCACAAATCCATGCATTTAGGGGCGATTTTCGCAATTTGCCATTTTGGGATTTTTCTTTGATTCATGCCATAATTGATGCAATTGATCATTGGGTTTTTGTGGGGACACTTAACAAACATGATTCTTACCTGTTAATTTGATCAATTTTGTGTTTTGGTAAAAATTGAAAAATCTAGGGTTTGTTCTTGATCCGAATTGGGGATTTTGTTAAATTGAGTAGAATTTGTTGAAATTGGCTTGTTGTGTTGTTGTAATTAAGCATTATAATCTATGTAATGTGTTTTATGATGCTCAATTCATCATTTTGTTTTAAAAATTTTCAAGTGGTTGTCAATTTTTGGGGTTTTTGTTAAGAAAATTCCTTGTTCAAGCCAATTTTATCAATTCAATCTCAATTGAACTTATTTGTTTACTGCATTAGATCATGCATCACAACATTATTAATGTTCATGCATCATATAGATTTTTATTCTATATTGTTTTTGTGCTAATTTGCAGTCTGCCTTTGGTTTTGTTTTCTCTTGTTCTTTTTGGTTTTCACCCTGTGTCTCTGTCCTTTCCTTAGCACTATGCCTAGGAAGACTAGAGCCCGTAGGACTGTTCCCTCACCTTCTCCTTCACCCCCTTCGTTTGACCGTGAGAAATTTCCGAGTGAGAAAAACCAAGAGATTTTTGAGAAGCTAAACAGTAGGAGAAGAATTTGGGCTGAGCGTTCTGTGTTACTAGATGAGCTTGATCCTGCCATTAGGGCAAATTTTGAGCGTAGGGGCTGGTTACCACTGGTGGATGTTTCTGATCCTCCTCCACCTTCTGCCCTGATTAGAGAGTTCTATTCGAACATCTCTATTCGCATCTATGATTCCAACACTCAAGTCAAGAGTTGGATACGAGGCGAAGAGTACACCATTACTCCTCAGGTAGTGGCTGATGCTCTAGGGGTACCATTG
This sequence comes from Quercus aquifolioides, assembly GCA_019022515.1. Classification (NCBI taxonomy): domain Eukaryota; kingdom Viridiplantae; phylum Streptophyta; class Magnoliopsida; order Fagales; family Fagaceae; genus Quercus; species Quercus aquifolioides. The sequence continues at coordinate 46,507,850 of CM032333.1, forward strand.
GTACAGCATCCTGTCTATCCTTATGATGAGTCTCCCGAGCTGAGCGATGTTTTGTCTTACATCACTGGTACTACTGTCCAGTGGGGTTCTGATCCTAGGATCACTTCTGCTGAGCTTTCCGAGTTACATTATCTTTTCTTTAGGATAGCTTGCCATTCCATCTGGCCTATTTCTCATGTTCACACCATTCCTCTTGAGAGGTGTGTATTTTTGTACGCTCTGGTTACTGATGCTCCTATTAGTTTTCCCCATCTTTTTCTTCGTTCTTTGAACGATGTTTATAGGAGTTCATCCACTGCTCATGCTCTCGTTCATCCTATTTTCATTCATAGGATTCTTCTCTATCTTGATCTTAGTGGCTTTCCTTCCTCTGAGCCCATTCATGTGATAGCTCCTTTAGGTGCGTCTTTTCTTAGACAGAGGGCCGCTCATCTTCGAGCTGGTTCTAAACACCCTAGGTCTGAGCCCTCTGGTAGCATACCTCCTCCTCCTTCTTCTTCTGCAGGTCTTGCTGGTGAGGATGTTCCTGATCCAATTGGTGATGATGCTGCTGCTGCTGATGTTTCTCCACCTCCTTCGGCCGACTTCGATGTTCGTCGTACTTTGGAGACTGTCATGACCGTTCAGGCGGCTCATGGTCAGATTTTGGTGGACTTGCTGGATGAGATTCGTGCTCTCCGAGCTGTTTTGGCGCGTCTACATTCACCCTCACCACCTCCTTTTGATGGCGACTTGTGATTGCTCTTTGGCATTCCGTCACAAAAAGGGGGAGTGGAGTTTTGACTTGTAGAGGAGATTTTGTTGTTAGGGGGAGATATTTTTTTTTGGAGTTAGTGGAGCTTCACATTGTATATCATTTTTTTTGGATAATCATGTTAGGGGGAGTAACATTGATTGATATACATGTTTTTTTTATTGATTCTTGTTGATCTGTGATTCACTGCGTATTGATTTATATCTATGACTTGATCATTTTTATATGTCTTTATTTTGTCTTGTGTGAATCTTACAAGAATATTATACCTGTTGTTTTACTCTTTTCTGTCACACATGCGTTTATGCGTTTGTTGAGTATTTCAGGATTATACAGGTTGATTCAACTAAGCTGCTGTCTACACTTGCAACTAATGGATAGTAGTTAGGCTGAATTTGTTTTTATGAGCATTACCTTTGTAAAGGGCTTTTTATTTGTAAAACTTTGAGCTGTATTAAGGTTTTGTCACGGATTGCCAAAGGGGGAGTTTGTTAGGTTCTAAGGTCTTAGGATTTTATGTATTTAGAACTCTAATTTGTAATGTTGGCAAACCATGATCAAAACATTGTATTTAGTCTTGTTTAGGCTTGCTCAAAGTTGGTTTAATATTGTAAAGTTGGAATCGAGTGGCTGCAGAAGTACTTGGGACTTTTGGCCTGGCTCGATCGATCGAAGATTAGACTCGATCGATCGAAAATCGCACAGGTTGATTATTCTGCAGAATTTCCAACTCAGCCCTACCTCATTAAACGTTTAGGGTTTTATGTTTTTACCCTAGGTATATAAACTAAACCCTAGCCACGTTTTTGAAGGTTGTCCATATTGTATTGTTGCTCATATTTTCTGTTTGTGTGAATCTCTTGTGAGATCTTCGAGGAGCTTTCCTTCACATAAACTTAGGGTTGTCAATCTCTTGATGATCAACTTAGTTGCAACCATTGGAACTTAAAAGAAAAGCAAGCGAGGAGCTTGTAGCTGATTGAAGAATTCAAGAAAGAAGTAGTCCGTGGATTCGGAGCCTGCGCGTGGTCGTGTCAGGAAGTTCGTACTGGTGGGTAGCATTAGGAAGTCGAGCGGGGAGCTTGTAGTCCTTCTGTAAGAACTTCAATTCTTTCATAGTGAATTCTGGTTTGCCTTGAGGATCGGTGGGTCAAATCCTCCCCAGGTTTTTACCGTGTGGTTTCCTGGGTGATCATATCTTGTGTTATTTATTTTCCGCTGCATTATTATTCTTGATATGATTGTTGAATTGCTTTAACCTAGAATTGTTTAATTTGACTAAGTAACAACTTGGCTAATTAATCTAGGCTACGCAATTTGTGTGTTTAAGGGGTCTAAACAAACCAACATCGTCAAAAAAGGTTATTAGCGAAGGCATATAGCCCTCGAAGACCGTCGTATTTGCTCTTGTTGCTAAAAGAGATTTTGCGACCATACCTTCAGAAATAGATAATTTACGAGGGCAATCCACAGTCGTTATTGAACAAATCCGCCCTTACAAGTATATTACCAAACGACAAAAAAAGTCAACGACTTATTTTTAGCTAGGGAAAGCAGTCGTCGTTAACAACTATTTGTGAAGACCTTCGTACCTTCGCAATTAATTATTTGCAAATTTCAAATTGATGACATACTTTTTAAAGATGAATAGTGTTATCGTTAAAATTTATTTATGAGGGCTTTTAACCCCTTACAATTAATTAGAAATAATAGTGATGACATTAAGCTATCACTTAAAACACTTTCGCAAGGGGTGGGGACTTTGTCATCACTATAAAGTTATTTATGACCAAATTTTTATGTCATCGGTGATAATATTTTATATAATATTTTAAATATTTTATTATTTATTTATTTTTAAGTTATTTTATATCATTTTTGTTTAATTATCTTGTTACAATAGTATAATGATTACTAAAAATTGATCCATCGAAATATAAAAATTCTTATAAGTTCAAACTTTAAAATATAAAATATACAAAGAAATCCTGAAATTAAACCATGACATAAAAATATTGTTTTAAACTTAAACAACTAGAATTATGACAAAATCTATATTAGTTTTCCTCTAAGTCACCCTCCAATGTTTAAAGGGTCTCAAATAAAGGATTCTGCCTTCTCGTGGTACTTCTCAAAGACTGATGCATAGCCACCAACTTTCCCTTGCATTAAGAACTACAAGGAAATAGACAAACCAATTAATCATGCACTTGTTAAATGGTTGAGGTGTTTGATTGAAAAATTGTCATATAATGAAGTCCATATGAAGAAATGAATCTTGATCTCCTATGAAGAAATTAATCATGCACTTGCTAAATATTACATTTTGGCTGAAGTTCAAATATGCAAGGCTACGTTGTGTTTTCAAAGCAGCATCTTCATACCCTGAGCAATTGAATCACCAACAGCTGCAGAACAGGATTAAGATTCAATTAGAGTAAATTTGTAATGAAAATACTTAAATGAAAGGATAAAACTTGCACTTTTGCCATACTATCAGGAAGTAAGAAGGGGGGGGGGGGGGGAGGTGGGCGCTGAGAAGGCAAGAGATTAAAAAGAACATAAATAATAAAGAAAATCCAAAACCACCTAAACCATATTAAAATTGATTTAGTGGTTGGCCACATAAAATCATCATTTCAAACCATTAGAAGCATGAAGGAGGAGCGATCACCATGTCCCAATTAGGGTAGGAGTGGCAACAGACCAGTATTGAGATGGGAAGCCCCTTCTTAAACCTGAACCCACAGGAGCAAACTTTGTTCTAAACCATCAAAAACACAAGTTCCCACTTTGGAAACCCAAACCTAGCCCACCCAGTTAGCTGGCATTGTGCACACAAAAGACAACCTACAAGTTGTGTAATTGCCCCTCAGATTGAAGGTTGCCCAAATTATTTACTGCATTATACAGCCAATGAAGAAGGAATAAAGGTTTTCTCCATGAGGCTGCAGAGCAACTAAGCCTCTTAATTCCTAACTATCCTAGAACCAGGTGGGCTATAACCCTTTAAAACCAATACACTTGAATTGATAATTACGTGTCAAAGTAATAACTACCATACCACTAAGATAAGTTACTCTTTAAGTACTCATCATATTGATCAGCTTCAAAAGCTCCATTGTTGAAGTACTTGACAGTCAGGGAAAAAATGGACAGAATTGGAGAAAATAAGGCATCAGATAATCCATAGGGAAAAAATAAGGCATCAAACGATCCATAAGGAGAAAATCAAACATTAAAAGTACATCACAGCCTCACCTCTCTTGGTACACATCACTAGTGGCTCGGGACATAGGAAGTTCAGCATTGACCCAAGGCTTACACCAAAGAGTGACAACGATACCCTCCCCAAGCCCATTTTTGCCTGCATCCAAGTCAGCAAAATCTATATGTTTTGTTCTAGTAGCTCAACTATTGTATTGGCAATGTTACTAACACACCACATTTTAAGCATTCATAACACCAAACACAACTGTAACAGATATAAAATACTCAAAACTTTTTCTTTTTTTTTTAATCTCATTTCAAGCACTAAAGGGGGATCTGAGAGGGATATAGCAAGAAAAACTTCAAAAAAGAAAAAAAGAAAAAAAAAGAGAGACATACCTGGATGGATGCTATGCAATTTGTAACTTTTCTAATAGTAGCTGGAGTGGATTGTACATGGCACAAAGGTATCCCACTTGCTTACAAATAGCTATACAATTGTTATTATACATAGAAGTTACCTCTGATGGTGATTGTTTATTGCTGCAAAAGCAGATTGGACTACTAATTAAATTGATATCATTGCATGCTCAGGTGGCTTCTAACTGTAAAGAATGGCTCTGCTTGTGTTTGTATGCCTAGTTCAAATATTGAAGCGCATATGCTTGGTCGTTGTACTAATCATGTAATTTCCTTTTTAACTTTGCTCTTGTTACGTATTTTTGCTTTGATTGTTGTCTTTATACCGTGTGTAACTAACTTCATAGCATATATGCAGTATGATCTCACTATTTGACAACATAGAACAGAACAATCGTGGCCTTGTATACTCATTGCCCATTTCACAATTAAAATATATGGATTCTCCATCAATGTCTTTCACAATTAAAATATAAAAAATTGGGATGACATGTATTGCAGAGGATTTTATGATGTTTTCCTTTTGTGTGCACCACAAATGGTTTGCCTCGAAGGTTGCATTGCCAAGCAATCTTTAACATGTCTGCAATTGCCTTAGCTGAAATTCATTCCTATCTACTGACAGGTAACTCAATAAGCCTTGAAGTACTCTTTTGCTAGACCATGAGAAGTTACAGAACTTCTTTCTATTTTGTTAATTGTGGTTGTAATTAACAAAAAAAACCACAATCGCAATTGCAATAGCAATTGCAAAGGCAACGGTATAAGTACTTATAGGTAGTGCTTCAAAAAACGCAAGAAATTCGTGAAATGTTAAATTGTATAAACAAATACAGAAAAATCTCATAGATTTAAACAAAGCTTGGAGGATCTAATTAAATAATTATTTGAATTTCGTATTTAATTAAAAAAAATGGAGCAGAATTTATAGGTAATCATCCAAAAGCGCGGGAAATTCCTGAAAAATCAAATCGATAAACAAACACAACAAAATCTCCCAAAAATGAGTATTTAAATGAAGCTTGAAGGAGAAAATTAAATAATTACTTCAGAATAGAGCACAGATTCAACCTTACAAATCAACAATCAATAGGTACAGAGAATTTTCCAATTTCAAAATCAACAATCAACAATCAACAATTAACAATGAACATTTCATAAGAGAGAGGAGAACCTATAATCAAACTAGTGGATTCAGCGGTGTTGGAGTCGAGATGAGAGGAGACCTTCGATTTTTGAGTTTTCTGAGAAATGTGCGAAAGGAAAATCAAAGAAATGCAGTGAAAATCAACGAGAAAGCGGGAGAAAACAAAGAAACACAAAAATTCAAAGAAGAAATTAGGGTTTGTGATTAGGGATTGTGACTTCGGCGTGACGGGAGAGGGAGCAGATCGGTGGCTAGGGGTGGTGGCGTGAGGGGAGAGAAGAGGTGTGAGGGGAGAGAGAAGTGGGAAATGAAAAGAAAGAAGGAAAAGAAACACGCTGAATGAACAAAAGAAAAAAAAAAAAGGAAAAAAAAAGTGGGAAATGAAAAATTGGGGAAAAATTGTGGTGGGAAGAATGATTACTTGATTAGTGAATGGTTTTGTTGAATCGAGGGGGTTGGCCAAGTTGGCTGGGCTCTCGGTCTCAAAATGTTTGTACTGGGCTTGACTAGGTGTGCTCCCTAGTTCAAGTCTTGAAAAAAAAAAGAATGGTTTTGTTGATCTTGAGACATGCATAGACTTGTGCCTATATATCTTTCCATTCTTTTATTTTATTGTTTTTGCTTAAAGAGTTTAACAAATGTAAATCTCAAAATGAAAAGAGATAATGAGCTGCAAAAGCCGTCATACATACTAGTATTTGACTAGAAAAAATGGAAAGTGACTTGTTTGAAAATGTATGATGTCCAAAATGCCAAAGACTTGTTCATCAAAATGAAATATCAAAAATTTTAGGCATCGATCTCAAAAATGAGATGTATTGATTCAAAAAGATCAAATGATATGATGTATATAGAGCCAAATGTAAAGCTTCAAAGTTATGTTATCAAGTTTTATGTGAAAGGTCATATATGCATATTTCTATAATTGAGATGGGTCACATTATCTAGTGCTAATTGTGTATGTCTTGGTTGAATCGATCATTGAAGCATCAATTGCTAATATAACAACATAGTATAATGATATTAAAAACAATATCACATCTACAAGTTAAAAGTTGTTACAATAGTAACTTAAAAGTGGTAAATTATTGCATCAACAATAATTAGTTGCAATAACTTATAGTTTTCAGTTACAATAGAGGTTTTAATACCTTACTGCATTAGGAAAAATTGTTGCAATAATTTAAAATAAAAAAATTATTGTAATAACTTGATACCAATTATTTTTGCAATTTATTACAACAAAAATTTTGAATTGATAACTTATTGCAACAAAGTTATCATTGCCATAACTTGATATACATTATTTTACAATCTATTACAATGATAAACATATAATTATTATCTATTTCAATGAAGATATAGTTGCAATAATTTGATATGAATTATTATTTTCAATATATTGTAATAAGATTTGTGAGTAATAGCCTATTATTATAAGATATTCAAAATAGTAAAAAAAAAATTTTATTGTTATTGCATTAAAGTTATTATTAAAATATTTGGAGTTATTGCAATGAGATTTTTTGTTGTAAAAACATATTAGCTCATATTTTATTATAACAACTTATCAACAATTGCAATGACTTTGATGTTATTGCAACAATTTTTTTCGTCGTAATAAATTTTTTTTCTCCTAGTAGTGACAATACTTTAACTTGGCTTGGTTTTTTAGGATTCATTACTCTCCAGCACTTAAGCTTAGCCTACACTTCGAGGCTTCAATACCTTTCATCATCTCATTTCGTTTCAACACTTCAACTCGGTTCGTTCTTTGAGGCCTTAGTGCTCTACAACACCCTTATGATCTTCAGGAATTTAGATGGGCCAACTCTTTGAGGTCTTGGTGTTCTTAAATACTTTAAGTCAGCCTGTTCTGATGTCGCGGAAGCCTGAAGAGAAGCACACACGATGCTCTCTTGATGGAACAGAAACTAAACTGTTAGTTTCTAGTAGTAAACCTCGAATCCACGAGGGGTTTCCCTGAATCCACAAGGAGATAAAACTGGAATCCACCAGAAGAAAAATTGACAAAATGTCTGTGTTTATTGATAATAGTCTATTTTGCCTCTGACGGCTACAAAACATATAAATACTGAGCAAAAACGTTTAAAACCCTAATTCGCACTAATTAAGCGATTAGGTGACAAAATTACCAAATTTTACCAAAAATGGCAAAATTGAGTTAAACGCAGAATCATAAACTACTGACCTTAAGGGTCGTCCCAAAACAGACGGGACCTTATTCTGACTTTTAAACTAAAAGTTATTAAGGAAAAACAAATATTACTATAAATAGCAAAAACACTGTTTTCGGGGCCTTAACGAAGGAATTTGCCTAAAATTTGGCGACGTTCATGGCATGTCATGAATTTGGATCAGAACGCCGTTTCCCTTCAACCTGCCAAATTTCATGCAATTCCGACACTGTTACCTCTGATGGCCCCTACTGGCACCCCCCTTTGATCTTGCGTTGTGACTTCCTGCGCCCTTGCTGCTCCAGGAAGGCATGTGCTGTCTGTTCTACATCATGTTCTTTGAGGTTGTAGTGCTTTTCAACACCTCAACTTGGGCTATTCTTTAAGCCTTTAGACCTTTAGTGCTCACCAACACCTCTACTCGGCTTGTTCCTCGATCAAAGCCTTAGTGCTCTTTAGCACCTTTGCTCGGCCTACTCTCCAAGTCCTTAGTACTCATTAGCACCTTTGGTTTAGCCTGCTCTTCAAGGCTTTAGTGTTAATCAATAAGAATTATTAATCAATTCGAATTCAAATAAGAGAATTTGTATAAATAAATTGTACAAAATTTAATTAGAATTTCATTAGAGAATATCAAACATAATTTATTCAAATTTTGTTCAATATTAGGTTGCTTTAATAATGAACTATAAGTTTTGATTGGTTTCAATTGACATATAACTATTTAACTTGGTATTGCTGTCAAATTTTAAAATCTAATCAAATATAAATATTATAATTTCGACATAAAATAATATGAGCCTTTAAAACTTATTAAAAGTACTATCAATTTTATTATTATTAGTCAATAACCCATGCAAAACATAATATATAAGGTTTAACAAAATATGAATTTTTCCTCTCTCTTTTATTTGTAATTGTCCCACATTACTCAAGAAAGTGTCTTATGTGTAGTATAACTTGCCTCACCCTTCCTTAAAAGTTACCATGACTTTTGAGTGGAGTTGTGATGTGTCTTTATATTAAAACATCTTTCCCTCTCCCTTGTGTGTGTGTGTGTGTGTGTGTGTTTGTTTCTCAAAAAAAGAAAAAAAAATTAAATATGAAATTTATCAATTATGGTAATTATAAATAGGCTCATAATTCAAATAAGAGAATTTGTATAAATAAATTGTACAAAATTTAATTAGAATTTCATTAGAGAATATCAAACATAATTTATTCAAATTTTGTTCAATATTAGGTTGCTTTAATAATGAACTATAAGTTTTTGTAAGGCCAAGATTTGTAGCCCAAGCCCAAGAGATGTGGGATGTGAGCCCAATAAGCCCAATACAATGAATTTGTAGAGAGTAGGTGAAAGAATTGGGCTGTTTGTGAACTCAACAACAGTTTAATCAAGATTTTACCAAATGAACAAGTACAAAAGCACACTTGAAACTTGAATAAATTGATGTTCGAGGGGATAAATTATAGTTTGAAAGGCTAATTCCACTCTTAGAGCTACAGTAAATTTTCCTTCTTCTTCTTTCTCTCTTTTCCTCGATCCCCCTCTAATGAGAGGTCTTTTACATTTATATAGTTTTCTTTTAAACCATCTTCATTGTACACTTATTCTTCATCTAAGCATTCACTTGAGTACATGTCTCATAAGGTATCTTCTTTGGTTCTCCATGAGTGGTGGCAACTGAGGTTGCACTGTTCAGGAGTCTTCTCCACATAAATGCGGCCAGAAAAATTGCTGCAGTGCATTAAATGAGGTGGTAGCAGCTTTTCCTTTAGATATTTCTCTATTCTTATCATCTTTATACGTGCATGAAGTTCATCCTTATCGTTGGAACTTCCTGTAAGTTCACCCAAACTGTCCAGGTATTTGCTTGACTGATATTCTTCAAATTCGAGGAGGATACACTCTTCAGACTATGTTCCCTTATCCTTTTCTTACGTGATTCTCCACTCAGAGACCTTTCCCAATCCTTTATTCCTCATCGGACGTATCCACATCTTCAAATAGAGCCCAAGGCCCAATATACAAATTTGGGCTTTTATCCCCACAGTTTTGATTGGTTTCAATTGACATATAACTATTTAACTTGGTATTACTGTCAAATTTTAAAAACTAATCAAATATAAATATTATAATTTCGACATAAAATAATATGAGCCTTTAAAACTTATTTAAAAGTACTATCAATTTTATTATTATTAGTCAATAACCCATGCAAAATATAATATATAAGGTTTAACAAAATATGAATTTTTCCTCTCTCTTTTATTTGTAATTGTCCCACATTACTCAAGAAAGTGTCTTATATGTAGTATAACTTACTCCACCATTCCTTAAAAGTTACCATGACTTTTGAGTGGAGTTGTGATGTACCTTTATTGTGAGGGATTTCACAATTCACTCCAATACCAATGGGCTTGGTCTGCGATCGAATGCTATAAAAGATTTGTGCCCCCTCATCCTTCACCAATTGGTCGTTGGATGGATCGGTAATGCACATGGTCCGACAAGTGGTATCAGAGCCAAGGTCATAGGTTCGAGTCGTTAGAGCCGCATTGTGAGGGAGGGATTGTGAGGGATTTCACAATTCGCTCCAATACCAATGGGCTTGGTCTGCGATTGAATGCTATAAAAGATTTTTGCCCCCTTATCCTTCACCAATTGGTCGTTGGATGGATCGGTAAGGCACACGGTCCGACATTTATATTAAAACATCTTTCCCTCTCCCTTATGTGTGTGTGTGTGTGTTTGTTTCTCAAAAAAAAAAAAAAAAAAAAAAAAAAACTTATCAATTATGGTAATTATAAATAGGCTCATAATGATTGTGTTTGTATATGAAAATATTTATTCTACTATTTAAAGAAATATTATTATGGTACTTATAGTAGACATTTACTATGATTGTGTTTGTACATAAAACTATTTTTATTCTATCTTTTAAACAATTCAACATTGTAAGGAGGGTTTAAATATAATGTAGAATATAAAATCAGTTAAAAATATATGTAAATAATAAAATGATACGTAAAATTTGAAGACGTCAAAAGCTTACGTCACAAAATATTATAAGGTTAACTAAAAGTCGAACCTCTTCAGTTTTATATAGATTATAGAGTATATAGAGATGTAACTTTTTCTACGTTATAATTATTGACCAATTTTGTTGCAAGGTATATTCATACCATTGGCTCATGACACCAACCAAATTCCCATAAGCATCTAGAAATCAAACAATGGATCAGGTACGTTTTTTTTTTTTTTTTTTTTTTTTTTAAAGAATACTAAATAATTTAACACACACATAGGGAGAAGAGAGAAAATTTTAAAAAAACTGACAATGGTGTATAAGTTTTAGTATGTTGCAATAAGTATAATATTTTGGGCGACTTTATTTTTGCTCACATAAAATAATGAGTAATACCCTACGCTAACAACATTGACCCACTTTGAAAAAACTATGAAAAAACAAATAAATGCGGGCTTTAATGAGTTGCTTGAGGATGAGGCTACCTAAGAGTTAATAAAAAATTACGTATCATAAAGTATCTCTCTTTGTAATTTGCTTCCCCTTCTATCAGCCAATTCTAGCAATCGAGAGACTGTCCATAATTGCTTGCAGGTATCTGCAATCATTACATTTGTTAGTAGGAGATGTAAGAAATAGACTTTGCAGCAAAATATAAATAATCAGTTTTTCTAGCATACCTCTCTTAGCCTAAACCGACGATCACACAGGAGTTTTGAGATTGTTCTACGCTGTCTAGAGCCAGCCTCCACGTAAACCAGCTATTCAAACACGTTTTGAATTCCAGTTTGTATAATTCACAAACCAAAAACGTTTCTCCAACAGTGTTGCTCACTACTAGAGTGATGCAAACATAGTCCACAACCTAAGATCCTCACAACACTTTGTAAACACTATGAGAAATGCAGAATTCATTCCCCTGTTCAATGGGTATCATTCTTGGTGTTTATATACACACCACTCCATTAATATTGAGTGGGATAATGGACTTAGTGGGGTAGAGTAATAGTCCAATACCATTACTCCATAACTCCTAGATGTTACAATCATTCTTAGGCAAATAAAGAGACATGCTCACTTAGGGTGGCTGTCCATATTCTTTTCAGTTTCTAACATCTCTCACTCATTCAATGTGGGCATGGCCCTATTATGCATCTCTCAATGTGTTTTTCAGTGCGTTCATACTGGCAACTAAATTGTGCGATCGCTGAGCACACCTAAAAAAAAACATATTTGGGAGCACTATACTAAATCTTATACCAAGACTAGCATAGTAGCATCCCTAAAGTGTCTCGTTATGCCCTAGACATATATTAACACATCGAATCAAGCATCTCTAACCCCTCTTGAGTTTAATACTTAAACTTATGCTTGATCCATCATAACTATCTAGATGTACTCACGATTATTTCGCAACCATAAGCGCTATAACCTGTTGACAGTGAGTACACATATAAGGATGTGTTACAAAAATAGTCTTCCCTTTGCACTCATATCCTTTAACTTTGGTCCAATTGCTTTCCCAGCAATATCTCTTTAGACCAAATCCAACATGGCCATAGGTAACATGCCAAAGCAGCAAACACCAAAACCTCAGCTTCATGACATAGTCAAAAGTAACAAGGGCATAAGTAGGATCTTAATGAAAGATCCATAGGACTCACACGATGAAGAAGCAGGGATTTATTCTCTCATCTCCGCTTTTGGTCGAGCAAGCAAATGTAGTATGAAATACATGCTACGGTGAAGTTCTCTTAAGTAAGAGCGTATGTCTTAACTCAATACACCGTACAAATCTTAGTCTAGTCGCTACTTAAGCGCCTAACTCAAGTCCTTTATTCGCTTGCCACCTCAAGCATCAAATAAGGTCTCGCATTTGGCTAACCACAAGCTACATGGATCATGGGCTATCCATGTATGGTCTAATTAAGATAAATATATCATAGACCTCATCTTAGTCCCAATTAAGGCGACATCTGTTTGTGTCAACTATCTATATATGCTACATAAGCATTAAATGACACAATGTCTCATCTTCGCTCACTACTCAAGTGCCAAAGGCGATTGCTCGTATGAGTGAGTCGACCTAAGCCTGCCGACATACCTTTCATACCATAGAACTCATCATATGGTATATGTGTGTGTGTAAACATACATATTATTAACTGAATAACATCATATGTATTTAAAACAAAATATCCCTAAAAAAAATACAATACATGGTAACTAAAAACAACATATCATTATATTCTACGTAGCCCTAAGCTCTTAACATGAGCTTGAAAGGCATCCCCTCCTATAGGCTTTGTTAGTGGATCAGCAATCATGAGGCTTGTAGAAATGTGTTTTAAAACCACTTCATTATGAGCAACCATGTCTCAAATGTAGTGATATCGTATGTTAATATGTTTGATTCTACCATGATACTTAAAGTCTTTAGCATAGGCAAGTGCTACCATGCTATCACAATGTACCGTAATGGGATCTAAGGCATCCTTGACAACCTCAAGATTCTAAAAGAACCTCCTCAACCAAATTGCTTCTTGAATAGCTGCTGAATGTGCTACATACTCAGCTTCCATAGTTGATAATGCTATACAGGGTTGTTTCATGCTATTTCAAGTGATGGAGCCATTATTTAGCAAGAAAGCATATCCAGATGTAGATTTGCGTTCATCTAGGTCACTACCCCAATTAGCATCACTATAGCCAATCATATGCAAATCTGAACCCTGATAACAAAGGATGTAGTCCGCTGTCCCTTTAAGATACCTTAATATCCTCTTGACAGCTTTCTAATGAGCAAGTCCTAGATTAGACTGAAATCTGCTGACTAATCCAACAGCATAACATATATCAAGCCGAGTACACATCATTGCATACATCAAGCTTCCAACTGCACTAGCATAAGGAACATGAGCCATCTTTTCTTTTTCATTTTGAGTCTTAGGACACATATCAATGCTTAAGCTCTCATTTTTTGCAACTGGAGTATCTATGGGTTTGCAATTATGCATTTGGAAACGCTCAAGAACTTTCTTAATGTAGGTTTGTTGTGATAAACCTAAAAGTTTCTTTGAGCGATCCCTAAGGATTTTAACCCCTAGAATATAATCTGCCTCACCCATGTCCTTCATCTCAAAGTTAGAGGTCAACCACCCTTTTGTGGTAATAATCATCTTCATGTCATTACTGGCCAATAATATGTCATCGACATACAATGACAAAATAATGAAACTTCTTTTGGATCGTTTTACGTAGACACAGTGATCTTCTTCGATCATCGTAAACCCATTCGATAGAACGGCTTGATGAAATCTCAGATACCACTGTCTAGATGACTACTTTAAACCATATATGGATCGCTTAAGTTTGCACACTTTGTGCTCTTGACCTTTGGTCACAAAGCCAATAGGTTGATCTATATAGATTTCTTCATCTAGTTCTCCATTGAGAAAAGCTGTCTTAACATCCATTTGGTATAATTCCAAATTCAAGTTTGCAACAATGGCCAGAATGAGTCGAACAGAGGCAAACCTCACAACCGAAGAAAAGGTTTCCTCGTAGTTAACACCCTCCTTTTGAGTGTATCCTTTTGCCACTAATCGAGCTTTATACCTTTCTATTGACCCATCCACCTTGCGTTTGATTTTAAGAACCCATTTGTTCCCAATTGCTTTATGCCCTAACGGTAGGTCTACTAGATCCCAGACTTGATTAGTCCTCATAGACTCCATTTCATCATTCATTGCTTTCATCCACTCATCACTAATAGAAGATGAGAGAGCCTCTTGCATAGTTTTTGGCTCATCATCATCCTGTGAAGCAATCATGAAAGCTTCCCCCTCAATCTCAAAACAAATGACGAGGAACATTACCATGGTTGCTTCTACGTGAATGAGGTTGTTGTGGATCAACTTCTAGTGGTGTGCTCCCACTAGGTTATGAGTTGCTCCCACTGTCTCTAGGAGTTTCAGGAATTTCTTCCTTGTCCTCTACCAGTCTACTTGGGGCGCCTCTTTCTTGATCCATCATTTCATAAAGAGTCAAGTTCTTTTCAACCTCACCTATGTTAGGGAATTCCCTTTCAATGAAATCAACATCATATGACTCCAATTTAGTCACACTTCCATCAGGTTGTTCACCTATCAACACATAGCCTTTGGAATGCTCAGAATATCTTATAAAGATACACTTTTTTCCTCTAGTCCCTAACTTCCCATATCTATGAGAAGTATTGTGAACATAACCTATTGAACCCCATGGCCGCAAGTTATTCAAGTTAGGTTTCTTGCCGGTCCATAGTTCATAAGGTGTGGAAGATAATGATTTAGAGGGCACTCGATTAAGTATATAGGCTGTAGTTAAAAGTGCATCCCCCCAATATAAAATCAGTAAGTTTGCTTGCGCCATCATTGACCTAACCATCTTTAGCAGTGTTCGATTTCTCCTTTCCGCCACACCATTTTGTTGCAGTGTATAAGGTATCGTTAACTGCCTTTCAATTCTCTTTTCATCACAGAGCTCCTTAAATTGCTCAGATAGATACTCACGTCCACGATCAGTTCTGAGAGCCTTAATGCTCTTGTTTAATTGTTTCTCAACCAATCTCATGTAGGCCTATTCAGGATCTGACCAGGACCAATGAAACCGGCCGACACCGAACCGATCTGACCGCTGCAAAGCACTATCGCAGGTGTCCGGTACGGTGGTTGGCGGCAATCTAGGCACACCGAAGATAGCCGGTGCGGCGAGCGGTGGTTCTTTTGCCCTCCGACGAGAAACCGCACCGCACCGGTATATATATATACACACCACAATTTAACATATGTGTATATAGTTTTATGCTTCATAGAGAGGAGAACTCAGAGATGGCAGGCGAGAGAGGCAAGGTTGAAGAAGAAAAGAACGGCTGCCTGGGTGTGTAAGTTAAAAAAAAGTTAGGGTTTTTATTATTAGTAATTTATATATACACTAAAACGATGTCGTTTTGAACCTCATATTAATTTTAATATCAGTTCCAAAATGACGTCGTTTTATAATTGGATTAAAAAATAAAGACCCAAACGATGTAGTTTCAATTTTGAACCCTAGATTTATTTACTCACGCCCCCGCTATCTCTCACGTCGTCTCCCTCTCCTAATCCCAAACTCCCAGCAACTCTCTCTCTCTCTTCCCCCTCAACTTCTGCCTTCTGCCGCTTGCTGCCCTCGCCCCTTGTACACCACGGCTCGATGCCACCGTTCTGGGAGTTCACCCTCTCCTCTCTCTTTGTCACGACATTCTCAGTTTTTCCTAGTGGAGGTTTTGACTTTGGATGCTTCACCTTGCAATGCTTTGTACCAGGTTTGTGTTTATTTTATTTTCAATGGTTTTGTTTTATATTTTATGGGTTTGGTTTAGTGTTTTCATTTGGATTTTTGTGATTTGAAATGTGATATTTTTTAGAGAAAGATTGAGAATTTCTTTGTAGTTGTTTGTTTTCTTTTGTTTTTTTTATTATATTAGAATATATAGGTTTTTCAATGATTATGATGTGGTTTTGGGATGCTAATTGCATTGTGTTTAGTTCTTGAGAAAATAGGGAATTAACCGAACTAACTGCGCTGAACCGATACAGTACACTGCACCTTTTGTAGACCGGTTCCTACCACCCACAAGTGAGGTGCGGTCAAGTATGAGGGAAAACTGCACCTTACAGGTGTGTTGCAAAAATACCCCCAATAACCGGCCGCATTGCACCGTGTACAGGCCTAATCTCATGCATCGTCTAAAGCAATCTAAAGCCTCAGACTTATGAGAAATCAAATAGACATGACCGTAACGTGTATAGTCATCCTTTTTCTTTTTTACTTTCCCACTAGACAATGTTCACATGTGGACAAAGTGACCTTAACGAGATAGCCCATAAGGCCTTCTCTAGCTAACCTGGTCATCCTCTCTTGCCCTATATGGCCAAGCCTAGCATGCCATAGAATTGAATTATTAAAAGCATTATCAGATGAAGTCAAAAAAACTGAACTATCATTATTATAATATTTAATATCCAAAATTAAAAAACCATTTGAAATAAAATCATGGCCATAATAAACTATTCCCAAATGCAATAAAACATAATTATTCTAAAAATAAATCAGAAACCAAGTCTTAACAAAGTAACTACGGAAAGTAAGTTCCTTTGGATCTTTGGAGCATACAACATGTCATGGAGCAACAGAGTGCGGCCACCTCGTAATTCTAGCTTATAGGTATCAATTCCAAGTACCTCCACTTCCCACCTTGATGTCTCTATACCCAATAGGAATATGGCAGTACTCCACAAATCCCACTCTATTACTCGCTACATGTTCTGTTGTCGCTAAGTCTACAGTCCACATAGGAGCAGAATTAGCAACAAGGACATGACTAGTTACAAAAACATGGTGATATGTAGGATTAGGTGTTACCTTTTTGGCTCAGTGCATTCACGAGCAAAATGTCCTTTCTTTCAGCAATTATAATAAGTCAACTTAGACTTGTCCTTCTTTGCATGCTTTCCTCTAGAATTGCGCTTGACAAACTTAGCCTTCTTACGCAGTGGCCCATTAGGTCTCTCTTGTCCAGGAGCGTAATCAGGTTGCTTGTGTTTAGGCCTAGATGCCTTACGTGAGCTTGTCTCAGCCATGTGCACAGAACTAATTGACTTGGCTGCTTCAAGGCACTCAACTTCAAGTTCCAAGTGACGAGCCACATCATCAAATGTTTTGATGTTCTCATTATGTGTCAAATTTTGACACATCGTCTCCCATGAACTGGGTAGTGAACAAATCACTGCCTGGAATTGTTGTTCATCAGTAAGATTGTTTCTAGCTGATTTGAACTCTCGAATTATGGAGGACATGACCCTAAGATGCTGCTTCATCGTATGTTCAGAGTGCATCTTATATGAATCAAATTTCATTGTTAAGCCACGCAATCTAGTGGCTGATGTCCCTCTATATCTTAGTTTTAAAGCTTTCCACATGTCTTGTGCAGTTGTATACTGCTCAAATTCACCAATAAAGTCATTGTGCATGCTGCTTAACATTGTAAAGCGCACACACAAATCCTTCTTGTGCCAACTTTCATAGGCAGCAAGATCACGTTGGTGTTGCTTAGTGCTTCCCTCATCTGGTTTACTCAATGAATGAGTTAAAGTCTCTTGGACTTCTTGCTCATTCAGCACTTACTAGATTTTGCGGTGCCAAATATTGTAATTTTCACCATCCAGTTTCTCTCCTTTATTGAGATCAGCAACTATACCTTTGGAAGCCATTTCACTACAAAATTTCACAAATGGGACATTACACACACATTTCAAAAATTTTGATGTTCGATCTAAAATAAACTTAGATAATTAACACACGTCACAAGATTGAAAATTCGCTGAGCTTCTTAATCATCTCTTGCGCCACTAGTGTTTATTACTAAGCTTAATTTTAATCTATTCATGCAAAATTATGTAAGAGAGATAATGCAACTCAACCATACTCTCCCACTATTCTATATTTCATACTTACAAAAAATATGTATTAAAACAAATTCACCAATTTTATCAATTAACTATTAAGCCAAACATGCTATCACAATTTAAACTCATGAGAACAATTCATATAGGCATCTCATTATTTCACTAAGAAATAATTATTTCTTTGTCGTGTTAAATATAATATTTAACGTTGTGTAAATATACCATATTTCACTAAGAAATAATAATGGAATTAAACAATTTACAAAATTAAATAAATTCCATATCATTTACGTATATACCTTTTATGTTTCATGAGAAATAAATGCTAGGCTTATATAGTATACGTTTCAATGAAATAATTGAATGGATTTAATACAGTTCTAATCCAAATAAATTATTGCAAATATATCATTGATCATTATATAGTGTTGGTCATGTACTTACGCCTCTTAAATAATGGTGAAACAGATGCAATAGGCTCGATATGCATAAAACAAAAAAATCTCACAAGAAACAATTAAGATCCTAAATGTGGCACAAGGACCCACTGTGTACATGCTAAAAGTAACTGAGTACAAACAATATTGAGGAAATAAACTATTTGTGGGACCCTTTTTTTGTTTTTATTTTATTTGCTACCACTCTAGCCCTTTTGGCAAGTGAAAGACATGTGATGTGCAGGTTGTCTTCAACCTTCATCCTTCGACTTCTTTCAGCAAAAAACAAGTTTTAGACATGAACTTCAAAGTTTTATATTTTCTTCATTTCAAGTCCATTTTTAACGTACCATATACCGATTTAAAGCTTATAACATATAGATTCATAATATGAAATCATATTTTGCAAATAGAAATTATATAAGAGCAGTTTTGTCCTTAAAATTTCGGTGTTCTAAGTTTTGTTAAACTACATCTCATGGCACACTTAGAGATTTGCCACAAAACTTAAGGTGGATATTAATACATGTAATATAAACAACATTTATTAATTTCAAGGCACGAAATGCTTAGAATCAAAACTTGCCATTGAAGGCCATGTGAGGTGCATAGAAATTCATAACATATCACCGAAGCATAAAACACATTAAGAACTAATCATATATGCCTATGACATTGAGAACAACCTATGAACGCTTTGATACCAATGTAAGAAATAGACTTTGCAGCAGAATATAAATAATTGGTTTTTTCAGCATACCTCTCTTGGCCTAAACCAACGATCACACAAGAATTTTGAGATTGTTTTACGCTGTCTAAAGCCAGCCTCCATGTAGACTAGCTATTCAAACACGTTTTGAATTCCAGTTTGTATAATTCACAAACCAAAAACATTTCTCCGACGATGTTGCACACTACTAGAGTGATGCAAACATAGCCCACAACACTCTGTAAACACTATGAGAAATACAGAATTCATTCCCCTGTTCAATGGGTATCATTCTTGGTGTTTATATACACACCACTCCATTGAGTGGAATAATGGACTTAGTGGGGTAGAGTAACAGTCCAATACCATTACTCCATAACTCCTAAATATTACAATCATTCTGAGGCAAATAGAGAGACATGCTTACTTTGGGTGTCTATCCATATTCTTTTCAGTTTCTAACAGGAGAGGATGTGAAGTTAAGGTGACTTATCTCTACTGGTATTCGTCAATGAAGTAAATGCCTCTTTTAAGGATTTTTTTTTTCTAAAGAGAGATCAATTATTTCAAGCAAGCCGCTCTTCCTTTAGGAACTACTTGTTCTAATGTATGAACAGAAAAGCAAGTGAGCAAGAAACAGAAAACCAGAGCAATGAAATTGAAAGGGTTTGATAAAATTGGAAAAGTAATTCTCATTCTCATGGATTCAGATACAAGAGGAATATATATATATATATATTGTAGGGGCTCCATTTGTGAAGGATCCCCAACAATACGTTTCTTAGAGAGTGGGACGAAGGGTTAGGCGCTAACAGGCTTACCATCGGTTCCCCGGAGGCTTTTTCCTTTTGAGGGGTATTAACCTAGTTCTTCTTGACTTGGGGCTGCTCCTCGGCCCTTGTCCGAGGAGACCCCCCTTTCTCAAGAGGGGCACCTTGCATTATATATCTCATTTGATTGATCCTGGCCTTACAACTGTCGACCATCCAGACCACTGCTTAAGAACCTGTCCCATCAGCCGCGTTCCCACTCCTACTGTGGGTTGCAGCTCCCAAGGTTGTGCTGTTTAGTAGTCTTATCCACATTAATACGGCCAAGGGAGCTAGACGAATGTATTAAGTGTGGATGTGACCGCCTGTTCTGGGCTTGTCCCCCACCTGGAATTAGACTAGGTATGCCGAGGAAGGGGGTGTCCTCGGCATGGGCCCAGAAAGGGCTAAAAAATCCCTAGACAACAGCCTGGGACAATCGTCACTCCTCGGCATGGGCCTTGGGCCAGCCTAAAGGTGGGCCAAGGCTTCTAGGCCCACGGGCCCCACAATAGCCCCTCAAAATCCTGCTGCACGTTCCCTTGAACGGGGAGGAGGGTTTTGATATCCACGGCCCTCATATTCCGGAAGGCCTTCCGCTAGCTGGTTCTTCCCCAAATAGTCCGTTTGGCGCTTTAATTCTTCGGTAGGTAGTTAGTTTCCCCGTAGGACCGAGTCCGAGGACCATGCAGTTCCCTGGTTCTGTCTAACACTCTGTTCTTCTGTAAGCAACTAGTTTCCCCATAGGTTTGGGTCTTTGGACCATGCAATACCTTGGTTCTGTCTAGTGCCCAGGTATGATTACGTGGTTAGTTTCCCCATAGGCTTGAGTCCGAGGACCATGCAATGCCTTGGTTCTGTCTAACACTCCTTTCTTCTGTAAGCAACTAGTTTCCCCATAGGTTTGGGTCTTTGGACCATGCAATACCTTGGTTCTGTCTAGTGCCCAGGTATGATTACGTGGTTAGTTTCCCCATAGGCTTGAGTCCGAGGACCATGCAATGCCTTGGTTCTGTCTAACACTCCTTTCTTCTGTAAGCAACTAGTTTCCCCATAGGCTTGGGACTTTGGACCATGCAATACCTTGGTTCTGTCTAGTGCACAGGTATGATTGCGTGGTTAGTTTCCCCATAGGCTTGAGTCCGAGGACCATGCAATGCCTTGGTTCTGTCTAACACTCCTTTCTTCTGTAAGCAACTAGTTTCCCCATAGGTTTGGGTCTTTGGACCATGCAATACCTTGGTTCTGTCTAGTGCACAGGTATGATTGCGTGGTTAGTTTCCCTATAGGCTTGAGTTCGAGGACCATGCAATGCCTTGGTTTTGTCTAACACTCATTTCTTCTGTAAGCAACTAGTTTCCCCATAGGTTTGGGTCTTTGGACCATGCAATACCTTGGTTCTGTCTAGTGCCCAGGTATGATTGCGTGGTTAGTTTCCCCATAGGCTTGAGTCCGAGGACCATGCAATGCCTTGGTTCTGTCTAACACTCATTTCTTCTGTAAGCAACTAGTTTCCCCATAGGTTTGGGTCTTTGGACCATGCAATACCTTGGTTCTGTCTAGTGCCCAGGTATGATTACGTGGTTAGTTTCCCCATAGGCTTGAGTCCGAGGACCATGCAATGCCTTGGTTCTGTCTAACACTCTGTTCTTCTGTAAGCAACTAGTTTCCCCATAGGTTTGGGACTTTGGACCATGCAATACCTTGGTTCTGTCTAAAGCCCAGGTATGATTACGTGGTTAGTTTCCCCATAGGCTTGAGTCCGAGGACCATGCAATGCCTTGGTTCTGTCTAACACTCTGTTCTTCTGTAAGCAACTAGTTTCCCCATAGGTTTGGGTCTTTGGACCATGCAATACCTTGGTTCTGTCTAGTGCCCAGGTATGATTGCGTGGTTAGTTTCCCCATAGGCTTGAGTCCGAGGACCATGCAAGGCCTTGGTTCTGTCTAACACTCCTTTCTTCTGTAAGCAACTAGTTTCCCCATAGGTTTGGGTCTTTGGACCATGCAATACCCTGGTTCTGTCTAGTGCCCAGGTATGATTATTTGGTTAGTTTCCCCATAGGCTTGAGTCCGAGGACCATGCAAGGCCTTGGTTCTGTCTAACACTCCTTTCTTCTGTAAGCTACTAGTTTCCCCATAGGTTTGGGTCTTTGGACCATGCAATACCTTGGTTCTGTCTAGTGCCCAGGTATGATTGCGTGGTTAGTTTCCCTATAGGCTTGAGTCCAAGGACCATGCAATGCCTTGGTTCCGTCTAACACTCTGTTCTTCTGTAAGCAACTAGTTTCCCCATAGGTTTGGGTCTTTGGACCATGCAATACCTTGGTTCTGTCTAGTGCCCAGGTATGATTGCGTGGTTAGTTTCCCCATAGGCTTGAGTCCGAGGACCATGCAAGGCCTTGGTTCTGTCTAACACTCCTTTCTTCTGTAAGCAACTAGTTTCCCATATGTTTGGGTCTTTGGACCATGCAATACCTTGGTTCTGTCTAGTGCCCAGGTATGATTGCGTGGTTAGTTTCCCCATAGGCTTGAGTCCGAGGACCATGCAGTTCCCTGGTTCTGTCTAACACTCATTTCTTCTGTAAGCAACTAGTTTCCCCATAGGTTTGGGTCTTTGGACCATGCAATACCTTGGTTCTGTCTAGTGCCCAGGTATGATTGCGTGGTTAGTTTCCCCATAGGCTTGAGTCCGAGGACTATGCAATGCCTTGGTTCTGTCTAACACTCTGTTCTTCTGTAAGCAATTAGTTTCCCCATAGGTTTGGGTCTTTGGACCATGCAATACCTTGGTTTTGTCTAGTGCCCAGGTATGATTGTGTGGTTAGTTTCCCCATAGGCTTGAGTCTGAGGACCATGCAATGCCTTGGTTCTGCCTAACACTCCTTTCTTCTGTAAGCAACTAGTTTCCCCATATTTTTGGGTCTTTGGACCATGCAATACCTTGGTTCTGTCTAGTGCCCAGGTATGATTACGTGGTTAGTTTCCCCATAGGCTTGAGTCCGAGGACCATGCAATGCCTTCGTTCTGTCTAACACTCTGTTCTTCTGTAAGCAACTAGTTTCCCCATAGGTTTAGGTCTTTGGACCATGCAATACCTTAGTTCTGTCTAGTGCCCAGGTATGATTGCGTGGTTAGTTTCCCCATAGGCTTGAGTCCGAGGACCATGCAATCCCTTGGTTCTGTCTAACACTCCTTTCTTCTGTAAGCAACTAGTTTCCCCATATGTTTGGGTCTTTGGACCATGCAATACCTTGGTTCTATCTAGTGCCCAGGTATGATTACGTGGTTAGTTTCCCCATAGGCTTGAGTCCGGGGACCATGCAATGCCTTGGTTCTGTCTAACACTCCTTTCTTCTGTAAGCAACTAGTTTCCCCATAGGTTTGGGTCTTTGGACCATGCAATACCCTGGTTCTGTCTAGTGCCCAGGTATGATTACGTGGTTAGTTTCCCCATAGGCTTGAGTCCGAGGACCATGCAATGCCTTGGTTTTGTCTAACACTCCTTTCTTCTGTAAGTAACTAGTTTCCCCATATGTTTGGGTCTTTGGACCATGCAATACCTTGAATCTGTCTAGTGCCCAGGTATGATTGCGTGGTTAGTTTCCCCATAGGCTTGAGTCCGAGGACCATGCAATGCCTTGGTTCTGTCTAACACTCCTTTCTTCTGTAAGCAACTAGTTTCCCCATAGGTTTGGGTCTTTGGCCCATGCAATACCCTGGTTCTGTCTAGTGCTCAGGTATGATTATGTGGTTAGTTTCCCATAGGCTTGAGTCCGAGGACCATGCAATGCCTTGGTTCTGTCTAACACTCCTCTCTTCTGTAAGCAACTAGTTTCCCCATAGTTTTGGGTCTTTGTACCATGCAATACCTTGGTTCTGTCTAGTGCCCAGGTATGATTGCGTGGTTAGTTTCCCCATAGGCTTGAGTCCGAGAACCATGCAATGCCTTGGTTCTGTCTAACACTCTATTCTTCTGTAAGCAACAAGTTTCCCCATAGGTTTGGGACTTTGAACCATGCAATACCTTGGTTCTGTCTAACGCCCAGGTATGATTACGTGGTTAGTTTCCCCATAGGCTTAAGTCCGAGGACCATGCAATGCCTTGGTTCTGTCTAACACTCTGTTCTTCTGTAAGCAACTAGTTTCCCCATTGGTTTGGGTCTTTGGACCATGCAATACCTTGGTTCTGTCTAGTGCCCAGGTATGATTGCGTGGTTAGTTTCCCGATAGGCTTGAGTCCGAGTACCATGCTTGTCTTTGGTTCTGTCTAACACTCCTTTCTTCTGTAAGAAACTAGTTTCCCCATATGTTTGGGTCTTTGGACCATGCAATACCTTGGTTCTGTCTAGTGCCCAGGTATGATTGCGTGGTTAGTTTCCCCATAGGCTTGAGTCCGAGGACCATGCAATGCCTTGGTTCTGTCTAACACTCTGTTCTTCTGTAAGCAACTAGTTTCCCCATAGGTTTGGGTCTTTGGACCATGCAATACCTTGGTTCTGTCTAACGCCCAGGTATGATTACGTGGTTAGTTTCCCCATAGGCTTGAGTCCGAGGACCATGCAATGCCTTGGTTCTGTCTAACACTCCTTTCTTCTGTAAGCAACTAGTTTCCCCAAAGGTTCGGGTCTTTAGACCATGCAATACCTTGGATCTGTCTAGTGCCCAGGTATGATTACGTGGTTAGTTTCCCCATAGGCTTGTGTCCGAGGACCATGCAATGCCTTGGTTCTATCTAACACTCCTTTCTTCTGTAAGCAACTAGTTTCCCCATAGTTTTGGGTCTTTGGACCATGCAATACCTTGGTTCTGTCTAGTGCCCAGGTATGATTGCGTGGTTAGTTTCCCCGTAGGCTTGAGTCCGAGGACCATCCAATGCCTTGGTTCTGTCTAACACTCCTTTCTTCTGTAAGCAACTAGTTTCCCCATAGGTTTGGGTCTTTGGACCATGCAATACCTTGGTTCTGTCTAACGCCCAGGTATGATTGCGTGGTTAGTTTCCCCATAGGCTTGAGTCCGAGGACCATGCCATGCCTTGGTTTTGTCTAACACTCATTTCTTCTGTAAGCAACTAGTTTCCCCTTAGGTTTGGGTCTTTGGACCATGCAATACCTTGGTTCTGTTTAGTGCCCAGTTATGATTGCGTGGTTAGTTTCCCCATAGGCTTGAGTCCGAGGACCATGCAAGGCCTTGGTTCTGTCTAACACTCCTTTCTTCTGTAAGCAACTAGTTTCCCCATAGGTTTGGGTCTTTGGACCATGCAATACCTTGGTTCTGTCTAGTGCCCAAGTATGATTACGTGGTTAGTTTCCCCATAGGCTTGAGTCCGAGGACCATGCAATGCCTTGGTTCTGTCTAACACTCTTTTCTTCTGTAAGCAACTAGTTTCCCCATAGGTTTGGGTCTTTGAACCATGCAATACCTTGGTTCTGTCTAACGCCCAGGTATGATTACGTGGTTAGTTTCCCCATAGGCTTGAGTCCGAGGACCATGCAATGCCTTGGTTCTGTCTAACACTCTTTTCTTCTGTAAGCAACTAGTTTCCCCAGAGGTTTGGGTCTTTGGACCATGCAATACCTTTGTTCTGTCTAGTGCCCAGGTATGATTGCGTGGTTAGTTTCCCCATAGGCTTGAGTCCGAGGACCATGCAAGGCCTTGGTTCTGTCTAACACTCCTTTCTTCTGTAAGAAACTAGTTTCCCCATAGGTTTGGGTCTTTGGACCATGCAATACCTTGGTTCTGTCTAGTGCCCAGGTATGATTATGTGGTTAGTTTCCCCATAGGCTTGAGTCCGAGGACCATGCAATGCCTTGGTTCTGTCTAACACTCTTTTCTTCTGTAAGCAACTAGTTTCCCCAGAGGTTTGGGTCTTTGGACCATGCAATACCTTGGTTCTGTCTAGTGCCCAGGTATGATTACGTGGTTAGTTTCCCCATAGGCTTGAGTCCGAGGACCATGCAATGCCTTGGTTCTGTCTAACACTCCTTTCTTCTGTAAGCAACTAGTTTCCCCATAGGTTTGGGTCTTTGGACCATGCAATACCTTGGTTCTGTCTAGTGCCCAGGTATGATTACGTGGTTAGTTTCCCCATAGGCTTGAGTCCGAGGACCATGCAAGGCCTTGGTTCTGTCTAACACTCCTTTCTTCTGTAAGCAACTAGTTTCCCCATAGGTTTGGGTCTTTGGACCATGCAATACCTTGGTTCTGTCTAGTGCCCAGGTATGATTGCGTGGTTAGTTTCCCCATAGGCTTGAGTCCGAGAACCATGCAATGCCTTGGTTCTGTCTAACACTCTGTTCCTCTGTAAGCAACTAGTTTCCCCATAGGTTTGGGTCTTTGGACCATGCAATACCTTGGTTCTGTCTAGTGCCCAGGTATGATTGCGTGGTTAGTTTCCCCATAGGCTTGAGTCCGAGGACCATGAAATGCCTTGGTGCTGTCTAACACTCTGTACTTCTGTAAGCAACTAGTTTCCCCATAGGTTTGGGTCTTTGGACCATGCAATACCTTGGTTCTGTCTAGTGCCCAGGTATGATTACGTGGTTAGTTTCCCCATAGGCTTGAGTCCGAGGACCATGCAATGCCTTGGTTCTGTCTAACACTCCTTTCTTCTGTAAGCAACTAGTTTCCCCATAGGTTTGGGTCTTTGGACCATGCAATACCTTGGTTCTGTCTAGTGCCCAGGTATGATTGCGTGGTTAGTTTCCCCATAGGCTTGAGTCCGAGGACCATGCAATGCCTTGCTCCTGTCTAACACTCCTTTCTTCTGTAAGCAACTAGTTTCCCCATACGTTTGGGTCTTTGGACCATGCAATACCTTGGTTCTGTCTAGTGCCCAGGTATGATTGCGTGGTTAGTTTCCCCATAGGCTTGAGTCCGAGGACCATGCAAGGCCTTGGTTCTGTCTAACACTCTGTTCTTCTGTAAGCAACTAGTTTCCCCATAGGTTTGAGTCTTTGGACCATGCAAGACCTTGGTTCTGTCTAACGCCCAGGTATGATTACGTGGTTAGTTTCCCCATAGGCTTGAGTCCGAGGACCATGCAATGCCTTGGTTCTGTCTAACACTCCTTTCTTCTGTAAGCAACTAGTTTCCCCAAAGGTTCGGGTCTTTAGACCATGCAATACCTTGGATCTGTCTAGTGCCCAGGTATGATTACGTGGTTAGTTTCCCCATAGGCTTGTGTCCGAGGACCATGCAATGCCTTGGTTCTATCTAACACTCCTTTCTTCTGTAAGCAACTAGTTTCCCCATAGTTTTGGGTCTTTGGACCATGCAATACCTTGGTTCTGTCTAGTGCCCAGGTATGATTGCGTGGTTAGTTTCCCCATAGGCTTGAGTCCGAGTACCATGCAATGCCTTGGTTCTGTCTAACACTCCTTTCTTCTGTAAGCAACTAGTTTCCCCAAAGGTTTGGGTCTTTGGACCATGCAATACCTTGGTTCTGTCTAACGCCCAGGTATGATTGCGTGGTTAGTTTCCCCATAGGCTTGAGTCCGAGGACCATGCAATGCCTTGGTTTTGTCTAACACTCATTTCTTCTGTAAGCAACTAGTTTCCCCTTAGGTTTGGGTCTTTGGACCATGCAATACCTTGGTTCTGTTTAGTGCCCAGTTATGATTGCGTGGTTAGTTTCCCCATAGGCTTGAGTCTGAGGACCATGCAATGCCTTGTTTCTGTCTAACACTCCTTTCTTCTGTCAGCAACTAGTTTCCCCACAGGTTTGGGTCTTTGGACCATGCAATACCTTGGTTCTGTCCAGTGCCCAGGTATGATTACGTGGTTAGTTTCCCCATAGGCTTGAGTCCGAGGACCATGCAATGCCTTGGTTCTGTCTAACACTCTGTTCTTCTGTAAGCAACAAGTTTCCCCATAGGTTTGGGTCTTTGAACCATGCAATACCTTGGTTCTGTCTAACGCCCAGGTATGATTACGTGGTTAGTTTCCCCATAGGCTTGAGTCCGAGGACCATGCAATGCCTTGGTTCTGTCTAACACTCTGTTCTTCTGTAAGCAACTAGTTTCCCCATAGGTTTGGGTCTTTGGACCATGCAATACCTTGGTTCTGTCTAGTGCCCAGGTATGATTGCGTGGTTAGTTTCCCCATAGGCTTGAGTCCGAGGACCATGGAATGCCTTGGTTCTGTCTAACACTCCTTTCTTCTGTAAGCAACTAGTTTCCCCATATGTTTGGGTCTTTGGACCATACAATACCTTGGTTCTGTCTAGTGCCTAGGTATGATTGCGTGGTTAGTTTCCCCATAGGCTTGAGTCCGAGGACCATGCAATGCCTTGGTTCTGTCTAACACTCATTTCTTCTGTAAGCAACTAGTTTCCCCAAAGGTTTGGGTCTTTGGACGATGCAATACCCTGGTTCTGTCTAGTGCCCAGGTATGATTACGTGGTTAGTTCCCCATAGGCTTGAGTCCGAGGACCATGCAATGCCTTGGTTCTGTCTAACACTCCTTTCTTCTGTAAGCAACTAGTTTCCCCATAGGTTTGGGTCTTTGGACCATGCAATACCTTGGATCTGTCTAGTGCCCAGGTATAATTACGTGGTTAGTTTCCCCATAGGCTTGTGTCCGAGGACCATGCAATGCCTTGGTTCTGTCTAACACTCCTTTCTTCTGTAAGCAACTAGTTTCCCCATAGGTTTGGGTTTTTGGACCATGCAATACCTTGGTTCTGTCTAGTGCCCAGGTATGATTGCGTGGTTAGTTTCCCCATAGGCTTGAATCCGAGAACCATGCAATGCCTTGGTTCTGTCTAACACTCCTTTCTTCTGTAAGCAACTAGTTTCCCCATATGTTTGGGTCTTTGGACCATGCAATACCTTGGTTCTGTCTAGTGCCCAGGTATGATTTCGTGGTTAATTTCCCCATAGGCTTGAGTCCGAGGACCATGAAATGCCTTGGTTCTGTCTAACACTCTGTTCTTCTGTAAGCAACAAGTTTCCCCATAGGTTTGGGTCTTTGGACCATGCAATACCTTGGTTCTGTCTAGTGCCCAGGTATGATTGCGTGGTTAGTTTCCCCATTGGCTTGAGTCCGAGGACCATGCAATGCCTTGGTTCTGTCTAACTCTCCTTTCTTCTGTAAGCAACTAGTTTCCCCATAGGTTTGGGTTTTTGGACCATGCAATACCTTGGTTCTGTCTAGTGCCCAGGTATGATTGCGTGGTTAGTTTCCCCATAGGCTTGAGTCCGAGGACCATGCAAGGCCTTGGTTCTGTCTAACACTCATTTCTTCTGTAAGCAACTAGTTTCCCCACAGGTTTGGGTCTTTGGACCATGCAATACCTTGGTTCTGTCTAGTGCCCATGTATGATTGCGTGGTTAGTTTCCCCATAGGCTTGAGTCCGAGGACCATGCAATGCCTTGGTTCTGTCTAACACTCCTTTCTTGTGTAAGCAACTAGTTTCCCCCATATGTTTGGGTCTTTGGACCATACAATACCTTGGTTCTGTCTAGTGCCCAGGTATGATTACGTGGTTAGTTTCCCCATAGGCTTGAGTCCGAGGACCATGCAATGCCTTGGTTCTGTCTAACACTCTGTTCTTCTGTAAGCAACAAGTTTCCCCATAGGTTTGGGTCTTTGGACCATGCAATACCCTGGTTCTGTCTAGTGCCCAGGTATGATTACTTGGTTAGTTTCCCCATAGGCTTGAGTCCGAGGACCATGCAATACCTTGGTTCTGTCTAACACTCTGTTCTTCTGTAAGCAACTAGTTTCCCCATAGGTTTGGGTCTTTGGACCATGCAATACCTTGGTTCTGTCTAGTGCCCAGGTATGATTGCGTGGTTAGTTTCCCCATAGGCTTGAGTCCGAGGACTATGCAATGCCTTGGTTCTGTCTAACGCTCCTTTCTTCTGTAAGCAAGTAGTTTCCCCATAGGTTTGGGTCTTTGGACCATGCAATACCTTGGTTCTGTCTAGTGCCCAGGTATGATTGCGTGGTTAGTTTCCCCATAGGCTTGAGTCCGAGGACCATGCAAGGCCTTGGTTCTGTCTAACACTCCTTTCTTCTGTAAGCAACTAGTTTCCCCATAGGTTTGGGTCTTTGGACCATGCAATACCTTGGTTCTGTCTAGTGCCCAGGTATGATTACGTGGTTAGTTTCCCCATAGGCTTGAGTCCGAGGACCATGCAATGCCTTGGTTCTGTCTAACACTCTGTTCTTCTGTAAGCAACTAGTTTCCCCATAGGTTTGGGTCTTTGGACCATGCAATACCTTGGTTCTGTCTAGTGCCCAGGTATGATTGCGTGGTTAGTTTCCCCATAGGCTTGAGTCCGAGGACCATGCAATGCCTTGGTTCTGTCTAACACTCTGTTCTTCTGTAAGCAACTAGTTTCCCCATAGGTTTGGGTCTTTGGACCATGCAATACCTTGGTTCTGTCTAACGCCCATGTATGATTACGTGGTTAGTTTCCCCATAGGCTTGAGTCCGAGGACCATGCGATGCCTTGGTTCTGTCTAACACTCCTTTCTTCTGTAAGCAACTAGTTTCCCCATAGGTTTGGGTCTTTGGACCATGCAATACCTTGGATCTGTCTAGTGCCCAGGTATGATTACGTGGTTAGTTTCCCCATAGGCTTGTGTCCGAGGACCATGCAATGCCTTGGCTCTGTCTAACACTCCTTTCTTCTGTAAGCAACTAGTTTCCCCATAGGTTTGGGTCTTTGGACCATGCAATACCTTGGTTCTGGCTAGTGCCCAGGTATGATTGCGTGGTTAGTTTCCCCATAGGCTTGAGTCCGAGGACCATGCAATGCCTTGGTTCTGTCTAACACTCCTTTCTTCTGTACGCAACTAGTTTCCCCATATGTTTGGGTCTTTGGACCATGCAATACCGTGGTTCTGTCTAGTGCCCAGGTATGATTACGTGGTTAGTTTCCCCATAGGCTTGAGTCCGAGGACCATGCAATGCCTTGGTTCTGTCTAACACTCTGTTCTTCTGTAAGCAACAAGTTTCCCCATAGGTTTGGGTCTTTGGACCATGCAATACCTTGGTTCTGTCTAACGCCCAGGTATGATTACGTGGTTAGTTTCCCCATAGGCTTGAGTCCGAGGACCATGCAATGCCTTGGTTGTGTCTAACACTCCTTTCTTCTGTAAGCAACTAGTTTCCCCATAGGTTTGGGTCTTTGGACCATGCAATACCTTGGTTCTGTCTAGTGCCCAGGTATGATTGCGTGGTTAGTTTCCCCATAGGCTTGAGTCCGAGGACCATGCAATGCCTTGGTTCTGTCTAACACTCCTTTCTTCTGTAAGCAACTAGTTTCCCCATAGGTTTGGGTCTTTGGACCATGCAATACCTTGGTTCTGTCTAGTGCCCAGGTATGATTGCGTGGTTAGTTTCCCCATAGGCTTGAGTCCGAGGACTATGCAATGCCTTGGTTCTGTCTAACACTCCTTTCTTCTGTAAGCAACTAGTTTCCCCATAGGTTTGGGTCTTTGGACCATGCAATACCTTGGTTCTGTCTAGTGCCCAGGTATGATTGCGTGGTTAGTTTCCCCATAGGCTTGAGTCCGAGGACCATGCAATGCCTTGGTTCTGTCTAACACTCCTTTCTTCTGTAAGCAACTAGTTTCCCCATAGGTTTGGGTCTTTGGACCATGCAATACCTTGGTTCTGTCTAGTGCCCAGGTATGATTACGTGGTTAGTTTCCCCATAGGCTTGAGTCCGAGGACCATGCAATGCCTTGGTTCTGTCTAACACTCCTTTCTTCTGTAAGCAACTAGTTTCCCCATAGGTTTGGGTCTTTGGACCATGCAATACCTTGGTTCTGTCTAGTGCCCAGGTATGATTGCGTGGTTAGTTTCCCCATAGGCTTGAGTCCGAGGACCATGCAGTTCCCTGGTTCTGTCTAACACTCCTTTCTTCTGTAAGCAACTAGTTTCCCCATAGGTTTGGGTCTTTGGACCATGCAATACCTTGGTTCTGTCTAGTGCCCAGGTATGATTACGTGGTTAGTTTCCCCATAGGCTTGAGTCCGAGGACCATGCAATGCCTTGGTTCTGTCTAACACTCCTTTCTTCTGTAAGCAACTAGTTTCCCATAGGTTTGGGTCTTTGGACCATGCAATACCTTGGTTCTGTCTAGTGCCCAGGTATGATTACGTGGTTAGTTTCCCCATAGGCTTGAGTCCGAGGACCATGCAATGCCTTGGTTCTGTCTAACACTCCTTTCTTCTGTAGGTGGGAGTTCGTCCTCGGCTCCAAGAGTCTGGCCTTTGGTATAGCGATGTCCTCGGACCGTTTACTGGGAGCGGTTTTTCCTCAGGTCGGACTGTTAGCTCTACGGCGCTCTGGGCAGGGGTGGTTTGGACCCTGATCTTACATGTGGCCTGGACCTCACCTTCAATTACGAGGCGTCCTTTGACCGTTCGCGCTCCGCCCTTGACGTTTCGATGCACGAGGCACACCCTCATCAATGTCCTCGTGAATTGATAAGAATCCAGTGGCCCGTGGTCCCTTGGGACTTGGTCAGAATTAATTCCGCTGATAATCCTTCCTTCGAACTCTGTGTGGCTCAACTCCCACCGGTTTTCGCCCTCTATATAAGGCGTTCTGGGGGAAACGCTTCTCCTCATTCCATGGACCTTCCACCACAACCAGTAATACGTCCTTTCACCTCCCTGAGCCCCTTTAACAGCACCGCCAGGATTGTGACCAAAGTTGGGAGATATGGGGTCAAGGGCCGCCGTGGCCGCAGCCCCCACTGGGCTTCCAGCGCGGCAGAGTCTAGGTGTGACACTGGCAGTGCCGTACGCGGTGGCCAGGAGGGATGTCGCTGAAGTACCTAACGTCTCTCCCCGGAGCGCACTTCCGCCGGAGGAGACACGCGAACTCATGTCATGGCTGGTGCCTGAGTGTTGCCATCTCCGACGGCCAACGCTCGTGAAGATTGGAGAGAATCGAGGAAACATCACGGGGGAGGGCATCCCGGTGCCCCTGCATCTGCTCCTCGCTTTGTTCAAGCTTCCGCCTTGAAGCGAGTCAGCCTCAGCCCCCTCCCGCCCTCTTATTGTCAAGTTCTCCCATTCTCTTGATGCCAATAAGAGCACGGGTTGACACTTCCCCCTCCCCTAGCTAGTTCTAGAATCGGTCCGCCTGGGCCTCTGATTGTAGGATTAGCTTGTAGAAAAGCTTGTAAAACAAGCCTGCCTGAGCCTCTGATTGTATTTTGTAATTTTCTTTTCATGAAATAATATCAAACTCTTTTTTTTTTTTTTTTGCTGTTGAATCTTCTATTTTGCTGCGACTATCTTTTTTTACTTTCTGCGAAGTGACCGCTTAGAACGATCGCCGGTTGCGCCGGCCAGCGCACTAACCCTCCCCACAGACGGCGCCAATTGTAGGGGCTCCATTTGTGAAGGATCCCCAACAATACATTTCTTAGAGAGTGGGGCGAAGGGTTAGGCGCTAACAGGCTTACCCCCGGTTCCCCGGAGCCTTTTTCCTTTTGAGGGGTATTAACCCAGTTCTTCTTGACTTGAGGCTGCTCCTCGGCCCTTGTCTGAGGAGACCCCCCCTTCTTAAGAGGGGCACCTTGCATTATATATCTCCTTTGGTTGATCCTAGCCTTCCAACTGTCGATCATCCAGACTACCGCTTAAGAACCTGTCCCATCAGCCGCGTTCCCACTCCTACTGTGGGTTGCAGCCCCCAAGGTTGCGCTGTTCAGTAGTCTTATCCACATTAATGCGGCCAGGGGAGCCAGACAAATGCATTAAGTGTGGATGTGACCGCCTGTTCTGGGCTTGTCCCCCACCTGGAATTAGACTAGGTATGCCGAGGAAGGGGGTGTCCTCGGCATGGGTCCAGAAAGGGCTAAAAAATCCCTAGGCAACAGCCTGGGACAATCGTCACTCCTCGGCATGGGCCTTGGGCCAGCCTAAAGGTGGGCCGAGGCTTCCAGGCCCACGGGCCCCACATATATATATATTTATATTTTCTTTTTCTTTTTCTTTTTCTTTTTCTTTTTCTTTTTGAGAGTCTTTTTTTTTTAGGATTATTATTATTATTATTATTTTTTTGGCAGAATCAAAGAGGAATAATGGAATATATATAGATACATAACTAATTCCATAAAGTTTGGAGCAGACTAACCAACTATTAACAACTCTAATCAGATAATGACACATTTACTGACTTAATAACTAATTAACAATTAATTCCACTCCACCTCATTCCTCCTAAACTACATACAGTTTAGGGTATTCCTATAGCTTTGCTACAGGTTGTTTAGACTCAGCAGTACAATGCTTCACATCTCCCTCAAACTGATGGGAGGAACACCCATTAGTTTGAAAGCAAGATCAATAAACTTATGACAAGACAACCCCTTAGTAAAACTGTCTGCCAGCTGATCAAATTAACCTTCAATTCCTTGCTAGGAACCTTCTCTCTTATGTAATGATAATCAACCTCTATATGTTTAGTCCTAGCATGAAAAACTAGATTAGAAGCTAAAGCTGAAGCAGCGATATTATCACACCAAATGTGATTAATTGAAATTGAAATTAATTGAAATGTGATTATGGGATTAATTGAAATTAATTTTGATTGGTTACCAATTAAAATTAACTAAATGAATTTTGGTGATTAGTCGAATATTTTTATTTAAATGTGATCTATTGCATGGGAATAAAAGAAATAAGCTAATAATATTAAACTTTGACTGATAATTAGGTTTTTAGGATAATTATCATTAAAATAATTATTTTAAAGGCTTAATTATCAATTTGGAATGAGTTTTAACAGGAATATAATTCTAAAATATGTCCAGGTGCATTTTCCAACCTAGAAAAACATCGAAAAGAGTCCAAAACGTGTAAAAAACGAAAATTGGACGGTCTGCCAGGAGTGCCAATTGGCACTTCAACAATGCCGATTGGCACACATCTCAGAATATGTCCAGATTCATTTTTTTCTAGTTCAAAATTATCAGATCCAATTTTTTGGGATAAACCTCACCCAATTCGTGTCTACTGATTTTCAAGACATCTTTAGCTTATTCGTGTCTACTGATTCCCCTTTATTGAAGTTATTCATGTAGGTATAGTTCAGTTTTTTTTTTTTTTTGGTTGCAAATAGTGGGTAATTAAGGCGAAAATAGCCAAATAGCACATTTTTGCAAACTATGTTGTCATCTAGCATTGTTTCGAATACTTGAGTGTGGCAAAATCGAGTTTTTCATAGTACATTTTTCTGAGTACATTTTTTCAAAAATTTTCTAAGTACAATTTTTCAAATAACTCGAGATTTTTTAACTCAACTTTCACAACAAACTTGAATTTCACAAAATCGAGTTTCAAGAAAGCTACAAGCTCTCTGCATATTTCCAAAACAGTGGCATATTGCTAATTTTATCAGAAAACAGGGGTAGTGGGCCATTTTTGCCCAATTTATATTAAAAAAAAAAAAAAAAGATCAATATATATCTGGCCCATTAATAACCTCACCCTACCTAACACACACATTTGCCACTAGTAATAGCAATATGTGACCACCGCGCACTCTTGGTGTGGTAGTCATTTCACAAGTATAAATGCTTGTAGGGCGTGGGGGGCAAGGGCCGAGGTTCAAGTCTCCAGGAGGGAGCTTCACACATATATACACTTAGATTAGATTAGAGCAACCACATCAATATGTCTAAAAGATTCCGTCTATTTTACACAAAAAACTTACTTTTTCTATTTTACACCATTACTTTTACAAAACACTCACATCAGTTTATCTATTATATATACTTTTTTATTAAAATAATATTTTTCCTCACTTTTTTTTTTAATTTCCCACCTACCCCCACCTAACCCATAAAGTATCTGTCTCTCACTCTTCCCTAACCCACAAAGTCTCCGCCCCTCTCTTATCCCTCAAAGTCTCTGCATCTTTTTTTTTTGGATAGTTCTAAAGCTACAAGGAAGAGAGAAGATGATGATGATGATGATGATTGAAACATAAGGAAATCCCTTATCTCTCTCCTTAATTCTCAGATCCTTTAAGTCTCTGCCACCATTGGGTTTGTATTTGATTTTGATTTTGGGTTTGGGTTATGGGTTTTCAGTTAATGGTTTAATTTTGAGTTGATTTTCTGTGGATTTTGGGTTTGATTTTGAGTTGATTTTGTTTTGGGTTGATTTTGAGTTGGGTTTGGGATGGGTTTTCCAATGGGGTTTGAGTTGATTTTAAGTTGTTTTGGGTTGATTTTGAGTTATTTTTGGTTTGATTTTGTTGATTTTGTGTTTGGATTATCAAATGTTGAAATGGGTTGTGGTGGTAGACCAGTGATAGTTGGGTGGTGCTGTGTTTGTATTTGGTTGATACTTTCTTGACCGGTGTTGGTCTGTAACAAAGAAGCAAGAATATGAGGGAGAAGAGAAAAGCCCGAGTTCGTTTCAGAGGAAGAAGAGAGAGAAAAAAGGGAGCCAAATTGGAAAATTATTGAAATATCAAATACATGAGCTACTGTAACCGTGCATATATACACGGTTACTGTAGCAACTGTGTATAAATACACAATTTTACACCCATTGATATGGGTGTTTTTGGCCAAAATGTGTAAAATGAAGGGATTTTTGTATTTTAGAAGATTATGTACCCACCGATGTGAATGCTCTTAAAGTAGAAATTCTATCTTGTAAAAAAAAAAATAATAATAAAAAAAATAAAAATAAAGAAGAAGTAATAGCAATATGTGTCATGCTAAGTCTGGCGACAGAGACTATCTATGATGGTCGTAGTCTGCAATCATTTATTACATTTGTTCGTAGTAGCGGAGATGATACGAAGTTAAGGTGATTTATTTTATTTCTACTATTATTCGTCAACGAAGAACTAAATTCCCTTCAGCCAAAAAAAGAAGAACTAAATTCCTCTTTTTAGGATTTTTTTTTTTTTTTTTAAAACCGAACCTTATAATTATTTATCCAAGTCTTCGTCAACGTAAGTGGCTGTCCATTCATCTATAAGAATAAAAGAGATCAACAGAATTTCAAGCAAGCCGCTCTTACTTTAGGACTACTTGTTCTTCTTCTAAAGGGATAAGCGGCGTGGGTATCTAATCATTTCTTTAAAGTTCGTGAGCCTGTCACCTCTACTTAGGCCTGTTCAAAAATATACTGGCACCGACAAAACCGGTCAGACCGGTGCGGCCATCGGCGCCGAGATTTGCACACCAACAAAGACCGAACCGACCCGAGCGTGTTTTATATATATGTTAATATTTACAAGAAGAGGCCTAATGTTCTAAGAACTAAGAGGAGGCAATGTTCATCTATGAGCAGAGTCGTCCTTATCAAAAAAAAAAAAAAATTGAATAAAAAAGACGTAAATGCACTTTTGGTTTTTACATTTTGCGTCCATTTCTATTTTAGTTCCTACTTTTTTATTTTATCACTTTTAGTCTCTAAAATGAAAAAGGCGTTTCATTTTGATCCCTACGGTCATTTCATTAACAGAAATTGCTAATGTGACAAACGGAGTGCACTATTAGGAGCTAACATGATCATTAAAATAATATTAAAAAAATTATTTGGTATTTAAAATATGTGCATTTTAATTTAAAATTTTAAACACAAACAAGAAACTTCTAATGTTCTTCCCCCAGAAAATGATTGATTGTTCTTCGTGTTCTTCCCCCAAGAATATGGTTGCCCAAAAAATTAAAAACTCAAGATTTTCTTTTCTTTTCTTGCATTTTCTTAGCATCAAAACAGGCAAAAACACATACAAAACCATGATCAAACTCAGCAATTCTAACACAATAAACTAAAGAAATTCAAACAACGGTCAGACCAAAAACAAAAAACCAAAAACACCAAAACCCAAAGTTGATTCTCATCAATAAAATATACCAAAACACAAGCCAATCCTTATCAGTTTTAGATCTGGTCAGATCAAACCACGGTGACCCACCCAGCCACCATCGATCTGGGTTTAGATAGAAAGAGAGGATGAGATTTTAGCCAACCATGGGTTTCGGTCATGAGTCTTAGGTTTTCGGCCATGAGAGAAGAGACAGAGAGCTCAGGATCTTCCATCAAAGATCATCGCCGCAATCGGAATCTTCCACCATGATGCTAGATAAATGGGTTGGAGTGGAATACTGGGACTTGTTTCTTGTTAGCCTTGATATTGGGGTTTCTTGCCTTTTCTTTTTCTTTCGTGGATGAGGTAGAGAGTAGGAGAAAATTTGGTGTTAGGGTTTTTGTGTGTTGAAGGGATTTTGATGTTTTTGGGTAGGCTCTCTTTTTGCGTTGAAAGACTGTTTTATTTTTGGTATTTTAGTGTTTTTAGTTTTTGGCTGAGACGTCTTTTACTGTTTTCAATTAAAATTAAAAATTGAGAACTTGATATTTGGATAACAACTCCGATGAAGATTGAAGAATATGACCAAAAAACTAATGAAAAGAAAAGAATATTTAATTTTATTATTTAATTTGAAATTTTTTAAATCATAAGCTTAGAAATTTGTTTTAATTGTTTTTGTGACTAGGCTTTTAAAAAAAAAAATTAAAATTTGAAGTGGTATATTTTAAATACTAAATTTTTTAATATTATTTTAATGGTCATGTTGGCTTTTACTGTGTCAATAGTACACTTTATTTGTCACATCAACAATTTTTGTTAGTGAGATGACGATAAGAACCAAAATAGAATATATTTTTCATTTTAGAAACTAAAAGCAAAAAAAAAAAAAATAAGAACCAAAATAAAAATAAAAACAAAATATAAAGACCAAAAATATATTTACGCCAATAAAAAAAAGTTAGCTAGTGTGAGCAACTTTTTTTTAGTCAAGAAACGTGTGTGTTAGGAGGAATAGTACGAGACTTTGACTGGTCTTGTCTAAATAACTCTCTCTTCCACTTGCATTTTTTGAAAAAAAAAAAAAAAAAAAAATGCTGTATGGCCGTAGGGGTCAGTAGATTACAGTCATGTCAGTTTTTTGAAAAAAAAATATTAAAAATTACAATTAAAAAATAAAAAAGATGCCTATTATTGTTTGAGTCACTGATGAGTCAGTAATTGTGCAAGATATTTTTTTTTCTCTTTTTGTCTCAGCCACTCACGTCTATTTTCTTGGGGTTATCCTACTCAGCTGCTCTCATTTCTCCTCTTCACTCTTTAAACTTCTGCTCCTCTCAAGTCTTTGGCGCTACTGCAGAGTGGAATCTACCGGCAGCATCTTTTATTTGGAAGACAGCCAGTCTCGCTTGTAAGTTTTAAGTTATAATTACATCTCTTTTGTATCAAATTATTTTTTTTTTATCATTTTTATTGTTTGGGAGATGGAGTTTTGTTATTGTTATATTAGTCTGAGACAAACCTCTGCACACACTAGCGCATACATACATAATAAATATGCATGATAATAGCTATAATTTACTCTTAACGAATATTGTTATTGAGCATAACTTTTATTATTGAGCATAACTTTGATAAGAGATAATTTTTTTTTTTTCTATTTTTGTAAATGTTCAATATCAAATTAGAATTTTTTTTATTATTCAATAGTTATAATGGAAGAAGAAAGATTTGACTCTAGGGCTAGCTCAACCCGTTAGGTGGCTTAGGCAATTGCCTACTTGTAGCGGTGGAACAAAAAAGATATATAACTATTTTAGCTTCACTAAAACATAGAAATAACCCTACAGTGGTGGAGTTAAAAGCTTTTTTTATTTATTTATTTTTTTTTTAAGTTTTATTGTTACCGTGCATATCTATCTATGGATGTGCACTGTAGCTTTTTTTTTTTTTTTCCTGCCCGGTTGTGTGTGTGTGACTGTGATGGTTGTGTAGTGGTTGTGTATAGTGGATATATTATTTTATTGTAGTAGATATCTTATTTTAGTGTAATGTTTATCGTTTAATTAAAATGCTTTTTTATTTTTCCCGTCTTTTGGCCATTAGTATATTAGGATTCATATACTAGAATATTTTCTTTTTATTTTCTAGAAAATATTTTTTTCATCAGGAAAAATTTAAAAATATATATCAAAATAATTAAATATTACATTAGTTAGTTAGTAGTATGCAAGTAGCTAAGGGAAGTCAATAAAGCAACAATCAGTGATGCATAACGAATCTTCCTTCTATCAATGCTCTATATATGCTCCTAACAGCAAGCGGATGCATTCACAGATTTAAACATGAGAGATCTTGATGATGTGGACGATTATTTCGTTTGGAGTCTTCAAACGAAAACCGAATTGAAGAGTAAACAGGTCTGGGACATTGTGGAAGGAACCGATGAACCGCCCAAAGCAGAAAATGATAAAGCTGCTTTCATGGCTTGGTCCAAAAAGAATGCCAATGCTTTACGCATGATCCGGATTAACTGGGGCTTCCACTTTCTTTGCGCGATTAAGAATATTACTTCCGCCAAAATTGCTTGGGATGCTTTGGCAGCAATATGCGCACTCTCCAAAAGCAAGTTACATATAGGTATCTCTAGATCTCTCTCTAAAATGCACATGCTCAAACATTTTTAATTTAGGATAGTCATCCAGTATGAGTCTGGTAAATATGTATCAAGAATGAAACTTTAACGTTTTCAGGAAAAAAAAAAAAAAAAAATTTAAACCAGGGAAGTTAGTTTCGTACCATACCGGCCGGTACCACCGGTATTTGCCATTTTGGTACCTTGGCCCATACAGAAACAAGATTGTTTCGTGCCGGAAAATATATCGGCCCATACCGGGTCATTTCAGCCATACTGGAGGAAATATCGGATTTTGGTCGGTAAATGCATACCGGACCGGAAAAAGAAAAGTGTCTCTTTCTCACTCTCACCTTCCACCGGCCCATACCGGGTCATTTCAGCCATACTGGAGGAAATATCAGATTTTGGCTGCTGCTACTTCATCTTCTCTCTCTCTCTCTCTCTTTCTCTCTCTCTCTCTCTCTCTCTCTCTCTCTGTCTAATTTTCTCTTTCTCTATCTCTTTCTCGGGTTTTCAAACCTCTCAAATGATATT
Organism: Quercus aquifolioides; assembly: GCA_019022515.1. NCBI lineage: Eukaryota > Viridiplantae > Streptophyta > Magnoliopsida > Fagales > Fagaceae > Quercus > Quercus aquifolioides. The sequence continues at coordinate 46,549,039 of CM032333.1, forward strand.
TAGCACGCCCAAGAAATAGGAAAAATTCTTAGGTAGTCCCGGAGTACAGTGAAATTGTGCTCCTTCCTCTCACATTCATAGTGGACTCCACCATGAATTTAATGAGCGGACCCCACCATAAATGTGAGAGGAGGGAACATCATTCTCCGTGTTCCGAGAGTACCTAAGAATTACTCAAGAAATAGACTTTACAACTAGCATGTTTTAAAAACCCTTCAAACTGATATTTACTGATAGTCGTTACTTTACAGCTAGCATGTTCTGACTTTTGTTACCAAACGAATTGAAATTCTAAAAGCCGCACGTGATGGCAGATTGGTTCTTATTTTTAAAATATAATATTAATTTGATTGTTATTATTTTTTAATAAATGTATCTATTACTTTTTATTGGGCTTGGATTAGAATTACAGGTTAAGAATTGAGTCATTCACGATATGGTTATATAACTTATATTTATGAGATTTAATCAATAAAACTTAAATTAATGAATATATATTTATTTATAACGGTAATTCCAAAATGGTACACTAGTATTGACCGGTACCAAAATATTTTGTTTCGAAGGCCAAACCGAAATGGCTTGCGTTAAACACTTAAACTTTCATTCTTTCGGTGTTACTCCTGAAAGTTAGTACACACCAAGACCAACGAGAGGTCTAAACCAACCAAAACAACTGTTGTTATTAGTTATTACCAACTTATCAAACAATAGTTCCTCCAAAAAAAACTTATCAAACGATAAAACCATTATCTAAAAAAAAAAATTCAAACAATAAAACCTCAACCTTATATATACACCAACCAATTACATTAACTCTCTCTCTCTCACTCTCGTTTATTATAACATCAAATCCGACTTTGGGTTTGTTATAAAAATTACTTTCTACGTTACCCACTTAACTTTGAATCATTCTCTCAAAAAAAAAAAAAAAAAAACTTTGAATCAATAGTACTTCCTTTAATGACTTAATTAATTCTATTTGCATTTTTAATAATATTCACTTAACTTATGACTTATGAGTTATGCGGGTTCTAATTAGTTCAACAGGGAAAGTTTCTGATGGTTGAATAAGAGATTTTTGGTTCAATTCCCGCCTATACCAAAAACTGATTGGTATCTTGGTCTGATGATAAAAACTATTATAAAAAACGGACACTATAGGTTGAAACTATCTCAAAAAAAAAAAAAAAAAAAACTTATGAGTTATAAGTTTGATTTATGGTCATATAGAATTGTACAAATATTTTTTTTATATATTTAATTTTTCAATTCTTTTTCCATATTTGATTAAGAATCAAAATACTAAATTAGGCTAAAGTAGAATTTCTATTTTGTATAAAAAAAATGCTAAATTAGTTATAGTTAATTAATGATCGAAGGAATAATTAAATAGGTCATATTTAATGTTACAATAAAATAGTGTTAATATTTTTATATATACATACATACATACATACATATATATATATATATATATATATATATATGCTCATTATGATTTAATAAGTTTTCTTCAAAATTTATGTATTGAATAATTTTGTTTGCAATATATTTATAAGTTATGCAATGCTAAGAGTTTTGCAGCTCAACTAATGCCTTTAGGTGCTTCTAATAAAAACATTCAGAGTTCAATTCCCCATATCCCCAACTATTCATATAAGTCATGCAATATGTTCACATGTTACAACCTATTCTAATTCTATTATTAAAAAACAAGATATATTTCTTTAAATGTATATGCATGCACATATGCTATGCATATGTGTGTTTTTTAAGTTTGTCAGATTTAGGGCAAATGTTTGTACTTGGTATGTTACGCTCCAAATCCTAGTATTTCCTCCTTTTTTTTTTCTTTCCAAAAAATAATTTATTCATCAGGAAAAATTAAAAAGTAGCAAATGATTATTAAACATTACATTAGTTAGTAGTCTGCAAGTAACGTAGGGAAGTCAATAAAACAACTATCATTGATACATAACGAATCTTCCTTTTATCAATGCAGAACATCTTGACTCCATTGAAGTTGTTATTGAACGTCTTGAGTCGATTCCAGCTGTTATTAAGCGTCTTGATGACGTAGACAATTATAAGGATTGGAGTCTTCAAGTGAAAACCTATTTGACGAATCAACAACTCTGGGACATTGTGGAAGGAACCAATGAACCTCCCAAAGCAGAAAATGATGAAGCTGCTTTTAAGGCTTGGTCCGAAAAGAATGCCTTGGCTTTTCGAGTGATCGTGTTTTCATGCGGATACCGCTTACGTTTCGCGATTTGGTGGATTACTTCGGCCAAAATTGTTTGGGATACTTTGGCAAAAATATGCAAATTCCGCAAAAGTAGTTACATAGGTATTTCAGATCTCTCTCTAAAAAATGCACATGCTCATAGTCAAACATTTTTAAGGTTGGATATGTAGTCTATATATACATGTCAAGAAAGAAAGAAAGAAAGAAAGAAAACTCAAACGCGCATCGCTGCTGTTAAAACTTGACAGCTAGCTCACCTTGGCCAACCAAATCTAAACCAAGCAAAACAACTGCAGTTATTACAAACCAAACAATAAAACCTCGACTATTTATATACACACCCTCCAAATCACATTAGCTATATTTTTTAACTACTGTACATTTTTGATGTAATGGTCACTCTACAAGTATAAGTGTTTGTGGAGTGCGGGGGGGCAAGTGCCGAGATTTAAGTCTTCAATAGCAGAGTTTTACACGTATATACATTTAAATTAAACTAACATAAAATTTCTATCTTATATTAAAAAAAAAAAAAAAAACTATATTTTCTAGGGTACCTACTTAACTTTGAATAATTAATACCAGTTATAATGACTTAATTAATTTTATTGGCATTTTTTATTGGAAAAGTTAATAGATGTCTTTAGAGTATTGGTTTAGAAACTATTTTTATAAATTTTTTATGAGAAAAGAAAAAAGTTAATAATTTTTTATAAATGATATATCCACAATATTTTTAAAAAACTTTCACAACAAATTCTATGTAGCAAATTGTTACTAACAGTTATTAATGAGTACAATAATAATTTCAATGGTGGGTTTATATTAGAATCAGTAACAATTTATCACTTAAGATTTTTTATAAAAGTATTGTGAAAATGTTGTGATCGTAGCATTTTCTTAATTTTTTTTTAGTTTTTTTTTTAATATTTTCTATAAAAGTAATATTAAAATGGTTCATTAATAAATGTTCTAAAAGTATCCGTTAACCAAACTTTTTTTTTGTTGATTCACTTAACTTATGATTTATAAGTTTGATGAATGAACATATAGAATTGTACAAATATTTTGTCTTCATTTAAGTTTTCAATTGCTTTTCCATATTAGATTGAGAACCAAAATATTAAATTAATTATAGTTAGTGATCAAAGGAATAACTAAATAAGTTAGATTTAATGTTACAATAAAATAGTATTGATATTTTCGTACATGTAGAGGCTCATTAGGATATAATAAGATAATATGTTTTCTCCGACATTATGTATCGAATAAAAATGTTTGCAATATATCTATAAGTTATGCAATACCAAACTTTGTAGTTCAGCTAGCATTTTTTGAGGTTTCCAATGGAAATATTTAGGGTTCAATTCTCTTCATTCCCAACTATCTATATAAGTTATGCAATATGTTTACAAGTTATGACCTATTGTAATATTAAAAATTAAGATATATTGTTTCTAATATTTGCGGTGCACTTATGCATGTTTGTATATTTATGTGGGTTTTCTAAGTTTTTTTTAAGTGGTGTATCAACTCTAAATTTAGCATTCAGTAAAAAAATTTTGGCTCTCGTAATGCCTTCAACGCCCCCCCACCCTCATCTTTTCTTCCACTTTTTTCTTTGCGCATTTTTTTTTCCTAATATCTTATTGTCTCCTCTCTCTAAATCGCAAAACACTATCTTGCCAACTTCATTTTGATCTTCTAGATCAGCTTTCAATTATAATTTTAGTGTTTGATGTCCTCTAGTTTAAATTTTGTTTGGAGGCCTGGTTGTGAGCTTCCTCTCCAGCAATTTGCAGTTGATCTTTCTTTTAGATCTTCCAAATTACAATTTAGATGTAGTTATGTGAAGAAAACGCCGTAAATTCTCTTGCTACTAAAGTATATTTTAAAAGATTTTTAGTATCAAATATGCGAAGAAACTTAGAACTGGTTGAAACGTAGAGGAAGCTAGTAAGTCTAAAATGTATCATAGCCTATAGATACCATTAGGGTATTTTAAGTATCTTGCAAAAGTCCTATAAAAAAATAAAAAGTATCTTGCAAAAGATAGATAGCAAAAGTTTCGTATATGTACATAATATATCTAATTACTTCTATCAAACAAAACAATATATATATATATATATATATATATATATATCTAATTGCTGTCCTTTTACTTTTAGATCCTGAGGAATATGATTACGGGGCTTGGAGCGTCAGGATGGAAACTTATTTGAAGTTTTACGATCTTTGGGACATTGTTGAAGCAGCCACCGAGCCTCCTAAACCTGAAAATGATGAAATTGCCTTTAATGCATGGAGCAAGAAGAATGCCATAGCTTTATATTTGATCTGGGAATCGTCCGAAGCATTTTTTAGCTTTAAGAAAAGTACAAGAACTGCTCAAAATGCTTGGAATACCTTGGCAGAATATCACAACTCAGGAGGTAGCTATCTCTCTTTTAATTTGTTTTTGTACAGAATAGTAGCTATCTCTTTTCAGTCTCTAGAAAATGAACGTGCTCAAATATTCTAAAATAAGCTTAATCCGCAAGACAACAACAAACTTATATATAGAATGCAAATTCATGGAGACAAAGATATAACTCACAATATTTAAAATTTTAATTTATTAATAAAATCATTTTTATTTGATTTTGTCAAGATATGGGTAAATTCTAAATAATAAATCATTTTAATTTATTATTTGAGATGGGTTCAAGTTACATTTAGTGTAATTCTTATAAAGTTACATATTTTTTATACCGTAGATTTCTAAAAAATCTAACGATTGAAAAAATATTATTAAATACTATTACTTTCTATTTGATTACCTAATTAATACCAGATTTTTTTTTCTCTCTCCTTATTTATTGCTTTCCACTTGATTAAAAGGCACCTGCACACCAGCATTTTCAAGAACCTGCAAAACACAAACTCATCCACTAAAGAGCACCTTGCCATTGCCAAAGTGGGAGTTTAGGCAAAGAAGCAATTCCTCCCATATGTAATCAGTAATCATATAGGGTATTTACTCAAAAAAAAATAATAATAATAATAATAATCATATAGGGTAGGTAGCATCCCAAAGTCTATGGGAGAAGACTTGTAGTATTCTCTTTAATTTAGACTCCCGTTAGAGGAAGCTTGAAATGTCATGGATATGTTTCAGATGATCCAATTGCACACAGCAAAAAATTTCGACTTACAAAGAAATTTAATCAACATTAATCAACATTAAAATGCCTACCCATGTTTTTAATAGGGTGCCTACCCATGGTTTGAAAGAAATTTAATAGGTTGCCTACCCATTAAATTTCATTAATCAACCTATTAAAAGAAATTTAATAAGCTGCTTGTCTATAGTTTGAAATTTGAAACTTTATCCACTCGAAATTAATAACCCACCTCTACTATAAATGGAGCTAATTATGTATTTTTACTCCCCTTATAGTTCCCTTTCCTCCCAAAACATTAAAACATAAAAGACCAAAAGAAAATAATATAAAAAAAAATGAGGGTTTTGTAAACATTAAGAACAAACATTATCATTACCATAGAAACTTCTACATATATGAAGCTTCTGTTAAGAATTCTCAAATCCAGCAAAAACAAATTCTTTAATCTATTTTTAAGCTAACAACGAAGCCATAGCATCTAAAGCTTAAATCAAACCCAAAAAATACCTATAAAAAAAAAAAAAAAAATCAAAGACTTCAAATTTGTTGCAACTCCATGGCTAATCTGAGAAGAAGGCCGGGGTTTGTGTTGAGTTTGGTTTATGGGATTTCTTAGTGGTGGGTTTGGGTGAGGAGTTTTGACTGAAGGAAGTCTTGGGCGTCAATGTTTTGGTTTCGATTGAAGCTGTTATACTAGTTTGGGGTTTGTTAATGGTGGGTTTGGCTTTGGGGCCGTGAATTTTTTGATATTAGGCGTAATATTCTGGTTTGGTTTTGCAATGGAGGAGGGCTTAGTGGAGCATTTATTTTTCTTTTGTTTGAATCATAAAACTACGGGGAATAATTCTCTTTGACTGCTTAATTTTCCTCAAATCTTTCTTGTCCTTCTGCTGTTTAGTTTGGTCCTGAAACTAATTCTTTTTCAGTTTCACATTTGCATCCTGGGAATATTTTGATTTTAGGCATTGCTGGCTGTCGGTTTTCCCTTGAGTGATCTTCCACTATTAGGATTCTTGGCATCTTGGTCTACTGAATCCTTTACTGATCTATCATCACCTCTGGATTTTCTTTTTCTTAGACTTTCTTTTTGCCCAAATGTTCATCTGGGGTATGGTGACATCAAACCTCTGAATATGTCATCATTTGTTTAGTGATGTCTTTCCATCTTAAATATTTTATAAAACAATTAAATTGCAAAAGAAAAGTAACCACAACCAAACCTTGGATCAGTTGCTAATCCAAACTCCATATGTGAAAAGAACTCAAACATAAAGCACTGTGTTCCTCCTAACTCTCTATATGGGTATTTGTTTGAATTTGTCCATTTGATGCAATTAGTGTAAATGTTAGGTTGAAATGCTAAAACATTGCATAAAATTTTTCACCAATCACTTTTTGATTTTATTTAATCTTGTTTTTCTTTTTTTCTTTTTTTTTTTGGGAGAGAGACATAAAAGAACAATAAAAATACATATTTAGCCTTGATGGAAATTTAGACCCCTTAAACAACCAGATTGCGTAGCCTAGATTAATTAGCCAAGTTGTTACTTAGTCAAATTATGAAATTCTAGGTTAAAGCAATCATACAATCATATCAAGAATAATAAAGCAGCGGAAAATAAATGAACACAAGATATGATCACCCAGGAAACCACACGGTAAAAACCTGGGGAGGATTTGACCCACCGATCCTCAAGGCATAACAGAATTCACTATGAAAGAATTGAAGTTCTTACAAAAGGACTACAAGCTCCCCGCTCGACTTCCTAATGCTACCCACCAGTAGAACTTCCTGACACGACCACGCGCAGGCTCCGAATCCACGGACTACTTCTTTCTTGAATTCCTCAATCAGCTACAAGCTCCCCGCTTGCTTTTCTTTTAAGTTCCAATGGTTGCAACGATAATGATCTTCAAGATGTTGAAATCATCTCTACCATGAAAACCCTAAGTTTTGTGTAAAGGAAAGCTCCTCAAAGATCTCACACGAGATTCACACAAAACAGCAATCTATGAGCAACAATACAATATGGATAACCTCCAAAAACGTGGCTAGGGTTTAGTTTATATACCTAGGGTAAAAACATAAAACCCTAAACGTTTAATGAAGTAGGGCTGAGTTGGAAATTCTGCAGAAAATTCAACCTGTGCGATTTTCGATCGATCGAGTCTATTCTTCGATCGATCGAGCCAGGCCAAAAGTCCCAAGTACTTCTGCAGCCACTCGATTCCAACTTTACAATATTAAACCAACTTTGAGCAAGTCTAAATAAGACTAAATACAATGTTTTGATCATGGTTTGCCAACATTACAAATTAGAGTTCTAAATACATAAAATCCTAAGACCTTAGAACCTAACAAACTCCCCCTTTGGCAATCCGTGACAAAACCCTAATTAACAGCTCAAAGTTTTACAAATAAAAAAACCCTTTACAAAGGTAATGCTCATAAAATCAAATTCAGCCTAACTACTATCCATCAGTTGCAAGTGTAGACAGCAGCTTAGTTGAATCAACCTATATAATCCTGAAATACTCAACAAATGCATAAATGCATGTGTGACAAAAAAGAGTAAAACAACAGGTATAACATTCTTGTAAGATTCACACAACACAAAATAAAGACATATAAGAATGATCAACTCATAAATATAAATCAATAAGCAGTGAATCACAAAACAACAAGAATCAAAGAATATAACATGTATATCAATCAATGTTACTCCCCCTAACATGAATATCCCCAAAAATGATATACAAAGTGAAGCACCTAGATACAATCTAAAAAACTCCACAAGCTCCTCAAAACAAAAAGAAACAAAAAGTCTCCCCCTAACTACAAAAACTCCTCTACAAGTCAAAACTCCACTCCCCCTTTTTGTGACGGAATGCCAAAGGGCAATCACAAGTCGCCATCAAAAGGAGGTGGTGAGGGTGAATGAAGACGCGCAAAATCAGCTCGGAGAGCACGGATCTCGTCTAGTAAGTCCACCAAAATCTGACCATGAGCCGCCTGAACGGTCATGACAGTCTCCAAAGTACGACGAACATCAAAGTCAGCCGAAGGAGGTGGAGGAACATCAGCAGCAGCAGCAGCATCACCAACTGGATCAGGAACATCCTCACCAGCAAGACCTGCAGAAGACGAAGGAGGAGAAGCGCTACTAGAGGGCTCAGACCTAGGGTGTTTAGAACCAGCTCGAAGATGAGCGGCCCTTTGTCTAAGAAAAGACGCACCTATAGGAGCAATCACATGAACGGGCTCAGAGGAAGGAAAGCCACTAATATCAAGATAAAGAAGAATCCTATGAATGAAAATAGGATGTACAAGAGCATGAGCAGTGGATGAACTCCTATAAACATCGTTCAAAGAACGAAGAAAAAGATGGGGAAAACTAATAGGAGCATCCGTAACCAAGGCATACAAAAAGACACACCTCTCAAGAGGAATGATGTGAACATGAGAAATAGGCCAGATAGAATGGCAAGCTATCCTAAAGAAAAGATAATGTAACCCGGAGAGCTCAGCAGAAGTGATCCGAGGATCAAAACCCCACTGGACAGTAGTCCTAGTGATGTAAGACAAGACATCACTAATCTCGGGAGACACGTCATATGGATAGACAGGATGCCGAACCAATGGTACCCCTAGAGCATCAGCCACTATCTGAGGAGTAATGGTGTACTCTGCGCCTCTTATCCAACTCTTTACTAAAGTGTTGGAATCATAGATGCGGATAGAGATGTTCGAGTAGAACTCTCTAATCAAGGCAGAAGGTGGAGGAGGATCAGAAACATCCACCAAGGGTAACCAGCCCCTACGCTCAAAGTTTGCCCTAATGGCAGGATCAAGTTCATCTAAGTGAACAGAACGATCAGCCCAAATCTTTCTCCTAATGTTTAGCTTCTCAAAAATCTCTTGGTTTTTCTCACTCGGAAATTTCTCACGGTCAAAGGAAGGAGGGGACGGAGAAGATGAATGAATAGTCCTACGAGCTCTAGTTTTCCTAGGCATAGTGCTAAGGAAAGGACAGAGACACAAAGTGAAAACCAAAAAGAACAAGAGAAAACAAAACCAAGGGCAGACTGCAAATTAGCACAATAAAAAATATAGAACAAAAATCTATATGATGCATGAACATTAATAATGTTGTGATGCATGATCTAATGCAGTAAACAAATAAGTTCAATTGAGATTGAATTGACAAAATTGGCTTGAACAAGGAATTTCTATCAAAAATCCCAAAAATTGAAAACCACTTGTTGAAATTTTTGAAACAAATTGATGAATTGAGCATTACAAAACACAGCACATAGATTATAATGCCTAATTTCAACAACACAACAAGCCAATTTCATCAAATTCTACCCAATTTAACAAAAGCCCCAATTCGGATCAAGAACAAACCCTAGATTTTTCAATTTTTCACCAAACTCAAAATTGATCAAATTAACAGGTAAGAATCATGTTTATGAAGTGTCCCCACAAAAACCCAATGATTAATTTCACTAAATAGGGCTTGAATCAACAGAAAATCCCAAATATGTAAAGTCCGAAAATCACCCTCAAATGCATGGATTTATGCATGAAAACATGAAAATAAAATCAAAAGGAAGGGCAAAAGGGTCTTACCGACTTGAGGAGAGAGAGATCTTGCAAAAACAACGGAGGAAAACGACAAAAATCTCTAAGGTGGAGCCTTGCCAACGCGGAGAGAGAGAAAAAGTTTGAAAAGTTTTGAATAGGAACTTTGAAAAAGTCAGAACTGAACTTTTTAAAAAGCTTTTTCACGATATTCGATCGATTGAAAATTACATTCGATCGATCGAATGTGACAGTCATTTTAGAACAAACTAAGGCACTTTTTCGATCGATCGAAAAACAGGCTGGATCGATCGAAATGGGCAGAGGCTCACTAAATTTTGAGAAAAATCACAGTTTTTGAAAAACACAAACCTAGTTTTGAAAATAACTCCTCAAAGCATTAAGTTGAAGAAACAAAATGCATGAGTATGAGATGGAATGCTTTTTCAAAAACCCAAAATTTTGAACCCAATTTTCTCAAAACAAATTTCAATCATTCTCCCATTGAATTTTCCCAAGCAACAGATATGTTGTGCACAAATCTCAAGATATTCTCAAACTCGGTTGGTCAGACCAAAAACACACACACACTAGCATGTACAGTGTTTAACAAAGGGTAACTTGTGTAGTGTGTGATACTAGCAAAAACTTGAGATACATGTGAGGTGATATGTGAATAGCAATCAAACACAAAGTCTACACAATTCATCACATAGAATTTAAAAGAGACTATCACCTAAAGAGTTACATCATATAACTCTCACATCTCTTAGAACAAAAGCTTGCAATCATGTAAGTTTCTTGTATTTTTGCCTCTTAGAATGTGAAATATATTATGTGAAATGGCTTTAAGCCTAATAGGACACACCAGTTTGAATTAAGTGAATTGGCATCAAGCCTAATAGTACACACCAGTTTTAAGCACTAAGCAATTAATCCGAGGCATCACCTTATGTTCTTTTTGTGCATGTGTAATAAGTACACAAAATCTTATGATATGCACTAAGGTGTTCATGATTGGCTAGTGAACAGTGGTGAGATGGTTATTTATGCCTTTCTCAAAAGAATCAAGTCCGACAATTAAAAACATATGACTTCATGATTAAGATAAAGTGATTAAAAACCACACACATCTTTCCCACACAACATGCACTACAAAGTTTCAACTAGTCAAGTGCAATGAATAAGTTCATCAAAGTTAAACAAGGTACACAGATCATGACAAGTGTCAAAAGGTAGACCAACCTTGTTTTTCAAAAATCAAGAAAAATAGTGTCTAACATAATTTTTGCTTTCTCCTTTTCTTTTTTTTTTTTTTTTTTTTTTTTTTTTTTTTTTTAAAAAGAGAAAAACAAATAAATCCTAGAATGAAATGCATGAATGTAATGCAATGCAAGTCCTAGAACAAAAAAAAAAAACAAAAAAGGCAAAAACCAAAGAACAATGGTCACCAAAGAATAGAGCAATTAAGCACAAGGACCATGTCAGAAAGACTCAGTTAGTTCGAGTCTTTTGCATCCAAGACTTTTTAGATGCACCACGAGCATTGGAGTTCTTATTCACATTCGAGTGATTCCCAACTCCAGGATTGGAATAAAGGTTTAACACCTTTACCAATTCACCAATTAGTGCCATAGGATCTTGTGCTTGAGGCACAGGCACTTTTGGTTTAGTTGCTCTCTTGTCAGCTTGACGCTTGTAACAGTTAGGACGAATGTGTCCAGACTTACCACAATAATGACAAACCCAAGCAGGTTTACCATGCATCTTGTCCTTAGATTTGGTAGGCTCCTTAGGTTTAGATTCACTTAAGTCTACCCTAATCTTCTTAGGTGGTGAAACTTCTACAGGTTTAACTACCTCACTCACAGGTGGTTTGACAGTTTCACTCACAACCTCTCTCACAGAAGGTTCAGAAGAAGAAGAAGGAACAAACTTAGTGGAATGTGGTCCAGAATCAAAGATGCTTTCAACATATCCTAACCCAGTTTTATCAGAAGAATACTTTTGAACATTCAGCATGTGATCAAGTTTAGAACTAGCAGATCTAGCAACAGATAAATCATGTTCCAAAGTTCTAACTTTATCAAGCAAAAGCATGTTCTCAGATTTAACATTATTCAAAAGCTCATTAGCATCAAACAGTTTAACAAGCAAATTTTTCTTTTCAAGCTCAAGAGAATCAATTTTCTTTAGGCCAAGTTCAACTTTCATAGCATCCTTTGCAGCAACTTTGCAAAGTTTGTTATAGGCCTCTTGAAGATCTGCATCTTCAGAGAGTTCCCTATCAGAAGGGTTTTCCTCAGCAGATATGCTTTCATTGACTATAGCAATAGCCGTGAAAGCAATGAAGTTTCCATCCTCGTCACCACCGGACTCATCATCAGAAACCTCATTATCACTAAGGGTTACAGTCATAGCTTTACCCTTAGTCCTCAAGAATGTAGAACATTCAGATTTCACATGACCATACCCTTGACAGCCAAAACACTGAGGACCCAAAGAGTTATTTGAAGATTGACCAAAATTTTCTCTAGGTTTTTCAAAATTATTAACCTTAGTGGGATCATTCTTCCTAAAATTTCTAGGTTCAGCAGTGTAAGTACCTCTTGCCTTTCTATTTGTATTCCTAAGAAAGTTCTTAAAGTTTTTGGCAAGATAGGCAATCTCTGTAGCAGAGAGCTCATCATCAAATCCACCACCATCAACATCATCAACTGACTTAAGAGCCATTGATTTGGATTTGTTCACTTTAGGTAGGTCAGACTCATAGGATTGAAGGGATCCTACAAGCTCATCAACAGGGATGGAGTCCACATCCTTGCTTTCAGTGATGGCAGTCACTTTGGGTCTAAAGTCTTCAGTTAAAGATCTAAGAATCTTCCTAACAATTTTAGGTTGATCATAGATTTCACCCAAATTAAAAGCAGAATTGACAATATCATTCAGTTTGGCATAAAATTCATCAAAGGATTCATCATCAGACATCCTAATACTTTCAAACCTAGAAGTCAATTGTTGCAATTTATTAATCTTAACTGCCTTTGTGCCTTCATGCACAGTTTGGAGGATTTTCCAAGCAGTATGAGCAACCTCAACATTTGAGATCCTCTTAAATTCCTCCATTGAAACAGCATTGAAGATAGCATTCATAGCTTTGCTATTGAAGCCTGCTGCTTCTTTTTCAGAAGTTTGCCACTCACTTACAGGAGTAGTGGGCTTCACCCATCCGTATTCAACGAAATTCCAAACCCTTTCATCAATGGATTTCAGGAATGCTTTCATCCTTACTTTCCAATAGGCATAGTTGTTCCCATCAAAGTGAGGAGGAACAAACAAAGAGTGTCCATGCTCCATGACAACAGGGGTCAAGGATCAGCTCAGAGATAAAAAATCTCAAACAGAAGAGCTACCTGCTCTGATACCACTTGATGGAAATTTAGACCCCTTAAACAACCAGATTGCGTAGCCTAGATTAATTAGCCAAGTTGTTACTTAGTCAAATTATGCAATTCTAGGTTAAAGCAATCAAACAATCATATCAAGAATAATAATGCAGCGGAAAATAAATGAACACAAGATATGATCACCCAGGAAACCACACGGTAAAAACCTAGGGAGGATTTGACCCACCGATCCTCAAGGCATAACAGAATTCACTATGAAAGAATTGAAGTTCTTACAAAAGGACTACAAGCTCCCCGCTCGACTTCCTAATGCTACCCACCAGTAGAACTTCCTGACACGACCACGCGCAGGCTCCGAATCCACGGACTACTTCTTTCTTGAATTCCTCAATCAGCTACAAGCTCCCCGCTTGCTTTTCTTTTAAGTTCCAATGGTTGCAACTATAATGATCTTCAAGATGTTGAAATCATCTCTACCTTGAAAACCCTAAGTTTTGTGTAAAGGAAAGCTCCTCAAAGATCTCACAAGAGATTCACACAAAACAACAAATGTATGAGCAACAATACAATATGGACAACCTTCAAAAATGTGGCTAGGGTTTTGTTTATATACCTAGGGTAAAAACATAAAACCCTAAACGTTTAATGAAGTAGGGCTGAGTTGGAAATTCTGCAGAAAATTCAACCTGTGCGATTTTCGATCGATCGAGTCTATTCTTCGATCGATCGAGCCAGGCCAAAAGTCCCAAGTACTTCTGCAGCCACTCGATTCCAACTTTACAATAATAAACCAACTTTGAGCAAGTCTAAACAAGATTAAATACAATGTTTTGATCATGGTTTGCCAACATTACAAATTAGAGTTCTAAATACATAAAATCCTAAGACCTTAGAACCTAACAAGCCTCATTTTTAATAGAGATGAGTTACAGAATCTTAACTGAGCTAACCTTAGGTGGGTAAAGTACCAAATTTCATACTACAGATAAATAACTTAAATTTATATTAAACTACAGATGAGTAAAACATAATTCCATGAATAATCCATACCAGTTTAAAACCATGATATTGGGTGACTCTAAAGACAATATCACCAAGCCTTTCTCACTCTCTTCTTAATAATTATTTTTATTTTAAATTTTGAGCAAGCATCATAGTGTTCATAATAGGACATGAGTAATTCTTAGGTACTTTCGGAACACAAAGAATGATATTTCCTCTTCTCACATTCATGATGAGATCTATTCATTAAACTCATAGTGGGGTCTACTATAAAAGTGAGAGGAGGGAGTACTATTTCTCCGAACTCCGGGACTACCTAAGAATTCTCCATAGGACACCCTATAAAAAATTAATTTTCCTTTTAAGTGGAGTTGAAAGCAAGAGGTAGTTACAAAAAATATTCAAATTCCAATTAGACAATTAGATATAGCAATATTACTGCAATCTTATTATAATCCTAGCAAAATGATAGCTATGTCACTTTTTTTTTTTTACTGTGCTATGTCACTTTCTTTGTTGTAAATAAGAAAGAAGAAAGTGATGTCCCAGTCTTTATATATACTATTTCTCTCTCTACCCATGAAACGAGACACTTCAAAAATTTCAGGAACCGATTGTGTGGTGAATTAAACTTGTGATCTCCAAATTTACATTATACCTAAGACCAATAAATTCGTAACGTAAGTACCTGCTTGGGGTTGATCCTTGCTATGACCTCAATTGTTGTCAATAGAAACTACATTTTTCTAATAAATATATCCAAGTTCATACCCCCTTTTCCAACCCCCAACTATCAAAATCTTTATAAAAAAAAAAAAAATTATATCTTCACTTACTTTGCACTATATGTGTTTTGGGTGGAGTTTAGGGTATAATCCTTGTGCAAATAAGATTATTCTTTTAGTGTATTTTATTCCAGTTTTTTATAATTCGATAGTTTGAACTGTAAATGCTTGTATTGAAAACACCAAGAAATATTATTAGAATAATGTGGCCCAACATGTTATTTTATTATCAATAATTAATTATTCAAAATTTCTTGTGAAATTTTGCAATATTTTTATCATGTAAAATATTGGAATATTGAAATATGTTTTCTTGAAATAGTAGACTAAGATTATGAATCATTTCATTATAGTCCTTGACTTGACCATATCCATCATGATGTAGTCTATTCTTATAAGTACATTGTTGGACCATGGTGGAAAGGAGGTGCAAGTTAAAATTGCTCAAACTATAAAAAACAATAAGGGCTAGTCTTTCGATGGTTAGTGCATAATAATCTGATAGTCTTTCCATAATGAGATTCATGCACGTTGAGCATTGACCTCAATAAATCTATCGTGTCATTGCTAGTAACTTGGCCTCCTATTAGAGGTGTTGTCATTATAGTGATTTTAGATATGAACGATAGATGAATCCATGCGTTAATACAGAGTTACAAAAGTAATGACACATTAATGAACTTCTTCATTAATGAATCTAATTAATGAAGTTGTTTATTAGCAAATGTAACATATCTGTTACATGAATTGTTATTACGATAGGAAGGATTTTATGGCTGGTCATGTCCTTTTCGAATGTTATAAATATTATCAAGGCCACACTTGCAAGGAGTGTGAGAAGAGAAAAAGAAAGCTTTTGTTAATTTTAACCAGCTGGGGAGAGCATCCCAATTGCTTGTGAGGTCCTTGAATAATATATTCTAGTAAGAAATTTCTCACATCTTATTGTTGATTTTTATTACATATGCACATGATATAATTGATTGTTAATTAATAGATGTATTATATTTATTTCTCTTAAATTATTACTTTTTAAGTATAATTCCTACAAATATAAGTTAAAATCTAGATAAAAAAATCTTGTAATTGCTATTAGATAAAGTCTTTTAATTTTTAAAGTACTAAAAACATGGCAGGGATAGAGAACAGAAAGTATGAATTATTTAGGCAGTATCTCCGTAATGGTAATTGGGACGGTGCTAATCAGTTCATTACCTCCAATCCGGGGGCAGAGAGTGCAATAATCTCAAAGTCAGGAAGTACGGCTTTACACATTGTTATCCATGCTGGACATCTGGAAATTGTGGAGAAGTTGGTGAACATGCTGCCGATAGAAAAATTAATAATGAGACATAAAGATGGTAATACGGTTCTTGGTTTTTGTGCTCTTGTTGGAAGCGCAGAGATGGCTAAATGCATAGTTAAAAAGTGTCCGGACTTACCTAGCATTGAGAATGTACAGCAGAAACTCATTCCAGTCGTGATGGCTCTCACGCATAACTCCAATACGATAGCTACGGCTCAATATCTCTATTCTGTAACTCCTAAGGGAATTCTAAGTCCAACAAAGGGCGTCAACGGTGCTACGTTTGTTACTCGATGCATTTATTCCAGAGCTTTTGGTAAGAACTTTATTATTATTATTTTTTATAAGATGGTAAGAACTATAATTAGATTTGACTATGCACTTGTCATAATTATTATTTGGGTGAAATTCAATTAATAACCCTTAAGTTTGCACTAATACCAATCAAGTCCAAAATTTTTCAAAACTAACCAACTCGATTTCTAATCACCGTGAGAGCGGAGAATTAATGAGTAACGATTTTAGCGTTCAAGTTGAGTTTAGAGACTAAGTTAGTCAATTTTGGACCTGACTCACATTAACCAATACCTCAAAGGCGGTAATTGTATTTTATTTTATTATTGTTTTGACAATCACACGCTATTTCTATGCTTTGAAATATTATCTATGATTCCCTTTCAATTTGTTCCTTCTGTTTGCAATCACTCGTTATTTCTATGCTTTGGAATATTATATATTATTCCCTTTAAACTAGTTCGTTCTGTTTGTGACTCAATAGATATGGCTTTGGATGCGCTGAAAGAAATCCCTACTTTGGTGACTGCTTTAGATATAGAGAAGGAGTCCCCTGTGTTGGCATTAGCTAGCATGTCTTTTGCATATACGAGTGGAAATCATCTCATATTTTGGAAACAATGGATCTATAGCTGTGAGTCTCATGCTCTTTTCTCTACTGCTGATTAAATTATGGACAAAGTTTGGCTACAAACTAGGTTGTAACTAGTTTTAGTTAATGGCTAAAACTCTCACTAAAAATATTAACATGACTACATTTTTGAAAATCTAACTATTAGATTGTATGTTCTTTATGTCTTTAACACGCATGTCAAATTTCATACTAATTGTATATTATTTATTATTTGATTCATAAACTTTTTTTTTTTTGCATAATTTTAAACTACAAAAATTTGAAATTTAAACATTTGATTGAAGATATAGTTATTGATCTTTGATCTTATGAAAATTGTGCAACCACAGAAGATATAAGAAGAAACTGTAATCTAATCGTAGATTTATCAAATTTCACATATAATAAAAAGATACTAAGTGAAGTTGCAGTCATTAACTGCAACCAAGTTTGTAGCCTAACTTTATCTTTCAATTATTCTGCCATTTAATTTGCACACACCTTGGATGGATTTAATTTATAATATTAATAGTAGCATACTGGCAGTAAAATGTCTAAACAATATAGTGACAAGAACAACATTAGGATTTTTTGTAATTCAAGGAAAAAAAAATACTAATATTCAAAACAAATTAACAAATCCAAATCCAAATCCAAACTAGCATATATTCACTATTAACAACTAGTATGTAACCTCGTGCTACCGCACGGGACTAGTTAATTGTAATGATGCTATTGGCCAATTTTTTTATTTTTGTTTTGTTTTTGTTTTTTTGGGTTTATCACACGGATGATAGAATTAAATCAAACAATGAAAAATATATATTGCATTTTATTATTTAAGTAATGCTATTGGTCTTTTTTTTTTTTGGTTTATCATACACAGGATAGCATTAGATAAAACAATGAATAAAAAAAAGAGAATATTGCATTTTATTATTTAAGTGATGCTACAGTGAAGAAAAAAGAGAATATTGCATTTTATTATTTAAAATATATAAAGGGACATTAAAAAATAAAAACTGATCATTGAGCTTGGAATCTTCTTGGAGGCGCCAATGAAGCGCTAATGTATTAGATTGTGAAGCAAGGAAGAGTGGGATTGAACATTGTGTTTGAACCCGGCCTTGCTCTGAAAAATTTGTAAGGAGGAGAAGAGGGTAGTGTGTGGATCTAGTTGGTAGAGGATGAGAGATGAGGAGACATGGGATGATGATATTGAATTAGGAGGAGATGATGTTTTGCTTTTATAGTCTTTCTTGTTAGACTCCTTGGTTCTGGTTGTGGGATTAGAAAAGCTCCAGACTCTATTGAGATCACCCATAAAAGTGTGCAGGTAAGATGTTCTTGCTTAGGCCAATGAGTATTATCATTGTGGTTTTCTTGGCTTTTGTGTTAAATATTAATATATCATTTACTTGGGTACAAAAATTAGAAAATTTAGATAAGATGCATGACACAAAATTGGAGTCTAATTTATAATCTCTATAAAAGTGTGCAGGTAAGATGTTCTTGCTTAGGCTAATGAGCACTATCATTGTGGTTTTCTTGGCTTCCGTGTTAAATGTTAATGTATCATTTATTTGGGCACAAAAATTAGAAAATTTAGATTAGGCTAATGAGCATTATCATTGTGGTTTTCTTAGCTTCCGTGTTAAATGTTAATGCATCATTTATTTGGGCACAAAAATTATAAAATTTAGATAAGATACATGACACAAAATTGGAATCAAATTTATAATCTAATTAGATTTTTTTTTGAGTTTTGGTTAGGACAAGTGGCGCAAAATTGAGAATCCAATTGAAATTTAATTGGATTTTCTATCTGCTTCACCTATTATTATATATATAGAAGTGTAAGTTTCTCAAAAAAAAAAGTATAAATAAAATAAAAAGACAATAAAATAAATGTTCCAAATACATTTCTATTGATCATTTTAAATTTTAAAATATGGAGTTTGACATTTTTTTTAAAATTATAAAAATTATCTATAATTTATTTCTCATTAAATTTTGCAGCAATTTTACTTTATCTATATAATATTAAAGAGTCTTCTTTGAAATTGACCTTCCATTTTCCTTCAATTTTTTTTTTTAATAATATTTATGACTAAAAAGTCTTATACTACATAATTGACTTTTCCATAATCTACTAATCAAATAAATGTTATATATATATATATATATATATATATATATATATCACCACACACTTTTAGTGAGATGGTCACTCCATAAGTATAAGTGCTTGTGGGGTGTAGGGGGTAAGAGTTGAGTTTCAAGTCTCCAAAAGGAAGATTTCACATACATATACGCTTAAATTAGGTTAGAGTGTAAATTCTATCTTGTATATAAAAAAATAAAATTATACCCAGTAGGGGTTGCTCAACTAGTTTATAACATGTACAATGCATAGGAAACTCTAACAATACATATTTGATTCATAAGTATTAAAATTATATTCTATACATATTAGATTATAAGTATATAAAAATATGAAGTTAATTCTACTTACTCCATTACGAATCAAAGTTCAAGAAGTCTAAATTTCAATTAAGAATATAATTCTGTTACTAAGATTTGAAAAAAAAAAAAATTTAAAGGAATTTCATTATTTAGTCTTGCTTATTTTAATTATCCTTTTTTTTTTTTGCATGTTTGAAAAATATTCAATTTTATACAATATGCTTCCACAATATAACTTAAAGTAAGTTTTCAATTATTTTAATTAGTTAAGTATTTTATTGTTCATTTATTTATTTATCTATGAATATTTGTGAAATATTTTCGTTTTTTTGCATATGAATCTTAATTAATCTATACCTCACACATGGGCGAAAATAATCATCTTTTTGATAGATAGGATAGAAATTCAACATATGGCATTCACACTTCACTTCATAAGTGTATCAATTAGTTTTTAGTATAAGTGAAATTCAAACCTCAAATCTCTTGTTTAAGAACACAAATTTTTACCAATTGAATTAATTGAAAAGTGAATAATGATAGTTTATGCAATAAACATTATGTCTTGTAATTTGCAATGCACCAAATGAATGACCTTGTCCTTTTGATTGATATATACTTTTCCTCCTTATAAATTGTAGATGGTCCTTTTACCCTTTATTTTATACAAGTAAAAGTTTTTTATCTTCTAGTTTACCAAAAAAAAAAAAAAAAATTTACCAAAAAAAAGTTTTTATCTTCTATCCTCACAAATAGAAGAGCTCTTACCACACAGTAGATATATTAAAATTATTAGTTATTACGTGAATTGTAATTCAGAAATGCGTCCTTTCTCACCAGAGGTACTGTGGATTAGGGTTGAGATTTTTGAATGAAAATTTTCATATAATGAGTAACAAAGGTGGCTAAATTGTTGGGGAATATTAGTAAGGATAGTGTTGTAATTTCACCGTGTGGAAGGGCAAAATGGATAATTTCTTGCATTAGGATCATGTGACTTGCACTTGAGATCTCTTAAAAATGGAGTGGTGATTGCTTAATTTGCAAGTTTTACTTTTAATAGATTGGAGTGCAAAGTAGCGCAATGACCCCCGTAATATTTAGGATAGATCTGTACGATTAACCCTAATTTATAATATATTTAGCAAATATAAAACCCAAATTATTCAATTTTTTTATTTTATTTTTTATTTTATTTTATTTTATTTTATTTATTTTTTTATACATGATAGAATTTCTACTCTAGCCTAATCTAAGTGTATATGTGTGTGAAACTCCCTCCTGGAGACTTGAACCCCGGCCCTTGCCCCCCACACCCCACAAGCACTTATACTTGTGGAGTGACCATCGCACCAAGGGTGTGCAGTGGTAATTATTTTTTTATTTTTTATTTTTTAATGTTAAGTTGCTTTAGTCTAGTGGAATAGTGGATTTTAATTGTTTTCAATTAATATATAACAGTTGAGCACTTCTTATATTTCTAGTCTTATCACACACGCTTTGCGCATATGATGAGGCACTTCTTATATTAAAGAAACCCGAAATTCAAAAAAAGAAAAAGAAAAATTAAATAAAAGAAATCGGTGAA
Source organism: Quercus aquifolioides (assembly GCA_019022515.1). NCBI lineage: Eukaryota > Viridiplantae > Streptophyta > Magnoliopsida > Fagales > Fagaceae > Quercus > Quercus aquifolioides. The sequence goes on from CM032333.1 coordinate 46,570,503, forward strand.
TCTAGATAAAGTAAAAAAAAAAAAAAAAGTTGGAACATGGTCATGAGGGAAATATCAAAGCGGATTGAGAAGTTTTTTTTTTTTTTTTTTTTTTTTTAAATTTTTTGGATAAGTTTGTTTTGAGGATATGAATTAATAGAAGAGTATCTTATTTTGTAGGCATTTAATGTGGAGTTGAAAATACATTTTTACTGGGTTGTTGTTCTCAAGTTTTGTTCCTATTAAACCTAAGATTTAAGGGTAATTTTAAGCAACATAAAAGTCTAATCTAAAGAAGGAAATTCTATTATAGATAGTATAGATATCTCTAAAATTTAAAGAAATAATTAAAAATAAATATTATAATGCCTACAACACTATGTAATAACTAATAACATTGAAAATTTGAAATAGTCATAAAAAATAAAAAATCTTCGACTTTTACTATTATTATATAGATACTTTTTACTTGAGATTCATTGGTAAATTCTGCTGAAAGGTATACACATTCCGCCGGTTGGTGACATCAATATAATTCCTGTAAGCATCCGAAAACCAGAACAGGGAAAAAGTATTCAAGTAAGAAATATCGGATTAGGTATGTTCTTGTTTATACTCTCTTTTCTTATAATTTTATTTTGTCACAAGGAAAATTATATTTTTGGGCAACTTTATTTCATTTCTCGAGAATGTTTAGAGACAAACCAATTTTTCAATACATTTTTATAATATTCTAACTTTGAATTGTGATGGGTCTCGATATAATTTTTTATTATTTCGTATTATTTGGACTTGTGGTGGTTTGACATGTCATTTTTTGCAAAACAATTGTGAAATATATTTATGGCAGTAAATACACTCTTTTTTCTCAAATGATAATGGTAAAATGATTTTTTTAGTTTTTTTGTTTGTTTGTTTGTTTATTGATTCTTGGAAACAAAAGAGGAAAAACTAATTTGGTTTTCTATATATACTAGATTAATTTGTAGGACATTATTTGAAAATTGGAGAAAAAAGAAGGAAGAAATAAAAAAATCAAACAGAACAGGCATAAGCTAAGATGTTGTGTGAGTGCCTTTTTTTCTTCAGCACAGAGGCCCAAGGATCCTGGGCCAAATAATTGTTGTTGGTGGACTGGGCTTGGTTCACCGTGGCTAAATGGCTGTTTAAGAACCAAGTGGTGCACAGGGCAGGTTTCCTACAACACAAATAAACTAACAAACGAGAATATCTGTATTGAATGACAGCTCAAACAGCAAAGAAATGCATAGTAATAAAAAATACAGTAAAACAGGGGTTAGGGTTCCTCGGATTAATGAGAGGCATTTTATTAATTTTCTTTGATTATGATTATAGTGTGCTCACTAAGACATGATACAAGGTTCAAATTAACTCAAAAATTGCAGACTTTGATGGCTATTCAAGCCTCTAAGACTTGCAAAGTTTGAATCCTTTCGAATCCAAGTATGTGATATAGTGGCTGTTTTTTGGGATACTGGGAGACGATCCTCTGTTTTCCCTTAAATTTTACAGAGTTCTTTCTATGGTTCTATTATGATATCTTTTCTCAAATCAAAATGATGATCAATCAATGCCTTTCAGCATGAGTTTTCTCTTCCTTTTATAGTGCGACTCTTGGGCTCCGGGGTATCAGTGGTTTCTCTCTTTAGCCCCTCAGAGCTCGTGCTGGGTTAGTTACCGAGGGGCTGGTCCTTTCCTTCTTTCTCATAATTTATTTCTTTTGGTCCGACCAAGCTGAAAGCCCCTAGCTAACTTTCTATTCCAAGATCCACTCAGGTTGCTGATCTTTAGCTATTTGGCGCTCTTCGCCTTTTTCAGCTTTTGGTTGCCCTCCATCCTTGTCATTTTTCCCAAACAGTCGGAATCTTTTACTGCTGGGTTGAAAGCTCCCTTCCAGCCACTTCTACTTATGGTTTTCTCATTCTTGGTTCCTTGGGGTACAACTCCTTTGTTCATGAATGTTTGCTTTATACTTTTTGATCCCTCACTGCATGGCTGGGCGTTTGAGACCCGTTTGTCCTTCATCCTTTATGCTTTTCTCCTTTGAGCTGTTTGAATCTTACTTAGAGCGTGTTGCGCGTCCCAAGGATCCCCGGGCTCTGGTAATCTCCGGGATCCTGGCCTAGTTCTTCCTATTGGGCTTCTTTTGGCTTACTGATCTTGGCCTGGGCCTTTTCTTTGCTTCATGGATTTTAAAGCCTATTCCTTTATGGGTCTTTGGATCCCAATTCTTTGGACTTTTCACCCTTTTCTTCTTTCTTTTCCTCTTTTCTTCATTATGTGAGCCCAACTCTTTTATTTCTCTAGCTTCATTTCTCATGAAGTTAGCCCAATGTGTTATTTCTTTGGGCTTTGGGCTGTGATTAATTTTAAGCCTCAATAGATTTTAAAAGAAGGAAAGAAAAAAAAAATGTAAGAATTGTAGCATTTTTTTTGGGGGTGATATTTTAATATCTCAGGACAAATGTCTTGTTCAGAATTTATGTGATTCTCTTATTTATTTTAAAATTTTCTTTTAATAAGGACTTTTACTTAACAAAGATTGAAAATTGGAGTTAGAAAAACGAAGTATAGTACAAAAACAACAAAAATAAAATCTTGTTCAATGTGAAGAAAGGGGGAGGAAGGCCATTAAGGGTGTGTTTGGTTGGAGGGGTGAAAAAGTGGGAGGATATAAAATGGTGGGAGGATAGAAAAGTGGGAGGATAGAAAAGATTTTAATTTCCCTCCTTTTTGTTTGGTTGGGAGTAAAAAAGTGGAGGGATTGAAAAAGTGAGTTTGTATAAATTTACTCATGTACCCTTATTAAAAAATGATACACAATTAAAATAAAAAAATGACGAGCAATTAAAAAAAAAAAACAATCACCCAAATTTATTAAACAATAAAAATTATGTCCAGGAAAAAAAATCATGTCTAATTAAAAAAAAAAAAAAAAAAATAACACCAGAAAATCAAAAGAAAAAAGAATTAAAAAAAAAAAGAGTAGGCATCATTCTCAGAAAGTGAAAATAATAATAATAATAATAATAATAATAATAATAATAATAATAAATAATGCCTTAAAAGGAGCAAACGACCATGAAAGCAGGGAGAAGGAAAAAAAAAAAAGGAAAGAAAAAAAAAAGACAATGGAACGAAATTAGTGCAGGGGGCAATTTTGTCATTTACCCATAAAACTCCTCCCACACTATTTTCTCTCCATTTTGGAGAGACAAGTTTTACGTGGGCCCAGGTGGAAATGCCTGGGCCCCACCAAAAATTTTCTTCTCCCTCCCTCCTTGCCAAACAACACCTTTTCTCATTTTCTCTCCTATTTTCTCTCCAAATTTTTCCATCCTCCCTAAGATCCATCCATCCAAACATAGTGTAACTCGCAAAATGACATGTAAATAATGCAAGTTGATGAGAATTTCTAACCTACGGATGAGTTGGTGGTGTTCGACAATCTGGACTAGTTCCATATAAATAGAGAAGTGATGGACATAGGCCCTTAGAGAATTCTCATCAACCTCACCAATTTAACATTTTTAGCAAAAATTTGACTAAACTCAACAAAAATAGACATGCATCAGAATCCCTAGTGTATCTAAAGAAATTTACAAATGTATAGTACCTCGCCACCTCTGACGAGGCTATTGTTTATCACCAAAGCCACAAAAATTTGTTTGTTTATCACTAACTCTTGCATGCTCTCTCTCTCTTGATTGTACCCTCTGTCTCTCTCTCTCTCTCTCTCAACTTTTCGTCAAAAAATATGTGCCCTTCTCTTTCTTCATCTCTGATGCATATGATTTGGTGACTAACCATTTGATCTAGTTTGAAGGGTTTGGGGTGTGCGTTGGGATGATGATGGGTTAGTGACGGCAATTTGGGGTGTGGGTCGTGGGTGGTAACCACTGATCTGGCTGCTTGGGTGTGAGCAGTGGATGGTGGCTACCGATTTGGTGTTATCAATGTGGGTGGTGGATGGTATCTGCTAATTTGGTGGCTTGGGTGTGGTTCATGGATGTTGACTTAGTGGTTTGTGATTTGAGTTTGTTGGTTTGTTATGCCGGGTTTGATGTTTGATTTTTGGTTTTTTGATGAATGTTTGTTTGGTAGAAATAATATTTAAATTATGTACAAATAGATAATTGGGGATGATGTAATTGTTTATAAATGGTGCAATAGCTAAAGTAACAAAAGTGAAGCTTTTTGGATTTAAATAGCAGAAAAATTATTGAGGGTAATGCTAATTGTAAAGTTGTGATTTTCAATTATGTTTTGTTGGTATTACGCCTAAGCTTGCTATTCTGTCTTTTCTTGGTTTTTGGTTAAATCTTCGTGCGACTATTTGAAGGCCTTTTTGAGCTCGTTTTCTTCACACTTTATATCCCTAAAAAGCTCTGGATGTTTGGTTTCCATAGGTTTTGACTTTGTGAGATTTGGAGATACAGTCATCAAGATATTGCATTCGGAAGGGAGGCGATATAGTGTACGCAATTATGTGACATTTTTCTTTAAAAAATTTATTCCTTTCAATCCGTGGCAAATATCATCAAGTCCTTTTTGTGAGAGGTGGTTGAGACCTCATACTCCAAGTTGGTTCACTTAGATTACTCCATTTCTTGTCCAATTGGTATAGTTTTTGGTCCAAAGTTGGTCCAAAAACAGTCTGTTTAACCTGGAAAAAAAAAAGAAAAAGAAAAAGAAAAAAAAAGGTGAAGTTTTTAATTAGGTTTTTGGTATTTTGTTGATATCTCATTAGTTTTAAATCAAAATTTGGCCCATGAACTATTGTTTCAAAGGGAAAAATATGATCTACGAGATAGTCCAAAATCCAACTCGATCGAATTGTTGGATCAAAAAGTCAACTTTTTTACCATACCTAGTTAGGGTTTGGTCTTAATTGCTATCAAAGGGGTTTTTGAATGTTGCAACCCTTTGATCCACTATTTTATCATGTTGCATTTATTTGTTACCCTTTTTGGATTTGAAACTTACAATTTGCACCATTTTAAAGTTTTTTCTGGATTGTGGCATTTGTTTTGATGCATGAATTGGGGTTGAGCAAATTACGATATCGACCATTGGAATTTGTCCTTCAGCAAGTCAGGGGACTTGCAATGAAAAAACCTCTCATTTTTTCTACCATGTTTCTGAAGATTGGCCAAGGTTCAAGTACATTTACCCAATTATAAATTAACCCCAAAAATACATAAAACTTCAGCAAAAATACTAGCAAATTGGGCACAAAATTAAGCCAACAAAAAATATGAACTTAACAATAATCTCTTCCAATCACCTCTAATGATATATATGTTCATTCTGTGATTCTAGTTCTTAAAAGTGAATTTTCCTCCATCAGTATTCTAATAATTATTGTTATCTTCTTCTTTTTTTTTTTTTTTTAATTTTTTTTTTTATTTCAGTTCAACCCATCATAGAACCCGTACCAAACGCCAAGATGATAGCTTAACCACCCTACAAGATGACAGACTATAGATGTTAGAACTTAGAATCTCTTTCCATGATATCTCGGATTCTCGGTGTAAGCATTTGACATACATGAATAATATAAATTTTCGTTAATTCATCTTTAGTTGTTAAAAGTAATTACCTCTCTGCTAAGAGCGGTAATTACTTTAATTTTTATTATTTGTCTCTATTATATAATAGCTGTCTCTTATTTTTATATTTTAAGTTAGCAGATTTTATTAATTATATTATCATTATTATTATTATTTATTTATTTTTTTCCCACTTTGCAGAACTTATGATTTGTTTCGGATCTCCTTCAACTCTTGGCTATGATTGTGTTCAAAATTTTCTTTTTACTTCATTTTTTTAACATATTTATTTTTTCTCATTTAGTTGACTAGACATTGTTTTCATTATTGACTCAGGAATCCGACAAATATATGAATTGAAGTTGCTTCACCACCAATACGAAAAGCTTCTACATCACATGTGCAAAGAGTTATTACAGAATTTAAGTAGTCAACAACTAAGTGAAGGTCTTGTTGACGAGGCCATCATCAAAGCTGCCAAGAAAGGGATGGTTAAGTTTGTCAATGAAATTTGGAGCGCATGTCCTGGACTTGTGTGGTCCGAGGAACGTTCCACAGGGAGTAACCCATTTATGTGCGCCGTTCTACATCGTCAACATGAAATATTTCGTCTTCTGTACGGTTATGGTTTAAAGGACTCAATATTAGCTACAACAGATTGCAACGGAAATAACATATTACACATGGCGGCGATGATAGAACCTTCCGCCAGACGTAATACCGTTCCGGGCGCAGCTTTTCATATGCAAAGAGAAGTACAATGGTTTAAGGTAATATATATCTCTCCCTTTATATTATTTAGTTATATAGTTTCGTATGTTTCAATTGGTAAAGTTGCTGGTAATTTAGTAAGAGATTTAGAATTCAATTGCTTATACAAAAAACTAATTGTGGATTTCATAAATTAAAACTAAAAATAAAAAGGTTATATACTTCCAGTGCAGAGTTGCTCAGTTCTCTCGTGATATTATGATTAATTGTCTGTTTGAAAACTCCATTTAATTTTATTTTTTTTAAGCAAGAGGACAAAACAGTAATTTCATAATATACAAATTATCTATATTAAAACATAAAAGAAGAAAAAAATGATCTTATTAAAGAGGTTTCAGGGAGTCGAAGAAGTTAGTCAGAATGTGATTTGTGAGGTCTTTTTAACTCTTTGAAAATATTTTATATCTCGTAAAAAAAAATTGGGCTTTTATGAATTATTTAAATATTTTTTAATAAATTATTACAATTGATATAATATGCTTAAGTTATATTAAAAATTTCTAAGTTTATCAAACTAATTCTCAAAATACCAAAATCAACCCAACTAAATAAAATAAAATAAGGGTAATGAAATAAACTTGTATACATGGTGGGTTAAGTTGGGTTAGATGAGTTGAAAAAATTATCAACCTCTACCTGACCTGATCCAAGGCTCAAAATAAAATTCTAACTCAACCCACCAACCCAAGAAAACAGCATCAAGTTTATCATTAATGCACACCTCTAGTGAAAATTCAAAACCCAACCCATAGAACACTTGCAATTCCTACAAAAACTCTGGTGAAGGTTGGCTTTGCCACAACATTTTCAACTCCATATGCAAGTCCTATGGCAAGGTGTGTTCATCCAATGTCAATGATAACGAAAGTTGTGAGAAGGTCTCTCATGAAATGGAAGAAAATCAAGTGGATGTGAAACATATACATGATGGGAATCTTGATAAATATAACATGGAATAAAAGTTAACAAATGCTCTAAGAATTATTTTGGTTTAAGAAATATTTTTAGAAATTTTTTATAAGGAAAAAAAAAAAAAAAGTAACCGATTTTTTGACAACTTTTTATATTTCTCATAAAAATTGTATCAAAACTTTCCTAAAATGATTCATTAATGACGTTTGCTCCTGATAATAGTTTTTTATTATCAGACCAAGACATTAATTGGTTTTTGGTGTAGGTGGGGATTGAACCTCAAATCTGTTATTCAACTATCAGAGACTTTACCAATTGAGCTAACTAAAACTTACTAAAATGACTCATTTACAAATGCCCTTAAAGTATTCTTTAATTGGACCCATATAACATTGTAGATAAAAGACTCTCCACCAATCTATAATAGTTATGCAAGCGAATCGTCTTCCTATATCTGTGGTGAAAAATTTGATAGTGTTGGTGTTGCTAAGATTCTGTACAATGTTGAACCCATAACCATAAGCCAAACTTTGACTTGAGGTTAATATAATCTTCTACTTCTGGTCGACTGATGGAGTTCATTCCTTTTGAATGTAATAATGGTGTAGATGCTAGGAATATTTACGAATTCCTAGATTTATGAGATCAAAAAAATAAAAAATAAAAAATAAAAATAACATACACATAAAGGCAATTGCATGACACAAGAAAATTGCATGAATTGTCAATTTGCCTACATTCATGGATTTGCAGTGATTTCACTATTCTTAGGAAAAATATACAAGAAGTGGTAATACAGTTTTTCTCTCTAAACTACATGTCAAACCTTAATATGAAGCAATAATATTTATTTCCCACACAAAGGATTCACAATGGGCTAAAAAACAGCCCAAAAATTTTTCCCTAGGCATGAGCACTCCAGCCTAGGCTTATCAACCCAAGCCTCCACTCCATGGACTTATAAATTTTAGAAAATCTCTCATTAAAAACCATAATACATTTATCTCGAGTCAGTTCGTAATCCAAATCAAACTTAAACTAAGCTTCACATAGCCTAACATTAACCCTCGTTTGGGAGGAGGGAATGGAATGAAATGAAAAGGAATGAAAAAAATAATTTTAAAATATTCTTCTCTTCCCCTATTTGGGAGTTTTAATGGAGGGAATGGAAAGTTCATTTCCTTATTTGGGAGTTTAAGTGGAAGAGAATGAAATGGGTAGGAGGGAACATTCATTCTTTTTTATTTTCTTAAAACTTCAAATTTTCATTCCCCCTGAAATTGGGAGGAATGAGAGGGAAATATAATTAGATTTAATGAATTTTTTACTAAAACTTCCAAAATACCCCTATATATTCAACTATTTATTTTAAAATAGAGGTCTAATAATAATATTATTATAAAATGATTTTATTTCATTTCCTCTATGTTATTTCCAAACAAAATTACTCACATTCCATTCATTTTCATTCCTTTATTTTAAAACATCTAATCAAGATTACTTAATTCCATTCCATTCTTTTTAACTCCTTTTTCTTGCTTAAATACATTCAATTCCATTTCTTTCCATTCCATTGTGATCATTCCATTCCGTTCTTTTATGAACTCCCAAACGAAGCCTTAGAGATGTTAAATTACATTTGGAAATGGTTGTGAAAGGTGAAACAATGAAAGTAAATAAAAGTGCATGCAAAGATTGATTTATTTTTTTTCACTTAAAATTTTTTTTTAAATATTTCCTAAATAAATACCCTTGAAATATTCACTAAAAAAAATTCATTAATTAAAGCTTAGGTGGAAGACATCATATCAACAATTCAAGGATATGATGTGAATAGGTGCAACCAGTTTACCAAAAAATAAAAAGAATAGGTGCAACCGTGCAAGCCGTTTCAATCTTAGTCAATGCAAAGAAGGTTATCCATCCGTATTCATTTAGCCATGTCTTTAATGAGTGAGGCAAGATTAATAAGAACATGTTCATTTGTCTCGTGTTTTTGAAAATGACTACATGGACATTATTGATGGGGTTTCCAATTTGGTTTAAACATGATGACGAGTTTTCCAATTATGGTGTTGATGTAGTTCCATAATGGATGTACAATTTCCAAGCATTCAAGTAGCATCCATAGAAAGATTGAAAGTCATTCGAAAAAGTGGTCTTAGTCAATTATTGTCTGTAAAAGTTGGCGTTGCATTGTTATGTGCGTCGTAATCGACCACTGAAAGTAGTAGTAACTGTGTGGGGGGTGGTGGTGTTTTTTAGCTATATATATGGTGAAGATGTGGGAGTCCAGTATCAAGTCTTTTGTCTATCTCCCATTTTAATAGAGCTTAGCTCCCATTTTATCTATCTACATTTCTTTAGGTGGATCTGGATTTCCTAATTATCCCTTCCTCCATCTTTTACGCGCATCAATTATGACCATCAGGCAATAATAACATTTTTAGTTTTTACTCCTATAAATCTTTCATTCAAATTATATTGAACCATAGATCTCGGTTCTTTAAATTAGCTAGGAATGAATAAAAAACGCAAAGTTACAAGGTGTATAATATATTTTGTTTATATATTAAATTATTTCGTGATGAGGTTTTGTTTAATAAACGCAGGAAGTAAAGAGCATTGTCCATCCCTCCCTAATAGAAGCTAAAAACAAAAGTGGTCATACACCTGATTATGTGTTTGCAAATGACCATAAAGACTTGGTTGATGAGGCAAAAACTTGGGTCAAGGAGACAGCCTCTTCTTGTACAGTGCCAGCTGCATTGATTGTTACTATTATGTTTGCAGCAGCAATTACCGTTCCAGGTGGTAACAATCAAAATACAGGCTTACCAATGTTCTTAAGGGATACGGTGTTTATGGTCTTTATACTATCCGATGCGCTGTCTCTAATTTCTGCCACGACTTCATTATTGGTGTTTCTTGTCATCACATCACGTTATACAGAGGAAGATTTCCTTATATCCTTACCCCAAAAAATGATATTAGGCCTTTCGTCCCTTATCTTTTCCATAGCAACCATGATGATAAACTTCTGTACCTCTCTTTTCATTATTCTGGATGGAAATTTATGTGTGGTCATACCTATCATTTGTCTTGCTGCTATTCCCGTCTTCCTATTCGCATGGAAACAATTTCACCTTCTTCTCGACATGTTCGCTTCAACTTATAGACCAAGAATCTTTGACAGGAATGTGAAGCCTTGGATTTAAACTATTTCATTGTGCATACTATGTATAAATGATCCATTTATAATTGGCTTAGGGCCAAAAATTACTATCTTTATTTAGAAAGACAGCTGATGAACTTTTGTGATATATATCATGTGTTTTTTTTTTTTTCCTCCTACTTTAGACCTTTTGTGCTTAAATCAAATAAATCATAACTCCATTATATATTTTCAATCTTTTTATTATCTTAATTCATTTTCTAATTTAGTAATTTATTTTGACTGCAAGGATAGTATAATGCCTAATCCATAAAATCTCATTTGTAATGTATATATCTTTTATGAGAAAAATCTGCAATGTATATGTCGAATTTAGATCTTCACCTTTTGAAGCAAAAAGAAGTCTAGTTAAGTCTGTATTATATATATATATATATATATATATATATAAGAAGAAGAAGAAGAAAGTTAAATTTAAAACATAAAAATATATGTTTATTCCCTAAATTTATTTTAGACCTTTTTTTTTTTTTTTTTTTTGGGTTGATGAAACTTTAATAAAATTAAGGTCAATTATATTGTTAGTTCCTAAAATTTGCCTATTGAACATTTTTAGCTTTTAAAGTTTCAAATGAATACTTTTGATATCAAAATTAAAAAAATGAGTATTATTGATCCATCCATTAATTTTCTTACCTATGTGACTAAAAGAAAAAGAGCGTGTCAATTTTTTAAGTGATGTGGCGGACTTTTTATTATTAAAAAATTAGACCTCAATGTCTACTAACAATCTGAGTTGTCAAACACTTTTGTCAAATTAAACATCCTAATCTTCAAACAACCCAAATCCCTTTAACAGCTACCGGCCTCCATAGGAAAATCAAAAACCAATTTGAGGAAGTCTAAATCTTCTTGGACCTTGACAAATTAATTGCCAACACTGAATAAATTTTATTTATTTATTTATTAAATAAAAATCCACAAAAAATTAGCAACTTTATTCATTTGGCACCTAGCCTTAGATAGCCACCAAGAACACTAAAGTCCAACTAAACAATCCTGGGCAACTTCCTTTTTCCAAACTAAGATCAAAGTCCCAGAGTCCCAATGACTCTAGAGGATTCCTAGTAAGACCCGAGCCTCTTATTTCTCATGAAAGCAATCCCGTTTGCGAGAACAATCGGCCCATCATGGTCTCTAATTCTGAGTTGAACGGTTCAGGAAGATTTGGATTTTGTAGGGGTGTCAAATGAGTGGGTTTGGGGTGGACATAATTGGGTTGGGTATATAAAATTCATTTACCAATTAAAACCCATTTAACTAATTGTTTCTAACTTAAATCTAACCCAACCCAATTATTATGGGTAAACTCCAACTCACCCAATTACGCAATTATCAAAATTATACCATATAAAATTCACAACTAAAGTACAAAAACAAAGAGGATTAATTTTAAGTTGCATATCATAAAAGAATTAAATTTGTAAAAAAGAAATAAAAGAATGTCAGTTTGTCAGGAACCGAACAGAGAAGAAGGAAGTGAAATTACCGTAGTAATAAACAGAAACGATTAAAAACACAAATCTACAAATCTGAAATTCCTTTTCGCATCCATTTTCTCAAAAGCCAAACAAAAGAACCACGGATCTACCGATTAGCGGTCCTTCCTATTCCAAATCGAGCAAGAAAATCCATAGAAAAGATCCAAACAAATATAATACAGCTCAAACACAACGAAATCTGACGAATCCAGGACTTCATTATTCAAAATGGAAAAACGAAAAGAAAGAGAATTCATTCATGTAAGACCTCATATAGTAGAGTATGACAAACTTATCGGAGCTCTTCCACAGCCGGAGGTCTCGCGTGGTCCGCAGCTGCCCCGATCTATGGTTCGATCGAAGCTCTCATCGGTGCGATCACTGCAATTACCACGTTTATCATCTTCTTCATCATCGCTAAGATTCCCAACCCTCCGATCCTCTCTGCCGATCCATTCACGTAAGACCTCACATGGTAACTTTTTTTTAAGGATATTAATTTGAGATTGTTGCTATCAATAGCTAAAATTGAATATATTTGTGTGTATATATATATGAGGTAGGTTCAAGTTACACCCGGTATAACTCTTATAAACTTACACCTTTTTTACACCGTAGATTTCTAAGAGATCTAACGGTTAAAAAAATATCATCAAATGCTATTGTTTTCTATCTTACTACCTAATTAATACTAGCATTCTCTCTCTCTCTCTCTCTCTCTCTCTCTCTCTCTCTCTCTCTCTCTCTCTCTCTCTCTCTTATTTATTGATTTCCACTATTATCACTATCTAATGGGCAATCCTTAATTTATCTAATAAAAAAACTATGATTTAAAATATTTAAATAATATTACTTCAGTTGTCATCTTACTGTAGTGTGCATATATATACACACCTATTGACATCACTAATTAATCCCGTAATGTTGATAATTTAGCTCTGGCAGCAATACTTTAAGACTCCCCAAAAATTCTGAGAGACCAACCAACGAGCTCTATCAGCAATATCTTTTGGGTCAAGTTTCTTTTCTGTGAGTAATCGTCCCTGTACGAAACCATGGAAGCCCACAAAGATTAAGACCAAGTATAAAACATTGAAATAGTGAAAAAATCCATTGATGCTCGTTTTCCTTTTCTTTTTTTTTTTCCTTGGGTATGTTCACTACAAAAAACTTCACTTTTTTTGACACTCTATTTCCAAGGGTCTCCTAAAAAGGTCCAAACAGACGCTGAGAATAGAGGCGTAAGGCTAACTTTATTTCAAGGTTCATTAAAACCCTTGAAATAAGCCAATACAATCGTTTTAAAAAAATGTGAACCAGTTTTAGCAGCATACCAGCGAGAGTTTTGGCTCCAAAATATTACATTTTTCAGCACCACTTTCACGTGACCCTCAAAATAAAGATATTCCAAAATTTTCAATCAACGAAATAAAGCCTATAATTTGAAAAATAAAAGGAGAAAACCATTTCATTTAGTCCGATCTAAACCTCGTGGATTTGTAGCTCTCCAACTCTCTCTCAGAATACTCAAAGGTGCAGTGGTCGACGACTTAGATTCTGCGACTATTTGAGGCACGGTGGGCGGCAATATCATCTCTGATGACGAACAAAGGGCATGGTGGTCGGAAATATCATCTCTTCCACTTCTTCGTTCGATTACAGGTCTTTCTCTATCTAACTCTCTGTTTGTTTCCCGAGAAAAAAAATTGAAGTTGTCCTAATCTCTCTCATTTTCTCTGTCATTCTCTTCACTGGTCGAGAGACTACAAAGTATTAGTCCAATTTTGCGTAGTCCTAGTGTTTTAGGTGTTAGAGAGCAAGTAATAGTATAAATTAAGGGCTAGGGTTTGGATACTTTGGAATTGGAATCACGCCAAACTGGCTTTGATTCAAAATAGATCCCAAATCACACACAAGAAGGAGACAGGAACCTAAACTCGGTGGATGAATCAAACTCGATTAACGGCCCTGAAGCCTCTCTGATTGAGGCACCAGTCTGTAGGTGATCGTTCTCAATTTGCTTCGGCTAGTTGGGATGGTCGCATGGCTAAGCTTATAACAAACTTGCTGAGCTGAACCTTGACTCTTCACAATTTACACTCTGAGTTTTTGAACTTGTTTTTTTTGAAGAATTTTTGGGGCAGATTTCTTAAAGATTGCAAATGTACACAATGTGTATGATGAAATTCCAAAGTGATGTTTTGTCAAATTTTTTTTATAAATTACAATGTACATAAGTTGCTTGATAAAATTCCTGACTGATGTTTTGTTCTTATTCTGTAAGTCCTAAATCCTAATACATGAAAGAGTTTTAGGAGGAAGAGATATAAAGATAGGGATGCTGTGTTGTTGTTTTGATGGGTTTCAATAAATTATTTGGATATTTGGATTTTGTTGTTGTTCTTGCTGAAAGACTAATTAAATTGAATTGTTTTAGGTGGGTTCTTATTCGCTGTTTATGAATTATGACATGCCTATTAGTTGTATTAGTTTTTATTTATTTATTTATTTTTATCTATATGCTAAGATTTAAATTTTGTGAAATTTAAACTAGGGTGCTTGGTGTGTTATTCTTATCCTACTTTGAATGGTTTGAATAGAGGCTCTTGTTTTGGTGAAAATACATGATTAGAAAAATATATCATCGGCACGGTTCATCACCAAATTATGTTAAACAGCCAACGAAATTAGATCTCATATACCTTTACATAAGGTTCATTTGTAATTTGGTAGGAATAATGCTTTAAATTGAACTCAGCATCACAAAAAATGCCATAGTAAACTGCAACAAACCGTAGATGCCAGAATTTTGAAAGCCCTCTTTGATTGGATCGATTGTCTTGAGCACTTGGCCTGAAAGAGCTGACCGTAACTGAGGCATTGTGACAGGAACTGAAAGAGCTGGCCTGACCTTGGGTCAGTTGCACTGTATGTGTGTGCAGTTTTTGTGTTTACTGTGTGGTGTGTAAAAAGTAAACTTCATGAAAAGTTTTTTATTTTTATTTTACCAATTTATATACTTCTTTTTGGCATTCTCGCTTCTTAAACTTATAACGATAATAAGTTAATAACACAAATAACTGTATGTGTTATTAACTATGCTTAAAATGCTTCATCTTGTATTATTCTAGGATCCTGTGATGAGTGTATAATCTACACTATTTCCACTAATTTGCTGATTGATCAATTCGTGGAGAGGTGATGTTTGTTAAAATTGTCTTTTACTCTTCATCTATTGCAGACAACATATTGGAAATTTGCCCAAAATCTGCATTTGTTTGATAGCGAACACTTTGAGCTCCACATTTATCTGGTAGGGTCAATGAAGCATGTGGAATGTTTCATAATGCAGTTTGAGGTTTATTTGATCAATTGCAAAGTGGTGCTTTTTCTTCTTGCTTTTGCTCTTAACGATGTACTTATGTTATCAGAGCAATTTGTTCAGTCTTCAGTGAAAGTCTAGGTGGATCTCAATTGCACATGCTTTTTACATAGAACTCTACTTCTATAGAAATTAAAAGGTATGTAATTTAAAGCTGACCTGCAGATTCTATTAGCCATGTTTAGTCTTCAGAACATATGTGCTGACTCAACTTCAGAGTGCCAAAATTCTTCTTCTTTCCCACCCCTCTCCCTGCTCTTTTTTTTTATTTTTAAATTACCATCCGATTGTTCTGTCTATATGTGGTGAGCTGTTATATGACTGGGATCTATCTGATTTTTCTTATTTAGTTTTTTAATACTGTATTGAAGATACTATTCTAGTAAGTTGAGGTGATCTTTATTTTTATTTTTCTCCCCATAGGGAAGAAGAAAGGCCAAGGGCCTACTCAAAATCTTAAATTGGCCAAAGAGTTCAAGGGAAGGGAAAGATATGAGATTGGTTGGTTGAATGGAAGACCTGTAGGGCCTCATGCTCGTGATTTAATAAATGAATGTACAAAACTTGTTAGGGCACAACAAAATGTACCTCTAAAGTTCACAGATTGGAAAAAAGTACCCTATATCAACAAAAGGAAGCTTTTTGATAAAGTATTGGTAAGTAGTATAATAAAATCTAGTAGCAGCTTCTATGATTTTTTACAATCCTTATCTTGAAAAATCTTTGAAAATATCCTTAGTGTCAAATTCATATTCCATCATCTAAGATAACAAAACAGTCTCTGATCAAGTAACTCGAGCTGACTTATATGCATGTCGTTTCATTATAATTTGTTTAGATCTTTCTTTCTGTTATGGAAATCCAGCAGAATAATTGTATTTTTACTGTCTCTGTAGTCAACTGAAACTTTTTTTTCCCTCACTAGTGCAGATGGTTTTAATATGTGTGACTTGTTGTGATTGGTTTACCATTTTTGCAAGCTCTAAAAAAAAAAGTAGTTGTTTGATGGGAAATCTACTTATGATGTTTCTCATTCACAAAGTTCCAATTTTGTGACATTATTTACATTTTGACTTTAAATTGATGAGAGTCTTGGCATACTTCATATTCGGAGACTTATGTGGCATGCCTGTTATAATTGCAGGTTGGGTTCTCTGAAAGTTGTATAATGAGTAGTTGTGTGAAAACGCTTATACAGAGTGACATCAATCCAGTGGTTCTCCTCCATTGCTTTGACAGGTTTGAAATTTGCTTGCTTGGTTAATATTGATCGGGTTAATCTAACTTTTAGATGAGAGTTTACGTGAATAGGAGTTTCTCTTTTCATGTTAAAATTCTTTTCTTTTGGGGTTTCTGCTAGGTGTGGGATTGGAATATCCTTTTCCATGGAGGATTGGTATTCTTCTCTTCCAAGTTTTCTTCTTTTTGGTGAATGATGTTTCTTTAAACAGCATGTTTTATTTAGATATATGAACTTTGTTGTGCCTTTTTTGTTCTTTTTGAAATTGTGAGTATCTTGAATTTGATATTGTGGAAAGGTGTGTAGATATATTTGCTGGGAAATTAACAAACTTTTGGTATTATTCTCTCTTTTTCAAAAACTTGAGGGCACCCATAATGGCTTAAATGTTCAATTGTACTAGCTGATAACTTCTTGCTTTGGTCCTTTGGAGATGATGATGAAGAATAAAATGTATCAAAACTTTTAACTCTTAGACAGATTTGGTCTTTATACAAAGTGTGGTTGTTGATATCTTTTCTCTTAAATAATAATTGACATATTTTGTGTGTGTGTGTGTGTATATATTTTGTGTATGATTGTGGTTTTTTTTTTTTTTTAATAAAATAAAATCTTATTTTGAGGGTCAAGAGACCCATTAAATAACCTTATTTATCAAGAGTTGTAAATATAAATCTTTTAAACCTTGGTAAAAGGTTATTTAAGGGTCTCTTGACCCTCAAAATAAGATTAGAGCACTTGTTTTGAGGGCTACAAAGGCCTTCAAAATTTCATTTTCGACGGTATATGTTTCGAAGGTTATTAAAGATCAATTGGACTCTTGAAATAATTTTTTTCAAGGGTTTTTAATACTTTTTTTAAGGGTTTTGACCTTTGAAAAAAGTCAACTTTGTTGTAGTGGTTCAGACTCTAGGCCTAGAGTGAATATCAAGGAGACGATGAAGAGAGAGAGCAAAAAGCCTTAGTATTTATAGACAAAATAGGTTGGATCATGTACCCTTTTGTGCATTCTAGAATAGCATATATAAGAAATTAAGCCATTTTGTAGTTGTAGTTGCCAAAAGACACTAGTGTAGTGTTTATGTTAGGGGTTTTAGTACAAAGAGTACGTAATGCAATATTTTGGAGGGTTTAATACTGTTTCAAAATTTTACAAGGTCAGCAAAAAAGTTGAGATAAAGTCTGTGTGGAAGCTTGGCAGTGACTAGGCAATAACATGCAAGTTCAAAGAAGTTAAGTTAATTTTATAAGCCCGTAGATTGTTGGAAAAAGGAGAAAAAAATATGTATCCTTGGCTTGGACAAAGTATATTGAATAATTATTTACAATGATTATGGGATTATTTTTCAATTTTTTTTGTTAGATTGTGTTGAAGAAAATATTATATAGTGGAAAGCAATAATTAAGGAGAGAGAGAGAAAGTGAGATGGAATGCTAGTATTAATTAGGTAGTAAGGTGGAAAATAATAGCATTTAATGATGTTTTTTTAAACGTTAGATCTCTTAAAATCTACGGTGTAAGAAATGTGTAAGTTTATAAGAGTTACACCAGATGTAATTTGACCCTACCTCATATATATATATACACACAAATATATTCAATTTCAGCTATTGATAGCAACAATCTCCTCCATGACTTTTTTTTCACCCTTAGATCTAATACAAATCAATGGTCCAAAAAAGGTATAATTCTTATGAAGTTACACCAGGTGTAACTTGAATCCATCTCTATATATATATATGATAATTTTTTTTCTTTTTAGAAATTTAAATTTATGAGGTCAATATCACAATCAGGACTATAGGGTATAAATGGCTTTTTTTTTTTTTTAATTTAATTTTTTTTTAAGAAAAAAAATTGTATTTCAGAATTTGGTTATATTGTTTTTGGATTAAATAGGTTTCAATGAGTTTTTAGTTAAAACCTAATAATCACTAGGTCTAATTGGGTTGATGTTCATTTAACCCAACTAATAATTGGGTGGGTTTGAGTTCAATTAGAATGGGTGGGTTTAGGTGGGCAAATGAATTTGGACTTACTTTTCCAGCCCTAATTTTGCAATATTATTTGCGGCAATATGGTATTTGGAGGTCGGTGGAATAGTGTGGTTGAAGGGAATTGGGTTGTTTGGGGATTGGAAAAAGTTTAATCTTCTTATTTTTTCATTTTTCGAGAAACTAGACCAAAGGCCTAGGAATTTATTGAACCAAGAAAACTAAGGGACCTCAAATAAAACGAAAGGGCAATATCTTCAGGCATATCTTCCAGCCAAACCTGAAGCCCCAAATGGTTTCCTTTTTTAGCTAAAGCATCAGCAACAAAGTTACAATTGCGATGGACTTGACAAAATTCAAAAAACTGGAATGTTGCAACATGGCAGAGAATATAATCAATGATATTTCCATAAGCAGACAACACATCATTCCCTTGAGAAATGGCGTTGATTACCAAAGCGAAGTCACCTTCAAAAACAACTCGATGAATTCCCCTATCAAAATGCACTGCCCTTCAACAAGCTAAAGCCTGGCCTCCGTATCACCGAAGTTTACTTTGTACCTAGCTTGATCTGGAGGATAAAAATAATATAAAAATTTCTAACCTAATTATTTTTTAAAAAAAATAAAAGAAATTAGTTAAATTAATTTTTTTTTCTTTTGTTGAAAGAACATGAAGAACTCAGAAAACACAAACACAAAAAAACACAAAACTCAAACCCAGATTTTATCAGTAATGAAAGAAAATGGATCTAGAAAAGCAAGCTCAAGTTGAAGCTCAAGGGATCAAGATCTCAGCTAGAAAAATCAAACCACAAAAGGAAAAAAAAAAAAAAAAAGCAAATAATTTTGAAAATGACGAATAGGAAACCCATCTACAATAGCACCAAACTTTTTGACCCAGTTTAATTGGTACTTTGGTGAGAGCGATTGCCTCAGTTTCCCTTTCTTGTTTGCCACTTTCCCTTCGTTTTCCATGTTTCTTAGAAAATCACCCTTTCTAGGGACAAAATGGGCTTTTGCCCTTTTCAACCAAACTAATTAGCCTTATGCCCTCATTCCCAAACTAAATAGGGAAATGCCCTTATTTTAAAACTCGATTTTTGATAAATCGAGTTAGGTCCTATAGCGGCGTTTTTAAGGACCTATAGTGACGTTTTTTAAGACCTATAGTGGCGTTTTGTAACTCGATTTTATATGAAATCGAGTTATAGGTAAAAAAAATTAAAAAAATTGCCTATAACTCGATTTAATGGAAGTCGAGTTAAAAAACGTCACTATAGGTCTTGAAAACGTCACTATAGGTCCTTAAAAACGCCGCTATAGGGCTCCAGATTTTTTTTTTTTTTATAACTCGATTTATCAAAAATCGAGTTTTAAAAGAGGGGCATTTTCCTATTTAGTTTGGAAAGGAGGGCATAAGGCTAATTAATTTGGTTGAAAAGGGCAAAAGCCCATTTTGTCCCCCTTTCTAGCTCTGTCCAGATATCTTTCCCTCTCTCGATCTCTCTGTTATCTCTAAAGGTGCGAATCTCCCGCCGTTTTAGAGCAGCAAAGAGGTGGTCGGTAAAGCTTGTGCGAGTATCCTCGCCATTGAAACTCACAAATACTTCGTAACCCCATGTCGAACTTTTGATGGATGAGAATGATGCAGAGCGGGTTGTTAGGGCCATGAAAGCAGAATATTAAGCAAAGCAAAGCAAATCAAAGAAGACCATCGGTCAAACACTGATAGAAAATAAATAAAGAAGATCGGCGAAACATTATTGTAGACTTGATCGACCGGTGGTCTTCGTGTGATTTTCGAAATTATTTGCTTTTTTTTTTTTTTTTTTTTTTTTTTTTTTTTCCTTTTGTAGTTTGATTTTTCTAGCTGAGATCTTGATCTCTTGAGCTTCAGCTTCAGCTTGCTTTTCTAGGTCCATTTTCTTTCATTACTGATAAAATCTGGGTTTGAGTTTTGTGTTTTTTTGTGTTTGTGTTTTCCGAGTTCTTTGTGTTCTTCCAAAAAAAGAAAAAAAAAAAATTTAACTAATTTCTTTTCTTTTTTAAAAAATAATTAGGTTAAAAATTTTTATATTATTTTTATCTAATGTGGCTTTTTAAAAAAATTAAATTGTTGATGTGGCATTTTTAAAAATGTAAATATTTTTTTAATATTATTTTAATGAACATGTCAGCATTTACTGTTAGACCGTTTGCCACGTAGAATAATTGTGTTAAATGAGTAACAGCAGGGACTAAAACGGAAAGCATTTTTCAGAATAGGGACTAAAAGCGGTAAAAATAAAATGTAGGGACTAAAATGAGAATCGCCTGAAAATGTAGGGACTAAAAGTGGCTTTTCGCCTATATTTTATAAAGTATGACCAACTCTAGTATCAAAATATAATTGTCTATATATGTGTATGTGCGCATGTATGTGATGATTTATCTTGACTCATGACTACTATAGTACCAAAATTTGGCCCCCCCAAAACAAAAAATCCTAGCTCTGCCCTTGCTTCGAGCTCCTCAGCTCAGCTGTTCAGGTTTTTCTGCTGACTTAGGGTGTGTTTGAATACCGCTTATTTTTTTGAAACTGAAAAATTATTACTGAAAATATTGTAAATAAACGTAAAAGTTAGTTGAAATTGTACAGTAGGGCCCATGAATAGTGTCAAAAAGTGCAGTGGGGCTCATGAATAATAGCAAAAATAAGTTGAATAGTGAAATAATTTTAATTTTTCATTTCAATCCAAACGCACACTTATTATTACTAGCAGTCTAGGTGAAACATTCATACAAGTTTGATACCATCAAATTTCAATTTTGAATTTTTGTGATTGAAAAGGTTTATAAAAATATTATTTTATATGTATGCAATTTTATCATTCTTGATTTCTCTATTTTAATAAGGCAAAAAAGATAGAGGATTTCTATTATTCCTTTTATGGAATGGGCATGAATTAGTTTTAAATTGGAAAGACATTTATCACAAAATTTGATTAGATTTAAATTATATTTTAGTTTGAAATTTGACATTTTACCAACTTGAGATTTGATCGAAATTTAAGTCGTTTACTTGTGGTTTGAAATCCCATTATGCAAGTATTCTGCTAGATTTTTTTTTTTTTTTATCTTATTTTATCTTATATTTTTATATTTTTTTGGTTTTTGGAGGAAAGAGATATAAAAGTTGAGTAAAATTAAATATTTAGCTATGTTTTTAAAAGAGGTAGATTACAGAATTCTAACTAAGCTAACTATAATTTTTTTATATAAGAAATTCATTGCTATAGAATTTATAGTTTATAGTTTATATAATATATACTATTCTTGGGGCATTAGGTGGTTATATATCTAAATTTATATTCATTGGAATAGTGGAGTTGAGATATCGCTTTCGAGCCTTTATTTTACCTAAATGAACTCACTGATTTTTATTTTCTATGTCTCTATAATTAGATATCTATATAATAATTATATACTAAATAATAAGGGGTATAAAGATAAGGCCCCTTTCAAGCTTACCTTAGGTGGATAAATTGTCAAATTTCAAACTATAAGTAGGCAACATAAATTTGGCCAAACCACATATAGATAAGTTGTATTTGCTCTTTTTTCATTTGAGACATAAAATATAGTGATTTACTTCCATTTTAATTATGTTACTAATGTCTAACATCCTATATGTAGGAACACAAATTTTTTTTTTTTTTTGAGGGAGGGGGGGGGGGGGGGGGGGGTGGGGGAATCCGTAGGAACACAATTAAGAATAAACGCTGTTAGGTGTTTATTATACCTAGGTTTAAGATATACTACGGATTAGCATAAAAGGGAAATATATACACACACACTATTGTTTGGCATTAATTCTTAATGTTAGTCTACTCTCAAAGAAACTTGTAAGTATATAGAAAAATGCTAAAAGTATTACAAGTTTTACTACATAAAATCTTACAAACCAAATATGATAGTGAACGTAATTGGTAGACCCAACCACCTTAGAAAGGAATATTTGAATTATGTTTTTGTGATTTATGACACATTAATTAGTTTGTAAGCTCATTGTAATAAAATTTTTATTACTCCTAGCACTACTTAAGGATATAATATGTAAGTTGTTCATTTTTTAATGCTAAGTTTTTAGGGAAAAAAAGAAGAAGAAGAAGAAGAAGAAGAAGAAGAAAGAAAAGAAGACAAAGATGATTAAGGTAGATTTTTGAGCTATTTATGTACCTAGGTTTAAAATCATGACGTAAATTTTGTTATTTTAGTGCATTGATTAATGTTTTAAATTTTGAAAATAAGTTATGAAATTGATTTACTATAAAATCATATTGAAAAGGAACCACCAATTTTTTCAAACATGGTAAAATTTTCATTTACAATTATACTGAATTAATAATAGGTTTCTGGTTGCTAAAAAAAAGGTTTCTGAAGGAAAATTTGAATTAGTTTTAAATGGTTGTAAAATAATTTTAAATAGGTAAGAAGTAATTTACTATTCAATAAATACTTTTCAATAGGCTAGAAGTAATTAATTTCATAGAGTCTCAAATAAGATTGGTGTAATTTAATCCATTAATTTTCTCTTTAGTCCAAGTGCTTCCCTAGCTTATTAGCAAAACTTGAGGCTTAAGCTAGGAGAACTCAAATATGCACATTATTTATTTCTCTAACTGGGCCTCCATTATAGGCCTTTTATTTTCCCGGTCTTATATAATCGGCTTGGTCTTACATTTTGGTTCAAGTTTTTATTGGGACAAAAGGCTTAGTTGACCTTCTCTTGGACCAACAAAAACTCAGGCTCATCTCAGTTAAAGACCCATGGAATTCTTCGACAACACCATTGAAGTAGGCCCATTTTGCTACAAGAGTAAGACTTCGGGTTGGACTGCGAGTTTTTGACATTTTGTTCCACCCCTGCCAATTTAATTTATAAATTTGAAGTACTTCAACAGGGAGAGGTTCAAAATTTTGAAGCATAGATACACGTATTAATTTTGTAAAATTAACAAAATACTAAAAATAATATCTCTAGAAATTTAAACCTACTTTCATACGTATTTTCACAATTTTCTTAAGGAAAAAAAAAAAGCATAAATAAATAATTTTTTTATTTAATCTATCAATTATAAATCATTTTATCGTAATTGAAACAATATCTTTTTTAAAAAATAAATATATTAGTTGGAATGTAGACATGTATCATGAGAAGCAAGATTATATATGTTAAATGCCCTATAAGATGGTGGCTCACTTGTCATAATGATTCATATCTTTGTTAAAATAATTGTTAACTAATTAAATTCATCATTTTTTTTATAAGTTAAACTTTTGGGACATTAATAGTTTATCATTGTTTACTCAAAAAAAAAAAAAATAGGGATGTTTATCCCACATTAGTTGTGTGTGTCTAGTGTCTGCTATTTATAACTTCAGTCTATAACTACAAAGGTTAGGTCCTTTTGTAGTTGTACTTTGGTTAAGTAATCTATTATAAACTCGGTTTAAAACACTAATATTATTATTTTCGTGTATGTTTTAATAAGTATAACTGTTTACTAAAAAAAAAATTGAGATGTTTATCTCACATTGGTTGTGTGTGTCTAGTGTCCGCTGTTTATAACCCCAGTCTACAACTATAAAGGTTAGGCTCTTTGTAGTTGTACTCTGATTAAGTAATGTATTATAAATCCGGTTTAAAACACTAATATTATTATTTTTATGTGTGTTCTAATAAGTATTACTGTTTACTAAAAAAAAAAAAGTTCAAATTCAATTTCCACTTTATCTCTCATATAAAAAGTTTAAAATCTCTACTTAGTTTTAATATTGTTTCTGCTCTAAGTTCATGTTGAGTGTTGGATTTTACTTATTACTTGGGATTTTAAATCAACAAGTGACGGAGAGTATTATTATAACGGTTACATAATTAAAATTAAAATTTTTAATTTTTTAAGCTTTTGCAACAGGTACCAACTAGTGGTTAGTAAATGTCTTTTTGTGTGTGTTTTTGGTAAAACTACAGCCCACAAAGGCCAGGAAGGGTTTCAATTTTCAAGTACAAGCACAAGTACAAACTAATTAAAGAACAGAACATTACAAGTTAAGCGTAAACCAACTTCATGCAACTAAAACCCCTGTGAGGTTGCTCAAGTTTTTGGGTTAAAGAAACGATATTTTATCTTTAAAAACTAGCTACTAATTACAACATTACATATAAAAAATAGTAATTGCATGAGAACAATGAAAGATATAATTTATATTTTTGTAATATTATTAAAAGAACAATTCAAAAAGTGAACTCTCTATTGTAATGAATAATTTATGTTCAAAAAGTAGCTGCAACATATTATAAAAAAAGTGAAGCATCCCAAACCTTTTTTTGACAAGTGAACAACTCCTCCCAAACCTTACCAAACCTAAAAGAAAATAACGAAAGAAAATCTAAATCAAATAATCATTCATACGAATAACTGTAAACAACCATACATGACAATTTCATAACTGAAATTAATTTGGTCATTCCCTAGCGTTTTTTTTTTTTTTTTTGCACACATAGCTCTTATACATTGGCTTCCACTATCATGAACTACCCCCAAATCATATCATATTCTATGCAATTCCATGACAGCCAAATTTACTTTAAATAGCCACTCTTGTCTAATTATTTTTCTAAGCTTCCATAAATTCTATAGCAAGATTAGAGGTTGTTTGTATCAAAATCACTGCTGTTTTCAGTGAGTTTCACCCACCCACCTTTGGTTCCAGTTGTACCATAACAGCCAGACTATATTTAGCATGACCTCCACCTCGATGACATGCCCATTTTTACTGAAGCGTACATTTATGTAAGGTTTTATTTTTAAATCACATAATGAGGAAACCTGTAGAGATGTAAAAGATTTTATCAAATATGCATACCTGATATTCAATGAAAGACAAAAGGGAAGCATGAGAGAAAGATTTGTATGTAGTGTTTCAGATAAAGGGGAGGAATTGGTACTTCAATAGATGGATTAACAATTCACCTGCTTCTACCACTACTTTGGGCTTGACCTTTTCTCAAACATCTTCTATATTGAAAGTGCTTTCCTGCAATATCTCCTCTTATCAATAGCATGTTCATAAATAAAATTTAAATTTAAATAATAAAAAAATTAACCAACAATGCAACATAGATAATCATAGAGGTTTCATAGTTTAAATAGAATTATTGATCCTAAAAATATCTTGGAACATTATGTTATGGAATCAAATCATTCAGAATAACAGAAGAATGATTAAAATAAAGAAAAAAAAAAAAAAAAACCTGATGAAAAAAGAAAAATGAGACGTACTTGAGACTATGAGGCCGTGAGAATAGAGGCAAAGAGGCACCTATGATGTTATGGTCTTGGTTTTCATACTCACACCGTTTAATGAATCATAAAAGAGAGAGGGTGAAGATTTTTGAGATCGGACTGAGGTCAAACCTAAGTGGAACCGTGATGATATCATAATTAATTTAATAATTATTTAAAATATAAATAAATATACTAAATTAGTAAAAATTGAAAAATTACCTAAAATAATCCAAATAAATATAAAGATATAATAGACATTTCACATGAAATTAATTTATGGAACCCAATAAAAAAACTAGCAATAACTTGAAAACAATAAATGATAATATTGTATATATTTGTTTAATCTATCATGTAAATCTTAATATCTAGTATAATGTAAAACAATAAATGAATTTAATAAATTATATATGAATGGGTGGGTTTGTAGGATTAAGAATTAGACTAATCATTTAGTTGCTTCTCAAAAAAAAAAAAAAAAAAAAAAAAAATCATTTAGCCAAAAAAGAAAAAGAAAAAAGAATTAGACTAATCACTAAAGGTTAAAGAAATTGACCAAGAAACAACACATTGGGCATTGGATTTGGGAGGTCCAGAACATCCTTTTGAAATTAAGGAATTAACCAATAAACAACACGTTGGTCATTGGGAGCTCCAGAACACACTTTTCATTGTTGTGGGGTGTGCAAGCTTTAAGTTAAAAAATAAATAAATAAAATAAAATAAAAAATTCCAAAAGTTCACAACCACTAGTCCGCTGGCACCCACGTGAATGATGATCTTTCAAATCTCACTTTTATTTCCTCTCAGAAATCGTCTTCTCAAATCCTACTTCTCTCTTGAAAGTCAGCAAGGGATCTCCTCCACAGCAAAACGACGGTGCCCTTCCGCTTTTTGAATTGAAAGATGCAATTGGTATGGACGAAAAGCAACTTAAATCTCAATCATTAAATATAAAAAATTAAAAAAATAAGGATAAAAAAGTAAAAAAAAAGTTATAAAAAAAAATGTGAGGGGCTTGGGTGATTTGTATGGTGCAATTGCTAGTTAATTGCACCGGATCCAATCCTGCTTTTTTAATCTTTGTTCTCCTCATCTTCTTCTTATTATTCTTCTCTTTTCTTTTTTTAAGAGCTTTGGGCTGAACCTTGAGACCTAGCCATGGTTCTCAAAGCTAGGTGGTGGGTTTCAAAGCCATGGTTATGGTCAGATCGACAGAGACTGTGAATAAAGAGAGACAAAAAGAGATAACGTTTGAGTATGAGTTTGAGTTATAAGAGAAATAGAGTTTTATTCCTTATTAACTTTTGACTAAATAGAAATAATTTTGTTTAAAAAAATTATAGGCGAAAATGCATTTTTCATCCTTACATTTTGGGTCAATTTCTATTTTGGTCCCAAAATTGATTTCGTTACTAATATAGTCCCTAAAAAAAGAAAATCATTTTTAAAATGGTCCCTGCCGCCAACCCATTGACGGAAACCTCCTACGTGGTAAACAGAGTGCCCTGCTTGCTGACATGGCGCTAATGTAACGCTGACGTGACCATTAAAAAATTATTTGAAATTTTTTAAATGACACATCAGTATTTTAATTAAAAAAAAATTTAAACAAAAAAATTTTAATTTCTCAATTTTAATTTTAATTTTAAAAAATCAAAAACAAACAAAAATTTTACTTTTTTACTTTTAAACGATTTTTTTATTAATCTAATTAAATTAATTAGAAAATTCAAAAAAAAATTACCATTAGACCATTTTAGTAGTAAGTGTATTTACTTTTTTATTTTTTTAAGTGTGTTAGTCAAAAGTGTATATTCTTTAAAAATCATCAAACCATTTTATTTTATTATTATTTTTTTTTTATCATTAGAACATTTTAAACCATGATCTAAGTTTGAGAGAGAGAGAGAGAGAGAGAGAGAGATGAGGCTGGTGATGAAAATCCAGAGGAAGGGGGCCGGCGATGGTTTAGAGAGAGCAAATCTAGGTTGCTCGATCTGGGCCTCTGTCTTAACCACCAACTCGGCCACAATGAAGCTCGATCTCGGCCTCTCTCTTGTTTGATCAACGATGGTGGTAGTGGATTTGGTGACTTTGGGTCAAGTCGACCTCTCTTTCCTCCACCAACCCTAGCGAGTCCACCTCCACCACCGAAGCGGCGATGCTTTTCTTTAAATCGGTCAGATCGGCCATTATGTTTGGGTTTTGCTGGGTTTTGCTGGGGTTTGTCTTGTGGGTTATGCTGTTTGGGTCTTGAGACCGTGAGAGTTGATCTTGATTTTGAGTGGCCATGTTGTTTGGGTCTTGAGACCGAGAGAGTTGTTCTTGTTGGGAATGAGTGGGAGAGCTCGGGTTCATCAATGAAAGAGTGAGAGATGATAATTTGTTTTTTCTTTTCTTTGGTGTTCTTGTGATGGGTTTGAGTTCTTGAATGCTGGGTTTGATTTGGGAAGAACGAGAAGAACAAGCTATAAAATGAAGAACATGAAGAAATTTTTTGATCTCTGTTTCTTTTTTTTATTTTTTCTTTTTTTCGTTTGTGTTGTTGTGATCTAGGTCTGTGTTTGATCTCTATTTGTGATTTGGGTCTGTGTTTGTGTTTGATCTCTGTTTTTTTTTTTTTTTTTTTTTCGTTTGTCTTGTTGTGATCTAGATTTGAGTTATTGGTTACTGGGTTTGTGTTCTTGTAATCTGGGTTTGAGTTCTTTCGTTGCTGGGTTTGACTAGGAAGAACACGAAGAACAATTTGTATTGTTCTTATGAAAATTAATAACGATAAGTAATATTTAAAAAAATAAATAAATTAGATTTAAGGTTTTTTTTAAAAAAAATTTAATTTCTTTTTTATATAAATTTTTTGTCGTGGCTTTGTTTAAAAAAATTAAAATGCTAACATGGTATTTAAAAATGCCAAATAATTATTTTTAATAATATTTTAATGGCCACGTTAGTACCACATCAGCAAGTAGGGCACTCTGTCAGCCACGTAGGAGGTTTCCGTCAGTGGGTTGACGATAGGGATCATTTTAAAAATGATTTTCCTTTTTTAGGGATTACATTAGTAAGAAAATCAATTTTGGGACTAAAATGGGAATTGACCCAAAATATAAGGACGAAAAGTGTATTTTTGCCAAAATGATAATGATGAGTTTAAGTTTAAATTTAAGTTGAAGTTGAAGTTATTAAAAAGACAAAGTTTCATTTCTTGTTAAGTTTGGACTAAATAAAAATAATTTAATTTAAAAAAATATAATAATGTGACAAATTCTAGAGTGGTCAATAAAAAGTTCGATTTATATATACACACACACACACACACACACACACACAATAGCAATGTAAAGCTATATCATAAACGTGCATATTTATTTAATTTATAACGTGAATCTTGAACTAAAAGTATAATGTAAGTTGTAAGGTTGAATTTAATCAACCATCTTGTTGGTTTTATTCCGTGCCAAATTTGCTTGTATTTTAGCAATTAGTAACCATGTATTTAGGTGGGATTCTTGTAAGGGTAGTGTGTGAGAAGTTGTGAAGAAAAGCTCAAGTTTGTGCAAGGATGTAGAGTTTCGCGGCTTGGACTCGCGGGTGACTCACGATTGGGAGTCGCCAACTACAGGCACATGAGAAGCACACGGGGGAGGTGAAGGGTCATGCCAGCTGTTGCACTACAGGACAAAAGTCCCAGGTTGGCCGGCTGTTAACTCGCGGCTGGAATTCGCGACTCAGGCCAATCGCGAGGCCAAGTCGCCAAACCACCCTGTTTGGGAAAAACTGTCTCTTCGCATTCCTTTCTCACCCCACTATATATAGACCCTTATATCCACTAAATTGAGAGAGCTTCTAGAGAGAATTTTAGAGAAAAACCCTAGAAAAAAACAAGATTGATTCATCCACAATCTTTACCTTAGAGACACTTCAAATTCCTCTACTCTCTTCCTCTCCATTGCTAAATCCTTGAAAGGCTTTTGACCAAATCCTTTTCCCACCATACCCACATCCGTGAGAAGGTTTATTTGGTGCTGTTGGGAAGCAGTTAAGAAGGAATCAATGTTCATTGGTTGATGCTATGGTTTAGTAGCGGAATCCGGGAAGCTAAAGAAGAAATAGGTTCAGCGCAACCTCGTTGGAGCAAGAAGTTTGGAGGGCTTAGGTACATTGGGTAGATTAGGCTTGGAGGGTCTTCTGCTGTTCATGTATCCCAACTACATTTTTTAGTGGATTATTTACCGCTTGGAGGGCGGCGGAGAGGTTTTAAGCCGAGGGTTCGGTTTCCTCTTCGATAACACATCGTGTGTTGTCCGTGTGTTTGCATCTTCCTTCCCTTTATCTTTGCCTTATATTTATTGTTGTGGATGTGTTTATATTTGACTTAGATTGTTTATCAATTCTGTATTTGGTTTATGTTCATGTTCCGCACATTTATTGTTTTATTATAAGCTTGAATTGATAACTTGTAATTTGGGGTCTAAACGTTCAAGGGTGTTTTATACCCATTTTGAAAATTCAATTGGTATCAGAGCGGGTACACTTGTTGTGATTTAAATACCTAAGTGTGATCCTTGACCCCTTGTGTTTATTTGCCATGGATTGTGCTTTGTATGCCTCTTTGTATGATTTGGTTGGTGATGAATGTAACATGCCATGTGTTTGTGATAATGCCTCTATGAGTGTTAATCCTCATAATCGTGATGACATGTTGCTTGAATCTATGGGTGTTGTTGGAAAACTCTTGAAGAAATAAGCTAAGAAGTTTCAAAAGAATTTGAGCAAGTTCATTTGTGAAAATGATGATTTGATTGATAAGCTCAATGAATCCAATAAATTGGTTGAAAAATATAAGAAGCTTGCTGAAAATTCTCTTGAAAAGATGAAAGAGTTTGAATGTTTAAATATGGACTTGGATGCTAAACTTGTTTTGTCAAACAAACTTGTTGATGATCTTAAATGTGAAAATGAATCTCTTAAGATGCATGCCAAGTGTTTGATTGCTGAACTTGTTGTTAAAAAGGAAGATAATATATGTTGCAATCATGTTGTGGTACTCGATTTTGTCCCTATTGTGAGTTCTACCTTTAAAGACAAATCGGTGTACATCCCTTCACACAAAAGAAACCAAAAAGTGGAGAGAAAGACTCTTAAGCCTAAGCCTCTGTTTAGATCCCATCCTAAGGTTTTGAATGGATCTAAGTTTGTTCCAACTTGCCACCATTGTGGTGTGATCGGTCACATAAGACCTCAATGCCCCAAGTTAAAGAGAGAACAAACTCATGTTGCTAGATCCCTTCCTAAAAGACCTAGTGGACCTAAACACATTGTTTGTCACCATTGTAGTGCTTTTGGTCATCTAAGACCTCATTACTCTAAGTTTCATGCTCTTAAAAGAATTAAAAGAAAAGAGAAACTTGAACTTTTTGGAAGTTGTGCTAAAAAGAGTAAATCGGATTTGAGTGAAAATAGCATGTTGTTAAAGAAAATGTTTAATGCTCTTAACTCCTTGACTATGTGCATCTCCGGTTCTCATTCTTCCAACCCTCGTCTCACTTCTAATGAGACACTCATTCCAAACAATCGTTGCGTTTGGATGAGGAAGGGTTCCTATGGTTGAGCTTTTACTCTTTTGGTTCTTGATCTAATTCTTTCGATCTTTGTAGGACTTTTCATGTATTAGATGCGTCATTGTCATGCATTTGTGCATCATGCATCTCTTTATTTGCATTGTTTTGGTTTTATTTTTGATCTTACTTTTATGTCTTTGTTTTGTGTGAGTAAAAATACAAAACCACATAAAAAGTGAAAAATTTAAAAAGTTTGATCGTATATATTTGAGCACATATTACATGTGAGTTTTGTCTTGTACCTTTGTACAAATGGCTTTTTGCATTTACGAGCTTAGCTTGTTCTTTATGCACTTGGAAAAAATCTTGACATCTTTGTGTGATTGTTGTAAATCGATCTTTAAACTTGTCATGAATGATTAGTCAATAGTCATGTTGGTTTTGATACATGCATAGACTTGTGCCTATATATCTTCCCACTTTTTTTTTTTTTTTTTTACTTAAAGAGCTCACCAAATGTAAATCTCCAAATGAAAAGAGATATTGAGCTGTAAAAGCCGTCGCACATACTAGTATTTGACTAAGAAAAAGGGAAAGCGACTTTTATGAAATGTATGATGCCCAAAAAGCCAAAAGCTTGTTCATCAAATTGAAATATCAAAAATTTCAGGCATCGATCTCAAAATGAGATGTATTGATTCAAAATGATCAATTGTTATGATTTGTAAAGAAGCCAAATGAAAAGTTTCAAAGATTTGTAATCATTTTCTTGTGGGAGGTCATATATGTTCATTTCTATAATTGAGATAGACCACTTGATTTAGTACTAGTTGTGTATGACTTGATTGAATTGATCATTGAAACTTCATTCTAGACTAAGGACTATTCTACACTTGATACACACACACAACACACATGCCTAATGTTCAATGAATGCCTTATTCATTTGTTCGATTTTACTTGTTTAAATGTGATGTGTGTGTACTCAACTTTATATGGATCAATACAAAAAGTTTTATTTTTTTATTTTTTATCATTTTATATGTTTTTGGAAGTAATTTTTATCACTCTTTGTGTTCATGTTTAGTGTATACTTTGTTTTTCATATTTTAAACATGTTCTGGGTTGAAAAACAAATGTCAGAATTTTTGGCTACTTATTTTGGCGACTTGCACCCGCGAGTCCAAGCAGCCAATTTTGGCTACTCATTTTGGTGACTTGCCTAGTAGCGAGTTTATACAGAAGGTTTTAGCGACTCACTAGCAACTCACTGGCGACTCGCCTAGTCACGAAATGTCTAGAATTAGCCTTTTAAAGAGTTTTTTTCGTGGGAAACTTGTTTTAAACCTCTCCTATCCTCTCTAAAACCCCTCTTTCAATATTTTTACATCAAAACCCAACCAATTTGAATGGTTTTTCATTCCATTAACATCTCTAAGGCAATTTTAAACCCTTTTCATTGTTTTGGATCCTTAGATTATGTTTTGGAGAGTTTTGTGCTCTTGGTTGGGATTTTCATCGTAGGGGTTGGGAAATCTTATTTATACTCAAATTTTTGTATGAGATTGGTGTCTTTTGATGTTTTGCTTTGGATGTTGGCCCCTTGTGGCAAAAAGAGCATATATTTGGGTGGTTTTCATGATGTTCATGCATTGTTTTACATTGTTGTTCATAATGTGCACGCTAGGTGTTTGATAAAATGCCTCTTAGGCATTTTCTCACTTGTTTGGACTCCGATGAGTATCAAAATTTGGGGTTTCTCATATTTCCTCATTAGGAATATGTTTGGTTCATTGGTTGTGTATTTAACACACCTTGCCCCACATTTGCTTTTTTCATGCATTGGTCATGCATTGCACTTTGCCACCTCTTGCACACACCTTGCTACCTTTGTCATGTATTGGTTCATACATTGTTTCTTCATCCTAGCATGTCATGTTTACCTTATGCTTTGTAGCATTTTGTTCGTCGTAGGTTTGAGCTTCATTTTCTCATGCATCTTTGCACCCCTCATGCATCATTATCATTATTCATACCTTCATCTCTTACCCTCGCTTCTCCTTGACCCTTTGTCTATTCCTGACAAAAAGGGGGAGAGTATACTCTAAAGAGTATACCGGAGAGTTTTTGTCATTTCTATATGACTCTTGTGCATGTTCTTAGGGGGAGAAATTCTATTTCTCGTGCACATTTGTAGGGGGAGAGATATTCCATAGGGGAGATGCATATACCAAGGGACATTGTGTTTATAACAAAACTTTGTTTTGGTGTATGTTGTTTGGTCAAGTTGCTCACATGTTTCACATCATGTTTACTTGATCGCAATTTATTTGTTACATTATACTTGTCCGTTTATTACTTGTTTTATCTTGAGGGTCTAATGTGTTTTGTGCAAGTATTTCAAGTTACAAGTATATATGTTCCAAGTTCATCACAGCTCCTATGATTCATGATAGGGAGAATGATATGATAAGAGAAGTATTTTATATTTTGTATAGTACTTTTGTACCCATGTTGCTTATGTAAGCTTTAAGGGTTTGTTCCATGCACTTTGCATCTTGTAGGCTTTAATGGTTTGTACCATGCAATGCAATATCTTTGTTTTGCAGCCTTATGGCTTTTGTACCTGATGATTAATGTCATGCATTTCTCTTTAGTACATCACTCTTGTGCCCTTGTAGGATTGTTCCTAGGTGCATATATGTTGTATGCATTGGTTGAGTGTTGGGCATGCAAATGATACTTTGCATAAGCTTATTAGCTTGCATGTCCGGATGTTTATTCCTTGTGTGAATGAGCATTGTGATCACTATTGTATAGTGATTGCTCGTTTTGATCAAGCCATGGTTTATTGCTTTATTGCTTAAGTCCTTTTTGCTTGTTCATGCTATTATTGCTCCATATGCTTTTCAAGTTTTTCTGCATTCAATGATATTATTGTGTTATTGTCTTTTAGGAGATACTTGTTCATATGTTCAAGAGCTTATCAGAATCTAGAGTTAGGTGTGAGTGAGTTTTGTTCAATTGTTCCCAACTCACGCTTTAAGTATAGAGTCTGTTGTAGGGTTTTGTCACGGAATAGCCAAAAAGGGAGATTGTAAGGTTGAATTTAATCAACCATCTTGTTGGCTTTATTCCGTACCAATTTGCTTGTAATTTAAGCACTTAGTTACCCTGTATTTAGGTGGGTTTATTGTAAGGGTAGTGTGTGAGAAGATGTGAAGAAAAGCTCAAGTCTGTGCAAGGATGCAGAGTTTCACGGCTGGGACTTGCGGGTGACTCACGACTGAGAGCCGCCAACTGCAAGCACGTGAGAAGCACATGGGGGAGGTGAAGGGTCACGCCAGCTGTCGCACTACAGGACAAAAGTCCCAGGTTGGCCGGCCGTTAACTCGCGGTTGGAACTTGCGACTCAGACCAATCGTGAGGCCAAGCCGCCAAATCACCTTGTTTGGGAAAAATTGTCTCTTCGCGTTCCTTTCTCACCCCACTATATATAGACCCTTATACCCACTAAATTGAGAGAGTTTCTAGAGAGAATTTTAGAGAGAAACCCTAGAGAAAAATAAGATTGATTCATCCACAATCTTTACCTTAGAGACTCTTCAAATTCCTTTACTCTCTTCCTCTCTATTGTTAAATCCTTGAGAGGCTTTTGACCAAATCCTTTTCTCACCATACCCACATCTATGAGAAGGTTTATTTGGTGCTGTTGGGAAGCAGTTAGGAAGGAACCAATGTTCATTGGTTGATGCTATGGTTTAGTAGTGGAATCTGGAAAGCTAAAGAAGAAATAGGTTCGGCACAACCTCGTTGGAGCAAGAAGTTTGGAGGGCTTAGGTACATTAGGTAGATTAGGCTTGGAGGGTCTTCTGCTGTTCATGTATCCCAACTACATTCTTTAGTAGATTATTTACTGCTTGGAGGGCGGCGGAGAGATTTTACGCCAAAGGTTCGGTTTCCTCTTCGATAACACATCGTGTGTTGTCCGTGTGTTTGCATCTTCCTTCCTTTTATCTTTGCCTTATATTTACTGTTGTGGATGTGTTTATATTTGGCTTAGATTGTTTATCAATTCTGTGTTTGGCTTATGTTCATGTTCTGCATATTTATTGTTTGATTATAAACTTGAATTGATAACTTGTAATTTGGGATTTAAACGTTCAAGGGTGTTTCATACCCATTTTGAACATTCATAAGTTAAGAATTTTCCTTTCTATAATTTTTACTCAGTTGAAAGATAAGACTTATTATATCATAATTTTCTTTCAAGATAAAGAATCTTCTGTAGAAGACGCAAAAGCCAAAAAAGAGTATAAAAAAGAAATGAGCAAAAATGACACCAATACAAATTCCATGGAGAATGATCCTAAGAACACCTTTTTAAGGGACAATTCAAGAAAAAAAACTTATGCTGAAGCTACCTTGGATACAATCATGCATGAAACACTCTACGAGGAGGACGAACAAGAAAACGACGATGGAAATAATGACACGGCGTGGAGACTGAGACAAGGGGTAACAACGTAGACCAACCTGGGGATGAGGAACAGTTCAACGAGGAAACATGGAATATCAATGTTTTGATGGAGTTGAAGCGGAAAATGGGAAGCCCATGGCAAACTAGCATTATTATCAAACTTATGGGTAAACAACTAGGTTATCGTGCTTCGCAAACCAAGTTAGCTAGTATTTGGCGCCCTTTAGGTAATATGGTTTTAATTGAGATCGGATATGGATATTTTATCATGAAATTTGATGTTCTTAAGGATTACCATCATGCTCTTATGGATGGACCATGGTTTGTGGGAGATCAGTATCTCCATGTCCAAGTATGGGAGGCTGATTTTCACCCCGGAACAGCCAAGGTTACATCCACTACAGTTTGGATTAGACTAGAACACTTACCTATTGAATATTATCACCATGAATTTTTAAATTATGTTGGAAATGAAATAGACAAACTTCTAAAAATAGATGCGATAACTAATTCTGCCACGAGGGGAAGGTTTGCTTGGATATGTGTCCAAATCAACCTCCATAAATCTCTTCCCAAGCGTTTTAAGATAGGGACATTTTGGCAAGATATTGTATACGAGAATGTCCCTCTATTATGCTACGAGGGTAGTCGGATAGGGCATAAAGAATCTATTTGTTCGGAACCAAATATCACTTTGAATCAAACTCCAAACACAGGATTTGCATCACACCGAGTTGTTACTTCGAATTCTGAAACAAACTAACCTCAGGCGCCATGGAATATTGTACAAACATGCAGGACACGTGTTCGCAGAATAGGACAACGTGAACCACAAAGTTGATGAAAATGATATGGTGGCACCCACGGATTTAGCTGAAACAGGTACACGTCAAGCCACAATAATTAGACCAAATGAGGTGGACGATAATGGTAAAGTTTCAAATTCACTATTGCCACCTCACATACACACGGACAGCATGCATGAAATCACCGAGGAAGAGAGTCCACAACACTCACATGCAAGGCTACGTACACCTCAATCATTTACCCCTCAACTCGTAAATAACTTAACCTCTGTTTTACTCTCCACAAAACAGAGCATACCGAATCGCAAGCATGGCCCCCTCATCAGACCGAAACTCCACAACACCAACACCAACAGACCCGGAGCTCCAGTTATCACTCTCACCAATGCAATGTCTCCGGAAACACTTCCAGTGGCCATTTTTCACTTCTTAGACTTAAGCGAAATCAATCTTGCTCTGAGGTAGGAGGAGGCAAAACTTTACATCATCATGTTCTCCAACCAAAGTCCTCCATTCATCGTGTCCGTCATGTACTGGCCAAGGCTCGGTGAACTCGAACCAATGTATAGGATCAAGACAATGACAGCGACTCATCAATGCTTCACTCGGTCTACGGTGAGGACTCCTAGGACTTTTGGGAGGTTCGCCAATGATTATCTAAATCCAAACACATCTCCATGAAGATAGTTGCCTGGAACTACTAGGGAGCAGGAAATGAAGCTTTTCGTACCCATGCACACGAACTTTATCGTCTGCACCACCCTCAAATTCTGATTATTGTTGAACCTCATATTGCGGACGACCATGCCCAAGCATTCATAGACACTCTTCCCTATTCCCATTCCCAAAGAGTCAACCCGATAGGCTACTCGAGTAGTATCTGGTAACTATGGAATAAGGATAGTAGGCTCATTGTGGAAATTCTCACTACCAGTGAATATTGTATTCATGCGCTTGTCCTATCAATTCATATAATTTTCTCCTTACAGCTATAAATGCTTCACCAGATTTTAATAAGCGTAAAATTTATGGAATTATTTAAAAGATTTATCACCATCTGTTAATATGTCTTGGGTCCTTTTAGGTGATTTCAATGATATGCTTGCTGAAGACAAAAAAATGGGGGGGCTTGCTCTTAACAGATATAGGTTAAACGCTTTTAGGGATTGTATTGATTTTTGTGGTCTTTTGGATTTAGGCTTTCATGGGCCCAAATTTACCTAGACCAACAAGAACCCGATTTGGCATTGTAACATTAAGGAAAGATTAGATAGAGGCGTAGGTAACACAGAATGAAAACTTTTATTTCCTAGGTCGGAAATTCACCATCTTCCTCGCACCAAATCTGACCACTGTCCTATATTGTTAGATTATGAGCCTCTTACTCGTAAATCGACCAAACTTTTTAAATTTGAACAAATGTGGCTTAGTGATCCTTCCTTCTCAACGCTTGTGGAGAATAGTTGGAATTCCTTGGCTTTTATATACCATCCTCTTCCTCATCTCTCTCTAGGTTCCAACACCGTCTAAAACTTTTAACATTATTGACTGGAATAAAAATCATTTTGGCAACTTGTTTCGGAAAAAGAACTGCGTATTGGCTAGACTTAAAGGCATTTAGATAGCTTTATCATGCAAACCCTCAGCATATCTTTATTCACTGGAACACCAACTTATCCAAGATTACAATCATATCCTCCTTCAAGAATTCCTTTTCTGGCAACTTAAATCCCGTGTCACATGGTTAAACTATGGGGACACTAATACTAAATTCTTCCACTTAAAAACACTACAGAATCGTAGTCAGCCACGTATTACAATCCCTAAAGATTCCATAGGATTATGGGTATCGGGAGATATGTTAACCACCCACATCACAGTTGCATTCACCAAATTATTTCATCCGCATCTCCTCATACTGTATTTCATTTCCCTTTGGTTAGGTATTACCATCAGAATAGTCCCTTTCTTGAACAACACCAATGGCTCTCTAGCACTTCTTTACCTGAAGAAACCTATCAGAATGTTTTTTCACTCCCCCCTTTAAAAGTGCTAGGTCTGGATGATTATCATGCGATTTTCTTTCAATGAAATTGGCACATTCTTGGACTTGGCATTATTCATGCCATTCAAGAAATTTTTGAGATTGCGACTATTTCTAAAGATTGGGGTGCCACAAATCTTGTCCTTATCCCTGAAATAAATCACCCGAACATGATCACACAATTTTGCCCAATTAGCTTATGCAACACCCTCTATAAATTGGTTTCACGTATTATCCTACAAAGGCTGAAACCTTACATCGCTGATATTATCAATCCTTGCTAAGCAAGATTTGTTCCGGGTCGTAGAACAAGCGACGACATTATTCTAGTCTATGATTGTATTAAGGAAATTCTTGAATTCTTTCAAATCCCCCCTAGATTGATTCAACTTATTATGAATATGCTTTCTTCAACTCGTTTTCACATCATGTGGAATGGTACTCCTTTACCAACTATTGTCCCAAGTAGGGGGATACGTCAGGGAGATCCTTTATCCCCTTATCTGTTTATTCTATGTTTGGAAAGGCTATCCATCCTTCTAGAAGAGGCGGTTTAGGACAGAGCTATTCATCCTGTTACTTTTAGGGGTTAAATTAAAATTTCCCACCTTTTCTTTGCCGATGATATCTTTCTTTTCTCTAAAGCGAAAATAACGGAATGCCATAACCTTAAAAACGTTCTTCAAAAATTCTGTCAGTGCTCTAGCCAAATCATTAGTACACAAAATTCACGTCTTTGGTTTTCACCAAACACACCTAGGCAAACAAAATAACTAATTGCTAGCATCTTTGACATCCCTACTACGACTTAACTAGGAACTTATTTAGGAACTCCTATTTTTACTACCCATCGATAGACATTGGCTTACCAATATTTAGTTGATAAAATCCAAAAAAAGATCGAAGGATGGCAAGCTAAATATCTTTCTGTTGCGGGCTGGGTTACTTTAATCAATTCCACCTTGGCCTCTATCCCTATCCATGCCATGCAAACCACCCTTCTCCCACAAAAAATTAGCAAGCAATTGGATAAACTAAATTGCAAATTTTTATGGGGAGACACTGTCAATCACAGACAATGTCATATAGTGAGTTGGGAAACCATCACTACTCCTAAGGATGCGTGCAGTTTGGGTCTTAAATTTGCATGTCTTATGAATGTGGCTTTACTTATGAATTAGGCCTGGAGGCTTGAACAGAAATCATCCATGCTATGGTCTCGAGTCTTAAAAGCCAAATACTTTCCCTGTACAAACCTGTTTGAGAGTGGCATAAACCCTAGAGTGTCTCACATTTGGAAAGCCTTACAAGTGGGGATAAAATGGCTTCGAAGAAATATGAA
The DNA here is from genome assembly GCA_019022515.1 of Quercus aquifolioides. NCBI lineage: Eukaryota > Viridiplantae > Streptophyta > Magnoliopsida > Fagales > Fagaceae > Quercus > Quercus aquifolioides. The sequence continues at coordinate 46,610,641 of CM032333.1, forward strand.
ATAGATATTAGGGAAGGACCAAACCATTTGTGTATAAGAGGACCACTGGATACCTGGAGGACCACTACGAAGTTATATTCATGGTCCTCTTATGCCCAATGAGGAACGGAGGTTAGTGAGTTCCCTTTGGGACAATAATAATTGGAAGTTATAAGAACTACAATTTCCACTCCCGGCACAACTTGCACAACTTATACAAGGTATTTCGATGGCCCAGCTGACTAGGTTGCCTGATTCTTTTATATGGCCTCAAAATAACGGTGTTTATTCGATTTGTTCTGCTTCAAAATTTCTATACCAATAAGCCAATGTTCCTTTTGCAAAAACCTATTGGAATTGGATTTGGAAACTACACTGCCCCAAAAAAAACCAAATTTTTATTTGGAAATCCATGCGCAATCGGTTGCCTACATGTCAATATCTGGCATTGTCTCGCCCGGAAATCAATAACCGATGCCATAGGTGTAACAATCTTGAAACTACTATTCATATTTTAAGAGATTGCCCTTGGGCTAAGATGGTCTAGTGTCACTCTCCAGGTATTTTGCCCATATCCTTTTTTCACCTTCCACTTCAAAATTGGCTCCATACCAGCGCTACATCGGATTCTCTCATCTTCCACTATTAGCTACCTTGGAAAATTTACTTCCCCTTCCTCTGTTGGCACTCATGGTTGGCTAGGAACGAGCATAGTTTAAATTAGTCGCTAACCCGTGCGATGCACGGGAAAGTTTTTAGTAACTATAAGATTTTAGCAAATCAAATGCCTTAAAATTTGAAAATCTTAAAGAACTTACATTAGCACTCATCAATTTGTTTACAAAGTCAATGCTAAATAGATTTACAAATTGCATTCTCATATCCTTTGTCATTTGCAAGGTGAAAGGACTCTTTTGATTACGGTTTGCATCCTTCTATCCTTCAAAAGCTTTAAGAAGTGCCATGTGGTCACTGCATAAGAATGTGTATAAGGTTATACAAAATTTTGTCATTATAATCAACATCCTAAAGCTAATATCCAATCCAAAAATGTGTGTAACCAATGTTACATATTATAACAATAACCCAAAGAGACAACAAAAAGAGTTGTAGGTATATAAGAGAGAGAATTAGATCAAATATGTATTTCTATTTTTGCTTTCTTTGATATTGAATTTCAAGACTGAAACTTAAAATCCAGAATTCCAACAAAAGCATAGAAAAACCTCTCTATCTAACAGATCAAAAAACTCTACAAAAAAGTACCAAATTTAATATGATATTACCAACTTTGCTTTGAAATACCAAAACCTAAATCATTTTTTACCAGCAACTTTTTAAAACAAAATTAAAAACTTTACTGGTAATGTTTCTTGAGGTATAATGGTGGCTTGAAGCCAGAAAGCGGAGGGAACTGGCTGACGATGGAAAAATCCATTAGATTTCTCTCTCTACACCTAATGTTTGTTGTTTTGTATTTTGAATGAAGTCTGCAGAGGAGCATTCATAATAAGGGTAGAGCTGTAGAGACAGAGAATGTCTGAGGAAACAATGGAGAGAGTTTTAAAAAGAAATTAAAAACTTTGCTGGTAATGCTTTTGGAGTGATACTGTTCTGAACACAATTTGCAACCATACCAACGGTTTTAAGTTTGCAACAATAACACTGAAACAAAATAGAAATACCCATTTAAGAAAAATAAAATGGTTCCTTTAATAGGCCTAATGAAAAGGTATAATTTTCAATTTTTTTTTAAATATGTAATCAAATTGCTTGGACATTCAATTGAAGATAAATATTATGCAATGGATTTTAAATTCTCCAATGTACTACCTAGGGCCATATCTTTAGTGTTATGACATGCAATCATGTGTCAATCACCCCTTCAACCCTGTTAGTCATTTATTTAGTTTTATCAATAAGTAACTGTGGGGCCAGAATAAGTCAAGCCACCCCAGCCCACTTCAGACTAGGCCCAGAGGCCCGCGCCGAGGACGCGTCCTATGTCTGAGGACGAAAGTGTAGAGCCCAGGGCCCAATGAGCATTGCCGAGGATGGTTACATCCTCGAGAGACCGAGGTCGGAAAGTGGGCAGACAGCACGCCCTTATGGGGAACTTCCCTAAGCGCCCAAGGAGCAAATAGCACGAACCAAGCACCGGACATTGAAGCATGGTGGAGGAGCAAGTCCTAGGTGAACTGTCACCTCCACATTAAATGCTCTCAACTAACGCCCTGGCCGCATTAATGAGGATAGGACCTCTGAACAGTGCCATCTTGGGCGCTGCAACCCACAGGAGGGATGGGAATGCGGCTGATGGGACAAGCACTCAAGTGGAAACCGGATTGATCAACAAATGTAGGGCTAGGATCAACTGAGTGAGGAGTATATAATGTAAAAGTCCCTCTTGAGGAGAGGAACAACAAAAACCAGAGAAAAAGGAAATACTGTAGCAACCCATTTTCTCTCAACTCTTGTAACCTTTCTGAAAAGAGATAATAGGAACTTCTAACTCCATAAGGTTCGTCCGAGGAGCCTCCGAGTGTGTTCAAACCCACGTTTTAGCTATCAGCATTCACGTACAACCGTGCATGGCTGTTGCATTCTTTACTAAAGCCTAGCTCTTGAGCCCATACTCTATAAATTTATTGGAGGGTTAGCTGGGCTTGGGTCCACTCTCTCAATCTGTGGAGAGCGCTCGAAACCACCCCCTACAATTGGCGCCGTCTGTGGGAAGAGCTTGTGCGTTGGTAAGGACAACAGTCAAGCATGGTAGGATCAGGCCCTCACCAAGGAACTCCCAACCGACCTGAACCGGCGAAGTCACGGCCTCAGGGTCGCTATGGTGACCCCGGAGGCGGTCAGAACGACAACAGACGATTTCGAGAAGGAAGCGTGCATACTTCAACGGCGAGCGAAAGTCGAGGGGACGGGCACGTTCCCCAGAAGCGCGACGATGGCCAGGCCACGCGATCACAAGAGGCCCACAGCCACGCTTCCCAGAGAAAGGATGATAAGGTGGCCATGCAACGCGAGATAGATGATCTGAAGAGGAAGCTGCGTCGTGCGTAGTGAAGACGGTCCGAACCCAGCCCCGACCTGCCCTCCGACGATGAAAGCGATGACGAATACAGGCAAAGGTCAAAAACGCCCCCCAGTGAGACTTTCTCCCACGAGGAGGAGCGCTACCAAAGGCGTAGGCGCGCCAACCCAACCCCCAGGGGCTTAGGAGGCGACGCCATGAGCAGGGCGCTGGACCGGCTCTCCAAGTCGCCCTTCACGCGTTGTATAGAGGACGCGGAGCTTCCTCGGCGGTTCCAGCAGCCAACCTTCATTGCGTACAACGGCAAAACAGACCCCGTGGAGCACGTGAGCCAGTTCAACCAAAGGATGGCCGTCTACTCCAAGAACGAGGCGCTGATGTGCAAAGTCTTCCCATCCAGCTTGGGACCTATGGCAATGAGGTGGTTCAACAGTCTAAGGACGAATTCCATAGACTCGTATAGGCAGCTGACCCAGGCTTTTGGTTCCCGCTTTGTCACAAATAGCAGGCCTCCTCGGCCCATGAGCGCGTTGCTGTCCCTATCCATGCGTGACGGGGAGACCCTCAAGGCTTACTCGGACAAGTACTGGGAGATCTACAACGAGTTGGATGGCAAGTACGACGCTGTCGCCGTCAATACGTTCCAGAATGGACTACCTATGGGGCACGGCCTGAGGAAATCCCTAACCAGTAAGCCCGCCACCAGCGTGCGGCAGCTGATGGATCGGATCGACAAGTACAAGCGGGTGGAGGAAGATATGCTGCAAGGCAAAGGCAAGGAGAAGGCTATCCCTCAGGAGAGAAAGGATTTTAGGCCGGACCGTTATGACAATGCCCGTCCGAGGAGGGATTTCGGTGGGCAGTCTGCACCGACCAACGCACAGACGGTCGGCGCTATGTTCCGAGAACCCGTGCACAGGGTGCTGGAGAAGATAAAGAACGAACCGTACTTCAAGTGGCCGAACAAGATGGCTGGGGAACCTGGTAGGCGCAATCAGAGTCACTACTGCCAGTACCACCAGGACCACGGGCATACTACGGAGGACTGCAAGGACCTTTGGAACCACCTGGACTAGCTAGTCCAGGAGGGAAAGCTGAAGCACCTCCTCCACCATTCCAGCAGCCAGCAAAACCGGACCTACCAAGAGCCTCGGAGGGACGCCGCCATGGGGCAGCCCGCTGGGACGATCAACATAATCTTGGCCGCGCCAGGAAGGACGGGCACACCCCCTTTGCGAGTAATGTCTGTGGCCCAGCTGCCCGCCGAGGACCCTCGGACGTGGCCGAAGAGGTCCAGGAGGAATCCTCCCCCAACGTTGAGTTTCTCGGAGAAGGACAAGATCGGGACCATCCAACCACACGAGGACGCCCTAATCGTCACCCTCAGAATTGGGGGCTATGACGTGAAGAGAGTGATGGTGGACGGTGGCAGCGCAGCCGAGGTCATGTGTCCAGACCTCTACAAGGGGCTGGGGCTGAAATTGGAGGACCTCACACCTTATAACTCCCCCCTAATGAGCTTCGACGGAAAGCTCGTTATCCCTAAGGGCATGATCAGACTGCCCATACAGACAGGCCCAGTGGTGGTGGAGGCGAACTTTGTAGTGGTGGACACATACTCCCCCTACACGGCCATCGTAGGAAGGCCCTGGCTACACGCCTTGGGGGGCGTGGCCTCCACTTTGCACCAGAAGGTGAAGTTCCCATCAGGGGACCAGGTTCTGGAGATCCGAGGCTGCCAGCCCACGGCGAGGCAGTGCACAGTGGCTGCCATATCCTATCGACTTGATGCACAGTCCTCGGCCCACGCCGAGGAAGATTCATAGCAATCAAAGACCCAGGTGGCGCCTCCGGACGCACCTGCCGAGGATGCTAAATGTGAGAACCTGGAGAAGGTGGTAATTGGCGATGATCCGGAGAAGTTCTTCCAGGTCGGAACCCAGCTGCCTCCATAGGAGAAGGAGGAGTTACTTGAGTTCCTCTTGAGGAACCTTGACATGTTCGCATGGGATCCCTGCGATGCCCCTGGGATTGATCCATCTTTCATCTGTCACCACCTTAACGTCAACCCATCTGTAATCCCGAAGCAACAGCCACCCCGGTGCCCATCGAAAGAGCACGCTGATGCGATCAGAGAAGAGGCCAATAAGCTTAAGCGCGCGGGGGCTATCAAAGAGGTCTTTTATCCCAAATGGTTGGCCAACACCGTGGTGGTCAAGAAGAAAAGTGGGAAGTGGAGGGTTTGTGTAGACTTCACTGACCTGAACAAAGCATGCCCAAAAGACCCCTTCCCAATGCCGCGGATAGACCAGCTAGTAGATGCGACGGCAGGCCATCCTCAGATGAGCTTCCTGGATGCCTTTCAGGGCTATCATCAAATCCCACTAGCCTTTGAGGACCAAGAGAAGACAGCCTTTGTGACGCCCATCGGGAACTACCACTACAAGGTTATGCCGTTTGGCCTGAAAAACACCGGATCCACCTACCAAAGGATGATGACAAGAATGTTTGAGCCGATGTTGGGCAAGAACATCGAGGTCTATGTTGACGATATGGTGGTAAAGAGCAAGCTGGTGTTCAAGCACTTGGAGGACCTCGGCCTCACATTTGATGTCCTAAGAGAGCACAAGCTCAGCCTTAATGCCTCAAAATGCTCATTTGGCGTCGGCTCTGGCAAGTTATTGGGATACATGATCACCCACCGTGGGATCGAGGTCGACCCTGACCAAATCAAGGCCATCCACAACTTGAAGCCTCCGCAGAACCCCAAGGAAATCCAAAAGCTTACTGGGATGATCGCGGCGCTGAACCGATTCATTTCTAGGTCAGCTGACAGGTGCAGGCCCTTCTACCGCCTGATCAATAAATGGAAAGGATTTGAGTGGTCTGAGGAGTGTGTCGAAGCTTTCCAGCAACTCAAGGAGTACCTATCCCGGTCGCCTATCATGTCCCATCTTGAGGCCGACGAGGTCCTATACGCGTACCTTGCTGTGGCGCCCCATGCGGTGAGCTTAGTACTGATACAGGAAGATAATGGCGTTCAAAAGCCAGTTTACTACGTCAGCAAGTCGCTGCACGAAGCGGAGGTGAGATACCTGCCCTTAGAGAAGGCCATCCTGGCTGTAGTCCACGCCACGAGAAAGCTCCCCCATTACTTCCAAGCTCACACCGTGGTTGTTCTAACCCAATTGCCTTTGAAGTCTGTGCTCCGGACCGCTGATTACACAGGTAGAATCGCGAAGTGGAACACAATTCTGGGGGCTTTTGACGTCAAGTACATGCCCCGGACTTCCATAAAAGGCCAGGTTCTGGCAGATTTGACAGCCGAGTTCGCCGAACCAGTCGTTGAAGTGACAGCCGAGGATAAGAGCCGTGATGAGAAATCAGTTGGGGCAATCTCCATCCCAGAGCCACCATGTTGGAAAGTATATGTGGATGGTGCGGCAAACCAAAGGGGGTTCGGAGTGGGGCTGGTCCTGGTATCCCCTAAAGATCATGTCATTGAGAAATCCCTGAGGCTCGGATTCACGGCCACAAACAACGAGGCCGAGTATGAGGCATTACTACAAGGGATGATCATGGTGCAAAGGATGGGAGGAAAGTCGATAGAGATGTTCTCAGACTCGAGATTGGTGGTAGGACAGGTAAATGGGGAGATGGAGGCCAGGGATTCAAGAATGCAGGAATACCTGGGCCAAGTCAGGCGCTTGCGATTGGAGTTTAGCCTCTACAGCCTGTCTCATATCCCCAGAAGCGGGAACAGCCATGCCGACTCATTGGCCACGCTCGCAACCTCCTCGACAGGAGATCTGCCTTGGATAATACTTGTGGAACATCTGGGGAGGGCAAGCGAAGTGCCAAGAGAAGGGATCCCCGTCTACCAGATTGAGGTGGGTTCCAGCTGGATGGACCTCATAATGAGATTCCTCAAAGATGATATCCTGCCCGAGGACAAGTCAGAAGCTGAGAAAGTTAGAAGGAAAGCTCCTTGATTCTGGTTGTCCGAGGATCACAAGCTATATAAGCGCTCCTACTCTGGACCATACCTACTGTGCGTCCACCCCGGAGCGGCGGAGTTACTACTCGAAGAACTGCACGAGGGAATATGTGGGAGCCACACAGGGGGGAGATCCCTGGCCCACCGAGTCGTCACTCAAGGATATTGGTGGCCGGGAATGCAGCAAGAGGCCCAGGAGTATGTCAAGAAGTGCGACCAATGCCAAAGGTTCACCCCAAACATCCATTAGCCAGGAGGGGTCCTCAATCCGTTATCCAGTCCATGGCCATTCGCCTAATGGGGCTTGGACATTGTGGGACCTTTCCCCAAGGCACCAGGGAACAAGAGGTATCTGTTGGTGGCCACGGACTACTTCACCAACTACTTCACCAAGTAGGTCGAGGCCGAACCACTAGCCAACATCAGAGATGTAGACGTGAAGAAATTCCTTTGGAGGAACATAGTTACACGATTCGGGGTCCCTCATACCCTCATCTCGGATAATGGACTCCAGTTCGATAGCAAAGCCTTCAGGGGGTACTGTTGTGAACTTGGGATCACAAACAGGTACTCAACGCCAGCCTACCCCCACGGGAATGGACAGGCCGAGGCGGTCAACAAGGTCATCGTCAACGGGCTTAAGAAGAGACTGGATGACGCTAAAGGGAGATGGGTAGAAGAGCTGCCCCATGTCCTCTGGACGTACCGGACTACGCCCCGACGCTCAACGGGGGAAACACCTTTTGCCATGACCTATGGTGCGGAGGCAGTGATCCCTCTAGAGTCCAACTTCCCGACACTAAGGACGAGCTCCTTCACCCCAGGCAGCAATGATGAACTGCTGAGGCGGAGCCTGGACATGGTAGACGAACGAAGAGAGCAAGCAATGATCCAGCTGGCCCACTACCAGCAAAAGCTCAAGCAGGGGTATGACACCAACGTAAAGCTCAGACCACTAGCACCGGGAGACCTGGTGCTGAGAAAGGTCGTAGGAGCTGCCAAGAACCCTTCTTGGGGAAAGCTCGGACCCAACTGGGAGGGCCCCTACCGAATCACCTCAGTGGCAGGGATAGGAGCGTACTATTTAGAAGATTTAGATGACAAACCTGTACCTCGTCCATGGAATGTAAATAACCTGAAAAGATACTACTATTAATAAAGTAGCCACTTTGATTCATATTGCTAGCCTATCTTGATTGTGTGCTTCGTGTCCTAACCACTTTAAGAAAACTAAGTGTTAGACAGAACCAGGGAACTGCATGGTCCTCGGACTCAGTCCCTTGGGGAAACTAACCACTTTAAGAAAACTAAGTGTCAGACAAAACCAGGTCTTGCATGGTCCTCGGACTCAGTCCCGTGGGGAAACTAGCTGCTTAAGAACGCTAAGTGTTAGACAGAACCAAGGAACTGCATGGTCCACGGACTCAGTCCTATGGGGAAACTAACTACTTCAGAAAACTTAAGTGTTAGACAGAACCAAAAGACTGCTTGGTCCTCGGACTCATGCCTAAAGGGGAAACTAACTACTTTAAAAGATCCTAAGTGTACACTTCAAAAATTCTACCTGTTCCTTAGGGCATGAAAGGTCCGCCCGAGCATACAAGCCCTCACGTTATAATAATCAAATGCCGCAATTGGCCAAGGTACAATTGAAGTTAAAATTATACGAATAAAAAAAAAAAAAAACGGATAGCGTGCAAGTAAGGAAATAGCCACAACAAACAGAAAAAGAAACAAAGCTCTCATTTCATTAAGTCCAAAAGAATTACACCAACAGAGTCGCATTACAAATAAAAGAAAAAGGGAAGAAAAAGATGCAAAAATGAAGTGCAGCAGGCGGAAGTGCCAAGGAGCCTAATCCTTCTGTGTAGGTGCCCGCTCTGGCGAGTGGCTGGCAGCCTCAGGGTCCTCTGAGCCCTGACTGAGGGGGATGGCCTGCAGAGGCACGGCAGGGATAACTGCCCCCTCAACAAAAGAGACCTGGGCATCAGGGGAGGGCTTTGCAGCCTGCTGAGGCACGTCCTCGTTGGAGCCATCACTTAGTTCAACCACCATGGGGGGATGACTCCCTTGGACTGGCTCATCAGTGACCCCGGCGTCGGGGGCCCCCTCACCCGGAGTAGCGGCAGCCTCCTCGGCCTCAGAGCCATCGGGGGCAGCCTCGCGGATGACCAGGGGGTAGTACATGCTCTCCTCCTTCCATAAATCAGAAGAGGCCTCCACCCCAGCCCGTCTGAGGGCTTCACTCCAAGTTTCGGAGCAGTAGCGCCTACATACCCCAGGGACTTGGGATTTGTAGGCAGCTGCTGTCTCAGCTGCCCCAGCAGTATAGGCTGCCTCCTCAGCTTCTTCCTTGGTAGCCCAGGCTTCCTCTCGGCCCTGCTCTGCCTCAAGCTTGGCCCTCTCAGCCTCCCCCTTGGCCCATTCAGCCACCCTCTTGGCCTCCTCGGCATCTGCCACTTTCTTCACCAGGCCAGCTATCTGATCCTCGGCGAGCTTCAACAGCTTCTCTGCCTCACCCAGACGCTTTGTCTGGGTTTCAGCCTGCCTCTGGGCGCCCTCAAGGCCTGACACCGCGCTGTTCCTGGCCTGGGTCATTGCCTTCAGCTCCTCCCTGGCCTTGGCAAGGTCCTCCTCTGACGTCTTGAGGGTCCGGGTAGCCACCAAGCGCCTATCGCGCTCCAATTCCATGGCCTTCCCATGTTCATTGGCCGCCTCTTCCAGCCTGAAAGTGGCCTGTACAGCCTGCCAAACGAAACAGACCAGTTGCAATTAGCCGAGCTTAAAAAAAGAAATGAAAGCAAAAAAAAAAAAAAAAAAACTAGGGCAAGAAAAAGCACAAGTGTTAAGGTCTTACCATCCCCAAATACCGCTTGAGGCAAAGGAAGACGTCCCTACTCCTCATAGTTCCCAGCTCCGCCATGTTCGCGGGCAGGAGCAGGTACCTCTCCACAGCGTCAGCCACATAGGCGCCTTCGCCATCCTTAAAGTCCCTGAGGGAGGAGTCATCCCTCAAGGGAGCCCCGCGGAGCATTGGGGCGGGGAGCCAAGCCTAAACCTCGGGCGGGGGAGCGACCTGTTTATCCTGCATTGAGGGTCCTATCCTCAGTTGCTTCGATGGCCGCTGATTGCCATCGCCCTCCCGCGTGGGCCCAGATTTGTCCTCAAGGGTCCTCTTACCCTTGTCCTTCTTCTGCTTAGGGTCAGCAGGCTCGTGCCTGGACGACGGGCTCGCCTGAGGCGGAGGAGGAGGGAACTTGGATTGTGTTGAGGCCGACCTGGTCTGAGCAGGACGATTCTTTGGAGATGGGGGAGGAAGCTTCGGCTTGGACTTCCCCGGCTGCCCTTCTAGTAGTTCGGACAGGCTTGGCTGGTGCTTCTTCTTGTAGCCCATCTCACGCCGGGAAGATGTCTCTGACGCTAAGAGGTCTGCCTCGGTTAGACGAGGATCACCCAAGTCTCCAGAGGGGTCCTCGGACTGATGGAGTTGCTCAAAAACACCGAAATCCTCCTCGGCAGGACCAAAATCTGCGGGTTCCCCTTCCCTCTCTAGGTCCTCTTCCGCGGCCTCTGGGAATGTATGGGAAGACGAGGGGACTGCTACTGTGACGCCTTCTGAAGTGGAGGTGTCCTCGGGAAACTCGAACCCGTCCTCGGTCACTGCTATTTTCTGCAGCCGAGGATCCTTAGCTCTGATCACGTACTTTGGGGCCGCAAATGACTTTTGGAGCGGACTGTACCCCAAAATCTTGTGCGCAGCTCTGACTTGGTGATCTGCTTCGTTCTCAAATTCCGCAGACCTGAGCACCTTCTGCAAGTCTTCCCTGTTGACCAAGCTGAAATGGCACGCAAAAGAGTGCGGATCTGCAAAAGGAAAACACACCCATGGTTAGAAGCCAAACAGTACAAAAAGAAGTAAGGCAGAAAAGAAGTTAGAATCATTGAATCCCCTCCTATTCCCACTGCCCCACCTGGTGTTCCCTCTGTCGTTGGGCAATGAAGGCCATCGTGCCACGCTCCAGACACGATGAGAAAGTCCTCGTTCATCCCCTTGTTGGACTCAGGGAGGCACTGGATAAGCCGGACCCTGTCGTCCCTCGTCCTCATGTAGTAGGACTTACCCTTCAGATGTTGAAGGTTGTAGCAGTAATTCACATCATGATGGGTCAGCCTTAGACCCATCTTCTCATTGAGGGCGTCCACACTGCCCAGAATTCTGAACATGTTGGAGGCGCATTGGGTGGGGGTTAACCGAAAATATGTAAGGTAACCCCTCATCACCGGCCCCATGGGGATCCTCATCCCCCCTTCAAGAAAGGCGATGACGGGAATCACCACCTCGCCCACCTGCCTCTGGAGGAGCCACTCTCCTTCCTCACAATACCTCAAGCCAACGTTGGCCGGTATCTTGTAATCGGCGATGAATTTCTCCATCGCCTCCTCAGTGCCAACATACTTCTTAAGTCTACCCATCCCAAATGACGCCTAAGAGAACTAAAAGAGGAGCGAATGAAAGGGAAGGACGAATAGAAGAGAAAAAGCTCAGAAAGGGATAGAGAGACTTACAGAAATGAGGAGGAGCTCCTCGGACTGGCTTTTTGTGCTGGGGATGGAGATGGAAGTTTGGCTGGACTCAGAATAGAGGCGCAGGAGCTCTTGATTGTAAATGAAACGAGGAGGAAGCGGTTCCAATGGGTATTTATACCCTAGGAAGAAGAGCCGCGCGAGTTTTCCCGCCCATAAAGGCCAGACGCATCCCCACCGTTGGATTGTCATCTGCCCGTTGAACGTGGGGAGCATAAAGCCGCCCGAATTTAATGCAGGACACGTTACGCGCACGGAAGCGCCAGTAACGCGCCTTGGGCAGATGAAAAGGCTCCAATGCTGACAGGGGACGAGACTCGATTGGACACGAAGCAGGCCCGAGGATATCAAAATCCTCCTTTCCGCCCGAGGATGCGGATAGCATGATTTTGAGGGGCTATTGTGGGGCCAGAATAAGTCAAGCCACCCCAGCCCACTTCAGACTAGGCCCAGAGGCCCGCGCCGAGGACGCGTCCTATGTCCGAGGACGAAAGTATAGAGCCCAAGGCCCAAGGAGCATTGCCGAGGATGGTTACATCCTCGGGAGACCGAGGTCAGAAAGTGGGCAGACAGCACGCCCTTACGGGGAACTTCCCTAAACGCCCAAAGAGCAAATAGCACGAACCAAGCACCGGACATTGAAGCATGGTGGAGGAGCAAGTCCTAAGTGGACTGTCACCTCCACATTAAATGCCCTCAACTAACGCCCTGGCCGCATTAATGAGGATAGGACCTCTGAACAGTGCCATCTTGGGCGCTGCAACCCACAGGAGGGATGGGAATGCGGCTGATGGGACAGACACTCAAGTGGAAACCGGATTGATCAACAAATGTAGGGCTAGGATCAACTGAGTGAGAAGTATATAATGTAAAAGTCCCTCTTGAGGAGAGGAACAACAAAAACCAGAGAAAAAGGAAACACTGTAGCAACCCATTTTCTCTCAACTCTTGTAACCTTTCTGAAAAGAGATAATAGGAACTTCTAACTCCATAAGGTTCGTCCGAGGAGCCTCCGAGTGTGTTCAAACCCACGTTTTAGCTATCAGCATTCACGTACAACCGTGCATGGCTGTTGCATTCTTTACTAAAGCCTAGCTCTTGAGCCCATACTCTACAAATTTATTGGAGGGTTAGCTGGGCTTGGGTCCACTCTCTCAATCTGTAGAGAGCGCTCGAATCCACCCCCTACAGTAACCTTCTTAATCCTTTTCCTGGTAACAATGAAAAATAACCCACTATTTGCCTATTAGATTAAATAATCAATATATCAGCTTGGATCACAATGAAATCTCACAAAATATACTTCAAAAATAGATATGGAAGAAGTAAAAACATAGCTCTACCTTTTCACTTATGCACTTTGCCATTGCTGGAATTTGTAGATAGCTTCTAAACTCTATGGACTTGGTCCTTCGATGTGCATGGCAGAAAGCAAAAAGTAAAAGTCAATAGTAGGCTGATAGCTATGGATCTTAGCTTCCATGGTTATACCAAAATTAAAAATACAAACCTTAGCATAACTAAAAAATAAGGATCAAACAAAACCCCTAAAAAATGTAGATGCTACTCTTAAAATCAAATAAAGAAGTAATAAAAACAATGAAAGACTTGAGATGAAACAATTAAACTAAACATAAAACCAAGCTTCAGATAACAATTACCTAAACATCAGTCATCTTAATCACAAGCATTCCACCAAAAAAATATATCTTGTAAAGGGAAAAAATTTATATCACAGAGAGTCTAAATTTGAAGAGAGATAGAGATAGACCTGGTGAGGCCAAGTGGCCAATGATGACAACTGAAAAGACAGCTATACCCTCTGCCACAAATGGACCTGTGGTAGGATTCGCTTAACGGTAGGGACTAAGGCAACCATTCAAGTGGGATTGTTCTGCCTCAGGTGTTGGGTGCTTCTCTGATTTCAAGCAAAATACAGCCATGAATAAGCAGATATTCTCAAACCCAAACTTGAATTTCTGTATGAACTCATCCCAAACTCAAATTAGATACCAAAAATAAAAATAAAAATTCGATAGGGGTAGAAACCCAACGACAAACCCGGTGGTAGAAACCCAGGTGCCGACAGGGTCGTGGGAGAGCAAACTGAGTAAAGAGGGGCAGAGTATATATTCAACAGAGAATGGAAGAGAAATACCAACATGAAAATTAATCATTTATTATAACACATAATATATATAACTAAATAATGAAATATATTATGAGTACGGTTATATATTTTTGGTTATAGAGCCCTAATTAAATTTGTTTATAGTTACAGATTTCTAAACAAATTTGATTACCAAAACTTATCTACAAAAACAAATGAACAGATTATAAACCAACCAATCAAATCTTCATTAATTTTGACCCTTTTTTCAAGTAGAGAAACCCCCTGATAGGATTAAAATCAAAAGCACATTAAATTATCAAGTAGATTATAAAGTTAGCCTTAAAAAAAAGCACAAAACCCCTTAGTAACAATAGGAAATTAAGCGAAAATTGAAATTAGTAAATATATCTTTGACTAAAAAAATCAAAACAGGAAAGAGGAAAACAGAAATCAGATAATAAGTCATAGATATAAAACCCAAATTGCCCAACAAAAACAACGAAATTTCCCATTTTTTAATCAAATGAAAGCAAACCCAGATTATAAATCAATTAGGATTGCCCAAATTTTGATCGCATAAACACAATAAACCTAAAAACCCTAGAATATGAAACTAAGATGAGTTGAAAATTATTGAGAAAGAATGGTCTTAATTATATCAAGTCTGGGTCGAGCTTTGAAAAAGATAGCATCCATCCTCAAGTTTTCAAGAAAATAAAACTTACCGACAACTGTGTGGAACCGGAAGATGGAAGGAGATCGGTCTAACAGTAGTGAAGACACCTCCCTCAGGTTTCTCTCTCCAACACTCTCTAGCTCTCTGCATCTGATTTCTATCCTTGTGTTTCACGGCCACAACTCACAAATGCTCTCTATTCTTTATATCTCTTTCTAGTCGCTTTTTATTTAATATAATATAGAGAAGCAGGGCACCGGGTTTAGGGTTTAGAAAAGTTTTATTATTATTATTTTTTTATATTACGTTGACGTGGAAAAAGGCACCAGGTTTAGGGTTTAGAAAAGTTTTATTATTATTATTATTTTTATATTATGTTGACATGGAAAATTGTAGAAGCTTGAAAAGCTTCGGTTTTATATATATATATATATATATAGACAATTAATCTTGCTCTCAACATCGATCATACAAAAAGTAATTCAGTGTGCTACATAATTTTTCTTTTTAGTTTGCCCTGAAAAGAAAATTAAAATTGGAATCCCTAGGATTATTAAATGGAATACTCCGCTAAAATCTTTTATGAAATTAGATAACAATGGCAGCTCGTTAGGTGATCCTGGATTAGCTGGTGCAGGCGGATTGCTACGCAACAGCTTAGGTGCTTGGATTTTAGGTTTTTCATTACACATGGGCATTACTTCTAATAATATCGGAAGTAGTTCACCAGGGTCTCTATGAAAATAGACTCTATGATAGTTCTTTCTTGGTTAACCAATAATAAAGATATCTCACAAGATGTTATCCCACTACTATGTGATTGCAGAAACCTTATGGAACCACTACATGTCCTGCTTTTGTATATGTGGCTTTTGTATGGGATATGGAACATCTAGGGACCACTAGAATGTGTCTAGTAAAGGCTATAATACTTGCTGTTGTTTGACATTATATATATTTGTAAAAAAAAGAAATGTAATAACTTTTCATACAACACTAGCCTTGGAAGTTGGAACCTACTTGGAAGTTTGGAACATAACTCCAACAAGGAAAAACCTGTTTCCCATTAACTGTGTCCTATTTATATACAAACATGGATCTCGTTGGCCACATGAAGGTCAATGTACAAAATCAAATTCACATCTCCTCTAGGTTGCTGTGCTACGGTCTAAAGTGTGAAACAAAACCAGCGGTGCATGTAGTTGTAAACCTTCAAAATAGAATTTATTCTCAGCAATCCCAATTGAAGGTAAACAGAAGTTTTACTTTTAACACTACTCTGTTAGGTCAAATACCTATGTGTTAAAAGGAATTAAATAACCTCAAGCAATAACTAAATAAAACTCACACAAGCATTAGGGGAAAAAAAACAACTATACAAGAACACAAAATTTATTTAGGTGAAAAACTCTCAACGTTAGAGGAAGAAATCACCAATCAAATCCGACCAATCCAACTTTTTATCATTATTAACAACAATCTTAATCTTAGCAAACATTCACTTTGGATTTTATTTTTTTCTAGTATTATTCTTTTTTACCTAGCAACCATAATTAATTTAAGCAATAATAAATGTATTGTACTGTATTAAGAAATAATTATTTTGTGTCTTTTCATTTGTTCATAATTTGTCAATACTATTTTTTGAGAAAAAAGATAGACATAATTTGTTAATACTAAATGGGTGTTATTTTGAATTTTCATGAATTTTTCTTCATACTTTGGCTTCCCTCAATTGAAATCCTATCTTTGACATTTAGTACACTATAATAGATCCTATAATATAATAGTTCTTTAGCAATAACCATTCAATTATTTGGTTGTTATTTTATTATGAGGAATAGTTATTTCTTTAGAAAAATTATTCTTTTATAATGAAGAATAACCATTCATTATCAAAATAGCTGTAATAAATATTACTTTACCTACTTGATATTCTAAAAATTAAAACTCCGAAATAGCCCTTACAAAATTGTTGCTAACTTCTTCCCTGTTAGGCTCTCTCCCTATTAGCACCTTGCATCTCTCTCTTGGTTTATCCTAAAACTGACTAAGTCTATGAACAACATATGCAATATCTAGTCCAGTTAAAGTTAGATATAAGAGTCTAACAATTAAACTTCTAGATTTTTATACTAATGTATAAAAACCAAAGTTTTCAATAAAGTTGTTTCGATTTGTTAGAAAGAAATATTTTGATGTGAGCCAATAATGAGAAAGTCTATGGGCTCAAGTTTTGTGGCACTAACTTTTGCTAGAATCTTGACATGGTTGAGTGGTGTATAAAAAGTAATAGATTTATGTAAAAGTAATGGTTCACAAATAACAATTACATATCTCTTCAAGTTGTTGCTAAAGTTGTATCAAATGATGTGATTCTAGAAGAACCTGTTAATACTGTTGTAGTATTTGGGGTTATCGATATTTTATAATTTTATTTTTTGATGAAAAATGTAAAACTTAAATGCAGTATATTGGATTTCCCAATTAGATTCATATACTTGTTGCATTAACAAAAAAAATTGAAAGAAACAATGGTTTTATTTCTAATGACAATTAAATTTAATGCAACTATTTATTTAAGTTTAATTTAATTGAACAACATAATGTACTACATTTAAAGTATTATAATTAAATTTTATCCTAATAAAAGTTATTTATCTTGTCTAAGTCTTCATCACATAGGCCAAATAATATAATTAAGTTTTAGTTTAATAGTGTTGCATGTAGAGATTTTATATATAAACAATATTATATCAAATAGGTTAAGTTTACTTGTATAAATTACATTTATTTCTACATCAATTTAAAAATTTTATGTAATAATTTAATATTTTTATTTTGGGTAAAATAATATATTGGCCCCTAAATTTTGTCCCAAAAAAAAAAAAAAAAAAAAAATTCGTTTCTAAACTTCAAAAAAAAAAATTTAGAGATAAAAATCTTTTTTCAATGTTTTAAGGATGATTTTTTTTTTAAAAAAAATTTTAAGGACAAAAAGTGAAATGTTTTCAATAATATAATGACAAAAAATAAACTTGTTAATATTTAGGAACGAAAAACAAACTTTAGACTAAAATAGTATTTTACTATCGTTAATATCTAATTTATTGTCATGAAAATCTTGCAAGGAGAAAGATTATAGAAGATTATGTTGTACACTATGTACAAGGACTACTGTATCTAGGATCCATGCGTTATGGGAATGCAAGATGGCGCAAGATGTTTGGGCTGATTGTTCAATTAAGCTACAAAAGTGCATTCAAGGCTAACAACATGTGCTTCAGTTATTCCGCGACATGCTAAGTAGACTATTCATAGCTAAGTTTGAATTATTTTTAGTTCAAGCATAGTTGATTAGGAATCAAAGGAATGCTGTGAACCATAGGGGGAGATTAAAGGTTCTGAGGTGGCTAAACAAAAGGTCAAGGGACTATTTGGAGGACTTTCATCAAGCCCACGAACAGCTGATAATCCCAATGAGAAATACTGGTGTACATATATGGCAACCTCCTCCGGAGTCAATATTTAAGTTGACTTTTGATGCTGCAATTTTTTTAGAATTGAACAACTCTAGTGTTGGTGCAATAATTTGTAATTAATGAGAAGGGCAAGATGATAGCATTTGTGTTGGCAAAAGGCCCTTCAGTGGGAGATAGTGAAGAGGCAGAAAAAAGGCGTTAGGGTTTTGCTATTGACATAGGTTTTTCAAAATTGGTGATTGAGGGGGATAATGCAAATGTCATGAAATCAATCTCTTTCACTGGCATACACATGTCTCGACTAGGCCATATTATTCATGATTAACAATGACTTGCTCAGGGGCTTCGTTGGGTGAACTTAGTTGTGTAAACTGGGATGCTAATTATGTGGCCCACTCTTTAGCTAAATGCTACGACTTAAATAATGCTCCAAAGTGCAGGATTGTCGTGAAGTAATAACTTGGTAAGTCCGAGGTCGAATCCACAGGGAAAAGGGAATTGATTAGCAAACCACAAGAGAATAAAACTAAAAGAATAAAATTTAATTAAAGAGATTTTTTTATGGTTTAGTAAAGTTAATTTAAATTGAGAGAAAATAACAATATATTAAGGCGCTAAAGTTTAGGGATCCACACACAACACATCTATTGGTAGTCTTAACAATATTTATTTTATAACTCAACTAAAACTCATAGGAAAGATGATCTTAGTCAGATGATTTAACAATAAAAACTCAAGAATTAATTGTCAAAGTTAGTTTTATGAAATTGATTGATTTTAGGAAATCAAAACTTGTGGATTAGTTTGCAGGGAATTCTAAGCATTTAACGTGCCTAGAGTCCACGATAAATCAAAGAATTATACAAAACTAAACACTTTTCTAGATGAGTAAAACAATCAAAAACATAAAAACATAAGCATTAAAACCAATAAATGATTGTTGAGAACATACCAATAAATGGTTGGGTTTCACCCCTTGCCTTAGCAAAACTTCTAGCAAGCCATAACATAAATAAAACTCTAAAAATTGTAAAAAAACTTTAAAAAAACCTAAATTATGTTCTACGGCAGCTCTCTCCTGAATTTTTGCTCTAAAGAGTTTTTAAAAAGGTCAAGGAATTCTATTACAAGTTGAATTCCCGTTTGGAGAATATCCCAGGTTTTTAGGCTTCTATTAACTGACGTTTTCGGCCCATTTTCTTTCAGAATTCGGACTTTTGGTAAACTAAAAAGTTGTAATACTTTAAGTTAGTTTTCCAGCCCAACTTTGATCTTCTTGATTGGACATCTGAGCCAAAAGTTATGCTCCAAATACTAACTGGTGCACAAGCTGGAATCCTAATCCGAAGTGGACTTGGATTTGGTTCAAATTTCCTTTGATTCCTTGCTCCAATTGGACTTGAATTTAATTGGATTGGCTTTCTTTGAATTCATTATGGCCCTTGTAAAATTAAAGTCCATTAGATTTCTTCTTTGTACAAATCTACTTATTTAATTTCATCATCTTACAAAAAATAAATTCACGCATTAAAATTCAATTAAGTATGAAATTGATTATTTAGCATTATCCCAAAACCAACTATAAAATGCATGAATTAACTCAAAATAAGTATGATAATGCTTTTTAATAATGATAAAAATGTACAAAATTAATATATTTTCACTAAAAATGCTAAGAATGTATTTGAAGATATGTACTAGATGGAGGATCCTCTTCCACCCACTTTGGAGGACTCTCTTCCACTGGTTAAGGTCATTTTCAACAACAACAAAAAAAAAAAAAAGTTAAAACAATCATTCATATTTGACAAGAGATAAACGTAATCCTCTCCACCAATAGAATGTCTTATCCCCTTTTTCGGTCCTTTTCAAATTCTATTCCACTGGATAAGAAAGAATATTAATTTATAACTTTTATATTCTCTACTTTTCTGTTCTTTTCTATCACTTTCACTTTAAAAATGAATGGCAGTCAACAAGTTCTAATAAAGTTGTAGTTTTAGTTATGACAAAAAAAAAAAAAAAAAAAAAAAAGAAGAAAAAGAAGAAGAAAGAAACAACGGTAAATTTTGGTATAATATTTAATTATTTTATTTGATTTTAGTTTCATCTGGTTGACAAATACTTCAATTATAATGAAAATATTGTAATTTCTTTTATTACATTCTTAGGACAAGTGAACAATTCTTTTGTTAATTAAAAGGGCTATGTTAACCGATGTTTTTAGAACAATTATTAAAAAATTATAATAAGAAAATTTTGATACCACTTTCATGAAAAATATAAAAAGTTGTTAAATTTATTAATTTATTATTCTCTCAATAAAAATATTTTTAAAAATAACCCCTAATCTAATGCGGACAATGACTAACATTTACCTAATTTAAATACACTCTAAAAAATAAAAAGAGTAAAAGGGCGTCGTCTAATTGAATCTTAAGGTTGGATGGGACCCGCAAGTACGGAAAAACGTAAATCTAACTTTAAAATTGGGTCCCAAAATACTATTCACACATTTAAAAATTATTTCACTACAATGTTTTCAGTTTTAAGTTTTCAATTTTCAGTAATAAGCATTATCCTAACAGATCATAAAGAATGACAAATACCAGCAACATATTTCCATTCCATTTTCTGCATTATTTCTTCGGGTGACCACCAATGAATATATTACGTCATGTATTGTATGGTACGTCTTTTTCTATTTATTATTAACCGAGTTTTTTTTTTTTTTTTTTTTTTTTTTGAGGAACAATAACCGAGTCCTATTTAAACAACTAGACTATAATAAGTTTTTCCTATCTTAGTATCTTTTTGTCGGCCAGTAAATATTTCTAGACCAGAATCAATCCAATCTTCTTGGAGTAGGAACTCAGCTCAGCCGTTCAGGTTCGTGTGCTTGCTAACTTTTTTTTACGAGCTTTTAATCATTTGCGAAGCTTTTTTGAAGCAACTTTCTTTTTCGTAGTTCTTAGAATTTATCGTTTTTTTTTTTTTAACGAAAATTAAAATAAATAAAATAAAAAGCATCGGAAAAATCTCAGGGAAGAAACAACATTGTACAGTGAAAAACCACAACCACTAGAAAGTCAGGGGGGCTTACTCTGAGAAACCTCGCAAGAGTGGTCAGTAATGCTTTGTTTGGATGTTTAAAAAAAGAGGGAGAGTAGAGTAAAGGGAGAGAGAGTAATTCAATTTTCTTGTTTGAAAGTTTTTTAAGGAAGGAAGGGGAGGGGTTTGGAGGGATTTCAACTACCTCCAACCTCTCATTTTTAATTGATTTGGACGGAGAGTAAAGTAGATAAATTATTGACCGAAGGAATTCCCCAATTTACCTTTTCTAAATTAAAAAAATTACAAACTGATTATATAAATAATTTTTGTTTGTTTCTTGAGAAAATTTAAGGTGAATGAAAAAAAAAAATTGAATCTCACTATTTCACTGACTAATGTTGTGAAAATATGTACATTTACAAAAAATAAAATAAAATAATACGGCGTCGTGTCAACCAGTTACTTCTGCTCTCTGCAAGTTCATCGAAATTCCACTTCCAAGTCCAATGTCTCGCAAACTTTTCGTTTCATCGCAATCTCTTTAGTAAACTTTTTTTTTTCTTCTTTTCTTTTCTTTCCTCTCTTATTTTCTCACCAACCAAACAATGCCCAACAGTCCAAAATTGGCGTTTCCATAACCCCCACCGACTAAACAAAATCTAGAAATACGTCGACGACGAGCCTCCAAATCAACCCCGAGTCTCCTCCCTTATCTCTCCAGCCACTGCTCATTCCGACCAACACCGACGGCCATGATGGTTCACTGGGATGCCATGGAGTCTGGTTCGACGTGGTTTTGGTGGTGGCGTCAGTGGTGTTCGTAGGGTACCTATCGATTCACGTGAAGAAGAACCAGAAGAAATTGTACAATCGAGGCTCATACATTTTAATTTCCTACTATGCCCTTCTCTGGTTCAATACCTTACTCAACCTCACTTGGTCCTCTCTTTAGGTCCCTTCTTTACTTTCTTTCTAAATTTTTTATTATATAATTTTGATTTTTTTTTAATTTTTTGGTAATTGTTAATATATTATCACTTGGGTGAAATCTATAGGACAATTATTAAATAATTAGTGGTATTTAATTTTTAATTTTTTTTACTTATATTATTGGTATTTGATGGAATGAGAATGTTGATTAAATAATTATTTAATCTAACAATTTAATCATAGACCAATATTGCAAGTTCATTTTCCAATAGGGGTAAATTTGTCTATTTAAATCATTTCCTCTCTTTTCCATCTTAATTTTTAAAACATCCAAACAAGAGGAAGGGCTAATTACTCCTTTACCCCTTACTAATTTTAAAAACATCCAAACAAGGTGGAGGATAACCATTCACCTCTACTCTCCTCCCTTTCTAAACTTCCAAACAGGCCATAAAGGAGTTGCAAATCGTAGGCCAGCGGTGTTAGAGCTCAGATCTAACCCGATCTGGAACAAAACCACCACTAACGGTCTACAAAGAGAGGCCTAACTATTGTTTAATCTACTTCTTCCTCTGGGCATTGTTTTAAAATTTTATTACCGCAACTTATTTCACAAGTTTTGAGCAATGTTATTCAAATTATTTTATAAATTTTTTTACAAATTGATAATATGGTGAGTGATTATTGGTAAGTGAAAAAATTGATATTAGTGGTAGATCTAGATAAAAAGTAAAAATTAGTACGAATTTGTCATATCAATAAGTTGTAAAATTATTGCAAAATAGTTTGTGGCTGTAGCAGTATTCCAACTTTTTGGTCATAGATTTATCATATGACAGAATGTGAATGGTGAAGAAAAAATAATAGATTTATGTGCAAGTGATAAAGAAACTACCTATTATTAATGGTCTTGATTTTTTTTGTGTGCTAAATATAGGGTAAAGAATATGGACCATTTTTTTATTATTATTTTAAGAAATCCTAAACTAAGCCCACCCCAAACCCAAAGCCACAAACCCTCTTGCACAGTAATAATATATAGGTTAATTGCATGATTCATCTCTCAATCTCTCTATTTTTTTTGGGTAAACCAACTGGCTTAATGCCATACACATTTATTTAAAGAGTGACAATCTCCTAAGATAACTAGATATAATTACTAGATAATTATTCAAATATTCAAATAGAGATAAGATACCTAGATAACTAGGACTACTCAAATAAAGATAAGATAACTAGTAGAAAGATAAGAAGGACTCTCAAAAGTTGAGCAATAGTAGAACTCTCATGAGACATTTACGCAGTACCTCATCAGGAGAGGGGCCCAAAGGCCCAAAATCTACCTATTATTATTATTATTAGGGTAAATTCCACTAAACCCTCCTAAGGTTTGGACTAATACCAACTAAGTCCAAAACTTTTCAAAAATGACCAACTTGATCCTAAAAAGACAAATTTGTCCCTATCTAGCCAAACCCTTCTCATCTCAGACCCAAACACTTCTCCTTTCTCTCTCAGACCTTTGGTTCTCTCACCCACACCCACGGCGGCTCCCTCTCTCTCACCCACACCCACGGCACGGTGGTTCCCTCTCTCTCACCCATACCCACGGTAGTTGAAGACTCTTTCATGGCCAAAACCCATTTTTTCCTCTACCATCTTCCACTCTCTTCTCAAATCAGTGCCATGGAGACATTTGGCTAGAGATTTTCGAGCTTCACATCACCACCACTGCTATTGTTCCATGCCAACAGCTCTGATCTGGTGCCAAACGTGTTTAGGTCTTCGTTTTTGGGTTTGGATCTCTATTTCTAGGTTTGAGTCTCTATTTTTGGGTTTGGGTTTGTGTGTCAAACGTCAAGGGAACGTTTGACAAAGACCCACGAGCTCTGCCACCACCATTGGCGACGCCACCACTGGTGGCCATCGATCTCCCTCTTTCTCTATTCTATTTTTTTTTTTTCTCTTTTGGTTTGGTTCTTTGTTGGTTTGGGTCTTGGTCAATTTGCAGATTGGGTTTTCTTATGTGATATAAGGATTTGGTAATTTTTTATTTGGGTTTGAAAGGGGGTTTAGGTATGGTTATTTGTAGATTTGTGGGTATTTTTGATTTAGGGTTTGTCTCAAAATGGCTCTAATATGGTGATTTTGTTAGTGTGTGCATATGAATCCGTGTATGATTGGTAATCTAGGATGATTTTTGGGGGTTTTAGGTTTTGGAATTTGTATGGCTATGTGTGTATGTTTGTGTTCTATGAGATGGTGCAGCTGTGTAGTGTGATTTGTGCAGTAGTGTAGTGTGATTGAAGAGAGGGTCTAAAATGAGAAAGAGAAGAGTTGGTTTGAGATGAGAAGGGTTTGGCCAGTCAGTGACAAATTTGTCTTTTAAGGATCAAGTTGGTTATTTTTGAAAAGTCTTGGACCTAATTGGTACTAGTCCAAACCTCAGGGGGGGTTTAGTGGAATTTACCCTTATTATTATTATTTTTGGGTGGCTTGGCCCCCCTAAAGGTTCCTGCAATATATTAGATGCTCTTAATTAGACTTCAGTTATTTCTGTAAACTTGGGCAGGTTCCTTAAATTCGCCTAAAGAAGAATATATAAGAATAACAATTTACTGAGTTATTATGTAAATACAAGTTTATGGTCACTTTGAAAGTTTTTGGGAGAAATAATGAGAGATGTCTAATTCTATAGTGGGGGTGCCAACCTGAAAAATAATTTGATGTGCAATTCTGAAATATAAATATTCTTAATTTTAGATTTATTACTAATATTGAGTAGTCTTTTTTTTTTTTTTTAAATATAAATTTTCTATAGGTTTTTTTTTCCAATTATTTATTAATTTATTTTCCCTTAATCCAGTATGTTATATTTCATCCTCAAATTTTATGTATTTAGTTGTGTTTATGAGAGATTTAATATTCATCTTTTTAATAAAATGGTAGAATTTTAATGTTTTATATATATAACATGTGTACACATTATGACATAAGTGATATCATCCTTAATTGATCTGACCCATAAAGGACTAAAAATTAATTTTTAAAAGAAAAATACACCAATTTTAGTTGCGCCGATTCTAAACTTGTACCTAATTGGATTATAATCTAACCGAATTTGATTGCCAAAGTGTACCCCGATCCTAACACCATGTAGGTATATTGACAGATTAAAGATGGAAACAAGGATAGCCTTAAGTGCAGTTGTAAGTGAAGTTCTTAATGTAGACAACTATTTGGTTTGGAGCGTCCAAGTGAAAACCTATTTGATTGCTCAAGATCTTTGGGACATTGTTGAAGCAACCGACGAATGTCCTAAACAAGAAGATGATGAAACTGCTTTCAAGGATTGGCGCAAGAAGAATGCCATGGCTTTACACGTGATCCAAATTTCATGCCCGCAACGGATATGTCATGTGATTAGTCTGATTACTTCCGCCAAAATTGCTTGGGAAAC
Organism: Quercus aquifolioides; assembly: GCA_019022515.1. Taxonomy (NCBI): domain Eukaryota; kingdom Viridiplantae; phylum Streptophyta; class Magnoliopsida; order Fagales; family Fagaceae; genus Quercus; species Quercus aquifolioides. Next base: position 46,635,959 of record CM032333.1, read on the forward strand.
TTTGGAAGTAATATGCAGCATCCCCAAAAGTCATTATGTTGGTATGTCTCTCTCTATACTGCACGTGCTCAAACATTTTATACCTCAAATAGGCCTAAGGTCTAGAAGATATGATAATAAACTTACCCAAAAAAGAAAAGAAAAGGAAATACTTAAAAGAAAGAAATGAAATGAAATACAGAATCATCATGCTTTTCCTCCTCCCCTCTGTCTCGTTTGTTTGCCACCACCATTACAACCTTAATAATACACCAGTAGTATTAACAGAAGCAAAGGCAACATTTGAACAGCGGGAATGGCCTTATGCCGGAGGACATGTGATGGGTGCCAAATCCATGATTGAAGCATTCAAAAAAGACCCATTCTGATATTGCCACAAAAACGCCCCATCCCCATGGCAATTTTATTTAGATATAAATAAATTATAATTCATGGTCTTATACTATGCTTTTATGCTATAATCATAAAGTTAGGCTCTATTTTTTTTTTTTTTTTTTTTTTCCAAAAAATAAAGTTAGGCTCTTTTGTGGTCAAATCTCATACTACTTAATTATCTAATAAGTTTTGGGTTAAATTACAAATTACGTCCTCTAATTTTGTTTCAAATTCAATTCAGTTTAGCTTTTAAACTTCACTTTTGATTAATTCAATTCTTTACTTTCAAGTTTATTCAATTCATGTCTTCCTGTGAAACGTAATTTCCTTCGAGAGGGAATTGAAGATCCATGATAGTAGCATGGTGTTATTGTGCCTCCATGCATTAAACATTGGGCTCAAGGAATCCAAGGGTTGCAAGATTGTTCCATCAACATAACAAATCTTATTTTTGGCAGTCACTACCATGAGAAAAGATCTACTTTCACGTGTTGTAATTGTGTCGTCCATAAAATGTTGAGTGGCAAGACTAGTGCTTGGATTATACTCCACTGTGCAAATGGTAAGGGTTTCAAGCATGTTCTCCGGTTGAAGTCTGATTGGAGAACAAGTTTTAGCAAACGTTGAAGAAGCTACCACTGAAGCAGTGGCGGTGCCAAAAACTTTTTCAAGAATGTTTATAATTTTTTTTTGCTTGAAGAATGTTTATAATTTTTATTTTAACATATGATATTTTCTTACTTAAACAAAAATATTTATATTAAGTAAGTCTTTACATTTTTGCCAAAAAATAAATAAATAAGTCTTGATATGTCTAAAAATATACAAGTCAATTTAATAAAAATAAAAAATAAATATAGTATACATTAAATACATTATAATTTAATGAGCTATATATGACATAAGAGTAATTAGAGGGAATTAAAAATACATTAGTCAACTATTTAAGTGCATTACATATTTTTAATAAGAATCTAGGGAGGCTAGTATTTAAATTTAGGGTAAATTATGTATTTTGTCCCTATCCTTTACACTATATTTCAATTTAGTTCCTAACCTTTCAGTGTTGTGTTAATTTAGTTTCTGTTGTTATTTTTTGGATGAAAATTGCTGACATGGAAAACGGCCAAAATAAAAAATTAGTTTATTGCCACATCAACGGCAACTAATTTTTTATTTTGGCCGTTAGTCATGTCAGCAATTTTCATCCAAGAAATAACAACATAGACTAAATTGACACGATACTGAAAGATTATTGTCAAATTTGTGATTGGAGATCAAGAATGTGATAATCTTCTCTGATTTCTCATTGAATGAATAACTCAATCTCTTCTTATATATACAAGTAGTAGAGAATACAAAACTGGAAAAATAAGAAAAACTGAAACTCTGACTAATTAATAGCTTATAACTAACATAACAGAAAGGTCCACCAACTCTAGGTACCAATGACAACATAACACGTGTACTGTCACTATGGTGGGATAAATACATGACTAAGCTACCTATAGGTTTCTCTATTTAGATGTCTAAGCTGCAAGTTGTATATAACAGAATCATTTGCTACAAACTTCTTCATCAAATTTGATCCAAGTTTCAGTAAAGTTCACTTTTTTACTTCATCCAAAAAAATGTAATTATGTTTTGTTTTTCCCGTTAGTTAAAATTTCCCCTCATCTGTCCAACTTTATTTTGTTCTCCTAGATCTGCTATCAATTATTGGAATTTTTTTTTTTTTTTTTTTAAAATGGCTGCTACTAGTTAAATTCTTGTTTGGGTGGCTGGTAGCCTGGTACTGGTCGAGTGTTAGTGAGCTTTCCTTCTATCCATTTTGTAATTATTCTTTCATTTAGATCTTCCAAATTACAGGTTAAATATAATTAGGTGAGGAAAATGCCATAAATTAAGTTGCTCGCTGCTTCTTTTTTTCTTAGGATTTTAATCTCTTGCTGTTAAATTAAATCATAATCTATTTTCATTATCAAATGGAAAATTATTGTCTCATACTCCCAATATTCACACTTTATACTCACCGAACATCACTTTGAAAAAGAGTAAATTCCAATGTTTCCCCCTCTAATTTGGAATTAGAATACAAACTATTTACACTAACCTCTTCTAAATAACCGAAAATAGGCTCTAAAAAACTTAAATTTTGTATTTTACCCTTCACTTAAATTGCCATTCACACTCCTCTAATAGGAACTTTGGAAAAAAAAAAAATCCCCAAAGAATTTTAATGTATTTTTAATCATTCAGAGGAGGGCATGTGTAAATAATTTATATTTTAAAGGAAGTGACTATTTTATTCCAAATTAAGGGGAGGTGAGTGTCATAACAAAAAGTCTAAGAAAAAGTCACTGCTTCCCCTTTCAAAAAATGTGCATACATGATGTCCACTCTTTATAAACAATTGTCTAGAATGCAAAGTGTGTACGTTGGAAGTATGAGGAGAAACTAAGATCAGGTAAACATGTAAAGCAAGAATGGTTGAAATGTAATATACCTAATACCCCACTACGGTATTTTGGATATCTAAAAGAGTTTAATATATGTGAGAATGATATATTAAATTGTTGCTGGTGTTTCAGTTCCAGAGGAGGAGGAAGAAAGTTATGTGGCTTGGAGCAATCGGATGAAAACATTTTTAATGGATCATGATCTTTGGAACATTGTTGAAACAACCACCGAACCAACTACACCTGCTTGGAGCAAGAAGAATGCTTTGGCTTTATATTTGATCAGGGAATCCTGCGGGTCGGACAGATTTTCTTTGATAGAGAAAATTAGTAAGGCTAAAGACGCTTGGGATGAAATTGCAAACCCAGGTAGCTATTTCTCTCCTAAAGATACACATGCTCTATCATTCTAAAATAATAGCTTAAAGTTTTCAAATCGATGATAACACTAGAGTGGTTGCCATTGTTTCTTTGCTGTATTTGGTGTGGTTGTGGTGGTGGTGGTTTCGGTGAGTCTTTGCCCATTTTGGTCACTGATAGGGTTGTAAAGAAATAAACTTTCTGAATGAAACTAACAAAGCTCCTCTGCTATCTATACTACACAATAGAGCATGTACACAAGTCCAGAAAAAAAGTGGGAAAAGAAAACAGAAATAATAAATCTAACCATCGCAACGGTTGTTAGGACATATATGATTCACTTGTTAGGAACATATGCCACTATTTTATGTAATTGGCTAATCTTTTGACAAAACGCACTTTACTTGTATTTGGGTAGATCTAGGATGTATTTAATACTTCAAGAAACTTTGTTTCAAGTTCAAGTGTTAAAGCCATGCAAGTCTGTCCAAGAATCAAGTGAGAAAGTGCTGAATTTTAAAGCTCGATAGCTGCTCGACACCTCTTGACACTTGGCTTATCTGTCGAGCTCTTCAGTTGCATTTTATCGCAATCTCGACACCTCTCGACAGCTAGGTGGATCGATCAAGATATCTCCTGTCCCCTCGACACCTCCTCGACACCTCTCGATCGATCGAGCTTTACGAAATTCAGATTTCCAGATCTGATTTTCGGCCCATGCTGACATGTATGTGTAGGGTTTCTTTTCTCACAACCCTAGACATATATAAAGCTTATTTTAGAGGCCGTCACATATGAGAATACAAGGAGAACATATGTAAAAGGTGACCGATGCCTTATTCTCTCTGAAAGAAGCTACTGTGTCTTTGCGCCTTAGGGTTTTGTAACCAAGTGCTTCTTGATCTTCATTGTTGATGAAGTGAAGAACTTTGCAGCCAACATCTTCTTCAAGTTGGTGAGTTAGTCACGTACTAGGAGCCGTGCATCATTGGTTAGTCACGTACTGGGATCCATACAAGAGAGTGGTGTTCATATATTGAAGAGTTCAGAGGTTCTGAAGCGGTAGAAGGTTTCTACTGTAAGTTCATCTATGGGGATTGTAGAGTCTAGGGACAAAGGTTTTGTACTAGATCTGAAACTTCTCTTTACTATAGTAGATTGCTTCGCGGGAAGGTTTCCCCCCAGGTTTTTTATTGTGAAACTAGTTTGTTTTATTAGTTTTCATGGGTCATCATATATTGTCTTATTTATTTTTCCGCTGCATGATTTTGACATGATATTGATGTTTTTTTTTTTTTTTTTTTTTTTTTTTTTTTTTTTTGTTTTAACAAGGTTTATTCATAATTAATCTAATTAACAACTTGAGTTTAAAACTTGTTAATTCTATCAACTGGGGTTTAAATTTCACAACAACGGTTACAAAAGGAACTAATAAGATTATGACGCGTGTGCTAACTATATGACATCGCTTTGTGAATTTTCGTTTGTTCTTGTTTAATGATATGGCATTGTTTCTTTGTCTCTTGTTTCTTTTCATTAATCATAATGACACCGTTTCCATCTTTGGGTTCTTCTACTATTTCTTCACAAAACGTTGCCGTTTGCTTCAGCTTCTTTTCTTGTTTTCTCTTTTCAACTTTAACAAGGGCGCATGCAAAGATAGAGAAAGAGAAATAGATATGGTACAAGCAGTGATGAGTCAGTTCTGATTATTGGGTTATTAAGAATTTAGGGGGATGCTGAATGAGGTGAGGATGGATGAATGAGATACCTGTGAGATATGGATGATAATTGTGAATTATCGTAATTGTGATGAGTCTTGTATGTCTAAATTTTATATAATTGAGAATTATGAGTTTGATTTCTTTTATATGTAACCAGCTCCCTCCTTTCTTGATCGATAAGGAGAGTGCCATTAAGAGATGATTATCCAAGTGTTACTTGTACAAATCAGAGCATTCCTGTCTTGGGTTCCATATTTCCTTTTTTGGTGAAATTACCATTTTAGTTCATATATTTTGGGGTTATAATCAGTTTGGTCATTACATTTTAGTAACAATCAATTTGATCCTTGCTATTTGCAATTTGTAATTAATTTAGTCCCTATTAAAAACTCGTTAACAAAAAATGTTGACGTGTCAAATAAATGACAAGTTGACAAATTGGAGGATAGAAAATGGGGAGATGATAGAAAAGTGGAATAATAGAAGAGATTTTAATTTCCCTCATTTGTGTTTGGTTAGCGGGTGGAAATGTGGAAGGATAAAAAATCTTTTTTGTTTGGTTGAGAAGAAAAATGAGAAGATAGAAAATAAAATCTATATAAATTTACTCATATGCTCTTATTAAAAAATGATGCCTAATTAAAAAAAAAAAAAAAATACAATCACCCAAGTTTATTAAAAAAGAAAAATAACGTTCAATAAAAAAACATTTAAAAAAAAATTTCTTGATAGTTGAAGGAGAGTGAAATGCCCTAAAAGGAACAAAACACCAAAAAAAAAGAAACAACCAAAATGTGAGATGAAGGGTAGTTTAGTCATTTGACTATAACCACCCTTCTCCTCTCTATTTTCTTCCCAAATTGGGGAGGTAACATTTTGGTAGGACCCAAACATTTTCTCCTCTACAATATTTCAAGCTTTCTCTTACTTTTATCTATTTTTGTGGTCTTCTTCATTTGAAATATTTTTATCTATTTCAAGCTTTCTCATTTTACTTTTGCTAAATGGCCGTGTGCATACTTTTTTTGATCAATGGCATGTGTATGCTATTTTCATTCATGCTGCTTTATTTTTATTATTTTATTATTTTATAACTGGGTATGGTAAGGTTTTTTTTTTGTTCTTTGGTTTTTATTTTTTTAATTGGGCATTATTTTTGTTTTAATTAACTTGGTGGAATTATTTTTTTGGTTGATTTTTTTTTTTAATTGAGCACTATTTTTTTTTTTTTTTTTTTTTAATAAGGACATATCATTCAATTTATACCTACGTCATTTTTCATCCTCTCATTTTTCTTCTCAACCAAATAAATGAGTTTTCTACTTTTCTATCTCTTCCCCATTTCTATCCTTCCACTTTTTCACCTCTCTAGCCAAACAAACCCTAGATACTCAAAATTTTATCTTTCTTCTCTTAGCCATGAATCACTACATGAAACTTGAGTCTCCAAACCTTTTTCTTTGTTCTTGTCCTTGGGTTAACTAAAACTAGAACAAAGGGGTGGTTATTGCTTTTCTCTGCTTGTCTAACGCAAAATTTGCTAATAGGATTTTGAGTTTCATTTGGCTTTTATCTCTTCGTTGGTCAAAATATGTGGGTACATGAGTTTGGGTTTGAATTTTCTCTGGGTCTTACTGATAGTTTGAAGAGCGGTTGAAATTTTCTGGTTTGCATGTTATCTTGCTTTGGCGGAGATTGGGTGTTACGGGTGGAATTTTCTTTGTTCTTACTTATAATTTATAGCAATTTTTTTTTTAATTTTAATTAAAAAATTTTATTATTATTTTACTTGCCGCATAAGCTTCAAGTGTGCCAACTTTTCATTTGTTTGTCACGTAAGTAATTTCAGTTAATGAATTAAGGTAAGGACTAAATTGACTACAACTTGAAAATAGTAGAGGCCAAATTGATTGCTATAAAAATGTGGGAATCAAATTGATTGTGACCTCAAATGTAATGACCAAAATAGTATTTTTTGCCTTTATTTTTATCTATGCTGGTTCCTACTGTTCACTAAAACAATAAAACACGACCCCACATCTGAAGCTCTATCCTTATTCAAATTGTGGCTTTTTTCCTGGAATCTTTTCACCTAAGTTAAAGATAGAATTCACTATGGCCTTGAGCTTGACATAGAATTCATTGAATGCCTCATCGCCATCCATCCTTATTTCTTCAAAGCTCGTGGTAAGCCTTTGAAACTTGGAATCTTTCACAACTTTGGTACCTTCATAAGTGTTTTGAAGGATTGTCAATGCTTCATTTGCACTTTCAGTGGATGAGATCTCTTAAACTCCTCGTTAGTCACAACACTAAACAAGGCATTCTACACTCTACTATTGAAATTTGCAACTCTGATCTTGTTATCATCCCAAGACGTGGGTGGATCAGTAGGTTTGGTCCATCCAACCTCGACAGCCAGCCATACCTTTTCATCTAAAGACCGCAAAAAAGCTCGCATGCATACTTTCCAGTATGCATAGTTAGTACCATAAAAAAGAGGGGGTATAATCAACGATTGTCCACAATCTATAACAACAGGGGTCAATGGATCACACAACAAAGATTAAAACATAATTAGAGAGTGTCTGCTTTGATACCACTTATTGGGTTAAGATAGATTGACCTCGGTTAATTAATCAATTACCCAAGTTGATTAATTTGTTCAAATTACATACAAATCGTGGAGGCACTAACAAATTACCAAATAAACTAAATACAGCAAAATTTAAATTGACACGGTGATTTTTTGACAAATGGGAAAAAAATTTGCAAGGCAAAAACCCCACCGAGTGAATTTGAGGTCATCATTCCCAAGAATCCACTAATCAATAATCAAGCGATTACAAGTATGAGGAATCTTACCACTACCATGGCCTATCCCAAAATACCTACCTACACTTGAACCTTCACTCCAATACCCAATTTGACTTGACCTTGTAGTAGCCTTCTTTCCTTTGTTGCACAAATCTCCAATCAGTGACTAACTTCTTTACACGGATCCAAGTACGTGAATAACTCTAACAATTTGAATGATTGTTGTTGGCTGCAAAGTTCTTAACTTCATTAACAATAAAGATCAGGAAACACTTGGTTACAAAACCCTAAGGCGTATAAATGCAGTAGCTTTAACAGAGAATATGTGTTCTTAGGTCTCTGTTTCATGTGTGACGAATTTAAAATAATCCTTATATATGGCCATGGTTGTGAGAAAAGAAACCCTAATCAAACAAGGCATCATAAGCTGAATTTCAGATCTAGAAATTCTAAAATCGTAATTCTCGATAGATCGAGCTTGTGTCAAGCTTTCTCATTAATCCTCGATAGCAGCATCTGTCGAGCTAGTGTCGAGACTTAATGAATCAGCTTTTCTTTACTTTTTTCTTGGATCAATCTTCATGTCTTTAATGAACCCACTTGATATGTTTGAACAACATACTCCTTGATACATTAAACCCAACTTAAATCTACACAATTACAAGTAAAGTGCGTTTTGTCAAAGGATTAGCCAATTACATAGAAAATATGACTCTAACATCTTTCTATTTCAAGAGAGCTATTGTAGCAACTCTAAAATTATTTTGGAGTTTAGAGAGGCTGTTGGAGGGTTTTTTTTTTTTTTTTTTTTTTTTTTTTTTTTTTTTTTTTTTTGTGTTTCCTCTCCAAAGATAGTTTCTGAGAGCCTATTGAAGATGCTCTAAGATCCAAAAACAAATTCCCATTGTAGCGGCATTTAGTTATTTTCTTCACTTATTTTATTCACCTCTCTCTCCTTTGAAAAACTCAGACTTCCTTCACACTCTCTCTCTTCTATCACCAACTCAGTGGGTTATTTCTGTAGATGAGACGGCGGTCATTTGTGGGTTGCATGGTGGTGATCTGAGTGTTTTGGATTTGGTTGTGGTGGCCATCATGGTTGTATTGGATGGTTGATGTGCTATTGGTAGGTTTTTGGGTTTTCATGTCTGGGTTTGGCCATAGTCGATGGTGGTTGTCACTAGGTGTATTGTTGGCTGGGTTTGGGCCATTTGGCCACTTGTGGTGTTGACTATTGGTGCTGTATGGGTTTAATATTATTTTAATGGGTGAGAGGTAAAGTAAAAAAATGGAAGGTAGGGTTTATTTTTCAAGTAGGAATGTAAAAATAAAGTAAAATGTTAAAGTTACAAAATATTTTACTTTTTTTTTTTTTGGTATAAATTGCTGATATGGTGGGTAGTTATTAGGAAGTAAAAATGAGATGTTAAAGTTGGTCTCATGAATTTGTAATTTTTTAGCAATGAAACTTGACAGGCCTCATATATACCAATGCTTTGAGCTAATCTAGTTGGAAAGAACTAGTTGATATTTTTTATTAAATATAATTGTTTTAGGTTCTCCGGGAAATCTGGTGATCATGTTTGTTTGTATTTTTGGTTTTTAGTAATTCTTTATTGATTAAAATAAAATTTAATGATTTTAATATAAATTTTTTTTAAAAAGTTTTTAACGGTGTGGAGAACAAAGAGAAGTGAAATATGAGATCCTCGCACTCTCGGCCGCACTCTAATCACTAAAAAAGGAAAAAAAAAAAAAGTAGAAAAGAAAAAAAGAAGAAGATGCAATTGCATCACACACCATCACATAGGAGAATTTCACGCTTGTACTTTTAAGTAAATTAAGGGAAAAATAATGGATACCTTAAAGATATTGGTTTAGAAAATATTTTTAATAACTTTTTATGAAAAAAGAATCATTAACAAATGTTCTAAGGGCACCCGTTAATTATACCCATAAATTAAATCCGAGAGAGAAAGTATTATATTAATGCAAATTCATGGATATATGCTACAAATTCTTTGTTCTATTTTTTGTGTTTTACTTTATACTCCACAAATCATAATAAAAATAAAAAATAAAATATAAAAAGTGATAAATTCCTGTCTCACTTTTTGTTTTCTAGTTGGTACTATATCTTCTCTAATCGCGCTGTATATATATTCTGGTTGAATTCAGGCACAACTCCTGTGCAAATAATATTATTCGTTTAGTCAATGCTGAAATCTAAATGGGATGCTGCTAATCAGTTCATTGACTCCAATCCGGAGGCAATGACTGCAGAAATTTCAATTTATGGAAGTACGGCTATACACATTGCTATCATTGAAGGACATACAGATATTGTGGAGGTGTTGGTAATGAGAATGTCGGAAGAAGACATAAAAATAAAAGCAGGTGGTTGTACTGTTCTAGGTTATTGTGCTTTTGTTGGAAACATCCTGATGGCAACATGTATAATTGAGAAGAGCCGTACCTTACTTAGCATTGGAAATGGAGAGGATGACCTCATTCCAGTCGTGCTAGCTCTTGCGTATAACCCCAATGGTATAGATATGGCGAGCTATCTTTTTTCTCAAACTCCTATAGAAAATCTAATGCCAAGAAATGGTGTCAACGGTGCTACGTTTATTACCCGGGCTATTTATTCCAAAGCTATTGGTAAGAACTTCAAATTCAACTATATTTTCGTATTCATTTCTATGCTTTGAAACACTCGACATGATTCCCTTACAATTAATTGCTTATGTTTGCAACTCAATAGATATGGCTTTGTATTTACTCGAAAGTTACCCTGAGTTGGCTATCGCTCCGGATTGCAACCGGCGGTCTCCTGTGGAAGTATTGGCTTCAAACAAGCCTTTAATGTTTCTTTCCGTTAATAGTTTTTGTATATATTTTCTCTTTGTTTTGAGCGCGTAGTTTTTGCAGGTTTGTATGGTTTATATACAATTATATGCTCTTCTTCCAATGGTCGAGACCCTAATTAAGTGGACAGTGGAGTCAAGAGCGTTGAGAAGCTGCTGGAAGAGAAGCTCCGTGCCGAGTTGTCTGCTCGGATTGCCTCTGGAGAATTCACTGTGGAGCAATCTGGGTATGCTTTGGAATTTACTATGCTTCTCTTTTTGTCTATTCTCATTGTTAATGTTGTGGGAATTCGTTGTGTTTGCTTATTATTTTACCTTTTTGTGTTAAAGAATTGTGTGGATTTTACCCAGATTGCTCCACAGTGAATTCTCCAGAGGCAATCCGAGCAGACAACTCGGCACGGCATTTCTCTTCCAGCAGCTTCTCAACGCTCGACTCCACTGTCCACTTAATTAGGGTCTCGACTATTGGAAGACAAGCATATGATTGTAGATAAACCATACAAACCTGCAAAAACTACACGTTCAAAACAAAGAGAAAATATATACAAAAACTATTAATAGAAAGAAACATTAAAGGCTTGTTTGAAGGGAACTGACCTTTATGTCTTTTGGGGTATGAAGAGAAAGATGGGGTAGTGGGTTTGGACCTGTAGAAATGAAGAGTTTTAAAAGATATGTCTTTTGCATATCGGAGTGGAAACCGGCTTGTATATTGGAAACAGTGGATCTACAACAATGCGTGTCACTCTCTTTTCTCGTTCAATCTATTAAATTATATGCTATTTTGCTCACACCTTGGAAAGTTAATTTATGAATGTTGGTTTTCTATGTAGTTATTTTAAAACCTCGTTTTTTTATATATTAAAAAAAACAATTATACTTTCACCCAACTTTTTTTTTAGGTAAAATATAGAAATTATATTGATAACTGAAAGTATACAAAAAGTAAAAATTCTGAGCATAAAACCAAATAGGGGAAAGACAATGGCTATAGCAGTAGGAAGAAACTGCAAAAAAGACAAAATGGAGGAAACATAGTACAAGTAAAACCTGAGCAGACAAAAGTCACAAACAAAATCAAGAGCTTCGGTGTGCAGCCACAAGCCTCTGATGACTGATACTCATCCAAGAAACCAAGGGCTCCATTTAAAATGGATCTGGGGTGGGCTTGAAATTTCTCGAAATAAAACTTATTCCGAGCATTCCAAATTGCCCAAGACATCACCACCCAACATTCCACGTCAAATTGAGGAAGTCTGTCCACCATCAACCTAACTAAAGCGAAGAAATCTTGGATAGAATTGAAATATTTTTGAATCTTCCCCTTACACAAAGCCAACGTTCCTTGCAAATGGACATTCCCATAGCAGGTGGCCTACAATTCAGGTTGTTGGCAGCATATATCATACCATGTGTAGATATTGTATTTTGTTTGCTCTCAATTTGCATGTCGGACCCCGAAATTCTAAAAATATTAACTTTTCTCTATGGGACCGCAGAAACACCTAGATTGACGTGGCGTAACCCATTTGGGCAACGGAGCACTCGAAGTGCTGTTTTAGGTCCAATTGACCAAAATGCTCCTAGTCAACCCTAGATTAACCGAAAGTTAAAGTCGGTCAAAATCATCCCGAAACAACATTTTTTTCATGTTTCTACATCAAGCCTGAGTTACTCAGAGATTTTTGTCAACTTTGACAAAGTTTGACCAAATTTGATCTGAGGTTGACTCTCGAAGGCACCAAAAACCCTAATTTTGATCCGTCCGTTAGAAAGGATTGGGGCCTGTGTCATTGCAAAGATTATTGAATTCTCTTTCCAACTACTATTCATGAGTCAAAATTGGAGTTAAAACGGTTGAAATATCTCAAAAATTGGGCGGAACGCATCAACACACTTCTCGAGGTCATAACTTTTGATCCGACTATTGGAATTTTAACTTCTTTAGTGTTCTGGGAACTAGACATCTAGATCTTTCCAGGGACACTAAGATAATTTCAATTACAATTTGGAAAGACCTTCAAATATGCATCCAAAGTAGAATCGATTGACCCTAGATAATTAATTTAATTATTCAAGTTGATTAATTAGATCAAATTATATGCAATATTTTGGAGGCACAAACAAATCACCAATCTAAACTATAGTGCAGGGTAAATCAAATTTGACATGGCGATTTGATTTCAAATGGGGAAAACCTTCACAAGGAAAAAACTCTACCAAGTGAATTTCAAGTTACCACTCTTGAAAAATCCACTAATCAAGAACAAGCGGTTACAAGTATATACTTTAAATATATACTAGCAAAATCTTAAAACAATATATTGACATACAGTTGAACCTTTACTTTAAATCCCCAATTGGACTTAATCTTGTAGAAGCCTTCTCTTTTGCATGAATCCCAATATGTGGCTGACTTCTTTGAACAAATCCCACTACATGATTGACTTCTTTGCATGAATCCCAATACTTAACTGACTCCACAGCAACCCTTTTGATTGTTGTGGTCGATTTCAGCAGCTTCACATAAAAGCACCAATAAGATCTTCAATTGTTAGTGCCAGAGTATTGCTTGGCATAGTTTCCAAAGGCAAACAAGTGTCACAACAGGATCTCTTTCTTCTGTTTTCTAAACTTACAGGTTCAAAAGCTGGAGGCCAGGGTTTCAATAAGAAAACTTTGTGAAGCAATAGGGTTAGGGTTTTCTTTCTCTACCACCTTATTTAAACAGGAGCTTAATGGGTCTTTTAAATGGGCTCTCTTATTCCTATTAGGTTTACAGATATCCATAAACAAATAGCCAATTAGAATAAAACGTTGCAGGCTGAATTCTGAAATCTTGTATCTTGATAGATTGGGAGGTATCGAGCTTCATTAAGTCTCGATAGATTGAGAGTGTCGAGCTAGGTATTTGGACCTGCAAATTCAGCTTTTCTTGAGTAGTTTCTTGAGTATTTTTCATATCTTTAATATTACCATTTGTTATACTTTTTCAAAGTACTTATGATAATCTTGAAACCACTTAGAACTACCCAATTACAAGTAAAGTGCATTTTGTCATGAGATATGCCAATTAAATAAAAATATCCCTAATGATCTCCCGCTTTAGCAATCCATGTCAAAACCCCCAAGAGTACAATGAATGTCCTAGAATACATTCTACTCAAAATTACACAAAAAATAAATCTACTCTAATACTTGAACTCTTGAAAAACTTTGCAACAAGAGAGATTAATGTATGAAAATGACTTTGCAACCTATCTTTTAACTGAAACACTAAACAAGATACAACAAGGCATCATGTGTGGAATATAAGATAAGTTATATAAAAGAATCAACACATGCAATAGATAAGAAAAGAAAAGCACATATGATATAAGAAAAGAGCATACAACATAGTATATATCAAATAAGCTTAAATGTATGTCAAAGGTTTACAAAAACCATAAGTACATGAGATAGCTCCTATACTCTACAAAAGTCATACAAAATTCCTCACTACATCTCTCAAAGCACTCTCCCTTTAACAACTAGCCTATCCACTCTAAAAAATACTCCCCTTTTTTGTCATGAGGGACAAAGGTGGATCACTGTGAGGTAGTCATCTCATCATTAGAAGAAGTGGCAGAAGCTTCATCATCATCATCTCCACTTGCAGAGGAGGCAACTGGAGAGACATTCTCCACTAGTAGGCGTGCAATGCATCTTATGCAAGTGTTCATTTGAGACATCTTATCAGTAAGAAGTGTTAGAAAATCATCATGAGAGGTCTGAAGCTCTCAGATTGCACCAATGTCACCACTAACTAACTACAACTAATCAATAATGGTAGCAAGATTTGCCTCCACTCCAAAAGAAGAAGATGAAGCAAATGCAGATGATGGTTGGAATGTGAAGGCAATATCCTCAGCAGTTCCAAACTCAGCCTCTTCCTAGTAAGCAAGAGTCGGATTATCTCTAGACCTCTTGGCCTAGGTCGTCAGTTGCGAAGAGTTCCTAGATAAAGTCACCTTCCCTAAAATGCCCATAACGCAGGAGGGAGAAGAAGAAGGGAAAGAAACACGAAAATGAGTGAGAAGTTGAGTGATAGTAAAGGGGAAAATAGTAAAGGGGAAAATGATCTTTCTCATGGTTTGTAGTATTAAGATACGTATTAAAGTCTATGGATAGGCCTTCAGTAGTGAATAAAGAAATCGAGCACTTGTTTCGTTGATGGTGTTATAATGAGACTAAAGAGTGCGTATGAATGTCATGACCATGTTCAAAATCCTAGGGTTTTGAGAAAAATCATGTGTCACCATACTGAGGGTTCCACCCAAAGTAGATGGACATTCACATAAACGAGAGGCCAATGCATCTCGAGAGAAAGAAAAGAGCATTGGTGACCCAAGGTAGTCAGGTTTTTCTACCTATGGAACTCAGAGTACATTAGAGATAAGCTTTAGTGTAACAGTGATACCTATACCTT
Source organism: Quercus aquifolioides (assembly GCA_019022515.1). NCBI lineage: Eukaryota > Viridiplantae > Streptophyta > Magnoliopsida > Fagales > Fagaceae > Quercus > Quercus aquifolioides. The sequence goes on from CM032333.1 coordinate 46,651,032, forward strand.
GAACGTAAGTAACGAACATGGGTACAAAGGTATTGGTTATGTATATGTTAGAGTAAACTCCTGTATAAATATACCGGGACAGGTAACTAGTCATTCATATAGGAACCCCCATCGATGAGACTTAAACGTATTGGGTACCATTGTTTATAAGCTCAGACAAAAGTATTTATCATTCTACAAGAATAGAATGCAGAGAAAAGTCCTCCTCAAAAGCCACACGGTTTTTTTTATCATAGAACCGATCTTGAAGAGGAATATAAGGAGTAGAAGATTTAGACATAGGTAAGAGTAAGAATTGAAGAACGATGCATGAATATGCATGAGCATGTGACATGAACAAATATCTTCCACAAATAGGGCACAAACTCATTCCAAACTGCAACACTCAGACATAATCAAGTACACAATCCTAGAAAATGTATGAGCATACTCCAAAATGCTAATAGAATGCAATGCATGACAATACTATAGTTAACCAACTAACCCTGAGGCCCAAACATGCAAAAATTTTCAAAATCCTCAAAATTTCAAAACCTAGGTCTAAGATGCATGAAATGCATGAAAAATAAGAAAAGAGACAAATTTAGACCACATACCAACAAATTGATTAAGTTAAAAGGCCAAAAATGAGATTGGAGGCTTGATTTTTGTGGTTTGGGTCAAAAGGGATCGAGAGAGGTCGAAGAGAAATCCAAGAGAGAGTGCTTGAAATGAACCGGGTTGTCCCACGAGTATATATAGAAATCGCAGTCTCGATAGACCGAGGAGGTATCAAGTTTTAAGATTCAATGGGTTAAGATGTATCGATAGCTAAATGTCTCAATGGATCAACTCGGTGTCGGGGAGGTATCGCCTAGACAGAATGTTGAGAAGTTGGTCTCGATGGATTGAAAAGGTGTTGAAGAGGTATCGAAAAAATTCCAGAAATTTTTTTTTGAAGTTCGATAGATCGATCAGGTATCAAGTATGAACTTGATGTATCGAGGAGGTATCAAGATGCATAAAAATGTGAATTTTCAAGGTGAAAAAGCATGAAGTGTATGCAATTAAGACATGATCAAAACCATGCACCTACCTTATGCAATCAATACCAAAGAAATATTTCAAACATCTCTCTCAAATAGGCATTGGACTCTTAATCATAAAGCACTAAACAGTCTATCCAAATTTAATTCTAAAATCAAGTCAAGATAGTTGAGTAAGCTTTTGCTGACACTTGCATCACTTGTTATGGCCAAATCACACAATTCATGTACAATGTAAAAAGAATAGAAAAGGTTTGCGTGAAGGGTGTGAAAACATTTGCACATGAGTTGTGTGATTTTGATTTTGTGCAACATATGTACAAGTACACAACTCATGCTTGTGCATGAGTTGTACTCGATTTTGTGCAACATATGCTTGTACATGCTTGTAAATGAGTTGTGTGATTTTGAACATATTTGTGCAACATATACTTGCACAAATATGTTCAAAATTTTTATGAGAGAATCATAAATACTCACATCACAATCATAACCGTTTTATGGGAACTATCACTTTTGAGGTACATCCTATAACTCACACATCTCCTAAAAAAAAGTTTGCAATCACATTTTAAAGCCTTTTGATTCTTTTTGCTTTAATTTTTCTTTTGGCATATTTTTCATTTTGCGTATGTTTATTTTGTGCATATTATACTCCCTTTTTCTTGCTATGCAAGTGCTACACCTTGTCGTAGCACACCTTTTATGAGTTGCACACAAGTGTTCATGATTGACAAGTTTTAGTGGTGAGATAGTTACTTATGCATTTCTCTTATGATTTTTTAGTTCTACTAGTCAAAATGAGTGATATAGTTATGAATTTTCTGATACCACTTGTTGGATTATAGATTGACTCTAGTTAATTCAATTACCGAAATTGATTAATTAGATCAAATTACATGCAATATTGTGGAGGCAGAAACAAATCATCAATCTAAACTAGAGTTCAGTTGAAATTAAATTTGACATGGTGATTTGTTTACGAATAAGGAAAACCTTCACCAGGCAAAAACTCCATTGGATGAATTTCAAGTCACCACTCTTGAAGAATCTACTAATTAAAATTAAGTGATTACAAGTATAAGGAATCTTACCACTACTCGGCCTATCCCAAAATACCAACCTACAGTTGAACCGTTACTCCAATCTCCAATTGGACTTGATCTTGTAGAAGTCTTCTCCTTTGCATGAATCCCTCTACGTGGTTAACTCTACAACAACCTTTTTAATTGTTGCAATTGATTTGCAGTAGCTTCACATAAAATACCAATAAGATCTTTAATTGTTGGAGCCAGAGACTTTGCTTGATATAGAATCCAAAGGAGCATAAGAGTCGTAACAAGATCTCTTTCTTCCGTTTTCTAAAATTCATATGTTCAGGAGGTGAAGGCTAGGGTTTAAATATAAAAAACCTTATGAAGCATTAGGATTAGGGTTTTCTTTCTCTACCACCTTATTTAAATAGAAGCTTAATGTGCCTTTTAAATGGGCTCTCCTATTCCTATTAGGTTTACAAACCCATAAACAAATAGCCAATTAGAATAAAATGTTACAAGCTATATTCTGAAATCTAGTATCTCAATAAATCGAGAGGTATCGAGCTTCATTAAGTCTGGATAGATTGAAGGTGTCAAGCTAGATATCGGGACTTGTAGATTTAGATTTTCTTGAGTAGTTTCTTGAGTATTCTTCATGTCTTCAATACTACCACTTGTTATACTTCTTCAAAGTATTTCATGATGATCTTGAAACCACTTAGAACTACCCAATTACAAGTAAAGTGCATTTTGTCATAGGATATGTCAATTACATAAAAATATGACCCTAATGTACTTGTTAACATTCAGACTTGCAAATATCACATTCTTATAGATTTGCATACCTAATGGATTGCTTGGATGGAGGGGGAGGAGAGGAGAGTAAATGGGAAGGGTATGACTTAATGAACCTTGCTTAAATGTTTTTTAAGAGGGGGAAGGGGAGGAGTTTTAAGGGATTTGAAAGGGTATCTTATCCCTCCTAACCCCTCTTTTTTAATTACCCCAAATTGGAGGGATTTGGAGGGAGAATGGAGTGGATGGGGTTAAAAAAAAATTTCCTTTAAGATGTCAATTTATATTTATTTCTTTAAAAATTAATAAAATAAGGTCATTATTGTCAATTTATATGAAATTCTCCTCCCCTATCTCTCCCTACTTAATTTTTTAAACATACAAACAAGGAATAAATATCTATTCCCCTTTATGTGAATGTTTTAAAAATGAAATAGGAAGAGGAGAGTGGAGGAGAACTTGAAGGCAAAATTAGCATTTCAATTTTTTTAATTCCTTACATACTCCCTTCCCTTGCCAAAACTCTCCAATTTGGGGAAATTGAAAATTAGGGATTAGGAGGGGTAAGACATCCCTCCAAACCCCTTCTAACCCCTCCCCCCCTACACTTCTTAAAAACATCCAAGTAAGGTTCATTAAACTATATCCCTCTCATTCACTCTGCCCTTCTCTCCTCCCCCTCTATTCAAACAAACCATTAAGGAGTTCATACTTTGATATATAAGTGTAAACAAAGTATATTACAAATATATTGTTTGTAGCCTTAAAAAATATATTTGAGATAAATATGCTATTAATAACTAATTTGTAATCTCATGCATAAATTGCTCCATTTTTAAAGAATAATAATAATTTGTTTACCTATTTACATACTTGTTAATTCTTGGCAAAGCTTTTTTTTTTTTCCTTCTCTAATTGTGATATAATCAATTCTTTTTAATATTCAATATTTATTAATAAACATAAAAATCTAGTTAATAAGAACATATATTGAACATCATAGTTATAGTACTTTAGAATGTGGTAAACTTCTCATTGACTTTTATACTTGAGTTTGTAGTAAGTTTTGGTAAGAGAATCTATATTAGTTTCAAATTAATTGAAGTAGTTATATTAGTTTCAAATTAATTTGACGTAGTTTTAAACAGGCTTGACCTAGATTCAAAATAATCAGAAGTAGTTTTTAAATGGGATGAAAGTAATTTTAAATGTACTAGAAATTGCAGAAAATTAAAGTGGATTGAAAATATAATTTGGCACATCTAACATAAAAGAGTGGATTATCATAATTTTTTTTCGAGCTTCTACTTTAATTAAAATATCAAGCTTGCAAAAATTTCATACACATAAATGCATTTAAAAATAATCATAATTAGATACATATGAAACTTTTTATCTAAATCTAACATTACCAATATTTGATTTTGAATTTTTCGCTGACTCTTAAAAAATCATGTAAGGATATTATACAATAGAGTATGTAAGTTGGTCATTCTTGATTACCCTATTATAGTAAGAAATAATAAGGTAGTTTACTTTTTACTTCTTAGTGTGTTATACAATTTTGTTCAATTACAAAAATATTTATTAAAATAAACCATTTTTTTTCTAAACATTATATATATATATATATATATATATATATTAGAATCAATAGTTTGGAGTGGATGAATTTAAACCCTAAATGTCTCCATTGTAAATACAAGGAAGTGTCAACTAGTTGAGTTATAAAGTTCTTAGAGGTTTGAAATAAATTTAAGTGCGCTTGAGATAGTTCAAAATGGACTTGAACTAGTTGTAAAGTTTATATTTTTAGGTTGGCAACCATGAACAAATGTAACATTTTAGAACTTAGTTTGTCTAGTTGATTAGTGTTGAAATTGTCTTTGGAACAAGACAAATGAAGTTTAGAACAAATGAAGACTCAAGTAATCAGAAAAGTGGACTATTGAAGACCGCTTTTCGATTGTAGGCTTGACTAATCAAGACCCACTTATCTTAACTGATTGAGATTCGTGCAGATTGTGGATCTAGTTTTCTACTTAGCTGTTTAATCTTGGGTTTTGACGGATCTTAATTATATACAAATACAAACCCTAGAGCACATTTTTGCACATTCAAGGGGGTAGTGTTCTCTACACAAATCTAGAGGTTTACTTACGCATTTAGAACTACGAATACAACTAGGAGTGTCACGAGGCTAGCTTCAAAAAATGAACAAATATTACATGTTTATTTTGTAGCAAAAAAAAAAAAAAAAAAAAAAACCTGCGTTTGTATTTTATATATATAATTTTTTTTTGAGAATCTAGTTTATATGTGGATAAAGCAATTTGAAAATCAACAGGAAAGTGGCCCTATTTTTTAGGCAATGTTTTAGTGGGAGTTAGAGTTATATTTTTACTGGATTGTCCTTTAATTTTGTCTCTACTTAAACATAGGGATATATGGGCATTTTTTAACCAAAGAAAGAGGATCCCAAACATAGGAAGCTCCTTAAATAATAGTATAGATATTAGAAAATTAAAAAAAATGAAGACTTCCAATTTTATTTTTCTTCATCATCATTTTTTATTTTTCTTTTTACATGAGATTAATTGGCCACTTCTGCTGCAACGTATATGCATTCCACTGGCTCATGACACCAACCAAATTCCTATAAGCGTCCAAAAATCAGAGATGGAAAAATGATATCAAGCAAGAAATATCGGATTAGGTAAATTGTTGTCAATATTAGTCTTTTTTTTTCTTTTTTCTTTATTCTTTTTTGTTCAATAGGAATTTTGGTCTGTCACAATAAAAATAATATTTTGGAAAACTTTAATTTTTCTCACCTAATAAATAGTAATAGCCTTATTTTATATTAAAAATGTAGATACAACAACAACAAAGCATTGATCTTAAAATTTGTGGGTCGGCTATAGGTCTTCAACAGATTAAATTGAGTCAGCCACATTAATTCTATTCCTCCAATATATTCTATCTAAAATCATGCTCTCCATTACTTTCTTAATTGACATGTCCATTTTGTTACTTCTTACTGTCCCTTCGTCTTTGTTTCTACTTTTACTGAAGTTATATTTCATGTACTTTGTTTTAGTTCTACTTAAACAATATGTAGATCAAAATTATTTTTAGCTTGTAACTATCCTACAAAGTAAGGGAGGAGGTGGATATGTGTAGGATTTAACTTCTCCATCTTCCATACAATGTGACAAATGTCTTCTTGTTTATTATCTTCTTGACAAGTGTCTTACACATGACATTTGTTCCTAAGACGTATGTCATGGTTACGAAACTTCCACAGGTTATGCCCACCAAGCCACATATGTCCTCTTTCTACTAATATATGTGGCTTTATGCCAATGAATAATTATGGATTAAATTAACAACCATATCTTGGTCTTAAAATTATTTTTATGGTATAAATTAGGGGTGGTAATTCGTGTTCGCGTGTCGGGTTCGTGTCAGGTTGAGTTGTAAGTATTATGTTATATGGGTCAACCTGAACCTGACCTATTTAATAAACGGATCAGGATTCCTTAACCCTAACACGACCTGTTTATTAAACGGGTAACCCGACACGACACGTTTAACCCGTTTAATTAGTAGGTCATATTAGGGTCGACACAAATGACTTGCTAATAACTTGTTTGATTAATAGATCCTAATTGACCCAAACAACCTGTTTAATTAATAAGTTAAACTTAACCCAAATAACCTGTTATCAACTCTCATATATCTAAAATTATAATTCAACCATAAATCAAGTAATAAAAATTCAAATAATAACAAAAGCAAATATTCTTTCATTCCTTCAAAATAAAATTATTAGTCCAAAAGGCTCCAACCTCCCTACAATCAAATTCAATAATATGTCAAAGTTCTATAATAAAAAAACCAAAATTATTACATGGCATCCAAGTGCCATATAAAAAACTTTAAAGACATTACATATTAAGAAATTAAAAAACCATAATGATTACATATATGGCCTATCAAAATATCCATGATGGCAAAATCTAAGTCCAAACATCCAAATGCCATATCAAAAAGTAAAAGTCATCACTGATTAAGGGACTGAATAATCCATTGAGGGTACCATTGAAGAGGTGTCTTCCTTGTGCTCATCCTTATTGATATTCATGTTCATTATATCTTCAGTAAGCTCTTCCAATTGTGATTGTGCAAGTTCTACATCAAAAAAATTTAATGAAACATTAAAAACTTATCAAAGCATTATAAATAAGAAATTTAGAAACTGTGGATAATCAAGCAATTGAATCAATTAAATAAATAATAGTCATTCGCATAGTAGTAATTACTAGTAATGAACTTGTGATGTCTACCAAGTCTGCCAAAACAACATCTATAAATAAATGTATTCTGCCAAAACAACATCTATACAACAATTATATCCAGGGGAAAATAAGACCTTGGTTTATCGTTCTATACTACTATTTGACATTTTATGGAAATGAAGGTATCATATTATATACTAAATTATAGAAAAAACAAAACAAAAATAAAACATATTAGAACCCAACACAAATTTCTAGTAGTTTTCTCTAACTTGCTATTATATAAGACTAGAGAAAGGGGTATTAATAACAACATTTTCCTTTAAAATGAACATAGAAGAAAAAGTCGATTAATTGTTTGTCCTCTGAGACCAAAATTCCTTCTTTCCTTGATATGTAAGTTCACTGGAAATTGGGCCATAATGTCAATTAGACCATAAAATGGGCAGTGGAGTAGAACATTGAAAGGGAAAATGAAGCATTCTACTAGATCTATCATCAAAATGAAACTTGACTTTTAAAGATAATAGTATGGAATGCTGTTTGCATTGAAGCACAATCAGGTGAATCATCTCGCCACAATAAAACTAACTTAAATATGGATCAAATGAGTATAAATATGAGCCAAAGTTTCTCATTTATATTTAGATCTCATATATCTATCCTATAATTAGAGTTTTCTTTTTAAAAAATCATCATAAAACTTAGAACTCATTCAGCCAACATGTAAATAAAAAATACATTACATGTATCTGCATATAACCAATCTCTGCTACAAACCAATGCCTCCAGAACATCAGGTTTAAGTGCACTCCTGAATTGATCAATGACTTGTCCCCCAACACTAAAAGTGGATTCTAAAGGAATAGTAGAAATAGGAATGCTCAAAATATCACAGGCCATAGCAGCAAGTTCTGAATACTGAAATTCATTTCCTTTCCAAAAAGCAAGTATGTCTAGTTTTGCATTCCTATCTACTCTTGGTTCATCCAAGTAGAGCTCCAATTGAGTTTTTTGTGCCTGCCTACCCATATCCATACTATGAAAAAATCAAATTCCTACGTATAAAAACAACATAATAGATGTTAATCTAAGCAAAATATAAATAACATAATATAAATAACAAAAAATAATAATAACAAAATAACATACTTGCATCATAAACAAAGTTCCTTCATTAGCATATTGTTCTTCAGTTTCTTGAGTAGCTTGACCAGCCATTCCAGAAGATGTTGAAGGTGCAAGAACATTACTCACATATTCCTCAAACATTGCAAATAATTTTTCACGAACCTTCAAATATTAGAGTGAACTAGCATACCCATAAAGCTTTTGACTGCACAAATCAACAAAAGGTAGCTTATACTTAGGGTCCAAGACCACTGCTGTGGCCAACACAACACTAAACTCTATCCAATACTTCTCAAATTTCACAAGCATTTGATCTACCATTTTTCTCATATACTTATCCTCACTATCACTTTCTTTCTTCAAGGAAAAATAAATAATGAAAACTTGTGGAAAATATAAGTTAGCTGTTGGATATTTTGTGCCAGAAAAGACCAATGTAGCATCATAGAAAACACACAGTAGGATAATGCTTAAAATTATAGTCAGTTAACTTTAGGTATTGAAAAGCACGTCGATAAGGGAGGGCACTTTGAAGCATTAAAATGTAGAATTCCATCTAGTAGGCACATCTTGCCTTAAACCTTTCTTACCGTCCAAATCCATTTGCTTAATAGATTCATAAAAACTTGTTTACCTCCCTTGTGAGCCTCTTACATACTTAATGCTTTCATGAATTTTTTGGACAACAACATCAATTTCTTTTAAACCATCTTGTACAACCAAATTGAGAATATAAGCACAATAACAAAGATGAAAAATTCACCATTACAAACAAGTGCTTTCTTATTTATCAATTGAGTTCTTAGCATGTCAATAGAAACATCATTGGAAGATTATTCTCAATACCCCACATAAATAGCAATTTATAGACCTTTTCAAACAAAGACACACCATTATGTAGTGGTGGCATATGACAAAAGTTCAACACTCTTTTCTTTAAGACCCAATTAGCATTAATAAAATGAGCTGTAACACACATATAACCATCAATAGCTATAGAAGTCCACAAATTAGATATCAAACAAACTCTACCAAGAGCAGATGTCAACACATATTTCATCCTTTCTTTTTCCCTCTTATACATCTTAACCAAATCATTCTTAGCAGTTTTTCTAGAGATATTAGGGACATCAACACACAAGTAAGAAAAAATTTCCCGTATACCAACATACTCAACAAACCGAAAAGGTAATTCATGCATTGTAATAGCAACACATAACAACTCCCTAAATTTTGCAGGATCAAATTTAGGTGAACTTACAGACATTGCATTTTGGCCATGTATAAGCTGGCCAAAATCCCTAGTGTCTTTTCTTGGACATACCTCCAAATGGCGCTTCAAATTTCAAGTACCGTATGCTTCGGCAGCAATATATTCCTTTCCATATTTCTTGCATTTACATGTAGGATTTTCTTTATCTTTTGTAGGAAGCAGCTCAAAGAAACTCCAAACATATGAAGTCCTCCTCCTTTTGTTGTCTTTGTTATTTGTCTTATTCTTACACTTAGTCTTAGCCTTCTTTGGCAGAGGAAGTTCAGCCACTTCATCAAGTTCATCTTCTAAGTCAATGTCTTCTCCTTCATACTTAATTTCAATAGGTATCATCTCATCACTTTCCATCTAGGCCAATTTAAAGAAAAATTATTGATTAGAAATTTAGTAATTCTAAGATGACAAAAACAAATAAATTTGAAAATAAATCATAAAGAATGACAAATAAATTTAAAATCAACAAAACAAAGAAACAAATCTACTATATCTATTAGTACTAAATAGTCAACATTACAGTGATTAACACAAAATACAAATTGATCTTCAATTATTTTTATTTTAAGATGATTGAAACAGAAAATACTTGAAAAGAGATTAGAGAGCAAGAAAGATTATTTAAAAAAAAAAAAAAAGAGATAAACAGATCTACTTTTTTTTTCTAGTAACCAGATCTCCTATGAGTACTAAAAATTAGTAGTATGGTGATTAACACAAAAAACAAATGGATTTTTCTGCACAGTTTCTCTTTCTGTGTCTATTTTTCTACATAGTTTTTCTGTTGTGTTTTTTTTATCTGTTTTTCTACACAGTTTTTCTGTTGTGTTTGTTTTTCTGCGGTATCAGTTTTCTGCACAGTTTTTTTGTAGTGTTGCTTTCTGCAGAAATAGGTCTGGTTTCCCCTTTCTTATGCACTATTTATTATCTTGTTTGTTTTCTGCAGTATATGGTTCTTATGTATTGATTATTATACTTAATGTAATAAAATTTCTATCTTTTATTTTAAAAAAGAGAAAATAATCAACATGATAGTGATTAACAAAATAAAGGAATGGATCTACAATTATTTTCTTTTAGATGATAGATACAAAGAAACTTGAAAAGAAATCATAGAACAAGACCCACTTATTTCTTAAAAAAAAACAAACAAACAAACAAACAAACAAGTCTACTATTAGCACTAAACAATCAACATGATAATGATTGACACAATAAAAAAGATCTACAATTATTGAAAATTTCATTAGTAAGAAAACAAAACAAAAATATATAACATATATACCTTGCTAGTGGATTCGGTGGTTGAAAGCTGAAGAACTTGAACTGGTGAAGCTGTGAAGTCGTGAAGGAGAACAGAGAGCAGAGAGAGCAGCCACGGTTTTAAGGGGAAGAGAAATTAAAGGAGTCGACTAGGGATTTGCGGGGAAGAGAGAGTAGAGGATTGAGAGACATGGGAAGGCTAGGGTTTTGATTTTATATTGTAGATTCAATGTATCTATAGTTGCAGAATCTATAGCTGTAGAAGTGTAAAGAGGATCGGTTGGAGTTTTGAGAAGAAGAAGAAGAGTTGGAGACAAAGAGTAAAGACTGACAATGAAAACAAAGAGATGCAAGACTGAAAGAGGCATGAGGTTAGGTTCTGATTGAGGAGAAGAGATGATAGATAAGCTTATATACCTAGATTATAAGGGTAAAGTGGTAAAATTACCTTTATAAGCTAATTTGGTCAAAAGGGTCAAACGGGTTAAACATATTAAACACGAAAATGACTCATTTAATAAACAGGTCAGCCGTGTCAACCCGAATATGACCCGAACCCGTTTAGCATCAATCCATGACCTGTTTATAAACGGGTTAGTCGTGTCAGGTTCGTGGTTTGTGTTGGATTTTGCCACCCCTAGGTATAAACCAATTTTGGTAAAAATTGATGAAAATATGCTGCTGGCAGGACTTGAACCTGCTCTCAACAAGTGAAATAACATGTCTAGTATGCAAACCATAGGGTTACACACATCTTGTTGGTTAGGAATGAAAAATTAATAAATATAAACTAATTTAAGTATCAAATGTATTAAAAAATTAAATGATACATAACGGTTTGACCTCCGTTGAACCTCGGCCCAACCTCAAAAATCTTGAACCTCTCCATTTCTCGGTTCATTAAATGGTCCAGGTTTCAAAACCATGGTTCCACTACCATAGACAATGCCAAGGGTGAAAGAGTTACATTGATTAGAGTTTGAAGTGCTTGATATCCTGCCTTCCTTTGTTGATAGAGTGGATTCTCGCCTTTTAGAGTTGTACCACTCTTATCTAGGAGATACTTTTCAGGATTTAGCTGTGTACCATCAATAAAATCAAGCAAGGAGTATGATCAAAGAATGGAAGGTATTATTTGATACTTCCAAATCACATAGTTAGAGCTATCAAGCTTGATATAAATAAGATTTGAAATGTGGGATAGAAATAAATTTGGTGTTTGTAATTGTGGTTGAGAACTTATGGGATTGAAGTTATTTGTAGCTGATTAGCAAGGCCGGTTGAATACAATTTGAGACCTTAGACAAAAACTTTAGTTAATTTAGTTAATGTTATGCATTATAATTTCCTTTTCATTTAAATGCATTATTCTTACTTTTCCATATATTTAATTCACTTGAACGATGTTAGGGATATAACAAATTTTGTCGCATAAGCATTATAAACTAAAGCGTCACCAATAAATAAATAAAAATTGTTTCAACCATTTATTTATTATGTTGTTTAAGTGGTACCAAACTACTAGTCTATTTTAGCCACATCATTTTGTAAGTACTTTTTTAGTAGAATTTGCAGTAGTTTTAACATTTTTCATTTACTTAAGGGTGATTTGTTAGATTTTTATTAATCTTTTTTTTTTTTTTTTGGATGCTAAAACTACTACAACCTTTATTACAAAATGATGTGGAAAAGAATGTAATTGATAGCACTTAAACAAAATAATAAATGAATATATGAATTAGTTCTTATAATTGGTAGTACAACAATTGGTAAGACCCATGCAATAAAATTTGTAGTGTTTTCAACATTAATCAAAAAAAATAATTTGGCATTCTTAAAAGGAAAAAAAAATATAGAAAAATTGTTAGGGTCTTATTTTATGAATTGACATATCATATAACAAAACGCACTTTACTTGTAATTATATAATTCTAAGTGGTTTTAAGAACAATGTGAAGTACTTTGAAGAAGTATAACAAGTGGTATTATTGAAGATATGAAAATTACTTAAGAAACAATACAAGAAAAGCTAAAACAGGTTGTCTCAATACCTAGCTTGACACCTCCAATTTATCAAGCTTTAATGAATTGCAATACATACCTCGACACCTCTCAATCTATTGATGTATGAAGATTCTGAATTTACAGATCTGTTTTTTGGCCATGATGACAAGGCTTTTCCAGGGATTCATGCTCTAGGTCTCCAGAGGATATAAAAGCAATTTTTATTTTATTTTTTTAATAGCTGTCATCATAGACACAAAGACTACTATTGAGATACACACTTTTGTGAAGCTACTGCCACATCTTGTGCATCTTTGGGTTATGTTCCAAGCTTCTTTCAGATCTCTAAGCATGAATTAAAGAACTTTGCATCAAACAACAACAATCAAGTTGTTAGTTAGTTATGGATTGAGATTCGTGCAAATGAGAAGTTTCTACAAGATCAAGTCTAATTGGAGATTAGCGTAAGGGTTCAACTGTAAATTGGTATTTTGGGATAGGCTAGATAGTGGTAAAATTCCTTATACTTATAACCACTTATTCTTAATTAGTGGATTCTTCAAGAGTGATGACCTGAAATTCACCCGGTGGGGTTTTTGCCTGCAAAGGTTTCCCATTCATCAACAAATCATTGTGTTAATTTATTTTCCACTGCACTCTAGTTTAGATTGGTGATTTGTTTGTGCCTCCACGATATTGCATATAATTTGGATAATTAATCAACTTAGATAATTGAATTAATTAACCAGGGTTAATTTATTTTTAACCCAACAAAATTGAACAACTCACATTTTTTTAAAATAAAAAAGTACTTATTCACCCTGGCATTTGGGGGCAACCTATTCGCCTAAGTTGCCCAGGTCTAAGGTCGACTAGTGAATAGTTGAAGAAATGGAAACAATTTCTGGTTCTTTCAAGGCAATGGAGATTTGATTATCTACTCTGCATGGATTTTACAGTTCTATGTATACTGTTAAGCACGTCGATAGCTTCCTCTAGGATCTAACAAACTTCTAACTACTCGAATAAATACATTACAAATCTGCATCAGCATAACTAATCTTGGTAGCAATGCATAACCTACTAACAGCAACCCTAACTAATTGTTCTCTATTCTTTTTAAGTAAGCGTATGTGATTTTTTTTTTTTTTTTTTTTTTTTTTTTTTTTTTTTTTTTTTTTTTTTTCACTTTGCAGCTCAAGGATCTGTTTGGAATCTCCTTAAATTCCTGGGTATGATACATTTAATCAATTAATTTCATATCTTACTCATTGATCATTGTGGTCAACTTCTTTTTTCTTCATTTTTTTTTTCTCTCATTTAGTTGACTAAACATTGTTTTGATTATTGACTTAGAAATCGATCAAATATATGAATTGAAGCTTCTTCACCACCAATCCAAAAACCTTTTACTTCACATGTGCGAAGTGTTACCAGGTTTGAATTTTCGACAACTAAGAAATGGTAAGGTTATTGAAGCCATGATCGAAGCTGTCAAGCAATGGAGAGTTGAGTTTGTTACCGAAATACTGAAAGCCTGTCCTAACTTTATGTGGTGTGTTGAAAAATCCATGGATCGACACATATTTATGGTTGTCATTCTATGCAGATCTCTTACACTGAACCTATCATTTACTATGGTAGATTGCAATAAAAATAACATATTACACTTCGCAGCGATGTTAGAACCTTCCACTAGACTTAATACGGTTCCAGGAGTAGCTTTTCTTATGCAAAGAGAAGTACAATGGTATAAGTGTTGGGAATTCAACCGAAATTCCAACCTGTGAGAAACAAAACAAAAAAAAAAAAAAAAAATAGAGAAAACACACGTCAAAGAAAACAATCACAACCTGTGAGAAACAAAAAAAAAAAAAAAAAAAAAAATAGAGAAAACACACGTCAAAGAAAACAATCACACACACAAGACAGTATTTACGTGATTCGGCAATTTGCCTACGTCCACGAAGTTGCAGAGATTTCACTATTATCAGGGAAAAATAAAAAGTGCGGCTACAGTATTTCTATCTCTCTCTAAAACACGACAATAGTAACAAAACCCTAATCACAAAAACGACTTTTATATCCTGCGCACAAGATTACAATGGGCTACAAAATGGACCAAAAAATAAACTGGGCTCCACAAAGCCCAACAAATCTCCCACTTGGAGACTAGTTCAATCACCAACATCAGCCGCTATCCTCTAAAAGCAATCCCTCATCTCTGCAACTCATCCTCCTGTCATCAAGCTAGAAGGCCAACTAAAGCTGCACACAGCTTCAGCTTCTCAATAGTGACACCCTTAGTCAACATGTCTGTCGGGTTCTTAGATCCATATATCTTCTCAGGTATTACCAGCTTATCTTCAACAAGGTACCGGATAAAGTGGTATTTTGTCTATATATGTTTCGACTTTGAATGAAAAGCCGAATTTTTAGCAAGAAAAATTGCACTCTGATCGTCACTGTGTAGAATGCCTATCTCCTGCTTCTTACCCAATTCATCTAAGAAACCATGTAGCCAAATCATCTCCTTTCCAGCTTCAGTTGTTGCAACATACTCAGCTTCTGTAGTAGACAAAGTAACAATTTTTTGCAGATTTGAAGCCCATGATATAGCTGTACCACCTAGAGTAAATACAAACCCAGTAGTACTCTTTCTACTATCAATATCACCAGCAAAATCAGCATCTACATAACCCTGGAGTTTCAAACTTGCACTTGTGAAGCAAAGACATGTATCTGATGAACCCTTCAGATATCTCAGAATCCACTTGACTGCCTCTCAATGCTGCTTTCCAAGCCTACTCATGAATCTACTCACAACTCCCACTGCATGTGCAATGTCTGGCCTTGTACACACCATAGCATACATTAAGCTACCAATAGCTGAGGCATAGGGCACCTTGCTCATATGGTCCCTTTCTTCTTCTTTCTTTGGTGACTATTCTTTGCTTAATTTGAAATGACTACCCAAGGGTGTACTCACTGGTTTAGCTTCATTCATGTTGAACCTACTGAGAACTTTCTTCACATAATCTGACTGTAAAAGCTTCAATGTACCATTAGCCTTGTCTCTAATGATTCTCATACCAAGGATTTGCTTTGCAGCTCCCAAATCCTTCATTGCAAACTGTTTTGACAATTGCTTCTTCAGATTATTAATCTCCTCAATGCAAGACCCTGCAATAAGCATATCATCCACATAAAATAGTAATATGATGTAAGAATTGTCAAAAAACTTAACATAGCAACAGTGATCAGCTTCACATCTCTTGAACCCAATTCTATGCATAAAACTGTCAAATTTCTTGTACCACTGTCTAGGAGCTTGTTTTAGGCCATACTATCTCTTTCTCAGTTTGCAGACTAGATTCTCTTGTCCCTGAACAATGAACCCTTCTGGCTGAATCATGTAAAGGTTTTCCTCCAAGTCACCATGAAGGAATGTCATCTTCACATCTAACTGCTCAAGATGTAAGTTTTCTACAACCATCATTCCCAGCACCAGTCTAATTGTTGACATCTTCATAATTGGAGAAAATATCTTTGTGTAGTCAATGTCTTCCTTCTACTAGAACCCTTTAACAACTAATCTGGCCTTGTAACGTTTGCTACCATCATGCTCATTCTTTATTCTGTATACCCACTTGTTGTGCAAAGCCTTCTTTCCTACTGGCAATTCAGTTAGTTCCCATGTCTGATTCCCTAACAAGGAATCCATCTCATCCTTCATGGCTAACTCCTACTTGCTTGAATTATCATCTTGCAAGGCTTCATTATAACACTCTGGCTCACCACCATCAGTCAACAGGAGATAATTTAAAGCTGGTGAATAACGCTGTGAAGGTCTAATGTTCTTGGAAGATCTGCGGACTTCAGCTACAGGTGTACTCTGATCTACCTGTGAATCTACATCCTCCTCATCTTCTTCACCCCTTTTATGGACAGTATTTTCAATCAATCCATCTAAGTTGACAAACTCAGATTTCTTTTAATTTATCTCTATAACATCTAACACTACAGTTGACCTGTCCTTATACATAACCTATTTATTAAATATCACATTTCTACTTCTGATGATTTTCCTGTTTTGTTCATCCCAAAACCTATAACCAAATTTCTCATCACCATAGCCAATGAAAAAACATATTTTAAACTTTGCATCAAGTTTACTACGAGCATCAGAATCAATATAAATATAAGAAACACAACCAAAAACTTTTAAATGTGAAAACTTTACCTCTTTACTGCTCCAAACCTCCTCAGGCAGTCTAAACTCCATGGGAACTGATGGCCCTCAGTTTATCGGGTAAGCTGCAGTGCTAACAGCATTAGCCCAAAAAGTTTTTAGTAGTCCAGCATGCAACCTCATACTCCTAGCACGCTCATTGAGAGTTTTGTTCATGCATTCAGCCACACCATTCTGCTGTGGTGTCTCATGAATGGTCTTTTCCATCCTAATACCCTGTGCAGCACAATACTCACTGAACCCTCCATCTATGTACTCTCCTCCATTATCAGACCTCAAACATTTTAGTTTTAAACTTGTTTCTGTCTCAACCATGGCCTTCCACTTCTTAAAAGTTTCAAATACATCAGATTTATTTTTCAGAAAATAAACCTATACCTTTCTGCTTGAGTCATCAATGAAAGTGATATAGTACCTTGAACCTCCAAGGGATGCAACCGGAAAAGGTCCCCACAAATCAATGTGTACTAACTCTAATTTTTCAAACTTCGGTGTTCTGCCAGTTTTCAAGAAGCTCACATTTTTCTGCTTTCCTAAGATGCAGCTTTCACACATGCCAAAATCAACAGACTTCAATTCTGGTAGTTTTCCTTTTGACAGCAGCCTCTTCATCCTTTTCTCATTCATGTGACCAAGTTTGTGGTGCCATACGCTTGTATTAGTACTTGCATCAGCAACTGCAATTGTGTCTCTTGGACTTGAGGTCATATATAGAGTACCAGTCTTCTTTCTACAAGCCAATACCCTAGCTCCCTTTGTAACCTTCCAAGTACCACTAACAAATAATATTGCATGTCCTTCATCATCAAGTTGTCCAACAGAAATCAGATTCCTTCTCAGGTCAGGAATATGTCGAACCTTCTCCAGTAACCAAACAGATCCATTGGGCAACAATATCCGGACATCTCCCATACCCACAACATCCAAGGCTGAACCATCAGCCAAATACACCTTACCAAAATCACCTGCAACATAATTCTGTATAATTTTTCAGTGTGGAGTGGTATGAAACGAAGCTTCTGAGTCCAAAACCCAATCATTAAGTGGACTGTCTGCTGCAAGAAGTAATGCATCCTGTACCTCTTCTGTTACAGCATTAGTAGAATCATCTTCATTCTTCTTCTTAGGACTTTTGCATTGGTTCCTAAAGTGACCTATTTTCTCACAATTCCAGCATTGTACCTGTTGGCTTGATCTAGATTTACTTCTGTTCCAATTAGAATTTCTGGATTTTGATCTCCCCCGATTTGAATTTCTGTTATTACCTCTGCCTTTTGTCTCAAGGTTTAGGGTAGAACCAGATCCTGAGGTTTCACCTGCATCTCTTCTGTGAATCTTCTCAGCCAAAATTAAATCTCGAATATCATTGTACTTGGGCTTTTCCTTTCCTATAGAATTACTTACTACCATCCTCATTGCCTCCCAACTGTTTGGCAAAGAAGCCAAGACGATCAAAGCACGAATCTCATCATCAAAATCAATATCTACAGATGACAATTAATTTGTGATAGTGTTAAATTCATTCAGATATTGTGCTACTGATGCATTTTCTGCCATCTTCAAATTGAACAGTTTCTTCATCAGATGCACCTTGTTGTTTGCTGATGGCTTTTCATACATACCAGACAAAGCCTTCATCAGATTTTCTGTGGTCTTCTCCTTTACAACATTGTGTGCAACAGACCTAGACAGAGTTAACCTGATAACTCCCAATACCTGTCTGTCAAGAAGAGCCCATTCATCAGCCTTCATCGCCTCAAGATTTGTCCCCAAAAGAGGCAGGTGCAATTTCCTCCTATAGAGATAATCTTCAATCTGCATCCTCCAATGCGCGAAGTCTGTGCCATCAAACTTTTCTATTCCAAACGCCTTTCATGCTTCCTCTGCCATTGCTCCCACTCAAACCTAACCCTAGGCTCTAATACCAGTTGTTGGGAATTCAACCGAAATTCCAACTTGTGAGGAAAAAAAAAAAAAGAAGAGAAAACACACGTCAAAGAAACAATCACACACGCAAGACAGTATATACATGGTTCGGCAATTTGCCTACGTCCACGGAATTGCAGAGATTTCACTATTATCAGGGAAAAATACAAAGTGCGGCTACAATATTTCTATCTCTCTCTGAAACACGACAATAGTAACAAAACCCTAATCACAAAAACGGCTTTTATATTCTATGCACAGGATTACAATGGACTACAAAATGGGCCAAAAAATAAACTAGGCTCCACAGAGCCCAACAATAAGGTATAATATATATCCCTCACTTTATTTATTTATCTATTTTTAATATAATTTCAATGATGAGTTATTTTCAGTTCTCTTATGATTAATTATCTTACACTTTGGAAACTCTATTCTAAACTACAATGTGAGAATGCGTGAGTGAATAGGTGACTAAGGATCACGTAAATGTCAGAATGTGCGAGGATAACTACGACTTCAATATCCCACCAATAAGATAAAGAAAATGAACTGAAATAAGATAATTAAAAAAGGGGGAAAATCATAAATTGACAAATACGAAATGGAAGTGAAATGAAATAGAGTAAAAGGTTGGGTGGTTTCATATTCTAATTCCTTAAAAAAAAAAGTCATTAAATTGTTAAATTAAAATAACAGTATAATTTAATGTACAGAATAAAATAAGTGGTTATCTTTAATAATATTTAAACTATCTATGACAATGTTTTTATTGCTTTGATATATTAACTCTTGTTTTCTATATAATTTTAAAATTTTGAACATTTTATGTATAAAATAGTTATTAATCTTTTATCAATTTGATATTTTGCAAGCAAGGAGATATTATGTGTTTTCATTAATTCAATTATGAATTTATCATAAAAATTATTAAAAAAAATTATTAAAGTGCGTAACAAATAATTAACAAGAGTTCCACTCCATTAAGTTTAAAAGATACAATCTATTTAATAGAATTAACTAATATAAATTAGATGAAGTTATATAAAAAGGTGTACAATTTATACCATATTTCATATTATTAGGTCTTAAATTTATAAAATTATTTCGATTTAAGGTTTTTGTCTGTCTTTATTATCTTGGACAGCAACATAATAGATTAAAACATAAAACAAATGATTAAACTTTACATTTCACTTAAGATTTGTTCATAAGTCAATTTTGCAATTATTGATCAATAGAAAGCTTGGAGAGAAAACTATGGAGAGAGAGAGAGAGAGAGAGAGAGAGAGAGAGAGAGAGAGTCAAAACATCAAAATTGATTCCTTAGTAAAATACAAATTTTATAAATGGCCTCCTTTTTTTCTGTACTCTATTAGTGTCCAAAATAACATATATGAATAAAGTATATGAATACAGGCTTTAAATTTAAATAATTTAACAAGTTTATGACTTTAATTAACAAAATTAAAAACTTGGGACCTAATCTAAAAAAGTGTGTAAACTCTAGTCCTTTTTATGTAATTTCACCTATGAATTACAATAGATAAAACCTATAGAGTGCCATATTATTATAGTTTATCCTATATACTAGGCCTCTCTCTCCAAAAAGTTAAAATAAAAAATAAAAATTCCTAGATACTAGGCCAAATAGGCCAAGGAGCCCAAGGTCAAGTTGTAATCGTCATGATTCGAAGTATCACTACACTTTATTATCCTTACATTACAATGTTCTACCTATATATTCTTGCATATCTTGGTATTTTTGTATTTTTGTATAAAAGAGAAAAGTATTCTTTCACACTCATTCACATCCAATATTTTATAGGTATATCCATAATTGATGTAAAATAGTGCGTGTGAAAATCAAAAGCCATATAAAAGTAACCCTTATACTATACACAAAACTCAACATGCTAACTTTCAGGTATTCAGTCTCTCTCACTTTTTAATCCTATAAACTTTTCATTTATAATAGATAGAATCATTCTTAAAAAAAGGAAAAAGATGCAAAGTTACAAGGTATTTAATATTTTTTATATATCTTAATTATAGTCTTATGAGGTTTTGTTTAATAAACGTAGGAGGTGGAGAGCTTTGTCCCTCCTTTCATGTTAGAATATACAAACACAAATGGTAAAAGACCTCGAGAATTGTTTACAGAAAGCCATAAAGATTTGGTGAAAGAAGGAGAAAAATGGATGAAGGGGACAGCATCTTCTTGTACAGTGGTAGCTGCTCTGATCGTTACCATTATGTTTGCAGCAGCAATTACTGTTCCAGGTGGCAACAAACAAGATTTAGGCCTGCCAACCTTCTTAAATGAGAAGGTTTTTATGGTCTTTATAATATCTGATGCTGTGTCTCTGCTTTCTGCCTCAACTTCATTGTTGATGTTTCTTGGCATCCTCACATCACGTTATGCAGAGGAAGATTTCCTTAAATCCTTACCCAAAAAGATGATAGTAGGCCTTTCCACCCTTATCCTCTCCATAGCAACCATGATGATAACTTTTTGTGCTTCTCTTTTCATTATTCTACCAAGAAAATCACAGGTGGTCATTCCTATCATTTGTCTTGCTAGTGTTCCAGTTACCCTATTCGCATGGATGCAATTTCACCTTCTTATTGACATGGTCATTTCAACATATGGATCAAGGATCTTAGACAAGAAAGCAAAGTATGGCTTGTAAGTTATTTGTGGTGCAGGGTGATGTTAGAAATTATTATTTTTACTTTGTTTCGAAAGAGAACTGATGAACTTTCCTCTTGTGATGGATATTGCGTGTTTTTATTTATTTATTTATTTTTCATTTTAGACCTTTTTATCTTAAAATAAATCATAACTCCATTATATATTTTCACTCTTTATATTATCGATTCATTTTCTAATTTAGTTATTTATTTTGAGCAAGAATAGTATGATTCCTAATCCGTTAAGTCTCATCCATGATAATTCAAATGTAGATCTTTAACTTTTGAAGCAAAGGTAGTCTAATTAAGATACAAAAGTATCAGTATCCATCACTAGATAATAAGAAAACTGATTGAGAATATAAAGGACAAACTATTCTATACTATATTAATTCATGTCTGAATTCAAAGTTATGGTGACATTCAGCAATTTATTCAGTGTATAAAAATCAAAGAAAGCAATTTTTTTTTTTTGACAAACGAGGGAATCAACATCTTCTATCCCACACTCCCTATACCACTTTGTGTTCCACAAATAAAAACGGACGAAATGGGTAATTACCCATAATAAGCCAACTATATAGTTAGTTGGCCCGGTTTGCAAACAATATAAATTAGTAAGACCTCGAGTCTTAGAGACTCGAATTTTGCGCTCAGACCTCGACCTTTTGAGGCTCGGTTTCTGCTGTTTGACGTGGTGTGATTCCACGTGGCATCCACATAAAAATCGAGTTTCTGAAACTCGAGGTCCACGTAGACGCCATTTGGCGTTGACGTGGTCGTCCACGTGGTAATTAACGCCACCTGGGTGGTCCACATGGACCTCGACTCTCTGAAAGTCGATTTTTAATAGGGCATTTTCAAATTAAACGCCTCTCTCACAGTCACTCTCCACTCTCCACTCTCACTCACCCTCTCTCGTCTTCTCTCACTCACCCTCTCTCAGTCGCACAGCTCACTCAGCCTCACCTCAGCCTCTCTCAGTCGCACCTCAACCTCTCTCTCTCTCGCTCACTCACACAGCCCAACCTCTCTGGCCCCAGTTTGACGCACACTCTTTAATCTCACTCAACGTTCTCTCTCGCCGGCGACCTCACTTCCAGCGCCGATCTGCGTTGTCTTCAGCCTTTTCAATCTTCTCTCTCTATCGAGGTTAGTGATTTTCTTTGCTTAATGTGGGTTTTTACTATTCCCTACAACCTGTATGTTGAAATGCTTCAATGGGTTTTCAATACATTCTTGTCAATAGCTATACCAAAACTTTCTCTTAGGAACTATTGGTGCGTCCTTAATTATTTCATATGATCAAACAATTTTTTTTTTCCTCAACCTTTGTGTATGTTTCTCTCTTCATGAAACTGATCATAATTTATTAAAATTGTTTGTTTTTATATGATTCTTCTGTAAACATCTAAAACACTTGTCCATTCACTTTGAGATATGTGAACTTTCTTTTCTTTCCCTCACCGTCTTCGTTTATTTCTTTTATTGCTTTCTGTTTTTTGTGAAAGTTGCTTACTGATGATTTTTGTGATTGGGTATGGCCTCACCGATGATTTTCATTTTCATTTTAATTTAATTTGATTTATTTATTTTTGTTGTTGATTTATTGTGAAAACGCTGAATTTCAAGAATATTATGATAAATCTCAATTTGAAGAACTTGACTGAAAAATATGTTATTGTCAAAGAAATCCACATGACTGTGTATTTGTGCTTGCAAGATCAATAGCATCTGCTAGTTCGTGACCTCAATGACAAAGAATATATTTAAGAAACACAATAACAAACATCTATTTTAGGAAAAGAAATCCTTGACCTCAAGAACAAAACATCTATTTAGGAAACACACTTCCTGATGAACACTTCTTAAAAGGTATATAAGTACAAGGTTTATTTGGAGTAGAATCCAAGGGACCTGTAGCTTTTTGTCATGAAGTGAATCATTCCTGAGCAACTAGAACTACCTGTTTACCAACATTGAGGCCAGAAAAGAGCCCAATAAGTGCTGATGGGCCACTCTCGAGGCCTTCAGCTATGTCTTCCACATACACAATCTTCCCTTCAGCAATGTGAGGCAGAATAAACTCCAGAAACTTTGGGTAGAGGTGAAAGTAATCAGTAACAACAAATCCTTCCATTCGAACCCGTTTGTATATCAGATGCATTAAATTGTGCACTCCTTCAGGCTTGTCACGGTTGTACTGTGAGATCAGGCCACAAGCAGCAATGCGACCATGGGCTCTCATGTTGAGTAGCACTGCATCAAGCATCTTTCCCCCAACATTCTCAAAGTAAATGTCAATTCCTTCCGGAAAGCACCTGGAAAAACATTACAGCATTCACAGTAGATTCAGACCAGCAGATGTGATAAAGAAAATAGAATTTCTACAAGAAAAATGAGTTTTAGAGTTGACTAAACAAAAGTGTCCTGATTACTTTTGTGAAACATGCCAAGAGTTTTTTTTCCTTATGTTTAATTTTTAATTTTTGGCTGCATGCGGACATGGGGAATTATGTATGAAAAATTCTTACTACTGGCAGTTAAAAAGAATTTGTCCCGTTTGATTATAATGTATAAATAGGTAGTAAGGCTTAGAAAATTTTGTATATAATGTCCCACTTGCAACTTGCTACAAGAATCAATAGTAATTAAGCTTTCTTTTGGATATAAAACTAACCACTTGATTATAATGTATAAAGAAGTACTAAGGATTATAAAATTTTGTATTCTTGTTTTAATTGTACTAAGAATTTTGAAAGCTATTGTGGGTAGCCTACTTCAAATAATAGGATTTTACAAGATTATCTCATGAAGGGAGATCAAGCAAGAAAAAGGTGTGTATCACCAGTCACATATAGCACCCATTGTCTGATAAGCGGAACTTAACAAGAGCAGTCATGATTATGCTGTTTTAATGAAGATCAAAATTCAACATCAAGAAAATCCCTTCTACATATCACCATAACTATAATAATTTAGGTGAACTTAACACACAATGATTTGCCTCATATACATACTTGATTAGTTTCATAAAGTTGTTTATTTTGTCTCTCAAGTATATCAAAAGGGAAAGGAAATCAGCTTACCAAGAATGCCAGTATAATAGGAGAGAGGCACTTTAGTGTGTTGTATTTCCATGGCTTGGTGGGAAGGTGTTGGTCAAACTCGTCTTCTTATTGGTCCTGCTAATTAGTTCCTTCCTTCACCACTGGATTCTGTGGCCTCGTATTTCGTTTACTAATTGTTCTAAATATATTCAAAAGTAAATATAGAAATTTTATGAGCTAAATAACCATTATATATATATATATATATCATTAACAAAAAGTCAACTACAAGTTTAAGCAAAAATAAAAAGTAAATTATTAAATTTTTTGTATAAGATATGAGAAACCTTATTATGTTAATTCTTTATCTCAAAAAATATATATATATATATATATATATATATATATATATTATGCTAATTCAGGACTTCATAAAATTTGGTTAGCTCTTTCATGATCTTCTTCTCAAAAAAAAAAAAAAAAAAAAACCTTTTATGAAACTATTACTGTTGTCAGAGTACTCGTGTATAAATAAAATCTTTGCTTTATGTGTGTAAACATTGGTACGACAGTTGATGTGAGAGAAAAGATGTATTTTTATTTAAACAAAGATGTCTTTTAGAGTGTCTTTTTTTTATCTAAATAGAGAAGGCAAGATAAGGAAAACTGTGGTTAATTGTTTCAAAATTAGAGGCTTTGTTGATGGTTCATCTAAAGGGATTTCAAGAATGTGGGGTGCTGTGGTAGTTGGGGAGACAATTAGTCTTGATGTTTGGGAAGTTGATGGGTGGCTTAGGGATTTTACCAGATTGAATAAAGTCTTTAATGTCACTAGCCGCGAACCCGCGCATTGCGCGTTATAATAATTTTTATGGTAGTCTTATTAAAAAAAAATTACAATTTAAACTAATCTAATAATGAGTAATGCATTTGGTAATTATATTTTTATTTATTATAGGAACAATCATAAATTTAATATAGAAACAACCCAAAACACCAAAAAAACGTAAACTAAAAAAAATTAATAAAACTTAACAATGATTAATTGAACCAATATTAGGATAAAATTTTGTTTTTGATAATCTATTAAGGTTATTTTCTTTGTAGATATCATAATTTCAGCCACCCAAAACATATTATCAAATAAACAATTATTAGCAAAATCTAAGAATTTGATTGTACTTTACTTGTATTGGCATTGATTTCGTTAGTTATAATGATACTTTGTTAGTGATCTCTGGTTTGCTTGGACATATTAATGCTTATTGTTTTGTGGCATTGGATTGAATTGGTTTGTTTTGTGAATGGAGTAGTGCTTTGTTGGGTTTGATTTAGTAGTCATTGATTGTGTACTTGTATTTGCATTGCTTACCTTTTTTGTGCAGTATGGCTGCTGCAAATGTTGCACGGATTAACCATGCAGAGCCTGGACCCATTGACAAGACGTTGTTGACACAGCAGCCCAACCATCGGTCTAAAGCTATTTGGAATGGGCAGGTAAAATGCAACACTAAATCTTTATGCATTATGTACATGCATTTAATTCATACAATGTACACGCTGCAGCTGTCAAATATTAATCCATGGTTCTGTTCTGTGCAGGATCCAGGGACCCTTACCTGCCGTAGCCGTAGTTCAGATTTCTCCAATCGAGAGCCAATGGTGGACGACCGAGTCGTTAACATTATTAAGGCACTTGGTTTGGAGGGACTCCTCTGGATCCCGGGTAGAGAGATTGACCATGGCTTGATAACGGCCTTAGTGGAGCGATGGCGACCCGAGACGCACACCTTCCACATGCCACATGGTGAGGTCAGCATCACATTGCAGGATGTGGAGGTTCTTCTCGGGCTTCCTGTTGATGGTGACGCTATAACAGGGAGCACGCAGAAAACCTGGACAGAGGTGTGCCGGGACTTCCTTGGGTTTCAACCTATAAATCAAGAGCGGCATAAGCAATTAGATGGGCAGAGGATTCTCATCAGCCGACTTTTGGAGCAAGTTGCTGGTCCATTGTCGGCTAATGCTGAAGAGGATGACGTGTATAAGTATGCACGATGCTACATCCTAGTGCTACTGGGGGACACAATATTTGCGGACAAATCCGGCGATAGGGTGCATCTAATGTGGGTACAGCAGTTGGAAGATCTTCGTAACCCACATATGTACAGTTGGGGACGTGCTTGCCTTGCATGGTTGTACCAAGAGTTATGCAAGGCAAGCGATAGGGGCACTAGTCAGATCGGTGGGTGCTTACTATTGGTCCAATATTGGGCATGGGCTAGGTTCCCCTATTTGTGCCTGGCAGTTGAGCGTGGCCCGCCAGTGGGTGCTTACGGTCCTCCAGTGCGTGCTCCACTGGCCCTGAAGTAAGTCTTTCTTGAATCCCATCCCCACTTCCTTTATTTTGGACAGACTACATTCTCTCTTCCAACACCCACTCCACCTTCTTTTTAACTAATTATTATTGTTTGGTGGAAATTTTTTTTTTTTGGTGGACTGGGCAACTAATTGTTTTTTATAAAGGCAGTTTTGGGCAACCCTTGATGAATTGGAAAATGTTTGAAGAGTCCATTATTGCTGTGAAAATGTGCTTGGGTGTGAAAAAATAGTATTTTTAATATTGTTACGTGATAACTGATAACTTCTACAACTTTGTGACTGTCATGTGCCTTGTATGTGCTCTGTTTTTTATAGGGACTGTTGAAGTTCTAGTGATATTATTAATTGAGTAAATATCTATAACATTATCTTAGTTGTTATATGTGATTACATTATAGATTTAATCATAACATTATCTTCGTAGGAAAGTTGTAGATATTGATCCATTGTTCTTGATTGTGCTAGGTGGTTGTGGGTCCCAAACAAGAAAAATAGGCCCGCCCACATCTTCAGGGACAAGTATCGCGAGCAACTAGCTTCAATGTTGCCAGGCTAGGTATGAAAATGCCTTGTTTTACACGTTTAGGAACAATTTTATAGGTTTGGTTAATTTTGAAATATAAAGTCTGATGTCTTTTGTACTTGTTTTTTGGCTGTTGTATGTGGTGTGGCAGCCATATAAAGCTGAGTTCGACGACCTTCCACCGTGGTGCGTTGCAGGGAGGGCTGTGTGGACGGCAACGGTGCCGCTTGTGGCTTTCCACATAATAGAGAAACATACACCGGATCGTGTCGTTCATCAATTTGAGATGATCCAAGAAATTCCCCGTTTTGTTGACACTGATACAGTCCTACATAAAATTGATTTGAGGGGGAAGGTCGGTGTGAATTGGATGCGGAGACATGCTGTGCATATACTCCACTGGCGTAATCGCCTTCAACGGCGTTTTGAAGTAGTGCTTGGTGAGATGCCTCCACATCACGAGTACTTTGGCTGGTTCAACAGGGTAACTCGGAGGTTCATCGATAGGCCCGGTGCTAAGTTGACTATGCTGGTAACTTCTCCATGTCTTCTACATCTTACTGTACTTGTTAGCATGAAACTACTGTTTACAAAACATGATATATGTTACTACATTTTCTGCTTAGCACTTGCTCTCCCTATAATTTGCAATTATTACTACTAGATCCAATTCAAAACCAACATTTATTTTATTATCGATTGACATTGTTGATGATTTACACATTACTAATGTGGGTTTTTCATGTGCAGGTTTCACTTGTCAACCGTTTGTCGAGGCATCACCCAGTGGGCACGGAGGAGCACGAGGACATTACTCATGTGCTGACGGCAGTCCATCATATTGATCGTGTACAACCTCCCATCCCTGAGGCCTCGATTGAGGAGGCAGCTACTCCTGCGGGTCCAAGCACTACTGAGGGCCCAAGCACGAGCACAACTCCGACCGGATGTCCATCTCTTCCGCCTGTTGCTACCCCTCAGGTTGTCCCTACTCCTGATTCCTCTCTATACACCCCACATGCATCCCCTAGCTTTACCATCCCTGCATTCACCTCACATGCATCCCCTCGTTTTACCATCCCTGCATTCACCTCACATCCATCCCCTAGCCTTACCATCCCTGCATTCACCTCACATCCATCCCCTAGCCCCACCATCCCACATCCAGCTCCTCGCCCCACCATCCCTCCACCCACACCACATCCTTGTCATGGGTCTGACATTCGTCCACCCCTCCCACAATCATTTCCTGAGTTGTCACCCATTCCATCTTTTGACCTGGGTCTTCATCCAACCCCACCTGAGATGCAGCAGGAGCCACCCTCCCACAGTACGTCTATTGCCCCTTCTTCAGCCATCGACCCACCCCATATTCAGGCTGAGCAGGCTGTTGGGTTACCTGCAATGGCAGAAGGTCGACCGAAACGCATATCAAAGCCACCTCCTTGTGGGACAGGGGGGCACAAACATGGACACAAGGCTGGGCCCGAGGCATCTGACGAAGAGCATGCAAGACCTCGTTATACGAGACAGCCTAAGGTCCAAAAAAGGTAACTCCATTGATACCTTTTGCAAAGTTTATTTTACAATTTATGAGCAACTAAAAAGCATTCTTTGTTCTGATGGTTAGTTCATTATATTCTCTGATCAAACATGTTTCCCTTTGATCAAGTGAACTAATATATCTTCAAGTAATGTGTTGTGGGTCTGTGGGGAAACACGTCATTGAAACATATCATTTAGTCCATTTTGTGCTATGGAACAAAAACTTAGTTCCTTGATGAAATGCAGTTTCAAAATAACCTTTTACAAAATAAGAATGGTCATAGTTTAAAATAGGTTTAAGTGCAAACCACAGAACTAAATTTTGAAATCTATAACAAAGGATCTTAAAGTAATGTCGCTCTAACTCATTTTCACTTGTTACTTTCATGAAGATGATGATGCTACGAAAAGGCTGGAAGCAGCAACAAAATAAGCTTTCAGCACAATAAAAGCAGCAACAATTCAACTTTTCTAATGCCAATAAGCCTGGAGAGTCCGGATTTGGTTGATTTTGAAGTGGCCTAGGTAATGATTCTAACTTATTCATGGTTTTCAAGTGGCTGGTAATATGGACACAGAAATCTAATACCTTTGCCAAAGTTGGAGGGGCTGAGCCTCATGACGTTGGGGAGTATTAAACTCGAGTCTTAGAAACTTGATGAATTTGTCTACTAAAGGGTATTTCTGGGTTTGAATTGTTGTTTGCGTTTGATTTTTTTTGTGAATTTGATTTGTTTGGTTAGGATTTTTGTTAAATTTATAGTTAAGAATGAAAAGAATTGAAGTTTTTTAGTTTATCTAGAATTGTTTTTTACAAATTTAATGTGCAATATATATATATATATAATTTTTTTTTTCGGGTGTTCACTAGCAGTGTCTTTCCAGGACAATTGAGATGATTAATGATGCTTGGGATCTGATGGAACCATATTTGTGGAGTGAATATTATAACCTCTCAAGTCTACTTTCACAGGAGGGCAAAATTGGATTTCTCAAATCCTTTGTTTGCTATTCACCTGAAGCAAGTGGTGATCCATTTCGCTGTTGCATATCAGTCAGAAATATCAGTTTGCATTCATCTAGTCGACCAAGGAAGAGTGTTTCTCTGCATGAGGGTACTTTAAAGAAGTCTTTTGAAAGTTGTGGTCAAACATTGCGTAATCTGGATGAGTAGAGTGACCCCATGTTGGTTGTTTATACAAAAGGAAGAGATGGAGTACTTGAAGAACTTGGCCGCACTGAAGTAATTTTAAATTCATTAAATCCCACATGGATCGCAAAACATACAATCACTTATCATTTTGAGATTGTGCAGACTTTAGTGTAAGTTTAATGCTAACATCTCCATATATATTATCTATGAGATGTGCATGTTACTCTTTTCACCATAAAATATTCTTTGAAATTGCTGGTTGTGACAGGTTTCACGTGTATGATGTTGATACTCAGTTTCACAATGTAGAAGTAAAGGTATATATCCTGATGATATCTCTGGTCTTCTTCTTCTTTTCTTAATGTTTTATTTTTGGTGCAAGAATGGTTCTGATTGTGGTTTCATCATTGACTTTATCATCTTTTTAACCTAACAAGAAGTTGAGATGATATTTATTTTTGTTTATGATAAATTGTGTGTAACAAAATAGTGAACTGAACCTGATCAGCTTGAGCACTAATCTAAAGTGAATGATTAAAGTAGTGAAAATTAATCTTCCATGGATGCATCACATTTGCTAGTTGAGTTATTTTCCATTTTTTTTTCTCTCTCTCTATTTTCAGCTTTATGTAGGCCCGAAGGGTATATTTAAGAATTTGTTTGCTTATTTATTTGCTAGATTTATATTTTTATGTTTTTGTTATATTGATGTCATAAATAGGATCTCAATGTTTTGAGCAGAATGCTCACAAGGCACATTTATTACTCTCATTCAAGTGCATGCAAGCCTAAAAAATCAGTTCATAAGGGACAATTTAACTTGTGCAGATGCTTAAGCTGGATGAGCAGCAATTTCTTGGTGAAGCAACTTGTGCCTTGTCTGAGGTATATCATACTTACTGTCACTCTTGTAGTTATTGAACAAGAAGAACCCCCATGATAATATTCTTTAGAGAGAGCAGCCCTCATCACATGTTGAAAACTAGATACCTGATTTGATGAAAACACATATTTTGTGTGCCTTTGTTGGTCTCTCTTCTCAAAAACTGTATGGGCTGCTAAGTTCTTAATTCTCTTTCTATATTCTTAGATTTAAAGAGGTACCCTAGTTACCCCATCTGTCCATGTGCTGATTTATCTTGCAGGACCCCTTTTTAATAATATCGAAAGAAGTGGAGAATGGGACCCCAATTCCAGTTTGCAAAACAGAAGTAATCAAGAATGACCTCAAGCCGACGTGGAAGCAAGTATTTTTGAATATTCAACAACTTCGAAGCAAGGTATAAGAAAGTTTACCTTCAGTAAAATAGTCTGCATCCACTACTAGAAATCTGGTGTACTTTGCTGTCAGCATACTGCCCCCAAAAAAAAAAAAAAAAAAAAAAAAAAAAAAAAAAAAAATCCTAGGCATGCTGTGTTTATTAATAGATGGATGCTCCAAGTTTTGGTTGCTTATTAGAGCTTGATGGCCACAATGACCTAATTGGACAATATTCGTTGTCTCAGTGCTCCAGATTGGCAATCATCTGCCAAACCTATGTAGATGTTTTAAAAAATGGATTTTGGAATTTTTCCTGTAAGATGCTTCATGTCCTTGTTTGTTCATTGCTAGTTTTCTCATTTTTATTTTTCAAAAGTAATCTGCAGGACAGTCCACTGGTAATAGAGTGCTGTAACTTCAATAGCAATGGAAAACATGATTTTATTGGGTAAATTGTAATCTTGCCCGTCTTCATTATCTCCTCATCTCTATAGACCAGCATAATGACAAACCTTGTTGTTGTATTATCAGAAAAATTCACAAATCAGTGGCAGATTTGGAAAAGCTTCATTCTAGTGGGCAAGGCGAAAATTTATTTTTACCGACTTTAGTTGGGCATGATTACCACAACAAGGTCCTTTTATGTGTATCAAGTATACTTCGCATTTTTAATTGTATAAAATTCTTTGCCTTTAGCTTGAAGGTCTCTAAATATCATGCAGATACTGAAGAGTCAGCTATTTGTTGAGAAGTTTTCCCAGAGTGTCGAACACACTTTCTTAGATTACTTGGCTGGGGGGTGTGAACTGAATTTCATGGTGGCAATTGATTTCACTGGTATTTATTTATGCAATCAACTTGTTTACTGAACCTGAAAATTTATATTTGCAGTCCGAATGTTATTCTCTATAAAAATTAAGAGTGAATGCAATTTTTTTTTAGCATAACACATTCATTTATACCATTTACTGATACCTGTTATTGTCTTGTTTTTTATTCATTTTAACATCCTTGTTTCAACTGCACTCTATTGGCATTTTGCTTCCTTATTTCGCAACACTATATCCTACCTTGGGACATAATTGTGCTTTTAGTATTTATGAACACTTGGCATTGTTATTCAAGTACCTCTTCCTAAGTATTGGTTCACTTTATCCATCCCATTCTCCTGACCTTTCTTCTAGTTACTCTGTTAATAACCCTATCGGATTGCTTATTTATATGTAAGGTATATTGTAGTCGATAGAATTTGAGTTTCTTCATAAGTCAAAGATATCTCTGGGTCATTCATGGTTTTGAAATATGATAGAATTGTGATTGTCAAGAGAGCAGTTTAGTTTGTATGGAGTCCTGTACTGCCTTATATTTTCTTTACGTTTATTGAGCATGGTGATTACTCTAATAAATTTTGTGTCTCCATCTTTAATAGGTGGAAACTTCCTTTCATCATACTGATCCTTCACATGACCTGGGTCTGGAAATCCATATGCAAGGATTGAAACCATTAGATTTGAAGTTCCGTCGTACTGAAAAAATTTGTGCAATGGCTAAGTTCAGTGGGACCAAGTTTTCACTGTCTGAAACCGTGACCTTTTATCCAGATTTGTCAAATGGTAGTTGATATAATCTGCCAAGTTTCCAACACAATGTTTCTAGTCTTGTTTTCCATTTTCATTGACATTGTTTTTTCCATTCAAATTGGCTATTGCAGCTCAGACAGAAAATAGCTTCAGCCACCTCAGCCATCACATCTGTTTTTGGGCAATGAAAAGAAAGGTATTAATCAGTATCCACACTTATTGGCAGATTATATGCTTTATTATGTATTGATTTTGATAAACTGCTTAATGCAAGAACAATCAAACTGTGAGCATTTGCCTTTTACACTAGAAGAAAACATCGTGTAGTTGAAGAAGTGGTAGAGGTAATCAGAATGTACAATGCTGCATTTAAATCCTTGGAAGCATGTAGCATATT
The DNA here is from genome assembly GCA_019022515.1 of Quercus aquifolioides. Lineage (NCBI taxonomy): Eukaryota > Viridiplantae > Streptophyta > Magnoliopsida > Fagales > Fagaceae > Quercus > Quercus aquifolioides. The sequence continues at coordinate 46,684,618 of CM032333.1, forward strand.
AGCCCTTGTGGTGAACTGAGTCAAATAGTTCATGTAGCATAATTGTAAGTGTTGATTAAGTTTCTTATATGCAGGAAATTTAGGAAGCTGCTGAGAAAGGAGAACTCAATGAACTTGTCGTAATTATCATTTTATCGCCTTGATCTAGCTAGACAGGATGTAAGTTGGTCTTTTGTTGTCTTAAAGTTTCGTGCTTTTCTTCTTATGCAATGTTGTTAGTATAATGTTTTGCAAACATTTCCCAAGAATGTAAATGCTTGTAATCACTGAGTACTGTGATGTTCAAATTTAATGGCTGCCGCTATAAATTTATCTGTAGGTGTAGGAGTATTTATTGCTTTTCAGCATCAATTTCTCTAAGTCTCAAATATTTTGTACTAAAGGCCTATACTTCTTTTGCTTGATAAAGAGACAAGGAATAATTCAGTTTGAGAGAGACATTGTTTACATGCTTTTCCAGACTTCTTTTGCTTGATAGAGACAAGCTCCATATTCTTGGACCTCATAGGTAGGGTCTAAGGAAACTGATGAAAAGGCTGATGAGGTTCTAAAATAGGATATTTTGGATTGTTGGACACCAAAAAATCACTATCGATGGACTGCATCTAAATGGTAACCATTTCTAGATGTAGACCATCTATAATGATTTTCTGGAGTCCAACAATCCAGAATATCCGACTTTTGAGCCTCATCAGCCTTTTCATCAGTTTCTTTGGACCCTACCTATTAGGTCAAAGAATATGGAGCTTCAAGGTGCTGAAGGTGTAGAAACAGCTCTACAGTTGGCAAGGAAATAGGGTGACGAGAAGATAAAAATTCCCAAAGTTGAGGGGACAGCCAGATAGGGAAATGCATTAATGAAAGAATAATTTAAATCAAGTTGGAGAGAAATAAGTTGAGGGAGGCCTAAAACAAGTTTATGAGAAAAGAAAGGTGAGCTCACTTACGCTTATAGCAAAAGACTAGAATTGATAGTCAAAAATTAAAAGAAGCCAGGGAGTTCATTTCTTTGCTAATCTGCACAATTCTCTGATATGTGTTCATTTGTTTGCTAATCTGTTTTGTGTATTTGTGCAGAATATGGGAGAGACCAGGGAGAACAATGGTTATGAAGAAGAGCTTGTTGATTACGATGATGAAGAAGCCAATGCCCCGGCCTCCATCGCAAACAAAGTCAACGGCGAAACAGTCAAGAAGTGAGTTTCAGTAGCCCTTGTTTGCTGTTGTTTTCATTTTTTTATTTTGCTTTATATGTTGCCTGTTTGCTTTATCAGATAGTTTAGGAAATAGATGTCTCATTCTTTGTTTGTTTGCTTGCTCGGATTTGATGGGAAAATGGAAATGAAAACATTACTTTGAATGTATTTGTTTGTGTTTTGGTAAGACCTAGTTAGTTTTAAACAGGGGAGTATGAGAATCAAACTATTCCTTTTGGTACTATTGTAAACCGTGTTTGGTTTCTGAGAAAATTGAGGAACGAGTCATTCTCCCTTTTTTGATAAAAAAGTTGTTGTGTCTAATATGGTCGCTTGGTTTCATTTTATTAAAAAAAGGAAAACACAAAATTTCCCAGTGATTACCACATAAATCATTACCCTATTGAGGAAAACACCCCCGCTGTGCTATTTTTTATGTGAAAATTAACTCTAAATGTGGACATGTGATCAAATGACCAATTCATGGTTGATTTTCATGGATGTTTAATGGTTTACCATTAAAGAATACCACAGGTTGAACTCAAAACTTCAGAAGAGGGGGGGGGGGGGGGGGGTTGTGTTTTACGGAGAAATCACATAGGGCTTTTGTGTATTTTTCCACCCAAAAAAATGTTATGACTACAAGTTTGAACCATATCTCACATTTGGGTGGGATTATTATTGCATTTTCAACTTGATGTATGGATGTTTCTTTTCCTCTTTTAGTTGGTAGTCATGTATACTAACCATGACAAGTTCTCATAGCAATATTGGTCTATGGTTGGTTATAAATGTGCTTTTCCTTCTTTGCAGGGGCTATGTTGGAATTCACTGTTCAGGATTCAGAGACTTTCTTTTGAAGCCAGAGCTTCTTCGAGCTATTGTGGACTCGGGATTTGAGCATCCTTCTGAAGGCAAGCCATCTAAGCATTTTCTCAACTATTTTTGTTGGTGAAGCTATATCGTCTAATAACCTTATAAGTTATAACCTTTGCTAGTTTAAGAAGTATGACAACCTTTGCTGAAGAAATTTAAATTAACCACTACAATTAGCAAAACTAATATGCACCTATTTGACCCAAGAGGCATGATTAAGAAGTATGACAACCCGGAGCAAAGTATGTGACAGAAATTGGAGTTCTTGTCATTGATTTTGTTAGGACATATATGTTTTAACTTGTTTAAGAACATATGTCACTTAGTTATATAAATTGGCTAATCCTTTGACAAAACGCACTCTGCTTGTAATTGGGTAGATCTAGGTGTTTTTAATACTTCAAGAAACAATGTTTCAAGGTCAAGTGTTGAAGTCATCAAGTCTGTCCAAGAGAAAGCAAGTTGAAGTGCAGAATTTTTAAAGCTCGACACCTCTCGATAGCTACCTTGACACCTGGCTATCTGTCGAGATCTTCAGCTGATTCTTATCGCAATCTCGATAGCTTCTCGATAGCTGGTCTATCGATCGAGAAATTTTCTGTCTCCTTGACACCTTCTCGACACCTCCTCGATAGCTGCTATCTGTTGAGATTTATTAAACCTCGACACCTCCTCGACACCTCTCGATCGATCGAGGTTACGTGAAATCAGAATTTTCAGCTTTTTGATTTTTGGGCCAGACTTATATATTTGAGTAGGGTTTCTTTTCTCACAACTCTAGACCTATATAAGGCTTATTTTAGAGGCCGTCACATAAGAGAATACAAGGAGAACATAAGCAAAAGGTGACCGATACCTTATTCTCTCTAAAAGAAGTTACTGCGTCTTTGCGCCTTTGGGTTTTGTAACCAAGTGCTTCTTGATCTTCATTGTTGATGAAGTGAAGAACTTTGCATCCAACATTCTTCTTCTTTAAGTTGGTGAGTGAGTCACGTACTGGGATTCGTGCAAAGGAGTGAGTCACGTATTGGGATTCGTGCATCAAAGGGTGGCGTTCATATATTGAAGAGTTCAGAGGTTCTGAAGCGGTAGAAGGTTTCTGCTGTGAGTTCATCTATGGGGATTGTAGAGTCTAGGGACAAAGGTTTTGTACTAGATCTGAAACTTCTCTTTACTATAATGGATTGCTTTTCGGGAAGGTTTCCCCCCAGGTTTTTTACTGTGAAACTGGTTGGTTTCATTGGTTTTCCTGGGTTATCATATCTTGCCTTATTTACTTTTCCGCTGCATATTATTTTGACATGATATTGATGTTTGTTTGTTTTAACAAGTTTATTCATAATAAATCTAATTAATAACTTGGGTTTAAAACTTGTTAATTCTATCAACCGGGGTCTAAATGGCCTAACAAGTGGTATCAGAGCGGGTACACTCTGATTGGATTAATTTCCTGAGTGTGATCCTTGACCCCTGTTGTCATGGATAGAGGACAATCTTTATTTATTCCTCCTTTATTTGATGGAACTAATTATGCGTACTAGAAAGTTCGTATGAAAGTGTTCTTGCAGGCTCTAGGTGAACAGGTATGGCAAGCTGTTGAAATTGGCTGGATTAAGCCGAAGGAAGCACCTGTGGATTGGGATGATGCAACAATTGTAGCTGCAAATTTCAATAGTAGGGCCTTGAATGCTTTGTTTTGTGGGGTGACCAATGAAGAATTCAAGAAAATTTCATCCACTGAAGTTGCCAAGGAAGCATGGACTATTCTTGAGACCACCTATGAAGGTACCAAGGCAGTAAAGACTGTGAAGCTTCAACAACTCACTAGTAGTTTTGAAGAAATAAGGATGGAGGAGGATGAGACCTTTGATGAGTTTTATGTTAAACTCAAGGATATTGTGAATTCTGCTTTCAACATTGGAGAATGTATAGTAGAATCCAAAATTGTTAGAAAAATCCTTAGGTCCTTACCTAAAAGATTCCATGCCAAGATCACTGCCATTGAAGAAGTAAAGGACATTGATCAAATTCCTTTGACTGAGCTTGTAGGGAACCTTCAAACCTATGAGATGGGATTAGGCTCAATGGGAAAAGGTGGAAAGAGCAAAAGCTTGGCTCTTAAGGGTATAGAGGAAGAGATTGAGGACTCTGAAGATGAAGATGAAAGTGAAGATGAAGATGAAGATGAGGATGAGGATCTGACTTTCATAACTAATGAGATTATCAAGCTTCTTCAGTTTAGGAAAAAGGATAAGGGCAAACCTCCTAGGAAACCTAAATCCTCTAGGAAGGGCAAGAATGAAAAACCCCTTATTTAATGCCATGAGTGCAAAGGTTTTGGTCATATGAGGATAGAATGTCCAAACTACCTCATGAAGGAAAAGACCAATGAGTCAAAAGATAAAGGGTTGGTTGCTACTTGGAGTGATACTGAGGATGACTCTTTTGATGAGTTTGTGGATGAATGTCGTCACGTTATGGCCTTTGCTGCCTCAACCGATAAGGTGATTGTGGAGAGTGCTAGTGACAGTGAGGATTCATCTGATGATGAAGTACCTAAGAAGATGACCCTTCAAGAAGCCTATGATAAGCTATGCACTGAATTCATAAAATCTGAAAAGACTTCTCATCTTTGTAGAAAAGAGCTTAGTGGGGTAAAAATTGAAAAAACTGATCTATTAGTCAAAGTAGATGAGACTACAAGGTTAGTTGAGACTCTTGTTATGGAGAACACCTCATTAGAAGAGAAGATCAAGAATCTTGAGGTTGAGCTTAGTCAAGCTAGAACTCAAATAGAGAGGATTTCTAGTGCAAAGCTTGATGAAGTTTTGAATGCTCAAAAGTCTAGTTCTAATAAGACTGGCTTAGAATATGTTGTCTCCTCCGGCCCCTCCTCTTCCATGGCTTCTGGATCAAGGATTGTATTTGTGCCACAATCTGAGAAAGGTAATAAAGGTATGAAATCTAAATCCTTTGTTAAACCTCATGTTTGTCACCATTGTGGTGTTTCTGGACACATTCGTCCTAATTGCTTTAAGTTGTATCCTCATAAGCAATTGTCCAAACGGTCACAGGTTTCCTCTCAAGGACCTACACCTTTGTTTGGAGAGTTATTAAAAGTCTTGAACTTTTTAACTCAATTTCAGGAGAATTCTAATTCTTCTATGTCCTTTAGTAGACATACTAGGACACGTGCCTTTTCATCTTCACGGCCAAAGACTCGTGCTGTGTGGGTGAGAAAGGAGCTTAAGACTTAATTGTCTTTTCTGTTTGTCCTCTGCTTTAATTCTTTCTATCTAAAGTATGACTTTCTTGCTTGATTTCTTATCTGTTTTTGGAATCATGCTTTCATGCATCTGCATATTTCTATCATGTTTTCATGCATATGCATCTTTCTTTCATGCATACATGTTGTTTATCTGTTTTTGTTTGGTTGTTTAATTTTTATTTTATTTTCTTTTCAAAATAAAAATAAAAAGGAAAAATAAAATAAAAATAAAAATACAAAAACAGTGTGTGTTTTGTGTACTTTGGTACTTGTGTACCTTGGATGGCCATTGAAACAAAGTTTCTAAACTTTGTATCTTTTGTAGCTTAGATGAGCATCTCTATGCACAACTAAGCAAGTGAGCTTTGTGGCTCTTGTTTGTGATGAGTAAGATTAAGTTATCTCTTAAACTTAACACTCATATCACTCTTTTTGACGGGTAGGACTAGAAAATCCTAAGAGAAAGGCATAAATAACCATCTCACCACTGTTACCCGCCAATCATAGTATGACACCTGTATGCTTCGGCATAGCAAAAGTGCAGTGTCAAAGACATTCGTATGCTTCGGCATAGCAAAATTGCGATGTCAAATGCTTAACATCTTGGGTAATTCTTTTCTCTCTTTTTATGCCCATGCATGATATGCTTAAAAAAAAAAAATGCAAAGAAAATATAAAGCAAAAAGATTAAAGATGCTTTAAATATGATTGCAAGCGTGTTTTCTAGGAGATGTGGGAGTTATAGGATGTACCTCGAAGGTGATAGTCCCCATCAAACAGTTATGATTGTGTGTGAGTTGAAAGTTATTTACTCATATCTCAGATCGTCATGACATGTATGCACATATGCAATCTTGCGATGTTCTTCACACACAACACGCAATATTCTTTGCTACTTTTGATACATGTGCAGGTACAATGTGATTTGGCCGTCACAAAGGTTTTACATGTGCTAATGTATGCTCACTAAACTGTCTTAACTTGTTTTTGAAATATAAAATTTGGTTAGATTTGTTTAGTGTGTGTGTGTGTTTTGGGATTTATGTGCTTAACATTTTTCTTGTTTTTCACATGTTTTGCATCCTTCTATTATCTTGGCATCCATAGCATCTTGTTTCATTACATTCATGCATTTATATGGATTTCTTTGTGCCTCCTTGATTATCCTTGATCATCTTTATGTTTCTCGGGTGAAGCTTTCTAGCTTCTTGTACCCTTTGTCAATCATGACAAAAAGGGGGAGAGAAAGTGTAGAGACTTTGTGGTTTCTTTTTAAGATTCTACATGTTAGGGGGAGAAATACATTCCTTTGTAAGGGGGAGATGTGTTTCATCTTGTTAGGGGGAGTGTTTACTTCCTTCTTCTTGTACCTTGGGTCTTGTGACCATTGTTTACATACATTGTGCTTATCTTCTTTATATGCTGATGTATGTTTTCTTTCACCTATCTCTTCATGTGTTGTTTCTTCTCTATCTTTATACACATGTTCTTTATACTTGTATGCAATCTAATTATTTCTGTTTCACACAAGATGCCTTGATGAGTTTTGTTTAAAGTGTTTCAGAAATACAGGTTGTCAAAGTCTACTTATCATAAGCTCTCTTCTTGCAAAGTTTTTCAAGAGTTTGTGTTAGGATAGATTTTATTGTATTCAACAAGTGAATATGAGTTGAGTGATTTATGACTTCTCTCATATGCTAATTTTTTTGTTGTGGTTTTGTCACGGATTGCCAAATGGAGAGATTGTTAGGACATATATGTTTTAACTTGTTTAAGAACATATGTCACTTAATTATGTAAATTGGCTAATCCTTTGACAAAACGCACTTTACTTGTAATTGGGTAGTTCTAGGTGTTTTTAATACTTCAAGAAACAATGTTTCAAGGTCAAGTGTTGAAGTCATCAAGTCTGTCCAAGAGAAAGCAAGTTGAAGTGCAGAATTTTTAAAGCTCGACACCTCTCGATAGCTACCTCGACACCTGGCTATCTGTCGAGATCTTCAGCTGATTCTTATCGCAATCTCGATAGCTTCTCGATAGCTGGTCGATCAATCGAGAAAGTTTCTGTCTCCTCGACACCTTCTCGACACCTCCTCGATAGCTGCTATCTGTTGAGATTCATTAAACCTCGACACCTCCTCGACACCTCTCGATCGATCGAGGTTACGGGAAATCAGAATTTTCAGTTTTTTGATTTTTGGGCCAGGCTTATATATTTGAGTAGGGTTTCTTTTCTCACAACCCTAGACCTATATAAGGCTTATTTTAGAGGCCGTCACATAAGAGAATACAAGGAGAACATATGCAAAAGGTGACCGATACCTTATTCTCTCTAAAAGAAGTTACTGCGTCTTTACGCCTTAGGGTTTTGTAACCAAGTGCTTCTTGATCTTCATTGTTAATGAAGTGAAGAACTTTGCATCCAACATTCTTCTTCTTTAAGTTGGTGAGTGAGTCACGTACTGGGATTCGTGCAAAGGAGTGAGTCACGTATTGGGATTCGTGCATCAAAGAGTGGCGTTCATGTATTGAAGAGTTTAGAGGTTCTGAAGCGGTAGAAGGTTTCTGCTGTGAGTTCATCTACAGGGATTGTAGAGTCTAGGGACAAAGGTTTTGTACTAGATCTGAAACTTCTCTTTACTATAGTGGATTGCTTTTCGGGAAGGTTTCCCCTCAGGTTTTTTACTGTGAAACTAGTTTGTTTCATTGGTTTTCCTGGGTTATCATATCTTGTCTTATTTACTTTTCCGCTGCATATTATTTTGACATGATATTGATGTTTGTTTGTTTTAACAAGTTTATTCATAATAAATCTAATTAATAACTTGTTAATTCTATCAACCGGGGTCTAAATGGCCTAACAGATTTTCCAATATAATCTCCATGATAACACACTTACTGTTTGTGATTTTCCTCCTGCAGTTCTTGAAGATATCTTTCTCCTCATTTAGGACTTCAATTTTATGAGAAAAGAAAGGTGAGCTCACTTACGCTTATAGCAAAAGAGTGGAATTGATAGTGAATAATTAAAAGAAGCCATTTCTTAGGGAAACAATTAGTAATTGCAATTTTTGTATTTTGTGCAGAAATTCACATAGAACGAACGTGAAATGGAGTTGTTGAAGTTGGAAAACAACGTTAGGTTTATCCTTGCAGTTGTGAAGGGAGAGATCATTGTGAGTAATAGGAAGAGAGCTGATCTGTGTTTATCCTTGCAGTTGTGAAGGGAGAGATCATTGTGAGTAATAGGAAGAGAGCTGATCTGTATGTTGAGCTGCAAACAAAAGGTTTCACTCCTTTTCCAAAGAAAGCTAAAGCTGTTGAGCCAGAAGTTGCTGCTGCAACTGATGATACAGAAGAAACAGAAGTTCAGAAAGAAAATGAGAGGCAAAGCAAGGGGTGAAGCTGCTATGGTCTCTACTAGACAAGCATGTGCTTACAACCCACGGAAGAACAACAAAGAGAAGGCAAATAATGCAGAATCTGTTGCAGAAGCTGTCTCGTCATCTATGGCTGCATTGGTGGATTGGTAAGTGTCAAACATTTGTATGTTTATTATATGTATTAGTTTTTGTTTGAGAACCCTACTCAAGAAGCAAGTTTTTTGGTAGAAGCCTACACAATTGCACGCAGTCATTGTTATTGTGTGTGGCTTAGAAATTGTGCTTGATTTTGTGGTGTTTATGATGCACCCTGGATATGTTATTGCTTAAGACACTCCTGTATGGATTAATTTTGTATCATATTTATTGTAGACTTGTAAGTAAACTATAATGGATTGTTAATGCTCTCATGTTTTAAAATTTTAAGGGGTATTTCACTTCAGTATGCTACAATGTTATATTATTTTGGGTGAAGTTCAATTTTGATATTCTGACTTCTATTGATATTTTTAGTTTTGTTCTTGTCCTAAAATTCAGTAATCAGATTTATAACTTTGTTTTTAACGTATTGATGCACATTGCACAGCTTGTTAGAGGTCTTGGTTATTGAGTTGAAATCCTAGTTTTGGAGAACTCTAAATTCTAATTCTTTAGGAGTTGTGTATATATCATGTGTACATAATGGTCCTTCCCTTTTTCAATAAGTTACATATTGTTTCTTGTACATTGTCATTCCTGAGATTGCTGGCTGCTTCTAACAGGTTGGAAGAGCTGGTAGGTTCGGCACCAAAGGGCAAGCAATTACGTTTGCTTAGCATCTGCTTCTGATTCGGAGGTTCTCACTAATGTATGGCATCCAGTATTTTACTTTTTATTGTTTTGTTGCTCAAATGTTGGTGGATCTAATTTGCTTTGGTTGGATGGTTGCAGGTTCAGATGAGGTTTGAGGTGGATATAAAAGGACAGATAAATTCAGTGTGTGTGTATATAGTTATAAGGGCATGTATGATTTGAATTTGGAAATGGGTATTTTTTATATTATTTATTAAATAATCAAATATCATGTTTAACTGTGATCTAATTAATCTGCTAATTTAAAATTTTGTTTTCGAAAAGAGTAATTCAATCATGTTACTTATATTTACCAAAAGTTTTATTCACTGAGTTTCAAACCTTCTATGAAATAAAAATATATTGGTGTTAAAATTCTCCATTCCCTCTTATTATAAGTTTTTAAAAAAAAAAAAAAAAAAACTACATAAAACAAAACTAAGGCTATATATGGATAGATAATTTTAGTATATATGAAGGTTTAGTCATTTTAATAATTGGTAATTCGCTGTTAGTTGATTGTTTCCACCATATATTATAATTTTTTTTATTTTTTTTAAATCCATCCGTTCTAAGGACTAGAGCAACAACAAGGCTATAAACATTTAGCAAGAATGTGACCGAAGGGTTCAAAACATCATCAAAACTACTACAGCGCATAGATCCCCACATTTTTTTATTCCAATAGATGATTGTTTGTCAAAAAAAAAAAAAAAAAAAAGATTCCATTAAATTAGGTAATGTTTTAAGAATTTAAATGCTAAAATTGTTGCCTCCCTTCATACGAATGCTCTAAGTCATTGATCATATTTTATAAATCAAGAATTTTAGAACAGGAATGCAATAATTTGACACATTCAAAACCCAAAACCCAAAAGTTCAACACACTCTTTTTGGTGGAGCGCAAGGCATGTAATGCACTTTCCATACACTTCTTAATTCTGCTTTTCCATCCTTTGACAATAAATCAGAAATAATAAGTGACACTTATAACTGACTAACGAAACCAACTCACACCTGAAAATGCTATATATCTCTTCAAGTGAGATTGGTACATGTATTTCTTTGGAAAATATTCCACTTATTTAAATTGCAGACACTTTAATTTCTAATATATTAGTAACTTGTAACAATAGAATTGCAGTGAAGGAGAACGAAAATCCTTGACCATAACAAATCACAATAGACAAAGATCATTTCCAAGGAACGCAGTTTGGCTGACTATCAAAGTCACAAGTAAGAGTAATGGAGTACAAGGGGAATGAGATTAAGTTCCCATTTCAAGAATTCCATCAGTCACTTTCTCAACAGAACTACTACACCTCACTTTCATCAGTCACTTCATCAAATTCAAAATCCTCATTATCATCATCAATTTCATTAATATCATCATCATCACCATCAGATATCTCTGAAACAGTTGCCAAGGGCTTCGATATTTGTGCAGGAGCAGCCCCTTTTGCTAGGTTCTTAGCAATTTAGCTGACTATCAAAGTCACAACTGCGAGTAATGGAGTACAAGGGGAATGATAAAAATCATATGTAACTTAAATAAAAGATAATGACAACTAAGTTTTTATATTTATCTAAAAAATTGATAGAGATGTATAGTAAAAAAATCGATAAGAACAACTATAATTTTGTGTCTACCCAGTGTTTTAAAAAAATAAAAAATAAAATTAACGGTTGATATTAGTAGTTGTATACGTGTATTAAATTAAAGTTGATATGAACTATTAGTGTGAAACCAAAATTCTAATCCCCTAGAATGCTAGAACTCATAAATCTCCAATTACTAATTAAATAATCACTTAGAAATTATAGATAAATTAATAATAAAAAGATTAGATGAAGAATTTTTGGATTGTATTCACATTGAGATTTTTATCAACTTAGCAATTATAGGAGAAGAGGATAATTCACAATATATATACATATATATATATATTTAAATCTAATAAAAACTTTATAGAAAAATGAATTAGATTATTATTTTTCATTTTTCAGATAGCTATAATTTGCTTACGTATATATCATGTTTACACATGCATAATAGTTGGTGATCTATATGAGTTTTATTTTTATTTTTCAGGATCAGTGATCTATATGAGTTGTGCATGTAATGGAGCTACAATATAATGATATTGTATGACTAAGAGTGAGAGCATGTTTGTGTGAGCACACTTTGGAATAACTTTTAATTTCATGTAAGTTTTCTTCTAAAAAAGAAATTCATGTATGCTTGCAAGGGTTACATATATACTGATCCGGTAAGAATGAAAGCTTCAGCTTTGAGATAAAGAACTGATGTAATGCTCAAGGAAGCTACCTAAAAAAGGTCAAAAGAATCAATAGAGTATAGAAGAAGTGATCAAGAAGAAAAAGAAAATATATTATGCTCATAATATGCACAACTTCTAATTTAATTGAGAAAATATAAATAAATAAATAAATTTTGAGACTAAAAAAATATAAACTTACTATCAAAAATAATTTTAAGACCCCTACACCTTTGAAGAGTTGTATAAGACAACCATATATAAAATAAAATAAAGGCATACCATATATTTCAAAAGAAAGAATTGCATTCGCGTATATTATATATAACATATATTTCTAATAATGGCCTCCACATATATATCCAAAAAAATAATATATTTTCTCCCTCTTGCATAAAAATTTTTGTTGAACAATTAATTAAAGTATCATCTCTTGATATAATGTGTCAAATCTAAATAATATATTAATCAATATTAGGTTTGCCCATTTTAGTGTATTGGCTTTAGTAATTTTTGTTAGTTATGAAGATAGTAATGTATTATGTAGAATCAAATTTTTTGTGTTAGTTATGAAAATAGCAATGTATTATGTAGAATCAAAATTACCTGTTAGGTCTTTTTTTTGTCAGCAAGATAGTCCAACTCATGGACGTTGAAGTACCTTTCTTATATGATCAAATAAAGAAAAAGAAAAAAAAGAAATACATACCTCTAACATTGAATACGTGGACAGAGGTAGGCTATAAGACAAAAGCCTTCATGTCATATTCAGTTCAGAGCTGGGCAAGTTGGACAGTGATTTGGCTGCTGCTGTTGGTAATAACATCGATGTGGGCACCATTGCTGTTATTTTTACAATTGCGCAATGCCACAATGAGAATCAGGAGGCTAACCATTATAGGCAAAAGATGCACAACGCAACTAATGTAACGAGTACAATGGATAGCAAATAGTTCAATTACAACAACATTCAGCAATGAACAAAATAACAACTAAGTAAGTCAATACAACATAGTCTACAATGCCATCCGAAAATCGAGTCTCCACTCACTTGACAAACATTAAAATACGGTCGTTAGTTTCCAAATGCAAAGAACAAAAACCAAATGAAATTGATTGCATATTATATAAAAACAATGAGGGCACTTGCCTAGTTTATAGCACTACCACTTGTTGAAGCCCCACGGGAAATGGGACAGCATCTGCGGTTATGCCCCTCTTGATGACACACTCCGCATCGCTGCCTCGGTTGAATCTCCCTCAAGTCCGGATCTTCCCTCCGGCTTCCCCGTTCTCGTCGTACCCCATCCATTTCATTCCTTAATCTTGACTTCACAGGACGACCTTTGGCCCGCAACAGCTGTGGGTCAGGCACCCATCGTGGTCCGCGAACGTCCCTCCACAAGGACTCCGACTTGGGCGCCACAAAATGATGTGAATATGTGTGGATCGCGTTGCTCAAACTGTAACATGGGTCAATATAGCTGGTCGCATCGCGGTGCAGACCTTTCAGAACTTTAATTGCATGTGAACAAGGGATCTTCAAGTTTTGCCACTTTTCGCAACCACATGTCCTAGCAAATACATGCACTTCATGACTGTGGTTTCCCCCTCCACCTGTATGGTCATTGTACGGGATAACCATTTGATATACACCAGTTTCATGATTAAAATGCCTCAGAGTGTGTCCTGCGATTTTCTGCTCATTTTTGTTATAGATCTCCATTGCATAATCACTCCACTCCTTACCTTGAGAGAGATCAGAAGAAATTTGTTTATGTCGATCGTGGAAATATGCAACAAGTTTGGCCTAAGTGAACTCAGCCATTGCAGCAATGGGCAAACCGCGGGCACCTTTAAGTACCCCGTTAAAGCACTTAGAGATATTGGTTGTCATTGCCCCGTAACGTCTTCCACCATCATGTGACTGGGTCCATTTTTCCACATCCTCACTCATTAGATATGTGTATGGCATATAGCGTGCAACATGGTGATCAGTAGGGTCTACACCCCTCAGTAAATTAATCTCGGCCTCCTTAATGGTTTGCATTATGGACTCAAATTTAGCTTCATGAGTTGCATATCCAGCTTTCAGGGCCAATGCCTTTAGAATCGGGTCATCAAAGTGTGTGTTGAAATTGCTAGCAACATGTCGAAGGCAATATCGATGAAATACCCGTTCTGTTCTGTCTTGACCTCTAGGCCACTCTCGAATGACGCATTTGATACCTTTATGTTGGTCAGAAATAATGCAAATGCCCTGGTCAGGTATGACATGCTCTATCGAAATCCTTAGACACTCTAAAAACCACCCCCAACTAGCCCTTGACTCCTTGTCCACAACAACAAAGGCGAGAGGTAAAACCTTTTGGTTAGCATCGGTTGTCATTGCAATCATCAATACCCCTTTTTATTTACCATACAAATGAGTCCCATCAATACTGATCACCGGCCTGCAATATTGGAATGCAGTAATGCATGGAGCGAATGCCCAATATACATAGCGCAGTAACGCAGTACCTTCGAGTGGCCTAGGTATGGTGTGATAGCTGTACTGGGTACCCGAATCCTGATCCAAGTATGCCAATAACAACTTTCGCAACCTTTGGTAAGACTCCTCCCAATCCCTAAATATCTTAGCAATTGCCTTTTGTTTTGCGTCCCATACTTTATAGTAAGAAAGCTCATGATGATACTTAGTACGTATGATCTCCCAGAGCTCATCAATACGAGCAGTGTGATTTTTTCGCAATTTTTCCACAATTTCTGATGCAACAAAATTAGAATCCATCATTCTACCGTCTCTATGCAGGCCAAAGGGTATACAAGTGTGTGGACCCACATAAGATGTGACCATCCACAGACCATTAAGTTTAGCCTTCATAAATGCCCCAACGTACCACTTGCAGTTGTCATCAACACATGCGGCGCACAATTTAGTTGGGGTCGACCTTCGGATTTTAAAATTTCTATTGTTAGTTGCTGTGTATATTGTCAATGCACGCTTCACCGCCTGTTTATTTGCAAAAGTCAATCCTTTACAAAAATTCATCCCATCCTCCCAAGTAGAAACAAATGGTATCTGAAGACGTGAAGGATCAACCATATTTTCCCAAGTATTTGCGTAGAATGAGTCGGCAGGAGGTCTGTAGCCAGTGGTCGTATTTGTATCATGCTGGATGCCAATATCATCGTCTGCAGCACCTTCATCATGGTACTCCATATTTTCCTCTTCAAAATTGGGAACGACTTCGTGGTCATCTACATCGTTCTCAAAGTCGCCTCGCTCAACCATCTCTTCGAACTCATCCACACCATCACTATTTTCACCATCATTCGCAGCAGGATCTTCGTCTTCGTCTTCCTCCTCTAAATGTGTCTCTTGACGATGGAGGGTTTCACCAGTATTGGCAACATGATCTTGAAATGGGAGCATATAACCTCCCACAGCATGATCTTCGTCTTCGTCTTCCTCCTTTAAATGTGTCTCTTGAGGATGGAGGGTTTCACCAGTATTGGCAACATGATCTTGAAATGGGAGCATAAAACCTCCCATTGAAGAATCCATTGTAGATCCTCCCATTGTATACCCTCCCATTGAAGAGTCCATTGTATACCCTCCCATTGTATTCCCTCCCATTGTAGTGCATCCATCATCTAGGGTTGTAAATTGTAAAGACGTAGTTGTTTCTTGCACCACCTCAGTATCAACTTCTGCACTTGCCTCCAAACTTACGTACAACTCAGCAGCATTTACTTGGGGCATTTTTTGAATCCTATTAAACATCATCTTTACATGTTTGTCTTCTTTGATCGCCATATACCCGTAATTTATCCGTTCGTGAAGGACTTCTTGTGGGTAACGATAAATAATCTTGATATCATACCAAGCACGGTTCAAATTCAATTCGCCCATGATTTTGCTCTTCAAATCATTCAACGTCTTTAGCTTACGACGTATCATCATGTAGTAGCATTGGATACCCGACCCTCTAAACGGGATTCCGTCAATCCCTTCAGGATTGTCAAGGGGTCCACCGAAGTATACATTTATATCAATATTCTTCAAAAATTGTGAACCTATTAAAGAGTCAAGTATAGTATGTTAGTGACATATTTTATCTCTTTCATTTAACATCAATTACAAAACTTTTTCTATCTACTCAAAATACAAAAATTACAACTTCTCACGCCACAATTGCATATACTCACCCCACATCACATACAATTCTACTGGCGCAATCATTATCATTTCATATTCAAACAATGAAAAAACTAAAGACAGAACTCACCCCTATTACAAAATTTTAACTTAGCTCTAACAAAAATATAAATAAAAATATCAAACCAAACAACAAAAGTAATGAGGATGTGCAAATGAATGAGTGCAATTATGTAACATCATTATTCCATATATAAGTGAGTAATTTTTAGGTATATTAGAGTCTAATTCTAAATGGGCTCAAGAAAAATACAACTCTAGCCCCTCCATCAAATCTGCCCAAACGAACAAGTTAATGATTATTTAGTTGTTAAAGAAAAGTAATATTTTTTTTACTTATTAGAAATAGGACATGAAAGTTATATTATGTCCATTTTCGTTTGATCAACTTAATAATTATTTAAAATATATCATTATTACTAATATTTTTGACTTTATTTTTCATATAAAGTAAAATCTTATGATCATCGATTCGATTCTATGATTTACTCTATGAGGACCTCTTATAGGTCCTGTTTAGGATCTCAATTTTAATAACCTTGGTTTTACTTGTAAATTACAAATGTCTACTAGAAACATATTCATATAGATAACATTTAATAGATCATGTTTAGGATCTCAATTCTTTTATAGATCATGTTTAATTTATTCATAAATGTTTTTTAATTATAAATATCTACTAGAAAGGTATTCATATAGCTATGAAAATATTTGAAAAAGATCCAAAAAAAAAAAAAAACTTGACAAATTAATTGAATCTTAGAGGGATTTTTTTTTTTTTTTTTTTTGTCTTTAAAGTATTAAAATGGATATTTGGATAATTTTTTTTTTTAGTAAATTAGTAATAAACTCATAGCAAAAATTTTAGATGAAAAAGATTTCAAAAATTAAATATTTAAGTATAAGAAAATGTCACATTCGCCTAAAGTCCCTTAATACATTGAGTTGAACCTATTGTCCTGGTTCCAAAATTCAAAGCCACCCTACTTGGTAGCACATGGCTGAAGCCTAAAGGTCTCAATAAGGCAATAAGCACCTTTGAATGAATATTTGAGTCAATACCATTATCCATATTACAGTGGTGAGCTTTTGCCAAATGGAACACTTGCAACCATAGGCCAGTTGATGCATTAAATCCAGTTTATAGAAAAATATTAATACATGAAAATGTTGATGTTTAATATAAATAATAAAAAATGGAACTAAAAATATTAATTTTAATAATTTCATTGCTAAATATAATAATATTATAACGTTTGACTAAAATAAACAAATAATTATTCAATTTATAAAAGTATTGGATTTTAGTTAAGTTAAAATATTTTTGTATTAATGAAATAACATAGAGCAGAGGGGTTCATTAGACATTACCAAAAAAAAAAAACAATTATATATATAAAGTGATATATATATATATATACACATATATATATATATATATATAAAATATATATATATATATATATAAAGTGATATACATATATATAAACATATATATATATACACACACACACACACATATATATATATATATAAACATAGGCCAGTTGATGCATTAAATCCAGTTTACAGAAAAATACTAATACATGAATATGTTGATGTTTAATATAAATAATAAAAAATGGAACTAAAAATATTAATTTTAATAATTTCATTGCTAAATATAATAATATTATAACGTTTGACTAAAATAAACAAATAATTATTCAATTTATAAAAGTATTGGATTTTAGTTAAGTTAAAATATTTTCGTATTAATGAAATAACATAGAGCAGAGGGGTTCATTAGACATTACCAAAAAAAAAAAAAAAACAATTATATATATAAAGTGGTATATATATATATATATATATATACATATACATAAAGTGATATACATATATATAAACATACACACACACACACACACACACACACACACACACACACACACATATATATATATAAACATAGGCCAGTTGATGCATTAAATCTAGTTTATAGAAAAATACTAATACATGAATATGTTGATGTTTAATATAAATAATAAAAAATGGAACTAAAAATATTAATTTTAATAATTTCATTGCTAAATATAATAATATTATAACGTTTGACTAAAATAAACAAATAATTATTCAATTTATAAAAGTATTGGATTTTAGTTAAGTTAAAATATTTTTGTATTAATGAAATAACATAGAGCAGAGGGGTTCATTAGACATTACCAAAAAAAAACAATTATATATATATACATATACATATATATATATATATATAAATAAAGTGATATACATATATATATGTTTATATACATATATATAAACATATATATATATATATATATATATATTTAAGTGGTTACTACAAACAAATATTTTTATTAGGAAATGTCATGACAAATTCAATACAAGCAACACTTTCTAAAGCAGTTATACATACACTAAACAACCAACTAGAGAGTGAGGAGACCCTTACCTGACATGAGGATGTGCAAATGTACTACTGGGATTGTATGAGAGTGAGAGGAGAGAGGGAGACTACAATGATCAGCTAAGAGGGGAGTATTGTTCTGCTCTGTAGAATGAGTATGAGAGTTGAGAGAGGAGTAATGCAGAGTGAGAGAGGATGAGTTGAGAGAGAAGCAATTTCTGTTGGAGCTTCAGCCAAGTGACATAAAGAAGTCAGGGGCTTAAGATGTGACCAGGCAGAGAGTAAAGCAAAAAACGTGAAGTTCAGGCAGGCCAGCTAAGTTAACAAAAAAACGTGAACTGAGGACTGTCAGTGACATGACCAGATGGGACTGGACATAATAGTGTACATACAAAAATCGAGTTTCTAAGACTCGAGATCCACGTGGCATCCACATGGAACTCGAGTCTCTGAGACTCGAGTTCCACGTGGATGCCACGTGGATGCCGCGTGGATGCCACGTAGATCTCGAGTCTCAGAAACTCGAGTTCTATATGGATGCCACGTGGCGTCAAACCACGTCAAACCATGAAAATCGAGCCTCAAAGAGTCGAGGTATGAGCGCGGAATTCGAGTCTCTGACGCTCGAGATGTTACTAAATTATATAGTTTCCAAACTGGGCCAACTAACTAGATTGTTTGAGAAAAAAAAATAGTTACCTATTTTCGCCAATAAAAACTTGACACATATCCACTTATTTAAGAAAATCCAAAATCTATGCTTATTCTTATTTTAATTACCTAAAATAAATATATAGCCAGCACATCCCACTGCTGTCGCCACCAGCAGCAACAACAGAGGTCCATGACCATCCACCACCACCAAGGTTTTTAGCAGATCGGGAAAGGAAGAGTCAGGAAGTGATGGATCTAACACAATATTTGGATGAACGGTACAAAGAAAATCCCAACATATCCACCCCACCACCTCCACCAACCTTCTTCGGAGTCAACACCATCAAAGCAGCCATTTACAGCCATCCAACCGTCAGCTCTGCCAAGGATCTAAAGCCCATCACATGAATATCTCTCAAACCACTGGACTTTTCTTCTAGAGATCCTTTTGGTTTTGATTGTTGGGTTCACGATGTAATACATGGATTCTTTTGATTTAGATTGAATAGCCTTTACGTTTGATTTGTTTATATTTTACTCTCCAACTTTTATTGTTGATTTTTTTTCTTAATAAATAATGAAGAAAGATGAGAAATAAAGTCAGATTTGTTGGATTTTTTGGTGGTGGAGTGATGGTGGTTAGTGGGATTGGCTTGGATCTCTAGTGGTGGTGTAGATCAGGCCATTGTGGCTGCCGTGACAGGTGACGTTCAGGGCAGAGATGGTCGGCGCTGGCCAAGGTTGGTGGTGGTGGTGGTGGTGTGTTTGGTTTTTTAATTTATTTTCAGTAATTAATTAAGAAAAGGCATAATTAAATAAAAAGACAAGTGGCAAGTTCGTGGAACATAGAGTGGTACAGGAAAAGTAGTATAAAAGATTTTGGGGAAAATAGTAAACTAATTTTTTTTTTCTAACTATCTAGTTAGTTGGCCCGGTTGGGAAACTATATAACATAGTAGCATCTCGAGTCTTAAAGGCTCGATTTTGGGCTTCTAAATCGAGTATTTGAGGCTCGGTTTTTATGATCTGAGTTGGCAATATCCCCAGGTGGAGTACACGTGGAATTCGAGTTTTAAAAACTCGATTTCCAACATCCCCAGGTGGAGTACACGTGGAATTCGAGTTTTAAAAACTCGAGTTCCACGTATTGAACTCGAGTCTTAGAGGCTCGGTTTGCTAAAAGCAAAACTGAGTCTCAGAAACTCGATTTTTGACTGAGTACCAACGGTCATTTCTAGTCATGTCTCTCACTGGTGGCACACTGACACCTGAAACACAGTCACGTTTTGTAATGTTGGGTCATGTCTCACTGGCACCTTCACTATTGATCCATCAGCTAGTGAGATTTTAGTTTGCATCGTGTTCACTTTCACTTTCACTAAGCACTTTCACTTTCACTTTCACACAGCAGCTGTCTTCCCTCTCTCACTCTCCCTCTCAGTCTCATACAATCCCAGCACATCCTCATGTCAGGTAAGGGTCTCTCACTTAGTTGTTTGTTGTTTGATTTTGATATTTTGTCTTTAATTTTTTTTTGCTTGAGTATGAAATTATAAACATTGATTTGGTGATGTAATTGCTTCATTTTGGTTTTGTCATCTACTAAAAATATCAAATGTTGCTCCAAAAAATAAGAGCTGCCCCCTTGCAAAAAAGTATTAAATAACTACTTAAACGTTGAGTTCTAAAAAATAATTGTTACAAATTTACACTCATCAATTATCATCTAGTAAGGGAGACAACTTTGGCAGTGAAACAAGAATGCTGATTTTATGTACCTCAAAATTGCACAGGCAGACCATTTCGGTCCACTTCGGTCTCTTAAGTCCACTTCAGTCCTTTCGGTCCACTTCGGTCTCTTAAGTCCACTTCAGTCCACTTCGGTCCATTCAGTCCACTTTGGTCATTCACTCTTTTTGGTCCATTTCGGTCCCATAGGTACACTTTAGTCCATTCAGTCCAATTTAGTCCATTTTGGTCTATTAGGTCCACCTTGGTACATCCAGTCCACTTCGGTCCATTCGGTCCATCCAGTCCAATTCGGTCCAAGTTAATATAAATCATAAGAAAACAAAATTAAAATAAAATTGTCATTTAACATAAACGTGTAATGTGATAAAACCTATCATTATCCCATCAATTAGAGTAAATATTATTCTCTAAACTCTGATTTCATTTTTTTGCTTGAGTATGAAAGAATGATTGATATATATTTAAGATGTATTCTTGGTATATTTGTATTGTTAGGTTTTTAATGATTGTATTGTTGTTTGGTTTGATTTTTTTATTTATATTTTTGTTAGAGCTGATTTGAAATTTTGCAATGGGGTGACTTTTGTCTTTAGATTTTTTTTGTGTTAGTATGAAATGATAATGATTGTGTGCGTGTATGTGATGTGGGGTGAGTATATGACTAGTAAAATATAGGACGACTAGAAGTCGTATATTTTATAAATATATAGATAGAAAAAGTTTTGTAATTGATGTTAAATGAAAGAGATAAAAATATGTCACTAACATATTATACTTGACTCTCTAATAGGTTCACAGTCTCTGAAGTATATTGAGTTAAATGTATATTTCGGTGGACCCGTTGACAATCCTGAAGGGATTGACGGATTCCCATTTAGAGGGGAGGGTATCGAATGCTACTACATGATGATACGTCGTAAGTTGAAGACGTTGGATGATTTGAAGAGGAAAATAATGAATGAATTGAATTTGAACCGTACTAGGTATGACATAAAGATTACTTATCGGTACCCACAAGAAGTCCTTCATGAACGGATAAATTACAGGTATATGGCAATCAAAGAAGACAAACATGTGAAGATGATGTTTAATAGGATCCAGAAAATGCCCCAAGTAAATGCTGCTGAGTTGTATGTAAGTTTGGAGGCGCTTGCAGAACTTCCTACTGAGACGGTGCAAGAAACAACTACGTCTTTACAATTTACAGCCCTAAATGATGGATGCACTACAATGGGAGGGTATACAATGGAAGAGTATACAATGGGAGGTTATACGCTCCCAACTCAAGATCATGTTGCTAATACTGGTGAAACCCTCCATCCTCAAGAGACACATTTAGAGGAGGAAGACGAAGACGAAGATCATGCTACGAATGATGGTGAAAATGTTGATGATGTGGACGAGTACGAAGAGAGGATTGACCGAGGCGACTTTGAGTACGATGTGGATGACCATGAAGTTGTTCCCATTTTTGAAGAGGAAAATATGGAGAACCATGATGAACGTGATGCAGACGATGATATTGGCGTCCAGCATGATACAAATACGACCACTGCCTATGCACCTCCTAGCGAGTCCTTTTACGCAAATACTTGGGAAAATATGGTTGATCCTTCAGCTCTTCAGATACCATTTGTTTCTACTTGGGTAGATGGGATGCATTTTAGTAAAGGGTTGACTTTTGCAAATAAAGAGGCGGTGAAGCGTGCATTGATAATATACGCAGCAAGTGATAATAGAAATTTTATTATCCGGAGGTCGACCACAACTAAATTGTGCGCCGCATGCATGGACACTAACTGTAAGTGGTACGTTGGGGCATTCAAGAAGGATAAACTTAATGGTTTGTGGATGGTCACGTCTTATGTGGGTCCACATAGTTGTCTACCCTTTGGCCGGCGAAGAGACGGTAAAATGATGGATTCTAATTTTGTTGCATCAGAAATTGTGGGAAGATTGCGACAAAAGCACACTGCTCCTATTGATGAGCTCTGGGAGATCATACATACTAAGTATAACCATGAACTTTCTTACTATAAGGTATGGGACGCAAAACAAAAGGCAATTGCTAAGATATACGGGGATTGGGAGGAGTCTTATCAAAGGTTGCGAAAGTTATTGTTGGCATACTTGGATCAAGATTCGGGTACCCAGTACAGCTATTACACCATACCTAGGGGCATAGATGATACTACGTTACTGCGCTATGTATTTTGGGCATTCGCTCCATGCATTGCTGCGTTCAGATATTGCAGGCCGGTGATCAGTATTGATGGGACTCATTTGTATGGTAAATATCGAGGGGTGTTGATGATTGCAATGGCAACCGATGCTAACCAAAAGGTTTTGCCTCTCGCCTTTGCTGTTGTGGACAAGGAGTCAGGGGCTAGTTGGGGATGGTTTTTAGAGTGTCTCAGGACTTCGATAGAGCATGTCATACCTGCCGATGGCATTTGCATTATTTCTGACCGACATAAAGGTATCAAATGCGCCATTCGAGAGTGGCCTAGAGGTCAAGACGAAAGAGAACGGGTATTTCACCGATATTGCCTTCGACATGTTGCTAGCAACTTCAACACGCACTTTGATGACCCGACTCTAAAGGCATTGGCCTTGAAAGCTGGATATGCGACTAATGAAGCTAAATTTGAATCCATAATGCAAACCATTAAGGATGCCGAGATTAATATGTTGAGGGGTGTAAGACCTGATGATCCCAATATTACACGCTATATGCCATATACATATCTAGTGAGTTTGGATTTGGACAAATGGACCCAGTCACATGATGGTGGAAGACGTTATGGGGCAATGACAACCAATATCTCTGAGTGCTTTAATGGGGTACTTAAAGGTGCCCGCGGTTTGCCCATTGCTGCAATGGCTGAGTTCATTTGGTGCAAACTTGTTGCATATTTCCACGATCGAAATAAACTAATTACTTCTGATCTCTCTCAAGGTAAGGTGTGGAGTGATTATGCAATGGGGATCTATACCAAAAATGAGCAGAAAATTTTTGGACACACTGTGAGGAATTTTAATCATGAACTTGGTATATATCAAGTGGTTACCCCGTACAACGACCATAGAGGTGGAGGGGGAAACCACAGTCATGAGGTGCGCATATTTGCTAGAACATGTGGTTGTGGAAAGTGGCAAAACATTAAGATCCCTTGTTCACATGCAATTAAAGTTCTTCAAGGTCTGCACCTCAATGCCACAAGCTATATTGACCCATGTTACAGTTTGAAGAACGCCATTGACACATATGCACATCATTTTGTGGTGCCATTGTCAGAGTCATTGTGGAGGGACGTTCGCGGACCACGGTGGGTGCCTGACCCACAGCTGTTACGAGCCAAAGGTCGTCCTGTGAAGTCAAGATTAAGGAATGAAATGGATGGGGTACGGCGAGAACGGGGAAGCCAGAGGGAAGATCCGGACTTGAGGGAGATTCAACCGAGGCAGCGATGCGGAGTGTGTCATGAAGAGGGGCATAACCGCAGAAGTTGTCCTAATTCACGTGGGGCTTTGACAAGCGGTTCCCATGGGGCTTCGACAAGTGGTACTGTTACAAACTAGGCAAGTGTTGTCACTATTTTTATATAAAATGCTTAGAATTTCATTTGGTTTTTGCTCTTCGCATTTGGGAACTAACGATCGTACAACAATGTTTGTCAGGCGACCGGAGACTCGATTTTGGATTGGCATTGTACGTGGGCCTTCTGGTTATCTTTAGTATGGACAAGTGCTAGGCGACTATGTAGACTATGTTGTATCGACTTAGTTGTTATTTTGTTTATAGCTGAATGTTGTTGTAATTGAACTATTTGTTATCCATTGTACTCGTTACATTAGTTGTGTTGTGCAACGTTGCCTATAATGTCGAAAATGATAGTACTTTGGCAAGTGAAAATGATAGCTGGGAATGGCGTTTTTATTTGTGTGCCTTATGTAGTGGTTAAATGTGTTTGGTATGTAGGTCATAGGGCAACTGTATTGCCCATGAATTGTAACTTGCTTAATCCAATTTTTTTTTATATCTCATGTGCTCTCCCTTTGATTGGTGGTAGCAAAAACATATAGATATATATATATATATATATATATATATATATTATGCTCGTGCGGTAAGGACAAATAAGTTCCTAGTTTGTGGATTTGGGTTAATGCAGGTGGGAGAAGGAAAAAATAGTGGGGGGGGGGGCATTCCCAGTAAAAATCGAGCCTCTTAAACTCGATTTCTACAGAAGTCGAGACTTTTAAACTCGATTTCTATAGAAATCGAGTTTAATAGACGCGACTTCTGTAGAAATCGAGTTTAAGAGGCTCGATTTTCTACTGCAGTGGCATTTCACAGTAAATATTGAAGAAGTCTCGGCCTGGCCTGGCATTTCACAGAAAAAAAAAAATTGAATATAAAAAATTAAATGTAAAAAAGTAGCCGTGAACGTATTAATTTCCAACAAATGCTTTTTAGCTTAAACTCGACAATATTTCTATTTCATGTGGACAAGTTTTTTAATTCTTACACGAAGAGCCATTCAAATTTTAAATCAACTGCAAATCGAATAAACATTATTTTGAATTTCTATAAATTCTACTACAAATAAAATTTTGTGAATTCAATTTGGTAAATAGCTAAACCAGTTTTTATTTATTATTTTTTTTCTAGAGCTGTATGAATTCTTTCCCTCTTTGTTTTGTTTAAGAATTTCGGACATTTGTGTTAAACCAAAACAAAAAAAATAACAAAAATAACAACAACAAAATATAAGTCGAACCCACGTAGAAAAAAAGCAAATTGACTTTGACTAATGATATGTTCAAACTAAGCTTCCACCAATTAGCCAAAATCTAAGTGATATATTTATTCATGCACAATGTTGCAACATTGGCTTATATAATTCAGCAGCCGCCATGATTTGAACCCCATGTTAGAGAATGTCCAATTAACCAATTGGCAAATATCATTTCTTTGTAAGCATACAGATAGGATGGTTTAAGGGGCCCGCGTGTAGGATAATTTCCATTTTGAAGTACATTTTATTTCCAAACTGTCTTAGGCTGTGTAATAATAAAACGTTGAATCATGTTCTTAAGGTCTAGTCATGCATACATCTCATAGTAACATGCAATGACAGTAGACCAAGAGTTCAGAGCACACAATCCGTATTTGAGTGTAATTTGCCAAGCACCAATTTCCCTCCCAGAGGTCCAGACTCCAGAGCACACATTGGTCCCTTGCACTCGCAATTATTTCTGATAGAGCAGTTACATAGTGAGAAAGTAAGGTATGATGATATTTCTCACATCCACGACGAAATAATGACTGCATTTATAGACTCCAATCAGCGTCTTCACTCACTTCGTGAAGAGGCTTCCTGTGTCAAAGAGTTGCTTCTCCAAATTGAGAATCAGTTGTCCAGTTGTGAGGCTGAGACTAAGGAGCTAGAGACTCGTGTAGGTGAGGTTTCTAGGGATATGTTGGAGTCTGAAAAGAGTTTGCAGACTGCATCTCAGGAAGCAGAAGAGGCAACAAAACTTTGTCATCAAAGGGAGCAAAAGCGTAATGCAGCCAAGGCAGCCTTAGAGATGGCAAGAATTAAGGTTCGGCAGTGATTGTATATTAACCATTCTCAATGTAAAATACAACAATGGTGTTTATATATGTAGATTATGCTGTATGATAGTGTAGATTGATGTGTCTCCTTAGTCCTTTCCCCCTTTTCTCTTTCAAAGTAGAAATGCTAACCAACTTTTTGCAAGCTTGGTAACTGAATATAGCTCATGAAAGAATTTGTTCTAAATTACTCGCTTATACACACATGCAAACCGTTATCTGACCTATATTTGGGAACCATTTATGTAGGTCTTTTGCTAAATTTGTTTTTATGATGGTGGGGTACAGTATACTTATAAAAAAATTGAAAATAATGAGAAAAAAGAACCAACAAAAATGAAGTTTTAAAAAGTTGTATAGAAAAGTTACAAACTGAAGCTTAAAACTGATGTCAAACTCATGTACACAAAGCAAGCAATGTTTCCAATCCGAATGAGCATGATGGGGTGTCAAAGCAATTTCTCAATGTTAGGCCCTTGATCTGATTGATCGAAAACTGTGCATGCAGGTTTATAAAAAAGGAACATTTTATAAAAAATTAAAAAAAAGGGACATTTTGTAAAAACTTGGTTCTTATAGCATACAACATATGCATTATATATACAAAATATTAACCAAACTTGACAATTAAATGCCAGTATTATGAATAGTAAGTGATCATTCAATATTGAAAGATCTCCTAAAATCATTGCATATCATTATATTGCGTATATTTTATTAGTTTTTTTTTTAAATATATAGCCAATAATATAATCCCCTACTATATTTTATGGAATTTTTCATGTAATTGTTTCCAAATTTTATTGCTTAATACTTTTGAAAGGAAACTTTTTTTTTTGGGGGTGGTATTTTTGTCTCTTCAATTGAGACTTTTTCTTCTTTATTTAAGTTTATTTTTTATCATTGTTTATTTATTTTTTTATTTTTTTAAATTTGAACTTTAAAAAATATTGATAAAGTAAAAAAAAGATATGAAGATATATGATAAATCAATTGAGTTTGACTTTTCAAAAAGATAGGGATATATATATATATATATATATATATATATATATCACACACAAAAAAGGATGTATGGTAAGCAACTGTGGCTCTCCACTTTATAATTTTATTTCAAAACATGTAGCTGAAGGGGTTTTTAATGCAGCTTCATTACTCATGCACTGTGGCTCTCCACCAATCTGCCTTATTGCCTTTGGCTCAAGGTTTTTTGGCCCAAGAATTTTTTTAAAAAATTTGGTAAGGCAGATTGGTACCCGAGTTTCAGAAGCTCGAGTACCAATCTGTCAAGTACCAATCCCCAGAACAAGAAGTGATGGCCACACAAATCTGTCGGGTTGAGCCAGTGGAGAGAAATTTGGCAACTTGATGGCCACACAAATCTGTCGGGTTGAGCCAGTGGAGAGAAATTTGGCAACTTTCAACGTACTTCAGGGAATCAGAGGTTAGGACAGCAAAATTTTTTACCAATTGGGAGGCACGACAACTCTACAAGCTGTCATGAACTCAATGACACAGCCTAAGCTTCACAAACATGACAAACACGCATATAGACCAATATCAACAATTTATCTTTTTTTTTTTTTTTTTTTTTCTCTTGAAGAATTAAGACATTATCCTCAAAATGCAAAGCTCGGCCAAGCATGGCAAAGCATAGATATTGCCATGACAAGAAGCTAACCAAATCCAAACACATCAAAAACATCACCATGACCTATTACATAACTAAGGTAAGGAAAGGAAAAATTATGCACAAAGAACAAAAAATATAAAATAGCCCTTTTTGGCAATTATTTCATTACAATTAAAATAGCCCTTTTTTTGTCGAACAGCTTTACACCAAGTACTATGATTTACTCCCCACATAAGTTATGATAAAATGTAACATATAAAGCTCATATACCATTTTTTGTCTTAAGAGACTGGATATTAGGGAGGGAACCCACAAAAATAACCCCATAAAATAGCATAATATGGCCTTAAAAGTACAAAAAGAACAAAGTCAGAAAATTACGGACTGGCCGCGGTGGCAGTCGGTTGCCTACACGATAGAGAGCTATCATAAATGAGTGAAGATGGTGTCATCCTCACCATCACAGGATACTTCAGCAACTAGTAGAGACCACTTTACACAAAGCTGTTTACCAAAGCAGTGAAAGCCACAAGTGAATGCACTAATGAAGCGAGATCACTTGCCATCGTCCTCACCACCATCGTCATCATCATCCTCATCTTCTTGGTCATCCTCATCATCTTCAGAGTCATCGCCTTCCTTTCCCTGCCATGGGAAAGACAGTAGTTCATTGGCATTGATTCAGCCTTGAAATATAACAGTCCAATATTCACATTAACATGGTTATAGGCAATACAGAAAGTCAAAAAGCATTCAACATCAAATATAACTTCAGAAAGCATAGGACTCAAATACTAAAATA
This sequence comes from Quercus aquifolioides, assembly GCA_019022515.1. Lineage (NCBI taxonomy): Eukaryota > Viridiplantae > Streptophyta > Magnoliopsida > Fagales > Fagaceae > Quercus > Quercus aquifolioides. The sequence continues at coordinate 46,713,550 of CM032333.1, forward strand.
TAGCTTCCAAACAGGTCTGGAAAATAAAAAAGTGATGGAAAAGAGATAAAGGCAAGCACTGTGTGATTGTATGTATTGCTAAATATTTCAACAGTCAATTTTTAATTTTATTTCTACAATTTCAACCGTCAAAATTACTGATGGGATAATTACTATTATAATCAACAGAATTCCTTGCTGGTAAATTAAGAGTTTGTGCAAATATTGAGAACTATATATCTGCATTGTGAAGTAAAATCAATTTTGGAATTAGAGGACTTATCAGACATTTCATTGCAAAGTTTTAAACAAACATCCTCACATGATGAATTGAGTAGGTACAATATAATAGACCTTTATAGAGAAACACATTACATAATTGAGAACAACATATAGCAAGAGGGATTACATAGTCCCTCTCTATCCATTTCAAACAGAAATTTCTCAGTAGATACTACTCCAGATATAATCTTATATTATTTATTAACATCCAAAAAATAGCCTTCCTTTTTCTTTTAAAAAATAATAAAAAGATAGAATATGGTTTCAGGCATGCAAATAAATATTCTAGTGTCAACCCCACAGGTAAACTCTTTCAACCTACATCATCCAAGCATGTTGCAAGTACTGATTCCAGCTGTGACATATCTTTGAAACCTAAATTTTTCATTAACCAACTAAAACCCAGTGTTATTTGACCTCCTCATAACACGAGCCTCAAACTTACTACAATTAATTCTCTATACCAACAGCCAATGAGTGTAACTTGACTAGTACTTCCTTATGCAATAGTAATTGATTGGAGGGTTAGGTCGTGGGTTCAAAACCCACCAGGTGCATGTATAACTTATCAATCTAAAAATATTTTATTTCAACAAATAAATTTGATGAACTAAAGAACCAAATTGGAGGAAGTCATGGTGAAAACTGTCTTTGAAAGTAAAATGCTGGCTTTCAATGACCAAAACAAACAAAACCACTCAAGATGCAACTCCTAATGAAAAATCTTCATCTTAAATTCATGGAAAAGACTAACTAAACTCCATGTGCAGCAATTGCTTCCATTTGAACACCATCTATTCGTCCATTTCCATCAAGGGAGCCAGTGAAACTGATTCACCTTGGGTTTTTGCCTACGATGAATAATAACTATGCTTCCAAAAATAGTTGCAAGCCATCAATGAGGCAAGTATTCTTTGACTTAAAGCTTACTCTCACTATAAGTTTTCATCCTATGAACGTTAAGGATATTTTGTAGCAAGTGGTACTTTTTTCTAGGAATATGGTAAACAAACTGGATACCCTCATGTTTCTTTGTGGATTAAGAATTCGAAGATTGAGATGGCACACTTACACTTTCAGACAATAAATCTGCCCCATGAAGGCCTGTTATCTCCAAATCATTAATGGAGCTTGAAGTTGCCTGTACTGCTGGTCGTGAATTCGACTCCTTGCCACCACACTCTGAAGCCATGAAAGGATTTGGACCAGCCTGACTGCTTGGACCAACTTGAGCACTTTCCTTTGCTCTACGAGCACTTTCTTCAGCTTCCCTTTTCCTTTTCTGTTCAAGGTATCTATCAGCCTCAGCTGCAGTGCGGCAACCAGCAGCTCGGCCTTCCTGAATGATAAAATTCATGTGGAGATGACATTAGTTTGACAAATTGAAAGCGCCATCATACTTAATACCAGAATGAAGCATTCCTATTTAGTATATATTATGTGTTTGTGTGCATGCATGGGTGTATAAAATATGATATCATGAATGGCAAGTTTCAAGAACAGCCTTGTGGCATGCTTGTTTTACAAGAAAGTGTTGGGTATACAATCTATGGTATGGGTATTTACCATATAAAATAATGTAGGCACAACTGCGTTTATTTTACATAGTCTAAACAACCTCTGTGGGGTTAACCATGTATCATACCTTAAGTTCTTGAATTCTTTTCAGGGTCCGATGCTCTGAAATAACAGTCTGAAGCAAATCTTCATGCTCTTCCTTGGAATGAAAGCGCATGAAGACATCATATCGCCGACAGATTGCCCTCGCTTCAGGCGATAAATCCTTCTCAAAATGATTTGGATACAACAAATTTCTTTCTAGTATGAAATCCTTCCTACGCTTCCTCTCATCAAGCCTGCCAACAAGTTTAAGTTAACCATGATGCAGAGAGAGAGTGTCTTAACATATTTATATACTATTAAATATTGTAAGCTTATGCCATATTATGAAAGCCTAAACATAATCTTCATAGAGTGATAACTAGTGAATAGTTTCATCAACAGATGAAGAAGAATCAAGAAATCACACACACAGATGGTAATCCTGTCTTCATCATAATTTATGACAATATTATCTCCATTCCTATTTTCCTCTCTTCTTTTTTTATTTTAATTTTTTTTACCATAATGAGAAGTTGATGTGAACTTAATGCTGTCTTACAAGTTTAATATGGCTAAATAAATGAATGTACCAGTAAGTGTGAAGTTATATGGAAATCAAATTATTTTGATAATTTGATAGGGGTGGAGGTATTTCAATCCTAGATGTATTTGTTGGAGACACCAGGAGGTGCCAATTGCACTACTAGGATCAAATTATTGACACCAAGTACCTCTTTGCATAGATACGCAGCACTCGCAACTTCAGCTCACGTTCATCCTCATTGTCTGTATCCTTAAATTCCATCTCAGCCAATAACTGCTCAGCATCATTGTCATATTCAGGATCAAACTCCAGTCTTTTATGGTTATAACCACTCAACTCAACTAAAGAAGGTCCCTCGCTCACTGAAGAGTGCGGTCTCTTCCCCCCAAAGCTCCTGTCTGCTTGAACACCTGCACGCAATATAAAAAGAACATAATTTAAGAACCAGCTATTTTATCATAACCATATTGATTATGAATGCACCACCAAGTTTTCAACCTTCTATTTAGTGAAAATAGAAGGTAACAGATGCCAACAAACAACAAAATGCAAAAAAGTATGTATAACAGTATTTTACAAAAGTAGGTATTGTTCCTATTCCTTTCAGACACATACAAAAAAGTTGCAAATCTCTAAAGCCAGAGGCATATTCTGCTTAAAGGACATCTTGGTAAATCAAAAGACTAATAACAAAGTTAAAGAAATAAATAACAAGACATCATACCTCAGTTCCCCATTCTGATTTGTCCTCATAACCACAGCTGATGACATGAATAGCCTCCATAAGCGTAGACGCAACAAAAACAGCAGACTGACCGAACCTTTTCTCCAGGGTCATTTGGGACATGAGTAGCGACTTTTCATCGTCAAATCCAGCACCTGAATTTAAAAAGAGTAAGAAAATGTTAGAATCATATCTAAAAAAATTACGAGTTATATAAGATGCCGTGGATATTGTACAAATATAGTTTCATGAATGACAAAGTTGATTTTAGATCTTGTTTATATATTAAGGTTTACCACTCAATAAGAAGCAATCATTCTCTCCTTTTAAACAAGTAAATGAGGAATTTATTTAATTGTCAATAAATTCAAGATGACATGGAAGGATTTTGACTGGTTTATAATTTATTTCACAAAAAAAATACCCAAAAAAATAAAGAAATAATATTCAAACAATGTACCTTCCACACCCTCTTCTATATCCTCTACACTGAAAATAGGCACAGTGGGGTCTACATTCTTGCTAGATTTCTTCTTGTCTGAACCCTTTTTACTAGACTTTGAACCCTTCTTTCTTGACCCACCACAAAGCGAAGATAAAAATCCAGCTTTCTTATGCTTAGGTTTGAGAGGCGGCTCATAACCATATAAAGCTGTTCTATTGAAGACGCATCCAGTACCCACATAAACAGGGCCTTGAATGCCATCCAGACCTCTCAAGTTGATCTGAAATTTAAGATGATAAATATATTATCAAAAGATGTTTAGCAAAAAGATAACAACGAATATTATCATATTTTTAACTACTCACAAGTGCATTCATAGCACCAGCCTTCTTGTGATGTTGAAAACCTGGACGCTTTTCACGAGAAACATAAACTAAACGTGGAAGCTCATTACCCTCAGCATCAAGCCCTCCACTTTGGCCCAAGAAAACCTGCACAAAATGAAATGGACAAAATCTTACTAAGTAAATGATACTCCTGCAAGAGAGAAGATACACTTGACTCCACTTTACACCCTAATCGAACAAAGATGGGTGGGGGGAAGAGAACGGTACTTCAAGGAAAAAATCTAAGCAGTTTGTTCTATGAAGGAAAAGTTGTATCAAATAAGAAACACATTCAAACCATAACTGAATTCCAACAAGCAGTAGGTTGACAATTTCAACCACAAGGGCTAGTACAATCAGCTAGGAACCACGCCTCATGAAGCAAAGGTCACTTGTTTCAACCTCCCCTCCCCACTCCCCTTGGGGCCAAAATTTACATATTAAAAACAAGTAACTTGCAATGTTCAGCTTTAAAACAAGGTCTGCAAACAGGTTTTTCAGTTATTTAATATCTAACTTACCTTTGTGTCTTTTGTATCGGGTTTTGCACTGAGGGCAAGACTGATTCCCATCCTTCCTCTCGTATTCATAGCAAGGTCTGCAAACAGGAAATGCGCAACCATCGCAGGCAATGAATGGCTCACCATCTACAGTCTTCCCAACATTATCGCCACAGATCTGGCAGACTTGTCCACCTAGGGTCTTTGAGGACTTTGGCTGAGTTATCACATTAAAAGACATTCCAATCAACAATCAGATACTGATCACATCAATTTGAATCAATCAACAGAATAATATAAGCTTAACTACTGTACCCAACGTCTATAGCTAACAAAAATCAGAAGTAAACTAAAACGCCACAGGCAGAGGTCAAATTTCAGTCTCTAAACGAATTCTATGCCTCATCTGGTTGGTGAACAAATGTAGAATAGAGAAATGAAGAAACTAAAGAAACTTTCACATTCTTCATTAAATGGATCATTACAATTTCCACACAACTGAGACTAGTGCAACTATGTTACTAAGTTGGTGGGCAAGAGATTTCATGGTTTGAAAACCAAACCAACACCAGAATTTAATTTTCAACATGTGACCATCTCATTTTCTCAGTTATCTCATCAACAAAACAGAGCACAGATTGCAAATTAGAGCTAAAGTTCTCTGACACTCACCGCAGTTTCTCCTTCTGATTCCATTGGCACCAGCTTCTCTTTGCCCAGATGTGAACAATGGATCAAGCAGGTTCCTCAGTCTCAACAAGATCTAATGCATACCTCAGAGCTCAATGCTTCAAAAACACGCCTCTTTCTCAAATCAAAGCCCAGATCTGCACAACTGTGAATCAGATTACCCTATTCAACAAGCATTCTCTACAGTCATCAATTGCTTACGTAATTACAAAAATTCCAAATCTTTATTCTCAGTTTGGTTGCTAAGAAAAATGTGGGACTAAAATTTTACAATATTTGAGCCTTCACAAGACTGTTAAGTAGTCCACAACACATAAAATCTTAATTCAAATGCAATTGTTACAACAAACCCAGATGCCACTATTTTCTCAACAACAAAATACTAAACTTACCTCAAAACAAATCGATCAGACTGAATTTTCAATGAAAACCCAATTGAATTCCTTGCCCCAAACAGCCAAAATCTCCATCAAGATTTAAGCTTGATGGACTTAGAGGTGAATTTGACCCAAGCAAACCAAGCGATGCTAATATGCTATCCTATGCTATGCCCAGCTGTCTCAGTGTGTGTCTTTCTCTCTCTCTCTCTCTCTTTGTGTGTTAGGCTCAAACAGTGAGTGTATAGCTGTTAAATGGTTATATATATAAAATATTGAAAGAAATGACTTCAAGAGGACGAAAGGGACACAACAACTACAACTACAAGCTTAGACTCATCGAGACTCTCTCTTTGGGGAATTTGGGTAACTACCAATAAAAATCAAACTTTATATAATTAAAAACAATTTCATGTAAGTGTTATATACCAAAATGAATAATGTAATATGGAGGCAGGTTTTAAAGTTCCGCTTCAGCAGCAGCAAGATTCTCTTTACATTTAATGATTCTCTGTCTACGAGATTCCCTTGCTTCTGCAACTCTTCTATTTCTTTATATTTTCCCCTCGGACCCCGAACCGAGGGAAAAATATAAAGAAATGGAAGACCTGCAGAAGCAAGAAGAATCTCGTAGACAGAGAATCATTAAAGCTAGGGTTGACTTTTGCTGATGCTGAAGCAGTAGTTGAAAACCTGGCCGCATACGACAAAACCAATTGTTGATGTTTGCTGCCGGGGTGGGTGTCTTTTCCGGGTTGCTGAGAACCTGCCATAAATCACGTTCAATGTGTTATCTCTCTCCAATATTGCTAGTTTCTAAGGATTTTAATCAATACTATTAATCAAAGCATAAAAGAAAGAAATGACGTGTTATACTCAAAATTTGATACGTACAAACGGGTTGAGCTATAGCAATGAAAAAATCATCCACGCAAGCTTGCAAAGGCGTATTAGCGTGATCCGTTTTGAACTCTGATTTCGTAAAATCTCTTTTTCTCACCTTCAATGAATCAAATTGAATTCAAATAAATTAAAACAACAAAAATAATATGTTAAACCCACAACCTCACCATCCACTTCACTCTTACAAAGGAATAAGGTATCTTCGCTCTTACAAAGGAATAAGGTATTGGATGAGTTACCTTTTTTGAACCTTAGGTTGTCTTGTATGACGAGGAGGAGGTCTTGCATGTCCTTCGTCAGATGCCTCGGGCCCAGGTTTGTGTCCATGTTTGTGCCCCCCTGTCCCACAAGGAGGAGCCTTTGATATGCGTTTTGGCCGACCTTCTGCCATTGCAGGTAACCCAACAGCCGGCTCAGCCTGAACATGGGGTGGGTCAATGGCTAAAGAAGGGCCAATAGACGTACTGTGGGAAGGTGGCTCTTGCTGCATGTCAGGTGGGGTTGGATGAATACCCAGGTCAAAGGATGGAATGGGTGACAACTCGGGAAATGACTGTGGGTGGGGTGGACGAATGTCAGACCCGGGACAAGAAGGTGGGGTGGGTGGAGGGATGGTGGGGCGAGGAGATGGATGTGGGGTGGGTGAAAGGATGGTGGGGTTAGAGGGTGGATGTGAGGTGGGTGAAGGGATGGTGGAGCTAGGGGGTGGATGTGAGGTGGGTGAAGGGATGGTGGGCCTGGGAGGGGCATGTGGGGTGGGTGAAGGGATGGTTGAACTAGGGGATGGATGTGGGGCGGGTGAAGGGATGGTGGGGCTAAGGGATGGATGTGGGGTGGGTGGAGAGGGAGCGGGGGTAGGGACAACCCGAGGGGTAGCAACAGTCAGACGTCCAGTAGGAGCTGTGCTCGTGCTTGGGCTCTCAGTAAGAACTGATCTCTGAGTAGGTGCTGTCGCAGGAGTAGCTACCTCCTCATTCGGGGCCTCAGGGTCCAGAGGTCGTACACGGCCAATCGCCTGCACAGCAGTCAACACATCAATAATGTCTTGGTGGTCCTCCGTGCTCGGTGGGTGACGATTTAACAAACGGAGGTATCCTTCAATCTGCACATTGAAAAACCAAGTATATTAGTAATTCTCCACCGAGAACAACAATGGCAATGAATATAGCATTTCTCTATTTATATTATTTGTTGTTGTTTGAGATTGAGGGATTTAATTTAGTAGTTTGAAATTGTATGGTTTGGGTTATTGCACATCTAAATCATAAGTTATAAAATATAATTTCTTTAATATTTGTTTTTCAATTTTTATGATTTGTTAAAAGTTTTGTTTTCTTCTAAAAAATCATAATTTTTTGATGGTATAAGGTATAACATCATTTTCATGTTAGATCATCATTTATAATAACATCATTTGTTTATATGTTAGTAATAACATATTAGTCTTTTCACATAAATTTGGGGTGTATTCAAATATATATATATATATATATATATATATATATTCTATTTTAGATGTAGTCATAATCACATATTCAATTTATTTATTTTATTTTATTTTTAAAATTGACTCTAATATTTTTTTTTTGTTCTCTAATCAACTTAATCTTTTTTTTATCGATTTATTTATCTTGTACACCTAACAGTCAATGTGAAAAGAGAAGACATGAAGAAGTTACCATTAGAATCGATGTAGCACTGGGAACATCGATGAACCTCCGAGTCACCCTTTTGAACCAGCCAAAGTATTGATGCTCTGGAGGCATAGCACCAAGCACTGCTTCACAACGTCGCTACAGGCGGTGACCCCAATTGTTGATATGCAGAGCATGTTTCCGCATCCAATCAACACCGACCTTCCCCCTCAAATCAATGGCATGCAGTACGATGTCAGTGTCAACATCGCGGGGAATTTCTTGGATCATCCCAAATTGACGAACGACACGATCCGGTGTATGTAACTCTACTAGGTGGAAACATACAAGCGGCACCGTTGCTGTCCACACAGCCCTCCCTACAATGCACCATGGCGGAAGCTCCTCGAAATGGGCGTCATACGGCTGCCACACCACCTACAGTACCCCAAAAACAAGTCCGCAACACATTAGGCAACTATGTTCCTATTTCAAAGTTCACGAATTGGAGTAAATTTAATCTAAACATGTTAACATCTTGACAAGGCATTTTCATACCTGGCTTGGCAGCATTGAAGCTATTTGCTGGCGATACCTATCCTTGAAGATGTGGGCAGGCCTATTTTTCTTGTTTGGGACCCACAACCACCTACAACAATCAAGAAGAAATTATCAATATCTAGAACTTTCCTACTAAGATAATGGCATGACTAAAACTATAATGTTATCACATATAACTACTAAGATAATCTTATAGATGTTTAGTCAATGAATAATATCACTAGAGTAAGATACAATCTTAGTAAATTAGAGACTTACTTCAGGGACAATGGAGCACGCACTGGAGGACCATAAGCACCCACTGGCGGGCCACGCTCAACTGCCGGGCACAAATAAGGGAACCTGGCCCATGCCCAATACTGGACCAGCAGTAAGCACCCACCGATCTGATTGGTGTCCTTATGGCTTGCCCTGCATAACTCTCGGTCCAACCATGCAAGGCAAGCACTTCCCCAACTGTACCTTCGTGGGTTGCGAAGGTCTTCCAACTGCTGTACCCACATTAAATGCACCCTATCGCCGGATTTGTCCATGAATATTGTGTCCCCCAGTAATGCTAGGATGTAGCATCGTGTGTACCGATGCAAGTGATCCTCTTCCACATTAGGCGGCAATGGTTCAGCAACTTGCTGCAAAAGCCGGTTGATCAGAATCCTCTGGCCATGAAGTTCCTTATGCTGGTTTTGAGTTACAGGATCAAATCCAAGGAATTCCCGGCAGACCTCAGTCCAAGTTTTTTGTGTGCTCCCTGTTATAGCAGCACCATCAACAGGAAGCCCGAGAAGGACCTCCACATCTTGCAATGTGATGGTGATCTCACCATGTGGCATGTGAAAGGTGTGAGTCTCGGGCCGCCAACGCTCCACTAAGGCCGTTATTAGGCCATGGTCAATCTCTCTACCCGGGATCCAGAGAAGTCCCTCCAAACCGAGTGCCTTAATGATGTGAACGACTCGGTCGTCCACCATTGCCTCTCGATTGGAGAACTCTTCACTACGGGCACGGCAGGTAAGGGACCCTGGATCCTGCACATGACAGAACCATGGATTAGTATATGACCAGCCTAGACGTGAAATGATAGAATGAGTTAAATGTGTGTACATTGGTTAAATATGTAGTGTTGTGTTTTACCTGCCCCTTCCAAATAACTTCGGACCGATGGATGGTCTGCAATGTCAACACCGAATCATCAATAGGGCCAGGATGCGTATGGTCAATCCGTCCAGCATTTGTAGCAGCCATACTACACAAGAATGATAACCAATTAGCACATAATACACATGATTCAAAAAACATAAAATAAAAAAAAATAAAAAATAAAACAATCTAAGAATTTTGAGAGATATACAACATGTCGAGATTAATTATTTACATTATTTTCAAAACTTACCATCCAAGTTTATAACAAAACTCTAAGTTCACAATAAAACTTACTATCCAAAGTCATATAACGTAAACAAGTCAAAGTTTATTAATATTTTCATACAACATGTCTATATCAAAACAAAACTATAATGATCACCCGTTTTACTATTCTGGAATACATGAATCCCTATTTTCAAGCTAATTTTCTGCCCATCGTAATGATCTACCTACGTTGATTCATTCAAATGTTCTTGCTTAGATATTCACAAGAAAGCAATCATGCTGCCACTTTGTACCACAACTCACTCAAGAGAACAACATTTCAACCAAATAAATGATTCTAGGGGAATGATAATGAAGACATATAGGGAGTTCTTAGATTCTATGACCACTAAAAACTTTATATTTTGATTGAAGACTCAAAGAGAAGTGATGTTTCACAGCCAAAATAGGCAGCCACATGCTTCTCAAACAGTAATCATTATGCTGAAATACACTCATCTGTTTACCTCATTAAAACTAAATGCATATTCCTGTACTTGCGCAACAGTTATTGTTGTCAATATTTATTCATCATATATTTATTCATGACGACTGAGATGAATGGAACATTCACATTTATTCATAAGAAGTCCTTCAAAAACCATTTTTCTAATCGAAGTAAATGGAGTCTTGACAAAGAAAATAAAATTTTCCAAACACAATGATCTCTGTTTTGTTTTGTTTTGGGTTTTTTTGTCTGGGTAATAATGCCCCTGGTTTGCAACTAATCAAGCATACAAATAGTTTATGATCAATACATGAAAAGAACTTGAAATAAAAAGCAAGAAAGAAAAAAACTATTTGTGCAAACATTAAGTTGGATATCATGCAACCCCTTATTAATATTACATCAGTAAACATCTTTTTATTGGTTAAGTAATACGTCAAACCCAGAAACATAAATTGTTAAGACAAACAACAAAGCTTCGATCTTTTTTAAGAGTTCTATTAGAAAGTCAAAACAGAAACCAAAATAGAAAAAAACGAATTTGACAAAAGATTCTTTGATTTTTCCCACTGATTCTTTGATTTTTGCATAAAGGGACTCACCTTTTTTTTTTTTCAGAGACCGTGTAGACTGAAGGACCTCAAAGCTCTGTGATGACCGTTTGCTACGTCTCTGTTCTTTTGACGAAGCTGATGAATGTCAAATAGTGGAGACTGAGTGAGAGCAGAGACGGTGAGTGAGAGAGTGAGAGGGTGAGGGAGAGTGGGTCGGGGACGGTGAGGCCGAGAGAGTGAGAGGGTGACTGACAGTGGGTTGGGGACGGTGAGGCTGAGAGGGTGAGTGAGAGTGACTCGGTGGGTGAGCGAGTGAGAGAGTAGATGAGGCTGAGAGAGTGAGAGGGTGAGCGATCGGCGTCGGTGAGGCTGAGAGAGTGAGAGAGTAGATGCTGGGTGAGAGAGAGAGAGAGTAGATGTTGAGTGACTGTGTGAGAGTGAGACGGTGAGCGAGAGTATTTGAAAAAATCCTATTTAGAAATCCCAATTAGAAATCGAGTCATAAAGACTCGATTTCCAGGTGGAAGCCACGTTACACACAGGTGGAAATAGACACTCTAAAACTCGATTTCTACGTGGAAGCCACGTGGCTTCCACGTGTTGCCAAGTGGCAAGTCTGCCACATCAGATCTGATGACCCTATAAAAACCGAGCCTAAAAAACTCGATTTTTGGGCCAAAAGTCGAGTGTTTTAGACTCGAGATGTTAGTATAGTATATACTTACAAAAGCAGGCCAACTAACTACATAGTTGGCAAATCTCGGTTAAATCCCAATTTCGTTCGAAGATTTTGATTCCAAACAAGGGTGTCTAGATTTCTTTGAGTATCTGACTATTCTCTCAAGGATATGTGGTCCCCCCATCCCACACGAATTAGATTATTATAGAAAAGAATTCCATAAAATGGTCCCAAGATACTGTAAAGAGATTTTGAATCCAGAATCTCATGATAGATTCAAAGTCTATTTTAGACCTTAAAAATAATTTAAAATATATACCATTTTAGTCCCCTATTCCTTCATATGGATTGCTTATATGACAAATGGAGGGCTTATATGCCTTTTTTTTTTTTTTTTTATGTGCAAAAATATGCATGTGTTTCCTAAATTTTGGTTCAGATTCTATTTTAATCCATGAAATTTATTTTTATTTTTCTTATAATCCTCATAAAATATATATAAGAGACATGCCTTTTTTATGACAAAAAGAAAAAGACATACCTAATTTATCTTTTCGTTCCCTTCCCATTATCATATGGCTAACGGAGTGGTGATATAAACTTTTTTTTTTAACTTGGTTTTGACCATAAACGGTTGGGCGAAATGCGGCCAAACAATTTTCATGTGTTACACTTGGATCCCACAAAAAAAGATTCTTTAAAAAGACAAAAAATAAAAAAACATGAACACGATGAAAACCATAAGCCACAATAATCTTCTATATATTTGCAATAAAACATAAACATAAAAAATTAAAATTAAAAAGGCAGTTAATAATTGGTTGAGAAAAAAATAATTAGAGGAAATTTTGAACAATCACTCTCTCTCTCTCTTAGTCTTAGGTTGAGAGAAAGAGATGATTTTGCGGGATCTAAGCAAGTAATATAAGGGAAAAGGACAACCAAAAAAAAAAAGACTAACTTGATCACTAAAATATTTTAGGAATAAAATAATTTAATTTACAAATGTTTTTTAAAATACGTCCATGTTTTATTTTATTCCTTATATATATATATATATATTTCTATTCTCATACTTGAAATTCCACTTTCGTCAATGTCTCTAAATAAATACATATTTTAGGGGTGAAAATAGAACCTAAAGTTCTAAAGAATATAGTTAGGTTTTATTTATGTCTTAAAATATCATCAAACGTTTGTATAGGTCCTTGAAACTTAACAAGAGTGGACAAAATGACAAAATGTACAACATTTGTCAACTACGGATTTTCTGGGACAAACCGCACCATCGTTTTGGGGCCTTAGCAACATGTGTTTTGATGTATACGAGACTTGGGATGGTGCATGTGCAAGAGCGAGGAGCTTTATTTTATTTTTCCATTTTAGGAGTAGTCGTCAACTATAGAATTCCAAGTGCAATTGGTCACCTTTTGTTGCACATAGAGAATTCATAGAGAACTTTGTCAATGGTGATTTCATAAAAGTTCTTCTAGTTGATTATGTGCCTTTGGATATAATGGGCAAAGGGCAAGGGCGGAACTACTCTTGGACCAGGTGGGGCAATGGCCCCCCACCCTAAAATTTAAAAAAAAAAAAAAATTATTATTATTATTATTATTATTAGATGTGTATGTGTGTGTATTAATTTTAGCAATTTTGTTCTATAAAATTACATTTTATTTCCCTTTAACAATATTATTGATTCTTCTAAGAGTAATACTATACTCACAAACTTTTTTTATAACATTTTTACAAATCTTTTTGGCAGCAAATTCTTATTGGTTCGCATATGGGCACACCACTCACATCATTTTTTTACTTACCAGTAACCACTTATTACATAAGTAATTTATAAAAAAACTTGCAGCTGTAGCATTTTCCTCATTTTAGTGAGTATTAAAAAATTTATAGATCCAAAATCTAAAAAAAAATATATATACAAGCAAAAAAAAAAAAAAAAAAAAAAAAAAAAAAAAAAAAAAAAAAAAAAAAAAACCTCAACAACAAAAATTACGAGTAAAACTAAAAACAAAATTAAGCTCAATTAACTAATTTTATCCAAAATAAATAACCCTGCCCTTATAAAAAAAATTCAAAACAAAAATAATTTTGTTCTTACCTAAAAAAAAATAAAAATAAAATAAAAATAAAAAAATCTCAGCAACTAAGTAGCAGAATCAGATGTTGAGATCACTACATAGAGCCAACAATAAAACCGCCCCCCCTAACTCAAAGTTCTGGCTCCGTCCTTGGCAAGGGGTGATATATGAATCATACTATTGAGTGGAGCTCTAAGGAAGATGCAGAATGTTAGGCCAGACCCAGATTTGAAGAGAAACTTGATTTTTGTTGGATAGCTTAATAAGAAAGGCAAGTACTTTTGTGGGTGGTAAATACAAAGTCACCAAATGAAACATGGTCATGGCTTGTGGATAGAAGATGTGCACTCTCAATATGATGACCAAAAATAAGGAGATTCAAGTATGTGCATATATAGTAGGATTATGCAGTTAATCATGTGAGTAAGAAACATACCAAGTAAAGATTTTGAGAGGATTTAATGTCTTGGATGTGTCAGTCGGGTCAAATATCATGGGAAAGGATGAAGTGTTATCGTGACAAGCAAAATAAAGAATGTTATTTTGATTTCTAGGACTATAACGTAGTTTAATTTTAATCTTATAAACTATGTTTGGCGGTAATATAAGTTATTACATTATTATGAAATATGATTGAAGGCGATTAGGAAGTAAACTAAAAATTTAAATAGATCATGATGGTGTCAAGTGGCAATTCTCCAAGAAATAATTAGGTCCATCAAGAGGACCGCTAACGTGGTCCTCCTTGAACTCCCAACCAATAAAATACTCTTATTTATGTAAATGTGACATCACCTGGTAGTGTTTATATTTTATTCCTTGTGTTGATTAGGAAGTTCACTCACACATTTGCATAAATGACATTATCTCATTAGTTGGGAGGACCATATCAACAATACTCCTAGTAGACCTAATAATTTCTCCTATTCTCCCCTTCCTCCTATTAGCTATCCTTTATTTTTGATGTGTAATTATAAGAACTATAGTACACTATATGATAAGTGTGAAATTATATAACAATCAGTAATTTATTTATTCTCACCTAAATATTTATAATAAATATAAATATTACAATTTTTTTTTGTTGAGTAAATATTAAAATGATTAATATATTTTACTTTAAGATGCAGAAATATTTTATATATATAAAAAAATATTACTCTAAACTTAAAAATATAGATTTAAAAAAAAAAAAAAAAACTACTACTTAACTAAAATTGGTTTTTTCTTCATTTTTTTTTGTTTTTTTGTTTTTGTTTTGTTTTGTTTTTTTTTTTTTTTTTTTTTTTTTTTTTTTTTTTTTTTTTGAGGAACTGGTTTTTTCTTCTTTGGCATAAGTAACTAAAATGGTTTTTTATTTTATTTATAAGAATCTAGTAACTAAAATCAGTTAAAACTTTTTTTTTTAAGTCCAAAATACTTAAACCTTCTCCAATCATTTGTAATTAAAATGTGAAAAGAATTGAGAGCCGACGCGGCTATTCCATTTCTACAGCACAATTATGATCTAAGTTGTGTAATTTCTACAATTAAACGCTCTTTGTCTCAACGTGAAGGAAGTCCGGACTTGCATTGCACCTATTGCTTGGTTCTCTCTGTATTTCATAAATTTCATTTTCATTATCAAAACGCAAAGCACCAGACAGAAAGTAAAGCTTGAATTTCAAGTCTGTAACTGTAATTTTCTGTTTATCAAGTCTTCTATATATACCGACCTGTAAAGCTTACCTGTTATGGCTTCTTGAACAACATCACTATCATCATAGAAACTGAAGGGGATTAATTTGGGCTTTGGATGGGCCTGACGGTTATGAGCTGCGGTCCAATAGAGGACGGGCCCATTGTCTGCCATGTTTATGGAACAGAATCCAGTATGAAATGTCAGCAGGTCCGAGGCCCATAACAAAGGCCGGGAGGCCATTTGTATGTAATACTTGCGACACACTCCATAGAGTCCTATAAGGAAAAGACTTCCACTCCAAGCAAGAGAGGTCCACACTCTCTACTACTATAAAAGCCCCAATGCTCTCGCAAGAGAAGGTACGCATATTTTACCCTCTCTAGCACTCTAGAGTTGTGAGAATATTTTCTAACTTAATCTTCGGAGAGTATTTGGCCAGCACCACACCGGTGCTCTCTGCAAGGTTTCCCTAGTTGTGTTGTGCAGGTTCACGTTCGAGCGCGTAAGAGTCATGTAACTCACTGGTGAATTTCTCGGTATCATCAGTTGGCGCCGTCTGTGGGAAACAGATCTTTTCGTAAGCCATACTATTGTTTCCCGGACTAAAGGGTTGCATGGTACTCACACGCTCGATGGCAACCACCAACGATGTTCAAGGAGAGGAACCACCCACGACTGCCCTTAAGAGACAAGTTCGAACTCTCGCTGCCGCCGTGGAGCGCCTCACCAAACAAAACCTTGATTTGGAGGAACAATTGCGCCAGAAAAACGCAGTACCAAACGACCAACAAGAAGACCAAGAGGGGACCAGCGCTGCAAGAAGAAACCAGGAGAAGCCTGAAGGCAGCCATGCCCCGAGCAGACCAGAGAGGCAAAACATGAGCATGCCATTCCTCACGGATGCAACTCCACCACACATTGTCGCAGAGATGCAGGCGATGAGAGAGCAAATGGAGGTTATGATGAATGCACTCAAGGGGCGAGTTTCTAGCGACCTTGACGACTTAGTCAATCGCACCGATTCACCCTTTACTGCGGCCGTGAACTCCTTCCCCCTACCGCACAAGTTTCGCATGCCACAGATTGACAGTTATGACGGAGTAAAAGACCCTCTAGATCATCTAGAGACGTTCAAAACCCTGATGCACCTTCAAGGGGTCGCGGATGAAATAATGTGCAGGGCTTTCCCCACCACGTTGAAGGGAGCCGCAAGGATCTGGTTCAGTCGATTGACACCAAACTCCATTAGCACATTCAAGGAATTAAGCGCCCAGTTCACGTCTCACTTTATCGGGGGACATAGGTACAAGAAGTCGACGGCGTGCCTAATGAGCATTAGACAGCGAGAAGACGAGACGCTGAGATCCTACATAACCCGCTTCAACAAGGAGGCACTCTCGATTGATGAAGCCGACGATAAGATACTGGTAGCAGCCTTCACAAATGGGTTGCGAAAGGGTAAATTTTTGTTCTCGATATACAAAAATGACCCAAAGACCATGACGGAGGTACTTTACAGGGCAACAAAGTACATGAATGCGGAAGACGCATTGCTGGCAAGAGGGGACAAGCCGAGGAAGAGAGAACGGCAGGAAGACACCCGGCAGGACCAAGAGCGGAAAAGACCCAAAACTGGGGACCGAAGGAAGAAAGTTTACAAGCTTCACCCCATTGAATACCCCAGTAGACCAAGTCCTAATGCAGATTAAGGACGAAGAGGCTCTGACCTTTCTGGGAAAACTCAAGAGCGACCCCAGCAAGCGGTCCAGAGAAAGGTACTGCCGTTTCCACCGCGACTACGGTCATGACACGTCTGAATGCTACGACTTGAAACAGCAGATTGAAGCCCTTATCAGACAGGGGAAATTGCAAAAGTATGTCAAGAAGGACAGGACGGATCCTCCACCTCAAGAACAGCAACCCCGGAGGGAGAATAAGCGCCCCCGACCCCCAATCGGAGACATAAGGATGATTGTGGGAGGAACAGCGACAGCAGGCTCATCCAAGAAGGCCCGAAAAACCTACCTCCGAATGGTCCAGAACGTCCAGCTGATAGGATCGATACCAAAGATAGCACGGAGAGATAGCCCAATCGTCGGGTTCTCAGAGGAAGATGCACGACGACTTCATCATCCGCATGACGACGCATTGGTTGTCACCCTACGAGTGGGAGAATATAACTTGCACCGAGTGCTGGTTGACAATGGCAGCTCGGCGGACATCCTATATTACCCTGCGTTCCAGCAAATAATGATTGATAGAGGACGGTTGATACCAACGAATGCCCCGTTGGTGGGGGGTTTTGGAGGAACGAGAGTATTCCCGTTGGGTGCAGTCACACTTTCGGTAACAGTAGGCGATTATCCTCAGCAGACCACTCGGGATGTGACATTCCTCGTAGTCGACTGCTCATCAGCATACAACGCTATCCTCGGACGACCAACTCTCAACACCTGGAAGGCAGCTACCTCGACGCACCACCTTATGATTAAATTCCCCACGGAATATGGGGTCGGTGAGTTGCGAGGGAATCAGGTGGCCGCCCGCAAGTGCTACATAGCCATGCTGGAAATGGATGACCACCAGCACACCATGTGCATAGAGGAACAGCGGGTCGCAGCAGAACCAGTAGAAGAACTAGAGGAAGTAACTCTGGACGAGTCAAGACCCGGACGAACAACTAGAATAGGGACATTGGCCAGTCAACCCACACGACAGGCCCTAACAACGTTCCTAAGGAATAATCAGGATGTTTTCGCTTGGAGCCACGAGGACATGCCGAGTATTGATCGCTTAGTCATGGTTCACAAGTTGAATGTGAACCCCGCGTTTTCGCCCGTGATGCAGAAAAAGCGAGTATTCGCTGCAGAGCGAGACAAAGCAATAGCCGAGGAAGTTAAGAAGCTCCTCGAAGCGAATTTCATTCGGGAGGTATATTACCCCGACTGGTTAGCAAACGTAGTGATGGTCAAGAAAGCTACAGGGAAGTGGCGAATGTGTGTCGACTTCACGGACCTCAACAAGGCTTGCCCGAAGGACAGCTTCCCATTGCCTCAAATCGATACACTGGTAGATTCAACGGCAAGGCACCAACTCTTGAGCTTCATGGATGCCTTCTCCAGCTACAACCAAATCAAGATGGACGAGGATGATCAGGAGAAGACCTCCTTCGTCACGAGTCAGGGACTTTTCTGCTACAAAGTGATGCCGTTCGGGCTAAAGAACGCGGGAGCAACCTACCAGAGGCTAATGAACAAAATGTTCGCGCACCAGATTGGGAGGAACGTGCAAGTGTACGTTGACGACATGCTTGTAAAAAGCATTCTGGAACATGACCACCTGAAAGACCTACAGGAGACTTTCGACACACTCCGGTCGTATAACATGAAGTTAAATCCGAAAAAGTGCGCGTTCGGAGTAACGGCCGGAAAGTTCTTGGGGTTCATGGTCTCCCATAGAGGTGTAAAGGTTAACCCAAAGAAAGTTCGGGCCATCATGGAGTTAGAACCGCCGAAAACAATCAAGGATGTGCAGAGATTGAACGGTAGAATTGCAGCCCTGAATAGGTTCGTCTCAAAGGCAACGGACAAGTGTCTCCCATTCTTCCGTACATTAAGAAAGTCGTTCGTGTGGACGGACGAATGCCAGAAAGCGTTTGAGGACTTGAAGAAGTACCTGTCATCACCACCGTTGCTTAGCCCGTCTAACCCTGGGGAGGTACTCTACCTCTACTTGGCAGTCTCGCAAGCGGCAGTCAGCGCGGCCCTAATAAGGGAGTGGAATGTGGTTGGGGATTTGGTAATTATCCCTAATTGTGTTAAAGTGTGGCTCCTTGATTGCTGAAGTGAAGGCGTTCACTGTGCACTCTGGTAGCATCACAAACTGCCTAAGCCCGTCCGCTCCCACGACGGATCTAACTCCTTCTACTTGCTCTTCAACTACTTCTACAATCTCCATATCCTCATTTGTTGAGGACGGGGAAGATGCAGACGGACTCCTATCCTCACTCAGATCGTCTCGGTCTTTGTGACCTGACGGATACACCTCTTCGTAATCCACTCCGTCGCGAATGACAGATTGGTTACTCAACGCACTAGACATTTCCTACAGGTAACGACAAAGCCTAAGACTATGACGGATGCTTGAAAGTATGACGGAAAAGAAAGGGAATAGATCTTTTTAAATTTTAAAACGCGAAATGAAATGTAAGACGAATAGAAACAACTTACCAACAAAAAGCAGACGGATGAAATGTATATGACGGTTGAAATATGTGAACGGGCTGC
The DNA here is from genome assembly GCA_019022515.1 of Quercus aquifolioides. NCBI lineage: Eukaryota > Viridiplantae > Streptophyta > Magnoliopsida > Fagales > Fagaceae > Quercus > Quercus aquifolioides. Next base: position 46,733,331 of record CM032333.1, read on the forward strand.
TCTCTGACAAACTAGACGGTCTCGCTCTGACAATGCAATTCTTCGTAAAAGGAAAGGAATGAAAGGAGAAGGGGGCAGTATTTATAGGAGGGGTGCACGGAAGACGAAGCGACACTTCGATCCTATAAAAATGCCAATAGGGGGACGACGCGTGTCATGCCATTAATGCTCTCCCGGTCCTGTGCTCTGCATTAAATAGCGACGGTGTACCTAACCGTCAGCTTCAACAAATTTAATTCGACGGCCCACAGATTTCTTAACCGTCACCCATGCTATTGTTTACCGTCACCCCATGTTCCCCTCAAAAGTCTGACGGACCCATAGGGTGAAGGGGGCAATTGAAGGGGATAAATTTGGGCTTTGGATGGGCCTGACGGTTATGAGCTGCGGTCCAATAGAGGACGGGCCCATTGTCTGCCATGTTTATGGAACAGAATCCAGTATGAAATGTCAGCAGGTCCGAGGCCCATAACAAAGGCCGGGAGGCCCTTTGTATGTAATACTTGCGACACACTCCATAGAGTCCTATAAGGAAATGATTCCTATAAGGAAAAGATTTCTACTCCAAGCAAGAGAAGTCCGCACCCTCTACTACTATAAAAGCACCAATGCTCTCACAAGTGAAGGTACGCATATTTTACCCTCTCTAGCACTCTAGAGTTGTGAGAATATTTTCTAACTTAATCTTCGGAGAGTATTTGGCCGGCACCACACCGGTGCTCCCTGCAAGGTTTCCCTAGTTGTGTTGTGCAGGTTCACGTTCGAGCGCGTAAGAGTCGTGTAGCTCACTGATGAATTTCTCGGCATCATCAGAAACAAATTCTGAGAATTGGGTTTTTCATTTTTTTTGACTTATTGAACCAGATTTCAGGGTTTGATTGCAAATTTGCTTTGGAAAAAAAAAATATGGAATTGTAAATGGCTTATCATAAATATAGGAAGCAATGATATTTGAGTACTGGGCTGTTTTATTTTATTTTATTTTTGATTGATTTGAAGTTGAATTGTTTATTTTATTTTACTTTCAAGTTTGGTTATATTTTGAAGTATCAGAAATATTAATAGAAAATCTAATGTGTTACTAAGTATTAGGTTTTTGGGTGCAAGTTCTAAGGGTGTGGATAAGTTGCTTATCTGAGAATTCAAGTTTAAGAATTGTGATAGAGTAGTTTGACTGTGTATAATATCATTACTAGAACAAAATCATTGGAGTGTCGAACTCAGTATTGAATTTTGGGTTCTAAAGGGAAGGAGTGGTGGTTTGAAACTAGTTTGAGTATTCTTTTTGGTGGCTTTAATTTCTATGCATTTATTGTAAGTAAAAGATGTATAGCAATTTTAAGGAGCACGCGATAGAGTACGTGAAGTAGGCAGTTCAGGAGGATGATGCCAGAAACTATAGCAAAACATTTCCGCTCTATATGAATGCATTAGAGTACTGTAGGACTTATTTGAAGTATGAGAAGAATCCAAAGATTAAGGAAGCGATTACTCAAAAATGTATGGAATATTTGAAGAGGGCAGAGGAGATAAAGGGTCATTCTCGATAATGGGGGGAGTGGACCTGCCCCCAATGGTGATGCAATAGTTGCTAGCCAACCAAAGACAAAGTCGAAGGGAGGAGTGGGGAAAGATGCGGAGGATCCTGAGCAAGCAAAGCTTAGGGTTGGCCTTGATTCTGTGATAATCAGGGAGAAACCAAATGTGAAGCAGAGTGACATGGCTGGGCTTGAGAGTACCAAACAGGCATTGCAAGAGGCTGTAATATTGCCTGTTAAGTTTCCCTAGTTTTTTACTAGTTAGTTTCTCAATCATTATTTTTAAGTTTTGGGTTAATTTCTTTTATTTTTCTTGTTGAATCTTGGCATGCTTTCAATGTGAATAAACTTCATTTGGTTTATGGTGGCACTTGATACCTATGAATATTGACAAATATGCCAATGGTACCATAAATTGAAGTTAATCAGTTACTTGAGATTGTATCCCATAGTTAGTGGCAGAGTTAGGAATTTTTTCTAAAGGAGCCAAGTTAAATATAATAAAAATTTTAAGAAAAAAGACTTACAATTAAAAAAATATGCTTTTCATAAATTAACTTTCACCAACTATTTAAAAAAATTTGTAGCTCTTACCTCTAGTGTTACTATTTCAAGCTATGCTATAGACACAATATTTTTCACAACAATTGAATGATTAATAAACTTTTCTGCCATACATGAGGTACAAGGTTTAGCATTCACTACTTTGTCATGACCTCATACTTATACCATTCCTTGATGTGAGTTAGATGCTTGACCACAAAATTTGTGTTTGGGTGAGATTTCAAAAATAAAAATAAAATAAAAAGAGGGAAAAAAAATATATTTGACACATGACATGAGCACTAAACAGTCGATACGATTTCGACATCTAATTGCTTATTGCTACCCTTTTGACAACATCCATTACCTTAAATTATCGAGTCATGTCAGAATGGCTGGCCAGCTAACCGAGTGATGGCGTCATTTGTTATGATTTTTTTTTTTTTTTGCTAAATGGTCATTTCTTAAGGTTAGCCAGGTAAGCAAATTACTTATCTACAACAATTGAACAGAATAAATAAGACTACTATGGCTAGCCCAATAATCAACCTTCTCCCTAGGGTGTGGCCCCCTATTATTTGTCTTCACAGTTGGGTTAAAGATCTTCAAATCCCTCTATTTAGCATTGTCCACTCTTTATTATTTTTGTGATTAGACACTTAGTTAGCCCCTCTCGATAGTATACACTTCACCTAAAATTATGTGTTACTTTGTGGACAATACGTGTGAAATTATGAATATTATGTGGAATGTAAGAATATTTTCCGAACTCTGTTTCATTTTGTTTTACAATGTTTGATTGTAGTCATAGCTCAGTTCTTTTATCAAAGTGTTAGGTTCTAAGAATTATGAACTAATGTATTAGAACTTCATTTTGTAATGTTGGCAAATCATGATCAAAACAATTTAGTCTTGTTTAGACTTGCTCAAAGTATATGCTATTTATGTAAAGTTGGAACCAAGTTCTTGCAAGATTTACTGTGTAAATCTGCCTAGCTCGATCGATCAAGAATTAGACTCAACCGATCGAAAGTCGTGCAGATTGTTTTTTCTGCAAAATTTCCAACTCAGCCCAAGCTCGTTTGACGTGTAGGGTTTTATGTTTTACTCTAAGTATAAAAGGGAAAACCCTAGCCACATTTTGAGGTTGCTCTTTATGCTGTGTGTGTGAATCATCTATGAGATCTAGATGTGTTTGCCTTCACACATACTAAGGGTTTCCAAGATTCAAGATTATGTCAAGAACTTGGTGATAATTCAGTTGTAGATTCAAGAGCTTAAAGATAAACAAGTGGGAGTGTTTGTACTTGTTGGGAATTCAAGAAAGAAGTAGTCCGTGGACTTAGAGCTGTCACGTGGTCGTGGTAGTAAGTTTCTTACTCGAGGTAGCAATAGGATGTTAGTGGTCTAAGTCACTATTGTGTAAACTTCAATTCTTTCATAATGGATTCAGTTTTACCTTGAGGATAACTAGGTTAAATCCTCTCCAGGTTTTTTACCAGTTTGGTTTTCTTGGGTTATCATATCATGTGTTCTTTATTTTCCACACTTTACATGATATGATTTATATGTGTTAACCTAGAACTGCATAATTTACCTAAGTTAATCACTTGGCTAAATAACTAGGTTAATCTGGTTGTGTTTTAAGGGGTCTAAAAACAAACAAGTGGTATCAGAGTAGGTAGCTCTCTGTCTGTAGATCCTTTGACCTAAGAGCTGATTCTTGACCCCTGCTGTCATGGAACACGGACACTCTGTTGTTATTCCACCTCACTTTGATGGGAATAACTATGCTTATTGGAAAGTAAGGATGAAAGCATTCCTGAAATCTATTGATGAGAGAGTTTGAAATTCCGTTGAATAGGGATGGGAGAAGCCCACTACTCTAGTGAGTGAGTGGCAAACTTTTCAGAAAGAAGCAACCGCTTTTAATAGCAAAGCTATGAATGCTATCTTTAATGCTGTTTCTATGGAGGAATTTAAGAGAATCTCTAATGTTAAGGTTGCTCATACTGCTTGGAATATCCCTCAGACTATGCATGAAGGCACAAAGGTAGTTAAGATAAATAAATTGTAGCAATTAACTTCTAGATTTGAAAACATTAAGATGTCTGATGATGAATCTTTTGATGAAATCTATGCTAAGCTTAGTGATATTGTTAATTCTGCTTATAATCTGGGTGAAATCTATGATCAACCTAAAATTGTTAGGAAGATTCTTAGATCTTTGACTGAGGATTTTAGACCCAAAGTGACTGCAATCACTGAAAGCAAAGATGTGGACTCCACCCTTTTTGATGAATTTGTAGGATCTCTTCAGTCTTATGAGTTGGACCTACCTAAAACTAGCAAATCCAAATCAATGGTTCTTAAATTTGTTGATGATGTTGAGGATAATGGATTTTAATGATGAGCTCTCTGCTACAGAGATTGCCTATCTTGCCAAGAACTTTAGAAACTTTCTTACGAATAATAATAGAAGGGCAAGAGGTAAGAACACTGCTGAACCTAGAAATTTTAGGAGGAATGATCCCACTAAGGTTAATAACACTGAAAAACCTAAAGAGAAAGTTGGTCAACCTTCAAATAATTCTATGGGTCAACAATGTTTTGCATGTCAAGGGTATGGTCATGTGAAATTTGAATGTGCTACATACTTGTGGTCTAAGGGTAAGGCTATAGCAGTAACCCTTAATGATGATAAAGTTTCTAACAATGAGTCTAGTAGTAATGAGGATGGAAACTTCATTACTTTCACTACTATTGCTGTAGTTGATGAAAGTATTGTTGTTGAAGAGAACTCTTCTGATGGGGAACTCTCTGAGGATGCAGATTTACAAGAAGCCTACAATAAACTTTGCAAAGGATGCTATGAGTGTTGATTTAGGCTTAAAGAAAATTGCATCTCTTGCACTTGAAAAGAAAAATTTGCTTGTGAAACTGTTTGATTCTAATGAATTGTTGAATAATGTGAAGACTAAGAACATGATTTTGCTTGATAAAGTTAAAAAATTGGAACTTGAATTATTTGTTGCCAAAGAACAAACTAATAGGTTTGCAAGCTCCAAACTTGATCACATGTTGAGTGTTCAAAAGTCTCCCTCTGACAAAACTGGCTTAGGTTTTGTAGAAAGCATCTCTGTGCCTGAACCACATTCCACAAATTTTGTTGCTTTTACTGAACCCCCTGTGAGTGAGGTTGTCAAACCCTCTATGAGTGAGGCCGCTAAACCTGTAGATGTTACACCTCCTAGGAATCTTAGAATTGATCTTAAAGAGTCTAAACCTCAGAATTCTACTCTTTCTAAGGGCAAGTTGCATGATAAGCCTACATGAGTTTGTCATTTTTGTGGAAAGTCTAGGCACATTCGTCCAAATTGTTTCAAGTTGCAAGCTGCTAAGCGAGCAAATAAACCAAAAGTACCTATGCCTCAAGCACAAGATCCTATGATACTTATTGGTGAATTGGTAAAGGCTCTAAACCTTTATTTCAATCCTGGAGTTGGTCATCATGTTAATGTGAAAAAGAACTCCAATGCTCGAGGTGCATCTAAAAAGTTTTGGATGCTAAAGGCTCAATCTAATTGAGTCTTTCTGACATGGTTCTTATGCTTCATCACTCTACTTTGTGTGGCCATTTTTTCTTGCTGTTTTGTTTTCTCTGTTTTCTAGGATTTGCATTGCATAACATTCATGCATTTCATTCTAGGATTGTTTTTGTTTTTTTTTTTTTTTTAAATAAAAAATAAAATGAAATAAAATAAAAAACAAAAAGGGAAAAAGGAAGCTAAATGTGTTTTGCATTATTTTTCTTGGTTTTGAAATCAAAGTTGGCCAATTTATCTTTACATAACATGTCTATGTAACTTGTTTAGCTTAGATGAGCTTATTTTATTGCACTTTACTAACTTGATCTTTGTAGTGCATGTTGTGTGGGAAGATGTTTATAGTTTTTTATCACATGATCTTGATCTTGAAGTCACATGCTTTTGATTGTCGGACTTGATCTTATTGAGAAAGGCATAAATAACCATCTCACCACTGTTTACTAGCCAATCATGAACTCCTTAGTGTATATCGTAAGATTTTGTACTTGAGAAAGTGTAGTACATGCACAAAAAGAACATAAGGTGTAGCCTCGGTTTAAATACTAAAATTGGTGTGTACATTTTTGGGCTATAATGACTTTGAATCAAATAAAATTGGTGTGTACATTATCCCAGCTATCTTTAATAAGTTTCTGATCAATTAAAATTGGTGTGTACATTATGAGGCAAATCAAGAAACTTACATGATTGCAAACTTTTATTCTAGGAGATGTGAGAGTTATATGATGTAACTCTTTAGGTGGTAGTCTCTTTCAAATTTTATGTGATGAATTTTGTAGACTTTGTGCTTGATTTCTATTTACATATCACCTCACATGTATCTCAAGCTTTTGCTAGTTGCACACATTACACAAGTTACTCTTTGCTAAACTTTATACATGTTCTTGTTTGTGATTTTGGTTTGGCCAACCAAATTTGAAAATTCCTTAAGTTTTTATGCAAAACATGTTTGCTGTTTGAGAATATAAGGTGAACTGATTGAAAATATTAATTTTGGAAAAACTGGGTTCAAAACAAGTATTTTTTAAAAGAATTTCATCTTATACTCATGCATTTTATTCATAAAATTCAATGCTTTGAGGAGTTTTTGAAGAAAATTGTTATGTTTTTCAAAATATTGTGTTTTCCAGATTTTTGATCGATCGAACCTGTTTTTCGATCGGTCGAAAATGCAATTAAAATTTTTGGTCAGCTTCTGTCTGTTTTGATCGGTGCTCGATTGATGTTGGATCAATTGAAGCTTTTTTGACAAATCAAATCTAATTTTCGATCGATTGAAAATCGTATGGAGAGTTTTTTAAAAACTTTTGTTTTCACGTGTTCTATCACTTTCAAACATTTTCAAAACCTCTTTTCTCTCTCTATCCGATCAGTCAAGGCTACCAATTAAGATTTTTTTCGTTTTCCTCAGAATTTTTTGCAAGGTTTTTGTCCTCATACACTAGTAAGACCCTTTTACCCTTCTTTTTCCATTTATTTTCATTGTTCATGCATTTTTCCATGCATTTAAGGGCAATTTTCGAACCTATGAAAATTTGGGGTTTTTGGTGTTTTTGACAATTTCTTTCAAAATTGATCATTGGGTTTTTGTTGTGGGCTAATATACAACTGTTCTTGGTGAATTAATTTGATCAATTTGTTGAATTGTGAAAAATTGAAAATTCTAGGGCTTGAAACTACCCGAATTGGGGATTTTGTTCAATTAGGTTTAATTTGATGAAATTGGCTTGTTGGATTGATTCATATGATCATTATATTGTGTTCTCTATCTTGTTTAATGATCAATTGGTCAATTTCTTACAAATTGTACAAGTGGTTTTTTTAAAATTTTGGGGTTTTTGATATAAACTCTATGCTCAAGCCAATTTTGTGATTTTAAAGTTAAAATTGAACTTATTCTCACTGCATTAGAGCATGCATCATTTGATTATACTATTCATGCATCATATAGATTGTTACTTCCTATATTATTTTGTGCTAACTTGCAGTCTGCCCTTAGTTTTACCTTTGTTCTTCTTGGTTCTTTTCTGTTTGTCTTGTCCTTACCTTAGCATCATGGTTAGGAAGACTAGAGCCCATAAGACATCTGCCTCCACTTCTGCTCCTTTTGATAGTGAGAGGTTTCTGAGTGAGAAAAACCAAGAGATGTTTAAGAAGCTTAACCTTAAGAGGAACATTTGGGCTGAGAGAAAGGTTCTATTAGATGAGCTTGATCTTGAGATTAGGCGTAACTTTGAGTGTAGGGGCTGGTTACCATTGTTGGATATTTCTCATCCACCTCCGGCTACCCTGATTAGAGAGTTCTACTCGAACCTCTCTATCCACGTCTATGATTCCAACACTCTAGTTAAGAGTTGGATATGAGGTGAAGAGTACACCATTACTCCTTCGGTAGTGGCTGATGCTCTTGGGGTACCTGTGGTCCAGCATCCTGTCTACCCTTATGATGAGTCTCCTCCCCTAAATAACATCATGTCTTACATCACTGGGTCTTCTATCTAGTGGGGTTCTGATCCTAGGATCACTACTGCTGAGCTCACTGAGATTCACTATCTTTTCTTTAGGATTGCCCGTCATTCCTTGTGGCCTATCTCTTACTTGCACACCATTCTTTTGGAGCATTGTGCGTTTTTGTATGCCCTAGTTAAATGTTCCTATTAGTTTTCCTCATCTTTTTATTCGTTCTTTGAATGAGGTTCATCGGAGTAGTTTTATTGCTCATGCTCTTTTCTTCCCCGTTTTTATTCACCTGATTTTGTTACATCTAGGTTTAGATGAGTTTCCAGCGTCTGAGCTTGTCCATGTTATTGCTCCCATAGGTGCCACCTTTTTTAGGCAAAGGGCTGCTCAATTGAGACCGACCTCTAAATGCCCTAGGGCTGAGCCTTTTGGTGTCACACCTCCTCCTCCCTCTTCTATAGGTACCACTTCTGCTGAGGCGTCTGTTGATCCTGTTGCTGTTGCTGCTATTCCCCCACCATCTACTTCGGATGATTCAGACATTCGAAGTACGTTAGAGACTATCATGACCATTCAGGCGGCTCATGGTCAGCTTTTGGTGGACATGCTTGATGAGTTTCATGCTTTACGAGTAGATTTGGAGCATTTTAGACAATCGCCTCTGCCACCTTCTTTTGATGATGAGTGAGTGCCCTTTGGCAATTCGTCACAAAAAGGGGGAGTACATTTGTAGAGGAGATTTTGTTGTTAGGGGGAGATTTTTGTATTTTGGAGCTGTGGAGCTTTTAGATTGTATCTAGGTGCTTCTTTGTGTATTTATATTTTTGGCTTATGATGTATTTTTGTTTGGGTTGTCCATGATAGGGGGAGATACATTGTTGGTATATGTTTCTTGTTTCACATTGTTTATTGATTTATATTTATGAGTTATTCATGATATATGTCTTTATTGTGCGTTATGTGAAATCAAGAAGTTATTTTGTTTTACTTGTATTTTCCACACATGCGTTTATGCGTTTGTTGAGTGTTTCAGGAAATATACAGGTTGATTCAGTCGTGCTGCTGTCTACACTTGCAACTGATAGATAGTAGTTAAGTTGAATTTGTTTTGTTGGGCAATATTTTTATAATGGGCTGTTTTTGTAACTTTGAGCATTTTAAGTTTGTATTTTGTCAGGGATTGCCAAAGGGGGAGGTTGTTAGGTTCTACGGAATTAGGAACTAATGTATTAGAACTCTATTTTGTAATGTTGGCAAACCATGATCAAAACGGTTTTTAGTCTTGTTTAGACTTGCTCAAAGTGTATGCTTGTTATGTAAAGTTGGAATCGAGTTACTGTAAAATTTATTGTGCAATTCTGTCTGGCTCGATCGATCGAGAATTAGACTCGACCGATCGAAAGTCGTGTAGATTATTTTTTCTATAGAATTTCTAACTCAATCCAAGCCTGTTTGACGTGTAGGGTTTTATGTTTTACTCTAAGTATAAAAGGGAAAACCCTGGCCACATTTTAGGTTGCTCTTTATGCTGTGTGCGTGAATCTTCTGTGAGATCTAGAGGTGTTTGCCTTCACACATACTTAGGGTTTCCAAAGTTCAAGATTATGTCAAGAACTTAGTGATCATTCAGTTGCAAATTCAAGAGCTTAAAGATACACAAGCGAGAGTGCTTGTACTTGCTAGGAATCCAAGAAAGAAGTAGTCCGTGGACTCGGAGCTATCATGGGGTCATGGTAGTAAGTTTCCTACTCGAGGTAGCAATAGGATGTTAGTGGTCTAAGTCGCTATTGTGTAAACTTCAATTCTTTCATAGTGGATTCAGTTTTACCTTGAGGATAGCTAGGTTAAATCCTCCCTAGGTTTTTACCGGTTTGGTTTTCCTGGGTTATCATATCGTGTGTACTTTATTTTTCACAATTTGCATGATATGATTTATCTATGTTAACCTAGAACTACATAATTTACCTAAGTTAATCACTTGGCTAAATAACTAGGTTAATCTATTTGCGTTTTAAGGGGTCTAAAAACAAACACAAAGATTTTACAATTTTTAGAAATTTGTCCTATTGTCGAAGATATGTCATTGATTGGACTGTCCACGAGTCGGTTTTGGACTCAACCCAAACTTGACCCACTCGAGTCAGATGGAACAAGAACAAACCCGCAACTAATCGCTAACCACCCCGGATCGAGTTAGCTGAGCTCAAATGAGCGAATGGTTGGTTCAATTGAGTTTGTTGATGAGCGACGGTGGGCGGAGAAGAAGATTTATCTTCGTTGGTCTAAGTTGAAGGCTGACCAGATCTAAATAAATATCGTTAGATTTGAGAAGATTGGAGCCCAATCTAACCAAGAATAGTCGAATTTGAGTAGATCTAAGTCAGATCTAACCAAATGTCACTGGATTTAAGCAAATCTGAGTGAAGGAAGACCAAATGTGGTCGGATTAGAGTTAAGGAGCGCCAAATTGTCACCGGATCTAGGTAATTTTGGCCTTTTTTTTAGCATTTGTCAGTTGGATCAAGTGGCTCGGGTTTCAGAGGCCGAAACCTGCCACTCGACCTATCGAAGTCAAGTTTCAGAGGGTTAAGACGTCACCGACTACCAAAAGTGTCAAATTTGGCCATGACAAGTTGGTTCCAGTTGGGTTGATCAATTTGGCTGGGTCTCCGTGTTGCTTGGACAGCCCTAGTCACTGAGATAACATCGATGAGTAAGAGGAACTAAACCAGCTTATTAGTCATCCAGAAGTGCTACAATATGTAGATTAGTCTTTGGAGCTAGAAGTTTATTATAGTGGTAAAGGCAAGTCAAAGTTTATGCTGGCAAGGAAAATTCTATTACGAAAGTGCTATAGTAGAACCCTGGTTAAGGAATGTTGCTGAAGGCTTTGTAATCCGACGCTTGGCATCGAGGTATGTCAGTGAGGTTGATCATTGAAAAAGTCGTTGTCGTCTGGTTTCAAACATGAGACAAACAAGACGAGAATGTGTCAGTGTATGAGCGTAGACCACGATCTATTCAGAAATCTCACATGATCATCAAAAACTGGATCCTGAATAAAGTGTCCACGTTTATTTATTGGTGCACTATTAAAAAAAAAAAAAAAAAAAAAAACCCCTCCACGTTTCTATCAAATTTAAAAATAAAACTACTTCTTTTTTATAAGGATTACCAACAAAATGAGATTTAATTAATGAGAGGTGCTACGTCCACAACATTTTCATAACAAATCATAGGTATTTAGTTATTATTGATTCAAATTTGAACCTAACACTAAGATTACTTTTTTGTCCCAACAATAACAATCAGTAACAACCTGCCACTTAGAATTTGTTGTAAAAATGTTATGAAAATATTATGGACATATCATATTTCTTAACTAATACATGTCAATGAATTACTTTATTGTAAACCAACCAATCTCCATAAAGAGAGCAAGAGAGAGAATTCAAAGAGTTGGGTTCAATGTTTCAACCAATCTGAGAGAGAGGGAGAGAGAGAGAGAAGAAAAGAGAGGGAGAGAGAGAAGTGTAGGTGCTAGGTGTGAGTTTTGGGGTTTTCCCGCGGGAGTTATAAGTTTGACATAGGGGAGAAATAAAAAAAGAAAAAGATGCAGACTGAGTGTTAAAATTTCACTGTTAAGTAAGTTGATAGGTGTTTAAATTTTATAAGGTTTCAAACATCTTAATAACAAACAATTACTACATTAGAGAAAGCATATATAGAATTGTACACATTTCTTGGAAATTTTTGTACATTAAATCTACCAAATCATTTACTTTCGTTGAAAATTATGTACATTGAATGTGCAAAATTGGTTACATTCATTTCAAAATTGTGTATATTGAAAGTATATAATTGGGTATATTTGTTTGAAAAATTATGTATGTAAAATCTACAAAATTAAATATATTCTTCAAAAAATTGTGTACATTGATTTTATATATAGAATTGTACATATTCTTTGAAAAATGTATAAATTGAATGTACATAACTGTTTACAATTTTTTAAAAATTGTGTAAATTATACAGAATTGTACATATTTTTTTGAAAATGTGTATGTGGAATATACAAAATTGTGTACTTTTTTTGAAATTGTGAATTTAAAGAATTTATTACACTTTTTTGAAAAATTTTGTTAGTTAAATGTATAAAATTGTGAACAATTTTTGATAAATTCTGTACGTTGTTTGAAAATTTTGTACATAGTTGAAATAATTTGTATGTTGTATGAACATAATTTTGTATATTCTTTGAAAATTATGTAATTTTTTTTTGAAACCTGAAAATTTTGTACTTTGAATGCACATAACTGAATACATTGATTAAAAAAATTATATATTAAATGTATAAAATTGTGTGCATTGCATATGTAGAATTGTCTACATTCTTCAATTATATATATACATTGATTGTACAAAATTGTTTACATTTTTTTTTAATTAAAAAAAAAAAAAAAAAAAAAAAAAAAAGGCGTACAATTGAATGTAACCAATTATGAACTATCAGTACATATATAAATAGTATTAGACTTATTGCGCACCGAAAACAACTCTTTATCATTTCACCATATCTGGACGTGATCATAAAAGTACATACCAGCGTCCATTTTCACATCTAGATGTGATCATAACAATATCAAAATCTTCATCTTTCTTTTGTCTCTATGAAAAACGGCGTCCATTTTCATATCATTTGTTATCTTTTGCCGAGACTTGTAACACGCTTTCTCACTGGCCATTCAGTCCAGGAAGCCATTTTGGACCAAAACATATTACATTGTGTTTTCAGAAAGGCCGTTCTCTAAGGGTCTAACTCTTTATTTTTTACCTGAGGGAAGAAGTAAGGCAGGTCGAACTGGCCATACAAGAAACTGAGGACGGGGACAACTTTAGGTTTTATATTTAAATGCTTCAGCTTCATACATAAATAATAATAATAATAATAATAATAATTAAATGATAAATCTAGATCGATCTAAAAAAACGTGGATATAGAACGCGTTTTTAGTTGTGATCGCACGAGGAGGAATGGGAATGAAGTTGTTTTATTGGATGTCTAGATCGCCGACAAATTATGAACTGCCACTTGACTCTTAATTTGCCTAATTTGGCTCAAGTCTTCGTCAACTCAAATTTGTTAATTAGGTCTTATATATATAGGTAGGCAGTGTGTCTGCGTAATCGTTTCTTAGAGAGACAGGAACCTCACAGAGGGACTTACAGGCAGCAGTTTTGGAAGACAGAATCATAAGTAATTAATTTGTTTTTAGATCAAAATTTTCGTTTGCATGCATGCCAATGTGGTGAAATTGAAATTCTAGATTTCATCATTTGTTTAAGTAAAATGCTATTTTTCACTACTGTTTTATACACATGGGCTGGGATGAAAACGATAGTCGTGGTGAGATCTCAGTATCTCACCATGAATATAAGGTTTGTAAATTTATATTAGGACATATGCGATTCAATGTTAGGAATATATGTCAACATTTTATGTAATTGGCTAATCCTTTGACAAAACACTCTTTATTTGTAATTGGGTAGATCTATGATGTGTTTAATGCTTCAAGAAACAAAGTTTCAAGTTCAAGTGTTAAAGTTATGCAAGTCTGTCCAAGAATCAAGTAAGAAATATTTGTAAATGGGTTTTTTTTTTTTTTTTTTTTTTTTTTTTTTTAAATATGTCCTAAAGCCACATTTACACAACACGGCTATAGGTCTATACTAAAGCCACGATTAAGTCAAACGCGGCCATAGGCACCCTTGAAGCTGTGTTTATGTAAATGCAGCTTCAAGCATGTCTATGCTGCGTTTTTGAAAACGCGGCTACAAGACCTAGTATAAATAAATAAAATAAAATAAAACCCTAAGCTATGTTTGAAAACACGGCTATAGCCTATAGCTGCATTTTTAGGGTCTATAACTTCATTTTTGAAACGAGGCTAAAGTCCGCTTTTTGTAATGAAGGATCCCAGTTCATAATGTATGGAAGTTACTGATTCATGATTGCTCCATTAATTTTTTTTTTTAATTTTAAATATGATAATTTGTTTTGACTTATTTATATACTTAATTTTTTTTTCTTAATTCAATTTTTATTATTGTGATATATTGAATTTTCTTAATATTTACTATATTTTTATATAATTTATAAACATAAAATCATTACAAAATCTATTAAGAAAACACAACTAACTTTTTGAATTTTATAAATTTTTCATTAGTATTTGAGTTAATGATAAGTTTTAGTCATGAGAGAAATGGTATTAATTTCAAATGATTGAGAAATATTTGTAAATGGGTTTGACTAGGGGTGTAATCGGTTCGGTTCGGTCAGTTTAAAGTGCGATTTTTCCACCAAACTAAAATTTTGATTTTACCAAATTTGGCACCGACACCAAACTGAAAGGGAGGAACACCAGCACCGAACTGACTGAATTTCAATCGGTTCGGTTCAGTCGGTTTTCGGTTGCTTCCAATTTCTTAGAACCAAACAGATTAGAGACAAAAAAAAAAAATCCTATTTCTCTTTACTTTCCCACATTTTCTCAACACCCAAACACCAAGCAAACAAAAAAAAAACTCAAAATCATGTATATAATTAGAAAACATACCAAAATAAGAAAAAACATATATATGTCTCCTTTGCTTTCCCACGTTTTCTCACCACCCAAATACCAAGCACCAAGCAAGTAGCAAACACAAAATTAAAAAATTAAAAAATTAAAAAAAAATTAAAAAGAATTAAAAAAAGAATTAAAAAAAAAAAAAAAAAAAAAAAAGAATGGAGAAGAAGCACTAAAGCAACGTGATAGTCTATTTGTGTTTTTTTGGACAAATTTTCTAGCCATCCAAACAAGAGGGACTGTGGGGAGGCGGCGGTAGAGGCAGAGACCGTGAGAGAGAGGGACTGGAGAGTGGAGTATGCTACCGTCTGTGAGAGGGAGTATCGGTCGGCACATTGGAGGGGGTTGGGGCGATCGGTGGGGGACAAGTAGGAGGCGAGGTTGACAAAGCAGAGGAAGGCGACGGAGGACTGGCGGATGGAGTTGGAGCCAAAGAGGGAGTTGATGGCTTTAAGGTGGGAGCAGGAGCATGAGATGATGGAGAAGAAGTTGGAGATGGAGACTTGGTTGGTGATGAGGCTGGTGCGAATCCTGGAGCCTGAGCGAGAGCCAAGGTGGCTAGCAAGGTGAGAAGCATGAGAGTCACCAAAGTAGAGGAAGCTATTGTTGTGAGAAAAGTATGTAGGGTAGGGTTTTCTATCTTATGCTTTTATAGTCTAATTAGTTTTCGTTTAATTAAATATTTACTTAGTTTAATTATAGGTAATTAAACTAAAGGGTTTTAAAATGCTACGTTTAAAAAGATAAAATGAAAACATTGAAAAGCTCAGCTGAACAAAAAAAAGGTAGGCAGGATCATTTGATGAGTATGGCTAAACAGAAAAAAAAAAAAGCTCAATTGTGAATTGTTTTAAAATAAAATGATGGAGGCCCAACGCATCGATGCAAAGCATATCTCAAATATTTACAAATTTTATATTATATATTTAATATAAAATATAATAGAATAATATAAAATAATATTTTGGTTTGGTCCGGTCAGTTCGGTTCATTAAAATTTGCCACCGAAAACTAAACCAAAATTTTCAGTTTTTTATATAATAAAACTGAAACCGAACTGAACCGAAATTGAACTGAAATTTTTGCATTAGTTCGGTCGGTTTGAAGTGGTTTTTTCGGTTCCTCGGTTTTTTGCACACCCCTAAGTTTGACGTTATTTCAAATTGCCTTAGAGTAGTTTTGAAATGGGGTGACACTTGACTAAAAAACTATGGTGAATTTAAAATTAAATTTAAGATGCTTCACACAAAATTATACTGGAGCAGTAGATTATCTTAATCCTTTGACTAGGTTCCACTTTAATTATATTATATTATATTATATATAGAGAGAGATGCTACGTCCACAACATTTTTACAACAAATCATAGGTGGTTAGTTGTTATTGGTTCAAATTTGAACCTAACACTAAAATTACATTTTTGCACTAACAATAACAGCCAGTAACAATCTACCACTTAGAATTTGTTGTAAAAATGTTGTGAACATATCATTTCTCATATATATATATATATATATATATATATTGGTGGAGCCAAGGGGGAAGCAATTTCTCCCCTTTTCTTTTCATCATTGTCTTTTAAGGATTAAAAACTACAAAATTCAAATGAAGGTAGAGAAAAGAAGAGTTAGAAAATAACACGGCTAGAGCTATTATTAAAGAAAAAAAAAACAATTATTAAGATTTTTTTATTTAAATTTATTGTATTAGTATTAGAAATTATTGAAGACTTTTATTGTATTAGGAAATTATTTTCTGATAATTACTGTGTAGAATTGCTCATTATTGTGTAGTATTGCTCTCTTTTTCTGTTCACTGAATTATTCCGAATTTTCTATCATCATTTTCTTTTCTTTTCTTTTCTTTTTTTCTAGCTTTTGTAAGGCTCTCTCTCTCTCTCTCTCTCTCTCTCTCTCTCTCT
The DNA here is from genome assembly GCA_019022515.1 of Quercus aquifolioides. NCBI lineage: Eukaryota > Viridiplantae > Streptophyta > Magnoliopsida > Fagales > Fagaceae > Quercus > Quercus aquifolioides. The sequence goes on from CM032333.1 coordinate 46,750,033, forward strand.
CTATATATATATATATATATATATATAACTTTTAATTATATCAGTTGTATGAACCAAGCCGTAAAGCCACTTGAAGTATCAGTCAATTGAAATATCAGTCCTAAGCCCCTCTCAGTTCCCTATTCTCCTTATCAGTCCCCAAAAAATATAGTTGTGTATGTGGGGTTCCCATTATTGCGGAGGAAAAAAAAAAAAAAAGCCTATTATTGTGTGTCTAAAGTTTATAACAACTTAAATTCTTTATGTAATAATTTATTCTCTTTCATAAAATGATAAAATTTGTGTATAGAAAATAAAATTTTAGAATAATTTTTTAATAACATCAATTTACAATTTTAGAATAATTTCTTAATAACATCAATTTACATAAGTTGTATTTAATTAGTTTATGTGACTATTAAAAGAACATTCCCATAATTAAGTTTAAAATTTTGACTTTGAAAAAAAAAAAAACGGCCTATACATGCCCCAAAAAAAAAAACAAAACAAAAACCAAAAACAAAAACCTTCATATATAATCAAAATATAATTAATATGCAATTTTCTTTCATGAGTTTTCTTCATTAAAACAACAGTCAAAATATATATACAAATGTTTTTGTACAACATATACATGCGCATTTGCAAATTAACACACATGTTAGAGTACTTCATGTTATATAAATTTTTCCCCTCCCCAGCTCCACCATTGATGCATGTTATAGATTATCTTGACTAATTGTTTACTTTAAAAGTTAACAAAAAATAATTATATATTCATATATATATATATATATATATATTAGTTATTCTATATTTCATTTTTGTTGCTAGGCCTCTTTTCTCTCCAATCAGTCTAGCTAGTCTAACTTAAATAGCAACTATCCAACTCAAAAACTTAACAAAAACAATAAAAATATTTACAATAGTGATTGTATTTTAGCAAAAAAAACTATATTACCACCAAAGAACAAAAAAATCATGTGTTATTGGAGAAGCTAGAGCTAAATTTTTTCAACTATAGTAAACTGGTATAAAGACCAGTTGGCTATAGCAAGTTGTTAAAAATAAAATACAATATTTTATTAAGATTATATCTCTTCTTTCAATTAAAAAACTCAAATTCTCTCTCTTCCTTATTATTTTAATGAGTTTTTTTATTATTATTTTAAATGAAGTGATAAAAAAAATAAAACATTTGATATTTGATGTATTGTAAAGTGAGGTGGTAAAATAGATAGAGTAGCTTTTTGAGATACTAAAAACTAAGATTTTTAGCATCACCACTGTGAATACTCTACTTCAAGAAAAAAATCCTAGCCAGCCTAGTTTTAAAAAAAAAATTTATTTTGTTTTTGTTTTTTATCTTTGTTGGTAAATGATTGCATCTTAATGTATTTAGAAGCAACAATTTTGTGTATTTATAATTTTTTAATACTATATGGATGTCTTTTTAGAGTTCTTTTTGTTAGGTTCTAAAGCTTTAGAAATTTATGTATTTAGAACTCTAATTTGTATTGTTGGCAAACCATGATCAAAACAGGTTGTTTAGTCTTGTTTAGGCTTGCTCAAAGTTGGGTCTTTCATATAAAGTTGGAATCGAGAGGCTACAAATGCATTGGTGCATTTCGGCTTGGCTCGATCGATCGAATGAAAGACTCTATCGATCGAATCTCAGGCAGAATGTTTTTCTGCAGAATTTTCCAACTCAGCTCTAACTCATTAAACGTTTTAGGTTTTCTGTTTTTACCCTAGGTATATAAGAAAAACCCTAACCACGTTTTAAGTGTTGCTCTAGTTGTATTGTTGCTCATACTTTTCTGTTTTGTGTAAATCTCTTGTGAGATCTAGAGGAACTTTCCTTTACACAAAACTTAGGGTTTTCAAGGTAGAGATAGTATCAACATCTTGATGATCAACTCGGTTGTTGTCATTGAAGTTTAAAGAATAACAAGCGTGGGTGCTTGTAGCTAATTGGAGAATTCAAGAAAGAATGAGTCCGTGGATTCGAAGCTTGCACGTGGTCGTGTCAGTAAGTTCTACTGGTGGGTAGCATTAGGAAGTCAAGCGGGGAGCTTGTAAGTCCTTTTGTATGAACTTCGATTCTTTCGCATAGTGGATTCAGGTTTACCTTGAGGATAGCTAGGTCAAATTCTCCCCAGGTTTTTACCGTGTGGTTTCCTGGGTGATCATATCATTGTGTCTTTTATATTTCCGCTGCTTTATACTTTTGATATGATTGTATGTTTGTGATAACCTAGAATTGCTTAAATTGACTAAGTTAATCACTTGGCTAATTAACTAGGTTAATCCGATTGGTTTAAGGGGTCTAAAACCGTTCAAGTGGTATCAGAGCGGGTAGCTCTCTTGTTTGAGATTTTTTGATCTCTGAGCTGATCCTTGACCCCTGTTGTCATGGATTTTTGGAAAATCATTTTGCTTATATATCAACTTGTCTACTTGTTGTCTTTGCCTCTTGTTGTTTTTTGTTAAATCTTTCCTTGAGTATCTTGGCATAATCACATGTGATAAGAATTATTTATGCTATACTGCTTTAACCGCCTTAAAGGCACGTGATTCTTGTCTTTGGTATTTGGAAAGTGGTTGTTCCAGGCATATGACAGGAAACAAAGGTATATTCAAAACTCTCTTTGAAGGAAAGATTGGGACAGTCACTTTTGGAGATGGAAGCAAATCTGTGATCAGAGGCATTGGAACTGTGGATATTCTAGGATTGCCAGTGTTTGAAGATGTTTGGTATGTTGATGGACTGAAGGCAAATTTACTCAGCATAAGCCAGATTTGCGACAACGGATTAAATGTTCCTTTCACCAAGTATGAATGTGAGATACTTGATAGAGGAGGTGACTGTATGTGTGTTGGTGTAAGGACAACTGACAACTGTTATGAAATAACACCAAGTGTGAACAACAAGTGCTTTAGTGCAAAGATTGATCAAGTTGATTTGTGGCATCAACGATTGGGACACGCCAGTCATAAGCAGTTAAAGAAGATTTCCAAATGTGAGACAGTTATTGGTTTACCTAAGTTTGAGAAGATAGATAAGTGCATTTGTGGACCATGTCAGATAGGTAAACAAGTGAAATCCAAGCATCCGTCTGTGACTAGTGTTCAAACTTCAAAACCTCTAGAGTTACTGCACATTGATCTCATAGGTCCTGCCAGAGTTCAGAGTTTGGGTGGAAAGAAGTATATTCTAGTTGTTGTGGATGACTTTACTAGATATATTTGGGTTGTGCTTTTAAAAGATAAAGCTGAGGCTTCTGAGAAGATGATACATCTGTGCAAGAAATTGCAGGTTGAGAAAGATATTGTGATAGCCAGAATAAGAAGTGATCATGGAAGAGAATTTGAGAATACCAAACTGGCTACTTTCTGCAATGATCAAGGCACACATCAAGAGTTCTCTTCGCCCAAGACGCCTCAACAAAATGGGATTGTGGAAAGGAAAAACAGGGTTGTACAGGAGATGGCACAGGTTATGTTACACAACAAAAAGTTGCCAAAATCCTTCTGGGGAGAAGCTGTCAACACTGCTTGTCATACCCTCAACCGTGTGTATTTCAGACCTGACTCCAAGAAAACTCCCTATGAACTTTGGAGAAGGAAGAAGCCTGTTGTCAAATATTTCAGGATATTTGGCAGTGACTGTTACATTCTACGTGATAGAGAGAACCTAGAAAAGTTTGATGCAAAAAGTGACAAAGGATACTTTCTAGGGTACTCTTCCACTAGTAGAGTGTATAAAGTGTACAATCTGAGAACCAAAATAGTCATGGAATCTTCAAATGTTGTGATAAATGATGAAGTGTGTTCAGAAGTACTTTCAGAAAGCACTGCTCTTGCTCATGATAAGTCTTTAGAAGTTAATGATTCACTTCCTGCTGAGTATGTTGGGAAACATAGTGAGGAAGAGTTGTTGGTGTTAAATGATACAGTTTCAGTACCATCAAATTTAGAACCATCCACTCCAGTTCGTGAAACTCAACAGGTACAAAGTGAGCTCAGCCCTCCATCTGAACAAAAAGGTACCTCCACATCTTTAGTTAAAGGTCCATCTTCTAGAGTGAGACTGAATCATCCCTCCACAAATATATTGGGTAGTCTGAATGATAACATGAGATTGAGATCAAAAGCCTTGAATGTGATTATTCACTCATGCTATTTGTCCTAATTTGAACCGAAGAAGGTGGATGAAGCACTTCAAGATGCTGATTGGGTAAATTCCATGCATGAAGAACTTCATCAATTGATTCGGAATGATGTGTGGGAATTAGTTCCTAGACCGAAGAGTGTAAATGTGATTGGAACTAAGTGGATCTTTAAGAACAAGTCAGATGAACATGGCACTGTGATCAGAAACAAATCAAGACTTGTTGCACAAGGATGCACACAAGTGGAAGGAATTGATTTTGATGAGACTTTTGCACCAGTGGCAAGGTTAGAATCCATCCGGATACTGTTGGCCATAGCAAGTCACCTAAACTTCAAGCTGTATCAAATGGATGTCAAGAGTGCTTTCTTGAATAGGATGCTACAAGAAGAAGTATATGTTGAGCAACCTAAAGGCTTTGTTGATCCTCACTGACCGGATGATGTCTACAAATTGAAGAGAGCCCTCTATGGGTTGAAACAAGCTCCTAGGGCTTGGTATGACAGATTAACTGCATATTTCACTGAGCATGGATTCAAAAGGGGATCTGCTGATACAACTCTCTTCATAAGAAAGGATAAGACTGGTTTTGTTGTAGCTCAAATTTATGTTGATGACATTGTTTTTGGTGCTACTAATGATTCTCTTGCTCATTCTTTTGCAGATGAAATGAAAGCAATGTTTGAAATGAGCATGGTTGGTGAACTGACTTACTTTTTGGGATTGCAGGTAAAGCAAACGGAGTCAGAAATCTACATCAATCAAGCTAAATATGCAAGAAATCTGGTTAAAAGATTTGGACTGGACAAGGCTGCTCATGCTAGAACACCGATGGCTGCTAATGCAAAATTAACAATTGATCCATCAGGTGAGTCTGTTGATGTTACTTTGTATAGAAGCATGATAGGATGTCTTTTGTATTTAACTGCTAGTAGACCTGATATCTCTTTCAGTGTTGGTGTTTGCTTTAGATTCCAGTCTAATCCTAAGGTTTCTCATTTAAATGCTATTAAGAGAATTATAAAATATGTGAGTGGAACCTGTGATTATGGATTATTTTATAGCAAGGAGTCTAATTTGTCTCTTGCTGGGTTTTCTGATTCTGATTGGGCTGGGAATGCTGATGACAGAAAAAGCACCACTAGGGGTGTTTTTATGTAGGAGCCAATCTTGTGGCTTGGATGAGTAAGAAGCAAAATTCTGTTTCTTTATCCACTGCTGAGGCAGAATATATTGCTGCTGGGAGTTGCTGTTCTCAGCTCCTTTGGATGAAAAAGCTTTTGAGTGATTATGGGATTCCTCAAGACACCATGGTTGTCTATTGTGATAATTCTAGTGCTATAGATATATCTAAGAATCCTGTTCAGCACTCTAAGACCAAACACATTGAACTTAGATATCACTTCATTAGGGATTTGGTTGAAAAGAAAATTGTTGTTCTTGAGTATATCCCTACTGATCGTCAAAACGCTGACATCTTTACCAAACCGCTTGATGGAAGTAAGTTTGAGACACTTCGTCAAGTGATTGGTGTGCTTCGGTGTCCTTAGTCTCTTTTGGCTTTCTTGATCCTTGTGCTTCATTGCTCATTCCTCTGTAACCATTGTTCTTTGGTATTTGTGTTTTTTTTGTTTTTTTTCTAGGACTTGCATTGCATTACATTCATGCATTTCATTCTAGGATTTATTTGTTTTCTCTTTTTTAATAATAATAAAAAAAATAAAAATAAAAAAAAGGAGAAAGCAAAAATATGTTTGACATTATTTTTCTTGTTTTTTGAAAACAAGGTTGGTCAATTTATTTACACAGAACATGTCTTGTGTACCTTGTTTAACTTTGATGAGCTTATTTATTGCACTTTACTAGTTGAAGCTTTCTAGTGCATGTTGTGTGGGAAAGATATTTATGGTGTTTATCATTTTGTCTTAATCTTGATGTCACATATTTTTGACTGTCGGACTTGACCCTTTTGAGAAAGGCATAAATAACCATCTCACCATTGTTCATTAGCCAATCATGAGCACCTTAGTGCATATCATAAGATTTTGTGCTCGAGAAAGTGTAGCACATGCACAAAAAGAACATAAGGTGTAGTCTCAGTTTAATTGCTTAATGCTTAAAATTGGTGTGTACTATTAGGCTTGATGCCAATTCACTTAATTAAAACTGGTGTGTACTATTAGGCTTGATGCCAATTCACATAATTAAGTGGCTAAATTCAAGAAACTTACATGATTGCAAGCTTATGTTCTAGGAGATGTGGGAGTTATAGGATGTAACTCTTTAAGTGTTTGTCTCTTTTAAATTCTATGTGATGAATTTTGTAGACTTTGTGATTGATTACTATTCACATATCACCTTACATGTATCTCAAGCTCTTGCTAGTTGCACACACTACATAAGTTACTCTTTGCTAAATTTGGTACATTATATTGTGTGTGTTTTTGGTCTAACCAACCAAGTTTGAAAATATCTTGAGAATTATGCAAAACATTTTTTTTGCCTGAAAATTTAAAGGAAGAACTGGCTGAAACTTTCTTTGGAGAAACTGGGATTAAAATTTGGGTTTTTGAAAAAGTATTCCATTTCATCTCATACTCATGCATTTTGTTTCATTAATTTTAATGCTTTGAGAAGTTATTTTAAAAAAAAAATTTGGTTTGAGTTTTTCAAAACTGTAATTTTTCTCAAAATACTGTGAGCCGCTACCTGTTTCGATCGATCCATTCTGTTTTTCGATCGATCAAAAATACTTAAAATCTCTTTAAAAATTTCGGAGTGATTCGATCGATCGAAAGTGATTTTCGATCGATCGAAAGTGATTTTCGATCAATCGAAAGTCGCGAATCAGGTTTTTTTAAAACACTGTTCTTGATTGATTCAAACACTTTTTCAAAAAGGTTTTTCAAACTCTTCTTCTCTCTCCGACTAGGCAAAGCTCCACAGTCCATTTTTTGTCGTTTTCCTCCAGATTTTTTGCAAAGAATCTCTTTCCTCAGGCTGGTAAGCCCTTTTTGCCCTTCCTTTTTGAGTTTATTTACATATTTTATTCATTTTTCATGCATTTTTCCTAAAATTTTCGGACCTTTTTCTTTTTGGGATTTTTGTTGTTTCAAGCCCAATTTTGTGCAATTGATCAATGGGTTTTTGTGGGGACATGCTATAAACATAATCTTGATAGTTTAATTTGATTAATTTTGGGTTTTGTGAAAAATTGCAAAATTTAGGGTTTGTATTAGTTCCGAATTGGGGATTTTGTTCAATTAGGTTGAAATTGATGAAATTGGCTTGTTGTTTTGATGAAATTAGGCATTATGATCTGTGTGTTGTGTTATGTAATGCTTAATTCATTAATTTGTTTCAAAATTTTTCAAGTGGTTTTCAAATTTTTGGGGTTTTTGTTAGAAACTCTATGCTCAAGCCAATTTTGTGCAATTGTCGTTAAAATTAAACTTTGTTTACTGCATTAGTACATGCATCATGACATTGTAACTGTTCATGCATTATATAGATTTTTGCTTTATATTTTTTTGTGCTAACTTGCAGTCTGCTTTTGGTTTTTTTTTTTTTTTCTCTTTTGGTTTTCTCTTGTGTCTCTGTCCTTTCCTTAGGATCATGCCTAGGAAGACTAGGGCTTGTAGGTCTGTCCCCTCACCTACTCCTTCCCCTCCTTCTTTAGACCGAGAGAAATTTCCTAGTGAGAAAAATCAGGAAATCTTTAAGAAGCTGAAGCTTAGGAGAAAGATATGGTCTGAGCGGTCTGTCATTTTAGATGAGTTAGATCCTGCCATTAGGGCAAACTTCGAGCGTAGGGGCTGGTTACCCTTGGTAGATATTTTTGATCCTCCTCCACCTGCTACCTTGATTCGAGAGTTCTTCTCGAACATCTCGATCCGTGTCTATGATTCCAACACTTTAGTAAAGAGTTGGATACGAGGTGTAGAGTACACCATTACTCTTACGGTAGTGGCTGATGCTTTAGGGGTACCCTTGGTCCAGCACCCTGTCTACCCTTATGATAAGTCTCCTGTTTTGAGTGATGTCAGGTTTTACATCACTGAGTCTTCTATCCAGTGGGGTTTTGATCTTAGGATCACCACTGCTGAGCTTTCTGAGCTGCACTATCTTTTCTTTAGGATAGCGTGTCATTGTTTTTGGCCCATTTCTCATCTTCACACCATTCCTCTCAAGAGGTGTGTATTTTTGTACGCTCTAGTTACTGATGCTCCTATCAGTTTTCCCCATTTGTTCCTTCGTTCTTTGAACGAAGTGTATAGGAGTTCATCTTCTTCTCATGCCCTTGTTCATCCCATTTTTATCCATAGGATTCTTCTTTATCTAGGTTTAGATGATTTCCCTTCCTCGGAGCCTGTGCATGTCATTGGTCCTATAGGTGCATCTTTTCTTAGACAGAGGACTGCTCATCTTCGAGTTGGCTCTAAACACCCTAGGTTTGAGCCTTCTGGTTCCGCACCTCCTCCCTCTTCTTCTACAGGTCCTACTGGTGAGGATGTTCCTGATCCTGATGCTGTTGCTGCTGCTGCTCTTCCTCCACCTCCATCGGATGATTTTGATATCCGTCGTACTTTGGAGATTGTCATGACCGTTTAGGCGGCTCATGGTCAGCTTTTGGTGGACCTTTTTGACGAGATCCATGTGTTGCGAGCTGATCTGGCGCGTCTTCGTTCACCCTCACCACCTCCTTTTGATGATGGATTGTGATTGCCCTTTGGCATTCCGTCACAAAAAGGGAGAGTAGAGTTTGTAGAGGAGTTTTGTAGTTAGGGAGAGTTTTTTTTTTTGTTTTGAGGAGTTAGTGGAGTTGTTAGATTGTATCTAGGCGCTTTACCTTGTATATCATTTTTTTGGGGATATTTATGTTAGAGGGAGTAACATTGATTGATATACATGATTTCTATTTGATTCTTGTTTCTATGGATTCACTGTTTATTGATTTATATTTTTGAGTTATTCATTGATATATGTCTTTATTATGTGTTGTGTGAATCATACAAGAATGTTATACCTGTTTATATACTATTTTCTGTCACACATGCGTTTATGCATTTGTTGAGTATTTCAGGAATATACAAGTTGATTCAACTGAACTGCTGTCTACACTTGCAACTGATGGATAGTAGTTAGGATTGAATTTTAGTCTTTATGAGCATTATTTTTGTAAAGGACTTTTACTTGTAAACTTTGAGGTTATTGTTTGTGTTTCATCACGAATTGCCAAAGTGGGAGTTTGTTAAGTTCTAAAGATTTAGAAATTTATGTATTTAGAACTCTAATTTGTATTATTGGCAAACCATGATCAAAACAGGTTGTTTAGTCTTGTTTAGGCTTGCTCAAAGTTGGGTCTTTCATGTAAAGTTGGAATCGAGAGGCTGCAAATGCATTGGTGCATTTCGGCTTGGCTCGATCGATCGAATGAAAGACTCGATCAATCGAATCTCGGGCAGAATGCTTTTCTGCAGAATATTCCAGCTCAGCCCTAACTCATTAAACATTTTGGGTTTTCTGTTTTTACCCTAGGTATATAAAGAAAAACCCTAGCCACGTTTTTAGAGTTGCTCCAATTGTATTGTTGCTCATACTTTTCTGTTTTGTGTAAATCTCTTGTGAGATCTAGAGGAGCTTTCCTTTACATAAAGTTTAGGGTTTTCAAGGTAGAGATAGTATCAACATCTTGATGATCAACTCGGTTGCTACCATTGAAGTTTAAAGAATAACAAGCGTGGGTGCTTGTAGCTGATTGGAGAATCCAAGAAAGAAGGAGTCCATGGATTCGGAGCTTGCACGTGGTCGTGTTAGTAAGTTCTACTGGTGGGTAGCATTAGGAAGTCAAGCGGGGAGCTTGTAAGTCCTTTTGTATGAACTTCGATTCTTTCGCATAGTGGATTCAGATTTACCTTGAGGATAGCTAAGTCAAATCCGCCCCAGGTTTTTATCGTGTGGTTTCTTGGGTGATCATATCATTGTGTCTTTTATATTTCTGCTGCTTTATTCTTTTGATATGATTGTATGTTTGTGATAACCTAGAATTGCTTAAATTGATTAAGTTAATCACTTGGCAAATTAACTAGGTTAATCCGGTTGGTTTAAGGGGTCTAAAACCGTTCACTTTTCTTCTTCTTTTTTTAACTCCGACCCCTGCTAGCTTAAAATCCTAGGTCTGTCTCTGATTTATGAGTTATACTTAACTATTGACAATTTGACATACAATAGCAAATTAACGTTACAAAAAATAAAATAAAATAAATCCCAAGAAAAAAAAATTGAACCAATGTTTTTCGGTGGGGGTGGTCTTGGTGGATTTTTTTTTTTTTTTTGGAGGTGGTTTGGGATTGTGATGGTGGTTGTTGTGGCCAGTGGTGTTGGTCTATTTTAATGGGTTTTGTGGTGGGTTGTTGATGATAGTGATTGTTATGTTATGTTTTTTTTTTTTTTTTTGGGGGGGGGGGGGGGGGGGGGGGGGGGTGGGGTAAGATGTGGCTGCCATGGTGGTGGTGGTGTTGGTGGTGAAAGTGGTTGGTTGCTATGAACTTTTTTTGGAAGTTTTATTTTATTTTAATATAAGTTGTTTATATTATTTTAATAAGATGAAGGCAAAAATAGAATATTTGATATTGTGTGTATTGTAAAATGAGTTGTTAAAATTGATAAAATGGCTTTTTGAGATGTTAAATGCTAAAATTTTGAAAACTTTGATGGGAATGCTCTTAGTGTATCTTAAATAATTGGCATACAGGCAGAAATGATTTTTTTTTTTTTTTTTTCCTTTTGTTTGGAAGGATAACTTATGAACTTTTAGTTTGTGATGCATAAATTTTGTTCTTCTAGACCTAATTATCCTTAAGATATTTTTTCATGCTCATTCTTTTCTTACGTCACACAGTATCACCTCATTGGGGAAATTATACCACATTAGCAAAAGAATCGAAATAAAGCAAAAATAAAGGAATAATGTTATGTATACAATATTTTCAAAATCAAAGGAAAAATTTAGAGCCTCATGAATTGGACTATAATGCGCAAAAATCTTCACATTCCTAAACACAACTCAACAATACACAAAACGACCTCAAAAGCCGATACTATACAAAACGGGTTTACAAGCCCTCTCTTGCCTCACGAAGTGGGTTCAAAAGCCCAAAGTTCTTCACTACACGGATCAAGCTTGAAGTCTAAATATAGCATTTTTTTCCATCAAAGCCTGAGGACCCTTGTCTACACAAAATGGACTACAGGAATTAAGGAATTTACCCAAAAGGCCATGGGGGTCATTCAAACTAATTGGGTTAGAGGGCTACGCTCAAGCATCCAGCCGAAGAAATGCCAAGGCAATCCAGCCCACCAAGAGTTAAAATAGAAGTAACCAAATGTTGGGCTCGTTTCTTACTATCTAGAAGAACCAGCCAACAGTTGGAGTAGTTACACTAGAAGACAAAAATGGAGCTGATGTCATAGGAGTAAGACACGTGTTCAAGGGATTCAAAATCCTCTTTTCCACAATTTGTCTGTTACAGTACTAGAAGTTTACTAAAGACGTTGAACAATAGGGATTCTTGTTGGGGAATAGCTTGGAAAAATATTAAGATGTCATCGGTAAAAATATATATTATTATAGTTTAAAGCGCGTCTATTGACCCTAACAGGTTGTAGAATTTTGGTATGAAGAGTAGTATCATGGAAAAGAGACAAATGATGAGACAAAGGATGAATAAGGTAATAGCGGAACACCTTGACGAACTCCTCTGGAATGGTTGAAAGGGCTGCTAGTTTGCCCATTCCAAAGACCTGAGATTGAAAATGTTTTGGAAGCATGCCATGATGAGGCCAATTATTTACTGGGAAAAATGAAAAAATTGAAGAGTATAACATATGAAAGGCCACTTGAGATGATTATACGCCTTTCTAGGTCTACTTGACAGCCATGAGACCCTTTTGTCCCCTTTTTCTATTGATTAAGTGAATCATTTCTAGCGCTATTATACAATTTTATGTTGTTTGACTCCCTAGAATGAAACCCAATTGAGCTAGGTGCACGAGGGAGGGAAGAAATTTTTTCAATCTCAACACAATCAATTTTGAAAGTATTTTATACAATGTGTTACAGATGCTAATAAGTCATAATCGATGGACCATTTTAATAGCGGTTAGATCTTTGTGAAATTGGCCTAATAAAAGTAGTTCGGATAAATTTTGAAATATCTAGACCTATAGTATCCTATTATTATTGAAAAGATTAGACATGCAGCCCATCTGGATCAGAAGATTTGTGAGGATGGTGCGAATTTCATCAATTGAAGGAAAGGAGGTGAGGGCATTTTGAAAATGGGTTAGGTTAAAATCCATTGCATGAAAGATGACTGTAAGAGTCAGTAACTAGGCTGACAACCTATCTAAATGAAATAAGGATCGAAAATGATTGGTCACAGGATTTTGTAATTGTGTACCTTGTAAACATTGACCTATCATCCCTAATATGCTATCCAATAAGGGCCTAAAAATGCCTAGAACAAAGGTTATCGAAATGTCCATCTACAAAATGGATTCAAAACTCGCAAACAATTGGGTAACTTAATGTGAATTCCTTATTCCCTTTGGAATATTCTAACTTGATTCATGATTGCAAGTCTCTCATGGAGCTACCTTGGGTGATCAGAACTAGCCGTATCTAGAGAGAAGCCAATAGGTTTGTTGATCTATTAGCAAAGAAGGGTGCAGAGCAACCAAAGTGAGAAATCTTTTACGATTCTTGCCCTTCATTTTTGCCGCAATGCTATTTTTGGGAATCACTAGACTTCACGTCATCTCGCTCAGTGGGTGGTGTGTAACAAATAAAATGAACTACATATGTTAGTTGGAGTATGTGTCCTATTTTTAGTTCTCTATATTGTGCTATAAGCATAGTTTTTAGACCTAGATTGTTCAAAGAACAGAAAAAGAGAGATGGTCAAAGTTTTAAAGTTGGACTGAGGTTCAACGTAGGTCGAACCGTGATAACATCAAAATTAATTTAATATTAATTAAAATACAAATAAATGTATTAAATGTGTACAAATATGGAAATTCCCCCCCGCCCAAATATAAAGCTAATTAAACAACTTTCAAATTATTTTTCAATATTTTTAAGTGAATAGAAAATAATAAAATATAAAAAAGCTTTTAAAAAATTGTGTTTAATAATTTTTTTAAATAAAAAGAATTTTATTTAAAAATAAAATCATTGGTAATATAAATTTTTTACAAATTTAACAATCATATGTAATGATGTAAAAACATAATCTTTGAAAACAAATAAATTTAGCAAATAGCATTAAGTAAATAGTGATTAAATTAAATGCAAAACTATTAATCTTGTAAAACTAAAATAAATAAAATATAAATTCAATAGGATGCACAAGGAAGTCAGCTAGTGTAGTGGTTAATGTGCTGTACATTGATCTTAAAATTGGTAAAAGTAACCAGTGAAACAACACAATCCACTAAATAATAGTACATGTGAAGGTGTATTATATTATGATGTGATGAAAAATGATCCATCACAACCGTTCACCAACGCTAGTACTCAGGGTTGGCGCGTAAAAATGGCTGTAACAGTTGTGTGTAATGTAGAGTAACACAAAATAGTGTCAAATGAGTGCTTATGCTGTTTGGATCCGACTTGGGTCACTGGACCCAATCCTTACCCGTGCTGTTTAGAGGACCTGGCTGTCATTGGAAACAGTGTGAAGGTCAAAGTGTGGATCATGGGTTCAATCTTCAATATTGTTTTTCATCATGTTTCTGTACCATATACCAAAATTAGCAAATCTCACTATTACCATATTTGACTTGGTCACTCTCCTATACCAAATTTGGTCTTTGTCAACCACCATTATTATTGGAGTTCTCTAAATAATAAATATAGCAATAATAATAGGATATCCTCCAATAATCACTTTCTTTTATAGTTGATTGTATATTTTTATTAATTTAATTATAGGTTTACATTATATTAGCAATGTAAATCTTACATCGTAAATGTGCACATTTATTTAGTCTATAACATAAATCTTGAATTGCAAGTATAATGTAAATTAAGAATTTTTCTTTCTATAATTCTTACTATGTAGAAAGATAAGACTTTTTGTACAATACTAGCCTACTAGGAACCGACTTGGAACATAACTCCAACAAGGCAAAACCTGTTTCCCATTAACTGTGTACAAATGTGCATCTCGTTGGCCGCATGAAGGTCAATGTACAAAATCAAATTCACAGCTCCTCCGATCCAGGTTGCTGTGCTGCGGTCTAAAGACGCGAAACAAAACCAACACCGTGTCCATTGTCTACAGCAGGTGCATGTAGTTGCAGACCTTCGAAATAGAATTTGTTCTTGGCAATCCTTATTGAAGGTAAACAGAAGTTTTACTTTTAACACTACTTTGTTAGGCCAAATACCTATGTGTTAAAAGGAATTAAATAACCCCAAGCAATAACTAAACAAAACTCACACAAGCATTAGGGGGAAAAAAACAACTATACAAGAACACAAAATTTAACTAGGTGAAAAACTCTCTACTTTAGAGGAAAAAATCACCAATCAAATCCGACCAATCCAACTTTTTATCAATATTAACAACAATCTTAATCTTAGCAAACAATTACTTGGATTTTTTTTTTTCTAGTATTATTCTTTTTTACATAGCAACCATAATTAATTTAAGCACTAATAAATGTATTGTAATGTATTAAGAAATAATTATTTCGTGTCTTTTCATTTGTTCATAATTTGTTAATACTAAATGGGTGTTATTATGAATTTTCATGAACTTTTCTTGATACTTTGGCTCCCCTCAATTGAAATCTTTAGAACACTATAATAGATCCTATAATATAATAGTTCCTTAGCAAGAACCATTCAATTATTTCGTTGTTATTTTATTATGAGGAATAGTTATTTTTTTAGAAAAATTATTCTTTTATAATGAAGAATAACCATTCATTATTGAAATAACTGTAATAACTATTACTTTACCAACTTGATATTCTAAAAATTATAACTCCCAAATAGCCCTTGCAAAATTGTTGCTAACTTCTTCCCTGTTAGGCTCTCTCCCTATTAGCACCTTGCATCTCTCTCCTGGTTTATCCAAAAACTGACTAAGTTTATGAACAACATATGCAATATCTAGTCTAGTTAAAGATAGATATAAGAGTCTAACAATTAAACTTCTAGATTTTTATACTAAGCTATAAAAACTAAAGTTTTCAATAAAGTTGTTTCGACTTGTTAGAAAGAAAATATTTTGATGTGAGTCAATGAGAAAGTCTATGGGCTCAAGTTTTGTGGCACTAACTTTTGCTAGAATCTTGACATAGTTGAGCGGTGTATAAAAAGTAATGGATTTATGTAAAAGTAATGGTTTACAAATAACAGTTACATATCTCTTCAAGTTGTTGCTAAAGTTGTATCAAATGGTGTGATTCTAGAAGAATCCGTTAATATTACTGTAGTATTTGGGGTTATCGATATTTTATAATTTTAGTTTTTGATGAAAAAGGTAAAACTTAGATGCAATATATTGGATTTCCCAATTAGATTCATATACTTGTTGCATTGACAAAAAATAAAAGAAAAGATGTTTTTATTTCTAATGACAATTAAATTTAATGCATTTAAGTTTAATTTAATTGAACAACATAATGTATTACACTTAAAGTATTATAATTAAATTTTATCCTAATAAAAATTCTTTATCTTGTCTAAGTCTTCATCACATAGGCCAAATAATATAATTAAGTTTTAGCTAATAGTGTTGGATGCAGAGATTTTATAAATAAACAATATTATATTAAATATGTGAAGTTTACCTGTATAAATTACATTTATTGTTAAATCAATTTACAAATTTTATGTACTACTTTAACATTTTTTTTTGGGTAAAATAATATTTTGGCTCCTAAATTTTATTAAAAGTTTTGTTTTTTGTTTTTTTTTTTTTTTTTTTTGTTTCTAAACTTTTAAAAAAAAATTAAAAAAATTTAGAGATAAAAATCTTTTATCAATGTTTTAAGGATGATTTTTTTTTTTTTTTTAAAAAAGTTTAAGGACAAAAAGTGAAATGTTTTCAATAATATATGGACAAAAAATAAACTTGTTAATATTTAGGAACGAAAAACAAACTTTAGACTAAAATAGTATTTTACTATCGTTTATATCTAATTTACTGTCGTGAAAATCCTGCAAGGAAAAAGATTATAGAAGATGATGTTTGTACACTATGTTATAGCATTAAGGGTGGCAAATGGATGGGTTGGGTCATAAATGGGTTAGGTCTGTAATTACCCATATATCATTTATAACCCGTTTATATATAAATTACTTATCTATTACCAACCCAACTCATTTAATTAGTAACCTACCCATTTAACCCAATATGACCCAAATACCTCTTAAACTACTTGAATACCCTCTTGATCTCCAAACTTACCAAAATACCCTTAAATACCTAAGATGATGCAAATACCCCTACACATCCAAAATTATCCCCAAAATCTCTAAAATGAGGAAAATATCGCCAAAATCTCTAAAATGAGCAAAATACCCATGAAACCTCTAAAATGACCAAAATACCCCCGATATCTCTAAAATGACCAAAATACCTCCAAAATCTCTAAAATGACCAAAATACCTCCAAAATCTCTAAAACGACCAAAATACCCCTGATGAGTCCTTGGAAATCAGTGGGCTGAAAGGTCCCTAGGCGTTGATGATCTTGAAGGGTGAGTCCTGAAAAATCAAAGATCAGAGAAAGACCGGTGGTGGCCGGTCTTGAATCCTCCGATGGTAAAGTTAGTGGGTTGAAGTAGAAAAGAAAGCACTTCAAAGACTTCACCGTTTTTTCTAGAAAATAAAATGTCTCCCCCTTACCTCTGCGTAGAAGGGCCTTTATATAGTGTTAGCCTGACAGTTATTTTTTCCTATCGTCATAGAGTTTGGAGGATTCAGAGGTAACTTCCATAACTGCCATGGAAGTTACCTCATCGGGACTGGTGTTCAACAGTTAACAGAAGGCTTGGTTCACAACAACGTGACTCTTGGCTTTTGGAAGAATTTGCCAGAGATAAACCTCGTCCGTCCATCACTAAAGACGGACGAGATTCGCTGCTAGTACTTCCCCCAATGGACGAGTGAATGAAGGACGAGCGCAAAAGGACGGTAAGAGAGGGACGAGTGTAAGACCCACTCATTCTCTACTTTGTACTTTGTCATGGACGGCCATATGGATGAGACACAGCTAAGCACGTTTTCCTTGCACCATCAGTTGCCCCCTCGTCCATGGGTCGTCCAAGAAAATATAGTAATTTAATTCTCTGGACGGACGAGCTTCTTTCAACAATCAGAGATGCCACGTGTTATAACCTAAATGGTGGCCCATTTCGTCGATTCATTTTTTCGAGACGAAGACCACGTGTCATCATTTGGTTGGTTGCGTCGTTTCATGTGCTTAGGTCAGCCATCTATAAATAGTGGAATGCCTCCACTGCCCTCCACACTTCTGAGATTTTCCTTCCTTGACATTCATCATCTAGAGCCTCGTCTAAGAGTTCCCTCGCGTCCATAGTTTTAGTTCGTCCTAGAGCCAGGTATTCCCTCTCTTCTCGTCTTTTAGGTTTTCAAAATTTTCTTTCAGAAAATGTCAAAAATAACTATCTCCTCGTCTAGCAGTAGTATAGAGAAAGCTATAAACGAGTATTATGACGAGAGTAGTGACAATTCTAGTAATACCAGTAGTAGTAGTAGTAGGGGAAACACCACCGACGAGGAATATGTCTCAGGGGTCCCTGGGCTTCCCTTAGAAGTAGTACAGAAACAACTTAGAAAAACTTTAGGGTCCCAGGTAGGTACCTCGTCTTCCATTCCTCCGTCTAGTCCTTTGGACGAGACGGAGATAACTGTATATAGTTGTGCCGTAGATATTCCTTCCAAGACGGACGAGGAAAGATTAAACAACCTTAGGGAATGGTACCAAATTCCAGACGAGTTTAATCCTAGATTGCCCGTTCGTGGAGAGTGGTGTTGTAATCCCCATTTTGGGATAGGTGTATATGAGGCCTACCTTCTAGGAGGTCTTAGGTTTCCTTTAAATGCTTTTACCAAAGAGTTGTTAGTTAGGTTAGATTTAGGAGTATGTCAATTCAACCCAAATGCATGGAGATTAATTATCTCTATGCAAATTTTGTGGAGGGAAGTGTTTGGAGGGGACCGTCCTATTACTGTGGACGAGTTCCTCTACTGCTACAAACCCTCAGAGATTCATCAATCCCCTAGCTTTTATCAATTCACGGCCAGAGGTAAAGATTGTAGGTTGGTGAAATCCTTGGCCTCGTCTAACAGAAAATGGAAGACGGAGTTTTTCTTCATCTCTGGATTTTGGGCTGGAAATCCTGTAGACGTTGGTCGGGATACTTTTGGTCGTTTTACTGGGGACCTAGGGAACCTTCGTCCAAAGGGTAAGTCCCTTAGCTTTCCCCCTCTTCTCTCTCTTTTTATTCATTATTATTATTATTTAACTTCAATTTATTTCATTACAGCCGTTAGGCGACCTGCCTTAAGCAAGCTGCACCATGACCGCGTCCACAGGGCTCGTCTACACATAGACAGGGATTTTCATTCCTTAGTTAATCTTAGATGACTAGCCAAGTAGGGGTTAGGCCCTAATCCATCTGACATAGCACTTGCCCACGAGATTACTGTAAGAAAAAGTAAGTTTCAAATTTCAACATTCCTTATATCTTTTGTTTTCATTTTCCTTTGTGTCAAAGTAAACTCTCTTCGTCTTTTCTCTTTATAGGAATGGCAACCATGAGAGGTAACAAGGGAAAGGAGGTAAGTGCTGAGGGGACTCGTCTTGAGCCTGATCGTTAAGCTCGTCCTTTAGCTGGAGATAAGAGGAAGACCATATCCAAAAACTTGGATTTGGAAAATCTCCCTAGTAGACATGGCAAGAAGATCAAGCATGGCTCGTCCCAAGTAGTCAAGCCTACTCCGTCATCCCACCAGCCAGCCAAAGTCTTTGATGTTGACTCGTCTACTCCTGTTGAGTCCACCCCGTCCAAGACCCCACCGTCCAAAACTGTGTCAACCTCGTCTCAACCTTCCCAAAAGGTCCCTTCAAATATTATTGAAAACGAAGACCTGGCCTGGGAACGTTTCAAGAACGCTGTTTCTGACGAGGATATAAACGCCTGTTATGACATGTCCCTCAAGGATTTTGAACACTCTGGTGTCCATGACCTTTTGAAGGTAACATTTATCTTCGTCCTGACTAAATGTTCATTCCCCTTCTTCCTTTTTTTTTTTTTTTTTTTTTTTTTTTTTTAACTTTTATTTGTTGTTGATTTTTATAGGGCATGTCCAAGTTTATAGCAGCGTCCAGACAGGCCACAGGGTTGGACAAGACGAGGATCTTGTTAGAGACGAGGATACAGGAGTTGAAGGAAGAAGCTAAACAATGGGCTGAGGTGGCTGCTAAGACTACGGACGAGGTGAAGGAGTTGAAAACTTTGGTTGAGGACTTGAAGGCTAGTGCTGCGGAAAAAGATGCTCGTCTTGAAGACTTGCAGAAAAAGAACGACGAGCATAGCATTCTCCTCTCCAAGGCAAAGGAAGATGCAGTGGCTGAATTCAAAGCATCTAAACAATACACTGATGTTTTGGATACCAACTATGCAGCAGGGTTTGAAGATTTCAGGATGGACGCTGTTGAAAAGTTTCCTGATGTGGACTTCAGCTCCATTGTACTCAACTTGAATGCTGCCACCACTAGCTCTCTCCTTCACCTCGGCTCTGAGGACGCCAACGTAGAGGACAATGCCACGACCCAACCTCAGGACGACCCCAACATAGATGCCTCAGTTTAAAAAATATCTTGATGACTTAGGTTTTTTTTTTTTTTTTTTTTTTAAATGTAATTCAAGTACATTTAGCTCGTCCATGTTTAAGGACGAGTTTTGATAAAACAGTTTAATTTTGTAAGGGTGTTTGGATGTTTCTCGTCCGCCCTTGAAACAATTGAATGAATGCTGTTTCTCTTATATATGCATGGACGAGAGTATTTATTTTCATATACAGGATTCCTTGTTTTACTCGTCTACATTTCATATATATATACTTTAACCATTTTTATTGGAATTTCACTTGAGTGTGATTTGTCCATGTGAAATGGTAAGTAAAAGCATTACTCGTCCTTAGACTTGTCTTTGCATTCTGCTCGTCTATGGAAAGTTTTTTAGCAGGTGACTTAACAAGTTCAAAACGTCTATGCTTTTCCTCGTCCATGGTATGGTTAGGTATTATGTTTTACCTTGCCCATTTTATGGACGAGCATGCCTTGGACTTGTTTGTAATTTTCTCTTAGGCATGGGTTTTACCTCGTCCTTTGCTTTGGACGAGCATGCCTCGATTTCACTTTTTTGGAAACCTTGAGATTACATCTCCGCGTCCAGAGAATTTTCTCGTATTGAGCTTTTTAGCTTTTTTCAAGAGTTAATATGAACAAAAGTGGTACGGAAATCATGGATTCACACAACATTATGTACATTCCACAAATATTGTTCACAATATAGATATTGTTCATAGACGAGGCATGTACTTAAGAAACTAATGCCTTTAAAGAAAAACAAATACAAGCCAAACCATAATTTTGTCCTTAAGCTCAACATAATAATAAGACAATATAAATAAACAAGTCTTTTATGTAGATAGACAGCCTCCAAGCTCGTCCAAAGTTATGTTCATCTAGGCTGGAATTTTACTGGTAGTACCTCCTCGAGTGTTCAACATTCCAAGGATGCTCTAACTTCCTCCCGTCTAAGGCCTCCAAGTAATAGGATCCTTGTCTCTTGCAGTTGACAACTCTGTAGGGGCCTTCCCAATTAGGTCCCAACTTCCCATGAGCTGGGTTTTTTGTTCCTAAGGAGACCTTTTTCAGGACGAGGTCGCCTATGTCAAACCGCCTTGGCTTTACCATTGCATCATATTGCCTAGCCATAAGGTTTTTGTACCTTGCCATCCTTTGTTCAGTGTCCATCCTTACCTCGTCTATTAGATCGAGGTTCAAACGGAGTTGCTCCTCGTTAACTTTGTCCTGATAGGCTGCCACCCTATGATTGGCCATGTGCACTTCTGCAGGTATGACTGCTTCAGTTCCATAGGCTAGCTTGAAAGGAGTTTCTCCTGTAGGAGTTCTCACTGTTGTCCTATATGCCCACAGAACAACTGGTACTTCGTCTGGCCATACTCCCTTTGCTCCCTCAAGCCGAGTCTTGATTATTTTTAACAAAGATCGGTTTGCAACTTCAGCCTATCCATTTACTTGTGGGTGGGCGGGTGAGGAGTAGTGATTCTGAATCCCAAAGTGTATGCAAAAATCTTTGAAAAGTGCATTGTCAAATTGTCGTCCGCTATCGGATACCAGCACTCTAGGCATGCCAATCCTGCACACAATGTTCTTCCACACAAAGTTTTTGACATTTTGTTGTGTGATATTAGCTAAAGGTTCTGCTTCTACCCACTTGGTGAAATAATCGATACCAACCACAAGAAATTTCATTTGCCTTACACCTATTGGAAAAGGACCGAGGATGTCTAGTCCCCATTGCGCGAAGGGCCATGGGGCCGTCATTGGGGTTAGGTACTCTGATGGTTGTCTGGGGACGTTACTGAACCGTTGGCATTGATCGCAGACCTTGACATAGGCCTTAACATCAGCTTGCATATTTGGCCAGTAATATCCTGCATGGACAACTTTGTGGACGAGTGATCTGGCTCTTGAATGATTGCCACACGCTCCCTCATGAATTTCCCTGAGTATATAGTTCGCTTCGTCCGGAGCCAGACACCGGAGATAAGGCTGGGAAAAGCCTCTTTTGTACAGAACCTCGTCCATAAGAACGTACCTGACTGACCTTACCCTCAGCTTTCTTGCTTCATCTTTCTCCTCTGGAAGTCGTCCCTCTTTCAAGTATGATACAATGGGAGCCATCCAATTTCCTTTGCTCTGCACCTGTTGCACTTCTGGGATGTCTATACTCGGCATATACTGAATCTCATCAAACTTGTCGACAGCTTCACTCACCAAAGCTTCTTTCGCTAAGGTAGCTGCTTCCATATTCTCCTCCCTTGGGATTTGAACGAAGTTAGTTTCCTTAAATTTTTTCATAAGTCGCATCACCCTATTAAGATACTTCCTCATTCATTCTTCCTTAGCCTCGTACATCCCATTCACCTAGCCCATGATTAGCTGAGAATCTCCCAGGACAAGTATTGACTTCGCTTCCACGGACTTGGCCAATTCCAGCCCTTTGAGAAGAGCTTCATACTCAACTTCATTATTGGTTGTTTGGTACTACAAGCGAATTTTGTGTTTTAGTTTATCCCTTTCTGGAGATTGCAAAACCACACCTATTCTTCCGGCGTGCTGTGTAGACAATCCATCCACATGGATGATCCATTTCTAGTTGCCTTTCATCCTACTTACATCGTTATAACTTGAGGTGAACTTTGCAATGAAGTCTGCCAGAGCCTGAGCTTTTATGGCATGCCTAGATTGGTACTTTATGTCGAATTCACTGAGCTCGACAGCCCATTGAATCAATTGTCCTACAGCCTCCAATTTGTTCATTGCTTTCTTGAGTGGGTGATCTGTCATGACGTTGATGACATGAGCCTGGAAGTAATGCCTTAGTTTTCTAGAGGCTGTTATTAGTGCAAAAGCCAACTTCTCCATTAGGGGATATCGTCCTTCCGCTCCCCTCAGTGCTCTACTCGTATAATACACTGGCTTTTGTACTTTCCCTTCCTCTCTTATCAATGCCGAGCTCACGGCATGCGGGGTAACTGCCAGGTATAAAAACAGCTTTTCTCCTGTCATGGACGAACTCAGCAATGGAGCCGTAACGAGGTACGATTTCAAGTCTTGAAAGGCTCTCTGGCACTCATCCGTCCACTCAAATGCTTTCTTTAGAACCTTGAAAAATGGTAAACACTTATCAGTAGTTTTAGAAACAAACTTGTTAAGGGTAGCAACTCGTCCGGTAAGAGACTGGACTTCTTTGATACTCTGTGGATGCTTCATATCTAGAATTGCTTTTATCTTTTCCGGGTTTGTCTCAATCCCTCTGTGTGAAACCATGAAACCAAGGAATTTCCCTGACGATACTCCAAAAGCACATTTGCTAGGGTTCAACTTCATGTGATACTGCCTTAGTGTGTCAAACGTCTCTTGCAGGTCGTCTAGATGCCGTCCCTCGTCCTGAGTTTTCACCAGCATGTCATCCACATAAACTTTGACATTCCGCCTGATCTGTGGACGAAACATATGGTTAACTAGTCGTTGGATGTTGCTCCAGCATTTTTCAAACCGAAGGACATTACTTCATAACAGAATAATCCCTGACTAGTGACGAAGGATGTCTTCTCCTGGTCGGCCTCATTCATCCTTATTTGATTGTATCCTGAGAAAGCATCCATAAAGCTAAGAAATCTGTGGCCTGCGGTAGAATCCACCAGTTGGTTAATGCGTGGCAATGGATAGCTATTCTTGGGACAGGCTTTGTTGAGATCAGTAAAATCTACACACATCCTCCACTTGCCATTCACCTTTTTGACCATTACCACATTGGCCAACCAATCTGGATAGTATACTTCCCTTATAAATTTTGCCGCCATCAACTTCTGAACCTCGTCTCTAATAGCATCATCTCTCTCCGGGGCAAACACCCTTTTCTTTTGTCGAACTGGCTTTGAGGAAGGACATACGTTTAGACAGTGAGTGATGACGCTAGGATCTATGCCCGGCATATCCTCATGAGTCCAAGCAAATACATCAGTGTTTTTCCTCAAAAACTGGATGAGGTCCTCCTTAATTTTTTCTTCTAGATCTGCCCTAATTCTGGTACACCTCTCCGGGTTTGTCTCGTCTAAAGAAACATCTTCCAACACTTCAGTAGGTTCTGCCACGACTCTCTTTTCTTCAATATTCATGGCCTAAATTTGTTCGTCCATGTCCAACATTGCCAAGTAACACTCTCTTGCTGCTAGTTGGTCTCTTTGCACTTGTCCTACTCCTTGTTCTGTAGGAAACTTAACCGACATGTGATAAGTGGATGTAACAGCCTTCCAACTGTTTAAAGTTGGCCTTCCAATTATGGCATTGTAGGAGGATGAATAATCTACCACAAGGAAGTTCACCTCCTTGGTGACTTGTTGCGGGTATGCCCCCACTGTCACTGGTAATGAAATAATGCTCACAGGTTGTACCTTTATTCCACCAAAACCTACAAGAGGAAACTCGCTGGTCGGAGCCGGTCTCATCCTAACCTCATCTGCTGAAAAGCTGGATAATACAAAATATCAGCCGAACTTTCATTATCTATCAACACCCTTCTAGTCTTGTAGTCAGCAATAAGGAGGGTGATGACAATAGCATCGTCATGAGGGTGATGAATTCTCTCGGCATCCTCGTTCGTGAAGGTGATTGCCTGCTCGTCCATGGTCTTTGCTCTTGGTGATTGTCCAGAGAGTTAGAAGTTTTGCACCACTTTCAAGTATGCCTTCTTTGACTTGGACGTCTGTCCTGTAGAACTTCCCCTAAGGATAATTCTTATTTCTCCGAGTGGTGGTCGTGACGATTCCTCTACTTTCCCTTTTAATTTCTCGTCCTTGTGATCTCGTCCAAGGAAATTTCTTAGCTTTCCTTGCCTGATAAGATTCTCAATCTGCTGCTTCAAATCAAAGCATTCGTCCGTATCATGCCCATGATCTCTATGGAAGCGACAGTACTTATTCCTATTGCGCTTGTTGGGATCTCCCTTCCTCTTCTCCGGCCACTTTAAGGAAGACTCGTCCTTGATTTGCATAAGGACTTGCTCGAGTGGCATGTTTAAAGGGTTGTACTGTTGATTCCATGCTGAAGGACTTGCTTTCTTCTCTCGGTCCTTCCTATCTTCTGTTCGTCCCTTCTTAGGACGAGGACCTTGTTCCGACTGACGCATTAGATTAGTTTCCACTTTCTCAACTCTCTTCCTCTTCTTGGCTATGATAGCATCCTTTGCATTCATAAAGTTTTGGGCTGAATGAACTAGTTCAGCCATGGTCTGAGGCGCCTGTTCATATAACTTGTAGATGAACAAATCAGAGTGAACCCCATTATAGAATGCCGCCAAAATGAGCTTATCATCCACCTCGTCCACCGCCAAGGCATCCCTGTTGAACCGCGTGATAAAGGATCGCAAACTTTCATTCTCCCCTTACTTTATGGTTAGCAAGCTAGACAAAGAACGTTTGTGCCTCTGCCTTCCAATAAAATTATTAACGAACAACTTGTTTAACTCTTCAAAGGACGTCACTGTGTTAGGAGGTATTTTGCTGAACCACACTCATACAGGTCCTTTGAGGGTAGTAGGGAAAGCTCTGCACATTATTTCATTTGGAACTCCTTGAAGGTGCATGGTAGTTTTGAAGGTGGCAATATGGTCAAAAGGATCCCGCGTCCCATCATACAAATCTAACGAAGGCATCTTGAACTTGGGTGGCAAAGGGTGAGCATTGATGGAAGCCACAAAGGGGGAATCAGTCCTGTGAACTAAGTCTTCTACAGGGTTTGTTCTCCTCATATTCTCCCTCATCTGTCCATAACTCTTCTCATTTGATCAATTTCCCTTTCCAAATGAGGTACCCTCTGTGAAGTGGTACCCCTGGATTGGTTTTCAGGTTCAACATTCCTTTCCTCTTCTTGACTTTGGGCCCGTTCTTCGGTGTTCCATTCATGATGCTGCTTCCTTAAATCAAGTTGTCTGACCAACTCTTGGTTCTAGCGAGTTAACTCCGCCATAGCAGCGGCCATGGATTGCATGTGCTGGAATGAAGATGGTTGCATGATGGGTGCTAATTGACGGTCGCGATGAGGGTTACTGGAGGCGTCCCTGCTTTGTTGAGGGCCTGGACTAGTAGCCCTAGATCTTGTCCGAACCATTTCAACCCTTTGTTGGAGAAAGAAATCACAGAACTCAACAAATTTCTTTCCCACAGACGGCGCCAACTGATGTATCCTTGGAAATCAGTGGGCTGAAAGGTTCCCTGGCGTTGATGATCTTGAAGGGTGAGTCCTGAAAAGTCAAAGAAGATCAGAGTAGACCGGTGGTGGCCGGTCTTGAATCCTCCGATGGTAAAGTTAGTGGGTTAAAGTAGAAAAGAAAGCACTTCAAAGACTTCACCAATTTTTCTAGAAAATAAAAATGTCTCCCTCTTACCTCTGCGTAGAAGGGCCTTTATATAGTGTTAGCCTGACAGTTATTTTTCCTATCGTCGTAGAGTTTGGAGGATTCAGAGATAACTTCCATAACTGCCATGGAAGTTACCTCATCGGGAATGGTGTTCAACAGTTAACAGAAGGCTTGGTTCACAACAACGTGACTCTTGGCTTTTGGAAGAGTTTGCCACTCAGATAAACCTCGTCCGTCCATCACTAAAGACGGACGAGATTCGCTGCTAGTACTTCCCCCAATGGACGAGTGAATCAAGGACGAGTGCAAAAGGATGGCAAGAGAGGGACGAGTGTAAGACCCACTCATTCTCTACTTTGTACTTTGTCATGGACGGCCATATGGACGAGACACAGCTAAGCACGTTTTCCTTGCACCATCAACCCCTGAAATCCAAAAAATTACCAAAATAGCCCCGAAACCTAAAAATGACCAAAATACCCCCAAAACCTAAAAAATGACCAAAATATCCCCAAAACCTAAAAATGACCAAAATACCCCTGAAACTCAAAAAATGACCAAAATACCCTCGAAACCCAAAAAATGACCAAAATACCCCTGAAACCTAAAAATGACCAAAATACCCCCCCCCCAAAACTAAAAAAATGACCAAAATACCCCCTCCCAAAACTAAAAAAATGGCTAAAATACCCCCGAAACCAAAAAATAACCAAAATACCCTCGAAACCCAAAACTGACCAAAAATACCCACGAAACCTAAAAATGACCAAATACGCTCGAAACCTAAAAAATTACCAAAATACCCCAAAACCTAAAAATTACCAAAATACTTCTGAACCCTAGAAATTTACCAAAATAACCAAAAAATCTAAAAATTATTGAAATAACCCTAAAACCAAAAAAGATGACAGAAATTCCCTCGTAACCTAAAAAATTACTAAAATACAATTAGAATCTAAAAAATTATCAAAATAACCACAAAACCTAAAAAAAATTACCAAAATTCCCTCGAAACCTATAAAATGACTGAAATACTCTTAGAACCTTTAATTTTTCGAAAATATCCTCGAAACTTCCAAAATACCCTTAACCTCTATTTCAGTAATTTTAGATGTTTCAGGTGTATTTTGGTCATCTTACATGTTTAGGGGTTTTTGGTCATAATTTAGGTTTCAGGGGTTTTTATTGATCTTTTTTTTTTAAAAGGTTTTAGGGGTATTTTGGTCATTTTTTAGGTTTAGGGAGTATTTTGGTCATTTTTTAGGTTTGGGGTGTATTTTAGTAGTTTTTAGGTTTTGGGGGTATTTTGGTCATTTTTTAAAAAATTTTGGGGTTATTTTAGTTATTTTTTAGGTCTTGGGGTATTTTGATCTTTTTTTTAGGTTTCAGGGTATTTTAGTAATTTTTTAGGTTAGGGGGTATTTTGGTAATTTTCTAGGTTTATGGTGTATTTTGGTAATTTTTAGGTTTCAGGGGTATTTCGGTCATTTTTTTTTTATGTTTTGGAGGGTATTTTAGTCATTTTATAGGTTTTGGGGGGGTATTTTGGTCATTTTTTAGGCTTCGGGGGGTTATTTTAGTCATTTTCTAAGTTTCAAGGTATTTTGGTCATTTTTTTAGTTTATGGGGTATTTTGGTAATTTTATGGGTTTTGAAGGTATTTCAGTCATTTTTTGGTTACAGAGTAATTGGTAATTTTTTCAGATTTCAAGGGTATTTTAGTCATTTTATAGGTTTTGAAAGTATTTTGGTCATTTTTTACATTTCAGGGGTATTTTTGGTAATTTTAATGTTTCAGAGGTATTTCGGTCATTTTTAAGGTTTAGGGGGTATTTCGGTCATTTTTTAGGTTTAGGGGGTATTTTGGTCATTTTTTGGGTTTTGGGGGTATTTTGGTAATTTTTGGGGTTTTTGAGATTTTTTTGGACATTTTAGAGGTTTTGGGGGGTATTTTGCTCATTTTTGAGATTTTGGAGGTATTTTGGTCATTTTGTGGGTTTTGGGAGTATTTTGGTTTGTTTTTTGGGTTTTGGGGGTATTTTGGTAATTTTTTTGGGTTTCGGGGGTATTTTGGTTTTTTTTTTTTTTTTTGGGTTTCAAAGGTATTTTGGTTTTTTTTTTAGGTTTTGGGGGTATTTTGGTCATTTTTTAGGTTTCGGGGATATTTTGGTCATTTTAAGGGTTTCAAGAGTATTTTGGTCATTTTTTGTGTTTTGGGGGTATTTTGGTCATTTTTGGGTTTCGGGAGTATTTTGGTCATTTTTTGGTTTTGGAGGTATTTTGGTAATTTTTAGGTTTTGGGGGGTATTTTGGTCATTTTTTAGGTTTCGGAGGTATTTTGGTAATTTTTTGGGTTTTGGGGGTATTTTGGTAATTTTTTGGGTTTTGGGAGTATTTTGGTCATTTTTTAGGTTTCAAGGGTATTTTGGTCATTTTCTAGAAATTTAGATTTTATGTTGTTTATTTAAATTTTAGATAGGTTTTAGTGGGTATTAGTGGGTTTATCCATTAAGACCCATATAATTAAATAACCAAATGAGTTTTTACCCATTTAACCCAAATATTCAAATGGGTAGGGTTAAGAGTTATCCAAATTAGGTGGGTAATGGATGGGTTCGTGGATATGGATAAAAATTGACACCCCTAACTATGTACAGGAACTACTGTATCTAGGATCCATGCGTTATGGGAATGCAAGATGGCGCAAGATGTTTGGGCTGATTGTTCAATTAGGCTACAGAAGTGCATTCAAGGCTAACAAGATGTGCTTCAGTTATTCCGCAACTTGCTAAGCAAACTATCCATAGCTAAGTTTGAATTATTTTTAGTTCAAGCGTGGTTGATTTGGAATCAAAGGAATGCTGTGAACCATAGGGGGAGACTAAAGGATCCGAGGTGGCTAAACAAAAGGTTAAGGGACTATTTGGAGGACTTTCATCAAGCCCAAGAACAGTTGATAATCCCAATGAGAAATACTAGTGTACATATATGGCAACCTCCTTCGAAGTTAATATTCAAGTTGAATTTTGATGCTACAATTTTTTTAGAATTGAACAACTCCAGTGTTGGTGTAATAATTTGTAATGAGAAGGGCGAGGTGATAGCATCTATATTGGCGAAAGGCCCTCCGATGGAAGATAGTGAAGAGGTAGAAACTTTAACCTGTAGAAAGGCGTTGGAGTTTGTTATTGATGTAAGTTTCTCAAAATTGGTGATTGAGGAGTATAATGCAAATGTCATGAAATCAATCTCTTTCACTGGCATAAACCTGTCTCAACTAGGCCATATTATTCATGATTAACAATGACTTGCTCAGGAGCTTCATTTGGTGAACATTAGTTGTGTAAACTGGGGTGCTAATTATGTGGCCCACTCTTTAGCTAAAAATGCTAAGAATGTATTTGAAGATATGTACTGGATGGAGGACCCTCTTCCACCTGCTTTGGAGGACCCTCTTCCACTAGTTGAGGTCATTTTCAAAAAAAAAAAAAAAAGTTAAAACAATCATTCATATTTGACAAGAGATAATCCGTAATCCTCTCCACCAATAAAATGCCTTATGCCTTTTTTTCTTTTTTTCCTTACCTTTCAATTTTTTTATTCCACTGGATAAGAAAGAATATTATTTTTATTTTTTGGTTAAAAGGAATATGCATTAAACTAGGAAGCCATAAAAGGCGAAGTTATGGCAGTGAGCCTTAAGGAATACAGTCCAGCAGCATCAGAACTTAAAAGATTACATAAAACATCACTAGGTGGCAAGTCTAATACAACAAAATCCCCAGCAAAAGTACAGCCAGCGTAAGCAAGATTGTCACCACACCTGTTCGCCTCTCTAAAGGTATGGTTGACCTTGAAGCGATGAAACTGCCCCAGAAGGTACCTACAGTCATTGAGGAGAGGGGAATACGATCTGTTAGAGGTCGTATTAGTTGATACAAGATTGACTATAGTGAGAGCATCTAGTTCTACAACAATATGCGTAATGCCAAGTTGGGCAACAAGTAACAGTCCATCTCTCAAGGCCCAACACTCGACTGTGAAACTAGTAGCAACTCCAATATTCCTCAAGTAACCCTTAATCCACATCCCATGATGATCCCGATAAGAAAGAATATTAATTTATAACTTTTATGTTCTCTACTTTTCTATTCTTTTCTACCACTTTTTCGCTTTAAAAATGAATGGCAGTCAACAAGTTCTAATAAAGGTGTAGTTTTAGTTATGACAAAAAAAAAAAAAAAAAAAAAAACAACGGTAAATTTTGGTATAATATTTAATTATTTTATTTGATTTTAGTTTCATCTGGTTGACAAATACTTCAATTAAAAGGACATCATCTAATCGAACCTTAAAGAATGACAAAGACCCAGCAACTTATTACCATTCCATTTTCTGCATTATTTCTTCACGTGACCACTAATGAATATAATTATGTCATGCATTGTATTGTATGTCTTTTTCTATTTATGGTTAAGCGAGTCTGTTTTTTTTTTTTTTTTTTAATTGGAGGAACAATAACCGAGTCCTATTTAAACAACTAGACTATAATAAGTTTTTCCTATCTTAGTATCTTTTTGTCGGCCAGTAAATATTTCTAGACCAGAATCAATCCAATCTTCTTGGAGCAGGAACTCAGCTCAGCCGTTCAGGTTCGTGTGCTTGCTAACTTTTTATTACGAGCTTTTAATCATTTGCAAAGCTTTTTTGAAGCAACTTTCTTTTTCATAGTTCCTAGAATTTATCGTTTTTTTTTTAAAGAAAATTAAAATAAATAAAATAAAGAGCATTGGAAAAATCTCAGGTACAGAGAAAAACCACAACCACTAGGAAGTCAGGGGGGCTTACTCGGAGAAACCTCGCAAGAGTCGTCAGTGAAGGAGTTGCAAATCGTAGGCCGGCGTTGCCAGAGCTCGGATCTAACCCGATCCGGTCAGATCTGGTCCGGAACCAGCACTAGCTAACGGTCTACAGAGAGAGGTCTGACCATTGTTTAATCTACCTCTTCCTCTGCCCATTGTTTTAAAATTTTATTATCGCAGCTTATTTCATAATTAGCCATTATTGGTAAATAATAAAAATAATGTTAGTAATAGAGTTAGATAAAAGGTAAAAATTAGTATAAATTTGTCATATCAATAAGTTATAAAAATATTATAAATTGTACTTCAACATTTTTGTCACAATTTACTATTTGATAAAGTATGAGTAGTTAAGAAAAAATAATAAATTCATGTGCAAGATAGACAAACTACCTATCATTAATGGTCTTGATTTTTTTTTTTTTTTTAATATAAGGTAAAGAAGATGAACCAAGGTTTTGTTTTGTTTTTTTTTTTTTTTTTTTTTTTTTTGTTGTTGAAATTAGGTTAAACGCATGATTTCCTTGTTGGGTTGGGGCTGGGGATGAATTATTCTTGGAGGGAAGGAGGGCCCAAAGGCCCCAAACATAATTTTTAATAAAAAATTACCCATTTTTTTTTTTTTTTTTGGGGATTAGAGCATGGTCTACCCCTAAAAGATTAAAAAATTATTGAATATTTCAAGAGTACTATAAATAAGTATTCTTCTCTCTCACATGAATTGTGAGTCTTAAAAAAAAATTAATTAAGGAGATCCACAGTTATGTAAAAAGGGAGAGCACGCATTTATAGTACTTTAGAAGTATCCAATAATTACCCTCCATCCCTTTGCAATATATTAGATGCTCTTAAAATTTTATTACGGCAGCTTATTTCACAAGTTTTGAGTAATGTTACGTATACAAATTATTTTATAATTTTTTTTACAAATTGATAATATGGTGAGTAATTATTGGTAAGTGAAAAAATGATGTTAGTGGTAGATCTAGATAAAAAGTAAAAACTAATATGAATTTGTCACATCAATAAGTTGTAAAAATATTGTAAAATAATTTATAACTGTAGTAATATTCCAACTTTTTGGTCACAATTTATTATGTGATAGAGTGTAAATGGTGAAGAAAAAAATAGTAGATTCATGCAAGTGATAAACAAACTACCTATTATTAATGGTCTTGATTTTTTTTTTTTAATAATTATTTTAAGAAATCCTAAACTAAGCCCACCCCAAACCCAAGTCACAAACCCTCTTGCACAATAATAATATTTAGGTTAAATGCATGATTCATCTCACGAGCTCTCTATTTTTTTTGGGTAAACCAACCTTGATAATTAACTACGAATAAGTCAATTACCCAAAAAAAAAAAAAAAAACCCCCACGTCTCTCTATTTCTTTGTCTCTCAATCTCTCTATAACGTTGGTTTCCTTTCTCTTTTCTTTTCATTTTTTTTTTTTTTTTTGGGTTGAAAATAGGTTACACGAACGATTTCCTTGTTGGGCTGGGGCTGGGGATGAATTGTTCTTGGAAGGGAGGGGTAGGGATGGCCATACCCGTTGGATAATGGATATCCAACCCTACCCGATCCAATTATTCTGGGTAATACCCAGTTCTTAATGGGTAGAAGGTAATTGGGTAGGGTTTGGATATTATCCAAATATTTTGGGTAGGGTTTGGATATTACCCATTTACCCATTATTACCCATTTAACTAATTAGATCTAACTCAAACCCAACTCAACCAAATTATTATGGATAAACCTCTAAAATTACCAAAATGCACTCTAAACCTAAAAAATGACCAAAATACCCCATAAACCTAAAAAATGACCAAAAGACCACCAAAACCTAAAAATTACCAAAATAACCCCTAAACCTAAAAAATGACCGAAAGACCACTAAAACCTAAAAAATGACCAAAATACCCCCGAAACTTTAAAATTACTAAAATACCCTCAAAACCTAAAAAATGACCGAAACACCCCCGACACATAAAAAATGACCGAAATACCTCCGAAACCTAAAAATTACCATTAAAATCTAAAAAATGACCGAAATACCCCCGAAACATAAAAAAGACCAAAATACCCCCGAAACCTAAAAATTACCAAAAAACCCCTAAAACATTAAAAAAATGATCGAAACACCCATGAAACCTAAAAAATGACCAAAATACCCCTGAAACCTAAAAAATGACCAAAATACCCCCGAAAACTAAAAATTACCAAAATAACCCCTAAACCTAAAAAATGACCGAAAGATCACTGAAACCTAAAAAATGACCAAAATACCCCCGAAACCTAAAAATTACCAAAATACCCTCAAAACCTAAAAAATGACCGAAATATCCCCAAAACATAAAAAATTACCGAAATACCCCCTGAAACCTAAAAATGACTAAAATACCCCCCATAAACTTAAAATTACCAAAATACCCTCTAAACCTAAAAAATGTTTGAAATACCTCCAAAACCTTAAAATTACCAAAATACCCCCTAAACATATAAAATGACAAGAATACCCCCGAAACCTATAAAATAACCAAAATACCCCCCTAAATCTAAAAAATGACCGAAATGCTCCTAAAACCTATAAAATTACTAAAATACCCCGAAACCTATAAAATGACAAAAATGCCCCTAAAACCTATAAGATGATAAAAATACACCCAACCCTAAAAAATGACTGAAATAACCTTGAAACCTAAAAAATGGCCAAAAGATCCCAAAACCTAAAAAATGACCAAAATATCCCTGAAACATAAAACATTACCCCTAAAACCTTGAAATTACCAAAATACCTCTGAAACCTATAAAATTACTAAAATAGCCCCAAAATATAAAATTTTTTGAAATACCCCTAAAACCTAAAAAAGAAGAAGACAAAAATGCCTCCGTAATCTAAAAAATGACTGAAATACCCTTAGAGTCTAAAAAATGACCAAATAACCCCAAAACCTAAAAAATTACCAAAATTCCCTCAAAACCTACAAAATGACTGAAATATTCTTAGAACCTTTAATCTTGACAAAAATACCCTCGAAACATCCAAAATACCCCAAACCTTTATTTTGGTAATTTAAGAGGTTACAGATGTATTTTGGTCATCTTACAGGTTTAGGGGTATTTTAGTCACTTTAAAGGTTTCAAGGGTGTTTTGGTCATTTTAGATATTTTCTGAGGGTATTTGGTTGTTTTAGAGGTTTAGGGCTATTTTGGTTGATATATAGGTTTTGGGGTATTTTTGGTAATTTTAGAGGTTTGGGGTTATTTTTTGCCATTTCAGAGGTTTTGGGCGTATTTGGTCATTTTACAAGTTTAGGATGTATTTTGGTCATTTTATAGGTTTGAGGGTATTTTAGACATTTTTTAGGTTTATGGTGTATTTTTACCATCATATAGGTTTTAGGGGCATTTTTATCATTTTATAGATTTCATGGGTATTTTGGTCATTTTATAGGTTTTGGGGGTATTTTTGGTAATTTCTAAGGTTTACGGGGTATTTCAGTTCACTTTTAGGTTTCGGGGGTATTTTGGTAATTTTCAAGTATTAGGGGTGTTTTAGTAAGTTTTTAGTTTTCGGGGATATTTTGGTCATTTTTTAGGTTTAGGGGTTATTTCAATCATTTTTTAGGTTTCGAGGGTATTTTGGTAATTTTTAAGTTTCAAGGGTATTTCAATCAGTTTTTAGGTTTTGGAGGTATTTTTGTCATTTTTTAGGTTTAGGGGGGTATTTTTGGTAATTTTATGTTTCGGGGGGTATTTTAGTCAAATTTTAGGCTTCGGGGGTATTTTGGTCATTTTAAAAGTATAGGGGGTATTTTGGTAATTTTTGGGTTTCAAGGGCATTTTGGACATTTTTTAAGTTTCGTGGGTATTTAGTCATTTTTTAGGTTTCGGGGGTATTTTGGTCATTTTTTAGGTTTCGGGGGTATTTTGGTAATTTTAAGTGGTTTTTGAGCATATTTAGAGATTTTGGGAGTATTTTGGTCATTTTAGAGATTTCATGAGGTATTTTGCTTATTTTAGAGATTTTGAAATATTTTGGTCATTTTAGTGGTTTTTGAGCATAATTAGTGATTTTAGAGGTTTCATGGGCATTTTGCTCATTTTAGAGATTTTGAGGATATTTTGGTTTTTTTAGTGGTTTTTGAGCATATTTGATGATTTTATAAAAATTGGGTTTGGGCAGGGTATGGATATCCATGGGTAAACAAACTAGGTAACAATTGGGTATGGATACTAATTGGGTAAGGTAATTGAGTATCCATAGATAAATTAATTGGGTTGGATATATCCATACCCTACCCATACCCTACCCATGGCCATTCGTAGGGAGGGGGGCCCAAAGGCCCCAAACATAATTTTTAATAAAAATTTACCTATTATTATTATTATTATTATGGGGTCAGAGCATGGCCTGGCCCCCTTAAAGATTCCGTCCCTGCGCAATATATTAGATGCTCTTAATTAGACTTCGGTTATTTCTGTAAACTTGGGCAGGTACCTTAAATCTGCCTAAAGAAGAATATATAAGAATAACGGTTTATTGAGTTATTTGGCTGGTTATTATGTAAATACAAGTTTAAAGTCACTTTGAAAGTTTTTGGGAGAAATAATGAGAGAGGTCTAATTCTATAGAGGGGGTGCAAAACTGAAAAATAAGTTGATCTGCAATTCTGAAATATAAATATTCATAATTTTAGATTTTTTACTAATATTGAGTAGTTTTTTTTTTTTTAAATATAAATTTTCTATAGGTTTTTTTTTCCAATTTTTTTTTTCTCTTAATCCAGTATGTTATATTCTATCCTTAAATTTTATGTATTTTGAGAAACAAATTTTTTTTTTATGTATTTAGTTGTGTTTATGAGAGAATTTTCACACACACCCGTATATATAGTGCGAGGTAGAATTTTAATGTTTTATATATAACATGTGTACACATTATGACATAAGTGATATCATCTTGAATTGATCCGACCCATAAAAAGACTATAAATTAATGTTTAAAAGAAACATACAACAATTTTAGTTGCCCCGATTCTAAACCTGTACCTAATTGGATTATATTCTAACTGGATTTGATTGCCAAAGTGTACCCCGATCCTAACACCATGTAGGTATATTGACAGATTAAAGATGGAAACAAGGATAGCCTTAAGTGCAGTTGTAAGTGAAGTTCTTAATGTAAACAATTATTTGGTTTGGAAAGTTCAAGTGAGAACCTATTTAATTGCTCAAGATCTTTGGGACATCGTTGAAGCAACTGACGAATGTCCTAACCAAGAAGACGATGCTTCCAAGCAAGAAGATGATGAAGCTGCTTCCAAGGCTTGGACCAGGAAGAATGCCATGGCTTTACACGTGATCCAGGTTTCATGCGAGCCACGCATATGTTTTGTGATTCGTCGGATTAGTTCGGCCAAAATTGCTTGGGATACTTTGAAAGCAATATGCAAAATCAACAAAAGTGATTATGATGGTATGTCTCTCTCTATACTGCACGTGCTCAAACATTTTTATACCTAAAATTAGGCCTAAGGTCTACAAGATACGATAATAAACTTACCCAAAAAAAAAAAACCTATCCTAAAAGAAAGAAATAAAATGAAATAAAAATTCATCACGCTTTTCGTTCTCCCCTGTATCTCATCTGGTTACAACCTTAATAATACATCAGCAGTATTAACAAAAGCAAAGCCAACGTTTGAACAACGGGAATGGCCATATGTTAGAAGACATGTGATGGGTGTGCCAAATCCATGATTGAAGTGTTAGGTTCTAAGACCTTAGGAACTAAATGTATTAGAATTACAATTTGTAATGTGTTGGTAAACCATGATCAAAACATTAGAGTCTAGATTCAAACTGCTCAAAGTGTGTTTATTTGTAAAATTGGAATAAAGTAATTGCAGAATTTATTGGACTAAATTTGCAAAGCTCAATCGATCAAAAATTAGACTCAATCAATCAAACCTAATGCAGATTTATTTTTTTTGCAGAATTTCCAAGTCAGCCCAAGCTTATATGACGTGTAGGGTTTTTATGTTTTACTCCAAGTATAAAAGGAAAAACCCTAGCTACGTTTTAGAAGTCTTTGATGTGCTATGTGTTGAATCTCTTGTGAGATCTAGAGGTGTTTACTTATACACACTTAAGGTTATCAAGATCCAGATTCATGCCAAAAACTTGATGATGGCTTCAATTTCTGCATAAAGAATTTAAAGAAGATTTGAAACCTTTGAGTGGAGTCTCAAAGTCACAAGTGGGAGTACTTGTGGTTACAGTGGATCAAGGAAAGAAGTAGTCCGTGGACTCGGAGCTTTCACGTGGTCGTGGTAGTAAGTTTTCTATTCGAGGTAACAATAGGATGTTAGTAGTCTAAGTCTTATTGTACAAACCTCAATTCTTTCATAGTAGATTTGCTTTACCTTGAAGATAGCTAGGTTAAATCCTCTCCAGGTTTTTTACTAGTTTGGTTTTCCTGGGTCATCTGATCTTTGTGTTATTTATTTTCCGCCGCTTTATCGTTTATGTTTAATTGTGTTTAACCTAATCTTGAATAACAATCTTGTTAATCAACTTAGTATAATATTAGGTTAAGCATATTTTGGTAAGGGGTCTAAAAACTCACATGAAGCATTCAAAAAAGACCCATTTTGATACTACGGCAGAAACGCCCCATCCCCACAACAATTTTACTTAGGTATAATAAATTATAATTTGTGGTCTTATAATATGCTTTTATGCTATAAACATAAAGTTAGGCTTTTGTTTTTTTTTTCCAAAAAATAAAGTTAGGCTCTTTTGTGGTGAAATCTCATGCTACTTATCTAATAAGGTTTGGGTTAAATTACAAATTATGTCCTCTAATTTTTTATCAAATTCAATTCAGTTTAGCTTTTAAACTTCACTTTTGTTTAATTTAGTTCTTTATTTTCAAGTTTATTCAATTCATGTCTTCCTATGAAATGTAATTTCCATCGAGATGGAATTGAAGATCCATGATAGCAGCATGGTGTTATAGTGCCTCCATGCGTTAAACATTGGGCTCAAGGAGCCCAAGGGTTGCAAGATTGTTCCCTCAACATAACAAATCTTATTTTTGGCAGTCACTACCATCAGAAAAGATATACTTTCAGGTGTTGTAATTTTGTCATCCATAAAAAGTTCGGTGACATGAATAATGCCTAGATTATCCTCCACTATGCAAATAGTAAGGGTTTCAAGCATATTCTCCAGTTGAAATCTAGTTGGAAAATGTGTTTTAGCAAATGTTGATGAAGCTACCACTGAAGGGTGACCAAGCTATATGCATATATATATATATATATAT
This sequence comes from Quercus aquifolioides, assembly GCA_019022515.1. Lineage (NCBI taxonomy): Eukaryota > Viridiplantae > Streptophyta > Magnoliopsida > Fagales > Fagaceae > Quercus > Quercus aquifolioides. Next base: position 46,788,666 of record CM032333.1, read on the forward strand.
ATATGATGAGCCTGAAGGCATCGTTCGTCCAGACACAGCTAGGGATGAGGAACGAGCCATAAATGCCACCACTATTAGCCGAGCCGCTACAGTTCAGATGAAGTAAAGAGACTGCTTAGAGGCCTCCATATCCATGCATTAGGTGTCAAGGGATTCCATATCACCTCATTGGATGCCAAAGGTGTTACCTAGGGAGAAAATTAAATCACTATCAATGGTGGTTCCAACGGCTAGGAGAAGGAAGGCCTATATATATCACACTCCACCAAAGGTAGGGGGTACGATAAGAAATATTCTCACCAGCTAAAATTTCCCAATTCTCTCTCTCTCTCATTCTAACTTTATCATTGGAGGTTCGCCGGCAAGCACCACACCAATGACCCATTTGTTACCCCCTTTTACAGGTTATACCAGAGCTATCTGGACAACTTTAACTACTAACGATTTTGGCATCATCAGTTTGACAACGTCTGTGGGGACAACGACTTTCTTTTTCCTAATCCTAAGGACAGAAATGTTGCTCTACCCTTATTGTCATCCAGATGGAGTCCAATGCACAACCAGAGTCAGCTACCCTGGCGTTGCAAGTCCAAGCTCTCATGGCCAGTGTAGAAGAATTAACAAAAGAACTAGGAAATGAGGCAGCGGTTGCAATAGGAAGAAAATTGCTCCCCAAGGAGAATCGAAAACAACAGGAATGAAGATGAAGTGCAAGACCCAGAAGGAAGCCTAGGGAGGGACAGCTCGAGGAGGACGAAGCAGTCCAATAAGGCGAGCAACGACCTCCTGAGGAGCATGAGAAAAGAGATGGACAAGCTCAAAAATGCAATGAAAGGAAAAACGACAAAGAACTTGGATGGGATGGTGAGAAGGACAGATTCCCTGTTCACGCAGAGAGTCCTTGATTACCCCCTCCTGCCGAAATATCTGGCTTCTGCAACTGGAATCATATGATGGGTTGAAAGACCCATTGGATCATATAACCACCTTTAAGATGACCATCTGCCTGTAGCAAACCCCAGATGAAATAGTGTGTCGGTTTTTCCGAACTACCTTGAAAGGAGCAGCCCGAGTGTGGTTTAGCAAGTTAGTACAATCTTCCATTGATGATTTTGATCAACTTAGCAGCCTGTTTATGCATCATTTTGTAGGAAAGCAGCGTTAGAAAAGACCAACAAATCATCTATTGACGATCAGACAAGGAGAAGGAGAGTCCCTAAGATCATATATAAAGAGATTTAATAGGAAAGTACTGGAAGTGGACGAAACTGAAGATCAGGTACAATTAACAACGTTCAAGGCAGGATTAAGATCCAAAGAGTTCGTCATGGCACTCACTAAGAGTCCTTCGGCGTTAATGACAAATTTGCTCATAAAGGCTCAGAAGTACATGAATGCAGGAGACACTTTGGCAGTAATAGAGGTAGGTGGACCTTAATCATCCAAGATAGGTTCTTAAGACGACTAAAAAGGGCAGAAGAGAGAAAGGAGAAACCACCTGCCTAACAATGACAGGGGCAAACAAAGGGACGACAAAGCTTGAAAAATGGTAAACTTTACACCCTTGGTAATGCAATTTGACCAGATCTTAATGCAAATTAAGGACGACCATCAACTGAGATGGCCGAAACCATTGAGCGGCTCACTTAATGCCCGGAACAAGAAAAAGTATTGCCACTTCCATCAAGACCATGGACATTACACTGATAAGTGTAAAGACCTCAAGGAGCAGATACAAGAGTTGATACAAAAAGGGAAATTGCAGAAGTTCATAAAAAAAAAACACATACGGGCGGCCAAAGTAGGAAGACCGAACTCAAAGATGGTGATAAACCACCGGAGTGACCAAAAAGTGCCATAGGAGAGATAAGGATGATCAATGGTGGTCCAACAACGGCGGGGGCTCTTTCAAATTCCTTAAGAAGTAGTAGCAAAGATAGGTCAACAGTGTTCATATGATACCACCGATGAAACACCAAAAGAGAGAAGCAACAGATATGATCTTCTCGGAGGAAGACGCCAGAGGGGTGAAGAAGCCACATGACGACCCCCTTAGTCATCATGCTAATGATAGAAGGGTTTAACACTAGAAGAATTTTAATAGACAATGGGAGCTCCGCCGACATCATTTAGCTCTCCACCTTCCAACAGTTGAAAGTAGACCCAAGCAAGCTTCATCCATTCGAATCCCCCCTCGTTAGCTTTAGTGGGGATAAAGTTTACCCAAAGGGAATAGTGACCCTAGCGGTAACAGCAGGCACGTACCCCTAGCAAATAACAAGGCAACTTAATTTCCTGGTGGTAGATTGTCCTTCGTCCTACAATGACATCATTGGACGACCCACACTTAACCGTTGGAAAGCTGCAACTTCAAAATACTATTTAAAGGGAAAATTCCCTATAGAAAATGGGGTAGGAGTGATTAAGGGGGACTTAGTTTTGGCTCGTGAGTGTTATCAAGCAGTTTTGGCATCAAAAGAGAACCACACGTGGATAATCGAAGAAAAGAGCCCAAAGACGATGGAAACACTATAGACAGTGGAGCTGGTAAAGGGGAGCTTGCGAAGGTGACAAACATTGGAGCAAACCTTGGTCCAAATATGAAAAAAGGAATAGTGGAATTCCTGAAAAGAAACTTGGATGCATTCGCGTGGAGCCACGAAGACATTCTCGGCATTTCAGAGGACGTTATCCAACACCGGCTAAATGTGGATTCAAAGAAAAAGCCTGTCCATCAAAGAAGAAGATTCTTCACGCCTGAAAGGAACAAAACCATCATGGACGAAGTTAACAAGCTCCTGGCCGCCAAGTTCATTCGTGAAGTGTACTACCCGGAGTGGCTAGCTAACATCGTCATAGTGAAGAAAGCAAACAAGAAATGGAGGATGTGTGTGGATTTCACGGAACTAAACCAAGCCTGCCCGAAGGACAGCTTCCCCTTACCACGAATTGACCATCTCGTTGATTCTACGGCAGGACACAAGCTCCTAACATTTATGGAGGCGTTTTCAAGGTACAACCAGATCTAGATGTCAAAAGAAGATTAAGAGAAGACGGCCTTCATCACCAGTCAAGGATTCTACTGTTATAGGGTCATGCCATTCGGATTGAAGAATGCAGGAGCTACTTATCAAAGGTTAGTGAACCAAATGTTCAGTAAGCAAATCAGGAGAAACATGGAGGTGTACGTGGACGAGATGCTCGTCAAGAGCAAGGAGGTAGAAAGTCATTTGGATGACCTCGAGGAAACCTTTGAAACATTAAGACGACATCAGATGAAGTTGAACCCAGTGAAGTGTGCGTTCGGAGTCTCCTTGGGAAAGTTCCTTGACTTTATAGTGTCACAACGAGGCATAGAAGCCAATTTGGAGAAAATGAAAGCCATACTAGAAATGACCTCACCAAGGAACGTCAAGGAGGTACAGAAGTTGACGAAGAGAGTAGTAGAGTTGAATCACTTCGTCTCAAGGGCGACAAACAAATGCCTCCCTTTTTTCAAAACCCTTAAACAAGCCTTCACATGGACTGACGAATGCAAAGCAGCATTCCAAGAGCTAAAATGTTATTTGAGTAACTTGCCATTATTGAGCCCATCAAAAAAGGGCAAAGACTTGTTCCTATACTTAGCTGTCTCCGCTATGGTAGTAAGCACAGCCCTCATTTGAGAAGAATCAAGGATCCAGCACCTTGTACTATGTAAACTAGGCCTTTCAGGGAGCAGAGGCAAAATACCCACACATCAAGAAGATCACTTTTGCTCTGATCGTTGCTTCCCGAAAGTCTACGTCCTTACTTCCAAGCAAACCCGATCCTCATCATGACGGACCAGCCAACCAAGAAGGCAATGAACAAACCAGATGCTGCAGGCCGAATGGTACAATGGGTAGTCGAGGTAAGCCAATTCGACATCAAATACAAGCCTCGAACAGCAATAAAGGCTTAGGTACTGGTAGACTTCATCACCAAGTTCACCATGCCTAAAGACAGCCCGATGAACGTCGTAGAATCATGGAAAGTACAAACTGATGAATCGTTAGCAAAAGGAAGGGGTGGAGTCAGAGTCGTTATAACCTCACCTGAAGGGGACACCTTGAAGTACGGGATCTAGCTCTAGTTCTCAACCACCAACAACGAGGCCGAGTACGAAGCAATACTGACAGAGCTCAAGTTAGCCAAGTCCATGGAAGCCAAAAAGGTACTCTTAAAAAGTGACTCCAGGCTAGTGATCGGGCAAATCAAAGGGGATTACAAAGCAAAGGAGCAAGCAGAAATACTTGAAGTTAACGAACCAGTTCGCCAGAGACCTGGAATAGGTAGAAATTGTACAAGTCTTACGGAGTTTGAACGTGGAAGCAGATGAAGTGGCGAGACAAGCATCGTCAAAAGATAATCCACTGGGGATAAAATTGGAGTTACAGAAATTCCCCATCATTGAAGAATTCCATATGTTTGCAATACAAAGGGGCACGAGCTGGATAGCACCCATCACCTCCTACGTGAAGGATGGCTGCCTGCCATCAGATCCAGACGAGGCAAGAAAGATAAAGAAGCAAGCTACCAGATTCACACTCCTAAACGATGTGTTTTACAAAAAGGGATTTTCTCTCCCCTACTTAAGGTGTGTAGAAGAGGACGAAGCAAGATATATCCTAAAAGAAGTTCATGAAGGCATTTATGGAGATCACTTGGGGCCAAGATCTTTAATATCAAAGATCACTAGAGCAGGCTACTTCTAGCCAACAATGCAGAAAGAAGCAAAGGACTTCGTCAAGAGGTGTGACAAGTGTCCAAAGTATGGGAACGTCTAAAGAACACCAGGAGAAAAGATGACGATCATAACCTCTCCATGGCCATTCGCACAATGAGGGATCAACACAGTGGGCACTGTACCCCAAGGTAAAAAAAAAGTAAAAATTTTACTCATAGCAATTGATTACTTTACAAAGTGGGTAGAAGCAAAGACTCTAGCAACAATCACGGAGGCAAAGATACAAAGCTTCGTATGGAAGAACATTCTTTGCAGGTTCGGCATACCAAGGATGATCATATCGGATAATGTAAGGCAATTTGACAACTAGGATCTTTCTGCTAGGGACTTGGAATCAAAAACCACTTCTCGTCGCCAGGGTACCCCCAGGTTAATAGACAGACAGAAGTAACCAATCGAACCTTGTTGAAAGCCATCAAAGTTTGACTGGAGGGGGCAAATTGTGCATGGCTTGAAGAATTACCAAGTGTTCTTTGGGCCTATAAACCATGACCAAAACCCCAACAAGAGAGACGCTGTTCAACCTTACCTATGGTACGGAAGTTGTAATCCCTGTCAAAGTTAGGATCACTAGCATAAGGAGAGAATTTTTCAACGAAGAAACCAACAACAAACAACTAAGGATGAACCTAGATTGCCTCGATGAGATAAGAGATGACACATCCAAAAGAATGGCAAGGTACCAATGGAAGATGTTTGGATACTACAACCAGAGAGTAAAGCTCAGGAGATTCAATATAGGAGACCTCATCCTAAGAAAAGTTACGCCTGCAAAAAAGGACCCAGCTCATGGAAAATTGGGACCAACCTGGGAAGGTCCCTACAAAGTCACTCATTACTCAAGACAAGGAAGCTACCACTTGGAGTCCTTGGACGGCAACAAGTTACCTAGTCCTTGGAATGTCGAACACCTGAAGAGGTATCATCAGTAGGGATATAATCATTTGTAATCATTGACAAAATTCTTATTTTACTCTAAAACAATTCAATAAAGGAATCATTCAGGAGTTATTTAAGTCATAAGCTTTCACAAAAACACTAACCCATGACAAGGCCAATGACATAAATCCTTCAAAGGATATAAGTCAAACGACGAGGCCAACAACATAAATCCTTCAAAGGATATAAGTCAAATGACAATGCCAATGACAAAAATCCTTCAAAGGATACAAGTCAAATGATGAGGCCATTGACAAAAATCCTCTTCTGGATACAAGTCCAATGACGAGGGCAGTAAATTGACGACCTCTCAAACTCTCTCTGCAAAATGGTTAGAGGTAAAATGAAATTTGCAAAACTAGAAAGAAACAAAATATACCATCATTTAGTTGAAATGCAATATTCGAGATAAAAAGCATAATGTTTAGAAGTAAAGCCCAAAAACAAATAGGGCATCCAGATTTTAAAGTGTTCGAAAGTAAATGCACGAGGCCCCAAAACAAACAGGGCAACCAAAAAAAAAAAAAAAAAAGAGGAAAAGAAAGAAAAGTTTTTCCGACACATTTCTTCAAGCAACAGGGTCATCCTAGCCACCACCAACTCCCTTGTCTACGTCCTCCCCAGGAGCAACATCTTTAGCAGCAATAGTTTCGTCAGCTTCCATTTCTTTGTCCATGGCTTCAAAGTCAAGGTCTTCAAGGTTCACGCTAGGATTATGTATCGCCAAATACCTCCTCAGCAATTCGAAACCTTTGAAATACCAACTGAGCAATACACCGTTGTACTCGTCAGTAAGCTAGAAAGCTTTCACAGCACATTCTCCAACCGCGAAAACTTCACGTTTAGCCACCTGAAGCTATTCGTCCTTCTGTTCCAACAGCATCTTCTTGACCTTAAGATTGTCAACCAACGCCTTGACCTGCTCCTTCATCTTGTTCCAACTGTCCATCGTCACTATTAGCTCCTTCCTCAACATAAAGCTTTCAGCCTCCGGGACGTCAACCTCAGAATTGGCCATAACGACCTTCTCCTCGTTGGTCAGATACTTGGTGGTGAGATGGATTGCCTCTCCTAAGACCTAAAAGAGAGAGAGAGAGAGAGAGAGAGAGAGAGAGAGAGAGAGAGAGAGAGAGAGAGAGAGAGAGGAAGGGTGATATATAGAATAGGAATTGTTTAAAAAAGAAAAAACATGGCGAAAACAAGTTCGGACAAAAACATACCTGGACGAGCTTATGAATATGACGACTTACTAGCTCGTGAGAGGGAACCAAGCTTAAACCATTCAACTCATCCAAAGTGACGACATTGTGGGCCCTCCCTATGGCAGTAGCAGCATCGTCGCAGACACTGGAGTCCATCTTAATCTTACCCTTATCACTACCACAAGCCTTCTTCGGACAAGGAGTGATCTCCTTGACGGAGGCAACACAGGAAGCAACCTTAGGGTTAGATGCAACAAGAGTGGACGTAGTAGTCTCAACGACCTCCTTCGCCGTCTGGGGTCGTTTCTGGCTAATGCTGGACAAAGGCTCGTTCTTCCTGGCCCTCAGCTTGGCGTATAGCTCTTGGTTGAATTTTGTCATCATCTCTGCAAAAGAATGCCAGGAGCAAGATATCAATAATAGAGTCAAAAAAGGAAAAACGAGTGCCTAAACACTAGAAACTTACTTTTCTCTTCCCTAGCTATCGCACGCAAAACGTAAGAAGAAGGTTCGGGACCATGGAAATGATGAGCTAAAGTCCTAGGGTTGACCAAATAGTTAAAGTCATCGATGGTCTTCATGTAATTCAAAGCACTCTTGAAGTGAATTTTATACCTACTCTTCAGCTTTGGACGAATCTTGGCTACGAGAAATAAACAAATATGAGGCATTAGAGTTAGACGGAACAAAGACCAACACTTTCCAAAAAAAAAAAAAGTACCTAGGTTTCCAATAACGAAATGACAAGGGAAGACTCGCGATAAGACAGTCCTTTCTATCCCAAGGCACTACCTCATAGTACTCGAACTCTTTCAACTCTTTTAAACGGTACAAGTATAGGAGTTCGTCCATCCTAATCATGTCTCCCTCTGTCACTATCATCAAAATCTCCATGCAACTAATGACGATCCTCCAGGAATTCGACATAAGTTGCCCTAGCGCTATGCCTAGATGGTGGAGGAGCTTCATTATGGAAGGATGCGCGGGGAATCTAAGGCCACTCAGAAGGGCAGCCTCATAGAAACATACCTCCCTAGGATTGAAAGCACAAGCCTTCTCGCCTAAACGAAAGAGACGAATCCTGGTTTCGTCAAGAATTTGGAACCTATCCCTAAATATGAAAAATGTGTCCTCGTCTAGAGAACACACCTCCTTAAAGGCATGGAAAGCCCTTAACACAGTAGGTGAAGAAAATGAAGGGTTTAAAGATGGAGACGCCGAAACAGCGGTATCAACCTCCACGGCCTTGTCACTAGATGACAAGCCTGTGTCCAACTCACTAGATCTCACCTCCGTTGACATTTCCTTCACGGACTTAAACCAATCTAAAGACTGACATAGTAAAGGACTAAGATCAGCTAAGACCAACCCTAGAGCGCTACCCCCAGGAGCGAAGGACCCAACCTCCGGACAACCACCAACGGACCCAAGAAGCGCCCCTAAGCGAGCGAAAAAGAAAGGAAACAGAAGGGTAGTGGCACCTAACCTTAGAATACTCATACATCAAAAAGGGAAAATATAAAAGCTCCTATTTGAAGCAAAACGAAGCAAAACCAAGTAATGGGAGGAAAGGAAAAGTACCATACCTGAAAAAGAAAGAGCAGGGTGGCCAGAGCTTGGAGAAAGGAAAAACTACGAAAAGGAGGAATCGCAAAAGATGAAGCAAACAAAGAGGTCAGAGAAATAGCAAAAATGAAGAAAGGCAAAGGAAAGAGAAAAGCATTAAAAATCTCCCCAAAAAACCAAGACGTGGGAAGACCAAACGCCTCGTCAAGGAACGCACCCACGTCCAGCCAACCAAAGCACGACATGTGGCTGTTAAGCATGCCACGCCATCACGCTGCCATAAATGCAATAGAAATGGACTCAATAAGGGCATATTGAATGTTAGGCGACCCTCTATATTCCCCGGTTCGTCAAATAGCTTAACAACCAAGGAATGGGGGGCAACTAATGAGCCCGAAGGCATCGTTCATCTAGACACAGCTAAGGACGAGGAACAAGCCATAAATGCCACAATTATTAGCCGAGCCGTTACGGTTCAAACGAAGTAAAGAGACAGCTCAGAGGCCTTCATATCCATGCATTAAGTGTCAAGGGATTCCATATCCCACATTGAATGCCAAGGGCGTTACCCAAGGAGAAAATTAAACCACCATTGATGGTGGTTCCAACGGCTAGAAGAAGGAAGACCTATATATCACACTCCACCAAAGGTAGGGGGTACGATCAGAAATATATTCTCACCAGCTAAAATTTCCCAATTCTCTCTCTCTCTCTCTCTCTCTCTCTCTCTCTCTCTCTCTCTCTCTCTCTAACCTTATCATCGGAGGTTCGCCGGTAGGCACCACACCAGCAACCCATTTGTTACCCCATCTTGCAGGTTATACCAAAGTCAACTGGACAACTTCAACTATTAATGATTTTGGCATCATCAATATATATATATATATATATATATATATATATATATATAGATTCATCTCTTTCAACTAGACTTTTATGTAGTTCAAAAATACCATCATTAATGAAGGGTAACTTCATTTAGAAATAGGGTCATAAATGTCAAAAAGAGAATTCCTAAAATTTAAGATTTTTTTCCCTTCAAAAAAAAAAAAAATTTATAGTCTCGACTTATTTCTAAAGTTTATCCTTTTTATTTATTTGAGAAATAAAAAAAAATATTTCTAAATTATAATAGATGCAAATTATCATCTTACCGAAAAATATAAAAAGCCTCTAAGAACGTGCGTGAGTGCGTGCTCAAAGGCTAGTGTGTGTGTGTGTGTGTGTGTATATATATATATATACATAAACATGAAGAATGTTTATAATTTTTATTTTAACATATGATATTTTCTTGCTTAAACAAAAATATTTACATTAAGTAAGTCCTTACATTTTTGATAAAAAAAAAAAAATAAGTCTTTGGTTTTTTAGAAACAAATAATTGTTAATATGTCTAAAAATATACAAGTTAATTTAATAAAAATAAAAAATAATTAAATTATATATAGTATACATTAAATACACTTTAATTTAATGAGCTATATATGACATAAGAGTAATTAGAGGGAATAAAAAATACATTAGTCAACTATTTAAATGCATTACATATTTTTAATAAGAACCTAGGGAGGCTAGTATTTAAATTTAGGATAAATTTAGGGTAAATTATGTATTTGGTCCCTATCTTTTATATTATATTCCAATTTGATTTCTAACTTTTCAATGTTGTGTCAATTTAGTCTCAGCTATTATCTCTTAGATGGAAATTGCTGACATGGCAAACGGCCAAAATAAAAAAATTAGTTTATTGTCATACCAATGGCAACTAAATTTTTATTTTAGTCATTAGTCATGTCAGCAATTTCCATCTAAGACATAATAGCTTATAACTAACATAACAGAAAGGTCACCAACTCTCGGTACCAATGACAACACAACACGTGTATTGTCACTATGGTGGGATAAATACATAACTAAGCTACCTGTAGGTTTCTCTATTTAGATGTCTAAGCTGCAGGTCATATATAACAGAATCATTTGCTACAAACTTTTTCATCAGATTTTATCGAAGTTTCAGTAAATTTCACTTTTTTACTTCATAAAAAAAAAAAAAAAAAATGTAATTATGTTCTGTTTTCCCCCATTAGATAAAATTTCCCCTCATCTGTCCAACTTTATTTTGTTCTCCCAGATCTGCTATCAATTATTGGAATTTTATTTTTTTAATGACTGTTACTAGTTATATTCTTGTTTGGGTGGCTGGTAGCCTGGTACTGGTAGAGTGTTAGTGAGCTTTCCTTCTATCCATTTTGTAATTTTTCTTTCATTTAGATCTTCCAAATTATAGGTTAAATATAATTAGGTGAGGAAAATGCCATAAAGTTGCTCGCTACAATTTTTTTTTCTTAGGATTTTAATCTCTTGCTATTAAATTAAATCATAATATATTTTCATTATCAAATGGAAAATTATTGTCTCATACTACCAATATTCACACTCCATACACACCAGACATCGCTTAGAAAAAGAGTAAATTCCAATGTTTCCCCCTTTAATTTGGAATTAAAATACAAACTATTTACACTAACCTCTTCTAAATAACCAAAATAGGCTCTAAAAAACTTAAATTTTGTATTTTATCCTTCACCTAAATTGCCATTCACACTCCTCTAATAGGAACTTTTGAAAAAAAACAAATTCTCCATAGAATTTTAATGTATTTTTAATCCTTCAGGGGAGGGCATGTGTAAATAATTTATATTTTAAAGGAAGTTACTATCTTACTCCAAATTAAGGGGAGGTGAGTGTCATAACAAAAAGTCTTAGAAAAAGCCATTGCTTCCCCTTTCAAAGAATGTGCATACATGATGTCCACTCTTTGTAAACAATTGTCCGGAATGCAAAGTGTGTTCATTGGAAGTATGAGGAGAAGCTAAGATCAGGTAAACACGTAAAGCAAGAATGCTTGAAATGTAATATACCTAATACCCCACTACGGTATTTTGGATATCTAAAAGAGTTTAATATATGTGAGAATGATATATTAAATTGTTGTTGGTGTTTCAGTTCCAGAGAAGGAAGAAAGTTATGTGGCTTGGAGCAATCGGATGGAAACATTTTTAATGAAGCATGGTCTTTGGAACGTTGCTGAAACAGCCGACGAAGGAAAAACACATGCTTGGAGCAAGAAGAATGCTTTGGCCTTATATTTTATCAGGGAATCCTGCGGGTCCGACAGATTTTCTTCGATAGAGAAAATTATTAAGGCTAAAAATGCTTGGGATGAAATTGCAGACTCAGGTAGCTATTTCTCTCCTAAAGATACACATGCTTTATCATTCTAAAATAATAGCTTAAAGTTTTCAAATCGATGATAAAATAATAGCTAAAATAATAACACTGGAGTGGTTGCCATTGTTTCTTCGCTGTATTCGGTGTGGTTGTGGTGGTGGTGGTTTCGGTGAGTCTTTGCCCATTTTGGTCAGTGATAAGGTTGTAAAGAAATAAACTTTCTGAATGAAACTAAGAAAGAAACTCTCTCTTAATAAGATACTTATTATCGAAGAAAAGAAATGGAGAGCATAAAAATAAAATACAAAGCTCCTCTGCTATTTATACTACATAACAGAGCATGTACACGAGCACAGAAAAAGAGCTGGAAAAGAAAACAGAAATAACAAATCTAACGCAATGGTTACAAAAGAAACCAATAAGATTATGACACGTGTGCTATTTATTGGACATCGTTTTGTTAATTTTCGTTTGTTATTGTTTAATGATACGACATCGTTTCTTTGTCTCTTGTTTCTTTTCATTAATCATAATGACACCGTTTCCATCTTTGGGTTCTTCTATTATCTCTTCACAAAACGCCGCCGTTTGCTTCAGCTTCTTTTCTTGTTTTCTCTTTTCAACTTTAACAAGGATGGGTATGGTACGAGCAGTGATGACAGTTCTGATTATTGGGTTATTTAGAATTTAAGGGGGTGCTGAATGAGGTGAGGATGGATGAATGAGATACTTGTGAGATATGGACGATAAGGAAGGTCTGTGTATGTCTAAATTCTATATAACTGTAAATTATGAGTATGATTTCTTTAATATGTAACCAGCTCCCTACTTTCTTGATCGATAAGGAGAGTGCCATTAAGAGATGATTATCCAAGTGTTACTTGTACAAATCAGAGCATTGGTTCCATATTTATTTTCTGTGAAATTATTATTTTGAGACATACATTTGGGGTTATAATCAGTTTGGTCATTACATTTTAGTAACAATCAATTTGCTATTTTCAACTTGCAATTAATTTAGTACCTACTAGAAACTTGTTTTTGACGTGGCAAACAAATGTCAAGTTGGCACACTTGAAACTTACGTGGCGATTAAAAAAAAAATAATTAACATTAAAAAAAAAAATTGCCAGAGTGTCTGAATGGGAAACAAAAATCAAAGCATAAAAATCAATTTCTTTCTAAACAAACACTTGGTCCATTTGGTTGGGGATGAAAAAATGAGAGGGGACCAAACTAATTTTAATAAAAAAAAAAAAAAATTGGTTGGGGTGTGAAAAATAGGAGGATAGAAAATGGGGAGATGATAGAAAAGTGGAATAATAGAAGAGATTTTAATTTTCCCCATTTGTGTTTGGTTGGTAGGTGGAAGTGTGGAGAGATAGAAATTTTTTTTTTTTTTTTTTTGGTTGAAAAGAAAAATGAGAGGATAGAAAATAAAATTTGAATAGGATTACACATATGCCCTATTAAAAAACGATGCAAAATGAAAAAAATATAAAAATACAATCACCCAAGGTTATTATAAAAGAAAAATAACATCCAATAAAAAAATGTTTTAAAAAAAAATCCTTATAGTTGAAGAAGAGTGAAATGCCCTAAAAGGAACCAAACACCAAAAAAAACAAAGAAAACAAGAAAAAGAAAAAAGAAGTGAAGCAGTGTATCACATCTATAAAAAGAAAAAAAAAAAGAAACAATCAAAATGTGAGATGAAGGATAGTTTAGTCATTTGACTACGACAACTCTTGTCCTCTTTATTTTTTCCCCAAATTGGGGAGGTAACATTTTGGTAGGACCCAAACATTTTCTCCACTACAACATTTCAAGCTCTCTATTACTTTTATCTTTTTTTTATTTCTTTTTTTGGTTTTCTTCATTTGTTTGTCTTTAGCTGCCTCTCATTTTAATTTTGCCAAATGGCCGTGTGAAAGCTTTTTTTGATCAATGGCATGTGTTTGCTATTTTCATTCTCTCTTTTTTCTTTTTTTTTTTTAATTTTATAACTGGGAATGGTAGGATTTTATTTTGTTCTTTGGTTTTTATTTTTTTTAATTGGGCATTATTTTTGTTTTAATAAACTTGGTGGAATTATTTTCTTGGTTGATTTTTTTTTTTTTTTTAGTAGAGAACAATTTTTTTTTTTTTAATAAGAACATATAATTCAATTTATATCTACGTCATTTTTCATCCTCTCATTTTTCTTCTCAACCAAATAAATGAGTTTTCTACTTTTCTATCTCTTCCCCATTTCTATCCTTCCACTTTTTCACCTCTCTAGCCAAACAAACCCTAGATACTCAAAATTTTATCTTTCTTCTCTTAGCCATGAATCACTACATGAAACTTGAGTCTCCAAACCTTTTTCTTTGTTCTTGTCCTTGGGTTAACTAAAACTAGAACAAAGGGGTGGCTTTTGCTTTTCTCTGCTTGTCCAAGACGAAATTTGCTAATAGGATTTTGAGTTTCATTTGGCTTTTATCTCTTCGTTGGTCAAAATATGTGGGTACATGAGTTTGGGTTTGAATTTTCTCTGGGTCTTACTGATAGTTTGAAGAGCGGTTGAAATTTTCTGGTTTGCATGTTATCTTGCTTCAGTGGAAATTGGGTGTTATGGAAAATTTGTTCTTACTGATAATTTGTCGCAATTTTTTTTAATATTAATTAAAAAATTTATTATTATTTTACTCGCCACATAAGCATCAAGTGTGCCAACTTGTCATTCATTTGTCATGTAAGTATTTTCCGTTAATGAGTTAATAGTAAAGACTAAACTGACTACAACTTGAAAATAATAGAAACCAAATTTGTTAGGACATATGTGAGAATTGTTAGAGACATATGTTATGTTAATTGGCTAATCCTTTGACAAAACGCACTTTACTTGTAATTAGGTAGATCTAGGATGGGTTTAGTACTTCAAGAAACAAAAGTTCAAGTTTAGTATTGAAGCCATGCAAATCTGTCCAAGAAACAAGTGAAGAAGTGTTGTTCATTAAAACTTGACAGATTCATATCTATTGAGGTTTAATGAAGAAATCTCAACAGATAGCTAGACAGAAGCTTGACAGAAGCTCGACAGAAAATCTATCGAGATCTACGAAATCAAAATTTCTAGATTTGATTTTCGGCTCATGCTGACATGTATGTGTAAGGTTTCTTTTCTCATAATCCTAGACATATATAAGGCTTATTTTAAAGGCCGTCACGTATGTATTAAGTGACTATACATGGAGAAAACATGCAAAAAGTGACCTAGTGCCTTATTCTCTCTAAAAGAAGCTACTGCGTCTTTACGCCTTAGAGTTTTATAACCAAGTGCTTCTTGATCTTCATTGTTGGTGAAGTGAAAAACTTTGTAGCCAAAAACATTTTGAAGTTGCTGGAGTTAGTCACATACTGGGAGCCATGCATCATTGGTTAGTCATGTACTGGGATCTGTGCAAAATGGTGACGTTCATATATTGAAAGTTCAAAGGTTCTAAAGCGGTAGAAGATTTCTATTGTAAGTTCATCTACGGAGATTGTAGAGTCAAGAGACAAAGGTTTTGTATTAGATCTAAAACTTCTCTTTATTATAGTGGATTGTTTTTGGGGAAGGTTTCCCCCCAGGTTTTTTATTGTGAAACTAGTTTGTTTCATTTGTTTTCCTAGGTCATCATTTCTTGTCTTATTTACTTTTCCGCTATGCGTGATATTGACATGATATTGATGTTAGTTTGCTTTAACAAGGTTTATTCGTAATAAATCTAATTAACAACTTAGGTTTAAAACTTGTTAATTCTATCAACCGGAGTCAAAATTTCCCAACAAAATTGACTGTTACAAAAATGTGGAGACCAAATTGATGGTGACCCCAAAATGTAAGGACCAGAATAGTATTTTTACCTTCATTTTTATCTATGTTGGCTCCTATTGTTCACTAAAACAATAAAACACGACCCCACATCCAAAGCTCTATCCCTGCTCAAATTTTGGCTTTTTGCCTAGAATCTTTTCACCTAAGTTAAAGATAGAATTCACTATGTTCTTGAGCTTGGCATAGAATTCATTGAAATCGAACGCCTCATCGCCATCCATCCTTATTTATTCAAAGCTTGTGGTAAGCCTTTGAAGCTTGGAATCTTTCACAGCTTTGGTACCTTCATAAGTGTTTCGAAGGATTGTCTATGCTTCATTGGCACTCTTAGTCAATGAGATCTTCTTAAATACCTCGTTAGTCACAACACTAAACAAGGCATTCAACGCTCTACTACTGAAATTTGTAGCTTTGATCTTGTTATCATCCCTAGATGTGGGCGGATCAGTAGGTTTGGTCCATCCAACCTTAACAGCTAGCTAGACTTTTTCATCTAAAGATTGCAAAAAAACTCTCAAGCGTACTTTCCAGTATGCTTAGTTAGTACCATAAAAACAAATGAGCTATAATCAACAATTGTCCACGATCCATAACAATAAGGGTGAATGGATCACACAGCAAATATTAAAACATAATCAAAGAATGCCCGCTCTGATACCACTTATTGGGTTAAGATAGATTGACCTCGGTTAATAAATTCAATTACCAAAGTTGATTAATTAGGTCAAATTACATGCAAATTGTAGAGGTACCAACAAATCACCAAACAAACTAAATACAGCAAAATTTAAATTGACACGGTGATTTTTTGACAAATGGGAAAAACTTTTGCAAGGCAAAAATCTCACCGAGTGAATTTAAGGTCGCCATTCCCAAGAATCCACTAATCAATAATCAAGTGATTACAAATATGAGGAATCTTGCCACTACCCTAGCCTATCCCAAAATATCAACCTATAGTTGAACCTTTGCTCTAATACCCAATTAGACTTAATCTTGTAGTAGTCTTCTTTCCTTTGTTGCACAAATCTCCAATCTGTGATTAACTTCTTTGCACGAATCCCAGTACACGACTAGCTCTAGTAACTTGAATGATTGTTATTGGCTGCAAAATTCTTAACTTCATCAACAATAACGATCAGGAAACACTTGGTTACAAAACTCTAAGGCATACAAATGCAGTAGCTTCAACAGAGAATATGTGTTCTTAGATCTCTATTTTCTTGTGTGATGACTTTTAAAATAAGTCTTATATATGACTAGGGTTGTGAGAAAGGAAACCCTAATCAAACAAGTCATCATGGGCCAAATTTCAGATCTGGAAATTCTGAAATCGTTATTCTTGATAGATCGAGCTTGTGTCGAGCTTTCTCATTAATCCTCAATAGCAGCATTTGTCGAGCCAGTGTCGAGACTTAATGAATCAACTTTTCTTCACTTTTTTCTTGGATCAATCTTCATGTCTTTAATGAACCCACTTGATATGTTTGAACAACATACTCCTTGATATATTAAACCCAACTTAGATTTACCCAATTACAAGTAAAGTACGTTTTGTCAAAGGATTAGCCAATTACATAGAAAATATGACTCTAATAGCTTTCTTCTTCAAGAGAGCTACTGTACCAACTCTAAAATATTTTAAAGTTTATAAAGACTATTGGAGGGTGTTTTTTGTGTGTTTCCTCTCCAAAGATAGTTTCTGAGAGCCTATTGGAGATGCTTTAAGATCTAAATATAAATTCCCACTCTAGCGGAATTTAGTTATTTTCTTCACTTATTTTATTCACCTCTCTCTCTCTCTCTCTCTCTCTCTCTCTCTCTCCATTGAAAAACTCACTCTTCCTTCACACTCTCTCTCCTATCACCAACTCAGTGGGTTGTCTCTATAGATGAGATGACATTGAAGTTAGGTGATCATCTGTGGGTTGCATGGTGGTTGATTTCCGAGTTTTGGATTTGGTGGTGGTGGCCATCATGGTTGTATTGGATGGTTGATGTGCTATTGGTAGGTTTTTGGGTTTTCATGTCTGGGTTTGGCCATAGTCGATGGTGGTTGTCACTAGGTGTATTGTTGGCTGGGTTTGGGCCATTTGGCCACTTGTGGCATTGACCATTGGTGCTATATGGGTTTAATATTATTTTAATGGATGAAAGGTAAAGTAAAAAAATGGAAGGTAGGGTTTATTTTTCAAGTAGGAATGTAAAAATAAAGTAAAATGTTAAAGTTATATACTATTTTACCATTTTTTTTTTGTATAACTACTAATGTGGTGGGTGGTTATTGAAAAGTAAAAATGTGATGTTAAAGTTGGTCTCATGAATTTGTAATTTTTTTAGCAATGAAACTTGATGGGCCTCAAATATACCAATGCTTCGAGCTAATCTAGTTTGAAAGAACTAGTGGATTTTGTATTAAATATAATTGTTTTAGGTTCTCTAGAAAATCTGGTGATCATGTTTGTTTGTATTTTTGGTTTTTAGTAATTCTTTATTGATTAAAATAAAATTTTATGATTTTAATATAAATTTTTTTTTTTTTAAGTTTTTAACGGTGTAGAGAACAAAGAGAAGTGAAATATGAGATCCTCACACTCTCAGTCTCACTCCTTTAATCACTAAAAAAAAAAAAAAAAGGATGCAATAGCATCATAGAGGAGATTTCACGCTTGTACTTTTAAATAAATTAAGGGAAAAATAATGAATACCCTAAGGACATTTGTTTAGAAAATATTTTTAATAACTTTTTATGAAAAAAGAATCATTAATAAATATTCTAAGAGCACCCGTTAACTCTACCTATAAATTAAATCCGAGAGAGAAAGTACTATATTAATGCAAATTCATGGATATGTGCTACAAATTCTTTGTCTTATTTTTTGTGTTTTACTTTATACTCAATCAATTATAATAAAAATAAAAATATAAAAATATAAAAAGTGATAAATTCCTGTCTCACTTTTTGTGCTCTAGTTGGTACTATATCTTCTCTAATCGCACTGTATATATATATTCTGGTTGAATTCAGGCACAACTCCTGTGCAAATAATTTTATTCGTTTAGTCATTGCTAAAACTAAATGAAAAGAATAATCATCTCAATTTTGTGAGAAATGATTAAAAATAACTTGTTTCTTCTCAATTTTTAATTAGGGGCTTAAATAATTTGGGCGGGACTTTAATCTTTTGAGTGGACCTTACTTTTCTTTTTTTCCAGATGAGAATGAGAAAGTAACATTATATAATATATTAGTACTATTGGGGGCCCTTCTACAAGTGGGGGTCTTAGGAGTGGTCTAAATGTCTTACATGTTCAGCCGGCCCTGACTAGGAATTGCAATTAGATATTCCAAATATTTTGACTTCTATAGTAAAATTACTAAAAACTCAGCAGGGATGGAGATCGATGAGAATGGTCGCTCCAATCAGTATCTATCCTTTGAAAAACATATTCGCAAAGGTAATTGGGACGCTGCTAATCAGTTCATTGACTCCAATCCGGAGGCAATGACTGCAGAAATTTCAATTTATGGAAGTACAGCTCTACACGTTGCTATCTTTGCTGGACATACGAATATTGTGGAGGAGTTGGTAAAGATAATGTCGGAAGAAAACTTAAATATAAAAAATACAGATAATTATACTGTTCTAGGTTATTGTGCTCTTGTTGGAAATATCGAGATGGCAGAATGTATAATTGGGAAGAGCAAGACCTTACTTAGCATTGGAAATGGAAGCTATGACCTCATTCCAGTCGTGCTGACTCTTACGCTTAACCCCAATGGAATAGAAATGATGCGCTATCTCTATCCTAAAACTCCTCGAGAAGATCTAATGCCAGGAAAGAGCATCAACGGTGCTACGTTTATTACCCGGGCTATTTATTCCAAAGCTATTGGTAAGAACTTCAAATTCAACTATATTTTCGTATTCATTTCTATGCTTTGAAACACTCGACATGATTCCCTTACAATTAATTGCTTATGTTTGCAACTCAATAGATATGGCTTTGTCTTTACTCGGAGTTTTTCCTGAGTTGGCTATCGCTCCAGATTGCGACGGGCGGTCTCCTATGGAAGTATTGGCTGGCATGTCTTTTGCATATCCGAGTGGAAATCGGCTCGTATATTGGAAACAGTGGATCTACAACAGTGAGTATCACTCTCTTTTCTCAATCAGTCTATTAAATTATATGCTATTTTGCTCACACCTTGGAAAGTTAATTTATGAATGTTGGTTTTCTATGTAGTTATTTTAAAACCTCGTTTTTTTATATATAAAAAAGAAAAATATACAATTATACTTTCACCCAACTTTTTTTCTTTTAGGTAAAATATAGAAATTATATTGATAACTGAAAGTATACAAAAAGTAAAAATTCTGAGCATAAAACCAAATAGGGGAAAGACAATGGCTATAGCAGTAGGAAGAAACTGCAAAAAAGACAAAATGGAGGAAACATAGTACAAGTAAAACCTGAGCAGACAAAAGTCACAAACAAAATCAAGAGCTTCGGTGTGCAGCCACAAGCCTAAGTTTGACCGAGTTTGACCTGAGGTTGACTCCCAAAGGCACCAAAAATCCTAATTTTGATCCGTCCGTTAGAACGGGTTGGGGCCAGCGTCATTGCAAAGATTATTGAATTCTCTTTCCAACTACTATTCATGGGTCAAAATCAAAGTTATAACGATTGAAATATCTCAAAAACCAGGCAGAACACATTAGCACACTTCCCAAGGTCATAACTTTTGATCTGACTATTGGAATTTCTTAGTGTTCTGGGAACTAGACATCCAAATCTTTCCAGGGACACTAAGATCATTTCAATTACAGTTTGGAAAGACCTTCAAATATGCATCCAAAGTCGAATCGATTGACCCTAGATAATTAATTCAATTATTCAAGTTGATTAATCAGATCAAATTACATGCAATATTATGGAGGTACAAATGAACCACCAATCTAAACTATAGTGCAGGGTAAATCAAATTTGACATGGCGATTTGATTTCAAATGGGGAAAACCTTCACAAGGAAAAAACTCTACCAAGTGAATTTCAAGTTACCACTCCCGAAGAATTCATTAATTAAGAACAAGCGGTTACAAGTATATACTTTAAATATATACTAGCAAAATCTTAAAACAATATATTGACATACAGTTGAACCTTTACTTTAAATCCCCAATTGGACTTAATCTTGTAGAAGCCTTCTCTTTTGCACGAATCTTAATACGTGACTGACTCTACAGCAACCCTTTTGATTGTTGTGGTCGATTTCAGCAGCTTCACATAAAAGCACCAATAAGATCTTCAATTGTTAGTGCCAGAGTATTGCTTGGCATAGTTTCCAAAGGCAAACAAGTGTCACAACAGGATCTCTTTCTTCTGTTTTCTAAACTTACAGGTTCAAAAGCTGGAGGCCAGGGTTTCAATAAGAAAACTTTGTGAAGCAATAGGGTTAGGGTTTATTTTTCTACTACCTTATTTAAATAGGAGCTTAATGGGCCTTTTAAATGGGCACTCTTATTCCTATTAGGTTTACACAAACCCATAAACAAATAGACAATTAGAATAAAACGTTGCAGGCTGAATTCTGAAATCTTGTATCTTGATAGATTGGGAGGTATCGAGCTTCATTAAGTCTCGATAGATTGAGAGTGTCGAGCTAGGTATTTGGACCTGCAAATTCAGCTTTTCTTGAGTAGTTTCTTGAGTATTTTTCATATCTTTAATATTACCATTTGTTATACTTTTTCAAAGTACTTATGATAATCTTGAAACCACTTAGAACTACCCAATTACAAGTAAAGTGCATTTTGTCATGAGATATGCCAATTAAATAAAAATATCCCTAATGATCTCCCGCTTTAGCAATCCATGTCAAAACCCCCAAGAGTACAATGAATGTTCTAGAATACATTATAATAATGATCACATAGAAAATTAGTATACTCTAATACTTAAAGTCTTGAAAATTTTTGCAAGAAGAGATATCAATGTATGAATATGACTTTGCAACCTGTCATTAACTGAAACACTAAACAAGATACATCAAGGCATCACGTGTGAAATATAAGACAAGTTATATAAATGCAATCCACGTGCAAGAGATAAGAAAAGAAAAGCACATATTATACAATAAGAGAACATAAATTAAATTATATATCAAATCAGCTTAAATGTATATGAAAGGTTTACAAAAACTAAAAGTACATGAGATAACTCCTATACTATACAAAAGTCATACAAAATTCCTCACTACATCTCTCAAAGCACTCTCCCTTTAACAACTAGCCTATCCACTCTAAAAAATACTCCCCTTTTTTGTCATGAGGGACAAAGGTGGATCACTGTGAGGTAGTCATCTCATCATTAGAAGAAGTGGCAGAAGCTTCATCATCATCTCCTTTAGCAGAAGAGGCAATCGGAAAGACATTCTCTGGAGTAGGACCAAAACCACCTAGTTTAGATTGGAGGCATGCAATGCGTCCTATGTGAGTGTTTATTTGAGACATCTTATCAGTAAGATGTGTCAGACAATCATCATGAGAGGTCTGAAGTTCTCGCATTGCACCAATGTCACCTCTAACTAGCTGCAACTAATCAAGTATGGTGGCAAGAGTTGCCTCTACTTCGAAAGAAGAAGATGGAGCAAATGAAGATGATGGTCAGAATGTGAAGGTAGTATCCTCAGCAATTCTAAACTCACCCTCTTCCTGGTAAGCAAGAGTCGGATTATCTCTAGACCTCTTGGCCTAGGTCGTCAGTTGCGAAGAGTTCCTAGATAAAGTCACCTTCCCTAAAATGCCCATAACGCAGGAGGGAGAAGAAGAAGGGAAAGAAACACGAAAATGAGTGAGGAGCCGAGTGATAGCAAAGGGGAAATTGAGCTTTCTCATGGTTTGTAGTATCAAGATACATATCCATAATGGATAGTATCATCTACAAAGGAAAGTCTATGGATAGGCCTTCAGTAGTGAATAAAGAAATCGAGCACTTGTTTCGTTGATGGTGTTATAATGAGACTAAAGAGTGCGTATGAATGTCATGACCATGTTCAAAATCCTAGGGTTTTGAGAAAAATCATGTGTCACCATACTGAGGGTTCCACCCAAAGTAGATGGACATTCACATAAACGAGAGGCCAATGCATCTCGAGAGAAAGAAAAGAGCATTGGTGACCCAAGGTAGTCAGGTTTTTCTACCTATGGAACTCAGAGTACATTAGAGATAAGCTTTAGTGTAACAGTGATACCTATACCTTGAACGTAAGTAACGAACATGGGTACAAAGGTATTGGTTATGTATATGTTAGAGTAAACTTTTGTGCATATACATCAGGACAGGTAACTAGTCATTCACATAGGAGCTCCCATCCACAAGATTTAAACGTATTGGGTACCATTGTTTATAAGCTCAGACAAAAGTATTTATCATTCTACAAGAATAGAATGCAGAGAAAAGTCCTCCTCAAAAGCCACACGGTTTTTTTTATCATAGAACCGATCTTGAAGAGGAATATAAGGAGTAGAAGATTTAGAACAAGAAAAAGGATTACATTTGGGAACGTGCTTTTTGGGTGCCATGGGAAGATAAATTTTTGAGGGAGAGATAGAATCAAGAGATTTAGACATAGGTAAGAGTAAGAATTGAAGAACGATGCATGAATATGCATGAGCATGTGACATGAACAAATATCTTCCACAAATAGGGCACAAACTCATTCCAAACTGCAACACTCAGACATAATCAAGTACACAATCCTAGAAAATGTATGAGCATACTCCAAAATGCTAATAGAATGCAATGCATGACAATACTATAGTTAACCAACTAACCCTGAGGCCCAAACATGCAAAAATTTTCAAAATCCTCAAAATTTCAAAACCTAGGTCTAAGATGCATGAAATGCATGAAAAATAAGAAAAGAGACAAATTTAGACCACATACCAACAAATTGATTAAGTTAAAAGGCCAAAAATGAGATTGGAGGCTTGATTTTTGTGGTTTGGGTCAAAAGGGATCGAGAGAGGTCGAAGAGAAATCCAAGAGAGAGTGCTTGAAATGAACCGGGTTGTCCCACGAGTATATATAGAAATCGCAGTCTCGATAGACCGAGGAGGTATCAAGTTTTAAGATTCAATGGGTTAAGATGTATCGATAGCTAAATGTCTCAATGGATCAACTCGGTGTCGGGGAGGTATCGCCTAGACAGAATGTTGAGAAGTTGGTCTCGATGGATTGAAAAGGTGTTGAAGAGGTATCGAAAAAATTCCAGAAATTGTCTTTGAAGTTCAATAGACCAATCAGGTGTCAAGGATGAACTCGATGTATCAAGGAGGTATCAAGATGCATAAAAAAGTGAATTTTCAAGGTGAAAAAGCATGAAGTATATGCAATCAAGACATGATCAAAACCATGCACCTACCCTAAGCAATCAATACTAAAGAAAAATTTCAAACATCACTCTCAAACAAGCATTGGACTCTCAATCATAAAGCACTAAACAGTCTATCCAATTTTAATTATAAAATCAAGTCAAGATAGTTTAATAAGCTTTTACTAACACCTGCATCAGTTGTTATGGCTAAATCACACAACTCATGTACATAGTAACAAGAATAGAAAAGTTTTGCATGAAGTGTGTGAAAACATTTGCATACAAGCATATGTTGCACAAATATGTTCAAAATTTTTATGAGAGAATCATAAATACTCACATCACAATCATAACCGTTTTATGGGAACTATCACTTTTGAGGTACATCCTATAACTCACACATCTCCTAAAAAAAAGTTTGCAATCACATTTTAAAGCCTTTTGATTCTTTTTGCTTTAATTTTTCTTTTGGCATATTTTTCATTTTGCGTATGTTTATTTTGTGCATATTATACGTGGGTATATATAAGAGAAAATAAAAAATACCCATTAATTTTCTCGTAGCACGACTTTTATGAGTTGCACACAAGTGTATTGATGAGTTTTGGTAGTGAGATAGTTATTTATGCATTTCTCTTAGAATTTTTTAGTACTACCAATCAAAATAAGTGACATAGTTATGAATTTTCTAATACCACTTGTTGGATTATAGATTGACCCAAGTTAATTAATTCAATTATCCAAATTGATTAATTAGATCAAATTACATGCAATATTGTGGAGGCACAAACAAATCATCAATTTAAACTAGAGTTCAACTAAAAATAAATTTGACACGATAATTTGTTTATGAATGAGGAAAACCTTCACAAGGCAAAAACTCCACCGAGTGAACTTCAGGTCATCACTTTTGAAGAATTCACTAATCAAGATCAAGCGGTTACAAGTATAAGGAATTTTACCACTACCCAGCCTATCCCAAAATACCAACCTACGATTGAACCGTTACTCTAATCCTCAATTGGACTTGATCTTCTCCTTTGCATGAACCCTTGTATGTGACTGACTTCTTTGCACGAATCTCTCTAAGTGACTAACTCTACAGCAATCCTTTTGATTGTTGTAGTTAATTTGCAGCAGTTTCAAATAAAAACACCAATAAGATCTTTAATTGTTGGTGCCAAAGACTTTGCTTGATACAGAACCCAAAGGCGCACAAGAGTCGCAACAAGATCTCTTTCTTCTATTTCTAAAACTTACATGTTTAGAAGATGAAGGCTAGGGTTTAAATAAATAAATAAATAAAAAACCTTATGAAGCATTATGGTTAGGGTTTTCTTTCTCTACCACCTTATTTAAATAGGAGCTTAATATACCTTTTAAATGGGCTCTCCTAGTCCTATTAGGTTTCCATAAACCCATAAACAAATAGCCAATTAGAATAAAATGTTACAAGCTATATTCTGAAATCTAGTATCTTGATAGATCGAGAGATATCGAGTTTTTTTAAATCTTGATAGATTGAAGGTGTCAATCTAGGTATCGAGACTCGTAGATTTAGATTTTCTTGAGTAGTTTCTCAAGTAATCTTCATGTTTTCAACAATACCACTTGTTATACTTCTTCAAAGTACTTCATGATAATCTTGAACCCACTAAGATTTATTCAAGTACAAGTAAAGTGCGTTTTGTTATAAGATATGACAATTGCATAAAAATATGACCCTAACGTACTTGTTAACGTTCAGACTTGCAAATATCACATTCTTATAGATTTGCATACCTAATGGATTGCTTGGATGGTGGGAGAGGAGAGGAGAGTAAATGGGAGGGGTATGACTTAATGAACCTTGCTTAATTTTTTTTTTCTTTTTTCTTTTTTTTCTTTTTTTTAAGAGGGGAGGGGGAGGGGTTTTAAGGGATTTGAAGGGGTATCTTATCCCTCCTAACCCCTCTTTTTAATTCCCCCAAATTGGAGAGATTTGGAGGGAGAATGGAGTGGAGGGGGTTAAAAAATATTTCCTTTAAGATGTCAATTTATATTTATTTCTTTTAAAATTAATAAAATAAGGTCATTATTGTCAATTTATATGAAATTCTCCTCCCTTATCTCTCCCTACTTAATTTTTAAAACATACAAAAAAAATGAATAAATATCTATTCCCCTTTATGTGAATGTTTTAAAAATGAAACAGGAAGAGGAGAGTGGAGGAGAACTTAAAGGCAAATTTGGCATTTCAATTTTTTTTAATCCTTTATGTACTCCCTTCCCTTGCCAAAACTCTCCAATTTGGGGGAAATAAAATGTGGGGTTAGGAGGGGTAAGATACCCCTCCAAATCCCTTCAAACCTCTGCCCCCTCCCCCTCTTAAAAACATCCAAGTAAGATTCATTAAACTATATCCCTTTCATTCACTCTACTCTTCTTTCCTCTCCCTCCATTCAAACAAACTGATAAGGAGTTCATACTTTGATATATAAGTGTAAACAAAGTATATTACAAATATATTGTTTGTAGCCTTAAAAAATATATATAATTGACATAAATATGCTATTATTAACTAATTTGTAAACTAAAATAATAATAATAATAATAATAATTTGTAATCTCATGCATAAATTGCTCCATTTTTAAAGAATAATAATAATTTGTTTACCTATTTACATACTTACTTTTTAATTCTTGACAGTTCTTTTTAATGTGATATAATCAATTCTTTTTAATATTCAATATTTATTAATAAACATAAAAATCTAGTTAATAAGAACATATATTGAACATCATAGTTATAGTACTTTAGAATGTGGTAAACTTCTCATTGACTTTTATACTTGAGTTAGTACGTAGTAAGTTTTGGTAAGAGATTCTGTATTAGTTTCAAATTAATTGAAGTAGTTATATTAGTTTCAAATTAATTTGACGTAGTTTTGAACGGGCTTGAACTAGATTCAAATTAGTCGGAAGTAGTTTTGAATGGGATGAAATTATTTTTAAATATACTAGAAATTGCAAAAAGTTAGAGTGGATTGTAAATATAATTTGGGGTATCTAACATAAAAGAGTGGATTAGCATTTTTTTTTTTTTTTTTTTTTAGCTTCTACTTTAATTGAATATCAAGCTTGTAAAAATTGCATACGCATAAATGCATTTAAGAATAATCACAATTAGATGCATTTAAGAAAATTGCATATGCGCTTCACGCATGCAATGAGACTTTTTTTTTTTTTTTTTTTTTTAGTATCATAATTTTTCATTCATTTCAATTTGAGGTTTACTTATGCATTTAAAACTACTAATACAACTAGGAGTGTCACAAGGCTAGCTTCAAAAAAAAAAAAACTGTGTTTGTATTTTATATATATAATTTCTATTTTGAGAATCTAATTTATAAGTAGATAAAGCAATTTGAAAATCAACAGAAAAGTGGCATTATTTTTTAGGCAATGTTTTAGTGGGAGTTAGAGTTGTATTTTTACTAGATTGTCTTTTAATTTTGTCTCTACTTAAACATAAGGATATATGGGCATTTTTTAACCAAAAAAATAAGAATCCCAAACAGAAGAAGCATCTTAAATAATAGTATAGATATTAGAAAATTAAAAAAAAAAAAAAAAAAAAAATGAAGTCTTCCAATTTTATTTTTCTTCATCATCATTTTTTCTTTTTCTTTTTTACGTGAGATTAATTGGCCACTTCTGCTGCAAGGTATATGCATTCCACTGGCTCATGACACCAACCAAATTCCTATAAGCGTCCAAAGATCAGAGATGGAAAACTGCGGTCAAGCAAGAAATATCAGATCAGGTAAATTGTTGTCAATATTCTTTTTTCTTTTTCTTTTTTGTTGTTCAATAGGAATTTTTGGTCTGCCACAATAAAAATAATATTTTGGAAAACTTTAATTTTTCTCACCTAATAAATAGTAATAGCCTTATTTTATAGGCGAAAAGCACATTTTAGTCCCTACATTTTCAGGCGATTCCATTTTAGTCCCTAAATTTTATTTTTACCGCTTTTAGTCCCTATTTTGAAAAACGCATCTATTTTAGTCCTTCCCGTCAGTGCTCTAACGGCAAAATCCTAGGTGGCAGACGGAGTGCATTGCTGGCACACTAAATGCTGACGTCAGCATTAAAATAATAATATAATATATTATTTAGTATTTTAAAAATTCCACGTCATTTTTTAAAAACAAAAAATAATTTATGAATTTTAACTAAATAAAAAAAAGAAAAAACAGAAATAAAAACCAAAAATAATATAAATTGAGATCTAACTTTATTTTGAGTAAGAACATACAAGAACATAAACCTACTCATTGTTTTGTTTGCAACCAAACACAATATCAGCTGAAAATCTTTATTATCAAAAATAGTTTTTTTGGTACGGGAAAATAAGTAAATAAACCCAGTAAGTTCTTATCAAAAATTTAGTAATCCATTGTTCTTTCCCTAACATCAGAAACCCATAAATTAAAAAAAAAAAAAAAAAAAAAATACTAAAGTTGTTCTTCGTGTTCTTCCTAGACCCAAAAATTTTCTTCATAAACAAACACACATACAAAACCCATAAAAACAAAACCCAGTCTGTGCTTATCAAAAATTTAGTAACTCATTGTTCTTTCCCTAACATCAGAAACCCAGAAATTAAAAAAAAATAAATAAATACTGAAGTTGTTCTTCATGTTCTTCCTAGACCCAAAAATTTTCTTCATAAACAAACACACACACAAAACCCATAAAAACAAAACCCAGTCAGTGCTTATCAAAAATTTAGTAACCCATTGTTCTTTCCCTAACATCAGAAACCCAGAAATTTAAAAAAAAAAAAAAAATACTGAAGTTGTTCTTCCTATACTGAATCCCTCCGATGCGATTGATCAGAGAGCCACGAGACTCCGATTTCTCCTCCTCCGGTTTCAGTTCCCGAAGCGATTTCGTCAGCTTGGAAACCCGATCCAGAGACTCGAGAAACGCCGAGTCCTCATCGGGAACCTGGCACCACTTGGCTCTTCCTTCGCTGGAAAATTTCTGCTCCACGAGATCCAAGTATTTCTCCACCAACTCAGGAACCTCCACCGAAACGTCGTCGCTCATCAGAGACGAGAGAAATTTGTCGATATCCTCGGAAGCTTTCTCGAGGTCAAAATGAGGTTCAGATTCTTCATTTTTGATCTCCTCTGCCGCGGAATCAAGTTTTGGCTCCGCGTCATCTTTAGCTTCCGGCACCAGCGAAATGCCGGTATGGTCGTCAGGAAGGTGGTTGTTGTTCTCCATGGTATTGAAACTGTGAGTTTTCTGGGTCTAGGAAGAACGCGAAGAAGAACAACTTCAGTTTTTTTTTTTTTTTTTTTTTTTTTTTTTTGGGTTTCTGAAATATTTTGGATAATAAAGGTTTTCAGCTGATATTGTGTTTGGTTGCAAACAAAATAATGGGTAGGTTTATGTTCTTCCTCAAAATAATGCTAGATCTCAATTTATATTATTTTCGGTTTTTATTTCTGTTTTTTTTTATTTAGTTAAAATTCATAAATTATTTTTTGTTTTTAAAAAATGATGTGGAATTTTTAAAATACTAAATAATATATTATATTATTATTTTAATGCTGACGTCAGCATTTAGTGTGCCAGCAATGCACTCCGTCTGCCACCTAGGATTTTGCCGTTAGGGCACTGACGGGAAGGACTAAAATAGATGGCGTTTTTCAGAATAGGGACTAAAAGCGGTAAAAATAAAATTTAGGGACTAAAATGAGAATCGCCTGAAAATGTAGGGACCAAAATGTGCTTTTCGCCTATTTTATATTAAAAATATAGATACAACAACAACAAAGCATTAAATCTTAAAATTTGGAGGCTGGCTATAGATCTTCAATAGATTAAATTGAGTCAGCCACATTAATTCTATTCCTCCAGTCTATTCTATCTAAAATCATGCTCTCTGTTACTTTCTTAATTGATGTGTCCATTTTTGTTACTTCTTACTGTCCCTTCGTCTTTGTTTCTACTTTTACTAAAGTTATATATCATGTACTTTGTTTTAGTTCTACTTAAACAATATGTAGATCAAAATCATTTTTAGCTTGTAACTATCCCACAAAGTAAGGGAGGAGGTGGTTATGTGTAGGATTTAACTTCTCCATCTTCCATACATTGTGACAAATGTCTTCTTGTTTATTATCTTCTTGACAAGTGTCTTACACATGACATCTGTTCCCAAGAAATATGTCATGATTACAAAACTTCCACATGTTATGCCTACCAAGTCACATATGTCACATGGTATAAACACTATCATCGTTCAAGAACCTTCCAACTCCTTGCGTAATGTCTTGTTCCACTCATTGTTTTTAAACCCGAACCAGATCACCCGGTCCGACCGAGTTAACAGGAACCAGTCCTTGAACTGATTTTATAAGAACCTGGCTCATCCATGTCATTATTTTGGTAAAAATTGATGAAAATATGTTGCTAGCAAGACTTGAACCTACTCTCAGCAAGTGAAATAACATCTCTAGCATGCAAACCATTGGATTACGCACATCTTGTTGGTTAGGAATGAAAAATTAATAAATATAAACCAATTTAAGTATCAAATATTAAAAAATTAAATGACACATCACAGTTTGACCTCGGTTGAACCTCGATCCGACCTTAAACCTTGAACCTCTCCATTTCTCGGTTCATTAAACGGTCCAGGTTTCAAAACCATGGTTCCACTACCAGAGACAATGCTATGGGTGAAAGAATAAGATTGATTAGAGTTTTTAGTGCTTGATATCATGCCTTCCTTTGTTGATAGAGTGGATTCTTGTCTTTTGAAGTTGTACCACTTTTATCTAGGAGAAACTTTTAAGAATTTAGTTTTGTACCATCAATAAAATCGAGGTAGGAGCATGATCAAAGAATGGAAGGTATTATTTTTTATACTTCCAATCTAGCACATAGTTAAAGCTATCAGGCTTGATATAAACAAGATTTGAAATGTGGGACAGAAATAAATTTGGTGTTTGTAATTGTGGTTGAGAACTTGTGGATTGAAGTTATTTGTAGCTAATTAGCAAGGCTGGTTGAATACAATTTGAGACCTTAGATGAAAACTTTAGTTAATTTAGTTAATGTTATAATGCATAACATTAACTAAATTAATGGTTAATAAATTTTATTGAAGTGATATTTAAATATACAATTTGAGGCCTTTGTATATTTAAATATCACTTCAATAAAATATATTAACCATTAATTTAGTTAATGTTATGCATTATAATTTTCTTTTTATTTAAATGCATTTTCTTACTTTTCTATATAACTAATTCACTTGAACAATGTTAGGGATATAACAAATTTTGTCACATAGGCATTACATACTAAAGTGTCACCAATAAATAAATAATTTGTTTCAACCATTTATTTATTATGTTGTTTAAGTGGTATTAAACTACCAGTCTATATTAGCCACATCATTTTGTAAGTATTTTTTAGTATAATTTGTAGTAGTTTTAACATTTTTCATTTACTTAATGGTGATTTGTTAGATTTCTATTAATCTTTTTTTTTTTTTTTTTTTTTTTTTGGGATGCTAAAACTACTACAACCTTTATTACAAAAATATTACAAAATGATGTGGAAAAGAATGTAATTGGTACGTAGCACTTCAAAAAAATAATAAATGAATATAAAAATTAGTTCTTATAATTGGTATTACAATAATTTGTAAGACCCATGCAATAAAATTTGTAGCATTTTCAACATTAATCATTTTTTTTTTTTTTTGGCATTCTTAAAAGGAAAAAAAAAATACAAAAATTGTTAGGGTCATATTTTATGAATTGACATATCATATGACAAAACACACTTTACTTGTAATTATATAGTTCTAAGTGGTTTTAAGAACAATGTGAAGTACTTTGAAGAAGTATTACAAGTGGTATTATTGAAGATATGAAAATTACTTAAGAAACAATACAAGAAAAGCTGAAATAGGTTGTCTCAATACCTAGCTCGACACCTCCAATCTATCAAGCTTTAATGAATTGCAATACATACCTCGACACCTCTCAATCTATTGATGTATGCAGATTCTGAATTTGTAGATCTGTTTTTTGGCCATGATGACAAGGCTTTTCTAGGGTTTCATGCTAGATCTCCAGAGGATATAAAAGCAATTTTTTTTTTTTTAGCTGTCATCATAGACACAGGGACTGCTATTGAGATACACACTTTTGTGAAGCTGCTGCGACATCTTTTGCATCTTTGGGTTATGTTCCAAGCTTCTTTCAGATCTCTAAGCATGAATTAAAGAACTTTGCATCAAACAACAACAATCAAGTTGTTAGTTAGTTATAGATTGAGATTCATGCAAATGAGAAGTTTCTACAAGATCAAGTCTAATTGGAGATTAGCGTAAGGGTTTAACTGTAAATTGGTATTTTGGGATAGGTTGGATAGTGGTAAAATTCCTTATACTTATAACCACTTATTCTTGATCAATGGATTCTTCAAGAGTGATGACCTGAAATTCACTCGATGGGGTTTTTACCTGCAAAGGTTTCCCATTCATCAACAAATCATTGTGTTAATTTATTTTCCACTATACTCTAGTTTAGATTGGTGATTTGTTTGTGCCTCCACGATATTGCATGTAATTTGGATAATTAATCAACTTAGATAATTGAATTAATTAACCAGGGTTAATTTATTTTTAACCCAACAAAATTGAACAACTCACATTTTTTTTAAATAAAAAAGTACTTATTTGCCCTGGCATTTGGGGGCAACGTATTCTCCTGAGTTGCCCAGGTCTAGGGTCGTCTAGTGATCAATTGAAGAAATGGAAACAATTTCTGGTTCTTTCAAGGCAATAGAGATTTGATTCTCTACTCTGCACGGATTTTACGGTTCTATGTATACTGTTAAGCATGTCGATAGCTTCCTCTAGGCTCTAAATAACTTCTAACTACTCGAACAAATCTGCATCAGCAAAACTAATCTTGGTAGCAATGCGTAACCTACTAACAGCAACCCTAACTAACTAAGCGTATTTGATTTTGTTTTTTCTTTTTTCACTTTGCAGCTCGAGGATCTATTTGGAATCTCCTTAAATTCCTGGGTATGATACATTAGTCAATTAATTTCATAACTTATTCATTGATCATTGTGGTCAACTTCTTCCTTCTTCATTTTGTTCTTTCTTTTTTCCTCATCTAGTTGACTAAACATTGTTTTGATTATTGACTCAGAAATCGATAAAATATATGAATTGAAGCTTCTTCACCACCAATCCAAAAAACTTTTACTTCGCATGTGCGAAGTGTTACCAGGTTTGAGTTTTCAACAACTAGAAAATGGTATGGTTATTAAAGCCATCATCAAAGCTGTCAAGAAAGGGAGAGTTGAATTTGTTACTGCTATACTGAATGCATGTCCTAAACTTGTATGGTGTGTTGAAAAATCCACGGAACGAAACATATTTATGCTTGCCGTTCTTCATCGTCAGGATGAAGTATTTCGCCTCCTATGCAAATCTCCTGCAAAGAACTCAAAATTTGCTGGAGTAGATAAAGATTCAAATAGCATATTACATATTGCAGCGATGTTCGAACCTTCCGCTAGACGTAATACCGTTCCAGGAGCAGCTTTTCTTATGCAAAGAGAAGTACAATGGTATAAGGTAATATCCCTCACTTTATAATTTTTAAAAAAATATAATTTCAATGATGAGTTATTTTCAGTTCTCTTATGATTAATTATCTTACACTTTGGAAACTCTATTCTAAACTACAATGTGAGAATGCGTGAGTGAATAGGTGACTTCAATATCCCACCAATAAGATAAAGAAAATGAACTGAAATAAGATAATTAAAAAAGGGGGAAAATCATAAATTGACAAATACGAAATGGAAGTGAAATGAAATAGAGTAAAAGGTTGGGTGGTTTCATATTCTAATTCCTTAAAAAAAAAAGTCATTAAATTGTTAAATTAAAATAATAGTATAATTTAACGTACAGAATATAATAAGCGGTTATCTTTTATGATTAAACTATCTATTACAATGTTTTTATTGATTTGATATATTAACTCTTTTTATATATATAATTTTAAAATTTTTGAAAATTATATATATAAGATAGTTATTAATCTTCTATCAATTTGAATTTTGCAAGCAATGAGATATTATGTATTTTCATTAATTCAATTGTCAATTTATAAAAAGGTTATTAAAAAAAGTTATTAAAGTGTGTAACAAGTAATTAACAAGAGTTACATGAGGTTTATATATAGATAAATTGTAATAGGGTTCACTCTATTAAGTTTAAAAGATACAATCTATTTAATAGAACCAAATAATATAAATTAGCTGAAGTTATTTAAAAGGGTGTACAATTTATACCATATTTCATATTATTAGGTCTTAAATTTATAAAATGGTTTCAATTTAAAGTTTTTGTCCATCTCTATTATTTTGGACAGCAACATAACAGATTGAAACATAAAACAAGTGATTAAACTCTACATTTTGCATAAGATTTGTTCATAAATCAATTTTGCAATTATTGAATAGAAAGCTGGGAGAGAGAAAACTATGTAGAGAGAGAGAGAAAGTTTCACTTAGAGAGAGAAAATGAGTCAAAAAATCGAAACTGATTCCTTATGAAAATACAAAATTTTATAAATGGCTTCCTTTTTTTCTTTTTTTCCCTGTGCTCTATTAGTGTCCAAAATAACATATATGAATAAAGTATATGAATACAGGCTTCAAATTTAAATGATTTCACAAGTTTATGACTTTAATTAGCGAATTTAAAAAACTGAGACCTAATCTAAAATAGTATGTAGACTCTAATCCTTTTTATGTAATTTCACCTATGAATTAAAATAGATAAAACCTCTAGAGTGCCATATTATTATAGTTTATCCTATATACTAGGCCTCTCTATCCAAAAAATTAAAATGAAAATAAACATTCCTAGGTACTAGGCCAAATAGGCCCAGGAGCCAAAGGCCAAGTTGTAACTGTCATGATTCAGAGTATCACTACACTTTATTATCCTTACATTACAATGTTCTACTTATCTATGTATTTTTGTATTTTTGCATTATTTAGTGTGCCTATATAAAAGAGAAAAGTATTCTCTCACACTCATTCACATCCACTATTTTACAAGTACATCCATAATTGATGTAAAAATGTTCACATTTCAACATATAAAAGTGAATGTTAAAAAAAGAAAGGTGAAATAGAGCATATGAAAATCAAAAACCGTATAAAAGTAACATTTATACTGTACACACAACTCAACATGCAAATTTTCAGGCATGTAATCTTTCTTACTTTTTAATTCTATAAACCTTTCATTCATAGTAGATCGAATCATTCTTTAAAAAATGGAAAAAGATGCAAAGTTACAAAGTATTTAATTCTTCAAATGCAAATGGTAAAAGACCTCAAGAATTGTTTACAGAAAGCCATAAAGAGTTGGTGAAAGAAGGAGAAAAATGGATGAAGGAGACAGCATCTTCTTGTACAGTGGTAGCTGCTCTGATTGTTACCATTATGTTTGCAGCAGCAATTACCGTTCCAGGTGGCAACAAAGAAGAAATAGGCTTGCCAACCTTGTTACATGAGAAGGTTTTTATGGTCTTTATAATATCTGATGCTTTGTCTCTGCTTTCTGCCTCAACTTCATTGTTGATGTTTCTTGGCATCCTCACATCACGTTATGCAGAGGAAGATTTCCTTAAATCCTTACCCAAAAAGATGATAGTAGGCCTTTCCACCCTTATCCTCTCCATAGCTACCATGATGATAACCTTTTGTGCTTCTCTTTCCATTATTCTACCAGGAAAATCATTGGTGGTCATTCTTGTCATTTGTCTTGCTAGTGTTCCAGTTACCCTATTTGCATGGATGCAATTTCGCCTTCTTATTGACATGGTCATTTCAACATATGCACCAATGATCTTAGACAAGAAAGCGAAGTATGGGTCGTAAGTTATTTGTGGTGTAGGGTGATGTTAGAAATTATTATTTTTACATTGTTTGGTAAGAGAACCGATGAACTTTCCTCTTGTGATGAACATTGCGTGTTTTTATTTTTATTTTTTCCATTTTAGCCCTTTTTATCTTTAAATCAAATAAATCATAACTCCATTATATATTTTCACTTTTTATATTATCTATTCATTTTCTAATTTAGTTATTTATTTTGACCAAGGATGGTATGATTCCTAATCTGGTAAGTCTCATCCATGATAAAGTCGAATATAGATCTTTACCTTTTGAAGCAAAGGTAGTCTAATTACGATACAAAGTATCAGTATTCATCACTAGATATAGAAAACTGATTAAGAATATAAAGGACAAACTATTCTATACTATATTAATTCATGTCTGAATTCAAAGTTATGGTGACATTCAGCAATTTATTCAGTGTATAAAAATCAAAGAAAGCAATTTTTTTTTTTTGACAAACGAGGGAATCAACATCTTCTATCCCACACTCCTTATACCACTTTGTGTTCCACAAATAAAAACCTGACATGTGTCCACTTATTTAAGAAAATCCAAAATCTATGCTTATTCTTATTTTAATTACCTAAAATAAATATATAGCCAGCACATCCCACTGCCGCCGCCACCAGTAGCAGCAGCAGAGGTTAGCGACATCAACAACGCCACCTTCCATAACCGTCCACCACCACCAAGGTTTTGAGCAGATCAAGAAAGGGAGAGTTAGGAAGCGATGGATCTAACACAATATTTGGACGAATGGTATGAAGAAAATCCCAACATATCCCCACCACCACCTCCACCAACCTTCTTCAAAGTCAACACCATCAAAGCAGCCATTTACAACCATCGAACCGTCGGCTCTGCCAAGGATTTGAAGCCCATCACATGAATACCTCAGCTCAAACCATTGGACTTTTCTTCTAGAGATCCTTTTGGTTTTGATTGTTGGGTTCACGTTGTAATACATGGATTCTTTCGATTTAGATTGAAGAGCCTTTACGTTTGATTTGTTTATATTTTTCTCTACATCTTTTATTGTTGATTTTGTTTTTTAATAAATAATGAAGAAAGATGAGAAATAAAGTCAGATTTGTTGGTTTTTTTGGTGGTGGAGTGATGGTGGTTGGTGGGATTGGCTTGGATCTCTAGTGGTGGTGTAGATCGGGCGATTGTGGCTTCCGTGATAGGTGACGTTCAGGGTGGAGATGGCCGGCGCTGGCCAAGGATGGCGGTGGTGGTGTGTTTGGTTTCTTAATTTATTTTTGGTAATTAATTAAGAAAATGCATAATGAGAGAATTTAATTAAATAAAAAGACAAGTGGCAAGTTCGTGGAACATAGAGTGGTACAGGAAAAGTGGTATAAAAGATTTTGATTCCAAACGAGAGTGTCCAGATTTCTTTGAGCATCTAACTATTCTCTCAAGGATATGCGGTCCCCCCATCTCACACGAATTAGATTATTACAAAAAAGAATTCCATGAAATGGTCCCAAGATACTAGCAAGAGATTTTGACTCTAGAATCTCATGATAGATTCATAGTCTATTTTAGACCTTAAAAATAATTTAAAATATATACCATTTTAGTCCCCTATTCCTTCATATGGATTGCTTATATGACAAATGGAGGGCTTATATGCCTTTTTTTTTTTTTTTTTTTTTTTTATGTGCAAAAATATGCATGTGTTTCCTAAATTTTGGTTCAGATTCTATTTTAATCCATGAAATTTATTTTTATTTTTCTTATAATCCTCATAATATATATATATATATATATATATATAAGAGACATGTCTTTTTTTTTTTTTTGACAAAAAGAAAAAAACATACCTAATTTATCTTTGGGCAAGACTTGGGTGCTGTTCCTTAGGTTCGCTTCTTAAGATTATGTCACGTGGATTTTTCTTATGAGATGGAAGTGTATTTTTTTAGTAAAGTAGCCACATGGCTGGATCTTAAAAGATAAGCCTAAGAAACAGCACCTAAGGTATCACACCTAAGTTTTGTCCTCTATCTTTTCATTCCCTTCCCATTATCATATAGCTAACGGAGTGGTGATATAACCTCTTTTTACTTGGTTTTGACCATAAACGGTTGGGCCAAATGCGGCCAAATCAATTTTCATGTGTTACACTTGGATCCCACAAAAAAGACTCTTTAAAAAAGACAAAAAAGCAAAAAAATAAAAAATAAAAAATGAACACGATGAAAACCATAAGCCACAATAATCTTCTATATATTTGCAATAAAACATAAATATAAAAAATAAAAATTAAAAAGGAAATTAATAATTAGAGGAAATTTTGATCTCCAACAACAATCACTCTTTCTCTCTCTTAGTCTTAGGTTGAGAGAGAAAGAGATGATTTTGCAGGATCTAAGCAAGTAATATAAGGGAAAAGGACAAAAAGAAAAAGAAAAAAGAAAAAGAAAAGACTAACTTGAGAACTAAAATATTTCAGGAATAAAAATCACATAAGCAAGCATAAAAATAAAATATTTTAGGAATAAAATAATTTAATTTACAAATGTTTTTTAAAATACGTCCATGTTTTATTTTATTCCTTATATATATATATATATATATATATATATATATATATATATATATATTTCTATTCTCATACTTGAAATTCCACTTTCGTCAATGTCTCTAAATAAAAAATATATTTTAGGGGTGAAAATAGAACCTAAAGTTCTAAACTATTATTTAGGGACAAAAAGGATATAGTTAGGTTTTATTTCTATCTCAAAATATCATTAAACTTTTGTATATATCCCTGAAACTTAACAAGAGTGGTCACTCCACAAGTATAAGAGCTTGTGGGGTGTGAGAGGTAAAGGCCAGGTTTTAAGTCTCCAGGAGGGAGGTTCACACATAATGGTGAACTGAAAATTGAATCAACTCTGATTCGTCCATGAGAGTCGTCTAGGTCAAGAAGACAGGAATGGTCATCCCTTGTAGGACGGTCATCCATGGGCATGAGGATCGTCCATCATGAAAGCGCCTGGACGACCCCCCCCTAACACTTGAGAAATTTCCAAAAAGATTTTCCTACAAAAGACTAGTGAATTGAACCACATGTCACTATTTTGAAACACAAGCAAGACCCTAATTCATCGCTATAACTTTCTGCTAAGTACTAAACTTCCAACGACAGTTGTAGAAGATAAGTAACTACTTCAAAAGCATACTATATAAGCATTCATCCACATCAAATGAAGGTAATTTTTTCATAACTCTTAAAAAGTTAGAACTCTAGAATTTAAGAGAGAAACTAACTTGAGCATCGGAGGGTTCTTGGCCGGTCTACTCCGGTCACCTTTGATTGTGTATTTTTCTTTTTAGACCCTCCAAGCAATTACTATTCCGTTGAAGCCCGAAGCATCCAGCCTACTGATTTTCTTTGCATCATCAACATACGTTTACACTTAGATTATGCTAGAGTAGAAATTTTATCTTGTATCAAAAAAAAAAAAAAAAAAGATTGGACAAAAGGACCAAATGTACATTTGTTGACTACGGATTTTCTGGGACAAACCGTACCATCGTTTTGGGGCCTTAGCAACATGTGTTTTGATGTATATGAGACTTAGGATGATGCATGTGCAAGAGCAAGGCGCTTTATTTTATTTTTCTATTTTAGGAGTCGTCATCAACTATAGAATTCCAAGTGCAATTGGTCACCTTTTGCTGCACATTGAGAATTCATAGAGAACTACATCAATGGTGATTTCAGAAAATTTCTATTTTTGTAGGATAACTTAATAGGAAAGGCAAGTACTTTTGTGGGTGGTAAATAGAAAGTCACCAAATAAAACATGGTCATGGCTCATGGATAGAACATTTGCACTCTCAATATGATGACCAACAATAAGGAGATTCAAGTATGTGCATATACAGTAGGATTATACAGTTAATCATGTGAGTAAGAAAACATACCACTTTCTCAAAAAAAAAAAAAAAACATACCAGGTAAAGATTTTGAGAGGATTTAATGTCTTGGATGTGTCAGTCGGGTCAAATATCATGGGAAAGGATGAAGTGTTAACATGACAAGCGAAATAAAGAATGTTATTTTGATTTCTAGGACTATAACGTAGTTTAATTTTAATCTTATAAAATATGTTTGGCAGTAATATAAGTTATTACATTATTATGAAATATAATTGAAGGCGATTAGGAAGTAAACTAAAAATTGAAATAGATCATGATGGTGTCTAGTGGCTATCCTCTCCATACTCCAATTACTACACTTTATTAAAGACTTTAATAAATTATATAACTTTCTTTACTTGGAATTTTTTTTTTTTTTTTTGAGTAATACTTATTAGAACACATACAAAAACAGTAATGCTAGTATTTTAAACTGGGTTTATAATACATTACATAATCAAAATACAACTACAAAAATGTCTAACTTTTGTAGTTATAGACTGGGATTATAAGCTGCAGATACTAAACATAAACAACCAATGTGAGATAAACCTCCCTATATTTTTTTAAGTAAATAGTAATACTTATTAGAATACACACAAAAATAATAATAATAAATGTTTTATTCTACCATTTTTTTATTATTATTATAAATTGTTCTAAGATGGCTTTAGCTTTAGTTACATATGCTAAGGAGACAAGGATCCCTCAATTTGGATTGAGGGAAATTCCTTCTTTTATCCTCTCCATTGTAGACTAAGGTTTTGAAACCCAGACCGGACCGTACGATCCGACCGGAAAAACCGTGAACCTCTCATAA
Source organism: Quercus aquifolioides (assembly GCA_019022515.1). NCBI lineage: Eukaryota > Viridiplantae > Streptophyta > Magnoliopsida > Fagales > Fagaceae > Quercus > Quercus aquifolioides. The sequence goes on from CM032333.1 coordinate 46,829,385, forward strand.
TCACGGTTCTTTTAAGCTTAAGAACCAGTCTATGCCAAAAAATCCGAAAACCATTAAAACCGCGGTTCAACCGCGCGGTTCTAAAAACCGTGATCAGACCGCTTCTCACGGTTCCCTTTGAATCTGAACCTAAAAATAAAAAAAAAAAAAAAATAAAAAAACACAGAAAAACAAAAGAAAAAGAAACACAACTGCTAGAAAGAACATGCTAATCTAACTTTGCTTCACTCTCAAAAAACGTCTCAAATAATCCAAACACAAAACACAAAACAAAATCCAATTTTTACAATAAAGTTGAATCAAAACAAGCAAATATGAAAAAAAAAAAAAAAAAAAAAGAAAAAAAAAAGAAGAACAAGCCAATCTGACCCAGTCTGGTGGTGGGGAGGAGTACGAACGGCGGTGGGCGGCGGACAAGGTAGTGCTGGTGAACGCTTCATCCTCTGTTGCTGTTTCTTCTCCTTCTTTTTCTTATTCTTCTTCTTCTTCTTTCTTCTTTTTCTCCTTCTCTTTCTTTTGTCCGTCTCCACTTTCTCTCTTTTAGTTTTTGTATTATTTTTTTTATTTGTGTTTTTCCAAAGCCCCTCCACGTGATTACATTGGAAAGGTAGAAGAGTTTCAGCCATTCATTTTTTTCACCTTCCCAACGTGATGTGACAACTCTCTTAATTCTTAAGTACTTTTAATTAATATTTACAATTTTTTTTAAAGAAAAAATATAATACCGAAATTTGTCTTAGCTTTTTTTTTGTTGTAATTCTGATGGGATAGAGAGTAGCTAGTAGAGAAAAAATAATGGGTTTATATATAAATGATAGGTATTCAAATTTACAATTGTGCCCAAAAAAATATAAAATTGTGTGATTCTTAAATTATTTTAATTTAAAACTATTAAATAATCTAAAATTTTTATTTTATTTAATATAATATAAGTGTCCTTCTAATTAGTATATTATTATTGCTATCACAAGTTTAACTAATCAACATATAAATAAATAAAGAATACCATATCTACCTTTACTTAGTATTTAATATTTCTTATTTGTTTTGGGAAAGTTATGATATAAAAAAATACATTTGAAAGATAGATTTCTATATTTAATTTAATTATTTTAGTTAATTTTTATATTTATACTAATTTAATATAATTATTTATGTAAGGTATAAGAACCCCATCTGATTGTATCCTTACCGCGGTGCCTGGCGCGGTGCGGTTTTGCCCCTCGTCCCCGAGTGCAAGACCAAGCAAGGGCTAGACCTTGGACTTGTAATCCCACATCGGTTAGAGAGAGCGCCCCACTACCCTTTATAATGCTTCAGGAGCTTGGGTAGTGTACCACTACTCACACCCAAGCTCCTGAAGCATTATAAAGGGTAGTGGGGCGCTCTCTCTAACCGATGTGGGATTACAAGTCCAAGGTCTAGCCCTTGCTTGGTCTTGCACTCGGGGACGAGGGGCAAAACCGCACCGCGCCAGGCACCGCGGTAAGGATACAATCAGATGGGGTTCTTATACCTTACAATTTATATTTAAATAATTATTAAATTAATTATGACGTTATCATAGTTCAACTCCGTTCGACCTCGATCCAACCTCAAAAATCTTGAATCTCTCCTTTTTACGGTTCATTAAACGGTCCGAGTTTCAAAACCTTATTGTAGACTCTGATTCTTTATAAATACATTTTATTGTTTTAAATTTTAAAAAATAAATATTCAATTTTTAAAAAGTTTAATTAATGCCATGAACTTTTCCAATCATTTTAATTCACGGCCCTTAAGTGCCACAATTAACTAAAAGTAACCAAAAATCGCATGAATTGTGGATAAAAGCCTAAAATCCACACATATATATTTGATGTGCAATTATAAGAACTATAGTACACTATATGATAAGTGTGAAATTATATAATAATCAGTAAATTATTTATTCTCACCTAAATATTTATAATAAATACAATTTTTTTGTTGAAAAATATTAAAATGATTAATATATTTTACTTTAAGATACAGAAGTCTAAAGTAAAAAATAAAGATTAAAAAAAAAAAAAAAAACTACTACTTAACTAAAATTGGTTTTTTCTTAATTTTTTTTTTAGGAACTGGTTTTTTCTTCTTTGGCATAAGTAACTAAAATGGTTTTTTTATTTTATTTTATTTACAAGAATCTAGTAACTAAAATTAGTTAATTTTTTTTTTTTAAGTCCAAAATACTTAAAGTTAAAAATTTTCCAAAATTCCATATGAGTTGACCAAATAGTTGGGCACTTAGAAATTAAAGGGCCAATGATTTACCCTTATAAACTTCACCTGTCACGAAAAGTAATTAATCCCTAATTGAAAGCTATGAAGATATACAGTAAAAAACTCAAAAATTTAAAAAAAAAAAAAAAAATTTCCGATCATTTGTAATTAAAATGTGAAAAGACTTGAAAGCCGAGGTGGCTATTCTATTTCTACGGCATAATTATGATCTAAGTTGTGTAATTTCTACGATTAAAGGCTCTTTGTCTCAATGTGAAAGAAGTCCGGACTTGCATTGCACCTATTGGTTGGTTCTCTCTTTGTTTTAGAAATTTCATTTTCATTAACAAAATGCAAAGCACCAGAGAGAGAAAGAAAAGCTTGAATTTTTCAGGTCTGTAACCGAAATTTTCTGTTTATTAGAGTCTTCTATTCCGACCTGTAAAGCTTACCTGTTATGGCTTCTTGAACAACATCACTATCATCATAGAAACAAATTCTGAGAATTGGGTTTTTCATTTTTTTACTTATTGAACCAGATTTCAGGGTTTGATTGCAAATTTGCTTTGGGAAAAAAAAAAAAAAAATCTAGAATTGTAAATGGCTTATCATAAATATATGAAGAAATGAAATTTGAGTCCTGGTATTTTTTTTTGGATTGATTTGAAGTTGAATGGTTTATTTTATTTTACTTTCAGGTTTGGTTATATTTTGAAGTATCAGAAATGTTAATAGAAAATCTGAGGTGTTGCTGAGTATTGGGTTTTTGGTTACAAGTTCAAAGGGTGTGGATAAGTTGCTTATCTGAGAATTCAAATTTTAGAATTGTGATAAGAGAGTAGTTTGACCGTGTATAATATCATTACCAAAAGGAAATCATTGGAGTGTCGAACTCTGTATTGGATTTTGGGTTCTAGGGGAAAGGAGGAGTGGTGGTATGAAATTAGTTTGAGTATTCTTTTTTGTGAACTTTGATTTCTATGCATTTATTTTAAGCAAAAGATGTATAGCAACTTTAAGGAGCACGCGATAGAGTATTTGAAGCAGGCAGTTCAGGAGGATGATGTCGGAAATTATAGCAAAGCATTTCCGCTCTATATGAATGCATTAGAGTACTTTAGGACCCATTTGAAGTACGGGAAGAATCCGAAGATTAAGGAAGCAATTACTCAGAAATGTATGGAATATTTAAAGACGGTAGAGGAGATAAGGGCCATTCTCGATAATGGGGGAAGTGGGCCTGCCCCCAGTGGTGATGCAACAATTGCTAGCCAACCAAAGACAAAGTCGAAGGGAGGAGTGGGGAAAGATGCAGAGGATCCAAAGCAAGCAAAGCTTAGGGCTGGCCTTGATTCTGTGATAATCAGGGAGAAACCAAACGTGAAGTGGAGTGACATGGTTGGGCTTGAGAGTGCCAAACAGACATTGCAAGAGGCTGTAATACTACCTTTAAGTTTCCCCAGTTTTTTACTGGTTCGTTCCTCATTCATTATTTTTTAAGTTTTGGGTTAATTTTCTTTTAGTTTTCTTGTTGAATTTTGGCATGCTTTCAATGTGAATAAACTTCATTTCGTTTATGGTGACACTTGATACCTATGAATATTGAAAAATATGCCACTGGTACAATAAATTCAAGTTAATCAGTTAGTCGAGATTTTATGCTCCAATTGTATTGCTTAAATTTTTGACATTCAAGTTCTGCTTTTGTAACAAAAACTATACAAATAAATCCCACCAGAAACAACTGAAAATGTGTATGGAGAAGACACTTTGTAGTACAGTTATACAATCATCAGCTCATGTCAAACGACAAAGCAAAATTCTTATAATTAATCGGGCTTAAATTCTGTCAGTTGAATTCAAAAAGGCTCAAATGTTGGCCTTTGATGGCCCAGAGTATCTAATTCTTTTTTTCTTTTTTTGATGAAAAGAGTATCAGCCTAATTTTGAACTTGAAAGAATCAGCTGAGTTTAGAGAAAGGTAAAAATGACATTTTTAGAGTCATAGTTGCCATTGCTTCACTAATTTTTTAGATTTTGGATAGTGTATATCTTCCAATTGGTCTTCCAATTGTAAAGATACATATCAAGTAATAATATCAACTATCATAAGTTTTAAGACCCAATTTAAAACCTTCTTCATATCAAGTTTCATTCTAAAGTTTGAGGGGTTTACATTGCTTCAATATGTGAGGCACACTACTTAGCCATGAGCTCAGACTCAGACCATCCCTTGCACCTCTCTGTGAATTAAAAAATGATTATATCTGTCTGCTTGACAGTAGAATTTATGGCAATGGAAGATAAACATTCTATTTGGTATTAATAAAAAGCAAAATGCTATTTGGCACGTTTGCTATTTGTCATATGTGCCAATGTATGGATGCTGAAGACTTTCTAAACATAATTTGCATCAAGAACTTGATTTTCCATTCCTAATAAACGGTGGGATTTGAACTGTCTACATTAAGAAGAGTCAAAGAGACATTATCATTTAATGCTTAAATCTAAAAGATTCATGAACTGGCCACATACTTCCAGGCCATTTTCTGCAGTATTTCCTTCTGGAGCCACTAATATAAATATCATGTCACATATGGTACATCTTGATAATAAAAGAATCATTTGATCTCTTTTTCAGGGAAGAGAAAACCATGGAGGGCTTTTCTATTATATGGTCCACCTGGAACAGGGAAGTCCTATTTAGCAAAGGCAGTGGCAACAGAAGCAGATTCAACTTTCTTTAGGTAAAAATTTGACCAATACATAGCAAGTGACTAGACTAAAATAGCAGATAAAACAACTATAGATGGCAAGTTATTGAACTACAATAGCAGATTTTAGAACTAAGGCTATACTTGTTGCCAATGACACTTAATTGTGAGTTGTATATTTGAAATCTATGTGATCATCTATCTTAGTTCTTCTTCTCCTTCTTTGAGTTTTGCCGCATAACTTATATATATATATATCTAAGAACCATTTGATCTCTTATGCTTATTTTTTAATAATATTTTACGATATCAGTTTCATGGTTTAAATTGTGCAATGGACTGAGATGTAAGCGATGAATGTTTGAAAGTAGAATAACTGAAAAGGTACCTGGTTTTATGGCCCTTGACAGGCAAATATTCATGATGACTTTACAAGAGAGTAGCAAGATCCGCACTAGTTAATTGGAAGCCTTTAGATTTCCAAGAAAATGATATCCTTCCATTATGTTAGATTACATTTGGATACACGAATCAATTCCTTTAAATGGTGTAGTCATTAGATTATTTTATGATAATAAATGAGTTCACCTTAATTACTATGAAATATTTTAGGAAAACTCCAATATGCTCATTCAAATGCTATGAAGGACACAATATCTTTTTTTGTTTACCAAACTATAGGTCTGGATTTTAAATTTTGATGGTATTGAGAGGATGCTGGATATATAGGTTTCTTATTGATGAAAGATTACCATAATACACTACTAGTCTACTACACCTTTTTTTTTTTTTTTTTTGATAAGTAACGAAAATTTTATTAAAGTAAGAAAACAGCCAACCCGAGTATATTGGGAATGTACTATGGGGGCACAAATCAAGAACCAAAATTACAACGATCAAGTAAAACAGTAAGGGAAGAACAAGAAAGATGACAAAAAACCACACTCCAATCAAGGAGAGTGTGCAAAAAAAAAAGACTTAACCTCTAGTGTAGAATGTTCACATCTCTCAAAGTTTCTAGCATTTCTTTCGCACCAAATACACCATATCAAGCAATGAGGCACAAGTCTCCAAAAATGTATGTTACGATGTCGTCCAAACATACCCTGCCAAGACTCAAACAACTCAATAACCTTGTGAGGCATAACCCAGTGGATTCCAAACAAACAGAACACCAACGACGACAACTCGCAAGCTATGGGGCAATGAAGTAGAAGATGATCCACTGACTCCCCACAACTCTTACACGTATAGCACCAATCAAGAACTAGCACACCACAATCCAAGATAATCTAAAATGTGGTACACCTTTGTTCTAATATGCAAATTTTCACAATCCAAAAGTTTCCTCCTTTTTTTTCTCCCTTTTCTTTTTGAAAGAAGATAGTTTTAAGTAAAACAAAAATCTTATATGCTTTATAGAGTTTCTGGAGAGAACCAGGCTAAAAATTATAAGGGTTTAACTTGAGGACAGCCTTGTTGTATTGTAACTTCTAATGAAACATGTGTGTTGAGTATAAGTGTAACCTCATCATTCCATGTTCTGGGGTAGGTCATGTAATGTGTTCCCATACATCTTCTGTGTTCTAGTATGATCAATTTTCTAGGTAACTTGGTCTAAATGTTTAGATTATATGAGAGATTGCTATATTACTTACTTAGAAATATGACCATGCAAGTATTGTAATACTGTTGCTTCCTAGGAGGATATCAACCTTTTATCCCTAGCAGCTGATCAACCATTTTATTGTTGAATTTCTACACTAGTTCCCATTTTTCCATTTGGTCTTCTATGAGGGGAAAATAAACAATGAAGGAAATGTATCAAGCTCGGAGATTTTGTTTCTCTTGCAAAGAAATTTGACAAGAAATGTTATTTATGAATAAAATAAAATGCAAGAAGCCTACAAACTTGGTTAGGTTTCATTTGTGCATGGTCAACATGTCATTCTTATTCTCATCCATTTTCTGTTGATAAGTTTCGTTTGTGCACTAATGCCCATATCTTAGTGATGATCTTTGCTTTCCATGCTTTCATTAGTGAATTATAGTTAAAAGGGGCTTGGTTAGGCTTATTTGTAAAGCAGGAAATTTGAACTTCTGTTCCAAATGAGCATATTAGAATGGAAGATTTTGAAGAACTTTGTTAGTGGACCATGATGCGATCTCCACTGAAACTTGCAAGATGCACACAAACCACGCAAGAATGTGTAATTTATACCTTGGAGAGTGAATGTAAGCATATGAGGATGCTCTCTTCATATTTTGTTCCTTTTTCTCAGTCTTTTAATGACTTGGTAGAAAGGCAGCAAAGAAGATTGCAATCAATGCCAATTACCTCATTGTGCTGTCAGCCGTGACTTCTCCTGTTTGTCAAATAGTATCATAAGAACATTGTTAAAAGGCAACAAGTCGGGATACTGATGTCCACTAAGTGAGATGACAGAAAAAAAATTATGAAATGTGGATTTAATGGATCAAAAATTCTTGCTTATACCTAACTTAAGATATTTGAGTTTCAGTGTGGTTGCGGTTCTTAATAAATTTTTTTTATATAGTTTTTTTCGTCTAATTCTTATATGGCTGGGGTAGACTACTTCACTTGATTTTTATCGTAATTGTCACGTCATTTAAGTGAATTTGAATTTCCAAATGCATGTATGATTTACACTTCCAGTTGTATGCCCATGGATGTAGATTTTTTTTTTGTCTTTATATTAATGGAATGTTGCCAACACATGACGAGTGCTAGATGCCGTCAATACACTGTTTCGTCATCAGACCTTGTTCCAAATGGATGGGTAAAAGCGAAAAGCTAGTCTCAAATCATTTCCAAATGGCTCGTGATAATGCTCCTTCCATTATTTTCATTGACGAAATTGATTCCTTATGTGGCCAGCGAGGTGAAGGCAATGAGAGTGAAGCATCTCGACGTATCAAAACAGAACTTCTTGTACAGATGCAGGTATTTTGTGTTCACTGGAAGTGGATAAGAGCTTTGTTCCAAGCTTATCTTATACTAATACAACTGTCATCCTTATACTTTAGTAGGTGATATGCAATATTTAAAAGTTTCCCTATCATCAACTGTTTTTTGTCCTGCATTTTCTTTTTCTCTTTTACTTTCCATAAGTGGTCCAGTTATTGTTTCAGTTGCTAAGCTATCTGTCTGTTACTTTAGGGAAAGATTATAGAAGTCATATAATTTATATATGTATGTGCATTCTGCTTCCTGCCAATACCATTATGTATAGCGTTTAGACTTGATTTTTGGAGCTTAAAATTCTTGGGCCTTTCCTTTTGTCTATGAACAAAATTGTTGTTAGAATAATGGTTAAATGATTAAATTCACAATTTTCTAATAGTTTTAGCTTTTGTGTCAAAAAGTGGTCTTGAGTTCAAGCTTTGTCTCCACTCTACCTCCCAAAAAAAGGGGGAAAAAAGGGTTACAATCATATGTGTTAAATTTGTTACAAGGACAGAATGCTGGTTCTTCTACTTTAGAGATTGGTGCATGGGCCTTATTGGGATGTAGTTAATTTTGTTACAAAGGCAGGCTATACCTATGTCAGTTGACTATCAAGCATTCTCCTAGTTATTGCTGAGTCTCTTAGGCCGTGGCCCATATGAAAAGCAGGTTCCATTTCACATTCTCCTCATGCTCACTCAAATTCTGGCCATAGGATCTCTTCCCTGTTCTCACACTAATCCATCTTATGGTAGTGAAACATGCAAACTATTGCAATGGCTAGTGATCAAACTCCTACCACCAGATAATTCTCCAATTTGAACTCTTAATAGCCGAGTCTGGAGTGTATAGTCTGACCTGGATTGAAGACATAGATCCCTTCCTACTCTGTTCTTGCATTCTTGGTGCATCATCTTTAGCCCACATCTCTTTCGTCTTATTCCCTACTACAATTATCTTTAACCTGCATCAGTTCTTAACTACATTAAACAGTGGTTGTTGCCTTTGGTTTTCTACTGTTAATCTTCAAATGGAAATTTTCTTTACCACATTTCAGGGTGTAGGCAGCGATGATCAGAAAGTTCTGGTTCTTGCCGCCACGAATACTCCATATGCTTTGGATCAGGTAAGAAAACTCTGATCCATTGGACCTAAGTTATAGCTAAAAAGAGTTTTATGACCTTCATTGCTTTGGGGTTGAGACTAAGGAAATTAAATACAGGCCATCCGTAGGCGTTTCGATAAGCGAATTTACATCCCTCTCCCAGATTTGAAGGCAAGGCAGCACATGTTTAAGGTACTGTGGTTTTGGTAGAGCCATAGTAATTGATTCTTTTGGAGCTTATGATTTGTTTAATATCCTCAACAGGTTTTTTATTTAATCAGGTCCATCTTGGAGACACTCCTCATAACTTAACTGAAAGTGATTTTGAGCATTTAGCTCACAAAACAGAAGGATTTTCAGGTTCAGACATAGCTGTTTGTGTAAGTGTCCAGTTTACATTAGTTTCTGGCATCCCTTTTGAGTGATTATATGGCTGAAAGCTGTTAGCTACCTCCTCTCTTTTGATAGGTTAAAGACGTTCTATTTGAACCTGTTCGTCAAACCCGTGATGCGAAATTCTTCAAAAAGAACTCTAGTGACATGTGGGTCCCTTGCGAACCTACTGAACGAGGAGCTGTTCAGGTTACCTTGCAGGAACTTGATGCACAAGGCCTAGCTTCAAAGGTACGTATTGGGTAGGAAACTGTTTTATTTATTATTATTATTAATGGACACTGCATAAAGCTCTAGACCAGAAATCATTGCCAAAATTATCACTATAATCATGTTTAGTGCTAGGTATCAATAACTTACCTAACAGAATTATTAAAGACTTATTCAATGCTTTAACTTATGTAGTTAGTCAATTTCGGAAAAGTAGGACTGAAGAAAAAAGTGGAAAAGAGTAGGGGGGATGGGGGTGGGAGAGAGATTTAAAAAGTGCATGCCTCTATCTTATGTGCCACATTCAATTTCATTAATGCACATTCAATGATGATTTTCTCTTCCATCAAAATTACACAATTCTTTGGAGGAAAGTCAATTTGTGGTATTTCTTTTCTAGCCTCGTTCATCCACTTCCTTTTAATTTATATAATGACTTGAATGTAACTGGGTCTGGGAATGTATGACTTGCAGATCCAGCCACCACCAATCACAAGAGCAGATTTTGATAAAGTACTTGCAAGACAGAAGCCAACTGTAAGTAAAGCTGATCTTGAGGTGCATGAGAGATTTACGGAGGAGTTTGGGGAAGAAGGCCAATTGCTTGAGTTTGAACACAAGGACTGATTAACCATTAGAACAGGTAAAACTACTAGTATAGGTAAATGAAATATGTATATATAGTCGTCAATATAGCTTGTAATAGAAAGTTCAGCGTCTTTTTAAGAGAACACCGTGCCATATTGTTTCAATCTCTCTGTCTCACCAGAAGAGGAAGAGGTGGAAAGCTCTTAATTGATGTTTAGTGTTACTGGTCATAGTCTCCATATTCAATAATGATTGATAATCTTACCAATTTTTTCCCATCTGGGTATGATCTCCTACCGGTTTACCACTAGATGTTCATTGGAAACAATATCCTAGCTGCTGCTAGAACCAAATTTGTAATTAACCAATGATGAACATCTAAAATAGACATAGAAAACAAGTTGCTATATGATTGATATCGTTAATGAAAATTAGCAAATGATGACAGCTAAAAAATTTAGCGTTACGAGAGAACTACTGTGATACTATCTTATTGAGAATGCCCCAAGGCACCGCCATTAAAAGCAAGGTAACCTAAGGATAAAACTCTTATGTTTGGAATGGAGGGAGAGAAGGAAAAGGTGTTCTGGAGTCACGGAGTTCACCTTGTGTATAATAAAAATAGTATCAATAATGAATCTATGTGAAAAAATAAAATAAAATAACATAAAATTTGTCAAATAACACATTGTAACCTTAACGTGTGGAAGATATTATCAAGGATAGCACCCCTAGCATAGTCTAGAAAGGTAAAGTTAAAAAAAAAAAAAAAAACCGTAAAGCTTAACATAAGGATACTAATTGTGTGCATCAATAAAAAAACACTCATGAAGGTTGTTGCTAAGTAGATAACTTTCACAAATAATTTATAAGAACTAAAGGGTAAAAATTCCACAATAGAAGATCTAAATAATTGATTTCAAAGCAACAAGTAACAAAATGGTTGTTTATTGATATGGAAATCTGAGGTGCAATAGGTTGGATTGAAAGCTATAAAACTCAGTCTTATTCTCAGTGACGGCTTCAGGAATTTTTTTTAAGGGGGTCATTAAGAAATTTAAATTAATAAAAAGAGAACTTGAATATATCAAGTTATAGACCCAAAAAAAAAAAAAAACACATGAATTTTTACAATTTTCTTCTACAAGTTTTCAAATTTTGAATTGTTACACAATAGTTCATTATGAGAATTTATTGCCAATATGGGTAGCTATGACCAATTTATTTTGTTAAGCTTGTCTAAATTTTTATTTTTATGCAGTTAATTTTATATATTTGTCATTGTTTTTATAAAAATATTTTAAACTAAATGACTAAACTCAACTCATTGGCTCTATATTAATTATTGACACATATAAGCACACTCATTCATACATAAAATAATTCATTACATGTGTTACTTAACCAATCAAATGCTTGAATAATCACTAACTTTGCAATTTTTTTCTTCAATTTTTCTAACTTTATGATAAAAAATTATTATACCATGATAACTATACACACGCATATATATAACAAATCCTCTCTATTTCCTAATTATTAAATTATATGAAGTTATATTATATTTATATTGTACACACAAACATCCACGTATACGTTATTATTCACACAAATGACATTATAAAAAAAAAGTATTACACACAATCAATATTAGACACACTCATGCACATATAATAAAAAATTTATAATAAATAATGATACTTACCATTCACAAACACTTACTATTACTTTAAAGTTAAAAATACTTGTACTAAGGATGCATAAAATTTAAGTCAAGGTGTGCAAAAATATTTTTAAGAAAAAATTAATGTATTAAATTAAAAAAATTAAATATATATATATATATATATATATATTTTTTTTAAGTCAGGGGGTTCATTTGAACCCCCTGACCAAAGAGTACTGTCGCCCCTGCTTATTCTGCTTCTCTCTCTCTCTCTCTCTCTCTCTCTCTCTCTCTCTCTCTCTCTCTTCTCTGAGTCTTCTCTCTCTATTTTTCTGAACCCCTTTTCCTACTGCACATCCCCCCTTTTTTAGGCACCTTTCCCTTCCTTCTCCTTCCTTATCTCTCCAGCTGGCTTGCCTCTAGCTGGATTCAGGGGATGCTTGTCCCATCACCCCTCTGCTATGCCATTGTTTCATCATGTAACAGGAATTTTGAGAGTGTCTTTACTGTCAGGCTTGTCTATAAGCATTTAATGTGGAAGAGGTTAGGTAGAGAACAACTCATCAATGCAGAGGTGACTGGCTCTATGGTCCTTGTCTCTTTGTGGAGTTTCCTAAGGCAATTTTGGTGACGTGTGTTGATTATTGGAAATCTAAAGAATTAGCACACATTATCTCTCCACCTTCAAATCAATTTTAGCCTCCAAAGCAACAACAAGGTACTGAAATCATCTATCTTCAAATCAACTCTAGAAGTTCCAGAAACATAAGCCTTAAAGAAAAGAGTTTCAAATGCCAGTCAAACTTTAGCTTTGTCCACGAAGACCTAAATTTGTGCTTCCTTTTCTTCGTCATCTTCTTCTTGTGTGTGTGTGTACGCGCGCATAGTTCGACCACGGTTTGAGCAGTTCCATGCATTTCTCTCATAAGGGTTAAAAGAACCGCAATGGTGAGAGGTTCACGATTAATCAGGTCGGACCATACGGTCCAGTCCGGGTATGAGAACCATGGTAGAAAATGGAAATAATTAGTTAGATGATAGAACTATTCTTGAAAGAATCCACGGGATCAATATAACAAGTGACACAATCATATTCCGTAAATACGACTTTCATTATTTAATGATTTCAACTAACTAAAGTACATAATTGTTTTTTTTTTTAAATATTTTTTATATTTACTAAAGTTTAACCATTATTAGTAAAAACATATCGAAATTTGTTGATAATAATGCAAAGTTTATCAAACACCAAAATACTTGCAACGGCAAATCTCTCCACAACCCAATGACAAACTAAAAAAATAAGAAAAAGTCATACTAATTTTAAAATACTCTTTAATTAAAATTTTAAATCAATGGATTTTAATTCTGAAACAGAGGATAATTTTGGAAACCTACCCTTAAGCAAATGATATGTTAGTACCCAACATTGTTAACATTAACTTAATAGAGTTTGATCAAATGGATGTCAACAGGTAAAAATGTTTTTTCCCTTCAAGTTTAAGGTGAAATGTCATTTGACTCATTTCCCAACACCTTAAAGGAGGGGAGTGTAATTACCTCTAGTTTTTATTATACATATATTGAGTTACAAAATATTTCATTTGCATCTTGATTTGTTTTTAAAGTATTTTGGTTTCAAATCTACAATATATGATAAGAAAATGGTATAAACAAAAAGAAGAAAAAATCAAACTTTACTATCACATATTTTTTATTCCAACCACCCCCACCACCCCCCCCCCCCCCCCCCCCCCCCCCCCCTCTTCTTCCACACACAAATGCATGAAATTATGGACATTATGTGTATAGAGTATAAAATTATGGACATTATGTGTATAGAGTATAAATTCATAAGTATGACGGAAGAAGAGTTGTACTTTTACCATTTTTTTAAAAGCAAAACAAAGCCATGAAAATTAACTACTCTAAATGAATCTTATATTATATGTCACTTTGTTTACTGTCAAAATTATAGATGAAGATGACACATTAATTTCAAGGCAATAAAAATCAAGAGATGTTATTCGCCATATGCCTTTTCTCTTGCCAATGGCCAACCTATGATTGGCACTCCCTGGCTTAGGCTATCAATCACTAAATTCCACCAACAATGGCTAAGAAATGCTCTAGTCGCTTTGTGTGGCAGAATTTCCAATTAGGGTGCCTAGTTATTTACTAGCAAGCCCCGTTTGTTTTTTCTTATCGGTTTTCAAATCCTTCTGATAACCATGGTATTTAAACCCGGACCGGACCGTACGGTCGGACCGTAAAACCCGGGAACCTTTCACATTCACGGTCCATTTAAGGTTACGAACCGTTCCATGCGAAAAAAGCATGGAACCGTCCGAACCGCGGTCGGACCAGCCGGTTCTGTGAACCGTGACCGGTTCTCACGGTTCAAGAGGGTGGACTGTTTTAGCCTAAAACGGCGTCGTTTTGGCCTTTTTTTTTTTTTTTTTTTTTTTTTTTTTTTTCTTTTCCCTAATGCGACGTCGTTTTGGGCATTGTGATTTACTAACTGCTGAACGACTAAACCTAGTCTCTCAAAACTCAAATCTCTCTGCCTCTTCCTCACTCTCTCGTCTCTGCCTCTTCCTCACTCAAATCGCCGCTGGATCCTCGTCGCCCCTCTCACCGTCGCAGCTCACGCATCGCCTCTCTCGCCGTCGCAGCTCACGCATCGCCGCTCAGCCGTCGCCGTGTTACAATCAATTCCTTCACCGTCGACCAGCACACACATTTATCACGGCAAGTTTATTTCTTTGTTTTTCTTATTTTGATTTTTAGGCATTTAGAAAAACAAAAAAGTTTGATCCCCACATTTTAGTAACAATTAAATTAGTCCATGATATTTTCAATTTACATACATTCTAGGTCCAAATTTGGGTTTGTTTTAGTTGCTAAGTTGATATGTATCTATTAGAGTTAGAGATTTATAAATTTGATTTGCTGTGGATGAATTATTGAATGACCTGTTGCTGTGGGCTAGTGGTGTTATTGAATTATTGAATGAATTATTGAATGACACTTTTGGATGAATTATTGAATGACCTGTTGCTGTGGGCTAGGGGTGTTAACTGTCAAGAGTCAATGCCTTTTTCTTTGGCAGAGGCGTCTTTAATCCTAGTTAGCATGTGTGAAGAGGCAAAGGAATACCAAAGATAATAAGTGGAGGTAGCTAAAAACCAAAATTTGTGTTAAAGCATCAAGAATGTGGAAAAATTCACAGTTGCAATGAAGTGTGTCTGTCTGTCTGTCCGTTGGACCACTACTACACTTACTAATTCTTTGACTCTATGACTTTGTGTATATTAGTTTGTTAATTTGACTGTGTATAAAGTTGTGATTCTTTAACTATATGTATTTCAAAAATTGATGGGTCTATGCATGTTTGATTGGTTGTTTAGTCTTTTAGATTAAAATGGAAACAGAGACCGGGTCTACTCCATCACATGAAGTTGATTCCAATGCAATGGAGTCTAGTTCAAGAGTAAGGGAAAAGGTTGATCCGGCTTGGGAACATTTTAGCCTTGGTAAGGATGAAAAGGGACGGAATACTTTTACATGTGTGTATTGTAGGCAAACATATAAAGGTGGGGGTATTAATAGGATGAAACGACACCTTGCGGGGATAAAAGGTGATATTGGATCATGTAAAAAGGTTTCTCATGATGTGAGATACCAAATGTTGGAATATTTGAAAGAGTTTGAGTTGAAGAAAAAAGCTGAGAAACAACGTCAAGAAGAAATGTTTAGTGTGCCTTCCACAAATAGTGATATACAAGAAGATGAAGATGTGCAAGAAGTGTTTAGTAGTGGGTTGCCTAAAAAATCTGTTTTAGGTAAAAGAAAAGGTACAAGCTCAGTAGATAATTACTTTGCTCCAAGAACTACCCCAGGAGCTCAACCTGGTCTTAAAAGTGTGTTCCAAAGCAAAGAGAGGGTGAGGCAAGCTGATATGGCTATTGCAAGGTTTTTGTATGACAACTGCCTTTCTTTTAATGTAGTGAATTCAGTGTACTACCAAAAGATGATTGATGCCATAGCTGCTGCTGGTCCTAGTTACAAAGGTCCATCTTATCATGCTGTACGGGTTCCTTTGTTGAGGGATCAAAAGAAAGAGGTTCAGTTGTTGGTTGAGTCACAACGTAGGCATTGGGCAGAAGTTGGATGTACACTTATGGCTGATGGTTGGACAGATACTAGACATAGGTCATTGATTAATTTCCTTGTTTATTGTCCTAGGGGAATGGTATTTGTAAAATCAGTTGATGCCTCAGATATTGTGAAGAGTACCAGAAACTTGTTTAAATTGTTTGATGAAGTAGTTACATGGGTTGGTCCAAAAAACATAGTTCACATGGTTACTGATAATGCTTCTAATTATGTATCTGCTGGTAAATTGTTGTGTGAAAAGTATAAAACTATTAGTTGGTCTCCTTGTGCAGCACATTGCCTGAATCTTGTGCTGCAGGATATGGGAGACATGCCTCATGTGGAGAGACTCAAAAGCCGTGCAACCAAAGTTACAGTTTTTGTTTATAATCATGTAGCTTTAATTGCTTGGTTGAGGAAGAGACCTGGTTGGACAGATATTGTACGCATGGGAGCAACAAGATTTGCTACTACTTTCCTTTCATTTGGAAGCCTTCATGTGCATAAGCATGACTTGCAAGCCTTAGTGACTAGCAAGTTCTTTGTGAACAATAGATTGGCAAAAGAGTCAAAGGCAAAAGAAGTAGTTTCTATCATTTTGGATAATTCTTTTTGGGATGATATTAATGTTCTTGTCAAGATTTCATCGCCACTTATCCGTTTGTTACGGATTGTTGATTCTAATCAAAGGCCTGCAATAGGATATGTGTATGAGGGCATGCATAGAGCACGGTTGGGAATTAAGAAGATCTTCCGAATGAAGAAGCACTTGTACAAGCCATACACCTCAATTATAAAAAACCGTTGGGACAAACATTTGCATAAAGATCTTCATGCTGCTGCATATTGGTTAAATCCCGCTTTTCAATATGATGAGGAGAATTTTTGTCGGAAACCAGCAGTAAATATGGCTGTTTTGGACTACATTGGGACAAAATATGATGGTGACAAAGAGAAAGTAATTAAGGAAACTCAATATTTTCGAGACCATCTTGGGAGCTTTGATAGAGATCTCGCATTGTCAACAAGCACGACCACTCATCCAGGTGAGAAGTAATTAGTTTACTTTAATACTATAAACAAATCTTAGTTTTTTTTGTTCATGTTGAAAGTTAGTTTTGTTATTATAGTTAGAAACTTAGAATAATTGAAGTGATTATTCAATTGAAAGTTTGTTTGTTTATGTTGATTAATATTAAATTACATTGTGTTATGAAAATCAGATGAATGGTGGAAGTTGTGGGGTGCTGATGCTCCAAACTTGCAAAAATTGGCAATTAGAATCCTTAGCCAAACTTCCGCCTCTTCTGGATGTGAGCGTTGTTGGAGTTTATTTGACCAAATACATTCTAAGAGGAGAAATAGGTTGGAGCATCAAAGGCTCAATGATCTTGTGTTTGTTCATCATAACTTGCGATTGAAACATAGGTAACTAAATGTTATATCTTGTCATTATATTAATTTCTAAGAAGTCATTTATATAATGTAATTGTTAGTTACTAGTTATGTTCAAATTCCAATAATGAGCATGACATTTTATGATGCAGGCTTTATAACAAAAAGTTTAATTTTGACCCCATTGATTATGCAAGTATCGACAAAACTGATTTTTGGGTATATGTGGAAGAGGAAGACCCATACCTTAATTATGAAGAGTTGGAGAATGCAATTTATGAAGAGGGTGCATATCCAGCAGAGCCTTCTTCTAATATTGAAGGTTAGTTTATATGTAAACAATTTGATAACCTATAATGATTTTTCTTTTATTTTTTTCAAACTTGTGTAAACATTATAATGGTTTTTCTTTTTATTTTGTTCAAACTTGTGTGTAGAATCTGTAGATGATAGCAGTGAGGTTGAAGGAATTGAGTTGGGAATATTTGGACAACCTATTAGCCCTCCTCCTGGATTTTCAGGGAATGATGATGAGCATGCTAACTTTCATGACATTGATGATTTATCATCATAATAATTATGTTTGAACTTTGAAGTTCTATTTTGTATTTTAGAGATAATTTTTGTATCTTTTTGTAAGACATAATGTGTAACTTGGAGTTTGAAGTTTTGTTGTTGTTTTTTAGAAGTAAGTTTTATGTATTTTTGTAAGAAACAACATGTAGTTGTGTACTGTAACTTGTAGGCTTGTTTATGTATTTTTATTTTGTACTTTTAAGTTTTATGGATTACATTTACTTTTAGGTCTTCTTGTGCATTTGTAATAGAAGCAGTAATATAGAACAATGCCTCAGAACATCAGTAGTTGCTTATATAATGCAGTGTTCTTTAAATGGTTATATTCTACAGATTCAAGATAATATCAGATCTCTATTCTATCATAGTAAAGTTTTTATCATCTTGACTTGTTTTTCTTTTTCCCCAATACGTCACATAATCTTTGTCTTTCAGTATCATTTTGATTTTGCATGGGCTTATATACTTTTGGACTTGTATCATTGCCTTTTGTTGTGCTACTTACTTCGGTTTCATTTTTATTTTTTTGTGATCAATTTATTCTTTAATGATCGCTTTTCATGGATATGTTGTTCAGGTTGCAAAAGAAAAGATAGTGCTAATGTCATTATATTGGATGAAAACTTTATGATTATTTTAGTTAATTTTTCTAAATTTTATTAATTTAATGTTTTTATATATATTTAAAATAATTATTAATTAATTATGACGTCATCACGGTTCGACCCCGGTTCGACCTCGGTTCGACCTTAAAAACCTTGAACCTCTCTCTTTTACGGTTCAATGAACGGCCCGGGTCTGAAAACCATGCTGATAACCAGTATGCTCTAAATTCACCATTTATGTCAAAAGACTCAAAACCAATAGGTGGCCTAATGACCCAAATAAATGGCATTCCACTTTCTTCCAAAGCAATAGCAAGTTCCATCATTTGGGAAAGCAACAATTGTACATTCAAAACCGAAACCTCCTGGTGCTAGTTCAGCCATTCTATGCATTGCTCTACCAAAGACCCAGCTTGTTTTCCGATTCTTTGGCCGATAACATGGGTACTAGAGATTTAGAGGAAGATGAAATCATGGCTTGAGGGAGTACAAGACCAATAGCCCAAACTGCCAGGTTTATATATTTTCTCAAAACTTCCAGTCCTGAAGGTTCAAGTTCTTCTATTGTATTACAAAATCACCCATATGAACCAAAAGAAAGTGATAAGTGATAACTATGATTGAACAAACCTTAATGGAATTAATTTAGCGAAGGTTAATTGGCTAAAAGGGTAACTACAAGATTAACCATAACTGTCTTTAATGCCCATAGGCTTGATTGTAATTCCATTTCTAAATTAAATTATAGATTTTAGTGGAAAATATTAAAATGATTATATAATTAATAAATTAATTTGTAAAAATCCTAATAAAGTCTAATAGATTTTTTTTTTATTTTTTATTATTATATCTTTTCTAAGGTTTGTATTTGTAAAAGTAAAATATGTTTATGAGTATAATAATAATATTTTTTTTGTTTATGTTTATGTTTATACTTTGGCAGTGCCAGATCTATGGTATAAGTAATTGATGTGGTCGCCTAAAGCCCCAAGTAAAAAAAAAGCCCCAAAATTTTAACTAATAGAGTTATTTATTTCATTGTAATAGTATTAAACCCAAATATTAGTCAATAAATAAAATAATATTTTTTATCAAATGAAAAACAAACAAAATAAAAAAAGAAAAATGCTACGTCTACAACATTTGTCATAACACTTTTATAACAAATCCTGAGTAGTAGGTTGTTACAGGCTGTTATTGATAGCAAAAAAATAATTTTAGTAGTGGATTTAAATTAGAACCACTAACAACTTAACACTTAGTATTTGTTGTGAAAAAAATTGTAAATGTAACACTTCTAAAAAAAAGATCAATACACAAAAAAATTCACAACATTTTTTACAATAGTTCAGTTAGCAAACTTTTACTATTTCTCATATAAGTTCACCACTAACATTACTCTTTTACTTATCACTATCAATTTGACACATCAACAGGTGTGAAAAGTTTTGTCCAATTTCTTGTCTATAAACATTCTAAAAAAATAAATATATGTGGTTCATATCAATTAATAGTAATTTTGCATCTAAAACAAGATAATCAATTTTCACCTTAGGACCCTAAATGCATCAAGCTACCCCTGTACTATGGGAATTCAATCTATGATGTTGAGCATCTACTTAGTTTGTTCTATATGAACATATACCCTTTACTCTGGGGAATGGTACATAATTCATAATCCAAATAACTCAATGCCTTGTGCCATGCTGTCATGTATGTTATTTATCTCTTTTAGATTTTACAATGTGTCGATTTTTTTATTGTTAGATTTGTCATTGTACCATAAATTTCACGTTACTAAGGTCTAATGATAATTGTGACCCATTTCATTATCTTGCTTTTTTTCACCTAAGTTGGGTTATCTACGGTTGGGGAACGTAAGAAAGGACACATTTAATGCTTGTGATTCGGTTATTTTTCAAAGGGTAAAATAATAATTTTCCGTCTAATAGTTTAGACTTTGGAAGAATATTGTGTGTTTTTATGTATTTGGAATTTGCATTCTTCTTACCCTTATTTTTTTTTTTTTTTAAGGATTAATTTCCATTCAAATCATTTTGGAAAACTCTCATATCAATCTGTCAACTAAGGAAGATCTTTAGTGCAGGAGTACTAATGTCTTATATTTCATAGGCATTAGGAGATTCGTACATTTCCTATCAGAGCCAAGTACCATTTTTTTTTTCTTGCTAGTGTAAATTTCACTTTTAAACCCTATAGTTTTGGGGCAGTCCAAATAAAAACCCTATAATGTCAAGCATACCAAGTTAAAACTTAAATTTTTAAACATAAAAATTTCACTTTTAAATCCTATAGTCAATGGTCCCAATAACATTTTTAGATTGTTTTTAATTATCTATGGAAAGAGTAGTTGTTGAAGTTGAAACCAAAACAAAGGAGAACATAAATTGAATCAACTCAAACCGACTTTACTTAGCTCCTAATGGCTCCAAAAGTGGCTTTGGAAGCATCTTGTATGTATATGTGTGTGTATATATATTCAATAAATTAATTTGTAAAAAGCCTAATAAATTTACATATAGATGGAATTATAATTATTTTATTTATTTATTTTCTAAGGTATGTATTTGTAGAAAGAAAAATATGTTTATGAGGAACCAAAATATTTTTTTGTTTATGTTTATGTTATTGCTGGTTTTATTTAATGTTATCTTTAGGAAAAAGTTCTAGATGTTATACACTTATGATACTTTTAGTTTTTTTTTGAATTATATATGGAAAGAGCAGTAGTTGTTGAATTTAAAACTGAAACAAGGGAAAACATAATTTTTTGAATCATGTAAGGAAAGAACATAAGTTGTTAAATTTAAAACCAAAACAAGGAAAAATATAATTTAATTAACTCAAATGGACTTTACTCAGCCTCTAATGGATCTAAAGCTGGCTGCAGTGGTTGGCCAGCTACAAAGTGAAATATTAGAACTAAACCAACTGAAGGGTGGGCCAAGAACTAAATATAAAATACTAAAATTAAACAAACTTTAGAACATAGCGCCTTAAAAGGAAAAAACAGGGAACCTGTGATGTGCATAGTATTATTAATACAACTATTCAGCTGCCCAACAGATTCTTAATTCATTTTAATTATGCATTTAAAATATCCCAAAAATCCCCTAAAAGTTAATCCTATATATTTAAACATGCATGATTAGGCAAATATTATATATATATATATATATATATATGTATGTATGTATATAAAGTCCAATAAATTTTGAATGTTCAAATAGTGTGTAAAACACCTATGAATATTTAGACCCCCAATTAACAAATTACCAACACAAGCTTATAATCAAACAATATATGTGCATAATATGAAGATAAGCTAAAACAAAGTTGGTAAAACAATATAAACCGAAATTAATCACAACCACAGCAGTAATTAAAAGGCAAAGATTAAGGGAAGAGAAATGCAAACACAAAGACAACATAGCGATGTGTTATCAAAGAGGAAACCAAAGTTCTCAGCGAAACTCACCGCCGCCTTCCAAGCGGTCAATAATCCACTAGAGAATAAAGTTGGGATACATAAATAGCAGAATAGCCTTCAAGCCTAATCTACCTAGTGCACCTAAGCCCTCCAAACTTCTTGCTCCAACAGGGTTATGCCGAACCTTGTCTTCTCTAACTTACCGGATCCCGCAATCGCCCATTGCATCAACCAAAATGAATTGGTCCCTTCTTAACTGCTTCCGAAGCACCAAAAAGCCTTCTCACAGATATGGATATGGTGAGATAAAGATTTGGCTAATGTACCTCTCAAGGATGTAACAATGGAGAGAACGAGAGTAGAGGAATTTGGAGAATCAAAGGATTTGGCTAATGTACCTCTCTAGGGTTTCTCTCTTAAAATTCTCTTTGGAAACTCTCTACATTTCGTGGGAATAAGGGTATTTATAGTAGGGTGTGCACGGAATGCGAAGAGTCAATTAAAACCAAACAAGGTGATCTGGAGACTCGAGCTCGCGACTGGAACGAGTCGTGAGTTTGAGTCGCGAGCTAACTGCCTTGCCAAACTGGAGGTTTTATCTTGTAATGCAATAGCTGGCGTGACCCTTCAGCTCCCCCTGCATGCTTCACACGTGTGCCTATCTGGCGACTCGCCAGTCGCGAGGCTCTTCTTGAGTGCACACTCTTGAGCTTTTCTTCACATTCTCTCACACACTACCCTTACATGATTTCCACTTGAATATAGGGTTTCTAAATGCTGAATTACAAGCAAATTTGGCACGGAATAAAGCCAACAGAATGATTGAATAAATTCAACCTTACAAATTTAAATATTGATAGAATTATTTTTGAGGTAATTACACTTGTAAGGACCCAAAAAACAGCCCAAGCCCACTTAGAATAGTAGCACCCAGTACTATAAGCTCAATACAATAAATTTGTAAGAGAGCAGGAATTTCCAAGTCAATTGCAATGCTAAGTAAATCACAAACTTGAGGATAAAAGGACAAAAGCAATTAAAATGAACGAATGAAGCAGTGATTTAGTGTAAAGTCTTCCTTGGGTAGGTCCGAGGATGGATTGTTCATTAATAGTCAAAACTGAGTTCTTATAGTAAGATCTTAAGTTTTCTTTCTCTCAGTTCATAAAATGTCCATCCCTTCTTCTAGGGGTTCCTTTTCTTATATAGTCTTTTCTGTTGCATCTCAGCCCTCCACCTGTATGTCTAAGGGGAATCACTGAGATGCTTGTCCCATCAAGACCCTTCTAGAGGTGGTAAAGAGAGCTGTGCATTGTGGAGTCACTATTCAGGTGTATTTTCCTCATAAATGCGACCAGCTCAGTTGGTGCTGAACATTGAATGTGGAAGTAATGGCCACCTTCCCAGATATTTCCCTTTTTTGTTGCTTGCACGACTCTGGTGCCCTCCATAGTGCTCTACTTTCTGGTGTAGGGAACTGAGTAAGGTACTCCCAAGGTGCATTTGCTCCTCGGGTTCCTCAGACGATGGTCTTGCTTGCCTCCTTTCCTCAGACCTCTTATTCTAAGTTTAATTTGGACCTGAGTGGTCTTAACGTCTTCCCTCTTCGGTCTTAACCCACATGTCAAACTTGGGTTGACGCATGAATGGACCTTTCATCATCCTCAGGCAATGTCCATGGGCCTTAGAATGTCCTTGGATTACTTACTCCCACAACACTCTCTTCCCTTCAGGTTTGAAGAAATTAACACTCAATTTTATTTATATTAGTAACAAAATATTTTAAATTTTCATAAGAATTTTTTTACAAAAGCTTAACCATGGTTAGTAAAAAATATAATTGGTAAATTTAAAATAAAAATGTAATATTTATCAAGTACCAAAACACCTGCAATCTCTCCATAATCTGTTAAAAAAAATAAATAAATAAAAAAAGCGCAAAAGTCATACTTAAAATTTTATAAACTTTAAAACAAAGAATTTTAGTTTTTAAATGGAGGATAATTTGGAGACATGGCCTTAAGCAAAGGATGAGTTCGTACACAACATTTTTAATATTAATTTAACAAAATTTGATCAAATGGATGTGAAAAGGGGAAGTGTTTTTTCTTTTCAAGTTTGGGGTGGAGTGTCATCTCCCCAAACTCAAGGAAAGGGAGTAAAATTACCCCTATTTTTAATTATGTATGTTTTTAAATATTTTTCCCTTCAATTTTGGGGTGGAATGTTATCTCTCCAAACTTCAATGTCTCAAGGATTAAAAAAATATTTACTTCAAATTCTTCAATGCTTTAGTAAAAATCAAACTAAATTATATATTGAATAATTGAATAGGCTACATGTAATTAATGTCTTCAAAATTATAGTATTTAATGTACTAAAGAAAAAGATAACAAATGCATCATATAATGCTGACATGAAACTTTTGAGTATAGAGCATTTCATTTCCCCCTTCAAAGAGCACGCAACATAATAGACGTTCACAGACTACACACACACACACACACACACATATATATATATATATATACACATATACACACACACGCACATAATATATTAATGACTAAAAACTCAATGTGAACGACTACTGCTTCACTTGAAGATCTGGAGCTGATATAGGCTCTTGCCTCTTGCAGGTACTCATCGAAAAAAATTTAGGTAGCAGCATGAGAATAGTCCAACCCCTTGAGAGCAGTAGCCTGAATATCTTGCTTGACCTTGAAGACAGTGGATCAGTAATCGTTCTCTTGTCAAAATTCCTATCTGGGGCGACCCCTGCTGTATCTTGGTGGAATAGTCTTGGCAACATCAACAACTATCATCCAGCCATTAATAATCTGTAAGAACCAGGAACAAAATAGAGAGATTACCCTTTCTCTTATTCAGAGTGTTATATTTGTTTTGTCTACAATTATGAGCCAAAGCTTAAGGAAAACAAACCTGCGCTTGAACATTAAGCACAAGAAAAATACAAGGAAGATTCGTAATGGAAGAAAACTTACCTTGCCATTCATCTCTTTGAGTGCTGCACTAGCAGCCTCCTCTGTAGTGTACTCTATAAATGCATAACCTTTGGACCTTTTGGAAATTTTGTCCATTATAATTTTAACTGTTGAGGAAGCAGTGCATCAGCACGGGTATAACCTTACTAATGAAACTCATCATTTATGAGCATGGAAATGCAAACATACCATCAACAAGCTCACCAAAGCCTTCAAATGCAGCACGTAAGGTTTTCTCAGATGTGTAAAATGACAACCCTGTTTTTAAATCAAGATTGTAAATCACTGTCATTTGTGAATAAAAAAAGAGGGCGAAATAAAGTTGCTGGACTGGAGAACTTTTGGATTTCAGAATGGAAACTACAAGGAATACATTATGATCTCATAAGAGGAAACCATGGCATGGTCCAGGGAATCTCCAAAGACTAAATACAACCAAATGTTACTCAGGTAAAACTCAAAAAAGCATAATTAGACAACCATTATAGTTGAACAAGCATCCACATTTCATAAATAAAAATCTTGAATTATTTCATAAAAGTGGTCTTCGAAAATATGAAATTTACAAGCTAAGAATTCAAACTCACAGTCTTGCAATATACCTGTAACGAATAGTTTCTTTGTTTTTATAGGGGTTGTTTGACCTGCTTCTGAAGGATCTGGCAGATCTGTGGAACTCTGTAGATTATTACCTGAAAATACAGCTTGTTTACTCTACAATGGAAAGAATTGTTGCAATGGTAAACTAAAGATATAGTCTGAATGACATGAAATGATTCATTGGGAATTGGCCTCATATTAAAAACAAATCAAGATTGATAATTTCAATAGTTTATTCTAAACTGAAAAATTTAATGGTTTCTATAGGACTAGGTCCTTAACAAAAAATATAACCTAATGTGCTTGGTATGTTCACCTCACTGGTAACAGAACAGGTGAAAACACTGTGATATGAGCCAGGCAGCAAGCAATGTCACAAGGTTGGCTTGCAATTTTTGCATGTTTGGTACCAAAATAGATTAGATAGATTAAATTTGTTTTGCCAAGTTTTGCTGTGGTTTTATCAAATAATGATGAAGAGTGGTTCCTTGGACTCGGGAGATAAAGCAGAAAATAGATTGGTTATCATTCCTATTAGTCTTTTCAACGAGGTAGGAGAGGCGTTGGCTATTTATGTAGGTTTTGTATTCGATAAAGGAATCTCAGAATAATTCTGACTCAAATGTCTCCCCACCCCCTTCCTCTTATTTTACTAGGCTGGCCAGCCTCAAAGTAGATTGTTTCGCCTACTGTTCTTATAGCACTTGATAGAACCGGAGTCCATCACTCTGTATGAGTTTTTTTTTTAGAAATTCCAAAATGTTCAAAATGTTCAAAATTTGTAAAAATGAATAATAAGAAAATAAAAATTAAAAAAGAAAAAAAAAAAAAAGAAGAAGATGTTTGCCAGGTTATACTATAAAATTTCTTAATCATGTAATGAAAAATATTATATTAAATGGGACTGCTTAGAGTGTAATATCACCTAAATACCTACCCTCAAGCATTGCCACCGATAAAGATCCATATATTATCACAAAGCACAAAATACAGGCTTTCAATAAATTATATATTTTTGCTTTTGTTGGGGTGGCAGATGTCAGTTGCTCCCTCATACAGACCTTAACCAGCACCAAATATGCCTCACATTAACCATTGAAGATTTCTGTCTCACACAACCAAATCATCTTGACACTCTCACTTACATCATCTGATCATCATTAACCAAGTTGGACTAGCCAGTAACCCATCTTGGCTAAGGCATGTTTTAGAGCAATTGGATTAAGAATTAAAAAAACTATTGTTAATTATTATGCTATTTAAAGAGAGCGTTAGAATTATGGTTAAGTGATTAAATTCATCATTTCCTAATAGATTAAGCTTTTGGGAGAATCGGTAATTTAATATAGCATTAGAGCAGGAGATTTTAAGTTCGATCCCTGTATTCACTCTATCTCAGATTAAAAATTTTAAATTCCCACGTGCTAAGCCCCCACTTATTAAGGGGAAGTTTAGGCCCACACGTAATGGGGAATGTTAGAATTATGGTTAAGTGATTAAATTCACCATTTCTTAATAACTTAAACTTTTGGAAGAATCGGTAATTTAACAAAGAGGTTGGGCCTTAGTGCGATAGCAAGTGCCTTCCACCCAAAGTGACAAGCTGCAGACTTAAGTCTAGGAATTAGGCCCTCCAAAATAAAATTGGGTGTAAGGCACTAAGGTTGCCTACCAATCACCTCTCCTAGACCCGACAAAAGTAGGAGTTTTGTGCACTAAGTACAACAATTTTATCATGTTATTGTAGTATCTTCACCAATTCCAGCATTGCATACCTCCTCCTCATTTGCTTGAGTAACCAATAGCAGAGTTTCTTAAAACTTCATGGTCGTACCCAATGCACAAAGCTCCCACTGTTGTGGAGTCTAGGAGAGGTCATGGTAGGTGGGCAGCCTTACCTCCTTTTGCTTAAAACTTCATGCATGTTGTAAAATATATGCCAAAACCACCTTTTATACATGAACTTCAATTTAAAGTTGAGCCTTAATCAATACACAAGAACGAGACCTGAAGCCATTTTCTGACATAAACTAGTTGTTATCAAAGTTAATAGCGAGTATTAGAGAAATGCTCCACCATACATGTCACTATAACGTTAAACATCACTTTTTGGGGTCTATGGAATATAATTTCTTTTCCCATGGCTTTCCAAAATAGTTTTCCAAGAACAAGGAGTAAGCAATTTACTTTCCTCAGTAGCATTTGAATCTTCTAACCCATTTAAAGTTATCAACTGCACCTTAACTCGAACCAGTTGGATGAATTCCATTTAAGAATATAATAAGTTGGACCCTACCTTTTTCAGTCTCACCCCTCACATAGATACATTGGGAATCTCTCTTTCTCAATGCATCTGATTCTTTTCTCCTCGCTCAAGACTTTGCATGACAGTTTTTGTGACGAGATTGACTATACTTACCTCTTTCTTACCCCAGCATCAGATACCTTCCTAATCTGCTCATTTTGTTAAACCTTCTGCAAGCCATATGGTTAAAGTTTCATGGGTATACTTCTCCTGGCTATAGTTAATACTTCATATATTGTACAATTCTACTAACTACTGCATGTCTCAGTATACCTGACATAATACTTCTCTTTGAATGCCCAATTCCATCAGCAACATTCTCATTGAGCTTGACAATAAAATATGATCAGGAATTACTTCCTTGAGCTTTCCCTTGTGCTAAAGCTCACTTAGCAACCTTCACAATCAGTATCAAACTCTGTCCACTTTTATAAGTCATTAATTGACATTGTGTGCTTTCTGTTGCAAAGGCATGCTCTGCCACAAACTCTAGAATCACAACTGCTACACACTACAAAGTGTTCCCAAGCCCAATGCATGATTCTAACCAAGGAAAAGACTCATCTCTGCCACAAAGAACTGCAGCCACTATAAAGCCTATTTTTCTACTCAATACAAAGTCTTCCACTTTCAAGGAAAAGACACATGGCTGCTACCGGACTATACAACTTTCCTTTAGCTGCTTCAAAGACTGGCCATCTACAATGACATAGAATTTACCCCTGGGATGCACAGACGCGGCCCCAAAGGAGCCGCACCCGCGTGCTACGCGGCGACGCGCGAGGGACGCCGCTGACCGCAGGTCGGTGTTGCGTCGGGCCACGTCTTGCCACGTGTTTTTTTTTTCCCCCCGACTTGCGCCGACGCATGTCAAACTTGGCCCGATTCGCGTTGAAT
Source organism: Quercus aquifolioides (assembly GCA_019022515.1). NCBI lineage: Eukaryota > Viridiplantae > Streptophyta > Magnoliopsida > Fagales > Fagaceae > Quercus > Quercus aquifolioides. Next base: position 46,858,265 of record CM032333.1, read on the forward strand.
CGGGTTGATTCACGCCGACTTAGGCCGTATCGGTCGAAACTGCCAAAATGGCCCGTTCAAGCCGAAACGGCTAATTCAGGCCGAAATTCAAAAAAAAAAAAAAAAAAGTGCAAAACGCATGCGGTGTGCTCGGCTTCACTGAGTCTCCCCGTCTCTGCTCTCTGACTTGGTGTAGAGATTTTTTTAAAAGGTCTGGTGTAGATTAAGCTTTGGGAAATGGAAGCCTTGGGGAAATAAAATAAAAAATAAAAAATAAAAAAGGTAAAGTTGATATTCTGATTAGACCTTGACTTGTTGGCACTGGAGTGGCAGGTGAATGAAGAGAATAAAAAGAAAAAGATTTTAATATAATGTGAAAAAGTAGACTTAGTAATATATTAAAAATATAAATAAAAATATTTTTAATAAATTTTTAATCGCTAAGTCCAACCGCAACCGCACCTACACCTGAGTCCCGAAACGCACCCTTGCTTCATAGATTTACCCCTCCACTAAAATCCAGCTCAAATTAATAAAACATCTAAAGTTAATTGCTTTATTTACATAACTAAATTACTTGAGAGATCATCTCATACAGTGAAATCAGATAAACATTTTGGTTGATTAAGGATTAGAATCTCTAAAACATGTATTTGTTATGACACCAACACAAATATACTAGCATAAGTTACATGGTGCTGCTGCTATATACTTCCTTGACACACAGGCCTTTCAAATAGAAATTATTAAAAGAAGAAAAGAAAGAAAGAAACAGTCAAAGTTAATAATTTGCAATATATCTCTGAGATCAAGATATCACTGAATACAATGCTTGAAGAGAAGCGAAGTTGCAAGGTAAAAGTAACAAATTCACATAAACTGTAATTAAAACTTACTTGACATCAAAATCCTTTGATAATTTCATGTGAATTGCATATTGTATTTTCATACTAAAAATACTTTATAACGACATAAAAATTCTAATACAATACAATTTAATAGAAGTGCTATTATTTTGTGAATTAGTTTGTACTAACATTCCACTTGATATATACATGATAGTCTCTGAATGGACAAATTTGTATAAATTTTAAAATTTGAGGTTTTTAATTGAAACTTTTTAAAATCTAGGATTTAATTTATATATGTCTATATCTATGAATGTGTTTTTAGGGATGCCAAATATGACATCACCACCTATAAAAGCTATTACAAAACACTTGGGAAATACAACAATGAACTATATCACTTGGAGGTGAAGCTTCAATGTCATCTTCTGCAGCTCAAGGGTGCATAAAGTTTAAAGGAACTTTCTAAGGGATAAACACATTGGAAGCTTGTTTGCTCTAATACAATTACAACATTGCTCTATGCAAGGGACCCCAAATATTTATATCAGCTTGGGACAAACAATCAACTCTCACTTAGCAATGGTGATTCAATGTCATCCTCTGAATTATTGCTTGAAGGTGCCCTAGGTTCTAGTAGGCAAGCAAAACATAAGGAAATCATCTGAGGAGATTAGGATTCAGAGTTAGTTGAGAGAGAGAGAGAGAAGGGGGGGTATGTGCTTACCATGCATACAGATGCGCATATGATACTAAAACCTTTGTAGTTGAAAGGAGCACTGCTAGATAAGAACCATGCTGAAACAACAATTTAACTTGTTAGCAATACATATGAACTGATTCTAACACTCAACTAAACAAAAGATGAGTTAGTCCACTCACAAGTCAATGGACTCATTACAAGTGGTGATAGCAAACTTGATAATGATTCCACACCAGCCACAAATCCTTGTGCTTTTCCCTGCACAAACAATTGAGCATGCATGTCAATGGAGTGACCTTAGCTCAAGAAGTAACTCAACACAGAACAAGTTATTTTAATACAGGAGAACCCCATATCTACTTTTATTTCTTTTTCATTTGGCGTACTCCTAAAATTCTCTATCAGTTAAGTGAATGCAGTAGTTTCATTCGATAACCATAGATATATAAAAAATCGAAATAGGAAAATAATTGGACCAATTTGCCAAGAAAGCCACCACTTTAAACTCAAAGCTCACTACTATGTCATACTGATTTGATTCATACTAAACATATGTTGATGAATCTACCTGATTTTTCCCAACTGAGTTCAAAGTTCAACCTAAAGAAGTAGAAAACATCCAGGTCTAGATAAGTAGTGTGACATATGAGATGATACCATTAGCTTTCCTCAAACAATGTTATCTAATTAAGCAGTCTCACTCTACATATGGCAATACTAAAAATACAGAAACCACGTCTGTAACACCCCGACCCAATTTTATAATTAAACTATGTGTTTAAGTAGTTAATTAATATTTTAAGCCACTTTCTTTCTATAATTAATAGAAGAGTATTTAATAAAAATATTATTTTTAATGTCATTGTTGAAGAATTGTAAAGATTATAAATAATTGAAATGACTATTTGTATTATATGTATATATATATACACTAAGTATAAGTTTGTACAAAACTATATTTAGTGGTTGAGTTATGAGATATATATACATACATATATATATATATATATAAGTGTTGGACTATATTAAGTGGTTAAGTTATGATATAAATATATATATATATATATATATATATAGTTGTAGGTGTTGTAATTAAGTATGATGCATGAAATGTGATTGTGGAATTTTCACCCCATGCAACCAATGAAAATTGAACACATATAATGCCAAAGTTTCATGCATGATGACAAACTTTAAAGACCAAGACTTGGCCGGCCATGCAATCACCAAGTGCCACCTTATTCCTTCTTTGACTTTCTTAAGCAACTAGAACTTCCAAGAAGCTCACTCCCTCTCCATTTCATACGGGTCCAAGCAAAATCTGAATTCCTCACTCACTTTACTCTCTTTTCTCTTAAGGAAAGAGCTAGAAACTCTTAAGTCTTCTCTCAAGTCCACCGGTTCACACACCAAAAAGGAAGACCAAAGCTCCATCTCATTTCTTCTCTTTACTCTTTCAAAGCAATTAGAATAGTCAAGAATACTCTCCCTTTTCATTCCCACGGTTCCAACACCTAATGAAAGAAAAAACTCTCTCAAGCTCTACCTCTCACACCTACGGGTCCAACCTCAAAGAAAGAGAACTCTCAACTTTTCCCTCACTTTCTCATTGAAATCATATACCTCACTCTAAGGAAGAAATTAAAAGTTTAGCCCTAAGATTTCAGCTTCAAAGTTGTGGGTAAGTAAATAAAAATCTCATCTTATCATGGGTATTTTAATGGTGGTATGGTTTGCTTTAATTTCACTTCTATGTTTCTCTATTATGATTGTTAGAAGTTGGTTTTTGTGGTTTGTGAAATTAGGGAATCATGAACTTGTAAGTTTATATATATATATATATATATATATGCTGTTTTAAGAAGCTTTGAAATTGTGTTGGTGATTTGTTGAAGGTAGCTTAGGGTTTTTACTAATTAAGGATTGTGTATGATTAAGGAAGTGAGAAAAAGTTAGGATGAGTACTATGGATGTTACTGCTGGGATTTTTGGTTGTATGTAATTTTGCTCTAAATGGTTAAATGACTGTATATAAGTGTTTTATAACATGTTTAATGAGGTCATAAAAATCCTCATTTGAAAATACCATCATTTAATAATTGTTTGTGAATTTACAAGAAAATGTTGCAAAGCTGTCACTGTGACAGATTCTGTGTTCATGCATGATAAATTATGTATTAAATTATATATAGTGAATTTGGATGCTAGGGTTATTTTCTATGAAAGCTAAGACACATACGGTTATTATGAAAGTGGTCTCACAGCATTTAGATCAAGATAAAAATAATGGTTTAATTTCTAAATTGCATGAAATTCTGTCAGGACAGATTTGAGTATTCTGTATTGTATGATTTTTAGTAAATTATTCTTTTATGCTTTGACTATGAAATTTTTATGGTATATACTGGACATAAAGGGGAGTTTCTCTGTAAAATTTCATGAGGGTCGGCTATGATTTGATGGCCCGTTTGTATTTTATAAGTGAAGTATATGCTGCTGGAATGAAACGGTGAACAGTAAGGGACATGCCTAACTTTGAGGATTTAATTCTAAAGTTAGAGTGAATGATTTGAGCTATAAATTAATATGCTCATCATTTGATATGTCTAAATCATAGATTAATTTTGTATAACTTGATTTAAGGTTTAGTACTCAAAGGAGGGGTTCTAAACCATTCGATGGTTGTATTTATGAAGCTGTTTTGTTGAACATGTTGTATGTTTCTTTAAGAGTGTTTATGGTTACATGACAATGCTTAAAAGAGTTTATGTTTATGCATGCATTATTGCCCTAAGCTCAAAGTACCCTTTGAGATGAAGTTGGCTCTTCTAGAGTTATGAGATAAATATGAGAATGTTGATTTTTCCTTAGTTGGTACTTCATTTGTTGATGTGTGCATTATATGTTTGTGGGAACCTTTTTGAGGTGGGAATTAGGATCTCCTTGATTCTAAGAGATAGGCTTTGAGATTGTAAAGTTGTGATTTACAACTATGTATTTTGTTGGCTTTTATTCCGTGCCAAATTTGATTGTAATTACTATCAATTGTTTATACCCTGTATTTGTTGTGGGATTTGATGTAAGGGGTGTGTGATAGAGAGTGTGTGAAGACTCAAGCAATTTGGAAGCTGATGGAATCTCGCGGGTATGTCGCGACTAAGCTTCCCGCGAAGTGAAGCATGTGCCTTGCACATGCTGGAATGCGAAGAGTCAGTCCAGGTGGAGACAGCTGTCTCTTGCGAGTATCTCGCGGTAAGGCCTTCCCGCGAGACACCCGCGAGACATGCTGTTCTGCCAGCCTGTATTGACTGACTCACACATTTTGCACCTATCCTATTTAAACCCCCATTACCCACAAATGTTGAGGAATGCTTTAGAGAGAAAACCCTAGCCAAACACATTTGCAATTAGAGATTGTCATTCCCACCTTTCTCTATACACTTACTTGTGGTATCTCCTCAACCCTTCCCTCTCCATTTTCCACACCATTGAGAGGTTGATAGCCCAAACACTTACCACACCTTTTGAGAGTGTTGAGTGACGTTTTGGTGCTGCTGGGAAGCATTGGAAAAAGCCTGGAATGGCAGATGCAACATGGAGCTTGTTGCGGGATCCGGAGAACTAAGACAAGACACGGTTCCGAGAAGCCTTGTTGGAGTAGGAGCTTGGAGAGCTTAGGTACATCAGGTAGATTAGGCTTGGAGGGTCTCTTGCTTACTCATGTATCCCAACTGATTGTCTAGTGGATCGATTTCCGCTTGGAGGGCGGCGGAGAGGTTTTTCGCCGAGTTCTTCAGTTTCCTCTTCGAGAACACGTCTCGGTGTTTTCTGTGTTTGCATCCTTCTTCCCTACTCTTGTTTTATTCCATTATACTGCTGTGTTGCTTAGTTTATGGATTAGAGTAGCTTACTTGTTCATTCCGCTCGTTTTTACACTATTCCGCACTTTATATTAAAGTTGTGTAAAATCTATCGAGCCGTAATTTTAATTAGGGGGTCTAAACAGCTCTTGTGTTTTCAACACGTTTTTGAGCTTTCAGAGATGAATGTGTAAGTTTATGTTAAGGAATAATGGATAGTAATAAGCCTTGATTTTGGTTTAGGTGTTACCAATCGCCAGGTCTCAGCTCCTTCGACTGTAAGCTCTCGGTTCCTCTATTTTCAGGTAAGGGATAAGTTATATGGGTATTTGGTAAGTCATGAGGTTATTTTAAAGTAAATTATGCATTAAAAGGTTTTTTATTAGAGATATGGCATATAATCATTATTCTGACAAAGGTATGTTCGTGGGCTTTCAAAACCTTATGTATATGATTTAAGCATATTGATGCTATTATTAATTCCACGAACATGATGAAGAAAACAATGGAAATGCTTTTATTACGCAACGTTATGCAAAATAAGAAAATTCAGTATGATGTATAAGTATGAAATGTTTTCGGGTTATGTTCTCTGGTGATCTGAACTCTGCCAGTAGGGGTTAATTACTGGCTTTCCATGGAAAACGTTATATGATTGGCCATTAAGTGGGACTGGCTCTGCTGTACCCGCCCTTGTTGGTTACGGCCAACTTGGGGGAAGCCAACCTACCCCCATGGTTGGAAGATATGTATTATGATGTGATCCCGGGAATACCTGGCATTGTGGGGAATGCTGGATGCCTAGCACCGTGGTGCTAGAAGCCTCCCAAATAAGTACAGACTTATCAGATATGGACTAACCAATAAGTTATGTATGAACAGCTATATTATGTTATTAAGCATGAGAGAATTATTTTGTTTAAATGCATTATGAAAAATTAAAAGCTCTCATGAAAAGAAGAAGTTTCTGATGAAAAGAAAGCTGTTCATTAAAGATAAAAGTTTCTGAAATTCTGTTATGCTATAAAGATAAAGCTTCTGACAAAAGTACAAATTTACGTTAAGAAGTTATTAGATATTTGTTTTTCTTTATGAAACGTAAAGTTTTATAATTATGAAAGTTATAATATTTTATGAGAACAAGTTTATGAAGGAAAGTTTTATTATTGTTTAAGATGTTTTTAGTTTAAGACAAAGTTACCGATTATCTGATTTAAGTTAAAATGATTATTTTGTAATGAAAATATATATGGTGATTTTGTAAGAAATGAAAGAAATTCAATCTAGAAGGCTTTGATAAAATTATTCTGATAAGGAAAGGGAGAACAACTATTTTTCTACGAAAAGCGTACAAGCTATTATTATAAATAGTATAAAATACTATGCATGAAATGATGTTCTCTTATCCGAACGTTAATAAAGTGAAATGAATTGATTTACATGCATCCTTATTAAATTCTCATATATCTTACCTTTACTGAGCTGTGTAGCTCACCCCTTCCACTCTTTCAGTTAGCAGGTTTTATTTTGGAGCAGAGGGAGCCTTAGTCGAGTTTTGGAAGGAGCTGGTTTTAGTTTTAAAAGTATAGATCCTAAATTAGCAATTCGATGTTTAGTTTCGTAGTATTGTGTATTTGAGGATCTAAAGGAAGTTGTGTACTTTACAGTATTAAAAGATGTATTATGTGAGATTCAGAATCTGAGTAACTGGTGGATTATATTATTCTTCGAGTACAGTGTAGATGCTCTGAATGTCAATCTGAAAGGTTATATTATTTAAGTAAAGAAACAAGAATGAAAAGAAAAAGAGAAGTTTTTAAAAGTTTCGAAAAAAGTTAAGTTGGTTCTTGTTAATATCAGGTTTAAACTTGATATTAGCATGCGGGTCATGGTCATAAATCCGAGTATCGGGTTTGGGACGTGACAACGTCTTTCTTTATATTGGCAGTAAGAGCATAATTTTTTTTTTGGGTAGAAATCATAATTTTCCAGAAAGAATATAAGAACTATGGAATGCAGAACTATAGGTAATGGGATCATAGGTATTTTCCAAACCTGATCGTTTGAGCTTGATGCTCTTGAAATAATGGCATAAGTCTGCATGTAATTTGACAAGAAAAATGGAAAGACCATTAGAATTAAAAGGTGAACTGAATAACCACATTGAATATTATTTTATGAAAGAATTGATGATTCCAATACTTACAGCAGGTCTTACAAGGACAACTACCACTTTAAACGTGGCACCCATGAATGGTACCTGCATTGTGGCAATGTTACATTGTTACTAACTGAGAAATGTATCCACAGTTGAAAATAATAAAAAGAACTAGGAAAATTTTAGTTTTTACTTTCACAAATTCTTGATTAACACATGATTGATTTTATAATTCCAAAAGGAGGAATAGAAACTATAAAATTCAAAATAGCCTAAAGAAAAATCAAATAAAGAAAAGATTCTGCTCAAGTGTTTCTGTGTCAGAAATTTTTCCTTTAGAATAGAGTTAAATAAAACATTCATCAAGTGTGTACATACCCATGGCGCCCATGCAAGGCCATTGAATAATGCCTGCACAGCAAAAAGAACCATTAGTTTTTCTTTTCTTTTGTAATTTGTGCTGGGGGTATTAAAAGTAAAAATTATAAGCGACTTACATAAGCTATTGATGCAAGTATTCCTATGCACAATATCACCTTCTCTCCAACCAATGGATTTATTAGTGGAAGCACCAACATCTGGAAGCAAACCACAAACCGAACATATTATAGGAAGAGCATTTCTTGAGGATTTTAAATTTTTCATAAAGGAAAACAACATGCTTAACTTGAACATCATATGGAATATTTTGGACAAAAGAGAATTCATATATGCCAGTAGTATGACAGTGCTCTTATCTTCAAGGACTTTGAAAGGATTATAAGCTATTAGGAATCGAGTATTAAGAGGCACAGTACTCTCAATTCCAGAACTCATTAAATAAACTTCTTAATTATAAAAATTTTCAAATATGAAAAATATTGTGCTCATTAAGAGGGAAAACAATAAAACAGAATACAACCCTAAGAATTGTTTCATTTTTATAACCACGATGCCTTAGCATTGTTTTCTATCCAGAAGACAAATTAACAACCATTACAACTCCAACTGGAAGAATTCTTATTTTGATAACTTCAAAGCAACCAAGCAGAGGATTTAGAGAAAAACTCTGGCATATGCCAAGCAGATAACAAAACAACATACTAGCAGATATTGATATGCTACCTTGACTGATGGCTAAAGAATAATTCACATCTTCAGTATAAGGGAATGTCAATCTCTTAAACTTTTGCTCTATAATACACTTCACCTGTGAAATAATTGAACGAAATCCCACAAGCATCAGAATTTCTGAGAACTCATTTTTGTCAAAACCAAAAGTTGCCTTCAGATAGTACTGCATAGGTAGTAGCATAACCATCAAGTCATTGAATCAAAAATTAAACTTTTTCCTAAAGATAGCATTTAATAAACGCAACAATAACATAAACATAAACAAAAAAATATTATTGTCCTCGTAAACATATTTTTCTTTCTCCAACTACATACCTTAAAAAATAAAAATAAAAACTAATTCTATCTATATGTGAATTTATTAGGCCTTTTACAAATTAATTTATTTAATATATACACACACACATATACATACAAGATGCTTCCAAACCTACCTCTGGAGCCATTAGGAGCTAAGTAAAGTCCACATTTGAGTTGATTTTATTTATGTTTTCCTTTATTTTGGTTTCAACTTCAACTACTACTCCTTTTTTATATAATTAAAAACAATCTCAAAATGTTATTAGGACCAATTGACTATGGCCTCAAAATATAGGGACCAAAATTGTATTTTTACCTTTAAAAATTTAAGGTTTAACTTGTTACTTCTGACATTATAGGATTTTATTTGGACTGCCCCAAAATTATAGGGTCATAATTTACCATAACAAATTAGAATAGAAACTGTTGTAAGACTTGTAGTTGGAGAAATGTATTTATTGACTATTGACCTTTAGAAATATAAAGTCAGCATTTTATTTTTTGGTTCTTTATTTATTTTTTATTTTTTAAAACGCTATCACGTATCAACTCAAAAAATGCATCTACGCATTATATACAAAAGCTCGTAGTAATACGACAGCACGGCTGAGCTGAGTTCCTGCCGCAGGAGGATTAGATTGATTCTGGTCCAGAAATATTTACTGGCCGACCAAAAGATAAAATAGGAAAACTTATATATGGCTGAACTACCGAGGTAAACAATCCCATGACTCTCTTTTCTCTTTTTGGACAAATTATATCTTTTTTTATTAATACAAATTATATTTTAAAACTACACAATTTAGAAGTGGTTTCAAATTAAATCTTATACTTTTACTAGCTTCGAATTTAATCCTACATTTCAATTTAAGTCATTGAGACCTATTTACAATTAGATTTTACATTTTCTAATTTTGTGCTAAGTACTCTTTAATTTAAAATTACTTCTAGCTTAATGAAATGTATTTATTGACTATTTAAAATTACTTCTAACCTATTTAAAATTATGGTGTAAATACATTTTTTGTCCCTAAAGTTTGGTCATATTTTCTTTCTGGTCCCCACTTTTTTATTTCCCTGCATATAGTTCCTAAAATTGAAAGAGTTATTTGTTTTGCTTCATACAATTATCTCACTAGCGGAAATAGGGTTAGTTTGGTTCAGCTTTTTAAAGTTAGACTTTTTGAAAAAGTGGGATTTTCAAAAAGTGCAGTATTAAATTGAGTTTTTTGAAAAAGCTAAGTGTTTGGTAAAAATTATTAAAAAGTATTTTTTGAAAAAGTTGAGTGTTTGGCTAGCACTTATAAAAGTGGTAGTTTGAGTGGTAAATTACCAAAAAGAACACAATGTGTGTGTATATATATATAATTACTTCATGTTAATAATAAATGACTCTCTTAATAAAAGATTTTGTAAAAATGTATTTGGCTTTAACATTTAAAAAAAAAAAAAAAGTGTTATATCCACAATATTTTCACAATATTATGAACTGGCATTACTCAAATATATTTTATTCTTTTAATATATTTATTGGCACCTCACCCCACACCAATCCAACCCATTCTCCTTTTCAACCCTACACCTTTTTATAACGCCCCAGCTCAATTCAAGAGTAAAAAAAAAAAAAGAAGATATTTTAAGGAGCCACACATGTGACCCCACCTACCCCACTCCCCTCAACCACACATCTCACTAGAATCCTCACTCTCTTGGCCGACCACTCATTTGCTTCTTTCCTTTTTATTCTTTTTTTTTTTTCATAAGCTATCACTTTCTCATCTTCTTCCACGGCCATCGCACCACCTCCATCATCAATGGCGACGCCATGTTGGATTCAGGGTGTTCCCAAGAACACCCTAACCTGGAAAAAAAAAATTACATATATAAAAATTTAAATTTTATTATTTGTTTACCCATAAAAAAAAAAATTAAAAAAAAAAATGGTTACAGAGCAAGCCCAAAAAACAAAAAAGCCCAACATCAATCCTAAACAAAACCAACCCCAACCAGATTTTTAAATCAAAATACATTATTAACTAAATACCCAACAGGCCCAACCTAAACGTATTCTCAAAAAAAAAAAAAAAAACAACCAAAACGCAATGCGAATACGCGTCCGCCGATTAAAATCAACTAAAATCAGAAACTAATCTAACCTAAAATCACAAACCACCTAAAGAAAAAAACCTCAACAACGCCTTAGCCAGTTAGCCTCCGCCTAAAACCTCATCATCAAGCAGCGCAACGCAGCGACGGCGAAACTCGAGCAACTGAGCTTGGATCGGGCATCGAAGATCGGAGATCGATCCGATCGGATCAGAGCTTGCGACGCCGACGCTTGGCCTCAAATCCTTCCTCGCCTCCGACGCCTCGACGTGCTGCCGCGACTCGCGGCGCCGCCCCTCAGGCCTCCCTCAAGGTATTTTACACTTTACTTCTCTCTCTTTTTCTCTCTTAATCTTTGGGTTTTGCTGTGGAGTGGACTGTGCCACTGTGATCTGAGAGAGAGCTCTTATAATTATTCAAGTCTTTAGTCTTTAAGTCTGATTCTCTCTCTTTAGTCTTTAAGTCTTTATAATTATTCAATTTATTTGTCCCTTTTTTTTTTTGACTTTATCCGTGTGTCATTGTGATGGTTATCCATGTGTCATTGTGATGGTGGTGTTGGTGAGTTTGTCTTTTAGTGTATTGTGATTTGTGAATTTATTTGATTGGCTCTTTATCTTGTGTGAATCTTGTCCGTTGAGTTGGGGGTAAATGCTTAGATGGGGCCATGGGATTGTGTGGCGTGAGGTGAGATATTAAAAAAAAATTAATGAAGCAACTAAACACCAATAATTAATAATTTAATCAAATAATACATTATAAAAAACAAATAAATTAAATAATGTTAGGCTAAATAATAATTAATAATTTTATAATTAATGAAACAACAATACAATAAATTATATTTTATAAAAGACAAACAAATTAATAAAACAACTAAACAACTATAATTAATAATTTTATTAATATTTCAAATGAACTTATAGTTTATAGTTTATTACATAGGTTCCTTTGTTCATTTCTTTTCTTTTCTTTTCATTTTTTTTTTTTTTTTCCTTTTGAGGTTTTTTGGTGTAAGAATGCAAATTTGTTTTGGTTTTAAGAACAGTTTTTTTTTTTTTTAAGCACAAACTTCATGTCGGCCAAATCTTGAATTTCGGCTGGTATTTATCGAAATGTCTCGAAACACCCTAAATAGACCAAGATGACCCGAAATTTGTTCAAAGTGGATTAGGATAGGTTACTGTTCTGGTTTGTCTAGGAACACTCTGGACAAAATTCCTGGAGTCGCCACTGATTTTCAAAGGAGTACCAAATGATTAACGTTAGTTAGTAGCATGCAAGTAGCTTAGGGAAGCCGCTCAGCAACCAAGAAAAAGAAAAAAAAAAAAAATAGCTTATGAAAGTGATGCGGTAAAAGTCTGAAGAAAACACACATAATATTCTCTTTAATGGATAGAAACTAAACTGTTAATTTCCGGTACTAAACCTCAAATCCACGAGAGGTTCCTTGAGTTCACAAGATGATAAACTGAAATTCACCAGAGAAGGAAATTGACAAAACATCTGTGTTTATTGATAATAATCTAATTTGTCTTTGGAGGCTACAAAACATATAAATACTGAGAAAGTAAAACCCTAGGACGATTAGGAAACGTCTAAAACTTTAATTCACACTAATTACGAGATCAAGTGGCAAAATACTGAATTTTACCAAATATGATAAAATTGAGTTAAATGCAAAATCATAAACTACTGATTTTAAGAGTCGTCCCAAAATAAGTGAGACTCTATTCTAACTTTCGTGAAAAAAGGTTTTAAGGAAACAAAAATTATTAAAAACGGCAAAATCACAGTTTTCAGGGGCTAAATAGAGGAATTCAACAAAATCATGGAGTACCTCGTGGCAAAGCAATGACTATTGCTTAGAAGACCTTTTCCCTTTAACCTATCAAATTTCATGTGATTCCAACTCCATCGTCCGATTGATTTCTACTATAGTTTTTTTGCCTTACGCGATTTCAGGCGCACTTGAGAGTCAAAGAAGCCAATGGCAGTTTATTCTATATCAGGAAGTTCATAGAAACCGATGATGTAAATTGCAAATTACACCCCTAACGTTTGGGGGTGTTTAGATTTTACACCATAAAATGTCAGAATTTGGATTTTATCCTCTAAAGTTTGGCGGTGTTTGGATTTTACACTTCCAAATTCTAAAACTTTAAGGTGTTAAATTTAAACACCCTCAAACTTTAGGGGTGTAAAATCCAAACACTCCTAAAATTTAAGTAGTAAAATCCAAATTCTGAAACATTAGAATATAAAATCCAAACAAGCCCAAATTCCCGGGAGTAAAATCCAAATTCTAATATTCTAGGTGTAAAATTCAAATACCTCAAACTTTAGGAGTGTAATTTGCAATTTACCCTTTTATTAATGTTCTTGCTTTTTTATTTATTTTTTTTACCAGTCTATAAATCCTAATCCAAGCCCCATGGTCTTACCAAATGGGGCCACCTCAAACCCACCAAATGGTCTTACCTCTGGCTTAATAATTAGACTTCAGTTATTTCTTTAAACCTGGGCAAGTATCTTCACCCTCTTAAATCCGCCTAAAGAAAAAAGAATAACGATTTATTGAGTTATTTAGCAGTGTAAATACATGTTTATGGTCAGTTTGGATGGTTTTTTTTTTTTTTTTTTGGGAGGGGGGGGGGGGGGTTGGGGAATAGTGAGAGAGGACTACACTACAAGAAATTTGGTCTTTAGCGACGGCATATAGTCGTCGCTAATGCTTTAAATATCGTCACTAATTATATTGGCGACGAAAAATGTCGTCACTAACTTTCGTTAAACGAACTTGGTTACAAAAAAGTTTTTTAGTGACGATATTAATGTCGTCGCAAAAACAATAATATTAACGACGACAAAGTTGTCACTAATAGTGACAATTGTCGTCATAAATAACTTGAGACCCCAAGACGAAATGTCGTCGCTACTAGCTCATTAGTAGTGACGAATTTTTTTGTCGTCACTAGTAGATTATTATTAACAGCGACATTTTTGTTGTCGCTAATATGTCATTACTAGCGACGACGCTTGTTGTCGCCACAGATAATGATATATTAGTGACCACAAATATGTCATCACTAAAAATTGCATATTAGCGATGATATTTTTTGTTGTCACTAATGATATGACAAAATATTAGCGATGACATTGTCGTCGCTAATAATATTTTACATTTTTTTTTCTTTAAAATTTACATTTTGAATTTTGCATGGGTACTTGATTGGAAATAATATACTACAATCCTATACACATCACAAATTTTCAATCACAAATACTCTTATAAGCATAACAACTGCTCAATCAATAACTACTAATAAGAGAAAGTAATACCCAAGTTCAATATCATATACATAATACAAAGTTCCAATCTATTCGCTCAAATACTAATCAAATGATAATGAATTCCTCATGAAGATATGCAACTAAGCTGAAATTTGTTACAATGAAATATATCTCCCCTCGACATCATCTATAGCCCAAGGCATGTGACATTTTGACCTGAAATAAAGAGCATAAACCAATGTAAATGTTAACTAAAATAGATGACAAAAATGCTTACTAAATAGTTTTAGCATCCAAGTAAAATTTTAACATTTATGTTTTTCAAAAGTACCATAGCTAAGAAGATATGAAAGCTTTATGTGTTTAACAAAACTTAATCTGCATCAAGACTCATTCTCCAAAAGAAATAAGTCCAAATTAACAATTATTACAATCATAACAAAGAACATATCAAAAGATATTTGTGTTCAAAATTATTAACATTTAGTTTTAAGAAGATTTACCTCCCAACCATTTTTTTTTTTTTTGAGAAAGAACCTCCCAACCATTTGTTTCATATAATTCACACCTTAACTGATATCTACTTGTATTAAAACTTTGTAATGCCTTGGCCATCGCCAAATTTGAAGTAAAATTGCACCACAAGTAGAAAAGCTCAACATAAATTCCTCAGACCTACCATAAGTAGGTATCCACTAATTGAAAGCTTATTCAGTAGTGCACTCCCGGATTAGACCTGATCAATATATATAAAATCAAATTGAGAATTGTATTCACCTCTTTTTTTTCTTTTCTTGTTTTGATTTTTTTTATTTTTTATTTTCTGTCAGGTTTCCAACAAAAAGCCCTTTAGCTTGGGCTATAAAAGGAGGTCCTTATTCCTAGCTTATTTTCAGATTTTCAAAAAACATGATCTACCAATACTGTGAACACTTGGTAAAATATAACATATTTGACAATGAGGGTTAAATTGAATGGAAAAAAGGATTACACACTCTTTGCCCTAAACCTCATAATATAATTTTGGATAAAGACAGTTGTATCATATCACAAGAACTTCTTTTTTTGGGATAAGTATACAGCTGTATCATATCACAGGAACATAAGTACTGATATTGAGAATTTCCACAAGCATTTAATTTACCTAATAGTGAAGAAGACTTGTATCTTTCCTGCGAAATATTTTTGCAATAAACTTTCCACCTTCTCTAAGTACATGAGTAACAATCGTTAAAACCTGCAAGAAAAATGGTCCATGTGGAATCAATCTAATTCTAAAATTAAAAAAAAAAATGCATATATTGAAAGCAACTGCATCCTAAGCATTGAACATGAAATAGTCCCTTAAGAAAGCAAACTAAACATTGAACATGACTCACTCTCACAAAGATTGTTTCTGTAATGCTACAGCAAGTTAGGCGTCACAAAAAAAGTCTACTAATAAATCTAAGTCAAGCTTTAAGTTTAAGGATGACTTTGTTCTCAAAAAAAACAAAAACAAGAACCAAAAAAAAAAAAAAAATTTGAGGAAGAGCTCAAGTGATGACTGAATTGGTTGGATTGGTGAGTTGAATTCACACCACTAATATAACATAGAAACATTATTTAAGAAATAAAATCAAAACAAAATTTATTCTAAGAGATATTCATATTTTCTACAAACTATTGTAATTTTTCTATGAAAGAATTCCCAACAAAGGCAACAACCACAAATAGGCCAACAGCTTCAAAGTTTTTTTTAGTCATAATATATGACTTGACTAAAGAATGTTTCAACAAGTGTCAAACGAAATCTCTATTGTTTTTGTATTTTGTTTTTAAAAAACAATCTCTATCAATATATTGGCTATGGAAAAAAAAATGGTTTGTGATAAGGGTGGAATAGCAAAATCTGAGATGTGGGCCTTTTAGCCGCCATTGGTATTGTTGGAGATGCACTATTGTCTAATAAGTAATAAGTGTGTATCCCATTTTTTTCTTAATATATATGAATGAATTTTCCTTTGTCATTATTGTTCACACAGCACTAGCGTGAGTGAGTCTCTCTGTAGGAGTTTGGACTACATGTTTCAAAGGTCCAACTTCCACCACCGTGGCTGTGTTCCTTTTTGAAGAGTTGAAAATGTCCTAAACTCAATTTCTATATGGTTAGGGGAGAAATCAAGTCGGCAAGTTCCAACTCAATTTAAAAGCATCAATCTAACATTATTTATCTTCCTTTTCTATCCCTCCCATTATAGTGGACAACTGAGCATAGATTTCAACTTTTTAAGCTTTCAAATTTCCAAACCAAACCAACAACAACCATTAATAGTTAAGATGTTGAAAATAATAACTGCAATTTATGGACAATATTCCAAATTAAAATTTTGCAACGAATAATACATGCAAAAATTCACTGAGAACAAGCATCAAACACCTTTAGTGCCATCTCAAACCCCACACTTTCTAGCATCAACAAAACAAGATACCCATTTCACTGAACACTATAACTTTAAATCAAACAAAAGGGAAGAGAAAGAGAGATGGGTTACTTGTTCAAACTTGTGGTGGCTAGCGCAGTAGGTGGGAGCCAATTCAAGGAGAGTGGAAGGCGACGACGGCAGCGGTGGCAGTGGGTGGCTGATGGGTTCGATGGAGAGATCAAAGATGAGTGAAGGGAGAAAGAGAGAAAAGGAGTGAGGGGAGAAAGAGAGAGTATTTTGAGAGGGAGAGTGAGAATGAGAGGGAGAGAGCTCATGAAATCCTAATTGAAAGAGTGAGGGAAAAAAAATTTTGGGGAAATTTTGTGAGAGGGAAAGAATGAGAGGGAAAAAACAGGCCACAGTGATTGCCTTCATATGGGAGAATCTCACACTTTCAGCTTTGTAACCGTTATGTGGGGACAGCTGTGCACCTGTACCACTTCTTTTCTTCCTGGGGCAGCCTGTTTTTTAGTTTTTACATTCAAAGTTCAAACAGGCCAGCATGTGCAAAGTAGACACACATGCAACTTGCAACCTCTGGAGCAGCATGGACCAATCTCGAATTTACACAAACCTTTCTCAGAGGAAATCCAAGAGCATTAAAGTAATTTGTGGTTGGTGAAAATTATAATAATAATAATATTATTATTATTATATTATATGGTTGGTGAATTAAAATCTGGCTCACGTGATGGTGAACAGTCGAAGAGGTTTCCTCACATTTGTAATTCAATAGAGTATTGCAAGATATTACAGTGCAACATACAAACTATTAGATTACTCAATCAAAAAAAAAAAAAAAAAGATTACGTTAACTATTCACACGGTGGTTCCATTATTCTTTAACAAATTGGACTAAACATTGAAGGATATAACCATCCATGCACTATTAATTGTTTCCTACATCTGCCACTTGTATTATAAATTTATGATTTCTTTTTCTTAAATATGTGGGCATAAAACAATTTGAGACCCACATGTAAGGATGAAATTAAACTTTTTTTTCTTTGGAAATCAAAGCATGAACAAAAAAAATTAAAAATATATTAAAATTTAGAATTAAAATTGATATATAAAACTAGTATTTATTCAATATTAACAAAAGATATATATATATATATATATATATATAAAATTATTTCTTAAAATATTTTTACTCAATCATTTTTTTATCTATCCAAATATAATAAGTTATCGATTCATTTGGCTCAAGACTAACCTGCTTGTATCATTTCCTCCCTATTTTTTCTCCAAAATTTTCCATCCACCCTATTTTACCTAAAAAACAAAACAATGACTAAAATACTCCTAAACCTTAAAAATGACTAAAATACCCTTAAACCTACAAAATGACCAGAATACCATTGAAACCTCTAAAATGACCAAAATACTTTCGAAATCTCTAAATTGAGAAAAAAAAATACCCCTTAACTTGTAAAATGACCAATCTACCTAAAAAAAAACTCTAAGATAATTAATATACCCTTTAAATCGCTAAAATGGGGGGGGGGGGGGGGGGGGGGGGGGGGGGGGGGGGTGAGGCGGGAAGCCCTCAAATCCTTTAGAATGAAAAAAAAAATACTCTGAAACCTCTAAAATGAAAAAAAATACCTCGAAAATTAAAAAATGACCAAGATACTCCCGAAACCTCTCAAATGACCAAAAATATTCTAAATGACAAAAACAAATACCCCTATAACCTCCAGAAAGATTATAAAAATATATATATATATATATATACTCCCAAAACGGTTAGATTTGAAGAGTGTAATGAAAGGTTAATTATGGTCACAATCAAATGATTGGATTTAGAGAAAGACGCAGTCAAAGTTTAGTTAAAGTTAGTCAAACTCGGTCAAACTTAATAGATGGTCCCGAGACCACTAGGCTTGGTGAAATTCATATTCAAATCATGATCATTGGGACTGAAGAGTATGGTGACATATTGGTGTTGGTGAAATTTGAGACCAATTGGATGGTCAGATTGAGAGAACATAGTCATACAGGTACACAAACACATGCCATACTTAGATTTGAATTCTAACCGTTCAATTTGAAGAGTGTAATGAAAGGTTAATTATGATCACAATCAAACGGTTGAATTTAGTGAAAGGCGCGGTTAAAGTTGGTCAAACCTGGTCAAACTTAATAGATGGTCCCGAGACCATTAGACTTGGTGATATTCAAATTCAAATCTTGATAATTGGGATTAAAGAGTATGGTGACATATTGGTTTTAGTGAAATTTGAGACCAATTGGATGGTCAGATTGAGAGAACATAGCCATACAAGTACGCAATACATGTCTGTCATGTGCCATACTTAGATCTGAACTCTAACCGTTGGATTCGTAAAGCGTAATGAAAGGTTAATTCTAGTAAATTATGGTCACAATCAAACGGTTAGATTTAGAGAAATGTGCGGTCAAAGTTTAGTTAAAGTTGGTCAAACCCGGTCAAACTTAATAGATGATCCCGAGACCATTGGACTTGGTGATATTCATATTAAAATCTTGATAATTGGGATTGAAGAGTATGGTGACATATTGGTGTTGGTGAAATTTGAGACCAATTGGATGGTCAGATTGAGAGAACATAACTATATAGGTACACAACACATGTCCATCCATCAAATGCCATACCTAGATCTGAAATCTAACCGTTGGATTTAAAGAGTGTAATGAAAGGTTAATTCTAGTAAATTATGGTCACAATTAAATGGTTAGATTTAGAGAAAGGCGTAGTCAAAATTTAGTTAAAGTTAGTCAAACCCGATCAAGCTTAATAGATAGACCGAAAAGACCACTGGACTTGGTGAAATTCATATTCAAATCTTGATCATTGGGATTGAATAGTATGGTGACATATTGGTGTTGGTGAAATTTGAGACCAATTGGATGGTCAGATTGAGAAAACATATCTAACCGTTGGATTTAAAGAGTGTAATGAAAGGTTAATTCTAGTAAATTATGGTCACAATTAAATGGTTAGATTTAGAGAAAGGCGTAGTCAAAATTTAGTTAAAGTTAGTCAAACCCGATCAAGCTTTATAGATAGACCGAAGACACTGGACTTGGTGAAATTCATATTCAAATCTTGATCATTGGGATTGAATAGTATGGTGACATATTGGTGTTGGTTGAAATTTGAGACCAATTGGATGGTCAGATTGAGAAAAACATAGCCATAGAGGTACACAACCCATGTCCATCTATCATGTGCCATACTTAGATTTGAAATCTAACCGTTGAATTTGAAAAGTGTAATAAAATGTTAGTTCTAGTAAATTATAGTCACAATCAAACGGTAGATTTAGATAAAGACGCGGTCAAAGTAAAGTTAAAGTTGGTCAAACCCCGGTCAAACTTAGTAAATGGTCTCGAGACCACTGGACTTGGTGAAATTCATATTCAAATCTTGATCATTAGGATTGAAGAGTATGGTAACATATTGGTGTTGGTGAAATTTGAGACCAATTAGGTGGTTAGATTGAAAGAACATAGCCATACAGGTAATTAACACATGTCTGTCACGTGCCATACTTAGATCTGAAATCTAACCGTTGGAATTGAAGAGTGTAATGAAAAGTTAATTCTAATAAATTATGATCACAATCAACGGTTAGATTTAGAGAAGGTGTAGTCAAAGTTTAGTTAAAGTTGGTCAAACCCAATCAAACTTAATAGATGGACCGAAGACCACTGGACTTGGTGAAATTCATATTCAAATTTTAATTAGTGGGATTGAAATGTATGGTGACATATTGGCGTTGGTGAAATTTGAGACCAATTAGATGGTCAGATTGAGAAAACATAGTCATACAGGTACGCAACACATGTCCATCCATCACGTGCCATACTTAGATTTGAAATCTAACTGTTGGATTTGAAAAGTGTAATGAAAGGTTAATTCTAGTAAATTATGGTCACAATCAAACGGTTAGATTTAGAGAAATGCGCGGTTAAAGTTAAGTTAAAGTTGGTCAAACCCGGTCAAACTTAGTAAATGGTCTCGAGACCACTGGACTTGGTGAAATTCATATTCAAATTTGGATCATTAGGATTGAAGAGTATGGTAACATATTGGTGTTGGTGAAATTTGAGACCAATTAGGTGGTCAAATTGAGAGAACATAGTCATACAGGTAATTAACACATGTCTGTCACGTGCCATACTTAGATCTGAAATCTAACCATTGGATTTGAAGAGTGTAATGAAAGGTTAATTCTAATAAATTATTATTACAATCAAACGGTTAGATTTAGAGAAAGGTGTAGTCAAAGTTTAGTTAAAGTTGGTCAAACCCAATTAAACTTAATAAATGGACTGAAGACCACTGGACTTGGTGAAATTCATATTCAAATATTGATCATTGGGATTGAAATGTATGGTGACATATGGTGTTGGTGAAATTTGAGACTAATTGGATGGTTAGATTGAGAGAACATAGTTATACTGGTGCACAACACATGTCTATCCATCACGTGCCATACTTAGATTTGAAATCTAACCATTGGATTCAAAAAGTGTAATGAAAGGTTAATTCTAATAAATTATGGTCACAATCAAACGGTTAGATTAGAGAAAGGCGTGGTCAAAGTTAAGTTAAAGTTAGTCAAACCCGGTCAAACTTAGTAAATGGTCTCGAGACCACTGGACTTAGTGAAATTCATATTTAAATCTTGATCATTAGGATTGATGAGTATGGTGACATATTGGTGTTGGTGAAATTTCAGGCCAACTGGATGGTTGGATTGAGAGAACATAGCCATACAGGTACATAACACATGTTCATCACGCACCATACTTAGATTTAAAATCTGATCATTGGATTTGAAGAGTGTAATGAATGGTTAATTATGGTAAATTAAGGTCACATTCAAACGGTTGGATTTAGAGAAAGGCGTGGCCAAAGTTTAGTTAAAATTGGTCAAACCCAGTCAAACTTAATAGATGGTCCCAAGACCACTGGACTTGGGGAAATTCATATTCAAATCTTGACCATTAGGATTGAAGTGTATGGTGACAAATTGGTGTTGGTAAAATTTAAGACCAATTGGATGGTCAAATTGAGAGAACATAGCCATACAGGTACACAACAAATGTCCATGACGTGCCATGCCTATATTTGAAACTAACCATTGGATTCCAAAAGTGTAATGAAAGGTTAATTCTTGTAAATTACGGTCACAACCAAACGGTTGGATTTAGAGATAGGCGCGGTCAAAGTTTAGTTAAAGTTGGTCAAACCTAGTCAAACTTAATAGATGGTCCCGAGACCATTGGATTTAGTGAAATTTATATTCAAATCTTGATCATTGGGATTGAAGAGTATGGTGACATATTGGTGTTGGTGAAATTTCAGACCAATTGGGTGGTCGGATTGAGAGAACATAGCCATACAGGTACACAACACATGTCCATCATGCACCATACTTAGATTTAAAATCTAACCGTTGGATTCGAAGAGTGTAATGAATGGGTAATTCTAGTAAATTATGGTCACAATCAACGGTTGGATTTAGAGAAAAGGTGCGGTCAATGTTTAGTTAAAGTTGGTCGAACCCGGTCAAACTTAATTAATGGTTCTGAGACCACAAGACTTGGTTAAATTTATATTGAAATCTGGATTATTGGGATTAAAGAGTATGGTGACATATTGGTGTTGGTAAAATTTGAGACCAATTAGATGGTCAGATTGAGAGAACATAGCCATACGAGTACACGACACATGTCCATCCATCACGTGCCATACTTAGATTTGAAAT
Organism: Quercus aquifolioides; assembly: GCA_019022515.1. NCBI lineage: Eukaryota > Viridiplantae > Streptophyta > Magnoliopsida > Fagales > Fagaceae > Quercus > Quercus aquifolioides. Next base: position 46,880,856 of record CM032333.1, read on the forward strand.
CTAACCGTTGGATTTGAAGAGTGTAATGAAAGGTTAATTCTGGTAAATTATGGTCACAATCAAACGGTTGGATTTAGGAAAAAACGGAGTCAAAGTTTAGTAAAAGTTGGTCAAATCCGGTCAAACGTAATAGATGGTCTCGAGACTGCTAAACTTGGTGAAATTAGGTTCAGTGGGAAGGTTTTCAGTAGATTATTGGGTTTTAGTTGTTAGAAATTGTTAATGAAGAAATAATTTTGAAAGATGATAACCATCATGTTAGCATTGACTTAGATAAAGTTGATTAAGAAAAATGATGAAAAAATTTATTATTTTGGCTCATATATCATGTATTATCATTTTTTATTTTAATTAATTTGAATATGTTTGTTATAAATATATTTTATTTACTCACTTTTGGTTAATATTATTACATACTTGATGATTGAATTGGTTATTAGTTGAATATATTATGAATTTATAATGAATATGCCTTTCATATATTTATAATGAATTTATTAGTTTGGTAAATATTGACTAATACCTTTCTTATGACACATGATAAAAAAAAAAAAAAAATCAAAAATTGATTCACGATACGATTCACGTTTTGATAACTATGGGAATTAGTCAGTATTTTGAGAGAAATTTGAACTTTCTCAATTTTTGTTATTTTATCGTTTTCGAGTTTCAAATGGGTAACATTATGATTTGAGAGTATTTTGAAGCAACAACCCCTCCCTTGTCTCATTTAAAAAAAGAAAAAGAAAAAAAGATTTGAGAGTTTTAAAGTACTTTGGAGGTTTCAAGGTTATTTTGGTCATTATATAAGTTAGGGGTATTTTGGTCATTTTGATGAGGTTAATGGTATTTTAATCATTTCAAATATTTTAAAAGAATTTATGTTATTTTAAATATTTTAAGAGGCATTTGGAGGATTTGATAAATAAATAAAAAATCATTTTATATCAAAATTATTTTGGCCAGATATTAGAGACGACAATCTTTGTCTTCATTAAAAGATCCCTTATAGCGACGACCTAATTCGTTGCTAATATATAATCTGCTTCCCTCCAATAATTCCCACCACTTTTTGAGAGTGAAAATTTTCCCCTCCATTATATTTAGGAAGATATATTTGCGACGACATGTTGTGTTGTTGCTAAAAGTTGATTATCAGAGACGATAAATTATATCGTCACTAATAGCCTTCTAATAGCAATGACCAATGTGTCATCGCTGATAAATAAAGCATATATATAATATATTTACTAGATATTTTTGGTCACATATCTGTGACGAAACACAAGGTTGTCACTAAAGATGATTATTAGCGATGATAGATGTTGTCGTTAAAATAAACTCTCTTTTAGCAATGTAAATGTCATCGCTACAAAATTTATTGTCGTTGCTAAAAGTTTCCCTCCATTTTCCAAAAGTAAATAAAATTCCCTTCATGGCGTTAGTGACGACTTATTAGCGACTACCTTAGTGTCGTCACTACTATACATTTATTAGCGATGACCATATATTATCGTCGCTAATGTGTGCCTAATAGTGATGACTTTTTGTTCGTCGCTAAAACATTGGTCGCAAAAGACCAAAATTCTTGTAGCTAGAGTTCCTCATCACGAGAAATTGGGGTTTGAACTTCTGGAGGAGTGAGTGGACTTGAGATTTCTTGTGTTGATCTAGTCTCTCTTCTTGATATAGGAGGTGTGGACTCCTTTCCGGGTGTTTCTTTCTCAGCATCATCACTTAGGGACATATCATCAACATCCTCTTTCTCCTTGAGTTTGAGCTCCTTTCCATCATCCTCAATTTCTTTTTCTGATATGGTGTCGTCTATGACCACATTGATTGACTCCATCACCGTCTTAGTACGCTTGTTGTACACTCTATAAGCTCAGCTATATGTGAAGTAACCTAGGAATATTCCTTCATCACTCTTAGCATCAAATTTTCCCGGATTTTTCCTGTAATTTATAATATAACATGTGCTCCCAAACACTCTGAAATACTTCACCTTGGATTTCTTTTTTCTCCATATTTCATATGACGTCTTCTTTGTCCCAGCTTGAAAATATATTCTATTACATATGTGACACGATGTGTTCACAGCTTCAACCTAGAACCTTTGAGGTATATTTTTGTTGAGTAGCATGACTCTTGCCATCTCTTGGATCACCCGGTTCTTCCTTTCAACCACCCCATTTTGTTGTGGGGTCTTTGGAGCTGAAAATTCCTTCTTGATACTATGCTCTTCACAAAACATTTCAAATTTAGCATTCTCGAATTCCTTCCCATGATCACTTCTGATTTTGACTATGGGAACTCCTTTTTCATTCTGCAGTCTCTTGCATAGTCTTTGCATTTTATCACATGCTCCGGACTTCTCTCTAAGGAATTCCACCCAAGAGTACCTTGAGAAATCATCAACTACCACCATAATGTATCTCTTCCCTCCTAGACTTTCAGTTTGTGTAGGCCCTATTAGATCAACGTGAAGAAGCTCCAAACACCGTGAGGTAGCAATCACATTCACCTTATGATGGTTTGCCTTTGTTTGTTTTCCCATTTGGCATACTCCACATATAGTCTTCTCCACTTTTCCAAACTTTGGAAGTCCCTCAACTGCCTCAAGTTTAGAGACTTTACATACTTGTTTGAAGTTTGCATGTCCAAACCTATGATGCAAAAGTTTCAGCATATCAACGCGAGCACTTCTACATGAAATAGGTGCCGAAGGAACTACTTCATAGCAATTATCAGTAGTCCTATTTCCCTCCAAGACTTGAATCCCTTTTTCATCAATGATTATACACCCCTTCTTTGAGAATTGGACAAGAAAGTCTTCATCACATATTTGAGTGATACTTAAGAGATTTGCAAACCTTTGATGTATAGCACTTCCTTCAGTAGAGGTAATCCCGGTATTTCAACCGTCCCTTTGCCAAGAACTTGAGCATGACTTCCATTGCCAAAAGTCACATAATCACATGCTTTCTCTTTAAGAGCCTTAAACAGTGATTTATCTCTTGTCATGTGACGAGAACACCCACTGTCAAGGTACCATAAGCACAAGTTAAAATACCTTCAATGAGGAGTGCACAAATATACAGGCATGGGACAAGCATTCTTGACCATCAAACAGAAATTCATCTTTATTTTCCAAGCTTTTTCCAAATTGATTTTTCCTTTTCAGATTATCAACCTTCTCACATAATGTTCTATTTCTTCTTTTGTATTTCTCAATCAAAGATTTAGACTCACATAGACTATTGTGTAGAATGTCGTTCTTATTTTCAAAGTATTTTAGCATGTGAATAAACATCCTAGCATGTTTCTTGGATTTAATTAACTCTAAGAATTCAGTTTTAGAATACCCTTCAAACATACTCATAGAGTCATTCTCACAAACACCTAAACCACAATTTTGCATGACCCTTTTTTCAGCTGCATCCATAGCCAAGGGGTCTAGGATCGCACTCAGTTAATCAAACCACAAAGAGTGCACCCACTCTTATACCAATTGAAAGTTCAATATGTGTATAAAATATCCTTGAACGTTTAGACCCCCAAATACAAAGTTATCAATTTAAGCCTTATATCAAACAACTAATGTGCGGAACATGATAACAAGCTCATAACAAAATTGATAAACCATCTAAACCAAATATAAACACATCCACAGCAGTAAATATAGGGCAAAGATAAAAGAAAGGAAGATGCAAACACACGGACAACACACGATGTGTTATCGAAGAGGAAACCGAAGTCTTCGGCGTAAAACCTCTCCTCCACCCTCCAAGCGGTAAATAATCCACTAAAGAATATAGTTGGGATATATGAACAGCAGAAGACCTTCCAAGCCTAATCTACCCAAGTACCTAAGCCCTCCAAGCTTCTTGCTCCAACGAGGTTATGCCGAACCTATTTCTTCTTTAGCTTCCTGGATTCCGCTACTATACCATAGTATCAACCAATGCATGTTGGTTCCTTCCAAACTGCTTCCCTTAGCACCAAATGAACCTTCTCATAGACGTGGGTGTGGTGAGATAAGGATTTAGTTAATGACCTCTCAAGGATGTAACAATGGAGAGGAAGAGAGTTGAGGAATTTGTAGAGTCTCTAAGGTAAAGATTGGGGATAAGGCAATCTTGTTTTTCTCTAGGGTTTCTCTCACAAAATTCTCTCTGGAAGCTCTCTCAATTTAGTGGGTATAAGGGTCTATATATAGTGGGGTGAGAAAGGAATACAAAGAGACAGTTTTTGCCAAACAGGGCTGATTCGTGGCTTGACCTCGCGGCTAGTCCAAGTCGTGAATTCAAGTCGCGACATAATGGCCTGGCCAGCCTGGACCTTTTGTCCTGTAGTGCGATAGCTGGCGTGACCCTTCAGCTCCTCTGTGTGCATCTCACGTGCCAGCATTTGGCGGCTTGCAGCCGCGAGCCACCCGCGAGTCCTAACCGCGAAACTCTACTTCTTTGCACATACTTGAGCTTTTCTTCACATCTTCTCACACACTACCCTTACAATAATCCCACCTAAATACAGGGTTACTAAGAGCTTAAATTACAAGCAAATTGGCACAGAATAAAGTCAACAAGATGGTTGATAAATTTCAACCTTACAATTTACCCAATTATAAATTAACCCCAAAAATACATAAAACTTCAGCAAAAATACTAGCAAATTGGGCACAAAATTAAGCCAACAAAAAATATGAACTTAACAATAATCTCTTCCAATCACCTCTAATGATATATATGTTCATTCTGTGATTCTAGTTCTTAAAAGTGAATTTTCCTCCATCAGTATTCTAATAATTATTGTTATCTTCTTCTTCTTCTTTTTCTTCTTTTTTTTTTTTTTTTTTATTTCAGTTCAACCCATCATAGAACCCGTACCAAACGCCAAGATGATAGCTTAACCACCCTACAAGATGACAGACTATAGATGTTAGAACTTAGAATCTCTTTCCATGATATCTCGGATTCTCGGTGTAAGCATTTGACATACATGAATAATATAAATTTTCGTTAATTCATCTTTAGTTGTTAAAAGTAATTACCTCTCTGCTAAGAGCGGTAATTACTTTAATTTTTATTATTTGTCTCTATTATATAATAGCTGTCTCTTATTTTTATATTTTAAGTTAGCAGATTTTATTAATTATATTATTATTATTTTTTTTTTTTTTTTTTTTTTACACTTTTCTGAACTTATGATTTGTTTCGGATCTCCTTCAACTCTTGGCTATGATTGTGTTCAAAATTTTCTTTTTACTTCATTTTTTTAACATATTTATTTTTCCTCATTTAGTTGACTAAACATTGTTTTTATTATTGACTCAGGAATCCGACAAATATATGAATCCAAGTTGCTTCACCACCAATACGAAAAGCTTCTACTTCACATGTGCGAAGAGTTAAAGAATTTACGTGGTCAACAACTAAGTGAAGGTCTTGTTGGTGAGGCCATCATCAAAGCTGCCAAGAAAGGGATGGTTAAGTTTGTTACTGAAATTTGGAACGCATGTCCTGGACTTGTGTGGTCCCAGGAACGTTCCATAGGGAGAAACCCATTTATGTGCGCCGTTCTACATCGTCAACATGAAATATTTCGTCTTCTGTACGGCTATGGTTTAAGGGACTCAATATTAGCTGCAACAGATGACAACAAAAATAACATATTACACATGGCGGCGATGATAGAACCTTCCGCCAGACAAAATACCGTTCCGGGCGCAGCTTTTCACATGCAAAGAGAAGTACAATGGTTTAAGGTAATATATATCTCTCCCTTTATATTATTTAGTTATATAGTTTCGTAGGTTCCAGTTAGTTCAATTGGTAAAATTTTTAATAGTTTAGTAAAAGATGTAAAATTCAATTACCAAAAATCAATTGCGGACTTTATAAATTGAAACTAAAAATAAAAAGGTTATATGCTTTCAATGCAGAGTTGCTCAGTTCTCTCGTGATATTATGATTAATTATCTGTTTGAAAACTCCATTTTATTTTTATTTTTTTAGCAAGAGGACAAAACAGTAATTTCATAATATGCAAATTATCTATATTAAAACATAAAAGAAGTAAAAAAAAAAAAAATGATCTTATTCAAGAGGTTTCAGGGAGTCGAAGAAGTTAGTTAGAATGTGATTTGTGAGGTCTTTTTAACTCTTAGAAAATATTTTATATCTTGCAAAAAAAATTGGGCTTTTATGAATTATTTAAATATTTTTTAATAAATTATTACAATTGATATAATATGCTTAAATTAATTAAAAATTTCTAAATTTATCAAACTAATTCTCAAAATACCAAAATCAATCCAACTAAATAAAATAAAACAAGGGTAATGAAATAAATTTGTATGCATGGTGGGTTAAGTTGGGTCAGGTGGGTTAAAAAAATCATCAACCTCAACTTGACCTAACTCAAGGCTCAAAATAAAATTCTAACTCAATCCACCAACCCAAGAAAACAGCATCAAGTTTAATCATTAATGCACACCTCTAGTGAAAATTCTGAACACAAACCATAGAACACTTGCAATTCCAACAAAAACTCCGGTGAAGGTTGGCTTTGCCACAACATTTTCAACTCCATATGCAAATCCTATGGCAAGGTTGTTCATCCAATGTCAATGATAACGAAAGTTGTGAGAAGGTCTCTCATGAAATGGAAGAAAATCAAGTGGATGTGAAACATATACATGATGGGAATCTTGATAAATATAACATGGAATAAAAGTTACAAATTCTCTAAGAATTATTTTGGTTTAAGAAAATTTTTTATAAACTTTTTATAAGAAAATAAAAAAAGTAACTGATTTTTTGGCAGTTTTTTATATTTCTTATAAAAATTGTATCAAAACTTTCCTTAAATGATTCATTAGCTTTTTTATTTTTGAGAGTTTCAACATATGACATTTACTTTTAATAATAGCTCTTTATTATCAAACCAAGACACAAATATGTTTTTGGTGTAGGCCCCATTGAACCTTAGATATGTTATTCAACCATTAGAAGTTTTACCAGTTGAGCTAGCTGAAACTCACTAAAATGACTAATTTACAAGTGCCCTTAAAGTATCCCTTAATTGGACCCATATAACATTGTAGATAAAAGACTCTACACCAATAATCTATAATAGTTATGCAAACGAATCATCTTCCTATATCTGTGGTGAAGAATTCGATAGTGTTGGTGTTGCTAACAAGGAAGTCAATTCCGTTCCGTTCCGGCCGTACCGGCCGGAATATTTCGTACCGGCAAGCATACCGGTACATAAACCCCCCTGTTTCGTACCGGAAAAAATTCCGGCCGTACCGGCCATGTACCGGGCGTACCGGCCAATTTCGGGCAATACCGGCCGGTACCGGGCGTACCGGCCCGTACCGGAAAAAAGTTTTTTTTTTTTTTTTTAATTTTAATTTTAATTTTTTTATAAATTTTGTAATTTTTGAATTTTTGTTAGGGCAGAATGGTAACTTATTTACATTAACTTATTAGTATTATTTGTTTTCTTAGTATGCAATGGTAACTTTTAAGCTTTCTATATTTTATATTGTGTTTTTTTTTTCTTCTTTTAATTGATACTAAAGTCTAAAACCATGAATAATTAGTTCTGAATTGAGGAAATGTTTTATGGTAAACTTTTATATTTATTATAATACACACACACATACATACATACACATATATATAAAAATATAAAAAATAGCGGTAAATCCGAAACGGTACACCGGTATTGACCGGTATCCGAAATATACCGTACCGCTGGCCAAACCGGTACAGCCTCCGGTACGGTATTGACTCCCTTGGTTGCTAAGATTCTGTACAATGTTGAACCCATAACCATAAGCCAAACTTCGACTTGAGGTTAATATAATCTTTTACTTCTGGTCGACTGATGTAGTTCATTCCTTTTGAATGTAATAATGGTGTAGATGCTAGGAATATTTACGAATTCCTAGATTTATGAGATCAAAAAAATAAAAATTAAAAATAACATACACATAAAGGCAATTACATGACACAAGAAAATTACATGGATCATTAATTTGCCTATATTCATGAATTTGCAGTAATTTCACTATTTTTAGGGAAAATATACAAGAGGTGGGAATACAGCTTTCCTCTCTAAACAACATGTCAAACCTTAATATGAAGCAATAATATTTATTTCCCACATAGAGGATTCACAATGGACTAAAAAACAGCCCAAAAAATTTTCCCTTGGCATGAGCACTGCAGCTAGGGCTTATCAACCTAAGCCTCCACTCCAAGGACTAAGTTTCAAAAAAATCTCCCATTAAAAACCATAATAATTTTATCTCTGGTTGATTCATAATCCAAATCAATCTCAAACTAAGCTTCACATAGCCTAACATTAGCCATCGTTTGGGAGGAGGGAATGGAATGGAATGGAAAGGAATGAAAAGAATAATTTTAGAATATTATTCCATTCCCTTATTTGGGAGTTTTAATGGAGGGAATGGAAGTTCATTCCCTTGCTTGGGAGCTTAAGTGGGAGAGAATGAAATGGGTAAAAAGGAACACTCATTCTTCTCTATTATCTTAAAACCTCAAATTTTCTTTCCTCCCGAAATTAGATAAAATGAGAGGGAATAGAATTAGATTTAATGAATTTTTTACTAAAACTTCCAAAATACCCTCATATATTCAAAGATTTATTTTAAAATAGGGTTCTAATAGTAATATTATCATAAAATAATTCCATTTCATTTCCTCTATGTTATTCCTAAACAAAATTACTCACATTCCATTCATTTTCATTCTTTTATTTTAAAACATCCAATCAAGATTACTTAATTTCATTCCATTCTTTTCCACCCCTTTCCATTGCTTAAATACATTCCATTCCATTCCTTTCTATTCCATTATGATAATTCCATTCCATTCTCTTCTCTTATGAACTCCCAAACAAAGCCTTAGAGATGTTAAATTACATTTGGAAAGCGTCGTGTGATAGAGAGCTAACTGCATTATATTGTATAGCTGTATTGTATTGTATAGCAACTGTATTGGATTAGAAGCATGTGCTGAGATTGTATTTAGACATGTGCTGATTGTATTTGGCATGTGTTGATGTCCTTGGCAATTAGTTAGTTGCTTTGTATTGATTAGTTAGTTACTTGGTAGTTAGAAAGAAGGCATGAGAGTATAAGAGAGGATTGTAATGTGAAGCCAAGATTAATGAAGAGTATGATGCATTCTTAGTTCTTAACCATTCCTAATCTCCACTCTTTCTTGAGGAGGCCCAGTTGTCCTTAAAATCAACCAGAAAATTCCTTTCTTAGTGTTAAATCATAGACAGCTTGAAGAGTCCTAACAATTGGTATCAGAGCAGTTACTGATCCATGGCAGAAACAAGAGCTACCACTAATGGTGAGAAGATCACTGCATTGGTTGCCAAGTTTGAAAGACATGATCTAACCTTGATCGAGAAGTAGCAATTATTGGCTGCCAAGTTTGAAAGGCATGATCTAACCTTGATCGAGAAGTAGCAATTGAGTGTAATTGCTCAATTCATGTAGAGGGTTGATCAAAGATTGAGTGATATAGAGGTATGGATTCAAGAAGAAAATCAGAGGGGGACTCAGAATGTGGAAAACTCCATTGTCGTACTAGGTGCCAAGCTTTTGAGATTGGAGTTTCCTCATTTCTCAGGGGTAGATTCAGCCTCATGGATTTACAAGTCTAATTAGTTCTTCACTTATTACAACACCCCTAAGCATCAAAAGGTTTTGATGGCATCTTATTACACGGAAGGGGAAGCCTTAATTTGGTTTCAAGATGCTGAAAACTTTGGTCTATTCACTAATTAGGAGGTATTTGTTAAGACAGTGCACGTGAGGTTTGGTGCTACTTCTTATGATGATCCAATGGAGTCACTCATAAGGTTGAAGCAGACCTCTTCTTCTCTTGCTTATAAAGGGCAATTTGAGGCTATTTCTAATAGGCTTGTTTGAGCCTCATAAACTAAGTTGTTTCCTCAGTGGGCGTAAGGATGAAGTGAGGCGTCTAGTGAGGATGTTAGGTCCTAAGACTCTCAATGAAGCTTTTGGGCTTGCCAAGATGCAAGAGGAGTACCAATGGAGTTGTAGAAAGTCTATCAAGATTCCTCGTGATGGTTCAAGACCATTCATTCTTGGAATTCCTAAGCTTGAGAATAACATCTCTACACCAGAATCAAGAACCAGGGTGCCTCTGCAGAGATTGACAGCTGCTCATATGGAGGAAATGAGGAAGAAGGGTCTATGTTATGACTGTGATGAGAAGTGGCAGAGTGGACATCAATGTAAAGGAGCAAGGATTTTTCTCTTAGATGGAGTCCCCTTTTCTCAAGAATTGCCTTCCTCTAGTCCACAACTTGTGGAGTTGGATGCAGATGGGTCTGTGATGTTGCTAGAAGGTCAAGACTTGCTGCAAGACACAACTGAGATCACATTATATGCATTAGTGGGCAGCCCTTCCCCAAGCACAATGAGAATTGAAGGTAAAATTCAAAGGCAATGCTTGGTGATTCTTATTGACACTGGCAGTACCCATACTAGATGCTGGGTTGTGTTCAAGCTTGAAGTTGGCAATTGATCTAGCTCTAGCTTTTGATGTCAAAATAGCCAATGGGGCCACAGTGAGGACACTTGGTGCTTGTCAAGATTTGCAAGTCCAATTGCAGGGTCATCATTTTTGTATGGATCTCAATGTACTTCCTTTAGGAGGGTGTGATTTAGTTTTAGGCACTCAGTGGCTTAGAACATTGGGGTTAATACAGTGGGATTTCAATGGCATGGCAAGTCAGTGATTCTTAAGGGATTGAGGCCATCTCATTCTTCCCTTCAAGATGTAGACCTATTCTTCAAGAAACCTACTAGGAAAGGCCTTTTGCTGTAGATCATAGCCCAACTCTTCACTGTTGAACCTAGCTTGCCTATGCTTGAATTGGAGTCCTTATTGGAAGAATTTGCAGCTGTGTTTGAGGTTCCTCAAGGCTTGCCTCCTTCTCGGGGACATGAGCACAACATTACACTCAAGGAGGGCACTCAACCAGTGTGTGGAAGGCCTTACAGGTATCCCTATTTCCAGAAAACAGAGGTTGAAAAAATTGTTAGGGAGCTTTTAGAAGTTGGCTCTATTAGACCAAGCCAAAGTCCATTTTCATCACTTGTTCTTTTAGTTAGGAAAGTTGATGGATCTTGGCAAATGTGCTTTGGTGTGCTGTCGTAGGCAACCAAAAATAAAACTTATACTCCTAAAAAATATATGTAGTGGTGTGAGTAAGGATCGTTCCTATGGAGAGCATCTAGCCTAGTTTTATGCTACGTGAACAAGGATTTTAGGGGGGGGGGGGAAAGGTTTGAGTATAATGAAAACAATTTTAAGAAAAAAAAAAAACTAAGGAACAAATCAAATTAAAATATCGAAATCAATCAAAAGAACAAACCTTGGTGTAAGTCGACATCCATCATCGAAATATTATAACTGATCATCGATGCAAGCATATATCAATTCACACTTTGAATATTCACTTTTGGAACTATTTTCCTATCTCTCCTTAGTCACAGTTAATTAGAAAACAAGGGATCTAATTAACCCTAACTACTAAATAGCCCAAGACAAGCGCTAAAGGTTTAATCTAGTAGCAGCCTTTAGAATTAGAGAGATCGATGAAGCTAAACAACACCAGCACAAGCAGTTGCATTTAATTTAGTCGAGCATTCTTCCTAAGATCTAATAATTTCTGACGCAGCAAATCATTAAATCTTGGTTGCTTCACAAATTAGAGAGATCAAACAATTACGGATTTGATATCTAACCTAGTAGTAGATTGCAACAAATAATAAACTAGTAGGCCTTCTAGTAATTAAACGAGACAATCATGAAAATAGGCACAAAAGAACATCCGATATTCAAATCATAAATTGAACAATAAAAATAAATTAGATCTCACAGTTTTATTGATTCTGAGGCTTCAGTTTCCTTCAACCAAGTATAAAAGTTTAGCCAAGCAGGGCCATGATGAAATCTCGAAAGAGAAATTAGACAAAAGGGGAGAGAGAGACGTCTCTCAAGTCTGATTTTTGCTCCCCCTTTATGCACGTTAATTCCCCATTTTCCAAGCCTACAAAATCTCCTAAAAATATTCTAAATATTATCCTAAAATAACAATATCCAAATCTGACTAATTAAAGAAAAATATAAAATAAATAAAATAAAGTCCTAATATAATTAGGAAAGTGGTGTTTTCAGCTAGAAATTTCTTGCACCAGATTTGGAAACTTCCAAAAATAAATCACATCAGATCTATGTATTAGAATTTCAGGCAAAGGAACATTCCATAACGTCAGCAGTGTAGGTGCAGCAATTTGAAGCCCAATTACGACTTTGATGTAGCCAGTATCTCTCACATTCAAAACATGAAGTTGTAGAGCCTTTTCTTGGCATTCCATATCATTTTGAATCATCTCAATCGGAGCTCAGATGAGAGAGTTATGCCTAGATTACGAAGCGATATCGAAACTGTCCAGAATCGCCCAATTAGCTACGTTTTGCACTTAATGCCTCCATTTGCATCCTAAATCAAAATATAAGAATAATGAGTACATTTAGGCACCAAATAAATATAAAAGACTAAACATTAATGGAGAAAAATATGACATTTTGCATTCTCATCATGCATAGATTATTGGGCTCTAAACCAAGTCACTATCAAAGATAAGTTCCCCATTCTAATAATGGATGAATTACTTGATGAATTGTGTGGCTCTATGATATTTTCTAACCTTGATTTAAGGTCTAGTTATCATCAAATTAGAATGAAAGCTGAGGATGTGCCTAAAACTGCATTTAGAACTCATGAGGGTCACTATGAATTTTTAGTTATGCCCTTTGGTCTCATAAATGCTCCTTCCACTTTCCAAGCTCTTGTGAATGATATCTTTAAACCTTTTTTTTAAGGAAGTTTGTTCTGGTCTTTTTTTATGATATATTGGTCTATAGTAAATCCATAGCAGACCATTTGGATCACTTAAGGGTTGTGCTTAGTGTTTTGCTTCAAAACCAACTTTATGCTAAGAGGAGCAAGTGTACCTTTGGCTGCTTTGACTGCTTTGAAGTAGAGTATTTGGGGCACATTGTGTCAAGTGATGGTGTCAAAACTGATCCTAAGAAGGTCTTGGCTATGCAGCAATGACCCACTCCTACTTGTGTGAAAGCTTTGAGGGGATTTTTGGGGCTCACTGGCTATTATAGAAAGTTTATCAGAAATTATGGTCTCATAGCTCCACCCTTAACTAATTTGCTCAAAAAGGATTCCTTCAAGTGGACTGTTGAGGCTGATTCTTCCTTTCAACACCTCAAGGCTCCTGTAATGAACCCCCCTGTCTTAGCTTTACCTGACTTCTCTAAACCCTTTGTTATTGAGTGTGATGCCTCGGGTGTGGGTATAGGTGCTGTTTTGGTGCAAGGGCAAAGGCCTATAGCCTTCCATAGCTAAGCCTTGAAGGGCAAAAGCTTGCACCTCTCTACTTATGAAAAGGAGTTCTTAGCCTTGATTACAGCTATTAAAAGATGGAGACCTTATCTTCTTGGCAAGCCATGCATCATTAAAATTGATCACTAGAGCTTGAAATTCTTGTTAGATCAGAAAATAGGCACTCTAGCATAGCAAAAATGGATTTCTAAGCTCTTGGGCTATGCATTTGTAGTGGAGTACAAGAAGGGTCAAGATAACAAAGTTGCTGATGCCTTGTCCAAGTTGGGATGCTCATTTAAGGAGGTGGCAAACCCTAATGCTCACTTATTTCTCACTTCATTTCCAAGCATTACTTAGATTGAGGAATTACAACAAAGTTATCTCCATGATGAAGTGTCACAGCAACTTTTGTCTACCCTTAAGCAAGGCACTGCTTCTAAGCATTATACTTTGCATAATGGATTGATTCTTTATAAAGGGAGGATTTTTTTGGGACCATCTTGTTGTTTAAAACCTAAGGTGTTGTCTCATGTTCATGACAACCCCCTGGGTGGCCATTCTGGGTACTTAAAGTCCTTTAACAGGTTGAAACAGGACTTTTGGTGGCAAGGTATGAAGTCTGACTTGAAGAATTACATCAAGGAATATGTTGTCTGTCAACAGATGAAGCATGAGACCTGTAGACCAGCTGGATTGTTGCAGCCACTCCCCATTCCTTGTAAGCCTTGGTCTGATATAAGCATGGACTTTGTGGAAGGTCTTCCAAGATCTCACAGAATGGATGTGGTTTTTGTGGTAGTGGATAGGCTTACTACATATGTCGACTTTATTGCTTTATCTCATCCTTATTCAGCCTCCAAGGTTGCTGCCCTATTTATTCAACATGTGTTCAAATTGCATGGTATGCCCAATTCAATTGTAAGCGATAGAGATCCTGCCTTTACATCCCTTTTCTAGTCTGAGCTTATGAGGATGCAGGGTGTTCAATTGGCCATGACTTCCTCCTATCACCCTTAGACTGATGGCCAAACTGAGGGCCTTGAGCAGTACCTTAGGTCCTTCACTAGTGACAGACCAGTTGAATGGGTCGAGTGGTTACCACTGTGTGAGTATTGGTTCAATACTAACTATCATATCTCAACTAAATGCACTCCCTTTGAGGCTTTATATGGAGTCCCTCCCCTTAAACTCCTTGATTATATCCCTGGTACCACTAAGGTTGAGGTTGTGGATAGGTAGCTGCATTCTAGGCAAGAACTGATTGCTGTTTTGAAGCACAATTTGCTGCAAGCTCAGATTGCTATGAAACTTCAAGCAGACCAGCATAGATCGGATAGAGTTTTTGAAGTTGGTGACTGGGTTTACTTGAGGTTGCAGCCATATAGACAGCAATCCATTGCTCATAGGGCATATCACAAGTTGTCTCCTAGGTTCTATGGTCTCTTCCAGGTTCTTTAGAGGATTGGAGCTGCTGCTTACAAGTTGCAGTTGCTTCCTGAGTCCATAATTCATCTAGTTTTCCATGTTTCTTGTCTTAAGAAACAATTGGGGCAACATATCCTTCCAATTCCTACTCTACCAGCTATGAATGATGTGGGAGTTCTCAACCCTGAACCAGTAGCTATCTTGGACAGAAGGGAGCTCAATCTTTAATCAAGGGTCATCACTGAGTTGTTGGTTCAGTGGTAAGGTGAATCTGCAGAAGATGCCACTTGGGAGCCACTGCATTCTCTTTCCAAGCAGTTCCCTCACCTTGTGGGCAAGGTGTTTTGAGAGAGAGAGAGAGAGAGAGGGGGGGGGGGGGGGTATTGATAGAGAGCTAGTTGCATTATATTGTATTGTATAGCAACTGTATTGGATTAGAAGCATGTGCTAAGATTGTATTTAGACATGTGCTGATTGTATTAAGCGTGTGCTAATGTCCTTGGCAATTAGGCAATTAGTTGCTTGGTATTGATTAGAT
Source organism: Quercus aquifolioides (assembly GCA_019022515.1). Taxonomy (NCBI): domain Eukaryota; kingdom Viridiplantae; phylum Streptophyta; class Magnoliopsida; order Fagales; family Fagaceae; genus Quercus; species Quercus aquifolioides. The sequence continues at coordinate 46,896,307 of CM032333.1, forward strand.
AGTTACTTGGTAGTTAGAAAGAAGGCATGAGAGTATAAGAGAGGATTGTAATGTGTAGCCAAGATTAATGAAGAGTGTGATGCATTCTTAGTCCTTAACCATTCCTAATCTCCACCCTTTCTTGAGGAGGCCTGGTTGTCCTTGAAATCAACCAGAAAATTCCTTTCTTAGTGTTAAATCATAGATAGCTTGAAGAGTCCTAACATTGTGAAAGGTGAAACAATGAAAGTAGATAAAAGTGCATGCAAAGATTGATTGATTTTTTTTTTTAATATTTCCTAAATAAATACCCTTAAAATATTCGTTAAAAAAAAAATCATTAATTAAAGGAAGACATCATATAAAAAATTCAAGGATATGATGTGAATAGGTGCAACCATTCAAGCCGTTTCAATCTTAATCAATGCAAAGAAGGTTATCCATCCGTATTCATTTAGCCATGTTTTTAATGAGTGAGGTAAGATTAATAAGAACATGTTCATTTGTCTTGTGTTTTTGAAAATGACTACATGGAAATTATTGATAGGGTTTCCAATTTGGTTTAAACATAATGACGAGTTTTCCAATTAGGGAGTTGATGTAGTTCCATAATGGATATACAATTTCCAAGCATTCAAGTAGCATCCATAGAAAGATTGAAAGTCATTCGAAAAAGTGGTCTTAGTCAATTATTGCCTGTAAAAGTTAGCGTTGCATTGTTATGTGTGCGTCGTAATCGACCACTGAAAGTAGTAGTAACTGTGTGGGGGTGGTGGTGTCTTTAAGCTATATATATGGTGAAGATGTGGGAGTCCAGTATCAAGTCTTTTGTCTGTGTCCCATTTTAATAGAGCTTAGCTCCCATTTTATCTATCTCCATTTCTTTAGGTGGCTCTAGATTTCCTAATTATCCCTTCTTCCATCTTTTACCCGCATCAATTATGACCTATGTTGCACGGACACGACACGGACACGGACACGGACACGGAGATACGGCAATTTTTGAAAAATAAGGACACGACATGGCGGTTAAATAATTAATTATATTTTATATTTAGGCATATTATATATATATATATATATATATTTTGGTAAACATTTTATATATATTACCTTGTGTGTATATATATATATTATATATATATATATATATATTTTGGTAAACATTTTATATATATTACCTTGTGTGTATATATATATACACTTTTTTATATAATAAAAAAAACTCAAATAAAGTAAGCATATGATTTTCCCTATAAAATAAAGTAAATAGATTATTTTAATTGCTATTAAAATATAATTAGTAATGGTCTTTCTGTAAATAAAAGAAACAAATTGGGCAAAAGTTTCCTTCCACTACTTTTTCCATTTCCCAACCCACTCACATGCCCTACACTATTTACTTCTCCTCTCACCTGACCACCTTTTCTTCTTTTTCTCATTTCCAACGTTCCCACTTCCCACGTCTCTTCAATCTTCAGTGGCTCAGGTTCTTCAGTCTCTTTTCTCCTCTTTTTTCTCTTCTTCTTCTTCTGTATTTTCTGTCTCACACCGGCTCTGCTTCAGGCCTTCATCTCGTTCTTTTTTTTTTTCCTTTCTTTTTCATCTCCTCTATAGAAGATCCAGTGGCAGTGATTTTTCTTTTTATTTTTTAAGAGGGAAAGAAGCCCAAAATGTGTGATTTCGGCCGGAATTTTTCTCTTCAATCTGTGATTTTCTATTTTTTTCTTCACTGCTGGCGTGTCGGACGCGTCGGAACCGCGTCAGAGCCGTGTCGGCGTCGCGTCAGCGCGTGTCGGAGAAACGAAAAAAAAAAAAAAAAAGAGGACACTCGCCAGACACCGGAATCCGGCGAGTCGTACCCGTTCCGGTGTCCGACACGTGTCCGACACCGACACGACGCCAAAAATGGCGTGTCCGTGCAACCTAGATTATGACCATCAGGCAATAATAACATTTTTAATTTTTACTCCTATAAATCTTTCATTCAAATTATATTGAACCATAGATCTCGGTTCTTTAGATCAGCTAGGGATGAAAAAAAACGCAAAGTTACAAGGTGTATAATATATTTTATTTATATATTAAATTATTTCGTGATGAGGTTTTGTTTAATAATCGCAGGAAGTAAAGAGAATTGTCCATCCCTCCTTAATAGAAGACAAAAACAAAAGTGGTTATACACCTGATAATTTGTTTACAGAGAAACATAAAGACTTGGTTGATGAGGCAAAAAATTGGGTCAAGGAGACAGCCTCTTCCTGTACAGTGCCAGCTGCATTGATTGTTACTATTATGTTTGCAGCAGCAATTACCGTTCCAGGTGGTAACAATCAAAATACAGGCTTACCAATGTTCTTAAGGGATACGGTGTTTATGGTCTTTATACTATCCGATGCGCTGTCTCTAATTTCTGCCACGACTTCATTATTGGTGTTTCTTGTCATCACATCACGTTATACAGAGGAAGATTTCCTTATATCCTTACCCCAAAAAATGATATTAGGCCTTTCGTCCCTTATCTTTTCCATAGCAACCATGATGATAAACTTCTGTACCTCTCTTTTCATTATTCTGGATGGAAATTTATGTGTGGTCATACCTATCATTTGTCTTGCTGCTATTCGCATGGAAACAATTTCACCTTCTTCTCGACATGTTCACTTCAACTTACAGACTAAGAATCTTCGACAAGAATGTGAAGCCTTGGATTTAAGCTATTTCATTGTGCATACTATGTATAAATGATCCTTTAATAATTGACTTAGGGCCAAAAATTACTATCTTCATTTAGAAAGATAACTGATGAACTTTTGTGATCCATATCATGCATGTGTTTTTTTTTTTTTTTTTTCCTACTTTAGACCTTTTGTGCTTAAATCAAATAAATCATAACTCCATTATATATTTTCAATCTTTTTATTATCTTAATTCATTTTCTAATTTAGTAATTTATTTTGACTGCAAGGATAGTATAATGCCTAATCCATAAAATCTCATTTGTAATGTATATATCTTTTATGAGAAAAATCTGCAATGTATATGTCGAATTTAGATCTTCACCTTTTGAAGCAAAAAGAAGTCTAGTTAAGTCTGTATTATATATATATATATATATATATAACTCTAGTTAAGATACTTTTCTAGCCATGGATAATAAGAAGGGCTATTTGAGGGCAAATTATTCGCACGATATTATATAATTCGTGTTTGAATTCCAAGTTTTGGTGACCTTCAGCAATATATATATCGTTCAATCGTTGTGTGAATATATATATATATATATATAAAATAAAAAATGAAAAAGAAGAAGAAAGTTAAATTTAAAACGTAAAAATATATGTTTATTACCTAAATTTTAGTATAGGTTTTATTTTAGACTTTTTTTTCTTTTTTGAGCAAACTTTAATAAAATTAAGGTCAAATTACATTGTTGGTTCATAAAATTTATCTATTGAACATTTTTAGCTTCCAAAGTTTTAAATGAATACTTTTGATATCCAAGTTTAAAAAAAAAAAAAAAAAATGAGTATTATTGATCCATCCATTTATTTTCTTACTTATATGTCTAATAGAAAAAGAGCTGTCAATTTTTTAAGTGGTGTGGCGTCCTTTTTATTATTAAAAAAAAATTAGATCTCAATGTCTACTCACAATCTGAGTTGTCAAACACTTTGGTCAAATTAAACATCCTAATCTTCAAACAACCCAAATCCCTTTAACAGCTACCGGCCTCCATAGGAAAATCAAAAACCAATATGAGAAAGTCTAAAAATCTTCCTGGACCTCGACAAATTAATTGCCAACGCTGAAGGAATTTTATTTATTTATTTTTTAATAAAAATCCACAAAAAATTAGCATCTTTATTCATTTGGCACGTGGCCTTAGATAAACACCAAGAACACTAAAATCCCAGCCAAAGTCCAACTAAACAATCCAGGGCAATTTCCTTTTTCCGTACTAAGATCAAAGTCCCAGAGTCCCAAAGACTCTGGAGGCTTCCTAGTTAGACCCGACCCTCTCATTTCTCATGAAAGCAATCCCGTTTGCAAGAACAATCGGCCCATCATGGTCTCTAATTCTGAGTTCAACGGTTCAGGAAGATTTGGATTTTGCAATATTATTGGCGGCAATATGGTATTTGGAGGTCGGCGGAATAGTGTGGTTGAAGGGAATTGGTTGTTTGGGGATTGGAAGAAGTTTAATCTTCTTATTTCTTCTTTTTTTGAGAAACCAGACCAAAGGCCTGGGAATTTATTGAACCAAGAAAACTAGGGACGTCAAATAAAACTAAGGGGCAATATCCTCAGGCAAATCTTCTAGCCAAACCTGAAGCCCCAAAAGGTTTTTTTTTTTTTTTGCTTTTTTTAACTAAAGCATCAGCAACGATGTTACAATTACGATGAACTAGACAAAACTCGAAAGACTCAAAAGCTGCGAGACTACAACGAATATCATCAATGATATTATCATACGCAGACAACACTTCATTCCCTTGAGAAATAGCGTTGATTACCAAAGCGGAGTCACCTTCAAAAATAACTCGATGAAGACCAATTTCCCTAGCAAAATGCACTGCCCTTCAACAATCTAAAGCCTGGCCTCCGTATCTGCAACTGACTGAGACCAAGGAATGGGCAAGGAGAGAGCACCGATTGCTTCACCTCTCCAATTACGAGCTATAACACCGATGCCAGCTGAGTTGGATGGCTTGAAGAAACAGTCTCGAGGTTTACTTTGTACTTAGCTTGATCTGGAGGACGCCATAGTTGGTGGATAGGTGGCCGAATCACAGTTGGGACCAGATTCTGGGCTTCAAGGAACTCTTGCAATAAACTTCCAGCTAACGGGTAGATGTTGGATAGAGGTTGAACAGATCTGCCAAAGTGCATAGCGTTCCTCCTATTTCACGAAAGCCAAGCAGAGAAGAGAAAGATTTCTTTTTGAAAATTGTCTTGAAACTGCAAGAAACAATTAAGTAAATCACAGAAATACGATGGCAAAGAGGGGACCGATTTGTTAGCCCAGCTGCAAGATTGTCACACGCATTCAACCTCTTTGTAAAGCCAGAAAGAATGCAACGGATCTTCAGGAAAACACTTGCAGAGTTCACAATTAGCTATTGAAGTGATTTGGTGACATATATAGTCGAATACTCGTAAATCGACATGACACAAACTTAACATGTTGTATGTTTTTAGACCCCTTAAAATACAACCAGATTAACCTAGTTAAGTAACCAAGTGATTACTTAGTCCAAATTCCAGATCTAGGTTATCACAATCAAGCAATCATATCATGTATAGCAGCGAAAAAATAAATAACACAATAATATGATGACCCAGGAAAACCAAACCAGTAAAAAACCTGAGGAGGATTTAACTTAGCTATCCTCAAGGTAAAAAACAAATCCACTAGAAAGAATCAAAGTTTTACAATAGCGACTTAGACCACTAACATCCTATTGCTACCTACCAGTAGAAACTTACTGGCACGACCACGTGCAAGCTCCGAGACTACGAACTCCTTCTTTCTTTGGCCTTTGCAAAACACAAACACCCACGTCTGTGACTTTGAGAACCCACTCAAAGGTTTAGCAACACAAACTCTCCTGTTTGTGACTCCAAGACCACCCTTGAAGGTTTAGATCATCAGCACCTTTGATGACTAGAGAAGGCAGCAACTTCTACAACACCGGATCTTGAGATTCTTCAAGGAATAACACCGGTAGAAGACATAAGAGAGATTTTGGGTACAAAACCCTAGATCTACAAAAGAGGCACAAGACGCACTCTAATCTCTCTAAAAAACTCTCAAAACCCCACCTAAGGTTAGCTTATAATGTCCTTTAAATACTGGAAAAAACGGCTCGCGATTTGGGCTTCAAATGGATAAGTTATGACCTTTTTACGTTTGCTGATTTTGTTGATATGCGATTTTCGATTGATTAAAAATCACTAGCATCAATCGAGAATCAATTGAACCAAACAACTTGTAACTCATTTGTTTTTATCCCAAACTTGAGGTTTTTGTCTTGGGCTTCAATGTAGACCATTCTAAACTAATGAGACTTAGTTTTTGTCATGTTTTGTCATGGTTTGCCAACATTACAAACTCAAAACCTTACAACCTCCCCCTTTGGCAATCCGTGACAAAACACACACACAACATAATGCCCATATACAGTAAAATGCCCAAATACATCACACATTCCAATCTAAGACTCCTAACCTAGAAGTTGCAAGAAGAGGTAGAAGATCTTGATCAGAATGTACTTGTCTTTCCTGAAACACTCAACAAACACATCACCGCATGTGTGGAAAGAAAGACATATAAACAATAATATAAAACAAAATATAAAAAAAATAAATTATAACTCTCCCCATAAGTTAGATACATCAAAAAGCTTTTATATTCTCCCCCTTTCAAAAACAATTTCAACTCCCCCTAAACAAAACAAACAGGATTCCCACATTTCATTTATTTCTCCCCCTTTTTGTCACGTATTGACAAAGACAACTCAAACAAAGAGTAGAGTGACAGAGAAAAAAGAGAATTAAAGGGACACAAAACAATTCAACTCTATAAAAAAATAGAGACAACTCCCCCTATGAACAACAAAGGTTAAAAACAAACTTCTCCCCCTATAAAAATAGGAAAAACAAAACAAGTTTTGGAAAAAACAGTTTTGGGGAAAACTTGACAAAACTTGATGTAATTGGGTTGGACGTTAATAACCTATTAAACAAGTTTTGTCATGTTTTGTCATGGTTTGCCAACATTACAAACTCAAAACCTAACACATGTGAACATAAATTGTTATCCGTACTCAGGGGCGACCCAACAAATTCGGAGGCCTAAGGCAATATATTTAAATAGGGCCTTTTTGTTATCACTTAAATAATATTTAATTAGTATTTAATATCATAATTTTTTATAACAAAAATCTATTCATTTTATTTTGTAATATGCTTTTTTTTTGGGGAAAAAATGCTAAATATATAACAAATTTTACTAAAAAAAACTTTCAAACAATGTAGAAATAAATGGGATTAGTGACACTTCAAAAAAAAAAATAATAAACAAGTATTTGAATGAATGATGTTGGGGATATTATAAATTTTACAACATGAGACTTGCAAAGATGTATCATTAATCACAAAAAAAATTCAAAAATGCATTTAATAGGTTATTTGTACAGTTTTTAGACCCTTTAACACAACCAGATAAACCTAGTTAATTAGCCAAGTGATTAACTTAGTCAAATTATGCAAATCTAGGTTATCAAAATCAAACAATCATATCAAGTATATAGTAGCAGAAAAGTAAATAACACAAAGATATGATGACCCAAGAAACCACACGGTAAAAATCTGAGGAGGATTTAACCTAGCTATCCTCAAGGTAAACTTGAATCCACTATCTTGAAAGAATCGAAATTCATACAATAAGACTTACATGCCTCCACGCTCGACTTCTTATTACTACCCACCAGTAGAACTTATTGACACGACCACGTGCAAGCTTCGAAACCATGGACTCCTTTCTTGAATTCTCCAGCAAGTATAAGCACACCTGCTTGTGTATCTTTAAGTTCCAATGGCAGCAACTGAATTGATCATCAAGGTATAGATAACATATCCTCCTTGAAAACCTTAAGCTTTATGTAAAAGAAAGCTCCTCTAGATCCCACAAGAGATTTACACAAAACAGCAATATGAGCAATAACCTTTAGAGAGCCTTTGGGTACAAAACCCTAGATACAAAAGAGGCACAAGAGGCACTCTAATCTCTCTCTCTTTAGTCTCAAAAACATAGCTTAGGGTTTCCTTTATATAGTGGGAGAAGTAGATCTGAAACCCTAATCCTTAATAGGCTTAAGCTATTGTTTGGGCCGACTTAAAATTCTGCAGATACGATTTTCGATTGATCGAGCTTGTTCTTCGATCGATCGAACCAGGCAGAATATGAAGTCCAGAAGCTTGTATGTTCTTGAATCTTGACTTGAATCACCTTAAGTATTGTCTAATAAAACCTATAGACTCTAAGATCTATATCTAGACAAGTTTGTGTTCACGATTTGCCAATTGTTCTAAACATATAGAACCTAACATACTCCCCCTTTGGCAATTCATGACAAAACTTACATACAAAATGAAATGCTCAAATACAAGAACAACCCAATACAATAAAATGCCCAATAACACAATGTTGCCCAAATTACAACAAATTCAACCTAACTACTCTCTATCAGTTGCAAGTGTAGATAGCAGCACGACTGAATCAACCTGTATATTTCTTGAAACACTAAATAAAATGCATAAACGCATGTGGAAAAAATACAAGTAAAACAGAATTTAAAAAAACAAAAGTAAACTAACTCTCCCCCTAAGTTAGATACAACAAAAACAATTTCAACTCCCCCTAAACAAAACAGACAGGATTCACACATATCAACTATTTCTCCCCCTTTTTGTCACATATTGACAAAGACTACCCAATCAGAAGATAGACAGAAAACATACACAACAATGTAAGAGACAATAGAGAAATAAGGGAACACTAAACAAGCTCTATAGAAAATAGAGACAATTCCCCCTATGAACAACAAAGGTTAAAAACAAGTTTCTCCCCCCTATAAAAATAGGAAAAACAAAACAAGTTTTGGGGAAACTTTAGGAGGAGGAGATAAAAGAACACACAAACCAAAGTTAAAAACTAACGTGAGGATACATATGAAGAAAAATATTCTCTCTTTCAATAAATGCAAACATGACACTATGTGACCCATAAACAGTTGCATGAGTAGAGAAAATATTTGCACATTGATTATCTATCATATCTTTTAAGAAAAATATTTTCTGCAGTTCACACATAAAAATAGCATATACTAAAAAGTACAAAGGATTCAAAAATTAATCAATCAATTTTTAGATCAAGTTGAGTACTCAATTTAGCAAAGTGTATGCAATGTGTGAAAATAATGAGAGATATGACCGCAAAACTGCAAGATGGATACCAAAAACAATGCAATGCATATGAATCCTAAACATAAATGATGCATGAAAAAATATGTCATGATGCATGCTCTAATGCAGTGAAACTAAGTTCAATATATGTTCAAATTCACAAAAATGGCTTGAGCATAGAGTTTCTAACAAAAACTCCAAAATTTGAAAAACCACTTGTTTGTTTTTATAAAAAATTGACCAATTGATCATCACACAAGTTAGAGGACAGATAATAATGATCAATTACATCAATTCAACAAGCCAATTTCATCAATTAAACTTAATTTGAACAAAAATCCCCAATTCGGGTACATTCAAGCCCTAGAATTTCCAATTTCTCAAACTTTAAACACATTTTGCATTAAAATCAAGGAACTTTTAATCTTGGATGACCACAACTAGATCACACACAATAAAATGTATCAAGTTTAGCAAAGAGTAACTTGTGTAGTGTGTGTAACTAGCAAAACCTTGAGATACACGTGAGGTGATATGTAAATAGAAATTAAGCACAATTTCTAGAAAATTCATCACATAAATTCGAAAGAGACTATCACCTAAAGAGTTGCATCATATAACTCTCACATCTCCTAGAAAACAAGCTTGCAATCATGTAAATTTCTTGATTTGCCTCATAATATACACACCAATTTTATTTGAGTAGAAACTTATTAAAATAGCCAAGATAATGTACACACCAATTTTATTTGATTGATTTAACATTAAGTCCAATAATGTACACACCAATTTTAGCATTTAAACCGAGGCTACACTTTATGTTCTTTTTGTGCATGTGCTACACTTTCTTAAGCACAGAATCTTAAAATATGCACTAAGGTGTTCATGATTGGCTAGTGAACAGTGGTGAGATGGTTATTTATACCTTTCTCAAAAGGTTCAAGTCCGACAGTCAAAGACATGTGACTTCACGATCAAGACAAAGTGATCAAAAACTATAAACATCTCTCACACAACATGCACTACAAAGCTTCAACTAGTAATGTGCAATAAATAAGCTCATCCAACCTAAACAAGATACATAAACATGTTATGTAAAGATAATATAGCCAACCTTGATTATAAATCTAAGATATAATACTAAACACAAAAATCTTTTTGGTTTTTAAAAAATTTTTATGACCAAAAACAAAAAGCACATATTATGCTAAATGAACAATGCAAAAGTAATGCATGATAGTGCTAAACTAAGCTATAGAGGGTACACAAATAAGAAATATCAATTTCTTGATTAACCCTTGAGTACATGTACAAATTAGTACATACTCACACAAAATCAAAAATAGCTTAGCATACTATTCAAGTTTCTCCACAATGTCAAGCATGTTCTAAATCAAGAAAGATATCATAATTCAAGTAATCCTCAAGAAAAATAAAACAAGACACAAAATAAAATATTTTTGTCTTTTTGAAATCTTTCAATGTTTTTGGATTTTTTTTTTTTTTTAAACAAAAAACAACCTAAAAAAAACAAAACAACCAAAAACAGAAACAAAACATGTCCACAATTAATTTAAAGAATTAAATCAAGGACAAGTTAGCAACACTCACCTTGGAGACTCTTTTCTCACCCATATAGCACGAGTCTTCGGCTTTGTAGGTGAAAATCCATGTGAAGCAGAGTGTATTTGAGGGATTACACCAATCTCCTAAGAAAGACTAAAATCCTGCAAATTCTTTTCACAAGCCAACAAGCTCAAATTTTTCAAAAGCATATGAAACAATTTATATGGACTTATGGCAAGAGACATATCATCACATATCCTAGATTGAAATACAGAATGTTTAAATTTCAATTTATGACAATTAGGACGAATGTGACCGGAAACACCACAAAAGTGACAAACAGGAACAAATTTAGGAACATCAGTATTCCTAACAACAAATCTAGTCTCAGATTTTGGTTTTTGCCTCAATAAAGAACAATTTGGTCTAATATGACTAACAACACCACAAAGGTGACAAGTAGGCACAAAAATAGATTTATTATGCTCTCTAACAGTAGGTTTAGACTTAGGTTTAGAAACTTCAGCGTCAACATCAGAAATTTTACATTTGTCTAACCTAGCAAAATAAGTCTTTTCTTTATTATTCCTCTTAAAATGAGGGATATAAACTTTCTCAATTTTAGGTTTAAGAGAAACAGAAACACTTCTGTTATCAACAGCAGGCTCGGTACTAGTCAAATTTTCAATTTTAGCTTTAGATTCAACTAACTCTTGTTCCATGCTTTTCATCTTCTCATCTTGAGAGGAAATTTATTTCTCAAAAATTCATTCTTTTTATTATATTCATCTAATTTAACAATCAATTCATCTTTTTCAAGATTAGCCAATTTTAACTCTTCATTAAATTTCTTAGAAATTTTCAAACATTTAGATAATTCCTTACGAAGAGTTTCACAGACATCAATAAAATCAACAAAAGCATGAGCAGAAGCATGATCAGAAAGACACTTCAAATTATCCATGATAACAGGAGTCAAGGATTAGCTCTTAAATCAAAAGATCTACAAACAGAGAGCAACCTGGCTCTGATACCACTTGAACGTTTTTAGACCCCTTAACACAACCAGATTAACCTAGTTAATTAGTCAAGTGATTAACTTAGTCAAATTACGCAAATCTAGGTTATCACAATCAAACAATCATATCAAGTATATAGCAGCGGAAAAGTAAATAACACAAAAATATGATGACCTAGGAAACCACACGGTAAAAACCTGAGGAGGATTTAACCTAGCTATCCTCATGGTAAACTTGAATCTACTATCTTGAAAGAATCAAAGTTCATACAATAAGACTTACAAGCCCCCACGCTTGACTTCTTATTGCTACCCACCAGTAGAACTTACTGACACGACCACGTGCAAACTCCGAAACCACAGACTCCTTCTTTCTTGGATTCTCTAGCAAGTACAAGCGCACCCCGCTTGTGTATCTTTAAGTTCCAATGGTAGCAACTGAATTGATCATCAAGGTGTAGATAACATATCCTCCTTGAAAACCCTAAGCTTTGTGTAAAGGAAAGCTCCTCTAGATCTCACAAGAGATTTACACAAAACAGCAATATGAGCAACAACCTTTAGAGAGCCTTTGGGTACAAAACGCTAGATACAAAAGAGGCACAAAAGGCACTCTAATCTCTCTCTCTTCAGTCTCAAAAACCTAGCTTAGGGTTTCCTTTATATAGTGGGAGAAGTAAATCTGAAACCTTAATCCTTAATGGGCTTAACCTACTGTTTGGGCTGACTTAAAATTCTATAGATACGATTTTCGATTGATCGAGCCTGTTCTTCGATCGATCGAACCAGGCAAAATATGAAGTCTTCTTCTTGTAGCTTGTATATTCTTGAATCACCTTGAGCATTGTCTAATAAAACCTATAGAATCTAAGATCTATATCTTGACAAGTTTGTGTTCACGATTTGCCAATTGTTCTAAACATTTAGAACCTAACATTATTAACGTCCACATATCATATTAATTGTCACATCAATTTGTAAAATTTTCAAGTAAAATTAATAATATTTCTATAGCATTTTCCTATCTGAATTATTTCTTGCGATTAGTAACATTTATATTTGTAAGGGAAAATGCTAGAAATACAAATTCTTTTACAAAAACTTTTACAAACTGATGATGTGGTAAATAATTATAGATTAAAAAAAATAATGATACTATCAGTGGGCCCAGATAAGAACCAGTAAGAATTTGGCCATAACATCAGTTTGTAAAAATGTTGTAAAATAGTTTGTAAAATTATAGCATTACTCTATTTGTAAAACTCATGTATTTAAAGTTGTATTATCTCTAGCATTACTCAATACTTTGAGACTTCCTAAAAGTAGAGGAAAATTATAAAACTAATTTTTTTCCTATATCTCCATTTTTTTTTTTTTTAAATATATCAATTTTTACTCCAAAATTTGGGGCCTTCCTCTAGTAGGGGCCTTAGGCGGTGGCCTAAGTGGCCCAGGCCTAGGGCTAGCCCTACATATACCATGGACGAACCATCCCAAAACTTCACTCGCACTCTTATAGAAATTCCCAGACAAAGCAAAAAGGGACGGGAGAGAAAAGGGAGACTGAAAGAGAATTTCGGTTTGGGCTAAAGCCTGAACGCTCAAGCCCAACCCCGAAAGTGACACCCATTGTTCAAAGCCCACCCAAGTTTCAGGAAGACTCCCATTGATATGATCCAAATCCCATAACCCACACTAATCCAGGGTCCAAAGTCCAAACCCAAAAGCAAGCCTAAACCCAATTCCCAACTAAAGGTTTTTTTTTTTTTTTTTTTTTTTTTGTGTTTTTTAGAAGAATTTGTTCCTAAAATAGATAATTATGTGTCCATGACTAATGCATTAATTTTTCTTCCTACTACTCTTAAATCATAGATCTCTGACTAATTAAACCAAAGTACACTCAATATATAATTATATATGTTCCTATATGAAAATGGATAAATAAATCTCCACAATTGAAGCATTTTTTATTTTTTAAAAAGAAAAGCTTTTTTTTTATTATTATTAAATTTATGTTTGGAGAATTAGAGATATAGATAACATTGCTTTTATTCTTTTATTTTTAGAAGAAGAAGATTTTGGATTTTGTTATTAAGGGCTAGAGATATTTATTGCACATGTTATCTATGAAAATTAAAATAAGGGTTTTCTTCAGTTTATTTATATTACCGGTATATGTTTAAGCATGTAAAGTGCTGTTTATTATTTAAATTATTTCAAATTGATTAAATTTATATATGCTTCATAATTATAAAACTAGTAATATACTCTAACTGTGAAATCTCTAATTTATTTAACAAAAAATCTTGTTTTAAAATGTTTATTTAAAGAATACTAGTAATGATTTAAAAGATAATTCATGAGTTACAATTTAAAAATTGACTGGATAAAAAAAAATATTAATATTTTTTGGACCAATGTAAAGACTAACTTGATATAAATATTTTTATGGGAAAAATGTCAAGAGACTCCTTGAACTTTGGGATAATGGTCATTACACCCCCTAAACTTTTATTTTGGCCAATTTACTCCCTAAACTTCACACATTTGCTAAATAGATGCACATGTTATTCTACCGTTAATATGCTAATGGAATAGTCACATGACAAGTATATGAACTTAAAAAAAACCAAATTCAATCCCGCAAAGCCCAGATTACAAATTGTTCTTACTACTCCAAAAACAAGCCCAAATTATAAATTGTTCTGACCTCCAATTTCTCATTTTAACCAATTTCCATTAACTTGAATGAAAAAAACAAGTTCACATAAATCCCATCCCCAAAATTAAACCTGACCATGAAACTCCAACAGAAACTCATTCGAATACAACAATTTAATTCTAGTAGCCTTTAATTGCAAAAGCACATGGTCCACCGAAGATTCCTCTTTCAATCTCAAATACCCATGTTCAAACAAATCCTACTAGAAAAGCAAAACCATACACTATCATTGTCTAGTCACATACCAATTGCAGTTAAAAGATCATTGAAACTTCAACTAATAAAACCCGTTAGCCATTTGCACTAATTATAGAACACCACTATGAACTTTACAAAGGGCATGAAGAAAACAAAATATTGTAATTAGGTCATAAGCTTATGCAAACAAACCCTTCTCAGTGAACAAACTCAACTCATTGTTTTGATTATCATCCTCGAACTTGATGGATGTCACAACGGTGATAATGGTGGCACAAAGAACTTCAGCCCCAAATCTTCTCTCTCTTCTAGGTTTTTCTTCTTTCCACTGGGTTTCACAATTGAATTTAGTATATCAAATATAAACGCTTTAATTTTTTACAAACTTCTTTTATTGTGCTGAATTTGGGAATAAAAAAATTATAACATATAAATTTTCACTTTCTAAGTGAAAATTCTATTGTATCTTTAAAAAAAAATCTTTAGGTAATTTTTTATCAATACGTAGCAATTGCAACTATGAAAGTTAGGACAAAATGGGCTTCTGCCCTTTTCGGGCAAATTAAACATCCTTTTGCCCTCTTTCGCAAACTAAATAGGGGAATACCCCTGTTTTGTAAC
The DNA here is from genome assembly GCA_019022515.1 of Quercus aquifolioides. Taxonomy (NCBI): domain Eukaryota; kingdom Viridiplantae; phylum Streptophyta; class Magnoliopsida; order Fagales; family Fagaceae; genus Quercus; species Quercus aquifolioides. The sequence continues at coordinate 46,911,381 of CM032333.1, forward strand.
TCGATAATACTAGAGTCGAGTTATATGAATAACTCGATTATTATATAATCGAGTTAGCTTCAGCTTTGTGCCACGCTGGAAGTCCAGCGTGGCATTTTATTTTTCCAATCCCTAAATAACTCGATTAATGTAAAATCGAGTTATGTAACCGATTATTCAGATATTGAGTTATGCTCTTATTAAACCTGTTTTCAGACTGTCTTTGTGTCAGGCGTACGGATATATGGCTTTTAACATAACTCGATTACTGGAATATCGAGTTATAAAGTATACTCGAACTCCGTGAAATCGAGTTGTTCTCGTATAATTCCTCCACACCTCCTCCCATTCAGAGTGTCTTGCTTGCTTTCCGCTGAACTAGATTCCACTCTGCTCAGATCAACAGCTGCTTTGAGACTCAACTGAAGTTTGTATCATATCAGGTAAAAAACTCACACCAGAATTTTAGGGCAATGGTATTTTCATTTGAGATTGTACTGAATTTTTATTTTTTTGGTTGAATGAGTGTGAAGTAAGTACATTGGTGTGATTTTGGTTGTTTGTTGTAGTAAATGTTGGTCAGAAGAGAATGAAATCTTTACTATAGCAACATTTTGTATTGCACATAATCACATTGGTCAAACATTTACAACAACATTTTGTATTGAACACAATGTGTAGACATTAACAACAATGTGTTTGCACATGGTCAAATGTTGGCTATAGTGTTAGTGTTAGTATTTCATTTTTAGCATGTAATAGTACACAAATTTATGAATGTCTTTGTCGTGTACCATCTTATGCAGCATTACATTATTTACCAACAGTTGATGCACACTGTTAACTTGATCATTTGGTGTTATTGTATTCAGGGTCAATGTCTGGTTCTGGCAACCCACAAATCTATAGGCCTCATGATGTGTTCACTGCTATGGGTCGTTGTTGGGTATTGGAAGATGAGTTCAGCTATCCAATCAATCTGAATCTGCAAAATAGTGCTTATGTTCACAATACCATGAGACAGGAGTGGGCTTGGTTATTTCGTGAACAACAAATGTTTTATGATGAGCTGGTTGGTTTTAAGTTGCCAGTGCCTCGGTGACTCGCATCGCAGATGCCTAGAGACACGATCGATGAACTTCGTAAAGCATTGAACCGCATAAGAGAAGAAAATAATCGAATGAAGATACGTCTTAATTGATATCGGACCCAAGTCGAGATTCGAGAGTCAGTGGAGGAAGGGTGGTACGAGCACGCACAGTTCATGCAATCACTTCTTGCTGATCTCATTTATCAATCAGACGTGGAGATGTCAGATGAAGAGTAATCGTGTTGTGGTGTTATTAGATTTTGTTGGAGAACTATTTTGCTTAACTATGTTTTATATGTATGTGTGTCACCGTTGTTGCATTTGTACTATGTAAACCTTATTATTGATTGTGAGGAGCATGCACGTTATTCGTAATCTAGATTATTCTCACATAACGCATAAAAGTTAAATATTCCCACACATGATGATTTTCAATAAGCACGAACGACATAACACAGAAAACTTAAAATAACTTACACTAACATTATTAACTTAACACTAGACATAACACACACACCACATAGGCATTCATTCTGACAGGTAGTCCTTGTAGTTGAGGACATTGTTACGTTTCGCCGGAGTGAGTTGCATGTTCGTTGTGGCGGCCAGCTCCTCCGCCAGTTGTAGCATGTGATACCTGGAGCTATGGAGTATCATAAGATTGTTTTTTTTTTTTTTTTTAGTAACTGCACGCTTATATTGGTGCATGTTTCGCCGTGGAAATGCGAGCGAGCTACGGTCGACAAGAGGCGCTCCGAGTTGTAGGAGATCATCGTGCAGAGCATTGGACTCATTCACGCGAAAGTCCCACTCCCGCCACAATCCGGCATAGTATTCCCTCTCGTCGGGATCTCTTTCCCTTCTATAGTTATCTGAAAAATGAGGTAGCATCCAATTGCGCATTGACATTGGAAAATGTGACTTTAGATCGGTATGTGTAGATGTTTTGCAAGGGTAGATATAAATAGGACTTCGGTATGTGTAGATGTTTTGCAAGGGTAGATGTAAATGGGACTTTATATAGGGGTTTTGCAAGGGCAAGTATTCACGTGGATGTGACTATATGTAAGGGTAAGTATTCACGTGAATAAAGATGATATGACTCGACAGTGTATTGTTCAGTGGCAAGGTGTTGAGGAGCACATGCAAAACTGCGAACATGACTTGGTTGTACAGTGGCGTCTGTTGGTGCATGTGATTCGCTGAGGTAGCTGTTTGATATGGCTATAGCTTGTGCAACAGCAGCGGGTTGGTCATGTGTATTGCAAAAGAGGTTGTGTATTTATTCACGTTAATACTATTCAGCATTGATGTGCTTCATCTGACATGACTTGACGAGACAGTGCTGTGCGTGTAGGTGATATGACTGGACAGGGTTCAACAGTGCGAAGCTGTTGAGCATAAACTTTTCAGGGATGCTCTGTGTATTCACGTGAGTGTGGATGGGTACTTTTGGTCAGAGTTCAATAGTGCTGAGCTATCCACTGTAGCTACACTCATTGCTCCCTATGGTGGTATTTGGCAAGTGGGATTGAAGAAAGCTGATAACAACATTTGGTTTTATAATGGTTGGCAGGATTTTGTTGAATACCATTCTATCTGTTATGGTTATATTTTAGTCTTCAGATATGAAGGAAATTCAAGCTTCCATGTTCTTATATTTGATAAGACTGCCACTAAGATTCAATATCCACCCAGGAAGAATTGTAAATTGGAAGATCATCAGGTAGAAATAGTATACTTAGATGAAGATGATACAAACTCATCATAAGCAAACCTCAATGTACAGACCCACAAAACATGAAGTCAGAGAAAAGTTTGTTCTGAAAAAATTATCTAGCATGTCCAAAGGAAGAGAGAGAGCAATCCAAGCAGCCGAAAAGTTCAAGCCTAAAAATTCTTCTTTCATAGGTATCTCGCGGCCGCATAATATGGTGAGCCTTTATACATAATGTGATCATGATGTCACACTTCAATGTCTTGTGCTATTACCCTCCATCAAAACATATTCAGCAATGAGATTCGAGAAGGGATGGGTTGCATTTTCGAAAGCACAATAATTTAGAAGAAGGAGATGTCTGTGTCTTCGAGGCGATCGAGAGGAAGCCTGTTGTGCTTAGTGTCTCAATATTTCACGTGGTTGACCACCAGAGTTTGGACTAGGATAACATGTTTAAATTTTAAACTAGTGATGTTTATGCTTATATTTAATTAGGGACTTTGATCACTAGTATGGTTTATATTTGATGGATGTGGTTTTAAGACTTTTCTCTAACTAGTTTGGTATGTCTTGTTGAAGACTATTCAGCATTCCTGTGCTTCATCTGACATGACTTGACGAGACAGTGCTGAGCTGTGTTAAATGTATCATAAACTTTTCAGCCATGCTCTGCATCCTTGAAAACGGTGCATTGTAAAAGAAGGCATATCTATGCATTGGCGTGCGTGTAGGTGATACGACTGGACAGGGTTCAATAGTGTGAAACTGTTGAGCAGCACATGTAGTACTGTGAACATCAGTGTAGCAACGGTGGACAGCTCACCCCCAAAATTGATGCATAACCAATTCAAGGATGCTCTGCCTCCTCGAAAACAATGCATTGCAAAGGGTTGCACATCTGTGTATTCACGTGAGTGGGGATGGGTACTTGTGGTCAGGGTTCAACAGTGTTGAGCTATTAAGCATCACATGCAGAATTGCATCAATCAAGTGTAGCAACGGTGGACAACTCACCCCCAAAATTTTGCTTACACTTTTGAGGGATCCTCTGCATCCTTGAAAATAGTGCATTGCAAAATGTTGCATATCTGTTTATTCACGTGAGCATGGATGATATGACTGAACAGGGTTCAACAATGCCGAGCTATTGAGCAGCACATGCAGAAATGCGAACATGACTTGGCTGAATAGTGCAGAGCTGTGTTAGCCTTCTCCAACCTCACTTGCCAAATGCTAGTATTACGTGCAGCGAGTGTAGCAACATTGGAGAGTTTTATCCCCATATTCCCTTACAAACTTTTCAGGGAGTCTTTGCGGGTACAAAATGTAGTTACATTTTCTCAACATCAATGTAAAATTACATGAAGAAAACTATGCTTCCAAGTTTTACATCAATGGCTTCCGATCATCACAATTGCAATATTAGGGAGCTTTGGAGCAATGCTACAACAAACCAATAACTTGAATGAAACATTTTAGAGGCTGATCAGGCTTTTAGGCCTTTACCCTATTTCTAAGCAAAACAAATATCGTTGTGACAGTGTGTTGTGTGAGCCATATGGATTTTTAGTGAGTGAGTGGTTAGTCTGGTTTGGACGAGTCTTTATTTAATGTATCTATATAAAGTAGGACACTATAAGAACTAAGATACATGGATACGTGTATATGATACCACGACTCAAACATCTCATATAAATGAATTATTCGTATTATTGAATCATATTTGCGGTTGGTCTATGTGGTTTGGATGAGTCTGTATGTATTGAATCTATTAAATTTTCCTACAAGTAATGTGCAATAAATATAATTTGGAGGCATTTCACTTCCTACGGTTTTTCCTACATTACAAAGCAAAGGACATTGTCCAACCAAAGCACATTACTTGAACGTAGCAACAAAGAACAACAGGGAAGAAATGAGAAACTGATTTCACATAAACTTAGCCAAAACTAATGAACAATTAATCTTTAGAGTTGCAAAATTTGAACGTACATAATCATCATTTGTCACACATTAACAACATTATGTATTGCACATAATGTGTAGACATTAACAACAACGTCTAATGTTCGTAGGTAGAAATTTTTGGAAATCATCATTGCTTGAATTTTAGAAGTCTGAAATATTTGTTTCATCATCTAACGCAGTAATTTCATTAATAGACTTGATGGCTCGCTGTTGCGCCTTCCCTTTTAGATGCTTCCTAGCTTTTTGCACTGCATGAAAACGGTCTAGTCGTCTCTGCATTTGATTGTTCTCTTATTCAAGACAAGCAAGTATGTTGGCAGGTTCATCTCTAGGTAACTCGGCTGAGCGTGCCTTAGGAACTCGTAACCCGTACCATCGACAATACACCTCTAACTCACACCTCTTCTCGTATAGGGTTGACCATGGTGGTTCTGGTGGTTTCGCTGGTTCTACTACAGTGAACTCTATTGCGGTGGTATTTGTACTTAGTTTTGTAGGTTTGCCAACCATGATGTGTCCAACACTTCCAAGACTCTCGTATGTGTATATTGGCATATTAACGAAATCTCTCTTCTTTCCAACCCATATCCCTCCATAGTGGTCTGTGTATGTATGTAGTTGTTGATCTGTTGGAACTTGTGATGATGCATTTGTTGAAGTAGATCCAAACTTGTTTCACATTGTACGATTTGATGTTGAGGCGTTGCGACTCATAGCTTAATCAATCTACGAAGTTAACAGGGTAGAAAGTTAACATTATATCACTGGTGCATTTATATCCTCATTTCATGGTTAGTTGCATTACAATTTCAGTTATTAGGGCTTGTCATGTCAATACATGCTGGAAAAACACTGCAATCTAAACAGGATTTTAAATGTTCCCAATGTCGCATCAAAGGTGGGCAGTGGTTGCAACATTAGATGTAAATGGGACATCTGTGCATCCAATTTCACAATTGTGTATTCACGTGACTGTGGGTGTGAAACAGTGTCGAGCTGTTGATACTTCTAGTGCAGAATTGCGAACATGACTTGGCTAAACAGCCGCGTCTGTTGGTGCATGTGCTGCGATTGAAGGAGTTTGATATGACTACAGTTGGTGCTACAGCAGCGGGCTGGTGACGTGCGTTCAGAGTTCGAACTTGGTCATCTTGAAACTTCGCTATATTAATTGTGTTTTGTCTTTCATGCTGCAATTTCACTATATTAATTTATTAATTGCTTAAATCCTTCACAAAACAGATTCTGAAGATCACACTGTTTATTATCTTCAGTCATTTTCAAGCCACTTTAAACATCATGGTCTGTAAACATCACGGTGTTCATTACCTTTGGTCATTAAACATTTAGAGGTTAAAAGCATCACTTTGCTCTCGAAATCATCACTCTTACAAGTTACGCAGCCCCACAGCCTGAAACACTGAAATTTCTCTTGTAATCGTAGCCAATTAATGTGACACCGCAGATTTGGAATACCTACTTACTCGACTATTCGATCAAACATCGTGGTCAAAGAGTTGCCTGTTTGAAGCGAAGCCCAACTGGAACTAAATAGCACATCTGTTATACCTTTGATGTTGGTGGCTTGAGCTCACTGTTATATCTGTTTAATTGTGCTTGGTCCTTCACAAAACCTTAAACATGAGGGTGTTTATTATTGTTAGTCATTTTCAAGGATGCCAGTCAAAACGCTCTTCCCATAATCCGTGACTGTTGGTTAGAAGAGATTGCACATGGTAAAACCATCTTGAACCCTGAAACTGAGCTCTCAAACAATCGCGTCCCATAAACATTTACAGGTTAAAAGCACCACTTTGCTCTCAGAACTTTGATGTTGGTGGCTTGAGCTCACTGTTATATCTGTTTAATTGTGTTTGGTCCTTCACAAAAACATTAAACTTCACGGTGTTTATTATCTTCAGCTCATTGTTATCTATACTATTATGTAAGGGGCTTCTCCTGTTTGGATTCCTCATATTTTATTTCAAAAATGCCCACACACCCCTATGTTTAAGTAGAGACAAAACTAAGGGACAATCCGGTAACAATGCAACTGTAACTCTCACTAATACATTGCCCAAAATACCCTCATCATAACTCTCACTAATTTACTACTCTATAAACGTGGGATAGTTTTTTTTTTTTTTTTGGAATGACTTGGCGCCTGTTGTAGTTATTATTGCTATTGTAGTTATTATGACTATTACTGGTCGCTAACCCGTGCGATGCATGGAGCAGTTGAACAACACGATGAAGATTAACATTCTATAAGATTAACATTTGTATACTTCATTGCTATAGCGCGAAATCAATACAAGTGATGGGTGATTAAAAAAAAAACCGTTAGACCTAATGCGGGAGTGCATGAGGTCATGCCCAGTGTCGCTTTTATCGTTTTGGACGAGTCTGCACTGCAAGGTTTCATCAATAAATTTTGTAATGAAAATATGATGCATGAGGTACAGTCCAGGCGGGGACCAAATTCAGAATAATATAATTGCTGATTTAAGAGCGACAAAAATATCCAATTAGTGGAAAATACATGACTGAAAAGCAAAACCTCCAATAAAAACAGTTGCTTGAAGTGAAGATATAGCTTGAGCCATTGCTCCAAGGAAAATCTCCTAGGTGGTTCATCGTCAACATTAAACCCTGTAAACCAATTGTGCTTTCACAAACCTTCAATTTGTATTAATAATTACTATAATCTAATAACATGTGAGCGCTGTACAGAATTATGAAATAAATCTTATTTACACACTGACTTGGATCTACTTGATATTATATAGAATCACATAATAACATAAAAAATTCTTACAGTTAGAACCATTTCAATAATACTAATAAGAGTAACGATGGGCATGAAACTAACCATCATATTAATATATCAAATTACTTTCCACGGATACCATGTTCTTCAAACTGCCACTAAAATAACAAAATATACAACTGGCTGAAAGCCACTTCATAGAACTGTCATACAATTCTCCAAATATGCTACAACAACTACAAAAAATTCGTCCCCTCCTTGGGTACGATGGCCAATGACAATCATCAAGAGTCAGATGGTAGAGAAAGTGGAACAGGTCGTCTATAGTTAGCTAAGTCCGCTCGCAGAGCTGCAACCTCAGCAAGAAGACCATGTAGAAGCTGCCCATGGGCTGCTTGAGTCGTCATAATGGTCTCCATCATAGCATGAAAAGAGGGAGGAAGAGAGCCTGTATGCGCTGCATCAACAGTGTCAACATCTACCTCATCATCACCATCCTTGGCAACAGCAGCTATGGGATCCCTTTGCATGTCCTCATCTGGAACATCTCTAGTAGTAGACAGTACTCATGGTCTCTTGGATGGACCAACACTGGGGTTGACAACCTTCTTTTGGGCACTTCACTATTTCAGAAATTTGGCTCCTATGGGGGCTTGGATGTGAACCAACTCTTGGGAAGGAAAATTCTTTAATCCTAAATATTTGAGGACCCTATGGATGAGAACTGGAAAAAACAAACCATGCCTCTTATACTTGCTCCTACGCACCTCCACAATGGTTTCGATGAAAAGGGAAGGAAAACAAATGGAACTATTGGTGACGAGGGCGTAAAGAAAGAAACACCTGTCTACAGGGATTGTATGGATATGAGAGATAGGGAAAATGTTGTGACAAGCTATCCTAAAGAAGATATAATTAAGCTCAGTCAACCCACTTGAGCTAATACTTCGGTCAGAACCCCGAGTGACTGATTGTCCACGAAGGACATCCATAACATCATCAACACAAGGAGACATAAAGTATGGATAAGTAGGTGTACAAATTATAGGTACATCAAGAGCTTTAGATACGCACTCCCTAGTTATTGTAAACGGTACACCACGTATGGATGATGCCACCTTGTGACCACCGAGATCCTCATGCACCGATAGATTCGTATAGAATTCTCTAATCAAGTCAGTTGGAGGGGGTTGTATGTTTGTACACAGGGACAACCAATGCCTAGACTGTAGATTCTCACGGACAGAAGGATGCAGTTCATGTAGATTGATTTTCCTTTCTCCCCAAATACGCCTACGCTTAATCAAGGTTTCAAAGGTTTGCTCATTTTTGGGCGTGAGGAACCTTAATTGATCAAACACCACTTCAGGTTCAGATGCAGCTTTGCATTTTCCCCTCGTAGCCCTCTTCAGAGCCACAACTAACTGATGGTCAGTAGTGGAAACACGATCAGCTCACACAAAAACAGAACCAAATACCGCATTACGAAGAGATAAACAATGAAGTTTGAAGCCAAATATAACACACTACCATGTGTATAAAATCATCCATACAATTTACTGTCTAGAGCAGTTTACAACAACACAATGAAAAAACAATATTCTTATTCACGGGTTGTTTAGTTGGTTAAATAAATGTAATGCATTTTGGTCCGAGTGGACCTGTAATTTGAAGATAAAGACCTAGAGTATATGAACTTTAGTTGAACTCAAAGAGCCAACATGCAATTTGTTAACATATTGAATTTTGTCAAAATGATCAATAATGTCACACACCGATAGCAAGCATTCTAACAGCAATAGTATTATACAGGAAACATACAAGTGGATGTAGGACCTGACACATTTTTGAAATTCCTAGCTACATGTAGTAAGTTTCACCAACTTGTACAAAAAACATTAAATTGCAATGTACAGTTCAGACACATATGGCGCCATTGGCAAGTTCATTTTGTGGAAGGAGACTAGTCGAAGACAATCTACGAGATAGTGGAGACTAACAACAATGCATTTGACTAGCCAAACACCAAATTTCATCACAATCTACATAGACAATGAAGTTTGAAGCATGAATAAAAAATTTGACAATAACGCACCACCAATGTGTAATTTTAAAGACAACAAAATGTTAAAAGACTCTTACTATGTAAAATCTTCAAAGAATTTGCGCGGGAAATTGTCGATTCCAGCCGGATACAGAGAGAGCAATCGAAGATGTAATTTCAGATAGCTGCAAGTTCTGCAGAACTGGGGGAGAGTTTATAATAGTGGGCAACCACATATCTCAAGAAGTACTCGATTATACGAAAAGCGATTTATGTGCATATAACTCGATTATTATAAACTCGAGTTATATGCAGTGTAAATCACAGGAATCCAGTTATATATAACTCGATTATACAAAACTCGAGTTATGTTCACTGGGCTTCCCCACCAAGCCCAGATATTTTGGACTGCTCCAGATGTAGGCCAAGAGGAATCCAACTGTCCAGTCATCTTGCACATAACCCGATTCTTACGAAATCGAGTTATGTGCATTGTAAATGACAGGAATCAAATTTATGTCCAGAACGGTCTTCCACGTAACTCGGTACTCTAGAAAACGAGTTTTGTTCACAGTAACTCGATTATATATAACTCGAGGTATGTTCACTGGGCTTCCCCACCCAGCCCAGATATTTGGACTGCTCCAGATGCAGTCCAAGAGGAATCCAAGTGTCCAGGAGGGTCTTCCACATAACCCGATTCTTATGAAATCGAGTTATGTGCATTGTAAATCACAGGAATCAAATTTATGTCCAGAACGGTCTTCCACGTAACTCGGTACTCTAGAAAACGAGTTTTGTTCACATAACTCGATTATATATAAGTAAAGTTATGTTCACTGGGCTTCACCACCCAGCCCATATATTTGGACTGATCCAGATGCAGTCCAAGAGGAATCCAAGTGTCCAGGAGGGTCTTCCACATAAATCGAGTTCTACGAAATCGAGTTCTGTGCATTGTAAATCACAGGAATCCAATTTATGTCCAGAACGGTCTTCCACGTAACTCGGTACTCCAGAAAACGAGTTCTGTTCACATAACTCGATTATATATAAGTCGAGTTATGTTCACTGGGCTTCACCACCCAGCCCATATATTTGGACTGATCCAGATGCAGTCTAAGAGGAATCCAAGTGTCCAGGAGGGTCTTCCACATAAATCGAGTTCTACGAAATCGAGTTATGTGCATTGTAAATCACAGGAATCCAATTTATGTCTAGAAAGGCTTGCACATAACTCGATACTAAAGAAAACGAGTTATGTTCAGAGTTACTCGATTATATATAACTCGAGGTATGTTCACTGGGCTTCCCCACCCAGCCCAGATATTTGGACTGCTCTAGATGCAGTCCAATAGGAATCCAAGTGTCCGGAATGGTGAATAACATAAGATGAGAACAAAAAAAAAGTCAAAATAAACCTTGTCTTCAACAGGGGGTTTCTGGCCTCAATGTTGGGCTAATTTTTGGTAGTGTCATAACTAATTCCAACCAATTTGGTAAAACTCTAACAGAACTTATATTTTAATGAAATGTAGTGTAAAATAGATAATTTGATGTGGGGTTTATTTAAAAATGAGTATGTAAAATAAAAAAAATAAGTTCTTATGCAGTCATAGAGAGAGTTCTTTGCAAGAGCTTAATTGAATGCTAAGGGTTTAAATCTTTCTTATGCTTAATTGAAAATAGCCCAACATTTAAATCTTTCTTTTGCAAGAGCTTAACTGAAATCTTTCTTATGCTTAATTGAATGCTAAGGGTTTAAAACTTAATTGCAAGAGGTTATGCAGTCATCCTTATAATTCTGGAATTATTTACAATAGGAATCTCCAAGGGACCAAGAGCTTTTGGTCATGAAGTCAATCATTCTTGAGATACTAAAACTACCTGTTTACCAACATTGAGACCAGAAAATTTCCCAACATTAGGAAGTGGGCAGATAGTGTCGTAACTAATTTCATCACAATTTGGTAAAACTTTCTGATACGACCCCCTCCACGGCCGCGTGCATATCCTCTTTTCCCTTGAGGAGCTATGGTTAGATCTAAGGATTTTCATAAATAAAACAGTAGACAAGAGGAAATTTATGGTTATACTTCGAGGGATAACCAAGACCTTACTTCGAGGGATAACCAAGACCTCCTTAACAAGCAAAGCTTGATTTTTACTAAAATATTCTCATACCTTTTTATTAATCATAATAGGCCTTGTATAGGCTTACAACTGAACGTAAAAACAAATCCAACACCTAAACGATAGAAACAATTCCTACAACCTAGCCTACTAATCTGATAAGGATAAAGGCAATTGTTATCCCAATAAATAACAAATACTTGAAATATTAGATTGTTATCAATAGCTAAGATAAAGATAAACTCCTAAGCAAAGTCAAAAGCAAGAACCAAATCTGATATGGCAGCTGGTACATAACACAATCTGATATGGCAGGTGGTACGTAACACTTTTGTCACATAACTCGAACAAAATAACAAATATTGATCAGATGTGCAACAAGTATAGATGATATTACTTTAAAAAGGAAGGCATGACTAAATTACATAGCAAGTCAGCTTTGCTTTTAAACAGTACAGGATGCCAAGGCTGTAGATATAACAAAACATCAACCTTGGCCACAATCCATTCCAAAAACAAAAAGGCAAAAAAAGGGATGAACATAGTAGTTGCAAAATAACACATTACTGACAAATGCATCCACCGTAACCACTTAATCGAGGCATCTGAAAATGTGGACTTTCAACACAACATCGTCCCTCATAATCAGCTTAAATACGCAAACATCTCCTACCCGCAAAGAATTTTCCCTCGCAAATGCAGACCAACCAGCAGATACGACACATGATGAACCCACACTTCGTTCATAAACGTATAACTTCACAGGCCATCATCGGTCCACAACCTGGAGGTTCACAGTAAGTATACTTCCTTTGCTGTAGTCCTTGGTAAAGCCTTCTCTCGGTAAGTAGTTGATAATGCCCCGGGGTAAACTCTATACAAAAAATATGGAAAGCGATATTTCAAAAATTGTTGAACCTAAGATGATACTATTTGATATCCAGATGATACTGTTAAAAATATATACATCATTTCCCCTAAAAACACAACTACGCAAATCATTAGCAACAAGTATCTGCTACATGCTTTCTAATTGATCTATGAAAAATCAAAGTAAAAAAGAGGGCATGACTAAAACCCAACAATATGTGAAGCTGAAAGCTTACCGCACGATCCTTGCCATCAATGTATGATGGATGAATGGTAACAGTGAAAAGGGGATTCTCTGATTTAAAAGCATTGGCTCTCACAATATTTTCAGCTACACCACCATCTTTCTTAGGACATTGGTCAGATTCAAGTTTAACTAACGGGCTGCTTGTGCATCCTACTCGATTTCCTCCAACCCCATGAGCTGATCCTGAAATGACATGAAAATATGAAGTGATGCACATGAAATTAATAGTAAACAGGCCAATAAAATCAACCAGTTCCTTACAAAAGTGTAAGATTCAAACCTGAACCCTCTCCCCTAGTAAAGCCATCCATGATTTCAATAGAGTCATCATCACTCTCATTGTCTTCCATCCTACAAACTTGGAGTTGGTCATCTAAAGTATAGTCTATTTCTGTTGCAGTGGCATCAAATATGAGTATATCAAAGTGTGAATTTCCAATATATCTGAAAACTAGCAAGTGCCCTAGGGTTAGACCATGACAACTTGCAAATTCGCACCAACCATTTTGAAACCAAACCCCCCCATCATGTTTTGTCACCTTCACTTTCCATTTTGTACCATTTGGAATCGTAAGAAAGGCCGTATCTGACAAATCAACTCCATATTTGCTTATAAACTTTGTTGGAATCCGCTGTAAAAAGAATCTCCATAACATTAATGCAGGCTTTGTAAATAAACACATGCATTTGAGTTCACATATATTCTCGTTGTGCAGCTACCATTACAGGAAATCTAACACAAAATCTAACAAATGAGATGTAGAGGATAATGTTAGTGAAATGAATTTATATTAGTTGAATGAGTTAAAAGCATTGTTTGTTGCATATTTCTGTTTTTGATTTTGGTATCTGTAGAGTTCAATATTTTGTTAATTTTTGCATAAAGGTCTATCATATCATGAGCTTAAAACCAATGGCAGTATTAAACCGCCAAAACTAAAATGGGTATTTTTTTTTTATATTATTGCTAAGGTCAGGTATGCTTGTAAAGATTAGTAGCCTTAGCAGCTGATACTTGTTGGATGAACAAAAAAAAAAAAAAGCAGACAAAACCATATAGACAGTGCATTTGGGTACAATTCTCCCTCACATTTGGGTACAACTGGCATATACGAATTACATATTCATACATACATTTATATAGCTACATTTTTACCCCCTAACATAAATTACCCTCTACTTTTTTTTTCATTCAACATGTTTAGTCTAGATCAAGCATTGAAAAACGATTGGAAACTTAACAACAACAATAACAATAAAAGACTTAGTCCCAAATTGAGAATTAAATATAAAAATTATATGTGTGTGTGTCTCCAAGGGAAAATTGCTTTTTAAGTATTGTCACTTCCTAACATTACATATCCTCAGTATAGTTTTTTTTTTTCATTTGATGCTTTGTGACTAACTAATTAAGTATTGACAAACAATTTAAAACTTAACAAAAACAACAAAAAGACTTAGTCTGAAATAAGTGCAGCTCCGCCCCTTATATTGATAGGCTTCCTATTATAATTGTTCAAGGAAGATACTTAAGCCCATCACCAAGGGCGGAGGCACACATAAGCTTGGGGGGGGGGGGGGGGGGGGCATGGCCCCCCCAAGCTTTTGAAACCCCTATATAATACTATATAAAAACAAGCTAGCCCCTGCATTTGTATTAATTGGCCCCTCCAAAAAAAATTCACATACCTAGTCTAATGTTAGTTTTAGTGGTTTCCGCTTTGAAATATGTTGTGGTTGTACAATCGATCAAAGTGCTAAGGCAATTATCTCTCAAAACTACATAGAATGACGCACTAGCACAAGTGATAAAAAATATTTGATACCACAAGTATGTCTCAATCTTATTGGTTGATGATTGGATGTACCCAAAGCATTGAACTATTAGGATTAAAGAAAGTATATGGAAGTAATGAAAATAATTAGCTAAGTGGGGTTGTCTAGCAAATTATGGCATATAAAATGACTAAAACAAAGTAAAAGTATTAGTAACCCTTCAGTCATTAGCCTTTGGTTCAGCAAGTGACCAAAGCAATTATCATATGTTTTATTTTGTTGTGGGTCTTATGCATCATACAATGTTAATTTCTTTATAGCATTCCTTTTGAAATATGACCATTTTTACAATTACATTATTTTAGTTTCTCAGGAGGATTTTACCCAACAAAACACACGTTTATTCAAACCCAAAAAAAAAAAAAAAAAAAATACAAAGTAGTCAAGATGCTATTTTTTTTCAGTAAACAAAAGTGCACTATGTTGGTGTGTGATCAAATGTGAAAGTCGCTAAAAGTTTATTGTTTTGCTTAAACTAGTGATTGTTTTGGTGGCATTCTTAGTCATTAAGCTTCATTTCTTTATTTCTTTTAGCTCTATCTATCTCACACATACGTACACATAAATATATGAGTTATGACTAATGTACAAACATGTAATTCGACTCCCCCAAATTAAAAATCCTGGCTACGCCCCTGCTTATCACATTTTCAAAAAAAATGCTATTCTGCTCTGTATATTTTCTTTTCCTCAGTTTGTACCATGCGCATCCCTGTTTGATTTTTCGTTCATATCAAGTAATTTGAGGTAAAACCACTCTGTTATGTGATTATGTTTTCTTCTTCAAATGTAACATACGTATTGCAAATTGAAAGTTTTTATGACTACATGTAACAAATGTAAATTTTTTCAACAATCAGAAAAAAAAATATCAAGTGGACGACGTGTATTAGCATATGATTTTCACAGAGAAAAAGATCATGAATTTAAGTATACTTACAATCTTTCCTTCTTGAAGAGCTCGAGGCAGAATAATCTTGAAAAAGTGTGGGGACCTCAATGTAAGATCAAGGACCATCGTCCTTGTCTCTCCGCCATTGAGAAGCCATTGTTCTGGTTCTCCAAAGTCTGGTGCTTTTCGCAGAGAAGTTGAACTGTTGATTCTTTGTAGGTTGAGTACTAAATAGTGTCAAGCAAACCGCCTGGTCTTCCACATAACCCGATTATTACAAAATCGAGTTATGTGCACTGTAACTCAAAGGAATCCATGTTGTGTGCAGTGTAACTTTAAAAGAATCCATGTAGTGTTGTTCGGCTTGCACGTAACTCGATACCAAAGAAATCGGGTTACGATTAGACTTACTCGATAATACATGGAGCGAGTTATGTGCACTATTGCTCCACACCTAGCCCAGATATTTGGGTTGATCTAGATGCAGTCCAAGAGGAATCCAAGTGTCCAAGAGGGTCTTCCACATAACTCGATTTTATATAAATCGAGTTATGTGTAGTGTAAACCAGAGGAACCCAATTTATGACCGTGACGGTCTTCCACATAACTCGATGATTCATAAATCGAGTTATTTTCACTAGGCTCCACCACCCAGCCCAGATATTTGGACTGATCCAGATGCAGTCCAAGAGGAATCTAAGTGTGCAGAAGGGTCTTCCACATAACTCGATTATATAGAAATCGAGTTACCTACAGATAACTCGATTATTACTAACTCGAGTTATGTGTAGTGTGAACCAGAGGAACCCAATTTATGACCAGGACCATCTTCCACATAACTCGATGATTTATAAGTCGAGTTATTTTCACTGGGCTCCACCACCCAACCTAGATATTTGGACTGATCCAAATGCAGTCCAAGAGGAATCTAAGTGTCCAGAAGGGTCTTCCACATAACTCGGTCAATTAAAAATCGAGTTACGTTCATACATGAACTTTCGTTCATGCAGTGTCTACACCCATACAGTATTGGCCTACTTATTTATCGTAAAAGTGGACCTATTCACAACCATACTATAAACAACAACTCATCCATCTACTTCCAACCACATCCATCAATTAATCATTCCGTCATTTCCAATATGTGAATAAGAAAATCATCCATACAAGCTTATTTGTAAGTAAAATGTTCAATTCTACATTTTAAACATTCTTTAGAATTTTAACTTGAAACTTGGACAGCATACGCCAACAATGGTTTTAGGCAATCATGGAGTCTGCACATTTGAGTTACACCTTTTTTTTGTTCTCTTCAGTAAGTCTAACAACTTCATCTGTGGTACGTCTCAAGTCTGGCACCTTTGCCACACAGGACATGGCAACAGTATTGGAACTACAAACCTCCAGTTGCTGCAGGGCTGCCTCCTTTCTGAGTAGTAACAAACACAAAAATTAGTATACAACCCACATTAATTAATAAATTGAATTGACAGATACAGAAGAACCTTCAAGGCTTAAATGACGAGCATCTACAGTTACACCTTGGCCACAATTAGCAATCTAAAGCAAAACATATACAGTTAGGGAAATAGAGACCCCATGAATACTAGAATATGTACACCACAAACAATAAGATTGGAAGAACACCAAAACTGGGACAGAAGACTTGGAATGGTAATAGGTAGGAGTTAACACTAACTGCAACTACTTGAAGAAGTAATCACAAGATTGCCCAAAGTGTAGCTAAATTTGATACAATGGTATTACTATCATGGTTCCAATCTAAAAATTACTCCATGAATCTTACTTATAACTCATATAATGTAATACGTAAACATGTAAAGAAGAATAACTTATGATACCCCCTTGTTACTATGAATTGTAATTGTTACCTGCTACGTAGCACCACGGCTTATTGATGCCACATTTCGCGTCGGACATGTACGACGGTTATGACCCTCTTGGCGACACAACCCACACTTCAACTTTGGTCCATTCTCAATCCACAATGACGTTGGCAACTCCCTATCCTCGTCATCGATCTCATTGCGGATTCTCGTGGACGTCGGCCAACCTTTCTCACGGATCAACCGCGGGTTTGGCATCACGGTTCTCCATTCTTCTGGCTCCGGCCATTCTAACCTATCTTTAAGTGGTTGGAATATCGGCTCGTAGCTATGATACCGTTCTTCCACGCGGTAGAAACGATCCATATACTCAGTGGCATCGTGGTTGTGCCTGGCACAAACTGCTATCAAGTGTGAACAGGGGATCTTGTTTGCTCCCATTTGCCGCACGTGCATGTCATGTCCATGAGGGAAACCCTATGGGTGTGATCTCCCCCGCTAGTGTTCAACAATGAAGATTGTGTCTCCACTGTATATAACTGTTGTTGTGCGCTCATCCTTCTAAACATATGGAGCTTCGCCTTCTCTTGATTTGCCTCGAACTTGTCATAGGCATATTTGCACCACTCTTGCTCCTCTTCCAATTGCTCTAGGGTTTTGTTTCGACAATCGTCAAAGTACGAGTTCACCTTGTAAAATGTGAACTTCACCATTGCGGTTATGGGCAAGCTATGTGTGCCCTTAAGTACCCCATTGAAGCACTCTAACAAGTTGGTTGTCATTGCCCCATATCGATGCCCATAGGCATGTGCAAGTGCCCACTTTTCTTAAGGTACAGCCTTAAGATAGTCGTACACATCCGGATTGACATTCTTGATGCAATACATGGTGTTTTCAAACTTCCTAACTTGGTTCGTAGTTGTTGCCTTCCATACCAAGTTCTTTAACGCCACACTATTGAAGTTAGTGTTAACATTGCTTACTAAATGGCGGAGGCAATACTAGTGATGGGTTAAGGGCGCTTGTAAATAGCCCCTAGTGGTGTCATCGAAGCATGATTGTATCCCACGATGTCTGGCGGAGATTATACACAAATCGGTCCGGTCCATAACATAGGTCAGCAGGAATGCCAAGAACCATCCCCATGTCTCCGTGCTCTCGCTTTCGACAACGACAAATGCGAGTGGATAAACCTCGTTGTTACCATCTATTGCCATTGCTATCAATAGCTTTCCTTTGTACTTGCCATAGAGGTGTGTTGCTTCTATGCTTATCACTGGCCTACAATGCCTGAACCCTCTAATACACGGACCGAAAGCCCAAAATGCGGAGTTGAATTTACAAGTCCCCGAGACACCGAGATCACACTTTAACGTGGTTATAGTGTCCGGATCTGTATTGAACAATGCTGTTAGAAACCATGGCAATTCTGCGTACGACTCATCAAAATCCCTATAAATATGCGCAACTGCCTTCTGTTTGGCTTCCTAAACCTTGTACATAGTGACATCATGCTCATGCCTTGCATGTAGCATACTACGCAAGTCCCTTACCTTTCGGGTTAGGTCCTCCCATACATACTTCTCAAGTGCAATGGAGATGAACTTTGAATCCATCATCTGCCCATAGGTCGCTACTTGAAGGGATGAGCAACTATGGGGACCCGTACATTTACTGATCTACCACAGCCCGTGCTTCTTGCTGCAAATGGCCCGAATTGACCACAAACATGCCTCATGTATGCACCACACTACCAGCCTATTGGTGTCAGATTTGATGACCTTGTATTGCTTATTATGCTCCACAAAGTAGAGGGTCAACACATACTGAACAGAGGCTTTACTCTTGAATAGCATCTCGATGGCCAGGTGGTCACCTTTTTGCCAACTTGTAAGATGTCCTGTACCCAATGAAGGTGATAGGTCCTTAATATTGTCATATGTGTTTGATGTGAACCATTCTGGGATAGGAACTGTAGTAAGGCAATCCTCCTTGTTGTTTTCGATCAGTGGTACATCTAAGACCTCCATGTCGTCCACTACTCCATCAGTATCAATGAACTCTTCGTACACATCTTGGTTGGCATCAATATCAATTCCCCCGTCCATATAAGCTTGGACATGTTCATACGTGTGACTAGACCCTCCCACGTCATGTGTATGGGTGGCGCCCAACTCTTCTGTTTCGTCAAAATCATTAACTGCACTACATGGTTGATTATTGTAGGGCAAAGGTGTGGCATCAGCAAAGGAAGGCTGCACGTCAAGCGGCGATGAGTGTGGCTCTTCCGCCCTACTACTATGCTGTGAACTTACACCAGCGTGGAACCCAACAACCTCAACAGTTACATACAAGTCGGACGCTATGAACTGGAGGGTTCACTTTATCACTGTCCACATCATGTCCACGTCAGCATCGCAACCCAACGGATTTGAGTTGTAGACAACTTGAGTACTCACAAGTATCTGGGGGGCACGGTACACAATGGATATCTTATGTGACTCCCTATCTAACCCTAGAGCTTTCATTATCTTCCGGTGCATTTTTCTCAAGTGTGTTATGCATTTCAACTCAATGAACGTCTGCTTCATTGACTCGCCTCTATAGGACAGCCCATGCAAGTCGTGGAAATACTGCTCCCCATCATAGTAAACGTAGAAGCAATGACGACCTATGGCAGACCTGAATAAGGACAATTAATTGTGGTTATCATGCAGAAGATAGAGGGTTATGTTAATGACAATTAATTGTTTACAGACGCACTATAATGATATCCTAAGTATTCTTAACAAACTTGATTCGTTTGTACACAAACATTGGCCTTTTAGGGGAGATGTGCCACAACAAAGTATAAGGGGACCACAGCAGTTGCACGCTTGGTGAGGATGCAATAGGGAGGAGGAAAATGCTAACATGGTCAGCAAAACTTGTTCACCTCGCAGGCTTTCTTTTTCAGAACCCACACACTGAAGCCTTTCAGAACCCACACACTAAAGCCTTTCAGAACTAAAAGAACCATACAATTTAAACCTCTGATTACTTGTTACATCATTGTTGATACCTATGAATGAATGCATATATCATCATAGGAATTCACCCTACAATGTTTGTTTATATATATGTTCCCAGGTATCCATACATACATTACTAGATCTATACACATAGATGAAGAATATGTATACAATGTTAATATCACACACACACACACACACACACACACACACAGGAGCACACAATAATTAATCGTTTCTGGGAAAATTGTTCTCGGGATTTTCAGTGTATTGACAGTTTTTACAATTCCTAACAAAATGTTTCAAAAATGGGTGGCTTAATGTGTGCCCTAAGGGCATAAATTATATATAAACTATGTTTATATGTATATATATATATATACATGTGATCATATCACTTTGTGTATATTTACATATATTTGCACATACATACATATATATATATATATATGTGTGTATGTGTGTGTATCTACATATATATATATATATATATGACACTATGTGTGTGTGTGTGTGTATATATATATACACACACATACATCTGATCATATATGGGTATGTAGGTTTGTCTATATATAGATACATCTATACAACCATGTGTATATATATCTACACACACACACACATAATGTCAAAACCATAGTAAGAAAGTAATCACATTTATACGAAAGTGCCAATCCAAGTGTAATTACAGAGTTATGTAAGTCAAGATATACCTGTCAGGGGAGATGTGCCACAACAAAGAAGAAGGGGACCATAGCTATAGCACGCTTGGTGAGGATGCAATAGTGACAAAGAAAATGCCAAAAGGGTACAAGTTTAAGAAGTAATCACCTTGCAGGCTTTCTTTTTCAAAAACCCACACACTGAAGGTTTTCAGCACTAAAAGAGCTAGGCACGTGCATGGATTCTGAAATGTGGTGAGGGGGTGAATCATAACTCAATATCCAGGAAGTCGATTTTACTTAAAACTCGACTTCTACATTATCGAGTTACTGTTGACACGACATATTGACGTGACGGCAATTCAGAAACTCGGTATTTTAGAAATCGAGTTGCTTACAACTATAAATCTATAACTCGATTTCTAAGAAATTGAGTTTCTCTTTCCATTTCCTCTACAAAAATCCAGTCTGACTCCACTAGTAAGAAGGTGCATCCATTAGCTCAAATACGCAAGGAGTTCCACCATTTTGTGTTTGTAGAGCGGGATGGGACGTACCTATGTTGTGTTTAATGATCATGTTCTAGGCATATACGACAATTGGCTAGATGTGAGCAGACAAGTTCATAAATTCCCAAATGCCAATCACAAATCATATAAAGATCGAAGGGAGGCAGAAGCCGCATACATGGAGTATTTGCATTGTAATGGTATGGACGTGCATGGTGGTGCGTCCGCATCGTCGGCAACTCCGAACATATCAACCTCAACTCCACCTAACATTTCTCCAAGCGAAGGAACCAACTACGGCAGTGGAGATATTAGGAACACCTTGTTAAGGTATCAGTTGGAAGTTGCCATTGAGGAGCGTGACCACACAAGGAGGATTGCAACCTTGAGTGCGAACGTGTTGAATGAAGTGGTGGCTCATGTTGTGGGGGATGATGAAGTTTATGCACCCACGAGACAACATATGGGTAAATGAATGCAAAAGTATGACTTCTTGTTGTGGTATTCATTAAGATATGTATACTTGCAAGTAACTAGGTTCGTGTGTGTGGTTTAATTAGAAATGTCATCGTTTTCCAGCTGTTTGACTGGCAGATATGTATATATGGGAAAGTAACCTTATTATTTTTGTTTCAGCACTACTTTGGTCTTATTCGGTCCACTTTGGTCCTATTCGGTCTAGTACATTCTATTCGCTCTATTTGATCGTATTCAGTCAGCTTTGGTCGTATGAGATCTATTTGGTTCACTTCAGTCCATTATTGTGTAGTTACAAAATAGAAGATCAGCCCATACACAATGAGTCACGAGTAACGAATGTACATGACATCAAAAACAACAATGACTTGCAAATTGCCTGCATGAATGATTTTGAAAATCCACTGGGAGGATTCATTGCAATCCATAAAAATCAAAGAAAATTCAAACATTGAAAAAGATATGATTGGAATTGGTCATACATGAAAAATCGTCCAACATCAGAAAAGGATCCAAATTCTTCAAGTCAATTATGAAAAATTTAATACCTAGAAGATAGAAAGTCCAGAAAAAAATAACCATGAATAAAAATTGACACCAACCAACTAAAAAAACAAATAACACAACTATATAAAGATTCTTGAATCCCAAACACACTAAATAAAACCCCAAAATTTCAAAATTACACCTAAAATTTCGAAATTACTTGAAAAGTTAACATTACATGGATAAGTGTATGATGCAAAATTGATGTGGGAAAAACTGATCCACAAGCAGTTAGTTTTTGCTGGTGACTCCCATTGGGAGAAACCAATGGGAGTCCCTTCTTTGCATGCTCTCCACTGAAGTTCCCAACAAAGATTCAATCTATGAAGTGAATGGTAGCACAATTACAAAGCACATGTTGTTCTTATTCTGCAAGTTTAAGGACTACAACTGCACAGTGGAGTACTACAGGTTTCGGTACATACATTACTATATCTTCCCTCTAGTTGGGTCCACTAGACGAAATAGAGCACCTATGAGAGTGGTCTTCCCACTGCCAATTCTGCCAACAATACCTGTTTTGTGCCCTTCCTGAAATGTGCAACTGATCCCCCTCAGAACAAGTGGTGCATTAGGCCTATATCTGATCTGTTGTAACATTAATATTCTTAGAATCTCAGCATAAGAACCTTCTTTAATTTTAACATTAAATATAAAAAAAATAGTTACCTACAAACCATGTATCTCAACTTTACCCACATATGGCCAATTTGATGGAGGCCGATTCCCTTCTAACGGTAACATTCTTCAGGAGGTTTGGTGTAATGCCCTTGTAAAAACCTCGAACACCCTCGAACCTGCAAGCCCAAACAAAATAGATTAGCCTTATAGATGAGGAAATGTCTCAAGTTTATAATGAAAGTAAGAACGTCTAAATTTCCTATTATAATCGAGTTTGTTACTCACTGGGGTGAGCCAAAATCTCTCACCTTCTGGGAAAAAAATATGTAGACTGTAAGAATTAATATACCATCAAACATTCATATCAGAAATACAAACACCACCCAATTAATAATATCACAAAGCAAACAATTATACTCCTGGAACTATGCATAACTTACAGAGTTTTAAAAGCAGTGCAAGAGCCTACACTTAACTCCAATGAGTCTTTCTTAACTTAAAATACTCATCATATACAATACTCAAAATGCCCCATGTTCCAAATGCTTTAGATAAATTATAGTGGACGTTAAAACTTATTGTGCCTTATATGTTGATAAGTGGAGTAATATTACAGATAAATAACGATGAAGTATGATATAAATTCCGAAGAGAACATACTTGTAATACTCCTATACACTTAGAGGGCACTAGCCATAGCACCAAAATCC